>CM067555.1:41113022-42388022 GCA_034509755.1 Anisodus tanguticus
TTCTTAGGTTTCCTAGTGTTCTTGGGTCCTTGATAGTTAGTTTCATTTTGATCTGGGTTGGTACCCTTTGGTCTCCAAACCCATTTTCCAGAAATAGATAGCTTGAATTTACAGTTAAAGACTTTATGACCTGGTTTACCACAGGAGTAGCAAATATGGTTGTTTCAAGAGAAATCAGATTTTTTTCTTTTTGAGTTAAAATGATTTAATCTAACAGAACTATGACTTGGGAATTTCCTGAAGCCATTAACTGCTAACTTCACTTAACTCCTCCTAAAGTAAGTCAACTTCAATTTGACTTGTCTCAAGAAGAATTTGCCAATCCTTTTTTTCTCTAGTCAATTTATTATATTCATCAATCATCTTCTGAATGTCATCAATGACCAAATCAAGAGATGCTTGAAGTTCATTACATTTATTACAGTTTGAAGAACGTACCTCGCTTGTTTCTCCTATAGACATGAAACACATGTTTGTCATATCTACCTATTTTGAATTTGATTCGTCTTCATCACTCCATTGCTTAAACTACTTTTTCAGCAGTTACCAAATCACCAAAACTAACATAAGCAGCAATACAAAAGTACAAAGCCTGATTTTCCATTCTTAAATGCTTCAGCAAAGAGAATACAACAACTGAGTATAATAGATCATAATCAGTCACAATACGACTCAAATAATCTTAAACATATGTATAACCTTAATCAAATTTATTCAGATCCCAAGATAACATGATGCATAATGTTAACTTGACAAATATGATCATACCATTTGATTAGCACAATATGTTTTCAAAGTATGTCAGTTTGGAGAGAAGCTAAAATTTACCTAGAAAGGTTAATCAGATACTTCCTTTTTTACTGGTTGAAACATGAAACACAGAGGTGTAAATTCCATAAACATCTCATATCTAGACAAGTCAATCCTTTCCAAAGCTAATTCCAACAGAGATTTCTACAGCCCCCATTTGTTAAGTTCAACGGTTAACCAAACCATACAAAGAAGGTATTTCATACCAAACAAAACTATTAAGATGTAGCCAAGACATAATCAGTTGTTGTAATCATACTAGTAAGTTGGGGATACAACACTCTAATAACTTCAAATGTCTACTCATAGTCAGGTCTCTGAAGTGGATTAACATATTATTTTAAGGTCTTCTCAAAACAATGATACACCAGATTCTAACAGTCCAAGAACCCTAAAATGTCTAGCATATCCGACAAGTTCATGTTACCAACAACTTAGGAATACCAAAAGAAACAAAGTAATCACTAAGCTTCAAACAAATTTATCATGTTCTATTCTTATAAGGAAAGGAACATCATACATACCATGTTTTAAAATAGGCAAGTTCAGAATCCGGTTCTTCACACATGCATGATCTACTAAGTACGTAGATAACCGTAGGGCCAAGAATCGTCAAATTTCATTGAGAAATGAAAGAGATATTGGTTCACGAAGTAAGGTGTTTGAAGCATGGAAAGTGTGGTATTGTGTGTAATTCTCCCTCATCGGTAGAGGAAGAAAGAATTGTTGTGTATATAAGATTCGAAATTGGTTTGGGGTTTGGGACCCCAAGGGGTATCCCATGTGTTTAAAGGAGGGAGGACCTAGATGTGCTGTGGTTCGAGGAAAGACCACACGCGCGCCGCCGCCCGCCCGCCCTTCCGGTCCGGTCCGGTTCCGATTCCGAGTTTCGGGTTCCGGGTTCTCGGGTTCCGGGTCACGGGTCATGGGCTGTGGGCTGTGGGTCTTCAAGACGTACAGTTTGGTCCCTGAAGTTCAGAATTTCGACGGTCAAGACAGAAAATCCAAGCACTCAATTCAGCCATTTATTTTGGCTGAATTACTCCTCCTATAATGGACAAATTCGTTGGTATTTCACCATTTATGTTGGTGACTTTACTACCTCCATAATGGCCATTATTTGGCTATTATGGAGGCAGTTTTCAGGCAGTAAACAGCCCCTCCCTCTCCTATATAAACACCCCATTACACCATTGTTGAGAACTAACAAAAAGCTAACAAACTTGAGAGAGGCAACACACGAAAATACACAAGCGAAATTTCTTCTTCCTACAACTTCCAAGCATCATTTCGTTACTCAATATTCTTCACGGTAGCTCTTGAGTTTCCTTTACTCAAGGGTTCCATTGTTGTTTTATCTTGGGAGACAAATTGTCCAGGACGTATAAAGGATACATATGGGGCAATATTGTCTTAAGGACAGAGTGCCACACTCGACTCAGCATAAACCAGTTTCCATTTTTCAGTCTTCAACAAAATCGTAATTTCAGTTTTGTTGTTATATTGTAATTTTCAGATTTCTAGTCGAAAATATTGTATTCTTTGTTTATCCTTTCGAATACTTGTAATAGTTAAATACTTCCCGTACTGCTTTATAAAGTACCATAGAGCAAAATCTCCCAACAAATTAAGACAATATCTGTATAGTATTACTATTAGTCTTCGAAAGATGTCGGTCAAAAGTTGTGTGACCAAATCTGGATATGGCAATGGTTTTTTGGTAGAAGAGAGTGATGATGATGAACGTGTTCATGGTGTCACCGCCACCAAGACTGGTGGAAACAAACGCTCTCGAGAGCCTGAGGATGTCAATTGGGACAAGAGGAGAAGACTGAAGATGTTATTCTATCTTGTAGCAGAAGGCCTATATCGTCCCGGACAAAGGATCCGAATAATGGTGAGAAGGAAATGGACACTCGGTCGATGAAGTGACCGAAGTGAGCGTAATCCGAAATTGGGATAAGTAGTTTTTCTTACTTGTCAAGAATAAAGATTAAATTATGTCTGATTAAAAATGGATTAAAGTAAGGAGGAATATGAAAATAATTTATATTCCTTATGCTTTAACAAATTAGAAGTTTAATCTCATCTTCTTTTCCGTTTAAAGATTGGATTTTGTAAACAACTTAAGAAGATCCGTTCTTTTAAGTGTAATTACTAAAGTGTGTAAAGTATGTTCGCACATACGAGGGAGTAAGATCCACTGACTGTGCGAAAATTGTTACCACTCTTAAGTAAGCGCCAAGAATTATCTGGGCACCAATCTTAAGGAAAGGAGTCTAAAAGCTAAAGACGTTGAACCTGTCATACTATTTGGCAGAAGATCCTTTATAGGATGATATTGGACACTCAGTCACATAAAGCCTCCGGGCGACTGGAGTGGGCCAAAATTCCTTTGATAGGATGATATTGGACACTCAGTCATACAAAGCCTCCGGGCGACTGGAGTGGGCCAAAATTTCTTTGATATGATGATATTGGACACTCAGTCATATAAAGCCTCCGGGCGACTGGAGTGGTGCCAGAATTCATTTCATAGGAAAAGTAATGGACACCTAGTAAGGTGGGCCGAGTTTCCGTGTCCTAAATGATCCGAAGGCCTAAATAAATGCAAGTAAAGAAATTGGACACTCGATGCCGCCAAAGCAACTAGAGTGGACCCGAGTATCGAGATCACATATGATCCGGTTACGCCCTAACCACGGGCAAAAGGTTGTTCATGTGAAGCAACGCCACCTCTAAAATCAAAGGGGTTGGAGAGGTTGTCCTCAATAGGACTTCATGGATTGTGATCACTCTAAGATGAGGTGATACATATTCCTAACTTGGTTTAAGGGACGCCGTTGGTCAAGTGGTTTGAGATTAGTCCAACAGTGTCCGTAATAACTAAGAATGGTACAAGTATGTCTGTAGCCAAATGAATGATATATTTGTAATCCGTGCATCTATGCCATCATAGATTAAGACACGTTAAATAGCAAGTCATTCAAAAGCTAACGATGTTGAGATTGTTGCCTACTATCGACATAAACCCTCAAAATGAATGTGAGGTAGACGAAGAGGCAAAATCACCTTTCCAAATTCCGTCAAGGGAATAGCGAAAGAAGCACCGCTCCTCTAGAACTTAGTCACACCTACTTGGGTGATTTGAAGTTTATACAAAATAGAGGGGGGAGACAAGTACGTTGTGATCTTCATTGATGATGGTACAACGTATGGAATCCTTTGTTTATTGAAAAGCAAAGATGAAGTTGTTGAAGCCTACAAAGCAGAAGTTGAAAATCAACTAAGCCTACGGATTGAGAAATTCGTAGTGATAGAGGGGGAGAATGTGAAGCATCGTTCATTAAATGAATGTTCATTTCTCACTTCAGTCCAACGGTGTTAGCCAAGCGCAAAGTCGTACGCCCAAATTATGTGGGGCAGCTTGGTAAAAGATGGACTACCGAAACAGGTCAAGTTTGACCTAAGACTGTAGATTGCATATCCACTGGATCTGCAAATAACAGTAGTGTTGATCGCCTCTTGGCGTCAAAGAATGCTGAATTCATTGAAAATAACTTTCCTTGAAATAGGAAAAAGGAGTAATTGCTCAAGGTTAACAAGAACCCGCGAGGGCCTGACTGTTCGGAACTAGACGTTCCGTATCTACGAGACTCGAAAGTTGCTTGGATATTCGAACTTAATATTCCGGATCCGCAGAACTCGGGGATTCTAGATGTTAAACCAAGAAGGAGCAAAGAGGGGACAAAGACTTGTTCCATACCTTCTAGCTTGTATGGTTGAGAACGAACCATGGACAATTAACAAAGAATTGTCATCTCCAAAAGCGATGCTTTGGAAAGAAGCTAAAGAGAGAAATAGATTCCATATATAGAACCATACTTGTGTAATGGTTGATCTTCCTCCGGAAAAGAACCTTTGGGTTGTAAAAAGTGCTCCCCTGTGAGTAGCTTCACATCCGGGGCCATTGTAATCTTACATGGCATGGGTGTTGAAATGTACCTTCCCAACCGGAGAGTTGGAAGAAGAGGATCGAATTGGTTTGTCGAACTGTTGGGCTTCTTCCCGAACTTTCATTTTGGTCCCCGAAATGTTAACATTTTGGTCCCGAAAGTCTCGATAAAATAGAAACAATGAATCGATCACGAAACATTGACTCGAAGTTAGAAAGCCAACAGTTGGAAAACCAACTGTCTTAGAGTGAAAATCATATTGAAACAAAGTCTCGATATGAAAGATATGAGTATCACGAGATGACATCTTAGGAATTGGATTTCTAAGACATCTAACGGATTGGTCGATAGTTGACAAGTCTCGTTGAAGCCACCAATGGATATGAATCATAGAACCGATTGGAATCATGGTGCACCCATAGACAAGGAGCGATATGCTCGGTCACGTGTAGTTCAATGTATTGTACACACTACAACCGACACGGTATCGTCCTACAAACATATTAGTTGAACTAAGGTTCACCGATGATCTTAATACATGATCAATAGAAGGCGTTAAGTCGAGATAAGACGATATCGAATTATTCGCTTATCTACGGATTATAGTATTCGGATGTCCGGCGGTTCCGAGAGAACACGGTGATGCAAACCGGACATCGATCCGAAGAACACCAAAGCCACAAGTAAATGTGTATGGTGGTTCTTGGAAAATCCTCTAAGCAAACTTGCATCGACCGATTCATGATGGTATCGGAGTTTATCGCCTTATACAAAGCATGAAAGAAGTTGAGTAACTTCGCGACTCATTAGAGGACGTCCCTTATTGGGAGAAACCCGTACCTTCAGCAGGTTATACACCGTGGCTAGGCGGTCGGCTTCGGGAAGGACACAGATGACGGCATCCGGACATATGTCTGTCGGGGATCGTCGGAGACATAAGACCGTATGGCGGTTGATCATCACGGGTGTCACTTCCTTATTTACAAACTAAGGGACTACCCGAGATCAAGCGTTCGCCTGTCTAGGGAATGGGCTTAAAACCCAAAATATACGGACCAATACGGTGGAAACCCAACCTTACGAACTGGAGATTCCGTAATTTGGTTCAATGGGAAAACTAAGTTGTAAATGTTCAGTTGATCGCTTCGGTGGAAACATGAGCACTTCGAGATAGTGATTTCGAAAAGAAACACCAAATCCAAAGCCGTTCCCGCGATAGACGTTAAGTGCTATCGCAAGATGGGTAAAGGTTAAGTTTTCAAAACTCGTAATGATCCTCAACAGTTGAGGTTAGGTCTTTGGGAAACTTTTAATGGTTCCTAACACTTGTGAAGTGGGGTATAGCGGGATACCTTGTAGGAGACCACCTATTTAAGTGCGAGGACGGGCCGCCTCAAATTGAACGCACTTAAGAATCCAAGACGTTGTCCATGGCCAAAACGGACAAAACATTACGAAGAAGAGAGTAAGGGAATTTGTTGTGTTGGTACCATAGTCTTGGCTTACACTAAACACTGACGGTTCAAGACATCACGTTCACCGCGCAGTAAGTAAGTCCGATGGTATTCAACTATGGAAGGTTCAAAGCCGAGGCTACCTCTCCTTATGCAACATCGGTCCGCTCGAAATATTGCCGGAAATGAAAAGACACCATGTGAGTGCGCCAAAATCTCTTTCAAGAGGGGATTGTTGGAAATTTGCCTTTGGCGGGAGTTGCGACCGACCAACTTTAACGGCTTAAACACTAGTGTAACGTATGTTGGAGAATCCGGTTCTTCACACATGCATGATCTACTAAGTACGTAGATAACCGTAGGGCCAAGAATCGTCAAATTTCATTGAGAAATGAAAGAGATATTGGTTCACGAAGTAAGGTGTTTGAAGCATGGAAAGTGTGGTGTTGTGTGTAATTCTCCCTCATCGGTAGAGGAAGAAAGAATTGTTGTGTATATAAGATTCGAAATTGGTTTGGGGTTTGGGACCCCAAGGGGTATCCCATGTGTTTAAAGGAGGGAGGACCTAGATGTGCTTCGGTTCGAGGAAAGACCACACGCGCGCCGCCGCCGCCCGCCCGTCCCGTCCGGTCGGTTCGGTTGCCGAGTTCCGGTTCTCGGGTCACGGGTCGTGGGGCGTGGGCACGTGGGTCGTGGGTCTTCGATATTATCTTTTTGGGCCGAAAACTTTGCCGAAGTACGGTTTGATCCCGAAGTTTCGATATACGGTTTGGCCCCGGAATTCTTTCGGATGTGCGTTTGGTCCCCGAAGTTTCAAGATGTACAGTTTGGTCCCCGAAGTTCGAGAATTTCGACGGTCAAGACAGAAAAGCCAAGCACTCAATTCAGCCATTTATTTTGGCTGAATTACTCCTCCTATAATGGACAAATTCGTTGGTATTTCACCATTTATGTTGGTGACTTTACTACCTCCATAATGGCCATTATTTGGCTATTATGGAGGCGATTTTCAGCAAGTAAACAACCCCTCCCTCTCCTATATAAACACCCCATTACACCATTGTTGAGAACTAACAAGAAGCTAACGAAACAAAGATAGAGGCAACACACGAAAATACACAAGCGTAAATTTCTTCTTCCTACACAAGTTCATCTTTGTCTTTGATTCCTTTTGTAGAGTCCAACAAGTTCATCTTTGTCTTTGATTCCTTTTCCAATTTGTTTCAATTTTTTTCGAGGCCGGTTGCTTTCTTCCACAAGCATCTTGCGAGCTGTCCTTTTTGCACAAAAAGATGATTTTTTTTTTCTTCTTCAAACTTTTATTTGAAGCATTTGATACTCTTATAGAATAGGAACGGTATCATTTCAATTTTTTTAATAGATACTCCTATAGAATAGGAACGGTATCTCTTTCAGTAGTATGATGGTAATATATGATAATATATGAGCTTGCTGTAGTTAGACTACACTGGGTCGTATCAAATTGTTACATCTTGACTTCTTGTAGTTTAAACTACATTGGGCCATTTTATGCGAATGGATTAGAGGATCCTTTTTTTTATAGTAGTGTGAGTAGTGTTGGTATCATTTTTTGTACTGATAATAGGCCTTTTCCTCTGGCCTATCAGAAGCTTGTATTGTTCCACAGTTGTACTCGAATGTTTGTGTTTCAGATTTATGATCCGGTCATGCATATTTGTAAGTTGCATAGTATCTTGAGATAGTACGTCGTTGTTGTAGTATAGGGTAATAATTTCTTCAATTTCTCCACATTTGGAGTTTCCAATAATGCTTGATTTACCTGCTCTTAACATATCTTCAATTTTTTATTTTAATGTTATTAGTCCAATGGCTCTTTTGGCACTCAACCATTCTTGAAATTTTTCCAGGGTACATGGTATTTTTCATCTTGAGATCTTCATCATCTCCACTAATGTTGTTATTTCTTCCAGTTTTGAACAATTGACATATTATAATAGGTTTTCTAGTTAAATCTGTTGAGGCATCAAATAGTTGTATACCATAGATATCTTTTCCAAAAGATTTCATCATTGCTTGAGCAGATTGTACTATAACGGTAGGTAATTTAACAATATTGTAAAAAGTTTCATCTACTAGTATTTTATCTATAAAACCATAAGTAAATAGTTTTGAAACTATATCAGGGTTAGATTTTTCATTACATGAAAATCTTGGGTATTTGCTAAGTTTTGCACTTCGTAAATTATGAGGGTTAGATTTATAGTCGTAAAATTTATTTATTTGTTCGTAAGCTGTAATATATTCAAGTGCAAATTTCAATTTCACACATTGATATTGCTGTTGGAATTTGAGAAGATGAAGTTGTTATGGGAGATGGTATAGTGGATGGAATGGTTGCAAGCTGGAATGTAAACGTTTTTAGTTTTTTCTGTAGTAGGTAGAGGGGGTTATAGGTTTTGTAGGTTTTTGAAGTCTCGAAAGGCTTCTGTCAGCTGGTCTACCAGATGTGCATTTTCTTGCATTTTGGTTGTAATAGTTTCATGGTTTTGTTTGATGATTTTTGTAACACTGGTAATATATTCTTCAAAATTTTCATTGCTGGTTGACATCGTTATACCTGCTAAGAAAATCAACTAGAATATTTTTAGTTCCAGATATATTTTTAACAATAAAATCATATAAAAGAATGATTGTCAATTCCTTCTTATGTTTAGTTCTGGTAAAGGGTCTATTTTATTTGTAATGAAAGTTCTTACTTGGTCATTATCCGCTCTAACAATAAATTTTACTGGTAATAAGTGATAATGAAATCTCTTTATTCCAAATTTTACTGCTAATAGTTCCTTTTTTGTTAATATGATAATTTTTATTATTTGGCTTCCATGTTCCACCTCCATATCCACAAATTAGTGGTTTATCTTTATCTATATCATCTTTATCATATGCTATGAGGACTGCTCCCCATCCTATATCACTAGCATCAGTGAAAAGTTCTAGTTGATCTAGTTCCGTTGGTATTCTATGTTTTGGCAAGGCTTTCACTTTTTCCTTGATTTCATTTATAGCTTTAGTATGTATTTCCTTCCATTCAAAGGTTATACTTTTTCTAGTTAATTCTTACAATGACTTTCTTAAGAGTGGTAAATCTTTTATATGATATGAAGCATAGTTTACTACACCTAGAAATTGTTGTACTCTCTCTAATTTATCTTTAGAATTCTTTATTTTTATTATAATGTGCTCTTGCAATTGTAATCCTTCATTATCTATTATGTATCCCAAATATTTTATATTATTCTTAAAGATTTCAGATTTCTTTTAGATAATAATATTCCATGTTGTTTTACAGTTTTTATAAATTCTTCAAAATGTTTTATATGATTTTCCAAATCATCACTATATATTAATATGTCATCAACATATAGTATACAAAATTCTATCAATTTTCTGAACACTTGGTCCATCTTTCTTTGAAATATTTGTTGTGCATTTTTCAATCCAAATGGTAGTACATTCCATTCATAATGTCCTTGAGGGGCACTAAAGGTTGTTAAAGATTTTGATTCATTTCTTAGTTTTATTTGCCAAAATCCACTTTTACAATGAAATTTACTGAATCTTTTTTATTTCCTAATCTAAGGTTTCTTTTGTATGGTAAAAAGTATCCATCAAATATTATCTTTTTATTTAGTTCTCTATAATCAATCACCATTCTAGCCTTTCCTCTTTTTTGTTCACTATGTTTTCTAACTAAAAAGGTTGGGCTAATATGTGGGCTCTTACTTTCTTGTATCAATTTTAATTCTAATAATTTTTTAGTTGGGATTAAAACTCCTTTTGATTTGTTGGGCTATACCTAATAGGTTTAGGTCTAACTATATCATTGAGAGTTATTAACTTGATTTCAGCATATATTTTTTCTTTCTCCCATAGTTTCATTGAATTTTCTCCAAAATTTATTTTTAATATATTGAGATATTTTTCTCTTAATAACTGTAGGTTATTATTCCTATCTGATCTTATGTTACATATTCTTAGTGTGTGTATTGGTAGTACTCTCTTTAGTATTATCCACTTATTACAAGGCGTTTGTAAGCTAAAAGTATTATTATTTATAACTTGTGTTTTAAAGTAGTCTAGGAAATTGTTTCCTAACAATACTTGTTGTTTCATATGATTTAGTTGGTATATTACTGGTAGTCTAATTTTTTTTCCTAATAATATTCTCATATTTTCTGCTATTATATCCAACTCGTTTGCTTGTTCGTTAAAGCATGATAATCTTGTTCTATGTGTTTTAGATCTCTTCCATCTGTGTGATTCTAATACCTCTTTCTTTGCTATACATAAGTCTGCTCCACTGTCAATAAAGATCTTTTGTTTTATCATTTTATTAGGCTTATATTCTATATGAGCTTCTATATAGATTGCTACTATCTAATTATGTATTATCATTGTGTTCCAAATCTATCTCTCTTAATCTTTGTTGAAGCTCCTCATCTTGTTCTATTTCTCTTACTTCCTCTAGTAGTTCTTGCCATCTTATCCCACTCAATCTTTCTCTTATTTTGCTAAGGTTCTTAGTAACAGTTTTGTATCTATAATTATAGTATTTATTTCTTGTTTCACTAGTAGTTGTAGTTGTAATAAACTTATAGCGAACATGCCTTTCACATTGTATCCAGTGATTTCTTTCTTCTAATAATTTTCTTTTTTCTTTTTGTAATTCCATTCTATTCAGAACTGCTTTCATTATCTGAATTTTGGTTAACAAAGTTAATATTTTCTAATTCTGGTTCACTTTCTTCATCAGTTTGACTGACATAAAAGTCTTCATATCACACCATTTATTATTATCTTCTTTTATCTGTTGCAGACTCATTATAAATTGTGTTGTATTTATATACTTTACTCCTTTTTTTTTCTTCAGTTTTGGGCATTTATTAGCATAATGTCATTTTTCATTACAATTCCAGCATTTACATTCTTTAAGTTTTTCCTCTTGTAATGGTTTTATGTATTTTCTTTTCCAAAATTTTATCTTATATTTAAATTTTTTCGTGGTTTCTGGGGTACTTCTATATTTTTTAAATCTATTTTTCTATAAGATTTATAATAAGGTTTGTTCTGTTGTTTGTTGTAATTATTATATCTTTTATATTTATTTTGTTGATATTTTTTATTTTTATGACTCTTCTTATATTTCCTTTCTTTTTTTTATCATCACATCCAAATACTAGTCTTCTTTCTATGAATCCACATATTTCTCTTAATCCTAGTTTTTTTTTTATCGTTTTTAATCTTTTGTTGCATTCTATATTCTTCACATTTTCGCATTAGGTATGTTCTTAGTACTTTTATTCTTTCTCCTAATGTATTTTCCTTTGGTTCTAGTTGAATATATTCTTTTGATATCTGAGTATTATAAGGTATTGGTAAGTGGTCATAATGAATTTATTGATATATTAAACCTTCTTGTGGTAAAAATCTTGCTTCATAAAAGAACTTACTAAAACTTATTGTATATTCTGGTAATTTATTAACTTTACAACATTTCATGTTATTTAGATTCATTATTATTTCAGTTTTTCTTTCTGCAAGTACGTTTTCTCGTGCTACTAACCATTTTTCTCCTAAAAATTCTCTTTTTAGTATAATATCAAATATTATTAACATAGATTTCCAATCTCTTCATGACTAAATACTCATCCTCTTAATTGGTATGCTATAGATTCTATCCAATAAACTACATTTCCGATTAATGTTTTAGATATCAAGTCATACATGTAATCTAGGTTTTCTGTTTGTGTAGAGTTCATTAATGCTATATACATTCCAATATTCCAATCATTTATTCTTCTTCCTATTTCTTGTTCATCATAAACATTATCTAAGTCGAAAAAATTTCCATTGTAATTTACATCTTGTGTCATTGATCCTACAAATTCTTTAAATTCAGCTTGTTGTCCTACTGGTATATGATTTTATAATCTAGTTCATTTTCTTGTTATTATTTCTAAATTAGGGTCTACTAATTCTTCTTCAGGATAATCATTTGCATCTTCATTTATTACATCATTTGTTTCTATTTATGTTTCTATGGGTCTATTAAATTTATCTTCTATATCACTTTCAGGTTCATCTTCTATAATTGCATTTACGCTTTTCATTTTTTGTAATGCTTCTATTATCTGGGTTTTTTCTTTTACTATTTCCGAGTCTTCTTCTTCTTCTATGAATTCTGCTACTTGTATCTCTTGATTAGCTAATTCAATGTTGCTATCTTTGTCTGTATTATTCTCAGTTTTTTCATTTCTAGTTGTACTTTCATCGTTTGTTTTAATAAATTTTCTCACTTTCTTTTTTCCTTGTCATTTTTTCTCTAAGGATATGTAATTCTTCTTTTAGTTCCTCTAATTCTTGTTTTACTTCATTCAATTTTTCCCCTGTCTGTTTTAACTCTACTTTGGTTTCTTTTAGTATTTTCTTTGTATCTTTAAATTTGTGTTTATATTTTTTATATTTATTATACCATTCTTCATTATTATGTGATCTCAATTTTGTATTTTCTGTTTTCAACTCACATATTTGTTGTTCTTGTTTATCTAGTTTTAGGTTTAAATATTCGTTGGGTTTTTTTTTTTTAATCTTTTAAGTAAATGTTTTCACTTTTTGAATCGTTATTATTATCTGGTGTAGTTTTTTCTTTCTTTTTTATAGGTTCATACTTGTATCTTTCTCTTTCTATTATATTTTTCTCATGGTTCTTTAAAAATGTAAGTACACTAGGTTCTTTGTTTTCCATTTAAATTGTCATTTTTTGATTAATATTGCTAAACTATCTAATGTTTTTTCAACTTCTTTTGATAATTTTGGTTTTATTTTACTGATATATACCATTATAGACTCTTTACTTCTTCTCCAAGCATTTATCGGTACTAATTCTGGTTGTTGTGTTCTAGTGCTAATTATTGTGTTTTCTTGACTTGTACTAGGTTCATTTTCTCCTACTACTTGTTTACCTTTACCTTTATTTATCTCTTCTACTAATATGTTAAGTTTTTTCAATATTATCTTAAATGTTGGTACTTCAGATACGTTTCATAGTCTTGTTAATTCTTCTTTTATCACTTGTTGTATTTGGGTCTGGTTTTCTTTTATCTCATCCATTATTACTAGGGTATTTTCATTTTTTCTTTTACCATTATTTCTTTCCATAACGCATTAATTTTTCGTTAGGGTTAGTCAGGATTATTTATTATTTTCCTCCATCCGTTTCCCATATCTATCCATATTTTATCAAATTTATCACATTGTTGTTCCAATTGTTCTATCTTATTTTCTAATTTTATTTCTTTTGCCTTGTATTCTAAGTATATGAGTTGAGAAAATATCTCTTCTAATAAAGTTGTTTTTATTGCTTTTAATTTTTGTTTTTTCTTTATTATTTTTCTCTGTATATTCATACCTTATTTATAAATCTATTTTTTCCTTGGTCATTTATTTCAATTCCTTCGTTGATAATTTTATAATCTATCATCGTTAAAAAGTCACTTCCTAATAATAATTCATTAAAGCTATCATATTCTATTACTCATATATTTATTTTATATTCTAGATCTTGTATTTTGAATTTTAAATTAATACTTTTGGTAATTATTATTTCTCTTTCATTTTCAAGATAATTATAAATTTGTGGTTCTATTAATTTACAATCGTTTTCGTTGATTTTACTTATATGTATAAAACTTTTAATAGCTTATGTATTTATCTTAGCTATACAATATGTTGTTATCATACAATTGAATATTATTACTTTAATCCTTAGTGTATTACTGGGTATATTTATTAGATCTAATATTTTGGGTTGTATGATTCTTAAGCTATCCTGTCTCGACATTATTGGTTCTCTTGTGATACTTAATCTAGATCCTTCTATTTTTTGTATTAATCTTTTTGATGGTGTTAGGGTTCTCGTACTAAAATCCAAAATATTTCTTCTGGTATGGTTATCTTGGAATTTTCTTTATGTTCTAATATTTCTTGGTACATTTTTTGTACTAAAATATTCATTTCATGTTATTTTTTCACATGGTGATTTCCGGTTATGGCATATATCATTTTTGTTTCTATACTTATGAATTTACTTTCCGGTGGCATATTTATTACATCTAGTTTGTAATATAGTGTTAAAGCTAAGTCTTTATGTTCATCTTTTAATGATATACTAAAATCTGGTTATACTGTAAATTTTAGCTTTTGGTATATTAAATTTCCTTTTATTACTGATATTAAAGCATCTTGTAGATTTCCTAATATTCTATCATCTAATATGTATATCTGTATAGGTGTATCTATGTTTTTCTGAAAATATACTTTTATGGTAAATTCTACTCCTCCAAAGTATATATTTCTATATTTTTTTAGCTTTTTTAGTAGATAGTTTTGCTAATTCTCTTTTTATTACTTCATCTGTTATCAAGTTTATTTTCGTTCTTCCATTTACACTAGTTGTGTCTATTATATTTTCATGCTTTTGTGCTATATATCTTATTTCTTTATTTCTTTCAAACCATTTTATTTTAAATATTTTCTTAATAGATAGTTCTTCTTTTTCATCTTGTATTTTCTGATATATTTCTGGTTTAAAGCTTAATGTTTGTGTTATTTCTCCTTCATATGTATTCATTTGGTAGTATGTTCTCTAGGGTCTTCTACTATCTCTTTTCCTTTATCCATATTTTAATATGTTGATGTACTTATACTGTTCTTCTATAACATCATGTAAGTCTTTTAATTCATTGTCTTTTCTGATTATTTCTTGTAATTTTTCTTCTCTTAGTTTCATATTTTCTTCCTCTTTTTGTCTTGATCTTTCTTCTTCTAAGGCTATCATGTTTCTTAAAGTTGTAATAGTATTTTCTTGTTCACTTACTTGTTGGGAATATTTTTGTAGACGTTGATCTTTATCCTTTATAAGATCTATACTTATTATACAACTTACTATATGTTGATATATATCTCTATTATATGTAAGAGGTTTTTCGGCTATCATCTTAAGTTCTCTTAACTTATTTTGTTGTTCTATTAATTTATTTTCATCCATAGTGTTCTATTGTCATTCGTAAGTCTACGTTTAAATCTGCTATTACCTGGTTTTGTCTAATTATTTTTGTGTTGAGATCTATTAATTCTCTGTATATTCTTATAATATCGTCTAAATTTGTACTTATTACTGCTAATTAAATCTCCTATTCTACCATATTATAATCTTCCAGACTTTTTAATGCTAATTATTTTCTCCTTAATTCTAATAAATCACTGTAGTATTTTAACAGTATTTCATTTGGATTTCTTCTATGTATTAAGAGGTGTTTTAATCCTTTGCATAAAATTTTTCTTTTATTTAGCATATTTGTTTGGTTAAATTATGGACGTTTCTTCATTGTAATAACTCTATTCCTTTTACAAGCTTTGATACCATTTCATGGGCGGATCTTTTCATCATCTAACAACCCTGAAGATGGTAGGAATATAGATGGTATATTAACATAGTTCTATCTAGGTTGATCAAATAATAAGCATGTAGTACGGACGTAGTTATTATCAATGTTAAACAGAGCAATATACATGTGATATACACTGAATATACAGTAGTGTATATCACATATATATCACTAGCAAAGCAATGGATTGGCAGCAAGACAAGGGCCTTGGCGGTGGGCCTCGGCGGTGGGCCAGCTGCGAGTAGCTGAAGCGAGTGGACCTGGACAAGGCAGTGGGCCTCGGCAGTAGATGAAATCTGAAGGCAGTAAGCCCATCACGGAATAGGAGGTAGTTGTTGTATATTAGGAGTGTATATTGATGTAATATTGTAGTGTAATTATTACCATAATTAGTGTTATACACTTACCATAATTGTATAGTTAGAATTATGGTAGAATAAGGTTTTAGGAATAGATTAGGAATATGATTCTCCTATTTTGTAACTTGTATATATATCTATTCAATCAATGAAAATAATCAAGGGGATTATTTCTTTCATGGTATCAAGAGACTAGGTTTTACAAAAAAATTCTCTCCCTAATTTTTTTTGGACCCTCGGCCGAGACACCCCCCCCTCGGGTTTCTCTTCCAAAATTTGTCTTCCGTTCTAAAAAACCTCTCTTAAATTTCCCCTCCTTCTTTGTTCTTATCAAAATGTCTAAGAACACTTTTCAACCTGCCCTCACGGTTTCCAATATCAAGCTCAGTGTCCCTATTGTCCTTGAAATGGAAAACGTTCAATATGCAACGTGGGCGGAGTTGTTTAAAATACACGCAATATCTTATCAAGTTCTTCATCATATCATTCCTCCCGCTAGACCCCTTCCTGTGGAGGATCCTGAGTTATGGATTACACTTGATGCTACCGTTCTTCGGTGGATATACGCCACTATTTCGGTGGACCTTCTACAGACGATTATTGAGCCAGATACCACGGCTATGGCTGCATGGAATAGATTGCGTGACATATTCCAAGACAACCAACATTCCCGTGTCGTCACACTCGAGTAGGAATTCTCTCTCGTTCGAATGGACGAATTTCCGAACGTTTCGGCATATTGCAAGAAACTAAAGGAGTTGGCGGATCAGCTTCGTAATGTTGGCGCACGAGTAACAAATAATCATCTAGTTCTACAGTTGGTTGCCGGTCTTTTGGAGGCCTATAATGGTGTTGGAACTCTCCTTCGCCAAAGCAACCCTCTTCCCGACTTCCATCAAGCCCGCTCCATGCTTACGTTGGAAGAAGCCGGTTTGGCTAAAAAGGCGGCTACCGAAGCGAGTCCAGTTGTCATGATGGCGTCCTCTCCTAATCCTTCAGGTTTTGTTAATAATTCGGGCCAAAACCATAATAATGGTGGCGGCAAGAATAATCGAAAGAATAATAACAAAAACCGCGGGGCAAACGCGGAGGTTCTGGTGGAGGTTCCGGTGGTCAGCAAACAGGTGGTGGGTCTCATCCAATGAACAGTGGCCCACCACCCCCATGGGCCCAACAGTGGGGCCCATGGCAGTGGAGTAGTGGCAGTGGGCCGTGGGCCAGCAGCCCATACAACCAGCAGAAATTCCCGGCCAATGGGGCGGCCAACGGTCCGTGCCCAATACCCTGGCCATGCCGGTGGCCCATACAACCAGCAGAAATACCCGGCGGGCAGTGGCCCAATACCCACCGTGGCGTGGCCCACCGGCGTGGCCCAGCAGGCAACGCGAACAGATTACGGCCCGGCCAAAGCACGGCCGGGAGTTCTTGGGCCCCGACCTCCGCAAGCCCATCATGCGAGCCCCACTCGACCGATATCGAGGCCGCGATGCACACGTTGGGATTGACTCAACTGGACCCCAATTGGTACATGGACACCGGGGCCACTACTCACATGACTTCCGAATCAGGTACTCTCTCATCTTATTCCAATTTGAGCACCCCTCGGGGGATAATTTTTGGTAATGGCAGTTCTATTCCAATTCTAGGGTATGGTCAGAAAACGTTGTCTCCACCCAATCCACCACTCCTCTTGAAAAGTACTTTACATGCTCCTAAATTGATTAAAAATTTAGTGTCTGTCCGAAAGTTCACAAATGACAATTCGTTTCTGTTGAATTTGATCCTTTCGGTTTCTTTGTGAAGGATTTCAAGACGGGGAGTCATCTCATGAGGTGTGATAGTAGGGGGGTCTGTATCCTATCATGCCCGGTTTCAGTCCATCGAGTCCAGCCTTGCCATAAGCTTTTGCAGCCATCTCTCCTTCCATGTGGCATGCTCATCTGGGTCATCCGGGATCTTCTATTTTATCAGCTTTAGATAAAAATAGCTTTATTTCTTATAAGGGTACGAGTCGTACTCCAATTTGCCAGTCTTGTTCATTAGGAAAAATTGTTAAGTTGCCATTTGTAGACTCCAATTCTCATACTTCTATGCCATTTGACATTATTCATAGCGACTTATGGACATCTCCTGTTCTTAGTTCAATGAGTCATCGATATTATGTACTCTTTTTAGATGATTATTCTAGATTTTTGTGGACGTTTCCAATTGCGAATAAATCACAAGTGTTTTCCGTCTTCATCAAATTTAGAGCGTTCATTCGTACTCAATTCGAAAGAGAAATAAAAAATAATTAATGTGATAATGGGAAAGAGTATGACAATAGGGAGTTTCGGGAATTTTGTGCTACTCATGGGATAAATTTTCGTTTTTCATGTCCTCATACATCTTCACAAAATGGGAAGGCCGAACGCAAAATTCGTTCCATCAATAATATTGTCCGAACTCTCCTAATTCATGCCTCCATACCTCCATATTTTTGGCATCATGCTCTACAAATGGCCACATATCTTCTAAACATAATTCCTTCTAAAGGTCTGACATATTCTTCCCCCCTCAAAATCCTATTTAATAAGAACCCTTCTTATTCTCATCTTCGGATTTTTGGGTGCTTGTGTTATCCGTTATTCCCATCCACCACAATTAACAAACTTCAGGCTGGGTCTACTCCATGTGTGTTTTTGGGTTATCCGTCAAATCATCGTGGTTATAAGTGTTTTGATTTATCCTCCAAGAAAATCATAATCAATCGCCATGTCATTTTTGATGAAACTCAATTCCCATTTATGAAAGTTCATACTCCCGAACCTAAGTCGTATAATTTTTTGGATGACCAAATATCCCCGTATATCATTCGGAATTTTTCGGACATCTCCCGTACCCAAAATCCTCCAGTGGGCCCACTGCCCGCTGGACCCACAGTACCGCCACATCCAGCCATTTCTGCCACTGGAACAGTTCCAGCAATTGGGCTGTCCAGCCCACTCTGGGAACCGGTCCGTAAATCGAGCCCAGCATTTACCGATTTGGGCCAGCAGGCCCGCTGCCTGCTGGCCAGTCCGTCACGAGCCCATAAAATTCCCAAAATTCCCTCAAATCTTCCTCGAGTCATAGATCGGTCACTCGTAGTCAGTGGGGTATTTTTACACCTAAAAGACATTTTAATTTACATTCTGATGTCTCTAAATCCTCCTTGCCCCGCAATCCTGTGTCCGCATTAAATGACCCTAATTGGAAAATTGCTATGACTGATGAATATAATGCCCTTATTGATAATAAGACGTGGGAGTTGGTGCCCCGTCCATATGGTATTAATGTTATCAGGTCTATGTGGATTTTTGCTCATAAGGAGAATTCAGATGGGTCCTTTGCTCGACATAAGGCGCGACTGGTTGGTGATGGTAAGACTCAACAGGTTGGGATAGATTGTGGTGAAACGTTTAGTCCGGTGGTCAAATCGGCTACCATTCGCACTGTGCTTAGCTTGGCTCTTTCAAAGACTTGGCCAATTCATCAGTTGGATGTCAAGAATGCTTTTCTACATGGTGATCTCAAGGAAACAGTCTATATGCATCAGCCGTTGGGTTTCAGGGATCCCAACCGCCCTCATCATGTCTGTTTGTTGAAGAAATCACTATATGGGCTTAAGTAGTCTCCACGGGCCTGGTATACACGATTTGCTGATTTTGTTTCGACTATTGGGTTCACTCACAGCAGGTAAGATA
This sequence comes from Anisodus tanguticus, assembly GCA_034509755.1. Taxonomy (NCBI): domain Eukaryota; kingdom Viridiplantae; phylum Streptophyta; class Magnoliopsida; order Solanales; family Solanaceae; genus Anisodus; species Anisodus tanguticus. The sequence goes on from CM067555.1 coordinate 41,132,815, forward strand.
ATTCTTTGTTCATCTACCGCCGTGGTTCGTCATTGGCCTATATTCTGTTGTATGTGGATGATATCATATTGACTGCCTCCTCCGATGCTTTGCGCCAGTCTATCATGGCCATGCTCAGTTCTGAATTTGCTATGAAGGACTTAGGGCCGTTGAGTTATTTTTTGGGGATTGCCGTCAAGCGTCATTCAGGTGGCTTATTTCTGTCTCAACGGAAGTATGTTGCTGAGATCATCGAGAGGGCTGGGATGTCATCCTGTAAGTCCACTTCCACACCGGTTGATGCAAACCCAAAGCTGAGTGCCGCAGCAGGTGCACCATACGAGGACCCGACCAGCTATCGCAGTCTTGCGGGGCCCTCCAGTATCTTACATTTACCAGACCAGATATTACATATGTGGTTCAGCAGGTGTGTTTATTCATGCATGATCCCAGAGTTGAGCACATAAATGCAATCAAACACATCATTCGGTATATTCAGGGGACACTGGACTATGGGTTGCACTTGTATCCTTCATCTACATCCACACTTGTCTCTTACACGGATGTTGATTGGGGTGGTTGTCCCGACACCATACGGTCAACTTCTGGCTACTGTATGTTCCTTGGCAACAACTTAGTCTCCTGGTCGGCAAAGCGTCAGGCAACCCTATCACGCTCAAGTGCAGAGGCAGAATATCGAGGGGTAGCGAATGTGGTCTCCGAATCATGTTGGCTACGTAATTTGCTTTTGGAGCTTCATTGTCCCATTCAGAAGGCAACCTTGGTATATTGCGATAACATTAGTGCCATCTACCTTTCAGGTAACCCCGTTCAACACCAACGCACCAAGCATATCGAAATGGACATTCACTTTGTCCGTGAAAAGGTTGTAAGGGTCAAGTTCGCGTATGCCATGTCCCGTCTCGTTATCAAATTGCAGACATCTTTACAAAGGGTCTACCAGCGGTTCTCTTTGAAGATTTTAGGGACAGTCTCAGCGTTCGAAAACCGCCCGCTATGACTGCGGGGGTGTGTTAAATAGAGCAATATACATGTGATATACACTGAATATACAGCAGTGTATATCACATATATATCACTAGCAAAGCAGTGGACTGGGCAGCAAGGGCCTTGGCAGTGGGCCTCGGCAGTGGGCCACTTGCGCAAGAGTAGGCGAAGTAAGTGGATGGACAAGGCGTAGATGAAATCAAGCGCAAGTAAGCCCATCACGGAATAGGAGGTAGTTGTTGTATATTAGGAGTGTATATTGATGTAATATTGTAGTGTAATTATTACCATAATTAGTGTTATACACTTACCATAATTGTATAGTTAGAATTATAGTAGAATAAGGTTTTAGGAATAGGATTCTCATATTTTGTAACTTGTATATATATCTATTCAATCAATGAAAATAATCAAGGGGATTATTTATTTCAATCAATTCAAAATTGATTTTTAAATAAAAATCTATAACCTTCTATCAATATTTAACATCATAATTGCAGAGATTTATACTTATCAAGATCATGATTAGACTTTTCAACATACCAATAATGTAAGCAACCAATGTTATCTATATAAAGAGCCTCATTGTAAACTTTGAGAATATCTTTCGAAATACAACAACTTCAAATATTTGAAATTTTTTCTCTTATGTCTAGCTAAACCCCCTTTTAGTCTATAATCCATATCAAGAATAATATCATAATACCAGAGAATAGATAATTTGGAAGTTTATTCTTAGAACCATACTAGTCCATAAAACACAATCTCTTAAAGAAATTTTAAGAAAGAGTTTGTCGAGCAACTCCCAGCACCTAGGCCATTTATCCCGTCGAATCCAGGGAGACAGAGCCAGGGTGGGTTGAGCATCTCCGGTGATCTTGAAATTCTGCTAAGAGGTATGTTATCAGGCTATATGTTTCTAATCATGATCTTGATAAGTATAAATCTCTGCAATTATGATGTTAAATATTGATAGAAGGTTATAGACTTTTATTTAAAAAATGAGTTTTGAGTTGATAATAACTGCGTCCGTACTACATGCTTATTATTTGATAAACCTAGATAGAACTATGTTAATATACCATTTATATTCCTACCCTCTTCAGAGTTGTTAGATGATGAAAAGATACGCCCATGAAATGGTCCTAATATTACATAATTTTTTACCATTAATCATAATTTTAGAATTTTAACCGACAATTATAAATGTAATTATTTAAAAAAAGAATTAATGGCTCTTTCCATCTTGCACCAACACACCACCGTAACACCACCGTTTGATTTGATTTCAAGAATGAATTTCATTGGTTGAGAACTCTTAGGGAGATTTCCCCCCAAAACTTGTTCTCCCACATTGGATCCCTTCAACCTTGATAGGGTTCCACGAGTACTATAAATACAAACCTTTATTCTCATTGTCAAGGGTCCGAAATTTGATTTGTGGCATTCACATCAATTGAAAGCCTAATCGAGTTTAAATTTGGTTAATTAAGCTTAATTTGAGATCTAAGCCCTTTGGTGGAATCCATATTTAGATAATTAGTCTTACACAATCTAAAACCGTCTCTTTTTTCGTGTGTTGGCGAGCTTTTGAGGTCCCAGAGTGAAGATCAAACTCCCATTCGACCTTTAGGCTGCCTTCATACGAGGTAAACCGACTTCTCTTTTAAATTTCTTGCCTAAATTACTTTGTGTTATCTGTTACCATGTCGTATGTGTTTAAATTAGCATGTTTTGTTTAATGTTAGACCATTGTTGTGTTTATTACTGCAATTATCAGCATGTTAGTAGATAAGACATTTCGGATTGCCTAATGCGGAGATTATGTGATTTTTGCATAGACTGTTAGGTTGATGTAATACTTAATATTGCTTATTTGAAGTTTATTTTGATTATGTGCAAGTTATATGACTGTGAATAACATGCTTTTGATCAATATGAGATATTGAGGTGGTTTCATGTAACTGTTGAGCCCTTTAGATTAAAGGATATGTTAATTTAAGAGTTGTTTAGCCATGAGTGAATTTGTTCATTTGAAAATAATGCTCTATGTGCTGGATTGAGGAACTGTTAGACATATATAGGTTGTTTAACTGATTTAAAACTCAATCTGACTAATTTATAGCTTTATCAACTTGGATGATCCTTTTAAATGACCTGAGTAGTCTAGAATGTTGATTTGAAACTTGTATAATGAGCTATGAAGCATGTTTTACTGATTAGAGGGCTCACTATACTGATATATAATCTTAATATTGGTCTCAGTCTAAAAATGATATAAATATGTTTGTATTTGAACTAGTTGACCTATTTTGCTCCTTAGGATGAGTCTGTAGTGTGTGTGTGTAATGTCTTTGACTAGGCATTTAAAAGACCAGGCTGACCTCTACACTATTAGTAATGCTCCTTTTGATTATATATCATAGATACTATAGCTGGTCTTAGTTTGTTTGTAAATGATCCTGTTGAAGTCAGAGCTGATTTGAACTTACCATAGCTTTCATGATCAGTCCCATATATGGTGTTAGGGTCTTAAGATTTAGGTGTGATCATTTCATATTTTCTGTGAGACAATGACTGCCTATAACACCATTTTGAGTCATAAGCCATTAGTATATTAAGCTTGCCCATTCTAGAACTTTAAACCATGTTTCAAGTTCATAAACCCACACATGTTGTACTGAACTATATCTGTGTGCCTACTTTTCTATATGAATAGTTTAATAGCTTGCATAACAACCCTTAACATAATCTAAGTAACATTCTGAATGCCATCACATTCCTTTGTTCTGCTTACATAAATTATGCTATATGTTGAGTCAGTATTGCTTATGCAATGTAGCATGCTTGTTGGTATTTTGTCTGCTATGCACAATATGTGAGTCTTGCATATAAGAATGTCCTGTTGATGCCTCTAACTGTTAAACAGAGTAATATACCTGTGATATACACCCAATATACAACAGTGTATATCACGGTGCAAAGCAAAGTTGAATCGGGCAAAGCAAGGCCTCAGCGGTGGGCCTCAAGTGGCTGAAGCAATGGGCTGGACAAGGCAAGGCGGTGGGCCTCGGAGTAGCTCGAAGTCTAAAGGCGAGAGTGAAGCCCATTACGGGCAGTGTTGGATGTTATATATTAGGAGTGTATATTTATGTAATATTGTAGTGTAAAGGTTACCTTAATTAGTGTTATACACTTACCATAATTGTATAGTTAGAATTATGGTAGAATAAGGATTTAGAAATAGAATAGGAATAGGATTCTCCTATTATGGAAATATGTAACTTGTATATATAGCCTTTCAATTAATGAAAATAATCAAGGGGATTATTTCTTTCATGGTATCAAAAGACTAGGTCTAAACAAAAGTTTTTCTCTCAACTTTTGTCTTCCTTATGGCCGAGAAACCCCTCTCGGGTTTTCTCTCCAAAATTTCGTCTTCCACTCTAAAAAACCTCTCTTAAATTTCCCCTCCTTCTTTGTTCTTTCAATATGTCTAAGAACAATTTTCACCCCGCCCTCACAGTTTCCAATATCAAGCTTAGTGTCCCTATTGTCCTTGAGATGGAAAATGTACAATATGCAACGTGGGCGGAGTTGTTTAAAATTCACGCTATATCTTATCAAGTTCTTCATCACATCATTCCTCCCGCTAGACCCCTTCCTGCGGAGGATCCTGAGTTGTGGATTACACTTGATGCTACCGTTCTTCGGTGGATATACGCCACTATTTCGGTGGACCTTCTACAGACGATTATTGAGCCAGATACCACGGCTATGGCTGCATGGAATAGATTGCGTGACATATTCCAAGACAACCAACATTTCCGTGTCGTCACACTCGAGCAGGAATTCTCTCTCGTTCGAATGGACGAATTTCCAAACGTTTCCGCATATTGCAAGAAACTAAAGGAGTTGGCGGATCAACTCCGTAATGTTGGCGCACCAAGTAACAAATAATCGTCTAGTTCTACAGTTGGTTGCCGGTCTTTGGAGGCCTATAATGGTGTTGGAACTCTCCTTCGCCAAAGCAACCCTCTTCCCGACTTCCATCAAGCCCGCTCCATGCTGACGTTGGAAGAAGCCGGTTTGGCTAAAAGGCGGCTACCGGAGCAAGCCCAGTTGTCATGGTGGCGTCCTCTCCTAGTCCTTCGGATTTTGTTAATAATTCGGGCCAAAATCATAATAATGGTGGTGGCAAGAATAAATGCAAAAATAATAACAAAAACCGCGGGGGCAAACGCGGCGGTTCTGGTGGCGGTTCCGGTGGTCAACAAGCAGGCGGTGGGTCCCATCCAGGGTACAGTGGCCCACCACCGCCATGGGCCCAGCAGTGGGGCCCATGGCAGTGGAACCCGTACCATCCAGCAGCAGTTTCCAGCGGCCAGTGGGCTGGCCAACAGTCCAGGCCCAATACCCAGCAGTGGCGGCCCACTGGCCAGTGGCCCAGCAGCGGTAGCAACAGCAGCTACGGCCCAACTGCACCACGGACAGGAGTTCTTGGGCCCCGACCACCGCAAGCCCATCATGCAGCAGGCCCCACTCAGACTGATATTGAGGCCGCGATGCACACATTGGGGTTGACTCAACCGGACCCAAATTGGTACATGGACACCGGGGCAACTACTCACATGACTTCCGAATCAGGTACTCTCTCCTCTTATTCCAATTTGAGCACCCCTCGGGGTATAATTGTTGGTAATGGCAACTCTATTCCAATTCAGGGTTATGGTCAGAAAACGTTGTCTCCCCCCAATCCACCCCTTCTCTTGAAAAATACTTTACATGCTCCTAAATTGATTAAAAATTTAGTGTCTGTCCGGAAATTCACTACTGACAATTCCGTTTCCGTTGAATTTGATCCTTTTGGTTTTTATGTGAAGGATTTCAAGACGGGGAGTCATCTCATGAGGTGTGATAGTAGGGGGGGTCTGTATCCTATCATGCCTGGTTTCAGTCCATCGAGTCAAACCTTGCCGTCAGCCTTTGCAGCCATCTCTCCTTCCATGTGGCATGCTCGTCTGGGTCATCCGGGATCTTCTATTTTATCAGTTTTAGATAAAAATAGCTTTATTTCCTGTAAGGGTACGAGTCATACTCCACTTTGTCAGTCTTGTTCATTAGGAAAAATTGTTAAGTTGCCATTTGTAGACTCCAATTCTCATACTTCAATGCCATTTGAGATTATTCATAGCGACTTATGGACGTCTCCTGCTCTCAGTTCATTGGGTCATCGATATTATGTACTCTTTTTAGATGATTATTCTAGATTTTTGTGGACGTTTCCAATTGCGAATAAATCACAAGTGTTTTCTGTCTTCATCCAATTTAGAGCGTTCATTCGTACTCAATTCGACAGAGAAATAAAAAATATTCAATGTGATAATGGGAAAGAGTATGACAATTGGGAGTTCCGGGAATTCTGTGCTAAAAATGGGATTAATTTTCGGTTTTCGTGTTCTCATACATCTTCACAAAATGGGAAGGCCGAACGCAAAATTCGTTCCATCAATAACATTGTCCGAACTCTCCTAATTCATGCCTCCATACCTCCATATTTTTGGCATCATGCTCTACAAATGGCCACATATCTTCTAAACATAATTCCTTCTAAAGGTCTGACATATTCTTCCCCCCTCAAAATCCTATATAATAAGAACCCTTCTTATTTTCATCTTCGGATTTTTGGGTGCTTGTGTTATCCGTTATTCCCATCCACCACAATTAACAAACTTCAGGCTGGGTCTACTCCATGTGTGTTTTTGGGTTATCCGTCAAATCATCGTGGTTATAAGTGTTTTGATTTATCCTCCAAGAAAATCATAATCAATCGCCATGTCATTTTGATGAAACTCAATTCCCATTTATGAAAGTTCATACTCCCGAACCTAAGTCGTATAATTTTTTGGATGACCAAATATCTCCGTATATTATTTGAAATTTTTTGGACATCTCCCGTACCCAAAATCCTCCAGCGGGCCCACTGCCCGCTGGACCCACAGAACCGCCACACCCAGAAATTCCAGCCACCGGAGCAGTTCCAAAGCAATTGGCCGATCCGGCCCTAACTGAACCGATCCAAACCGAGTCCAGTCTTTACCGATTTGGGACAGTAGGCCCACTGCATGCTGGCCAGTCCGTCCCGAGCCCAGAAAATTCCCAAAATTCCCTCAAATCTTCCTCGAGTCATAGACCGGTCACTCGTAGTCAGCGGGATATTTTACACCTAAAAGACATTTTAATTTACATTCGGATGTTTCTAAATCCCCCTTGCCCCGCAATCCTGTGTCCGCCTTAAATGACCCTAATTGGAAAATTGCTATGACTGATGAATATAATGCTCTTATTGATAATAAGACGTGGGAGTTGGTGCCCCGTCCATATGGTATTAATATTATCAGGTCTATGTGGATTTTTGCTCATAAGGAGAATTCAGATGGGTCCTTTGCTCGATATAAGGCGCGACTTGTTGGTGATGGTAAGACTCAGCAGGTTAGGATAGATTGTGGTGAGACGTTTAGTCCGATGGTCAAACCGGCTACCATTCGCACTGTGCTTAGCTTGGCTCTTTCAAAGACTTGGCCAATTCATCAGTTGGATGTCAAGAATGCTTTCCTACACGGTGATCTCAAGGAAATAGTCTATATGCATCGGCCGTTGGGTTTCAGGGATCCAAACCGTCCTCATTATGTATGTTTGTTGAAGAAGTCCTTATATGGGCTTAAGCAGTCTCCAAGGGCTTGGTACACGAGGTTTGCTGACTTTGTTTCAACTATTGGGTTCACTACACAGCAGGTTAGATAATTCCTTGTTCATCTACCGCCGTGGTTCGTCCTTAGCCTACATTCTGTTGTATGTGGATGATATCATCTTGATCGCCTCTTCCGATGCCTTGCGCTTGGGTCTATCATGACCATGCTCGTCGAGTTCGCTATGAAAGACTTAGGGCCTTTGAGTTATTTTTTGGGGATTGCCGTCAAGCGTCATTCAGGTGGCTTGTTTTTATCCCAGAGTTGAGCACATGAATGCAATCAAACGCATCATTCGGTATATTCAGGGGACACTGGACTATGGGTTGCACTTGTATCCTTCATATACATCCACACTTGTCTCTTACACGGATGCTGATTGGGGTGGTTGTCCCGACACCAGACGGTCGACTTCTGGCTACTGTATGTTCCTTGGCAACAACTTGGTCTCGTGGTTGGCAAATCGTCAGGCAACTCTATCACGCTCAAGTGCAGAGGCAAAATATTGAGGGGTAGCAAATGTGGTCTCCGAATCATGTTGGTTACGTAATTTGATTTTGGAGCTTCATTGTCCCATTCAGAAGGCAACCTTGGTATATTGCGATAACATTAATGCCATCTACCTTTCAGGTAACCCAGTTCAACACCAACGCACCAAACATATCGAAATGGACATTCACTTTGTCCGTGAAAAGGTTGCAAAGGGTGACGTTCGCGTATGCCATGTCCCGTCTCGTTATCAAATTGCAGACATCTTTATAAAGGGTCTACCAGCGGTTCTCTTTGAAGATTTTAGGGACAGTCTCAGCGTTCGAAAACCGCCCGCTATGACTGCGGGGGTGTGTTAAACAGAGTAATATACTTGTGATATACAACCAATATACAACGTAGTGTATATCTTGTGTATATGTGCAAAATTTTCGCGATTTGTCAGCGGGCTGGTCGCTTGCCTTATTTCAGGCCTCGAGCGGTGGGCCTCGGCGGTGGTGAAGCAATTGATTTGACAAGGCAAGGTAGTGGGCCTCGGCACCTTCCCGATGGGACCAAAGCTTAAATATTGAAGTCTAAAGGCGATGGTCGAAAAGCCCATTACGGGCGGTGTTGGATGTTATATATTAGGAGTGTATATTGATGTAATATTGTAGTGTAAAGGTTACCTTAATTAGTGTTATACACTTACCATAATTGTATAGTTAGAATTATGGTAGAATAAGGATTTAGAAATAGAATAGGAATAGGATTCTCCTATTATGGAAATATGTAACTTGTATATATAACCTTTCAATTAATGAAAATAATCAAGGGGATTATTTCTTTCACTAACATACATACATGTCTGTGAAGGACAGGCACGGGTATCTCCCAATAAGGGACGTCCTCTAAGGAGCCGTGAAGTTACTCAACTTCTTTCATGCTTTGTATAAAGCGATAAACTCCGATTCCATCATGAATCATTTGAGCCGATGCAAGTTTGCTTAGAGGATTTTCCAAGATCCACCATACACATTTGCTTGTGGCTTTGGTGTTCTTCGCTTATCCCGATGTCCATTTTGCATCATTGTTTGGGTGTTCTCCCGAACCGTGGACATCCGCCATACGGTCTTAATACTATAATCCTAGTAGATAAGCGAATAATTAAGGAGCCGTGAAGATATCGTCATATCCGACTTAACGCCTTCTATTGATCATGTATTAAGATCATCGGTGAACCTTAGTTCAATTCGATATCGCGATAACGCCTTCTTTGTCATGTATTAAGACGATACCAGGTCGGTTGTAGTGTGTACAATACATTGAACTACACATGACCTGTGCATATCGCTCCTTGATAATGGGTGCACCATGATTCCAATCAGTTCTATGATTCATATCCATTGGTGGCTTCAACGAGACTGTCAACTATCGACCAGTCCGTTAGATGTCTTAGAAATCCAATTCAAAAGATATCATCTGTGATACCCATATCTTTCATATCGAGACTTTGTTTCAATATGACTTTTACTTTTAGACTGTTGATTCTCCAAATCGTTGGCATTCTAACTTCGAGTCAATGTTTCGTGGTCGATTCATTGTTCATGTTTTATACGAAACTTTCGGGACCAAAATGTAAACATTTCGGGGACCAAAATGAAAGTTCGGAAGAAGCCCAACTGTGATCCAAGGCAAACCAAGTCTCGATTCTCTTCTTCCAACTTTACGGTTGGATAGGCTAATTCAACATTCATGCCACGCAAGAGCGCAATGGCCCTGGATGTGAAGCTACTCACAGGGGAGCACATCTTACAACCAAAGGTTCTTTTCCCGGAGGAAGATCAACCATTACGCAAGTATGGTTCTATATGATAGAGTCTATTTCTCTCTTTGTAGCTTCTTTCCAAAGCAGCGCTTTTGGAGATGACAATTATTTATTAATTGTCCATGGTTCGTTCTCAACCATACAAGCTAGAAGGTATGGAACAAGTCTTTGTCCCCTCTTTGCTCCTTCTCGGTTCAACATCTAGAATCCCTGAGTTGTGCAGATCTAGAATATTAAGTTCCGGATAGCCAGCAACTTTCGAGTCCTGTAGATACGGAACGTCCAGTTCCGGACAGTCAGGCCCTCGCGGGTTCTTGTTAACCTTGAGCAATTACTCCCTTTTTCCTTTTTCAAGGAAAGCGATCTTCAAAGAATTCAGTATTCTTTGACGCCAAGAGGCGATCATCACTACTGTTATTTGCAGATCCAGTGGATATGCAATCTACAGTCTTAGGTACAACTTGACCTGTTTCATTATTCCAACTTTTACCAAGCAACCCCACATAAATTGGGCGTACGACTTTGGCTAACACTGTTGGACTGAGGTGAGAAATGAACATTCGTTTAATGAACGATGCTTCACATTCTCCCCCTCTATCACTACGAATTTCTCAATCCGTAGGCTTAGTTGATTTTCAACTTCTGCTTTGTAGCGCTTATCTGCTTCAACAACTTCATCTTTGCTTTTCAACAAACAAAGGATTCCATACGTTGTACCATCATCAATGAAGATCACAACGTACTTGTCTCCCCCCCTATTTTGTATAAACTTCAAATCACCCAATTAGTTGTGACTAAGTTCTAGAGGAGCGGTTCTTCTTTCGCTATTCCCTTGACGGAATTTGGAAAGGTGATTTTGCCTCTTCATCTACCTCACATTTATTTTGAGGGTTTATGTCGACAGAAGGCAACAATCTCAACATCGTTAGCTTTTGAATGACTTGCTATTTAACGTGTCTTAATCTATGATGGCATAGATGCACGGATTACAAATATATCATTCATTTGGCTACAGACGTACTGTACCATTCTTAGTTATTATAGACCTGTTGGACTAGTCTCAAACCAACTTGACCAACAGCGTCCCTTAAACCAAGTTAGGAACATGTAACACCTCTTTTAGAGTGATCTTATTCCTTGAAGTCCTAATGAGGACAACCTCTCCAGCCCCTTTGATTTTAGAGGTGGCGTTGCTTCACATGAACAACCTCTTGCCCGTGGTTAGGGCGTAACCGGATCATATATGATCTAGATACTCTGGCCTACTCCAGTTGCTTTGGCAGACTGAGTGTCCAATTTCTTTACTGCCTTTCTTTAGGCCTTCGGATCATTTAAGACCTGGAAATTCTGGCCCACCACACTAGGTGTCCTTTACTTTTCCTATGAAATGAATTCTGGCCCCACTCCAGTCGCCCGGAGGCTTTATATGACTGAGTGTCCAATATCATCATATCAAAAGAATTTTTGGCCCACTCCAGTCGCCCGGAGGCTTTGTATGACTGAGTGTCCAATATCATCCTATGAAGGATCTTCTGCCAAATAGTATGACAGGTTCTACGTCTTTAACGTTAAGATTGGTGCCCAGATAATTCTTGGCGCTTACTTAAGAGTGGTAACAGTTTTCGCACAGTTAGTGGATCTTTCTCCATCGTATGTGCGAACCTACTTTACACACTTTTAATCACTACACTTAAAAGAACGGATCTTTTTAAGCCGTTTACAAAATCCAATCTTTAAACGAAAAAGAAGATGAGATTAAACTCTCGATTTGTTAAAGCGTAAGGAATATAAATTATTTTCATATTCCTCCTTACTTTAATCCATTTTTAATCGAGACATCATTTAATCTTTATTCTTGACAAGTAAGAAAAACTACTTATCCCGGCTTTCGGATTACGGCTCACCTCCGGTCACTTCATCAAACCGAGTGTCCAGTTCCTTCTTACCATTATTCGGATCTTTTGTCTGGGACAGATACAGGCCTTCTGCTGCAAGATAGAAGTACATCTTCAGTCTTCTCCTCTTGTCCCAGTTGACATCCTCAGGCTCTCGAGAGCGCTTGTTCCCACCAGTCTTGGTAGCGGTGACACCATGAACATGTTCATCATCATCACTCTCTTCTACCAAAAAACCATTGCCATATCCAGATTTGGTCACACAACTTTTGACCGACATCTTTCGAACACTAATAGTATTACAATACGATCTTGTCTTAAGTTGTTGGTATTTCTATGGTACTTTATAGAGCAGTACGGGAAGTAATAACTATTACAAATGTTCGAAAGGATAAATAAATTGTCAATCTTCAAAAGCGCCGCGTGTGTGTTGTGTCTTGAATCTTGATCAACTTGCAAAGCCAATGTTGAGAACTGCCGCAAGTTTGTTGTGCCTTAAATCTTGATAACCTGAAATCAAGAAACAACTAAATCTGGATGGTTACAACGTTGTGTGTTGAGTCGAGGATAGCCCTCTATCCTTAAGACAAGATTGCCCCGTATATATGCTTTTACGTTAGCGGGCAATAGTCTCCCAAGATAAAACAACACTTTAATCTCAACACTACAAAGCCAATAGGTTGAGCCTGGCGAAGAAAACAAATATGACTTGACTTGCTGAAGCTATGGAATAGGAAGGAAGAGTTTCTCAATACTCTTCTCTTTTGTCTCTGTGTATATAATGTGTCTCTGTAGTGTATATCTTGTGTATATGTGTGGGTTTGCTCACTGATTTTCGTCACAGTTTGGTCATTGTTTTCTGCTTGATTTTCGTTCAATTTTCTGGTCGTTTCTTGCCTTATTTCAGCCAGTTTTCAGCCAGTATTTTCGTCTATTTTCTCCTGTTTCTTCCTTCTGAATTGAGCCAAAGAAGGCTCAATATATAGCAAGGAGAAGGGGCTGTACAACTGCCCAAAACATGGCTGTTAATGGCCATTAGGAGGCCATTAAAGCATGCCAAGTAAGGGCGTAAATGGCCATCAAGGAGGGCGATTTAAGGTTGTTCATGGCCAAGTAATTGGTGTTAATGGAGGAGTTAATCAGCCAAGTAATGGCTGATTAATGCCTCAAAAACCAGTCCCAACGGTAGGCTTTACGCCTTCCGTCACCTTCCAGAAATTGGGGACCAAACTGTAAATATTGAAACTTGGGGGACCAAGCTGTACATATGAAAGAATTCTGGTCCAAAGCGTACATCCGAAACTTCAGGGATCAACCGCATACATCGACGAGTTCTCTGGTCCAAAAAGATAATGTCAGAAAGGCCCACAGCCCACAGCCCGTGACCCGTGACCCGAGCCCGAGCCCGAGACCGGACCGGACGGGCGGGCGGCGGCGGCGCGCGTGTGGGCTTAGCTTTGAACCCAAGCACATCTAGGTCTTCCCTCCTTTAAACACATGGGATACCCCTTGGGGATCCAAACCCTTTACCACATTAGAGACTTATATAGAGAGCAATTCTTCCTATTCCCACCGATGTGGTAGATTTGTCCCACACCACATTTCCATGTCTCAAACACCTTACTTCGTGGACCAATATCTCTTTCATTTCTCAACGAAATTAGACGATTCTTGGCCCTACGGTCATCTACTCACTTCGTAGATCATGCATGTGCGACGAGATAAGGTCTCCAACATGCGGAACACAAGTGTTTAATTCATCAAAGATGGGTGGACGCATCTCCCCGCCAAAGGCTAATTTCCAACAATCCCCTCTATGAAAGAGAGATTGTGGCGCACGCACAAGGTGCCTACATTTCAGCAATCTTTCAGCGAAAAGATATTGCATCAGGAGAGGTAGCTTTCGCTTTGAACCTTCCCTAGTTGAATACCATCGGACTTACTTACTGCGCGGTGAACGTGATGTCTTGAACCGTCAGTGTTTAGTGTAAGCCAAGACAACGATATCAACACAATAACTCTTCTTATTCATTTTCCTTCTTACGTTTCTGTCCGTTGTGGCCATGGACACACTTGGATTCTTAAGTGCGTTCATTTGAGTCGGCCATCCTCGCACTTAAATAGGTGATCTCCTACAAGGTATCCTGCTATACCCCACTTCACAAGTGTTAGGAATCATTAAAAGTTCCACAACCTTAACCTCAACCGTTTGAGGATCTTTTAAAAAGTTTGGAAGCTTAACCTTTACCCACCATGCAGGCAGCACTTTAATGTCTATCGCGGGAACAGCCTTTGGATTCATGTTTCCGTACGAAATCATCATCCGAAGTGCTTCTTGCTTCCACCGAAGCGCTCAACTGAACCTTTTGCCGCTTAGTTTTCCCATTGAACCAAATTCTTGGGATCTCCAATCAGTATGGTTGGGTTTCCACCGCAAAGGTTCGTATTGTTTGGGTTTTAAGCCAATTCCCCTAGACAGGCAAAACACTTGATCTCCGGGTAGTCCCTTAGTTAGTAAACAAGGATGTGACACCCGTGATGATCAACTGCCATACGGTCTTATGTCTCCGACAGATCCTGAAAGATATGTCCAGACGCCGTCATCCGTGTCCTTCCTGAAGCCGACCGGCTAGCCATAGTGTATAACTGCTGAAGGCACGGGTATCTCCCAATAAGGGACGTCCTCTAAGGAGCCGTGAAGTTACTCAACTTCTTTCATGCTTTGTATAAAGCGATAAACTCCGATTCCATCATGAATCGGCCGATGCAAGTTTGCTTAGAGGATTTTCCAAGATCCACCATACACATTTGCTTGTGGCTTTGGTGTTCTTCAGATCTGATGTCCATTTTGCATCACTTGTGTTCTCCCGAACCGTGGACATCCGAATACTATAATCCGTAGATAAGCGAATAATTCGGATATCGTCATATCGACTTAACGCCTTCTATTGATCATGTATTAAGATCATCGGTGAACCTTAGTTCAATCGATTCTGTTTGTAGGACGATACCAGGTCGGTTGTAGTGTGTACAATACATTGAACTACACATGACACTTATTTTGTGCATATCGCTCCTTGATAATGGGTGCACCATGATTCCAATCAGTTCTATGATTCATATCCATTGGTGGCTTCAACGAGACTCATCAACTATCGTTGTCCGTTAGATGTCTTAGAAATCCAATTCAAAAGATATCATCTGTGATACCCATATCTTTCATATCGAGACTTTGTTTCAATATGACTTTTACTTTTAGACTGTTGATTCTCCAACTGTTGGCATTCTAACTTCAGAGTCAATGTTTCTGTGGTCAGATTCATTGTTCATGTTTTATCTGAAACTTTCAGGACCAAAATGTAAACATTTCAGGGACCAAAATGAAAGTTCGGAAGAAGCCAACAGTCAAGCAAACCAAGTCGATTCTCTTCTTCCAACTTTACGGTTGGGAAGGCTAATTCAACATTCATGCCACGCAAGACTGCAATGGCCCTGGATGTGAAGCTACTCACAGGGGAGCACATCTTACAACCAAAGGTTCTTTTCCCGGAGGAAGATCAACCATTACGCAAGTATGGTTCTATATGATAGAGTCTATTTCTCTCTTTGTAGCTTCTTTCCAAAGCAGCGCTTTTGGAGATGACAATTATTTATTAATTGTCCATGGTTCGTTCTCAACCATACAAGCTAGAAGGTATGGAACAAGTCTTTGTCCCCTCTTTGCTCCTTCTCGGTTCAACATCTAGAATCCACGAGTTGTGCGAGATCTAGAATATTAAGTTCCGGATAGCCAAGCAACTTTCGAGTCCCGTAGATACGGAACGTCCAGTTCCGGACGATCAAAGCCCTCGCGGGTTCTTGTTAACCTTGAGCAATTACTCCCTTTTTCCTTTTTCAAGGAAAGCGATCTTCAAAGAATTCAAAGTATTCTTTGACGCCAAGCAGGCGATCATCACTACTTGTTATTTGCGGATCCGGTGGATATGCAATCTACGATCTTAGGTACAACTTGACTGTTTCATTATTCCAACTTTTACCAAGCAACCCCACATAAATTGGGCGTACGACTTTGGCTAACATCTTGTTGGACTGAGGTGAGAAATGAACATTCGTTTAATGAACGATGCTTCACATTCTCCCCCTCTATCACTACGAATTTCTCAATCCGTAGGCTTAGTTGATTTTCAACTTCGCTTTGTAGCGCTTATCTCGCTTCAACAACTTCATCTTTGCTTTTCAACAAACAAAGGATTCCATACGTTGTACCATCATCAATGAAGATCACAACGTACTTGTCTCCCCCTATTTTGTATAAACTTCAAATCACCCAATTAGTTGTGACTAAGTTCTAGAGGAGCGGTTCTTCTTTCGCTATTCCCTTGACGGAATTTGGAAAGGTGATTTTGCCTCTTCATCTACCTCACATTTATTTTGAGGGTTTATGTCGACATGAAGGCAACAATCTCAACATCGTTAGCTTTTGAATGACTTGCTATTTAACGTGTCTTAATCTATGATGGCATAGATGCACGGATTAAAGCCCATTACGGGCAGTGTTGGATGTTATATATTAGGAGTGTATATTGATGTAATATTGTAGTGTAAAGGTTACCTTAATTAGTGTTATACACTTACCATAATTGTATAGTTAGAATTATGGTAGAATAAGGATTTAGAAATAGAATAGGAATAGGATTCTCCTATTATGGAAATATGTAACTTGTATATATAACCTTTCAATTAATGAAAATAATCAAGGGGATTATTTCTTTCACTAACATACATACATGTCTGATTTCTGCCTAATTCATGAGGGACTGCTTGTAATTCCTCTTTATTTGCCTTTGTGTACTTGTCTATGTCATAGAGTGAATTACACCATCATTTGCCAAACCTAAAACTGAGCATGTCTAACCTATGATTACTTCTGTTTAAATTATGAAGTTGAATACAAGTTTAACAAAAAATAAATTACAAATGCTGTTAGCTTGATATGTGAACTGTGTGGATACCACTGCCTATGATAATCTCCCATGCTTAGTTGAAAATTCATATATATGTATGTCTTGGAATCACGACTAGATACTGTGTGTGTACCTGCCTACACGGGGTCTTGTTTTGTCCAAATTTATTCACTTCACCTTGGCTACCTTGTCATCTATGATCATGTCCTGCTTTCCCCCCTCTTATATGAACTTGGATTCTGTTAGATAAATCACATGCATTTCTGTCTAAATGGTGTGATTAGCCTACCCTTGTCTATAAATTATTAGTGTTTGGATTAGTTGGGCTATCATAATGTCCTGGGAGTTAGGAAATGACTGTTGGGTGTTTATTTTGAGTTCTTATCCCTATCACAAATGTCACAGCTTCCTCTGAATATGTCTGGCATGATGCTTGCTATCTGGTTTTACTGTGTGTGATAAGTCTCTTGTGATCTTGTCATTTAACATGATAATTTAGTCTGGGTATTGAGGTTTGATACTTAATGTTGTTCTAACTGATCAAATACCATATGTGTGTACTTGAATTCTGTCCTTCGCCATATATGATTTGCTAAGAGTAGCCTTCTTTTTCTCGAGTAATTTGGTTGGAAATATGTGATGATATACAATTGATGTACCACTTATAACATAGGATATACTCAGTATATTAAATGTATACAATCATGTATATCTGCATATCATCCATACCCTGTCATGATATAAATGATTCATTGGGTCTAGCCCACTTCTGTGTTTGTTTGCCTTCTTCACGGGACTGTAGTCTTTGGGTCTAGCCCACTGTTTACACCATTTTCTTTCCCTCATTCACTGCTGATGGTTTGGGCCAATTTAAGTGGTGTGTTTTGAAATTTAAGTTTCCTTTGACATGGACTGTGTTGTTTATCTTAATTTTATATGGTGGTATTGGGTACTTCTAACTTGGGCCTTTGTTTGCGTCTCTCCTTCTTCTCCTGTTGCATTACGTCGAGATGGGTCCTTACTGGGCTCATCATTTCCTTCATCTGAGTTTGAATCCTCTTGATGCATTGCACATCCAGTTAATTGGGTTGAGGCTCAGTTAATAGCATTTTTTGATCGAAATGTAAGGGAAACTAATATTTGTGTGAAGACCAGCTATGGATAAACATAGTCAACTGGTGGGCTTAGGTAGGCTCACCAGCCTAAACTTAAACTCTTTTCATTCCTTTAATATATATATATATATATATATATATATATATATATATATATATATATATATATATATATATATATATATATATATATATTGTATTACTTCTAATAAAAACATACTTTATATTATTGAAACCTCTTTATTATGGTTACGACTTAGAATAGGTAAACGATACGTAAATCGTTTAGATTATAGTCACCAAAATGATTTCAAAACACTTGTATAAAATCTGAATTGGAAGAAAAAATGGACTGATTTTGGACATCAAAACCGGAAACAAGAAACCAACTTTAAAGAATTAAAATTGAGACTGATTTTGACTTTGAAACATGCTCGACTTTGATCTTAAATTGAATTTAGGCCTTGGAGTTAAATTGGATAGATTGCGGACCGTTTAAGGATCCAAATTTGAACATGAGTGACTAAAATAAATGGGCTGTTTGAACTTGTTTTAGTCTAGACCAAAATTGACATTTCTAAAGCTAAATTTGTGGGCTAAGCCGAATTAATCGATTTTGGACTCTTAAAATCTATCTTGGACTTGAATTGAGTTAGTGAATTTTGGGTGTTAGAATATGAATTGACTTTAGGGATATGCAGTATGCAAAAATAAAAAAATAAAAAAAATCATTTTTTATCTCTTTTGTCAAAAACTAAAAGCTTGTTATTTCAAATAAAATCATACTCATTTTTCAACTTTGAAAAGACTTTTTCAAGAGATGTAAGTGTTAATTAGACAATCTTGTTGGACTAAATGTGGAGTTGTATTCAAATTATTTTTGGGTGTTCTTAGCCCAAAAACAAAATTGACTAAACTACTCTCGTGCATACTGTTTTAGCGGAAGCTAAACTCTTTGAGAAATTTTATGGATATTTAAACTCTTTGAGAAATTTTATGGATATTTAAACACTTTAAGAAATTTTAAGCATGCTATAGAATCCGTAGGTCAAAAGTAGTCTACGGATCCTTAATATCGGGGTGTCTAACCCCTTCCCCGGGATCACCAGAACCCTTACCTTAACTCTGGTTTAGATAGGATTTTTCAATATTTTTGAATAAACCCTTTCACACTAGTTTTCCTAATTTACCTATAAATTAGGTGGCGACTCGTATTTTACGGATCCTTAATATCGGGGTGTCTAACCCCTTCCCCGGGATCACCAGAACCCTTACCTCAACTCTGGTTTAGATAGGATTTTTCAATATTTTTGAATAAACCCTTTCACACTAGTTTTCCTAATTTACCTATAAATTAGGTGGCGACTCTAAAAACATTCTCCGACTTAAAGCACCATCCAAATTCATAATAGCTTTTATGCATTTTCTATGTAAAAGTGAACCGTAACAACCTTTATCCATAGTACTTAAGCAGTCAACATCAGAAGTTTTATAACACAACAATAATAATATACTAGTGTAATCCTACATAGTGAATTTTATAACACACTGCACTAATCTACTCCTAAACCCTGTGACCAAACACTAACATCATATACATTTTCGAACACATAAGGGCTTGACAAAGCTAAAGGGAACAACCAAACTAGTTGACAACACAATGGAGTTACAAGAATTTTTTAAAGTGCATATCATCCACTTTATGTACAAGAAACCCAAACAAAGTACCAAACAATCTAAAGACTGAATTAGGAATAAAATAGTACCTATTAGCGAATATTCTCTGAATATTTACCGTATATTTTGTAATTATGATAGATGTATATTTAAGGTAACTTAGGATTCTTATTGTATTATGAATCAACCATTTAAGGTAAGTTAAGATTCGTACTGTATTAGGAATCAACATTTGTACAACTATATATATTGTGAATAATGAAAGGAATTCCTAAGGGAAATTATTCTATCTTACATGATATCAAGAGCCTAAACCCTACTCTCCTCTCTCTCAAAACCAACCGCCGACCCACCCCCCTCTCTCGAATTTTCCATTCGGTCGACGATAACCCGACAGCCATGTCTTCCCCCACAAATTCCGCTTCCTCCACTGGCACTTTTGACAACCTCTCTCAACGATCATCGTCTACTTTTCACCCGGCTTTCGCCGTTACCAACATCAAGAATTATATCCCTATAATTCTTGATCAAGAAGACTGTCAATATTCCATATGGACAGAACTGTTCTATATTCATGCATGTGCGTACAACGTGCTCGACCATATTGATGACTATGTTCCTCGTCCCACCGACATTGCCGAATCGACATGGCGTCGTCTTGACGCCATCGTCAAACAGTGGATATACGGCACCATCTCATCAATTGGTTTCCGGTTTGTGGTGAATAATAACAAAGGAAAGCCGACCCACTACCGCGGCAAGGGCCACAAAAATGGAAGAAGCCGACGTGCAAAACCATAATCAAAAGGCGTTAGCCGTTGACGGGATGACAACACCGGCGGCCAACACCAACCCACCACCACCACCAGTAGTCCCGCGGCGGAGGGCGTGGCGGTAGAGGCCGCAGCAATAATAACAAAGGCAAGGGCCGCGGCAAGGGCCACAAAAATCAGCAGCCAGGCCCAAACACTGCCTACTTCTTGTGGCCTGGACAGCTGCAAGTCTGGCCCAACCAGCAGAACTGGGCCTCGCCTGCATGCCCATACTCGACTGTAGGGGCCGGTTCCGGCGGCGACGCATGGTCGACTGGCCTATTGGGCCCTGCTCCAGCCACCAGACAGGCCCACCAACAGCAGCAGCAGGCCCACATGGTCTCGGTCCAGCAGCAGCAGCAGCGCAGCCCATCAGCCTGGCTCCCACCGACTTAGGCCAGGCCTTCAGCACCGTGAACCTTCAACAGCCCGACGAAAATTGGTACATGGACACCGGAGCCACATCTCACCTCACCCAGTCGTCAGGTAACTTATCTCAACTACTTCAGCTAAAGTGTTCTCAATTTATTACTGTCGGCAATTGTCATTGCATTCCAATTGAAGATTACGGTAACACACATACCAAACATCCCCACCCGCCTTTCTCCCTAAATCATGTCCTTTACACCCACTAACATCATTAAAAACCTAATCTCTGTTAGAAAATTCACTCGCAATAATTCTGTGCCTGTCGAATTTGACCTTTTGGTTTTTCTGTGAAGGATCTCAATACGGGGAAAATTCACTCTCAATAGTGTGGGAGACCTCTACCCCTTCACTCAGTCTTCCGCTATCAGAACTCAGTCACCTGTCTCCCTAGCTGCTATCTCTCTGTCAACTTGGCACAACCGATTCGGACACCCATGAGACCCTGTTTTTAATATTCTTAGGACTAATAAGCGTATTCAATGTAATAATGGGAAAATTGCCCACCAATGTTTTTCTTTCCCACTTGGCAAACATACTCGTATTCCATTTATGTCATTAAACAGTGTTACTTTTTCTCCATTTGATATTGTTCATGCTGATTTGTGGACATCTCCGGTTGTCGGTTCTTTGGGTCACAAATTCTATCTAGTATTATTAGATGCTTTTTCACACTTTGTATGGATCAACCCACTAAAGTTCAAATCTGAAGTGTTTGCCAAGTTCCTTGAATTTTAAAAATTCATCAAAATACAGTTTGAAAAATTTATAAAATCTTTTCAATGTGATAATGGACGTGAATTTAATAATTTGGCATTTCACAATTTCTGCTCTAAATAAGGCATGGTTTTCCATTTTTCCTGTCCCTACACTTCCTCCTAAAATGGCAAAGCTGAAAGAATCATCCGTACCATCAATAACATGGTGCGTACCCTTCTCTTTCACGCCAGTCTTCCACCGTCATTCTGGGTCTACGCTGTCAAAATGGTAGAATACCTCCTTAACATTTTACCAACCAGCACTCTCCAAAACAAGACCCCAACTGAAATCTTATACCGTAGGTTCTCCTCTTATGACCAAATACACATCTTCGGTTGCCTGTGCTACCCCAACTTGGCCTCCACTACACCTCACAAACTAGCCCCACGCACCACACCATGCGTATTCGTCGGTTTCTCACCTAATCATCGGGGATACTTGTGCTATGACATAACCACTCGTAAGATCATCATCTCACGTCACGTCACATTCGACGAGGCAAACTATCCATTTTCAAACCTTCGAAAATTCCAAACCACGGATTACACATTTCTCGATGAGTCTCCTATGTCTCCTCTACACCAGTCGATGTGTCTCTGCGGTAAATTCCAGGACCGATACAACATGTTCCGACAGTACACATTGCCCCGTCCCTACCACTGCGCTTTCAACGAATTGCTCTCGGTCGAAAACACCACTGTTGCCTTCAGCCGTGTCTCCTGCCCCCCAGCAGCAATGCGCCCCCGATCCAAAGACACCGTAAGTCGGCATCGGTCCGGTCCGGTAGCAATGCGCCTCCCGATCCGTAAAGCGACGACTGCAGCCTACCAGTCCCGACCATCCATGTAAGATAGAATTCGTACTGTATTAGGAATCAACATTTGTACAACTACATATTTATTGTGAATAATGAAAGGAATCCCTAAGGAAAATTATTCTACCTAATATGGTATCAAAGCAGGCCAAAGGTCCTGGGATCGAACCTCACCGCCACCCATTTTCAAAAAGAATTTCCACGTGCTTGGACCATGAAAAAAATCAGGCCAGCACGTGAGGGGGCGTGTTGAGAATATAATTAAATATTAAAAGTGTGTTCTATCTAACATCTTAAGCTTAAGTTTTTAGATCATATGGTCACACACTTTAATTAAGTATGCAGAAGAGATAGTGTACAGGGCTAAGATGGCAAATTGTAAAATTATGCCAACTCCGGTGGACTCAAAATCCAAGCTTAGTGCCAATGACTGTGCGCCATTTTCTGATCCCACTCTATATCGGAGTCTTGCAGGTGCCCTTCAATATCTTACATTCACTAGGCCTGATATTGCATATGTCGTTCAGTATGTGTGTCTGTTTATGCACGACCCTCGAGAGTTCCACTTTGCCGCCCTCAAACGTATTATCAGATACATTAATGACACAATAGACTTCGGATTACATCTCTACCCCTCTGCCCCAACCAAGTTACTCGCCTACACGGACGCTGATTGGGTAGGATGCCCCGACACACGTCACTCCACCTCAGGGTACTGTGTATTTCTTGGGAATAATCTTATCTCATAGTCCTCCAAACGGCAGACCACACTATCCCGTTCGAGTGCTGAAGCAGAATATCGCGGAGTTGCTAATGTCATTGCTGAGATCTGTTGGCTCTGAAATCTTCTTTTGAAACTCCAGTGTTCACTACGAAAGGCGTCTATAGTCTATTGTGACAACATATCTGCCATCTATATGTCTCATAATCCGGTCCAACATCAGCGGACTAAGCATATTGTGATGGATATCCAATTTGTGAGAGAGAAGGTTGCCCGTGGTCAGACCACGCCTTATGACGAAAGGGGGAGAAAGGACGGATCACCTGTCGATCTGTGATCAAAGAAAACTATACCTGAAGAATGGGATACAGATTGACAAGCACAAAATGGTAGGCTTGGCTATTAATCTACGCTCATTGATGAGACGGCGACATAGAGAAGAAAGTATACCCTTTGTCACCCCCCTTGTCACAACAAAGTAAAGAAGAGATAGACAGAATAGGTCAAAATATTACACGTGCTTTTCTCTTATCAGTATGCAGACATTTTCACAAAAGGACTACCGAGACAACTCTTCACCGACTTCCGATCCAGCCTTAGCGTTTGGCCTCCTCCCGCTCCGTCTGAGGGGGAGTATTAGCGAATATTCACCGTATATTTTGTAATTATGATAGATGTATATTTAAGGTAACTTAGGATTCTTATTGTATTATGAATCAACCATTTAAGGTAAGTTAGGATTCGTACTGTATTAGGAATCAACCTTTGTACAACTATATATATTGTGAATAATGAAAGAAATCCCTAATGGAAATTATTCTATCTTTAATGATAAACTAGGAAACATCCAAACAAGCTTTGATTATTCTGAAAAGCAGTTTACTCTTATCAAGTTTCTCACTTGCAAGAGAAATCCATGTCTAAATATCAACCTATTCTTGATGGTACCAAGAAAAATCTGAGGCACGGTTAGTGAAAACATTCAAATAATAAATTAAATATTTGATATACATTAGCAATTCAGAAATTACGTCGTAAAACTAACGAGAATAGAAGGAAGAAGCACCAACAATTTTCACATATATAAATAGCATGCTATAATAAATCAAGCAAAAATATTGATAAAGCTCATTAACCAGAAATGATAACGAGACCAAACATCAACTATTTTATTTACATGTCTCCCTTGTTTTCTCTAAAAAAGCAGATTGCTTACTTAAGATTTAATACTTATGTTCCCTGCATGTATGCCAAATTTGACTAAGTGATGCCCTATTGATATTTGACCAGGAAAGAATTTTGCCTGCCACAAAGTTATTTCTGGAAGGAGGAATCTTGAACGAGTTTGGAATCGATCTGGAGTTTGGACTTTCTCATACGACAGTTTTTGTATATAGTATAGGGTGGTTACTCAACCCGTGAATGCATTTCAACAAGAACAATCAAATGGTGAAACTCAGCTTAAAAAAATTCTTACACCCTGGATACAACTCTTGTTTCCCTTCCTCCACTTATTTAAAAAATCTCTTTGCATCTTCAGATGGTCCCTCTCTCACTCCTTCATGCCTCAATTCACCTTCGACATTTCTAAAAGTATCATGAAGTAGTCCGTTGATATCGTCATGCATGTCGGAGGTAGTCCGTTGATATCGTCATGCATGTCGGAGGTAGTCCGTTGATATCGTCATGCATGTCGGAAGTAGTCCGTTGATATCGTCATGCATGTCGGAAGTAGTCCGTTGATATCGTCATGCATGTCGGAGGTAGTCCGTTGATATCGTCATGCATGTCGGAGGTAGTCCGTTGATATCGTCATGCATGTCGGAAGTAGTCCGTTGATATCGTCATGCATGTCGGAAGTAGTCCGTTGATATCGTCATGAATGTCGGAAGTAGTCCGTTGATATCGTCATGCATGTCGGAAGTTTCATCATCATAGATTGGATGTGGCGTATTTCTTGAGGAAAACCCTTCTTCATGAAAAACCCATTTGGTATATCTATGAACAAACCTATAACCCACCACCGTTCGATTATGCCAATACCGATTAAAGCATTTTTTACAAGGGCATAATATTTCATTTTCTTGAGAAGCTCATTCAAATGCCTTATTAAAAAAAATCATTTGGATCTTCGGAGATCCATCCAACTTCTATCTCCAATATTCATTGAATTTCCTATGTGACACGAGCAAAACATCAAAATCAAAATTCAAATAGCAAATTTCAGCAGTATCAAGAGAAATTAACCTTTCAAAGTTTCATGATATTATTTTACCTTCTTCTGTCTAACAAAACGTGATTATAAAAGATCTGATTTAGGCAATATACACATGACATATGTACAATTTTTTGACATTATTAGAATATTAGCTTGATGACTAGTCATTTAAAGCAAACATTTCATTTCTTTAATGGGGTATGGAACTTATAATATGCCTTCTGCCTCTGTTCTTCCCTTCTTGATGTCATTAGGTAATTGGAATAATCTGTATAACTTGTATGTTATAGAGAATAAATAAAGAAACCCTAGTCACAGATTTAGTTACATATTTTAGTTACTACATAACAAAACATCTGTTAATCAGCTAACTTCCTAAGTTGGCGTGGTTGCAATATGTGCTTCATATGCCAATTCTAATTGAACTGTCTCAACATTAGTAAAGCTCAAATAAGCAATAAATTTTCTACATTTAAATTTATGTTTGCCATTAAGTTTCACATATCTCTAGAACAAACAAGGGCTTATAATCTGTTAATTAATAAATTTTCTACATTTAAATTTATGTTTGCCATTAAGTTTCACATATCTCTAGAAGAAACAAGGGCTTATAATCTGTTAATTAATAAACGAACAACAATAACACAGAGAGGAATCTGAAGGTCCTAGACAAGGATACCATTCTAAAATCTATATTTAGAACCTAGTCTTTGTTTTTCTACTAAGAAGAAAAAGGCAAAATATACAATTTGATTTCCTTCCCCTTTATCTCCACGAGAAACTTTTCTCATAAACCACCATATAAAATAACAATTCCCACAACTTCCACTGAAAGAACCGATATCCCACCAAGAACAAACACTGTTAAGCAGATCTCATTTGCTACAAGAAATTGGACACATATAAACACATCACACATACTTGTAAATATTAGAGGAGAAATAACATTTCAACGAGATAGAAACAAATAAGAAAAAACTAAGTTCTTATGCTAAGAATGAGATAGTGGAGCAACTAAACTAAATTCTTATGAAGAATCAATTTTCTTTTACAAATCGAGAATTTACTTGCTGAAAATCCTTAGGTGCAGAATTATTATGAAGCCATGCGACTAGAAATTGATCCCTATGATCAAAGTTTGTAAAATTCTTTTGCAATTTCTACATAATTAAGAGTATTAAATGTTTTGATAAAATTCATTAGTAGAATATTAAAGGCAATGGAATATGTATCCCACATAATACATGAAAATAGATAACAAGTGAAAAGAGTACAACTAACACTTTTCTTTCTTTCCCTTTTCAGCTTTACTACATGAGTGAGATTCAAAACAGCAAATGAAGACTTTTAATAACAATTCAAATTGGGAACCCACATTTCACAAAGCATGAATTGAACTTAAAACAAATGCTACCATTAGCCTTCTATGAAGATGACAAAAAATTATAACCAAATGAAGCTTTAGAATCACCTTTTGATTCTTACATACTATACTTTCCAGGAAGATATGTATGTAGATTAATAAGAAAAACCAGAACAATAAAATAGAAATATGTGCTTTAAGTTAAGACTTCTTTCCTGTCCTTCCCCGGACCCGCGTATATCGGAAACTTAGTGCACCGGACTGTCGTAAAACTTCCATTCACATCCGAAACTTATTGACTATTAAACAAGCCAAAAACATTTGCTTTGACAACCCAACAAGACAGTATTTTCTTCACATGAAAAAGCATGCCTGTAATCTAGAGGGGTCAGCTTGCTGGCAGGGAGTCAATTTTGCGGCCTTAGGGTCGCAAGTTCGATTCTCCCCTCCGGATATCGTCCTCCGGGGCACATACATGTGGTAAAGCCGGGCGCTAAAAGCCGCGCGGGGCATGTTGCAGTGTGGGTTCGGTCTCCGCCAAGCCTTGTGGATGGGGCCTGTGGGGGGGTCAACCTTGTAGCATTGAATAATTGGACGCAAGCAGACACTGACCATGTGTGCACATCCCGCGATTTACCTGATGGTGGGGTGCTGAAGGACCGGTCCCATCATCTCCAGGACGTCTGGGTAATACCAGTGAAGTAGTTAGACGCAAGCGTGGAAACCTAGATTATAAAAAAAAAAAAAAAAAAAAAAAAAAAAAGGCATGCCTGCAGAGAACCTGACAAAAGTGAGAAAAATCAAATCCTAACTGGACCAAAAGTATCAAAAACATCATTTTTTTTTCTAAGTCTTCAATCACAAGATTCTGTAACATAAAGCCACACAATACAAACACTTTTAACTTACATTTCTCACCCAACTGGACCAAATCTTACTCATTGTTCCAGATTTATACAGAAAAAAAAGTCTAACTGTCATGAAAGTTATCAATTGAAAAATCCTAATTTCTGAAACAAGATCTGAGAGCCAATAATCAGTAGAGCTAATTCCAAAAAGTAAACAGAGTCAAAATAGCTCAAAAATAATATCTAAGGTAAAAAATTTATGACCCAAAAAGGGCAAGAACAAAGCATAGGATCTTATCAGATACTCTTTCTCGGGATAAACAAAGCAACATTTGTGCTTTTTCATTTATCCGACAAAGTTATTAGGAAAAGCATAAAATGTACAAAGAAATACTAATAATATATAGTGTTTGAAAGAAATAATCTCCTTAATTATTTTCATTACGTGAATAGGTATATATACAAGATACAAAATAGGAGAATCCTATTCCTATTCTATTTCTAAAATCTTATTCTACCATTATTCTAACTCTACAATTATGGTAGTGTATAATCCTAATTTAGGTAACAAATACATTACAATATACTACACATATATTTTCCTAATATGCAATATTCTTACATTGTCTAATCTAATATTACCAAAACTAGAGGACCATAATTGGGCAGAATCCGAGATTGGTATACACACAATATACACATATTGTGTGTATATTGCCTTATTTAACACACCCCCGCAGTCATAGCGGGCGATTTTCGAACGCTGAGACTGTCCCTAAAATCTTCAAAAGGACCGCTGGTAGACCCTTTGTAAAGATGTCTGCAACTTGATAACGAGACGGGACATGACATACTCGAACGTGACCCCTAGCCACCTTTTCACGGACAAAGTGAATGTCCATTTCGATATGCTTAGTGCGTTGGTGCTTAACCGGGTTACCTGAAAGGTAGATGGCACTAACGTTATCGCAATATACCAAGGTTGCCTTTTGAATGGGACAATGAAGCTCCAAAAGCAAATTACGTAGCCAACATGATTCAGAGACCACATTTGCTACCCCTCGATATTCGGCCTCTGCACTTGAGCGTGATAGAGTTACCTGACGCTTCGCTGACCAGGAGACCAAGTTGTTGCCAAGGAACATACAGTAGGTAGACGTCGACCGTCTGGTGTCGGGACAACCACCCCAATCAGCATCTGTGTATGAGACAAGTGTGGATGTAGATGAAGGATATAAGTGCAAACCATAATCCAGTGTCCCCTGAATATACCGAATGATGCGTTTGATTGCATTCATGTGCTCAACTCTGGGATCATGTATGAACAAACACACCTGCTGAACAACATACGTAATATTTGGTCTAGTAAAGGTAAGATACTGGAGGGCCCCTGCAAGACTGCGATAGCGGGTCGGATCCTCGTATGGTGCTCCTGCCGCGACACTAAGCTTGGGTTTTGCATCAACTGGAGTGGAAGTGGACTTACAGGATGACATCCCAGCCCTCTCTATGATCTCAGCAGCATACTTTCGTTGAGACAAAAACAAACCACCGGAATGACGCTTGACAACAATCCCTAAAAAGTAACTCAAGGGCCCTAAGTCTTTTATAACAAACTCAGAACTAAGCATGGCCATGATAGACTGACGAATGGCATCGGAATAGGCAGTCAGAATGATATCATCCACATACAACAGAATGTAGGCCAAGGACGAACCACGACGGTAGATGAACAAGGAATTATCTGACCTGCTGTGAGTGAACCCAATGGTCGAAACAAAGTCAGCAAATCTCGTATACCAGGCCCGTGGAGACTGCTTAAGCCCATATAAGGACTTCTTCAACAAACAGACATGATGAGGACGGTTGGGATTCCTGAAACCCAACGGCTGATACATATAGACTGTTTCTTTGAGATCCCCATGTAGGAAAGCATTCTTGACATCCAACTGATGAATAGGCCAAGTCTTTGAAAGAGCCAAGCTAAGAACAATGCGAATGGTAGCCGATTTGACCACCGGACTAAACGTCTCACCACAATCTATCCCAACCTGCTGAGTCTTACCATCACCCACAAGTCGTGCCTTATGTCAAGCAAATGACCCATCTGAATTCTCCTTATGAGCAAAAATCCACTTAGACCTGATAACATTAATACTAGATGGACGGGGCACCAACTCCCACGTCTTATTATCAATAAGAGCATTATATTCATCGGTCATAGCAATTTTCCAATTCGGGTCGTTTAAGGCGGACACATGATTACGGGGCAAGGGGGATTTGGAGACATTAGAATGTAAATTAAAATGTCTTTTAGGTGTAAAAATACCCCGTTGACTACGAGTGACCGGTCTATGACTCGAGGAAGAATTTAGTAAATTTTGGGAATTTGCTAGGCTCGGGATGGACTGGCCAGCAAGCAGTGGGCCTGCTGGCCCAAAACGAGAATCTAGGGCCGAAACTGGAACAGTTCCAGAATTGGGATGGACAGGCCCATTCACTGGAACTGTTCCAGCTACTGGAAGCAGTGACCGAACAGTGGGTCCAGCGGGCAGTGGGCTCGTTGGAGGATTTTGGGTGCGGGACATGTCCGAAAAATGATGAGTAATAAACGGAGATATACCATCATCCAAAAAATTATACGACCTAGGCTCGGGAGTATGATCTTTCGTAAAAGGAAATTGGGTTTCATAAAAAATGACATGGCGATTAATTATGATTTTCTGGGAAGATAAATCAAAATATTTATAACCACGATGGTTAGACGGATAACCCAAAAATACACACGGTGTAGACCGAGCCCGAAGTTTGTTAATTGTGGTGGATGAGAATAACGGATAACACAAGCACCCAAAAATCCTAAGATGAGAATAAGAAGGGTTCTTATCATATAGGATTTGGAGGGGGGAAGAATATGTCAGACCTTTGGACGGAATTATGTTAAGGAGATATGTTGCCATTTGTAGAGCATGATGCCAAAAATACGGGGGTACGGAAGCATGAAGTAAGAGAGTGTGGACAATGTTATTTATGGAATGAATTTTGCGTTCGGCTTTCCCATTTTGAGAAGATGTATGAGGGCACGAAAACCGAAAATTTATCCCATTATTATCACAGAACTCCCGAAACACCCTATTGTCATTCTCTTTCCCATTATCACACTGAATATTTTTTATTTCTCTTTCGAATTGTGTTATAATGAATGCTCTAAATTTTATGAAGACAGAAAACACTTGAGATTTATTGGCAATTGGAAACGTCCACAAAAATTTAGAATAATCATCCAAAAACAGAACATAATATCGATGACCTAACGAACTTAGGACAGGAGACGTCCATAAGTCGCTATGGATAATATCAAAAGGCTGTGAAGTATGAGAATTTGAGTCCACAAATGACAACTTAACACTTTTTCCTAACGAACAAGATTGACAAATTTGAGTACGACTCGTACCCTTACAAGAAATGAAGCTATTTTTATCTAAAACTGATAAAATAGAAGAGCCCGGATGACCAAAGCGAGCATGCCATAAGGAAGGAGAAATGGCTGCAAAAGATGACGGCCAGGCTTGACTCGATGGACTGAAACTGGGCATGATAGGATAAAGATCCCCCCTACTATCACACCTCATGAGATGACTCCCCTTCTTGAAATCCTTCACAGAGAAACCAAAAGGATCAAATTCAACAGAAACATAATTGTCAGTGGTGAACTTTCGGACATACACTAAATGTTTAATCAATTTGGGGGCATGTAAAGTATTTTTCAAGATAAGTGGTGGATTGGGGGGAGACAATGTTTTCTGACCATAACCTTGAATTGGAATCGAATTGCCATTACCAACAATTATACCCCGAGGGGTGCTCAAATTAGAATAAAATGAGAGAGTACCTGAGTCGGAAGTCATGTGAGTAGTGACACCGGTGTCCATATACCAATTTGGGTCCGGTTGAGTCAAACCCAATGTGTGCATCACGACCTTGATATCGGTCTGAGTGGGGCCTGCTGCATGATGGGCTTGCAGAGGTCGGGGCCCAAGTATTCCAGGACGGACCGGGCGGGCCGTAGGCTGCCGGGCGGCGCTACCGGGCCACCGGCCGATGGCCGCCACCGCTGGTTGTTGGGCATTGGCCGCCCACCGGCTCGCTGGAATTCGGCCGGACAAGAGGGCCGCTGGCCCATGGCCCACTGCCCCATCCCCACTGCCATAGGCCCCACTTCTGGGACCAGGGGGCGGTGGGCCACTGTTCACTGGACGGGGCCCACTTCCTGCTTGCTGACCACCGGAACCGCCATCGGAACCGCCGCGTTTGCCCCCGCGGTTTTTGTTATTATTCTTGCGATTATTTTTGCCACCACCATGGGTACGGTTTTGGCCTGAATTCTCAACAAAACCCGAAGAACTTGGGGAGGACGCCATCATGACGACGGGGATTGCTTCGGTAGCCGCCTTTTTAGCCAAATCGGTTTCTTCCAAAGTGAGCATGGAGTGGGCTTGATAAAAGGCGGGAAGAGGGTTGCTTTGACGTATGAGAGTTCCAACGCCATTATAGGCCTCCGAAAGGCCGGCAACCAATTGTAGAACCATACGATTATTTGTGGCAGGTGCGCCCACATTACGGAGTTGATCTGCCAACTCCTTAAGTTTCTTGCAATAGGCAGATACGTTAGGAAATTCTTCCATGCGAACGAGGGAGAATTCCTGCTCAAGTATGACGGACCGTGAGCGTTGGTTATCTTGAAATATGTCACGCAATCTATTCCAAGTAGCCATAGCCGTGGTATCCGACTCAATAATCATTTGTAGAAGGTCAACCGAAATAGTGGAATAGATCCACTGGAGAACGGTAGCATCAAGGGTAATCCATAGCTGAGGATCCTCCGCGGGAAGAGGTGTAGCGGGAGGAATTATGTGATGGATAACTTGATGGGATACAACGTGAATTTTAAACAACTCCGCCCACGTCGCATATTGGACGTTTTCCATCTCAAGCACAATCGGGATACTGTTCTTGACGTTGGAAACCATGAGGGCAGGATGATAATTGTTCTTAGACATATTGAAAGAACAAAGAAGGAGGGGAAATTTAAGAAAGGTTTTTGAGAGCGGAAGACGAAATTTGGGAGAGAAACCCAAGGGGGGGGGGGGTCTCGGCCGAGAAGGGTAAAAAATTTGGGAGAGGAATATTTTGTAAAAACTAGTCTCTTGATACCATGAAAGAAATAATCCCTTTGATTATTTTCATTACGTGAATAGGTATATATACAAGATACAAAATAGGAGAATCCTATTCCTAAAATCTTATTCTACCATAATTCTAACTCTACAATTATGGTAGTGTATAATCCTAATTTAGGTAACAAATACATTACAATATACTACACATTTATTTTCCTAATATACAATATTCTTACATTGTCTAATCTAATATTACCAAAATCGAGAGGACCATAATTGGGCAGAATCTGAGATTGGTATACACACAATATACACATGTATATTATGTATATATTGCCTTATTTAACAGTGTTAACCTCCATTTATGAGAAGCTCATATCAGATAGAATAAAAATAGTCCAATTATGCTCTATTTGCAAAGTTACTTTTTTCTTTTAGTTAGGATATCAAATTTGAAAACAAATTTATAAAAAGTAAAAAAAGGAAAATTTGATGAAAGGAATATATACAGTTTTACAAATTTCAGCACAAACAAAGAAAGGCAATGTATTTGATTTTCACAAATGTTAGCAACTAAAATTGAATCTAAGTTAACAAAAGAGGAATAATGGGGCAAATTTGGTGAAAATCTGCATCTCTCCGGTCTATCTTTAAGACGTTTTCACACATAAGACTCATAAAATAATGACTAATATGCTTACCCATTACCTTCTAGAGAAGTGACCATTATTTATTTTACAATTTCTTCTGTAAATTGTTATGAAACTAGTTATTAATGACGAATTTAACTTCTTGCATCTCTATTTCTCCCAACCCCTTTTCAAAGTAGTTTACTACTAATTCTATAAGCAAATTAACTAATAAGATCCTAACACGTAGATCCCAATGCTAAATTTCCAACAAAATCCATTGAATCCTAATATCTAATATACAAATTATCCACTTGACCATCACACATTAAGAAATCTCATGTTAAAAACACATAGAATTTACAATATGGGAGAAAAAAACCCAAAAGTTTTCATGCACCACATTTCATAGAAAAAAAAACAAGACTGGAACCCCATTCAAGATTTTGGACAGAGTTTTGATTTGGGAACGGTTAAAAACTCGAATAGAAAAAAAAATTAAAATCTAGTAAAATCTATCATTAGTCTTTTATTGTTTCAATTTTTCACTAAATTGAATAGCAAATTGCTTTTGACTAAATTCAGATTTGCCATGCAAAGAGTAAAACTAATGCGACGGTTTAGTTTTAAAAGTGTAACATTAGGTCTGATGGCCTATTGCATACCGTTGTCAAATAACCGTTGCGATAGGTCAAATTTCTAGTAGTGGCTGATTGTTATTGGACGTAATCTTGCTCAACACCCACCAACTAACACCCACTGGATAAGCGAATGAGCCCCAAAATTTTCAAAAAAAGTGTGGTGAACGATACCTTGTTTGGTAGTGACATAATGTGAAGTTTTGGGATACTTCACTTGATCTTAGAAAGCAGCAGATTGTCTCAACAAGTTTAGCAGAAGTTAAATATAGAAGCATGACAATTGTTACAATTGAAATTACTAGAATTATTCGATAAACGGAATATTTTGCACCCTCTAGCTTGAAAGGGGAGTAACAGTTAGAATGATCGACATAGGTGTGATGAAAAAAGAGTGCACAATTTTATTCTCCGCCCATTAAAAAAAAAATCAATTTCTCAAATTGTTTAGAATCCATCATATATGGAAAGAAAAGCCTCGTTTATTTTACTTGAAATCCTGTTTTTTTTCCATTTTATTCTCGAGCGAGATTTCTCAATGGGTGACCTAGAATTGAGATTTTGATAGGGAGCATGGGTGGAGCTACCACTTCGGTTAGGGTTCGGTCCAGTAACTCTGGTCCAAGCTTTATATTTGTATAAAAAGTTCATTAAATATGTACAAATTCATTAGTTTAGAATCCAATAACTTTAAAGGACTAGAATTACCAACCATAAACTTCAAATATTGATACCACCTCTACCGATGAGGGGGTTGAATTTGGACATTTCCCATTTACAAATGTTGCACAAACTTTTATTGGTTAATCAGTAGAGGAGAAGCTTTAACTACAAGCTGTGATCAACAACTGTTAAATCTCTTTAGTAAAATACATAGAAAAAAATAGAAAAGTAAAAGATAAAAAAATGAAAGAAGAAATCAATCAAATAATTCCCAACTTGTGGTGGTGGCAGGAAGTGGATCAAAAGTTTCCCATTTGGCAGTGACTATAACTGGCTTTATTTTAGTATTGGCCACTTGAGCAAATCAAGGGTTTCCACACACTTTTGCACTCTTTGACTCTGCAAGGATAAAGTCATTACTTACCAAAAGCTATTTAATCAGAAAGTTAAAAAATTATATACATGGAAGTGAGGAAAATTAGGGCAACATGAAAAGAATAATATTCGAATATATAATGGAGATTGAATAATACATTCAATCTAAACTAACAAAGTTTAATTATATTTTTAAATATTTATTAATTGTATTAATAAAAATACAATCTGACTTTAGATTTATTAGGTTTGTATCATGATTGACCTTTTCTTTTGGAAAATTACCTTTAGATTTTTTTCCGGTTTAATCGTATGGTATCCGATATTCACTTTTTGACTTATTTAGATTCACGCCAAGTAGGCTTACCAAGATTTGAACTCAAAATTCCTCTAATTAACGGTGGAGATTAATCCATCCCACTACATCCTCTGTGGTCCTTTAACAGACTTACATTCTCCAGTTATATGTAAATCAACTAGTCCAAGTTGTGCTAAGATAAGTGACACTTGAATTGGAAATAGTTATCAGCAAGGCGGTGAACAATGCGTACCCAAAAAAGCCTTTTTTTTTTTGGATCCGATAACTTAATTCTAGGTAGTAAATAAAAGTAGGATACCATTGAAACTCATACATATATTGATCGATTCTTGATATAGGGACATCTTATAATCATTTATGTTCTTATAAAGCATATATTTCATATTAAAGATATATACCATCTCTCGCGGGCTATGGGATATTATTAATACTGTAAGAATGTATTAATCTCCCTTGAGGAGGCTTTCTCATTAATACAAATATATATAGTGTATAATGTAGAACCCCCAATACAATAAGAATCTTATAGTTACCATAATTATACATCACTAAATATGTACACAATATATGAGATATATTCTAATTATGGTGTAGGGATTGTACACGTTAATACACCCTCTCAGTCGGAACGGGAGGAGGCCGGACGCTGAGACTGGATATGAAGTCAATGAACAATTGTCTCGGAAGACCCTTTGTGAAGATATTCGCGTACTGATAGGAAGAGGGCACATGCAATACCTTAACATGACCGAGAGCAACCTTCTTATGAACAAAATGGATGTCCATCTCAATATGCTTGATTCGCTGATGTTGAACCAGATTGTGAGATAAGTATATAGCGGATATGTTATCACAGTACACCAGAGACGCTTTACGTAATGGACACTGAAGCTTGAAAAGAAGGTTTTGTAGCCAAAAGATCTCAGCAATAACATTAGCAACTCCTCTATATTCTGCTTCTGCACTCGAACGGGATAATGTGGCTTGCCTCTTGGTAGATCAGGAGATGAGATTATCCCCCAAAACACACAGTAGCCGAATGTGGAGCGTTGCGTGTCCGGACAGCATCCCCAATCAATATCCGTATATGATAATAACATGTTCGGTGCGGAGGGTATAAGTGTAATCCATACTCAAGTGTGCCCTTAACATATCAAAATATACGTTTAAGAGCAGTAAAATGAGGCTCCCTAGAGGCATGCATAAACAAGCATACATGCTAGACTCCTATAAAGAGTAGGATCTATCACCGAATTACCATACACTGCACTAAGTTTTG
Source organism: Anisodus tanguticus (assembly GCA_034509755.1). Taxonomy (NCBI): domain Eukaryota; kingdom Viridiplantae; phylum Streptophyta; class Magnoliopsida; order Solanales; family Solanaceae; genus Anisodus; species Anisodus tanguticus. Next base: position 41,169,542 of record CM067555.1, read on the forward strand.
ATTTAGAGTCAACCGGAGTGGATATGATTTTGCAATTTTCCATCGTAGCCTTGTACACGATCTCCTCTGCATAATTACACTGGCAAAGAAATATAGTGTCTGCAGATCTAGTTACTGAGATCCCTAAAAAATAGCTCAACTTCTCCAAGTCAGTCATAGGAAATTCGGTTTTGAGCAGTGCAATTATCTCATTTTTTAACACATCGGAAGAAGCAGTAAGAATAATGTCATCAATCTATAACAACAAATAAGCAATGTTACTGCCTCTATGGAAAGTAATTAGAGAATTATCACACTTGCTACATGTAAATCCAATTCGCATAATGTATTGTGCAAAGCGATCATACCACGCTCTAGGGGCCTGTTTCAAACCATAGAGTGACTTACGGAGATGACATACATACTGTGGGGCTGCTGGATGGATGAAATCGAGCGACTGATGCATGTAAAAAGTTTCTTTTAAATCCCCATGTATAAATACATTTCTTACATCAAGCTGATGAATCGATCAATGCTTACCCATAGCAATGCTCAGAACTGTACGAATGGTATCCAGTTTAACAACCGAACTGAATGGTTTACCACAATTAATGCCCTCATGCTGATTTGTACCATTGACCACACGCCTTGCCTTATATCTTTCTAAGTCACCACTGTCTCTGTACTTGTGATGAAAAAATCCAAATCCAACAGATCACATTCACCCCTTCCGGTCGAGGAACCAAATCCCAAGTATGCTATTTCGTTAAAGCATTAAACTCCTCACACATGGCCGCATTCCAATATGGGTCTAGTTTGACTAATTTTGGGCTTTAGGGAATTGGGGAAATGGTTTGTGTAGACATGCTAAATTAAACTTTGGGTTTGAAAATCCCGTGTTGATCACGAGTTTCCATACGATGCGAGGGTGCGGACTGGGTATGGTTGCTGGGCGTCGGGTCGAGTGTTATGGGTTGGTTTGGAGTCTGGTTGTGTTCATTGTGTGGTCTCTAAATTGGGCGTGGGGGTGGGGTGTCAGTCTGGTCACTAGGTACATGGGCGATTGTTAGTATCGTCGCCGATCTGGGTTTGTCGAGACCGAGAATAGTGGCTGAGTTGGGTGGTGTCACCGATCTCTGTAGATCGAGACTAGCTGAGGTTGGAAGTGTGGGGTACGGTGTCGGAGGTGGGAAAGTACCGGTGTTCGGGTTAGGTGGTAGGAAGTCGGGTGTAGGAGGTGGGTTATCGGTAGGTGGTGTGGATGCAGAGTGGTGTTGGTGCTGCGGTACCGCGGCCTCTGCCGCCTCTATCACCGCGGCTGTCCCGTGACTGGTGGTTTTTCGGTGGTGGTGGCTAGGTAGTGGGGGTGGCGTTTGACGTCGAATTTTCAACCGCTAACGCCTTTTGATTGTGTTATTCCTGTTTTGCGCGTCGGGTTTCCTCCAAAAGTAATTGTGACCGTGCCCTTTTGAAACTCGAAAGTGGGTCGGCTTGTTGAATCATAGTCGCGAGAGTGTCATATTCACCTTTTGGTAAGCCCGCAACAAGTTGTAGGACCATTTTGGTTTCGGAAACAGACGTTCCCACGTTAGATAATTGGTTCGCAACTAGCTTCAATTGTTTACAATATTCAGACATGTATTGTTGAACTGCTCCAAATACACAACACGAGTATGTTTGTTGTCCTGAAATATTTCCTCCAAACGTACCCATAACTCACGAGCCGAAGCACATGTTTTCATGATTGTGTGAAGCAAATCTTTAGATATGGTGCCATATATCCACTGTTTGACAATAGTGTCGCGACGACGCCATGTCAAGTCTGCAACGTCAAGAGGGAGAGGGATAAAGTCGTCAATATGGTCAAGCACGTTGTACGCGCATGCGTGAATATGAAAAAGTTCAACCCAAGAAGAATACTGACCATCTTCTTGGTCAAGGATTAAGGGAATGAAATTTTTGATATTTGTGACGGTAAACGCCGAGGTTGTCATTGACGACTGCGGAACAAATATATATAGTGTACAATGTAGAGCCCTAATCCAATAAAAATCTTATAGTTACCATAATTATGTATCACTAAATATTACACAATATATGAGATATATTCTAATTATAGTGTAGGGATTGTACACATTAATAAATACATTAATTTTTAACAAGGAGCTTATTAGAGAAAATAAATTTAGAAAAAAAATGAGAATAAGTACCTGCAAATTCTTCTGGGAACATGCATCTCCTTCTACAGAGACGATGTTATCCAACTTGACAGCTTGTCTTATTAATATCTCAATCAAAGTAGTGATTTGTAATTCTGCTACTTTCTTCCCATTTCCAATTGACTTCTCAATTGCAGATACCTACAAAATAAACAGTATATATCAAAATAAAGCACACTAATTAATGACCATTTGCATATTAAACTAGAACATAAACGTGCATGATCATGAATATTATTAAAATTATATACTAATTTCTTTCTAGACGATCCGTCTTTAAATTCTTTCCAATTTGACCAAGATTATGTAATTTTAGTTCCATCACAAACTGAGCCAATATAAGTTGACTACGATGAAATTCATCAATTCCAAATTTTGTGTTTGAAAGAAATAATCCCTTGATTATTTTCATTGATTGAAAGAGTATATATACATTTACATATTTCCATAATAGGAGAATCCTATTCCTATTCTATTCCTAAAACCTTATTCTACTTGGATACTAACTATACAATTATGGTAATACAAATATTATGGTAAGTATACACTACTAATTACATTACAACTTTACATAAACTAGGATACTAAAATATATTACCTAACTATACCGTGTATAGGGGGAATCCGAGAATCCTAGAATCAATATACATAGGATATACACGTGTATATCGTGTATATCCTTTGTCTATTTAACACACCCCCGCAGTCATAGCGGGCGGTCTTCGAACGCTGAGACTGCCCTAAAATCTTCAAAAAGGATCGAGAGAAGACCCTTTGTAAAGATGTCGGCAATTTGATATCTTGACGGGATATGACAGACGCGTACCTGACCACGAGCAACCTTTTCGCGGACAAAGTGAATGTCCATCTCGATATGTTTAGTGCGCTGGTGCTGAACTGGATTAACAGAAAGGTAGATGACACTAACATTATCACAATAAACTAAGGTTGCCTTCTGAATAGGACAATAAAGTTCCAACAACAAATTACGTACCCAACATGATTCCGAGACCACATTAGCTATCCCTCGATATTCGACCTCGGCACTGGATCGGGACAATGTTGACTGACGTTTTGCAGACCACGAGACCAAGTTATTGCCAAGAAACATACAATAGCCAGACGTAGATCGTCTGGTGTCCGGACAACCACCCCATTCAACATCCGTATACGAGACAAGTGTGGACGTCGAGGAAGGATATAAATGCAAACCATAGTCAAGCGTACCCTGAATATACCGAATGATGCGTTTGAGTGCATTCATGTGCTCAACTCTGGGATCATGCATAAACAAACACACCTGTTGGACATCATACGTAATATCTGGTCTCGTGAATGTAAGATACTGAAGGCCCCCTGCAAGACTGCGATAGCGGGTCGGATCCTCGTATGGTACGCCGGCCGGGGCACTAAGCTTGGGTTAGTATCAACTGGAGTGGAAGTGAACTTACAGGATGACATCCCAGCCCTCTCAATGATCTCAACTGCATACTTCCTTTGAGATAAGAACAACCCACATGCATGACGAGTGACAACAATCCCCAAAAAATAGCTCAAAGGCCCCAAGTCTTTCATAGCAAACTCAAAGCTGAGCATTGTCATGATAGACTGGCGTAAGGCATCGGAAGAGGCAGTCAAAATAATATCAACCACATATAACAGAATATAGGCTAAGGACGAACCACGATGATAGATGAACAAGGAATTATCCGACCTGCTGTGAGGGAACCCAATAGTCGAAACATAGTCTGCAAACCGCGTATACCAGGCCCGTGGAGACTGCTTAAGCCCATATAAGGACTTTTTTTAACAAATAGACATGATGAGGATGTTTGGGATCCCTAAATCCCAAAGTCTGATGCATATAGATTGTTTCCTTGAGATCACCATGTAGGAAATCATTCTTTACATCTAACTGATGAACAGGCCATGCTTTCGAAAGAGCCAAGCTAAGCACAGTGCGAATGGTAGCTGGCTTGACCACCGGACTAAATGTCTCACCACAATCTACACCAACCTGCTGAGTCTTACCATCACCCACAAGCCGCGCCTTATGTCGGGCAAATGAACCATCTGAATTTTCCTTATGAGCAAAAATCCACATAAACCTGATAATATTAATACCAGATGGACGGGGCACCAACTCCCACGTTTTATTATCAATAAGAGCATTATATTCATCGATCATAACAATTTTTCAATTCGGGTCATTTAAAGCAGACACATGATTACGGGGTAAGGGTGATTTAGGGACATTAGAATATAAATTAAAATGTCTTTTTGGTTTAAAAACACCCCGTTGACTACGAGTGACCGATCTATGACTCGAGGAAGAATTGGGCATATTTCGGGAATTTTCTGGGCTCGGGACGGACGGCGCGGCGGACGGTGGGCTCGCTTTGGCCCAACCCGTAAACAGACGCGAGCCCGGACCAGTTCCGAGGTGGGCCGGTGGCCCAATCGCTCGAAATCGGCCCGATGGCATATGCGGGAATCGCGATTTGTGACGGACCGGTGGGACCAGCGGGCAGTGGGCCCGCTGGAGAATTTTGGGTGAGGGATACATCCGAAAAATGGTGAATAATATACAGGGATATACCATCATCCAAAAAATTATACGAACTAGGCATGGGAGTACTAACCTTAGCAAACGGAAATTGGGATTCATCAAAAATTACATAGCGATTAATGATGATTTTATTAGAGGATAAATCAAATCATTTGTAACCACGATGATTAGACAGAAAATCCAAAAACACACACGGTGTAGACCGGGCCTGAAGTTTGTTAATTGTGGTGGACGGGAATAACGGATAACACAAACGCCCAAAAATCCAAAGATATGAATACGAAAGAGTCTTATTATAAAAAATTTGAAGGGGGGAAGAATATGTCAAACCTTTGGAAGGAATTATGTTAAGGAGATAGGTAGCCATTTGTAGAGCATGATGCCAAAAAGACGGGGGTACGAAAGCATGAATCAATAAAGTTCGAACAATGTTATTTATGGAACGAATTTTGCGTTCGGCTTTCCCATTTTGTGAAGACGTATGAGGACAAGAAAAATGAAAATTGATCCCATTATTAGCATAGAATTCCAGAAACACCCCATTGTCATATTCTTTTTCATTATCACACTGAATATTTTTTATTTTCCGTTCGAATTGCGTTCTAATGAATGCTCTAAATTTTAAGAAGATGAAAAAAACTTGAGATTTTTTCGCTATCGGAAAAGTCCATAAAAACTTAGAATAATCATCCAAAAAGAGAACATAATAGTATAATACCGATGACCCAAAGAACTAAGAACATGAGACGTCCATAAGTCGCTATGAATAATATCAAATGACATTAACGTATGAGAATTTGAGTCTACAAATGGCAACCTAACAATTTTTCCTAAAGAACAAGACTGGCAATTTGGAGTATTATGCGTACCCTTACATGAAATAAAATTATTTTTATCTAATGACGACAAAATAGATGATCCCGGATGACCAAGACGACCATGCCACAAGGAAGGAGAAAGGGCTGCAAATGCGGATGGCAAGGCTTGACTCGATGGACCAAAACTGGGTGTGATAGGATAAAGACTCCCCTACTATCACACCTCATGAGAGGACTCCCCGTCTTGAAATCCTTCACAGAGAAACCAAATGGATCAAATTCAATAGAAACGAAGTTGTCAGTAGTGAATTTACGGACATACACTAAGTTTTTAATCAATTTGAGGACATGTAGGGTGTTTTTCAAGATAAGAGGTGGATAAGGGGGAGATAAAATTTATGACCATAACCACGAATTGGAATAAAATTACCATTACCAATAATTATGCCACGAGGGTTGCTCAAATTAGAATAAGACGAGAGCGTATCTGAATCGGATGTCATGTGGGTAGTGGCACCGGTGTCCATATACCAATTTGGGTTCAGAGGATTTAAATCAAGCGTGTGCATTGCGGCTTTGATGTCGGTAGACGTGGGTGCCGTTGCGTGATGGGCCTGCGGGGGCCGAGGCCCAAGTACCCCTACTTGCTGCCTCGGCCCAGAATACTGACTGTAAGTGGACCAGGGCGTGGTGGGCCCGGGATCGTTTGGGCGACCCACGCCGGTGGGGTGAAATATGGCCTGCCCAAACTGTGGCTGTGGGGCCCACTGCCACGGCATAGGAGCCCACTTTGGGCCCCAGAACTGCTGCTGCTGCTGACCACTGCGGGGGCCACTACCGCCACCACCATTATGCCGGCTGCCGCCGTTGTTGCCGCCGCGGTTCTTGCCATTATTTTTCTTATTTCCACCCTTTTTGTCGCCACCGTTGTTGCGGTTTTGGCCCGAGTTGTTATAACCGGTAGGATAAATCGTGGACTCAGTCATCATGACTACGGGACTAGCACCGGTATCCGCCCTTTTTGCCAGCCTGCTTCTTCGAGTGTAAGCATAGAACGGGCCTGATAAAATTGCGGAAGCGGATTGCTTTTTCGAAGAAGTGTTCCAACACCATTATAGGCCTCGGAGAGGCCGGAAACCATTTGGAGGACCAAACGATCATTCGAAACTGACGCGCGAATATTGCGAAGTTGGTCCGCCAATTCCTTTAATCTTTTGCAATAAGCCAAAACGTTAGGGAAATCTTCCATATCGACGTGGGAGGAATCTTGCTCAAGAGTAACAACTCTAGAATTATGGTTATCTTGGAATATATCACGCAGTATATCCCAAGTCTCCTGTGCCGTAGCGTCAGGCTCAATAATCGTTTGCAAAAGGTCGGTAGAAATTGTGGAATATATCCACTGGAGGACAGTGGCATCAAGAGTCGTCCACAACTTAGGATTATCCTTGCGTTTTGGTACCTCCGTATCCTCAGGAGCCGCGGGGATTATGTGATGGATGACTTGATGCGAGCGTGCGTGAATTTTGAACAGTTCAGCCCACGTCGCATATTGGACGTTTTCTAATTCAAGAACAAGAGGGATGTTATTCTTGATGTTAGAAACTATAAGGGCAGGATGAAACGTGTTCCGGGATGTAGACATATTGATAGAACAATATGTGATTGAGGGATTTGGAAGAAATTTTTTGGGAGAAAGATGAATCGTCAGCACAAAAACCGAGATGGAGGGCTCGGATTTCGAGGCTTAGGACGAGAAGGAGGAAGAAATTTTGGAGAGGATTTTAAGACCTAGACTTCTGATACCATGAAAGAAATAATCTCTTGATTATTTTCATTGATTGAAAGAATATATATACATTTACATATTTTCATAATAGGAGAATCCTATTCCTAAAACTTTATTCTACTTGAATACTAACTATACAATTATGGTAATACAAATATTATGGTAATATACACTACTAATTACATTACAACTTTACCTAAACTAGGATACTAAAATATATTACCTAACTATACCGTGTATAGGGGGAATCCGAGAATCCTAGAATCAATATACATAGGATATACACGTGTGTATATTGTGTATATCCTTTGTATATTTAACAGTGTTAGCCAAATAATCTACACAATTTTTATAGATGGGGTAACTGAGACTTATATGTTGAATTGATTAATGACCTTTGAAGTTATTTTGTCTAATATAAAAAACTACAGAAATATATTTTGTCAACCTTAAAAAAAATATAGATATTTTGTTAGGTAGAGAGTACCTATGTTTGGTAAACTATACTATATTCTGTCTTTGTTCCTTCTTTCTTTGGATACTTTTGCTCTATGGGCGGTAAAGAATGTTTGTACGATTGAGGACACAAAGAAAACAAATCGTGCATTTATGTCCCACCACTTCTCCGCCAGCTATGTACGATTATGATACTAATTGGTAATTGCCCTTTCAGCTACCTTATATGTACTAGCTTCTGTCCCACCCCCTTTTTAATATGTCTAAAAATAGATAACTTCATATTTTTAATTTTAAGAATAATTTAGTTTTAAATTTTTCATTTTATCTTAGATAAGGTGAATTACTTGTTATAAGTTATAACAAGGAAAGATGACTTTATCATGTAATAAATTTTTGAATATTGAAGTAGTTGAACTATATGATTATATGTAGTTACTATTAAGATACATGACAAAGTAATTCTTTACATAATCGATTTCTAGGAAAATAATCATTCAACTCTACAAATTACTTTTTAAGGTTCATATTATGCGGTGTTTTTAGTTTGACATACCCTTAAAAATCACTCATTCCTAAAAAAGGCAGAAGTGTTTTCACTAAATTATTCTTAATTAAATAGTATCAATTTAATATGATTTTTTAATTATATAAAATCTATTTATCTAATTAAAGATTGTTAAACAAATGTAATATACCTGTGATATACACTGAATATACAGCAATATATATCATAGGTATACAAAGCAGTGGACTAGGCGGCGGTGGGCAGCAGTGGGCCTCGTGTTAGGCCTCGGCAGTGGGCCTCTCGGCCAGCAGCCACAGATTGTTGACAAATACAATCTTGTATATATGATATATATATTTTGTGTATATTGTAGTGTATTTGTTACCTAAGTTAGGATATACACTTACCATAATTAGGATATACACTTACCATAATTGTATAGTTAGAATTATGGTAGAATTTCTATTTTATTCCTAAAATCTTATTCTACCATAATTCTAAAGATAAGTGTATATCCTAATTATGGTAAGTGTATATCCTAACTTAGGTAACAAATACACTACAATAAACACAAAATATATATACCATATATACAAGATTGTATTTGTCAAGAATCTGTGGATGCTGGCCGAGAGGCCCACTGCCGAGGCCCAACACGAGGCCCACTGCTGCCCACTGCTACCCAGTCCACTGCTTTGTATACCTGTGATATGTATTGCTGTATATTCAGTGTATATCACAGGTATATTACCTTTGTTTAACAAAGATAATTTGGAAAATATCAACTAACATCTTCTCAATTACGTAAAAAGTAATTTATTTTGGATTTAATATAAAAATTGAAAATACCATATAAATAAGGATTAGAGGGAGTAGAGCACAATATTTAAAGAGGATAGCTTACCTGCTCAACGAGTTTATCAATCTCCGTGGACACGTCGTTAATCAAGCCATGTGCGGCTTGGATTTTAGCGTTCTTTCTCATCTGCATGAACCTTTTCTCTTTGCTTTCTGGATCCTCGATTAGGATGACTTTTGATCGATCTTTGACTCCACACATGTCTAAATATTCTCCATTTTCTCTTTCTTTTCCCCTGCATATTACTCTCTGTTCTCCTGGTTGTAATCCTGTTTCTTCTGTTAATAGCTTCTTTAATTCCCCTGCACAGGAATGCCCACTTGATTTTATTATTTTACCCTTCACTAAAGATGGGCTAATTTTGGGAATTAGTTAACTTATAGGATAATCAATAATAACAACAAATTCAGTGTAATATTATAAGTGATGTCCGATAAGATTAGGATGTAATGTTATTGCATTTTTGGAGTGTGAGTGTTTTTTTAAGGGGGGGGGGGGGGGGGGGGGGGGAGGAGTGGGGACCCAAAAGTCTATCAGAAACAACCACTTTGCCCCACAAATGTAGAACATGAGGGTTACAACAATTGCAGGAAAAGGGAAGTAAGTAAATATTACAAATTGCTAGAAAGGATAAACTAAAGATTACAACAAAACTGGAATCAAGAACGTTACAAACTGCTTGTGATTTGCTGAGTCGAGTGATGACACTCTCTCTTTAAGACAAGATTGCCCCGTATATATCCTTTTACGTTGTTGGACAATAGTCTCCCAAGATACAACAACAACTTAACAAATGAGCAAAGGAAACTCAAGTGTTACTCTTGAAGAACTTTGAGTATAGTAACTTTGCTAGGGAGGAAGAAGAAGATTTCAGAAAATTCTGTAAGTGTTTTCTTGGTAGTGTTGAACAATTGAGTCAAATGCCTCAATTTATAGTATAATGAGATGACCCTTCAACTAGCCAACTAATGACCTTCAATAGCCATGTAATGACACTTGATTGGGGGGTTATATTCAGCCAAATAATGGCTGAATTCATGTGCCAAATAATGGAGATTCAATGTCCCAAAACCAGCCCAAAAATTAGAACTTTCCATCTTCACGTCGCAACATTCTGCCTCCGAAGCGTCGTGGCTCCAGTGACTGAAAACCCAATTAGCGTCGCGGCGCGGCGGCGCCTCGGCTCCGACGGGGCTGCGCCGCGACCCTTCGCGGCTCCGCAACGACTCGTTTCATCTTACACTTTGTACACTTCTTCCTTCGTTTACCAACGTGGAATACTTTGTCGTTTGACCAATAACCGTCCATCATTCTATGTCTCAAACGTATTACTTACGTATCAATCTCTCTTTCACTAATGAAATTTGCGATACTTGGCACTACGTGTGCACGTGTGTGGAAACGACGTTTCGACGTGCGGGGCCCCAATTGTTCGAGTCATAAATAATGGGATAAACTTAATTTCACATTAGTAAATTTCCAACAGAACCTAGAGGTAAGATCTGCGTACATCCTACCCTATATAGACGTTGTTGTTGTTATTTTGAGGAGGGAGGGGGAGGCAAGAAGAAATTCATACTACAACGAAATTACCATAATTTTGGGCACATTAATTAGGATTAGAACTTTAATAAATAAGAAAAAATTCTATTCACAGTTGCGAACTTGCGATTCAAACATATTCATCATTGCCTTTCCCTTTTATTTTTCAGAAGCCCATTGACATGGCTATTATATTGCAACAATTTCATTTTGAAAAAACAAGTATATGTTTTTTACTTCTTTATAATGCGCCAAGCTAGCTACTTGTATTATCTCTAGCTGGATAAGATTTGCTACGATATAGTTCGCGCTTAGTGATAACGAGTAACTACAATTATGCAGAAAAATATAAACGTTTGAACAATTAGTATGACACCTACAAAGCCTTTATAATAACCAAGAAATTAAAATCTGAGATAACCAGAACCCATTAGCTTCCGAATAAAAGCTATTACCTCTATTCCAAAATATTTGACATTTTTATGTGACTTTTGAATATACAATAACAACATATCCAGTAAAATTCTATAACGTAGGTGACTTTTAAATATAGAATTTTAAATTTAAAAAGTGATTAGTTTTAAAAAAAAAATTGGTCATCTTCGAAAGCACTATTATACTCTGATTTAGCTGAAATTAAACCAAATTAATAAATTACATACATTAGCAGTAAACAAATTACATTATTAGGGCAATAGAATAGAATATAACAGATATTTACTAGATTGTATTTTTCAAATAATCATCGAGACTTGGAAAATAGCTACTCCATTCGTTTCAATTTATGTGACACTTTTTAAAATTTTATAATCAAACATGTTTTCTTTTATTTGGATTTTTTCCTACGTCCTTTAAATATATTGAATTGTCAATTATTATGAGATTAGGATCAAACAACAACATAATCAGGATAGAATGTACGTAAATCTTAATTTTACTTTGGGAAGTAAATATGCTGTTTTCAACAGACCCTCGATCAAAATTTAAAAATTTAATTCTCGAAATTAGAAATGTACACATCAATTGAAACAGAGAGTATATGTTATCGTAGTTTAACTTAACCAGTGAGATAAATTCATAGAAGAACTTACACAAAGTCAGTTGTGTAGTCGGAATAGTCATGTATAGTGAGACGCGGACTTACCAAAAGTAGCGTGAGGATTAACGGAGATCTCGTACCGAGAACTACCATAAGCCACACGAACCCGCAAATTCTGAGTAATTGTAACGTCCGAATTATCACTTCTTCTCTGTACTAACATCCCCCCAGGCCTCATCTCCCACTCTATCACCTCTTCCTTGAAGGCGGTGGCCGTCGTCGACGTTGTCTCGTTTTTTTTGCCGTTGAATTTCAGTACATTTTTCTTCATCATTTTTCTCTTTGCCGGAAACTGTTACCGGAGAAAAATATCCGGTGAAGTGTTTAGGAAGTTGGAAAGAGTAACTACCCTAGTACTATCTACCGACACGAACCAGCTGTTTTTATGGAAGGATTGCAGTTATAATACGTACTATCAATCTGTGGCCCCTCTCCCTCCCAAAGAATACCCCCACCTACCATATATAAGTAATATTTCCTCCTTCCTAATTCATATGAGGTAGTTTGATTCGGTGCGGAGTTTAAAAAATCATTGACGATTTTTAAATTTTGTGATCTAAAATAAGTTAAAGATATTTGTGTGGTTATAAATAATTTCATTAAGCGTAAAATGTAAAATTTAAAGTTAAATTATTATCAACTTTTTATTCATTTCGGGCATGAATGTTGAAATTTTTATTTATTCACAATTTTTTAGACAACTCAAGCATCTGTAAAACAAGCTTGGACTCATTTGCTCTGGTGCCTTAGAAATATGCCTTAGAACATCATTTATTTTGTTCCGGCTATTTTTGTTGACGACAATTCCCAGTTAAGGACTTAATAATTTTTCAGCTCTTAAGCTTTATTGACTTCGATAATGATTCAGAGAAAAAACATGAAGTTAAATCTTTGAGACAAAATTGTCGAGCAAAATCTTGGAAGAAGAATATTCTTATTCATGCTTTGTTCGGACAAACAATTGGGCAAGATTCAATCGATTTTTTTTGTCTTTACATAACTTTTTTGTAAATACTAACGCTACTTGGGCAAGATTCATTCGATCTTTAACCCTTACAAAATTTCAAAATAAAAAACTCAAAAAAGCCTTTGAATTTCTTTACTTCACATTCGAGCATGACATTCCCCTAATGTTTGTGTTCGAAGTATGAGAACTCAAACACTATTTGTTTTCAACTGTTGGGCAGTCCCCAATGCTTTTGTCCGATTTTCACTCATTCATTTAGTAACACGTTTTACGTTGTTGCCTCATTAAAAACCTTACTGAAAAAATCCTTTTCGGGATAAAAATCGGGTTAAGAGAAAAATTATGCAACTCGCATTTTCAGACCTAATTCCAGCTTTCTGAACATCACCTCGTAACTTCGATTCCATTTCTGCAAAAGTTATTGCCCTCGAAACAAATGTAACTTAATTAATTGACAAATACGTACCTCAACAGTAATATCGCTTCAAATGGCTTATTTTCCAATTGTTCGACAACTTCTGTTTGTCTTTTGCCTCCAATTGGTACGAGCCTTTTCCGGTTATTCCTCACACTTTGTAGGGTCCCTTCCAATTTGGACCCAATATCCCTTCATTGGGTTTTCTATTTTTGGGGGTTACATTTCTTAGAACCAAGTCCCCTACTTGAAAGTGCCTCAGATTTGTCTGTTGATTGTAATGTCTTCCCAACCTTTGCTTGTGAGCCACTAGCCATAGCAATGCCAACTCTCGATGTTCCTCCGTTAAGTCAAGCTTGACTACTATAGCTTCATTGTTTGACTCTTCATTTGCGAGGCTGAACCTTAAGCTCGATTCTCTAACTTCCACCGAAATCAGAGCCTCTGCACCGTAAACCAAAGAGAAGGGTGTTTCTCCGGTGTTGCCTTTCAGTGTCGTCATGTACACCCATAGTACCTCCGATATAATTTCTCTCCATTTGCCTTTTGACGTCTTCAGTCTCTTCCTCAAGTTTTGAATAATTATTTTGTTTGTTGACTTCGCTTTCCCATTTGCACTTAGGTGATACGGAGCCGACACTATTTTTTGATTTTTAATCCGTGAAGGAAATTTGTTACCTTTTCCCCAACTAACTGGCGGCCATTTTCACAAGTAATTTCCTTCAGTATCTCAAACCGACATATGATATGGTCCCAAATAAAATTGATGACTTCCTTTTCTCTAGCCTTTTTGAGAGCTTTTTCTTCAATCCACTTTGAGAAATAGTCAGTCATAAATAAAATAAAGCATACTTTTCCGGGTGCCCACTGAGTGGTCCTACAATGTCTATTCCCCATTTCTGGAATGACCATAGTGATAAGACCGGATGCAATAATTTACCGGTTGGTTAATCATAGGTTCATGCCTTTGACATTCATCACATTCCTGGACAAAATCATTGGCGTATTCTTCTATTTGCACCCAGTAGTACCCGACTCTAATCAATTTCTGGACCAACAACTCTGTTCCTGAGTGATTCCCACAAGTTCCTTCGTGAACCTCACACATCACATAATCCGTCTCTCCTGGCCCTAAGCATCTCCCCTAAGGACCATAGAAGGACCTCATGTACAATTGGCCATCGACCATGCAATATCTAACTGCCTTCATACGAAGGGCCCTAGACTCTTTCGAATCACTTGGTAACTTCCCCTCCCGAAGATAATCAATAAACTTGTTCTGGCAATTCCAAGTTAAACTCGAGGAGTTTACCTCACCATGGCCACCATCAATCGCGGAGTTCAAAAGTTGTACCACTGTTTCAGAGTTGAATTCCTCAGCTTCATGGAAGACCCCAAGTTTGCCAACGCATCCGCTTCATTTTGTTCACGTAACAAATGTTCAATGGTCCATTCTTTGAACCGATGCAATAATACTTGAATTTTCTCTAAGTATTTTTGCATTCTTTCTTCTTTCACCTCGAACACGCCGTTCACTTGATTAACAACCAGAAGCGATTCACATTTTTCCTCGATGACTTCTGCTCCCAAATTCCTTACCAATTCTAGATCTGCAATCATAGCCTCATACTCGGCTTCATTGTTAGTTAATTTCACAGTTCTTATTGATTGTCTAATAACATCCCCTGTAGGTGTTTTTAACAATACCCCCAATCCGAACCCTTTTTCATTTGAATCTCCATCTGTATATAAGGTCCAGACCCCCGAATTCATTCCCAACGTTATTATAAGTTCTCTTTCTACCTCGGGAATTGTTTCGTGAGTGAAATCTGCTACGATTGCCGCTAAAACCTGAGACTTTATAGCCATTCTCGGTTTATACTCTATGTCATATCCACTAATATCTACCGCCCATCTGGATAACCTATCGGATAGTTCAGGTTTATGCATTACATTCCTTAGTGGAAGGTTGTTACTACATATATAGGATGATGTTGAAAGTATGTTCTCAATTTTCTAGCAGCCGTTATCAAAACTAATGCCAATTTTTCTAAGTGAGGATATCTATTTTATTCACTAGCTAAAGTTCTACTTACATAATAAATAGGAAATCGTGTACCTTTTTCTTTTCGGACCAAAACAATACTTACAGTTACATCGGATACTGGCAAGTATAAGAACAATTGTTCATCCACCTTCGGTTTATACAACAATGGCAGACTGGACATGTACTTCTTCAAATCTCAATGCTTGTTGACATTACAGAGTCCACTCAAAGTTGCTCTTCTTTTTTAACAGAGAAAAGAAATTATAACTTTTCTCTGAAGATCGAGAGATGACTCTACTTAGGGCGGCCGACCTTATAGTGAGTCTTTGCACCGCCTTCACATCTTCAAGAACCTCTAGAATTTTCTCGATGGCCTTTATTTTATCCGGATTGATCTATATTCCCCGGTTTGAAACTAAGAAACCAAGAAATTTGCCTGATCCAACTCCAAAAGTGCACTTCTCCGAATTCAACTTCATGTTGTACTTCCGGAGTATGTCGAATGTTTGCTACAAATGCTTTAAATTGTCCTCTGTCTCCAGAGACTTAAATAACATATCATCAATATAAACTTTCATCGTATTATCTATTTGGTTTTAAAACATGTGATTAACTAGGTGTTGATATGTTGCTCCAGAATTTTTTAAACCAAACGACATTACGTTATAACAGTTAACCCTATATCTAGTTATAAAAAAAGTTTTCTCTTGATCCTCCGGATTCATCCTGATTTGATTGTATCCGGAGTAAGCATCAAGAAAACTTAGCATCTTGTGCCTGCCATTGCAGATCATCCGGTCGATGTGCGGTAATGGAAAAGAATCTTTTGGACAAGCTTTATATAAATTTTTAAAATCTATGCACATTCTTAATTTATTACCTTTTCTAGGTACGACAACTACGTTTGCTAGCCAATCTTGATACTCTACTTCACTGATTGAACATGTATTTAATAACTTCGTTACCTCCTCCTTGACAAATCTATGCTTGTAGTCAGTCATAGACCCCATTTTCTGCTTTATCGGAGGGAAATTTGGATTCAAACTCAACTTTTGGGTTGTAATCTCTAGTGGGATACATGTCATGTCTAAATAGGACCAGGCAAAACAATCAGCGTTAGCTTTAAGAAATTTAATTAATTTAAGCCTAAGCTCCGTGAATAACCCGACGCCCAGTGATACCTTTCTGTTTGGCAGATGCACGAATAAGATAACTTGCTATAGCTCTTCTATCATTGACTTTGTGGCGTCTGAATCAGCCGGCAGCACAAACAACCTTGGGATACGATAGTAATCCTCTTATTCGGCATAATTTTCTTTCTCCCCTCTTTCTCTTTCGGACTCGATGTGCCCGAATCCTGTAATTGCTATTTAACTTATTTACCCTTCTTCTCATCCTTTACTTCTTTTTTGGTCTCCACCGATTCTTCTACCGCAAACATTTTCCTTACTGCCGAGTGCTCGCCTCGAATTGTCCTAATTCCCTCCATAGTTGGGAATTTTATCATCACGTGTAATGTCAAAGGCACAACCTTCATATCATGTATCCATGGCTTGCCGAACAATGCATTATACCTCATTTCTCTTTCGATAACATAGAAATTCGTCTATCGAATTATCCCTACTGCATTGATTGGAAGAGTAATTTCCCCCTTCGTAGTCTCACTAGCCATATTGAACCTGTTAAGGACTCGGGCCGCCAAAATAATTTGACCCAACAACCCCATTTGCTCTACCACCTTTCACCGGATGATGTTGGCCGAACTACCTGGATCAATTAAAATCTGCTTAATCTAAAAATTATTAATAGAAATAGAGATTACCAACGCATCATTGTGCGGTTGAATGATGCCCCCCGCGTCTTCGTTGCTGAAATAAATAGCTTCATCCGACAAGAAATCCATGGATCATTTTCCCGAGTTATCGACACTTTAGTCTTCTTTGCGGTCATGATAGATCCTTTCAAAACGTCCATTCCCCCGATTATCATATTTATGATATGTTGGGGGTTCAATTGGGTCCTCCTACTTATTTGCCTCTCCATTTTTAAAGTTTTCCTTTGTTTGATCGCTAAAAAATTCACGCAGATGGCCATTCTTCAACAACCGGGCTACTTCATCCCTCAACTATCGACAATCCTTCGTTCGGTGACCATTTGTTCCATGATAGTCATATAGTAAGTTTGGATCTCTCTAAGTTGGATCTGTCCGGAGTGGTCTCGACCATCTTGTCTCCTTAATGTGCCTAATAATTGACACAAGTCCAGCTGCATTGATGTTGAAATTGTATTCGGAGAGCCTTAGGCTTTCCACATTGTTAGAGGACATACCACTGGTGTCATTTTTGAATTGCAATACCCTATTAGTAAACCCTCGATCATTTCGCCTTACACCACCTCCTCTGTCCGATGAGAAGTTATGATTGTTGCGCCCTCGATCCGATCTAAACTTTGACTTTTTGGGCTGTCCGTAGGGTTGGTATCTATCCTTAAGAGACTTTAACTCTAACTCAGCTACCCTCTTTGATTTATCAAAATGTTTGTTCCATCCTGCTGACCTTGGTAGAAGTGTCACGCCCCAAACCCGACCCTGGATGTAACAGGCATCCGGTGCTATGCACAACACCAGAAGCACCTTATAAGCCACTAAACATTTACCTCTTTTAACAATATTTCATTATTTAAGCAAACAATGTATAAATAGCTAATGAAATCATGATCACAATTTACGAAATAAAATCAAAGGAAGTCCATAATAAATAAGTTGTCAAAAACGTAGCAACGCATATGAGAGTCGAATAACGACCTCAATCAAATACCCATAAAACAACATCTATCTATGGAGCCTATAAGATGATAAAAAGGAAATAGTCTAACTTCAGGACGCAAGCTGAAAACTAATGCTAATAAATTAAAGATAGAATGACTTCCCATGAACAATCATGTAGGCTCACCGTATAGTCTCGAAAGTAGCAAGTTCTCTTTAGTCGTAGGCGTATCACGAACCTGCTCTTCTTCATTACCTGACACACCATAAAAAACAACAATGGTATGCCTGAGTACTGGATACTCAGTGAGTGTCTTCAGAATAATAAATAATATAAAATAATATAATATTAAGCAGTAAAACAATGTAAGTAAAGCAGTTCTGAATCCAGTGATAAAACAGTTTACCAAACTTAGAGAAACCATTAGTAGACACCATTAAGAAAGAATTAACTTACTTTCAATCCATTTTGCTATTTCTCAAGATTAAGTCTTCCATTTATGAACCTGAAATCATCAACAAGCCAACTTATGGGTAACCAAAGAATCAACACATGCCAACTCATGGGCGAACAACCATTTTTATACACCAGGGATTTTTCCTACGGAGGCTAATCGTCTTTTGGAATAGCACAACAATAGATACACTAGGCTACAAGGCTTGGGGGTCAATCGTCCACTGAACTGACATAGCAATACTCAAATTGATACGTTAGGATCCATAACGGCTAACCATCCTCTAGACTAGCACAACTTGCCCATACATGCCCAAACACAAACGTGTACAAATCATGGCACGAAAGCCTAATAGTTCATTATGAATTATGTTCATCATCCCATTATTAGGGTACCTCAAATCATTTATGGGTTTAGAAACCAAGTTCAAGTCATTAAATAAGTTTCAAGTTCAACAAACTCATTCATAAAGCAAAACACATGAAATATCCAAGCTTTCAAAAATCAAGTTCAATACGTCCCTTATCGGGGTAAATCACGTTCAAAGTTATAGCGTTATACACAAGTTTCAATAACCATTTGATAGGAGAAATCACAGATACATATATAAATTATAATACACCAAAGGCTCCATGAGGGCTTGTCCCTCACGCACATGAAACTTTGCCCAAAAACCATTTTTAAACATTGAAAAAGTATGTTAAAAAAGAGACAACCTCTAATTCCGATACAATGCTACCAAACGGAATATCCAAGGTTCAAAAATCACTCTACAACGGATTTAGATAAGAAAGATTAAAACATTATTCAATTCTATGAATTTTCACACTAATTTAAAAACTAGGGCTTTTACCCAGCCATAGAACTAGTTCTTGAACCTCATAAGAATCATTTGTGGGTCCTAATCCCATAATATACTTTATAATAGCCTAATAATCTTCAATAATATCAGAAAAATCATATTCTTACCTTTTAGATGAAATCCGACACATCCATTCTCCTCATTCCTTGAGTTTTCAAGAATCTAGGATTTGAGAATATGAACTAGTGTCAAACAAGATTTAATTCGACGTAAAATGGATATGGATGGATTAGGAACTCACCTTAGGATTTGAGAGAGGTCTTTAGGGCTATTTTCCTCCAAATGTTCGTTCAAAACGAAGTGGAGAAAAGTTATGATGAGGTTTTAAACTTATAAAATTTGAAACCAGCAAAATAGGCGTGCCATTGCCATGAATCGCACGTCCATCGCACAAAAAAGGGGTCGCGCTATGCTTGTGCATCGCACGTTCCTCAGACAGCGAGATCCCAAAACACATTTTCAGCGTGATGCTCACGTGACGCACATCTATTGTACAAGGCGATCGCGCTATGCTTATGAATCACACCCATCACATGTTACTTAGACAGTGAGATCCCGAAACACATTTTCGGCGCGATGCTCGTGCAATGCAAGAGGGCTCTGATGCTCGGTAAAACAGGAATAACTCCTAGACATAGCTCTAATTGAGCTCCATAATATATGAATAGAAAGGTATTTCAAAGGTCTATAAATTTCATGTTTTGAGTGTTCTCATATTCCCAACGTAAATATCCAAAAAACTGCGCATAAGTGAAAACTACCTCAGACTTAGACGAATTTAAGAAATTTTAAGAACTCCTTATTTGGTTTGACTTCAAAACGACCATATATCACCCAAATTCATACCAAAGGGATTCACATAACTAAAATAACACATCAACACTCATTTAATTCCTTTACACCTAACCCAAATTTATGGAATGTTATATTATCCCCCTCTCAGGATCATTCATCCCCGAATGAAAGTCATGGCTTAAGATTTTTCACTAAACCTCAATTTTTTTCCAGAATTTCTAGAGTTATTTAGCAAAGTGAGTTATCCCCAAGGAAAACATACGTCTACCCACACTACGATTAGGTAATTCATGCCTAGACACAAGAGTGAGGGATTTATACCTCTAATATAAACTTTCGCAGGAATTAAATAACCAAAAGGTTTAACACACCTACAATTGGGAATAAGTGAGGGTATCTCTTCTTCATGTCCTCATTGGCTTCCCAAGTTGCTTCTTCGGTATTATGATTATGCCACAGGACTTTAAACGAAGCTACATCTTTTGTTCGCAACCTCCTAACTTCTCGATCTAAGATTTGCACAAGTTCTTCTTTAAAGACAACCCCTCGTTGATTTCAATCTCTTCATGATTCAAGACATGAGAAGGATCAGGTTTATAGAATCTCAATATTAAAATTTGAAACACATGATGCACCATAGCCATCTCCGATGATAGACTTTAATTCATAAGCCACCTTCCCGATTCTTCTCATAATTTCATAAGGCGCAATAAAATGAGGGCTTAAATTACCCTTTCTACCAAACTGCATTACTCCTTTCATTTGTGACACTTTCAAGAACACCTTGTCACCCACAACAAACTCTAGCTCATGACGCCTTATATCCATATAAGATTTTTGTTGACTCTGAGCTGTCTTAAGTCACTGCACAATGAGGTTCACCTTCTCGGTTGATTCATGAATCTAGTTAGGACCTAGTAGCTCTACTTTGGTAGGTTCAAACTACCCAATAGGCGATCTGCAATGCTTCCCATAAAGAGCTTCATAAGGAGCCATCTGAATGCTCACTTGATAACTGTTGTTATAAGCAAACTCTACAAGAGGTCGATGCTCATCCCAATTACCCCAAAAATCAATAACACAAGCTCTTAACATGTCTTCGAAAGTTTGTATAGTTCTCTTTGCATGCTTGTCCATCTGAGGTTGGAAGACAGTGCTCAAGTTTACACGAATTCCCAAGCCTTCTTGGAATGATTTCTAGAAATGAGAAGTGAATTGCGTACCTTTGTTAGATATGATGGATGTCGGAATCCCATACAATCTAACTATCTCCTTCAAATATAACTTGGCATAATGAGCCGCGGTATCCGTTGTTTTCACAGAAAGGAAATGAGCAGACTTGGTGAGTTTGTCTATGATTAACCAAATTTAATTGAACTTGGCCCTTGTGCAGGGTAAACCCACAACAAAGTCCATATTAATCATCTCCCACTTACACTGGGGAATCTCGATATTCTGAGCTAAGCCATCAGGCCTTTGATGCTCAGCCTTTACCGGCTGACAATTCAAACACTTAGCAACAAAGTTGGAGATATCTATCTTAATGCTCTTCCACCAATAGTGTTTCTTCAAATCCTTATACATCTTGGTGGATCCCGGGTGTATGGAATACTTGGAACTATATGCCTCCACCATCAATTCTTGTCAGAGACCATCTACATTCGGGACACACATGAACTATTGAAACCTCAGGACATTACTATCGGCATCGATGGTAAATGAAGTGTAATCACCCTTTTTCACCCCGTCTCGTAGCTTGACCAGAAGTTCTTCCTCATATTGTTTTGACTTAATTCTCTCGACAACATCAAATTGCGCTTGAGTAATTCCCACTAACTTTCCATTCTTTGTTTCATCGAGTTGCACCCCAAGACTATCAAGTCTTCAAATTTCTCTGCCCATTGGCATCTCATGTGCACACAAATAGGCTAACGTTCTCATATGCTTTCAGCTCAAAGTATCAACAACAACATTCGCCTTACCAGGATGATCCAAGATGTTCAAGTTATAATCTTTCAGCAACTCAAACCATATTCTCTGTCTAAGATTCAATTCTCGATGCTTGAAGATAGATTGCAAGCTTTTGTGATCAGTGAAGACGTCACACTGCTCACCATACAAGTAGTGACACCAATTCTTTAAAGCAAAAACCACAGCAGCCGATTCCAAATCATGAGTCAGATAATTCTTCTAATGTTTCTTCAATTTTTGTGAAACGTAAGCAATCGCCTTGCCATGCTACATTAATACACAACCCAAACCAGTTCTAGAAGCATCACAATTGACCACATAACCATTGGACCCTGAAGGTAAAGTCAAAATATGAGTTGAAATCAATCTCGCCTTAAGTTCTTAAAAACTCTTTTCACATGTCTCAGACCATTGAAACTTAGCAGCCTTCTGCGCATCAATTTCATTAGTGGTGACTCTATAGATGAGAAACCTTCCACAACATTTCAATAGTAATTTTCCAAACCCAAGAAGCTATGAATTTCTGTCGCTCCCGTGTGCCTCAGCCAATTTTTAACCGCTTAGATCTTCTAAGGATCAACCTTGATACCTTCGCTAGATACTACATCCCCAAGAACTCCACACAGTTAAGGCAAAACTCACACTTGGAATTTTTTACGTAAAGCTCATTATCCTTAGTGTTTGTAATGTTATCCTCAAGTGATCTGCATGCTCTTCCCGACTCTCCGAATACACCAAAATATAGTCAATTAAGACAATAATGAAACAATTAAGGAAGGGTTTGAACACACAATTCATTAGGTCCATAAACGCAGCAGGTGCATTAGTTAGACCGAAAGACATCACCAGAAATTAAAAGTGTCCATAACTAGTACGAAAATCTATTTTCGAAATATCTTGCTCATTTATTTTTAGTTGATGATACCCAGACCTTTAGTTAATCCTGGAAAAGAACTTAATACTATGAAGTTGGTCGAACATGTCATCTATCCTAGGCAAAGGATATTTATTCTTAATGATCACTTTATTAAGTTGACGATAATCAACACACATTCGAAGAGAACCATCCTTCTTTCTGACGAATAGAACTGGACCACCCCAAGGTGAGGTACTTGGCTGAATGAATCCTTTATCCAACAAGTCCTTCAATTGGTCTTTCAATTCTCGTAGATCTGCTGGAGTCATACATGGAAGATCCTCTAGAAACACCTCAGGAATTCATTAATTATGGGAATAGACTTGAATTCAGTTTGTACATCTTGAGTATCATTGACAGAAACCAGATGATAAATACACCCTTTTGAGATTATTTTATGAGCCTTAAGATAAGAAATAAAGCTACCTCGAGGCTTATCAATTTCACTTTCCCACACAATAACGGGTTCATTAGGGAATGCAAAATGAACTATCTTATAGTGGCAATACACATTGGCATAGCACGCGGATAGCTAACCTATCCCCATAATCACATCAAAATCTACCATTTCTAGTTCAAACAAATAAGATATAGGCTCACAACCTTTAACGACCACTACACACTTTTTATAGACTCTAGAAGCAATAACGGGAACACCAACAGGGGTATCTGATACACTCAAATTATACCTAAGTTATGGCGTAAAGCGGACATTGTCAAATATAGTAACCCAACAAGGTTGAGGTCAAATCACATAGGGAATATGGTGAGAAAATATTACTATCATAGTGTATCCCTTGACGTAAGTCTTTGTTCTAGTTTTGTAAAGTTTGTAAAAGATTGTGTAATACTAACAACTATATTGACTTGATTGAAATTCAGATGATTAAGATACTAAGATTGTGTCCCCGCTTAGGTGAGATGCTATGCTCTAGGCATTAACGTAATATACTCCTTATGGATTGTGTATTGTATGCACTCAATCTCTATGTGACTTCCTAATATTTCCCAATAGTTAGAAAGTATTTATCTTCATGATTTTCCCAAACATGGAAGACTGATATGAAGAACGATTGACTATGCCAAGTAAAACTCCTCTTATTCCTAAGTGAGTGAATTTATTAAACGAGAGTTAACATCCCGAGTCCTTGTTAATTACTTCTACAAACCCTACATATTTTCTCAAGAAAAGTAAAATTTATTGGCTTAGATTAATGTTTGCAACCACTAATCAACATGAATCAGAAGTAATTAACTACCAACAATCCACAATTCATATACTAATATTAAAAACCTATTGCATAACACCCACCATTGGGTTCACAATCTCAGATAGAAGTTTAGCTACTCATATTATTGATAATAACAGAAAGCATTGAAATTGTCATTAAAACTTACAAACAAAGAATCGAAGATTAAACAATGGAACTTGTTCTTGAAACCCTAAAAAATGCTAAGTATTAAATGATCTCCATACAAGTCTTAAAACATATGATAATGCAATAATAAAACCCTAAAAAGTATTTATACAAGTCAAAAACTCAGAATTAAAACTTGACAAAACAACCCCTATCACTAAATTCGACGGACCATCAAATTAATGACGGGTTGTCAATAATTTGACGCCCAAATCGACGGTCCGTCAAATCTTTGACGGTACCGTAAAATCAACTATGAGAAATGTCTGATTGCATTATCCAATTTGACAGAACGATTATCCGGTCCATCAAAATATTGACGGACCGTCAAACAAACCGTCTCAGATAAACCAACATGTCAACTCTCTACTTTTGTCTATTAGGCTTTTTGACGTCCAATAGTACGGTCCGTACAATCCTAAAAATTGTGGACTTTACTTCACTTTACTTATTTTCGCTTTCTGATCGCTAATTACCTGAAACATACACAAAATACATCAAAACGACAAAAACTTGCTTAAAAACAAGTAAAACGTATAGTTAAAAAGCATCAAATGTGTTGTAATTCCACGGAACATCAACACCCCCAACTTAAAGTCTTTGCTTGTCCTCAAGCAAGTAAAACAACACACAATACTAACACAAATGCTTAGATATCACAAAGTAAAATGTCTACAGTGGTTTTGGCAAGTAACTACTGGCATATTGCTCGTACAAACATGAATCCCACCATATCCACAATAATAAACAAGGCATACGACTCAAGACTGTTGTAACTAACAATAAATCTTCAATTAATGACATCTAGTTATTACAGGAACCATTGCGCGCATGAATCCCAACTTATGAGAAACCAATCACTTTACAAACCCTTATGCCCTCACTTAGACCAAAGAATATCCCAACACATATATGTACAAACAAATGGGACATGCATATACCATAGGCTTGACCTTATTTTCAGTACCCTCAACTTTCGACAGTTCGACTGTGATCATATTAGGACGTTTTAGGGTTGTAATGTAGGCTTAGGGACGAGTAGGATGTATATTTGGACAATAGTGACTTACCCTCCTTAAACACTACACTTATTTCACCTTTTACGCCCTTCTTTTATTCCCCTTTTTATTTTGTTGCCTTGGTGTAGTTTTATTGCTACTCTAATTCTTTTTGTACTAATTTTCAGTATTTTATTTTTTTCTATTTTTGTTTTATTTACAACCACCACACCTTTTTCATTAACTAGGAAACTCACGTATACCCAACTTCAGACATAAGCCTCATTTCCCCACATTTCACCTATCACCCCTAACTTAGGATTTTAGCCTATTTTTCATCATTTTAAGCATCAAGGAAGGACCGGGTGCAAAAAGAGGTATATACAGAACAAATGGTATTGTCTCATTGGCAGTCAAAGAATAGACTTATAGGCTCAAAATAGGGAACTAGGGATATTTACATATACAAGTTAGGCTCATAAAAGGCTAAAAGGGTTCAATGTCAAACAAACAAGGCCTAAGATCACTTCACAGCTCAATTTATCCTAAGAAACAAGGCACGACTAACTAGAAAAGTTCTAGATTGCACATATAACAAGAGAACAGATACACAAAAACCTCACAACACATTGGCATAAAGATTGTTCGCACATTGACTTCCCCGTTAAGTATTCAACATATAAGGTAACATAATACTCTAAATGTCACATAAAGAATCATGCATGTCAATTAAGCAACACGTTTCGAGTATACATCACAAAAATTTCAGAGGGGAGTATTTTTCAAATATCAAACTCAAGCATGCCTTAAGTTACTCAAACCACCACCACATAAGTCAAAGTTACTCTATTTTATATAAACATGAATTAAACATTCCAGGTTCAACAGAAATAAAACCCCTGGGAAAAGACATGGCAAAGAAAAGCCGAAGGGGTTCTAAACACATATATACACTACACTACACTACACACAATCAACTAGCTCCACCCCAACCAAGAATTATGCATTGTCCGCAATGCATCACAATAAAAATAAGGGTGTAAGAACTACTTGAAATGTTCTAGGCGCGCTGCTCATCTCAAGGCGATGTAGCCTCCGAGGCATCAATCATAGTATCTGCAGTAGCAGCACCAACATGGGTAGTGGCAGAGGAAAAGTCACTCTAGCTGAAGCACTACTAGATGAGGCACCCACAACCTCGCTGGGACCTGAAGTGGGGTAATTATCAGTGATTGACTTCCGCATGGCTCGCCGTACATTCTGCCCCTCTATGCTCTGAACCCTAGCTCGAGTCCTCTTTATTGCCTCGTAACTCAACTCATCCCCCTCATCCCTTTTCATTTCCCCCCTAATATTTGCGGGAGTGGAAATTGGAGAATCGTCATCCTCAACCAATTGCTGAACATAGACAAACTCTAAAATATCCACCTATCTGGTCGAAGGCGGGTCCTCCAATATGACATGATCATGAGCCTGCAGTGCCTGAACTGCAGCTCTCTAACTCCTGTAACTTAGTCCGATGTGACCCAATATCACTACTCAGACCTGATTGCTCGAGTGATGCTAGCCGAATCTCAAACCCATCAAAACAAGCATGTAGTACCCCATGAGATGTCTCAGTGGCTAGCTTCAGTAGCTCAAGAGATTTAGTAATCTCCCTGGAAAAAAACTTCTTAAGTTGCCCCATGATGACACCGATCTGCTTATCCGCCATGTCTGCCTTAATAGCAAACTGCATAAAATTTTATCTCTAGTGAGGGAAAATGGATCGCTGAATCTAGCTGCAACACGTGGCTGTGTGGTGAGAATCTGACTCGAAGATGAACTAGGTGTAGTTATCAGTGGTGGCATAGAAACAAAGGTAGGTATAGTATCCGAGATAGGGGCAGTAGTGGCAGGCGACACCTCTGTGGTAGCGTCATCTACGGCCCCAAAGTCTGGTCTGCCTGAGGCTCCTCATGCCTCTCAAGTAATATTTCAATACATCCTCAACATCCTGACACTCACTGAGGGTCTCATCTCTGCTCTTCTTTAAATCATACACATGTGAAATAGTGATGCGGTGATCTCTATTAGGTAAGGCATGGATACATGTGATGGTTATATATTTCTCGAGATTTATGAGCTTATTTGACATTAGTTATATGTGAAGTTAGATATATTATGTGTGGATATTGCTAATTTACATCGTTTTGTATCTAGGTGAAGAAGAGCCTCACTTGAGAGAAAAATTATGAATCAAAGAAGAAACAAGAGAGAAATGGAACAAAAAGGGGTGCACGATAGGCACAAGAACGCGCAGGCAAGGAAGAATAGTTGAAATGGCTACACGATCTGTGCACAATCACACAACGATACTTCGAGAAATATTAAGTTGAGGTTATTTTAGGAATTTTACGAATGAACCCCTGAATCTATATAAGGTTTTAGCTCGCCCAATTAGGTCATCTTGGATTTTTGGAGCATAAAAGAACTCTTGCAGGCTTGGAGTATCCGCGATTTTCACACTTCTTTTCATCGATTCAATATGGAAGTTTGGATAGAAAGTGGTTGTAATGAATTCTAGTTTAATTTCTTCTTCCCTATTTCTTATTGCTACTATTATGGAGTAGACTTTTTTAGGATTTTTGACGGACATAGTGTTTTGAGATTTATGTATTGATTAATGTCTTTCTTTGCTTGAGTTATCGTATGGAGTTTTGCACTTTAAGCATATGAATTCCTTATTTTAGTTTAATCGGAAGAGGAACTATATTATTGAATATTTATGCAAGCTTGTTGTGGTTGAATTGAAATTCTTTTTTAGTAATCGTAAGAGCTTGGAATTGCATTTGACTAAATATAGGAAGATATTCAAAAGAAGTTTTCCATTTATTTAAATTCATTCGATAGTTTTGCATATGTTGTTGAGTTTAAATTAATCTATTCTTGACGATAGTTAGTTCATTCGAAAGGAAAATCAAGTATCGCAGGTAGACTAATCATTCGCTGAAATCGAAAGAGTCAACAAAACCATTGAAAAGAACTTAAATGATTATTAATCTTGCGTATTTCTCTTGCACCAGTCTCGTCATTGCCCTTATTTCTCTTATTGATAACAATCCTTGATCAATTCCTAGGCTTGTATTATTCTACAATAGCAAAAACGGTTACTCGTTGTTCACACAATAAAACCTTGAAGTTTAGATTCCCTGAATAATACTGAGCAAGACCTTGTTGAATCATTAATTACACCAATCTATGTGGAGACGATCTTAGCTATACTATTTTTGACTAGCGAAGCATTTAAAGATATTATACTATTTTTTGCGCTCGTCAAATTTTGGCGTCGTTGCTGGGGATTAACAACAAGTAATCTTCAAATAGAATCTTGTGTATTAATTCAGATTTTTTTTGTGTAAATAATAAAATTTAAAAAATCAATAGTTATTTCTTGTTAGAAGTAATTTTTTTCTTTTGCTTTTTATATATTAATTATTTAACTTGTGTTTAAGATTTCTTTTGTAGTACCTGACAAGTGCTAAAGAGGAAACTTGAAGGAAATATTCTTAAGAATTGAACTAGAAGTGCTTAAAGATGGATCACATTAAGCCAAGAAAAATAATTGCAAAGTTAGCAGCTGAATCTTGTCAAAAGTCTTCTATATGTTTCAAATGTAGTGGAAATCATCATTGGTTTGATTTTAAGCGGGTAAGTACTCCTCATATGGATCGTATTATGAAAAGTGTTACTTTGTTTCTAGTGCTTACAGAAATTATGTTTCAGATGAGCACAATTCTTACTCTGAATTGAATGTATATCCTAATTATGATTGGAATGAGAGTGAAGTGAGACAACAACCTCAAGGGGAGAAGAGTAGCTTAGAAAAGATTATGTTTAAGTTCATAAAAGGCGTTGAAGAGATATTTATACAGAATGATGCAGCCATTGAGAACCTAACAACGCAAATGAGTCAATTAGTAAGTATGATGTTAGAAAACTTACTGCATTGTGATGGGGAATGTATGAAAGACTGTTCTCGTCCTGAATTCCGTTCTCTGCAGTTTTATCGGCTGACCGTATTGGGAGACAAATTGATTCCTTAACTTAAGCAATTTGGGCTGGAAATGGAACTCTGATTTCTAGCAATGGGTTCCCTAACTACTCCAGAAAGAGTTAAGACGGTGGTATGAGTAAACTAAGAAGTAAGAAACATGAATGCAACTGAGTACAATAACGTAAAGGATAAATAAAGTAAAAGGATAAAGATAGATAAAAATTGAGTTGTTTGATTGATTGGTTATGTTTGTATATATAAAATATGATCCTATTTATAGTACAAAAAGGGAAAAAACTGTACAACGTGATCCCCCCCATGTCAGCCATCAAGTAACCCACTAAGTTCAATGGCCAACTATGGGGGAGGTGGTGCCGATTTTCTCGCCCTCTACTCCTCTTGCTCGGATAATGGCCCTTTCTTTTAGCTATTGTTGGTCGTTACCGCTTCTAAGGATCCGAAAACCCTTTTGACTTGGTCGTTGAGGCTTCTGCATTTGAGTGGGTCCCAGTCGTACCTCTAACTAATAACTCGGATAAGATGCCTTAGTAGCCGATGAAGTTGTTGTAGTCGAGGGCTAGGAGTAAATTTGGCTCTGAAATAGTTCGGTTGTCACTGAATTCAGTTAAACACTTAAAATTACTTTTGAGTGTCAACAATAGCCCCCTACATTAACTCGAGTGTGAATGTTGAGTTGATGTATCCGAAAGTAGCCATCATTTCAGTCTGACAACCGCGCATGTCACGTCAATCGTCTCGTCTCCAGTGCATGTAATGATGATCACTTCTTGAAATGTGTTTCCCCTTTAACCGAGACATCTCTATTACCACGAATTGAGTCTGATGATTTTCGGCCGTACTTTTGAAAATAATAAATTAATCTCAGCCGCGCCTCTAAAGGTTATTTGAGGAAAGGTATCCCCCCATAGGTTTCTCACATAATCTTTGACCCTTTTCTTAATCGGAAACCATGGCTTCATCTTTTTTATCTCAAAGATCAGGAAAAATCATTCTAACCGATAGTGACTTGACCCCTACCTTGACCTTCATTGATGAATAACTGGTTTTGACTCTGTACGGTAGACCGGAACAAGGTGATTCTCTCTAGTTTTAGTACCTCAGCCCGATAAGCCATGACTTTCTTTCTACTTGTGACTGGTTCACCGACGGCTGCTGTTCGGCTAACCTTCGTACTTGGCTGACTAAGGTCGCTCATTATTCGGGTTGGTTGAACCAAGTGAAGTTGGTCACAGAAGCTGAATAGAGGTGCATAGGTCTTTTTGATGTCGCCGCACTATCGGAATTTGAGCTCTGATGTAACACCGGGCTCGAGTATGTGCGGCGCCTCTATTTTTGTGCCTGATTTACTTGTATGTGGGAATCCATATCCCACCCTTTAACTTCAGCATTTCTCTCAGCATTCTTGAGAAAATTTAGAATAAATCCCGCAGATTTGATGGGCCATTGTCTTTGACCACTTGGGATGGCGTTTCTTCGCTCGAGCAGTGCGACCAACCCTACGATACAGACATGTGAAAGAAATGGCTTTCTCTGTATTTTGTGACTGAGCAGCTGATCTGTGGTTGTCATTTAGCCATACATCTCCCGTCGGAGGGAATTAGCTTATTTTGTGCGACCAGGCCGCCGGACTGTGGTTGTCGTTTATTCATGCATGCCCCAAATCAAAGGATAGTACTTTTTTAGATACTTGTCATTTACATTTCTGTCCATTTCTTCTTCATGCATGTTTATTAGTCAATATGCGTTGCTGGCGATCCGTTGGCTTACTATGACAGGTCCTTCCTAATTTGGTGACCATTTGACGAGTTTATGATCTTTCATCCCAGTCGGCAAAATGGTTTTCCAAACTAAGTCTCCTTCGGCAAACCTCTTAGGCTTAACATGCTTGTTGTATGCTTTAGCCATTTTACGTTTATCGGCTTCCATTTTCTCTACGGCTATCAGTCGATCTTCATCTAGCTGGTCTAACTACATTACCATGGCCTGTTTATACTCCTCTAAACTTAGAGAATTTGGTTTGGCCATCTATAATGATACTAATATCTGAGGACAACACTGCATCTTGGCCATAGATTTAGCCGATAGGATGTCGTCCTCGTAGTTGTAGATTTGGAGTTTCTGATTGCCCATTACATTTAAGACATGTCTTTGTAAAATGAGTTTATTCAAACTTTGGACAAAACATATACAACACGGGGTATAAAATAACACTTCGAGTTTTGTACAAGCGTAGAACAAAGGCAAACAAAGTTAGGCGTAAGATTCCTATCGGCAACTCAAATGTTGTTGGCCGCCATATCTGGTTTTCTGTCGTGGTTCCCATCTGCGATGCCTCGGCTATCCTTGCCTCAGAACTTAGGGCAGTCAGCCGATGCCACAGGTCATGTATGATTTGGGTTTCCTCAACCATTTAAATCCTCCAAGGTAAGACATGGTTCATCTAATTGTTTTATTTCAAACCCTCGCGAGGTAAGATTATAGGATTCCCAAGATCCTTCTTCATATTGCTTTGTGATAGCTATGGGATCCATATAGGGTAAATAGAGGACAACCACTACGTTCTGAACCCCTGGTCGGAATGAGTTATCATCCGATGGGACGATTTCTATCTTGTCTCCTTTCCAAAAGATGAGCTTTTGATGCATGGTAGAAGGAAGGCATCGGCTGGTGTGAATCCAGTCCCTGCCCAGCAAAATGGTGTAGGACGACTTGCCATCTATTACAAAGAAGGCAGACCTGACCATCTTAGGACCTACAATGATTTCTGCTACTAGAATCCCCAATGCTTCAGAGGCTTCTCCCATAAATCTAGCCATTTTCTTGTTAGTTGGGATGAGATCCTCCTTTGTTTTGTTAAGATCCTTCAAGGTAAGCAGCGGCATCACATTCAGCACATCCCTATTGTCGACAAACACCCGACTAATAATTTTGCCATTAATGTAAGCCTTGACATAAAGGGGTTTGATGCGTTTAACCATATCTTCTGTAGGTGCACCAAATACGGTGCTCAAAGTATCCGTAGCCGGGGTATCGGCTATTGTTGCCCATTCTGCGTCTTCTACACAAACATCATCTTCTAAGCTATCCAGCGCGGAGCGGCTGGCCCAGAACTCACATGGGATTAGGCTGACCATTTTAATATCTGCCCATATCTCATCAATCAGGTTATGGCTAAATAAATCAAGATGGATTCCCCTCCTTCATCCAACTCAAATGACCAGAAGCTCATATCTTCTATTTTCTGGAGACAAATAGAAATCGGCTGGGTATCCTCTGATTGAATCTTCTGCATGATCTGTGGGATTGCCTTAGTTAGAGGTCCATCTGAGGCCATGTTCTCTTTCTAGGGTTCCTCCATCAAGTTGTTGGTGGCTATTCATCCAGCTCTGGTTGACCCAATGTCTCTCCTTTAGGCGATATTGTCCTTGAAGCAACCGAGCTGAATTCCCGCTCGATAGCCCCGAATACGGCAGACTTAGGAATCTTATGATTTTTGGATGCCTTGGTTTTAGAAATTAGATGCAATGTCTGTTGTATATTACGCAAGGTATTGGCACATTACATCCTTCTTTTCTGAGTCCTGGATGCGACTCTCGGTGGTGCCTCTTTCTTTTCGGGATCCTGATTGACAGACCATTTCCTCTCTTCTGTGTTGGCGGCTGGTTTAATCATTCTCCGAGGTCTTGTCTGGTCCTCATTTCTCACCGTGATACGTAAAGACGAAACACCCTCATTTACGTTAAACTCGACCACCCTCTATTTGGTTTTAGGAAGTGGTTCTTCATCTATTCGAGACATGCTCGGCTGACGGTTGGTTGTCATCCGTACTTGCCCTCTAGGCCTATGCCTGGCGCTGATAGAGACCTTCCTTAGCCTCATGATTTGTTCCTAAAGTTCTCGTTTAACGTCCCTCGAGTATTTAGGGTGGCCATGAAAATTGCTCCTAGTTGGCTGCATGTCATCACGAATGTCATGTAGGCTTCCTAACCGGTTGAACACAGATGTCCTTGTGGCCTTCTCCCATTCGGTAGGTTTTTTTTGGACCCACACCCTTTTCATCGGCGGTCTCCCTTTAGTGTCCGTTGACTCATTGAGCTTAGCAAAAGATATCATAGATATTGGTACTGCAGGAAAGGTATCGGTATCAATGGACATTTCAGTCATAGTCTTGTCGGCTAGCCTGAACCTCCTCTCTTTGATGCCCTTTTGGATCGCCTTTCTAAAGACCACACAATTAGAAGTAGAGTGGTTGTATGAATTATGCCACTTATAGTACTTCTTATCTTTGAGTTCCTCGGTAGGCGAAATCCTATGACCATCAAGCAGCCGAATCTTCTTATCTTTGAGCAGATGATCAAAGATCTGATCTGCCTTTGTGATATCAAATGAGTAACAGACCCTATCATCGGATGAACTCATCTCCTTGCCTTTTACGACTTTCAAGGCTGGGTAAGAGTAAACCTTACCCCTAACAATCTCGGCCATCATTGCGTCTGCCGCGCAGTTGGCTGACACTGAGTCAGATTCATCCGCTTCAATGATGGATACCAAGCGGGTGCCTCGATTTGAGCTAGCTCTTCTCCGCTCCTTCTCCTAGACGTATTGCTTTATTTTTCTAACTGGCTCAGGTCAGAGGAGGATTGTCCCACTAAGTTCTCCTTTAACTGAGGGTGCATATTGTTGAATATCATATGGGCACACTCAGACTCGAAAAAGTGTATAGTGCATTTCCCAACCTTCTTTCTGAATCTCTTGATAAAATTGGAAGCCAATTCATCGACCTGCTGCTTGAGATTCGTTAGATCAATCACGGTAACCTGAGGTTGGGGCCAATAGAACCTATTATGGAAGCAACCCTCCATGTCAGCCCAGCTCTGTACGGAATCAAGAGCCAAAGAGGAGTACCATACTCATTCTGGCCAGCCTCACCCCATTGGGCAGTAAATCTACCGATGTGCTCGATAGTGGATTTGCCTTCGTCGCCAGAGAAAATGGAAAACTCCGGTATTTTGAAGCCCATCGGCAAAGGTGATATATGATCTACCTAATCGGGGTAAGGATTCTTATAAACAGGCCTGTCCAAAGGTTTCAGTTGGATGTCGAAGTACCTCCGTATGGTATTAGCAATAATTTTCGGGTTTATCAGTTGTGACGACCCCTGCCAATTCTCGACTGGATTCGGCTGGTAGGCGTTCTGCACTGGCGACCTTCATTCTGCACTTTATTGGATAGTTTTTTGAAGGTTGTAGGTGGTCTGCTGTCCATTACTAATAGGTGGGGGTAATTCCCCATTGCTGTTGTTGGGTATGACCACCAAAGCCTGTAACTTGAGCTCTTGGAACGGCTAACGGAGCCTAAGGATAAGGTGGAACAGTATTCCACGGCTGCTCTTCTCGGACGTAGGTCGTTCTTAGAAAATTTACGCTTCCTGGAAGGTATGGACTGGGTATTGGAAATAACTGCTGGAATGGTATTCCACTATAAACAGCGTCACCAGATAGCCAAGCTAAGTCATAGCCAGGGGCCATCGGCTGCTAATTCGACTAGCCAATATTGTTTTCCTGCATCGTAAGGTCATTTGTAGAAACGTATGACATAACAAACGGCAATACAAAGTGTCCTGGAGCCTGAACTGGTCTCCGAGCCATGTTGATCTGCCCATACTGCAGACTCGCTTGGTCAAGTGGCATATTTCCCCCCAAGGTTTGGCGGCAACCATGCAGTGTGCTAGTTGCTAGACGATTGGGCTTGTGTTCCTAGGTGTGCTACCGGCTGAACCTGAATAGGCACTAATTGATGCATATGCGGCTGAGAAACAACACCGGGAGTCACGATCTCATGCTAAACAACACCGCTCGTCAGAGGGATGGCAGAACTAGCCTAACATTCTCCTAGGTGCATTCGATTGGTTTCCATCTCCCTCGCTTGTGGAACCTCATTATGTACCATTGGCTTCACAATGTCAGCCAACTGTTTAGAAACTTGGTACATAATATCGTGGATGCCCAAGTCAATCTGTTGTCTAATAAAAGACGTGGTCATTGTGGTTAGACCTTCAGATTGGCTAGATTCTTCCATAACTTGGGTTGATGGAGGAAGTGGGGGGGTATCAACCGATGTAGGCATACTCGAGGAGGATGTTGGTTCGTTGTTCCTTCTGGGAGGATTTTGTTTAGGATGTGGACTGGACTCGGGGTTCATTTTCTTACTGAATCTTAGGCGCATACGCCAAGAATGATCCTGACCTAGAGAATCAAACTTTGCTATTAATTCACCTATGGTCCCACTGGGCGTGCCAAATTTGTTCTCGCCTCGAATTCTGTTCTCTGCCGTTTTATCGGCTGACCGTATTGGAAGACAAATTGATTCCTTAACTTAAGCAATTTGGGCTAGAAACAGAACTCTGATTTCCAGCTATGGGTTCCCCAACTACTCCAGAAAGCGTTAGGACGGTGGTATGAGTAAACTAAGAGGTAAGAAACATGAATGCAGTTGAGTACAGTAAAGTAAATGATAAATAAAGTAAAAGGATAAAGATAGATAAAAATTAAGTTGTTTGATTGATTGGTTGTGTTTGTACATACAATGAATGATCCTATTTATAGTATAAAAAGGGGAAAAAACTGTACAACGTGATCCCCCCCATGTCAGCCATCAAGTAACCCACTAAGTTCAATGGCCGACTATGGGGGAGGTGGTGCCGATTTTCTAGTCCTCTACTCCTCTTGCTCGGATAATGGCCCTTTCTTTTAGCTGTGTTGGCCGTTACCGCTTTTAGGGGTCCGGAAACCCTTTTGACTTAGTCGTTGATGTGTCTGCATCTTAGTGGGTTCCAGTCGTACCTCTAACTAACAACTCGGCTAAGATGCCTTAATAGCCGATGAAGTTCTTGTAGTCGAGGGCTAGGAGTAAATTCGGCTCTGGAACAGTTCGGCTATCACTGAATTCGGCTAAACACTTTAATTACTTTTGAGTGTTAACAGAGACACCATGTGAGAATGATCCTACTCGAAATGATGAGCATTTAGAGAGAGATGTTGCTACTCTACAAGAGGATTCTGATTCAGTTAGATAGTTGAAGATAAGGTTTTGGTTGACTGTGAATTAGTGGAAGAAGAGTTCATATCTATTTCTAGGCTTCCACAATTAAATTATGTACCAGAAGAGAATGAGGAACGATTGGTCCTGGACGTACCAAAAGAATATCCTCATGATCATTCTTTTTTGTATTATTATTTTAAACTTGACATTGTGAATTTTGTTGTTGGAGAGTTTTAGGAAGATGCATGGATTTATCCTATGAGAGAATGCAGGAACAAGTTGAGGATCATCCTGGGGGAACAATTCACCGCTCAAAAGGAGGACAAGAAAGAAAGAAAATAGTGGGTTTTACATATATTCTCATGAGAATTTAGCCTAATGAGCTCCATAAAGAACACCAAAGAGCGAAAACAAATAATGAGTTTAGAATTAAGGGTTGTGTTCATAAGTTTTCGGAGAAGAAAAAAATTCAGGGGAGTTTTCTTTACCTCTTATCTTTTATTTGTGTCACGGGGACATCCCACAATCTAAGTGTAGGGGTAGGGGATTGTATATATATATATGTTTTTATTTCTATTTAAAAAAAATCTCTCTTTATTTTTAGTATAACTTCTTGATTGTACTTCCATGGATTTCTTGCTTGATTCTTTACTATGGTCGTAATATTTTGAACCAAATATTTTTTAGGATAGAATTGTTGTTTTGAATTGTTGAACAAGACTTAGGGGCATAGTTGACTATTTCCAGCCTATTTGATATTTGCTCACTGCTTTCTGAAAGTTAAATAAAATTGTTGGAAATTGAAGTTGAGTCATATCAATCCTTGATAATCGTGAGGTGAGGAAGCTTAATTAGTAATCATGCTCTGAGAGGATCTAGAACTTGGCATGGTAGTGATTCAAGGTGACATTTTTAGGACATTGTTAAGTAGAGAAAGAATTATAGGCTTTCTTTGTTGATCCCTCTTAGCATAAATAGACCAACCATTGATCGTTATTATCCCTAGTCAACCACTTTGTGCCTAATGATAATCTCCTATTTCTTTGATAACCAAATATTTAACCCTTAGCCTTTTGTGTATATCTTAATATTATGAACACCTTATATCCTCCATGGCACTCAACTTGAGCTTTATTGCAAGAAATAAATTGGGGGTGGGTGGGGGGTGGGGTGTTCATTATGAAAAGAGAAGAAAATGGTTTCTTACTTGTGCTATTAGTTGAAAGGAGGAAAATTGATAAGTAAGGTCTCCAAGGTTTTTGCGAAAAAAAGAAAAGAAAAAAAATGAGAGCAAATATAACTTGCAAGTGTTTGTTGGTAGAGTTATGAAGAAAAAAAAGGAAGGGAGATACAATTGGTGGTTGGGTTGAGTTGGTTGAAAAAAATGAGATTTATTTGCTAAAGACTCAAGGAGTGTAGTTCCATGCGGGGATTACGTCACTTTTATTCATATATTCTTACCTATCCCTTAGCTTACGATACAACCAAATGCAAGTCCTACAAGATCCCAACTTGAGAGTTCCTACACTAGTGGAGAGTCACTCGATTGAAAGCCTATGGTATTCTTGAAGAGTATGATGTACTTCTTTATGAGCGTGAGTGCACTTGAATAAAGATTTTCTAAGATGTTCGTTCATGATTTTATTGTGCAACATATATGAATTTTCATTCTGGTGAGTCATGTCACAAATTGGTAGTGTTATTTAACTTTGATTTTTAATAGGTTATCAAGACCAATGATAAGTGATGTATGCATCGATAGGTTTGGTTCTAGTTGTTTCTTGTCTCTAATGTCTTGTGCATTTTTGTTGGGTGAAGCTAATATTTTTAATTTGGCCGGGACGAGCAAAACTTAAGTGTGGGGTGTTTGATGGTTATATATTTCTCAAGATTTATGAGCTTATTTGACGTTAATTATATGCAAAGTTAGAGATATTATGTGTGGATATTGCTAATTTACGTCATTTTGTATCTAGGTGAAGAATAGACTAACTTGAGAGCAAAATTGATGAAATAAAGAAGAAACGAAAGAAAAATGGAATAAAAAGGGGTGCGCGATCACGCACAAGAATGTGCAGGCATAGCAGAGTTGCAGGAAGGGCTGCGCGATTCACGCTCGATATGTGCGCGATCGCACAATGATCTTTGGGAAATATTAAGTTGAGGTTATTTTGGAAATTTTATGAATGAACCCCTGAACCTATATAAGGTTTTAGCTCGCCCAATTAGGTCATCTTTGTTTTGGGAGTGACAAAGCAAGGGGAGGGAGCGTAGGAGAGTATTCGACGCCCGAATGCGTTACATTCCATCATGATTCGATTCAATATGGAAGTTTGGATCGATCATCGATTGTAATATTTTCTATTTCTTATTCTTCGATGTTGTTTTCTTCTATTATGGAGTAATCTATATTAGGGTTTTGACAGACATGATGTATTGATTGATGCTTTTAGATTCGATTCTTGTTTTATTTCCTGAATTCTTTAATGGAGTTTTGAATTGAATTGCAAAGTTATTTACTATTTTATTTAACCGAAAGAGGAATAGTTTGGTGAATATCTATGCATTATCTTATTTGGTTTTAATTGGTGATTCATCTAAGTAATCGAAGGAGCTTCTTGAATTATTGGTTGAACCAAGAGAGGAAAATATTCGAGAGACGTTTTCCTTTAGACTAAACCCTTAATGTTCTCTTACATATGTTCATAGGACTTTTCACTAGTCTTAAACACATGTATAGTAATTTTACTTGATTGTTGAAATATTCTTGAATGCTTTAATCGCAAGAAGAAGTGTTATGTGAATTATCTGAATATATATTAGATTTAGCTCTTGATTAAATGATTCTGTTGAGTAATCAGAAAAGACTCTTCAATAATTTATCTAGGGTTATAAGTTGACGATATTAGTGAGAAGTCGTCCGAAGATCTATTTCTATCCATAGTTTTTGAACATTCTCGGGGCTTACATTAGTTTAATTTGTGTAATTTGAATAAATAATCGAAAGAGGTTTATCAGATTCTTGAGTAAACGAAGTACTTATTGAATTCGAAAGACTCAATAAAATTTAGAAAAGAATGATAAAATGAATCGGCGCTAATTACTAAAATCTTGCATTTGTCTTGTCTACTACCCTTACTTATCGTATTAATAGTAACATTTGCTTTTGTTGTCAATTGTTTTAATTACGATCATAGTCTATAATCTTGGTTTATAACCACAACAACTTCAAGTTCTGATCACCTGAATAATATAAGAAAGTTTTTGGTTGAGTAATTATTTGTATCAATCTCTGTGGAGATTATCTTAAGCTATATTATCTTTGACTAGCGAAGCGTTGAAATTATACTGTGTTTTGCGGTCGTCAACGTTCTCTCTAACATATCTCAGTGATCAGGCATGGTAAAATCAGGGAAGTGGAAGGTTGTGCCGCTCTCAAGTGGATCTCCTCTGCCATACAATGTCCGAAATTTATCGAGTATCGGGACATCAAAGTAGCTACTAGAATAGCTCATCCATGGTGAGTGTATTATCTTCCTGAGTGGGACATCAAGTATCGGGACATCAAATTAGCTACTAGAATAGCTCGTCTACCAAAATTTTGCCTCGAGCGTCAACAAATGTTTTAGTATCCTCTGTGAACCATCTATTACCACACACCACTGGCTACGTTTTGCGATCACTACAGCCACCCAATCACGTACACTCTATGTCTGCTTCCAGGTAAGTTTGTCATTCAAATCAGTCTCCTAGGCCGGTGCAATGTAATAATCACCAAAGTAAACTCGATTCATTACTGCGCTGAATATGTCAACTTTCAAACCGCCAACCTCAATCTCATTGAATGGCGGAATCTGATGTATTGGTTATTTCAGATTATTTACTTTGTTGATCATAGCCCCATAAGCAACATAGAGCTCTCGTACCAGAACCGAATAATACTCCCCTAGAGGAGTTGTTTAGAAAACCCAACCTATAGAATTCCAAGGTCTCTCTAGTGCGGGGTATGATCTTTAATCCCTCAAAATTGATATGTCGGTCATCATATATGCTCCTATGTAGATTTGTTCCTCCCCCCTTTGTCAATGCAATCCCCTGTTCATACAACTCTTTTGCATCCTCAACTGTGAATCAGAAATGATCCTCCTCTAACTGTTTGCTCTGAATCTCATGAGCTTGCACTTCATCATTATCACATCAGCTTCCGGAGAAGCCGAGTGAGTTCTAGTAGCTTATTGGGAGGCTTGTGCATCATCCCCAGCTTCAAATTTGGAATCCTAGTAGGAGTCCTCATCATTAGATCTAGATAAGAACGATCCCTCCTCGTCAGACTAGGAGGAACCGGGAGGTAAGGATGCAGGTGTATAATGGGAGCAACCACCATGTTTTTCTGGCCGGAATAACTTCGTCCTCATGGTCTGAGGCTATATCGCTCAACCTGGTTGTCACGATATTTCAATTACTACCCTTGCCTTTATCTGGTTGTTTTAAACCACCTTCTCGTTTGGTTTGCATTTTAGGAGGAGCCATACCTGTGAACACAAACCATTTCCAGTCAATAGGAACAAGAAAATATCAAACAGAGAAATTAAAATCATATTTTCAGGTTCTCAGATTCTCAGGTTTCTAAAGACCATCAAAACTTTTCCAAACCGTCAAATAAAATGATGCACCGTCAAATAATTTACGGCCCTAACTTAGAAAAATTCTTAAGGTCTGCAAACTTCCAAAACTTGACAAACATAGGTATCAATCAACTAATTTTACAAGATTTTAAGGTGTATGGGCTCGGGTTACTCAGACTTCACCCCTTATTCTCATGATTACTCAGGTTTTTCGCGGGCATAATAATTTCATACCAAACTTATATATCAAAATGCCCCCGACCTATTGAAAGTTACTCAGACTTCACTCCCATTCATTTATCAATTTTTCTCATAATTATTTTCACGAACGATTGACGGGCATAATGAATCGACACGAATATGAATCCAAATGCCCGCCGACTCAATGGGCGATATTCTCATCCCCATGAGCCCTAAACTACATCAAACATACCAACAACACACGATTCATATGATCAACAACTCACAAGGAGGAGAATACAACGTCAGCGTACTTGATTATATGAGATATTTTAAGCAAACAAGTGGTGTACATTGAGTTAAGGTACCGATGCTCTGTTGTTAGGGTAAGGTGATGCGCAGGGGGTAGGGAAGAGTTGGTGGTGTGTGTATGATAGAGTGTGGATGATTTGTAGAAGGTAATGGAGGTTTATAAGTGATTCGATATGGGAGAAGAGTGTGTGTGAGTTTGTGGTTGAATTGAAGTGAAGTGGGAAAGAAATAACATCAGACTAGTTTTCATAACTGTCGTGATTATTTGACGGTTCGTCTAATTTTTGACGGTACCATCAAATACTTTTACCGCTCCAAAGTTAGAAAACTTACCTGATTTTCATTAATAGCATGGCCAAAAAGATGGATCGTTGAATTTTATACGATCCGTCAACTTCAACCGTCCCTTAATTTAATTCTAAACAGTGAGAACCTTTTGAGCACCCCTCTCATACGGTGCAAATTGACGGACATCCAAAATTTTTACGGTCTGTCAACTTTGCTATGTGGCTTGAGACTTGAAAACCTGCATGTTTTTCCTGTGACTTGGACTCCCTGCAACACCAACACACATTACACAGCCCAGAAATACTAAAACTATTGAAAACAAAGAAAAATACAAAAATTTAAACTTGGGTTACCTCCCAAGAAGCGCCTGATTTAATGTCGCGGCACAACGGTGATACCCATTTATTCATTATTAGGTTCAGGAGTGTTATATACTTTAGACGGTGTCTATCCATGATCTTGTCACCATCAATGCATCTATGATAGTGTTTCACTCTATGATCATTTACTCTAAAAGTTCGAGTACCGTTTTCAGACTTTAGTTCCATCGAGCCATTGGGTGAAATACGCACCACTTGGAACGGCCCAGACCATTTCAATTTCTGCTTATCAGGGAAGAGTTTTAGCCTTGAATTGAAAACCAGGACATCATATTTCGGCTGAAAGTCCTGCTTCAGAATATTTTTACATGATAATGCTTTATTCTGTCCTTGTACAGAGTTGCACTCTCATATGCTTGATACCTGAACTCGTCCATCTCATTGAGTTGGAACAACCGAAGTTTGTCTTCTTCATCCCAATCCATATTCATCTTTTTCAGAGCCCACATGGCTTTGTGTTTGAGCTCAACGGGCAAGTGGCACGCCTTACCAAAAATCAGCCAGTAAGGTGAAGTCCTAATAAGCATCTTGAACGCCGTTCTATAAGCCCAAAGAGCATCATCT
Organism: Anisodus tanguticus; assembly: GCA_034509755.1. Classification (NCBI taxonomy): domain Eukaryota; kingdom Viridiplantae; phylum Streptophyta; class Magnoliopsida; order Solanales; family Solanaceae; genus Anisodus; species Anisodus tanguticus. Next base: position 41,212,435 of record CM067555.1, read on the forward strand.
AGCTTCCTCGACTAGTTGGTCCTGTTTGCATTAACTGTTTTAGCTAGTACACTCTTGATTTCTTAATTTGAAACTTTAACTTGGCCACTCGTTTGAGGATGATATGGAGTGGCCACTCGGTGCTTAACACCATACTTCTCTAACAGCCCAACAAATACTCTGTTATAAAAATGTGAACCCCCATCACCGATGATTGCCCTCGGTATTCCGAAATGAGTGAAAATATTCTTCTTCAAGAATCCATCATACTGTTGGCTTTATTGTTGGGTAACGCCACGACTTCTACCTATTTCGATACATAACTAACAATAACCAAGATGTATTTTATTCCGCAGGAGCTCAGAAAGGGACCCATGAAGTCGATCCCCTACACATAAAAAATTTCCACCTCCATAACAAAATTTAGAAGCATCTCGTGCTTCCTCGCATTGCTTCCCTGCCGTTGGCACTGGTCACATGACCTAGCCATCATATTAGCATCACGATACATGGTGGGTCAATAATACCCACATTCAAGAACTTTCGCAGCTGTCATGTTTCCATTATGATGACCCCCAACTGGAGAGTCATTTCATGCCTTTAGAATAGACATCACCTCATCTTCAGAAACACATCTCCGAATCCTATTATCAACACATGTTCAGAACAAATACGGCTCATCCCAGTGGTCTTGGCAACATTCTCTTAAGAATTTCTTCTTCTGATAATTTTTAAGCTCTTCAAGATTGTGACCGGTAAATAGAAAATTAGTAATATCAACATACCAGGGAGTTGTGACACATGACAAAGACAAAAGCCTCTTATCATGAAAAATATCATCAATATCTAGCTCTTCCTTCGAACCACCAGCCTCTTTAAGTCGCGAAGGATGATCAACAACTTGATTTCCAGACCATTTTCGGTCTTTAACCTCAAAATCATACTCTTGCAGCAATAACACCCAATGAATCAATCTTGGTTTTGACTATTTCTTTGCTATCATACCTCAACGCAGTATGGTATGTATACACAACCACTTTCTAACCCAGCAAGTAAGCTCAAAAGTTTTCGAAGGCATATACAGTAGCCATAAATTCATGCCGGTCACTGTATGATTCATATGAGCCGCATTCTGAGTCTTGCTAGCATAATAAATTGAGTGCATGATCTTATTGTGCCTTTGACCAAACACAACACCAATCTCAAAGCTGCTAGCGTCACACATCAACTCAAAAGGTAATGACTAGTCTGTCGAAGTAATAATAGGAGTCGAAGTGAGTAGCTTCTTCAATCTTTCGAATGCATGCAATCACTTCTCATCAAATATGAACTTAGCCTCTTTTTCAAGAAGCTTACACATCGGATTAGCAATTTTAGAGAAGTCTTTTATGAAGCGCATGTAGAAACTAACATGTCCAAGGAAGCTGCGAACTCCCTTAACAGAGATAGGTGGAGAAAGCTTAGAAATCACCTCAACATTGGCTTTATCAACCTCAATACCCTTTTTAGAAATTTTGTGACCAAGCATAATCCCCTCATTTACCATGAAATGACACTTCTTCCAGTTAAGGACAAGATTAGTTTCTTCGCACCGCTTTAGCACCTGAACCAGATGGTCAAGACAATCATCAAACGAATCACCACGGCTGAAAAATCATCCATGAAAAGTTCCAAAAAGTCTTCCACCATGTCAAAAAAGATAGATATCATACATATCTGAAATGTGGTAGGAGCATTGCACAACCCAAAGGACATCTGGCTGAAAGTAAAGGTCCCATAGGGATAAGTGAATATAGTATTTTCTTGATCTCTAAAAGTACTATTTATATGATTGTAACCAGAATACCCATAAAGAAAGCAGTAATATGACCGTCCACCTAGCCGATCAAGTATTTAATTAATAAAAGGCATAGGAAAATGGTCTCAACAAGTTGAAGCATTCAACTTCCTATAGTCCATGCACACTCTCCAACCTGTGACTGTTCTTTGCAGAATCAACTCATTCTTTATATTTGGCACCACAGTGATGCCACCATTTTTTGGAATGCATTGAACTGGACTAACCCACGAACTGTCAGTAATAGGATAGACAACTCTAGTATCTAACCACTTGATAATATCATTTTCACCACCGCTTGTATATGTGGATTCAATCTTCTATGGTGCTCCACGCTTGGTGTACTATCTTCCTCAAGCTGGATCTTGTGTTCACAAATTCTGAAGGAAATCCCCCGAATGTTAGCTATGGTCCACCCAATAGCCCGCATGTACTCTCTCAACACTTCTAGAACCCTCTTCACCTTCTCTTCTGTCAATAAAGCAAAAAAATCATGGGTAAAGTGTTATTCGAACCCAAGAACTCATACCTTAAGTGTGGTAGAAATTGTTTCAGATCCAACTTTGGCGGTTCAATAATGGATGATTTTTCATCTGGAGTCACCCTATTCTCTAAATCAAGAGAAAGTGTCTTTGGCTGGTAATTGTATGAACCCAGATCTACGAACAAATTCACAGTCTCCACATACCCCTCCATATCATCACTATCGAAGTTAACCAAAATCACAGCTAAAGCCTTACCGAGACACTCTTCTTCCCCATTGAATTCAACAGCCTCTTCGATCACATCTACAACATCAATCACCAAAATAGTCTCATAACTACTCGGCAGCTTTATTCCCTTGCTCGCTTGAAAAGTGACTTCTTCATCATTAACTCTGAACTTGATCTCACTTTTCTCCGAATTCATGAGTGCCCTTCCAGTAGAAAGGAAATGTTGACCCAAAATGATAGGAATATCTTTGTCAACTACATAGTCTAGAATTACATAATCAGTAGGAAGAAGAAACTCACCCATACGAGCAAGAACATCATCAACTACTCCCACCAGCCTCTTAATAGATTTGTCAGCCACCTACAATCTCATACTAGTCGGCCTCGGTATACCCAATCCTAATTACTTGTAGATAGCAAGCGGAATCAAGTTAATACTAGCCCCATTATCACAAAAGGCTTTGGCAAAATCATGCCGACCGATAGTGCAAGGAATAGTGAAGGCCCCTGGATCTTCTTTCCTTTGGACCTTTGTGGCAGATATAATCAAACTCATACGATGAGTCACGCTCACTGTGTTATGCTTAATCGGCCTCTTCTTCGTGATCAACTCCTTTAGATTTTTGGCAAATCCTGACATTTCTTGGAAGGCATCTAAGAATGGAATATTCATCGATGACTGTTTCAACTAATCATAGAATCTCTGACATTTTGCATCTTCATTTTTCTTCACCAACCTTTGAGGAAAGGGAGGTGTGGATTTGAACAGCTATGTCAACTATCTTAGAGCCCCTTTCACCTTACTTTTCCCCTTTTCTGAGATCACCTTTGAGGCTTTTTTTTTCTCTATAATAACATCATCAACTTCAACAACAGTCAGGTCTGGGATATGTATCTCATCATCAACACTTGGCACATCAAGTGGTGCCTCTTCTTCTAAATCAACGAGTTCTAAGTCAACAAATTTCTCAACCTCACTTTGAAGTAGTTTCACACTCCGATTAGCGATAGCATTGCAATTGGATACATCATCTCTGTTGTTCTTAGGATTTTGAATAGTATCACTAGGAAGTGTATCCCACTGCTTTATATATTGCTCTCTCGAAAGGTCTCTCATTTGTGATTTAAGCTTCCGAATAGAAGTTGTGTGAGAACCCACTACTTCAGTCAAGACTTTCATGGACTTGTCTGTTCTCTCTTGGTTTGCCAATACCCTTTCAATCATACTCTCCAATCTAGAATTACCATGATCATTTGAAAAATTTCTCGCTAATTCTGTGAATTGGACCCTTGGCCTTTCGGTGGAACATATACATTGGAATTTCGATTTCCGTAGTTACAATTGTTATTGTAGTTCCCCTGGTTCGAACCACCATAGTCGTTTCATCCATACTGATTACCTTGTTCCTATTGCTTCCACTGATTCTGATTGTAATTCTGATTCTGGTACTAATTGTGATAACCAAACCCCTGTTTAGATAGTTCTGCTTCTGATAACCCCCTGAGAGTTATTCACATAGTTAGCATATTCAAACTGCATTGGTGGCCCCTCATCATATGTACCATCATGTGGCTGATACATACCATTCGGTAGTGACTGCATATCATCAACTGCATTCATTTTTTTCATCTCATCTTCAGATATCCTTTTGGCCAACAAACTGATATTTGTAGCCAGCTAAGCAATGCTCTGATCTCTTTCTTAGTTCTTCTTTACTATGTTATTTAGTAAAGGAGCCCCATATCCTACTCCATCACTACCACCTGAGTGCCATGCTTGATTATGTGTTATCAGCTTGTCAAGAAAATTGGTGATATGAGTGAAAGTTCTGTCCATAAAGCATCCACATACTACATTATTAGCTACTAACTGCATTATCGGATCAATCCTAGTGTAGAATTTCTCCATAAGAATATTCTCTAAGAAATCATGGTTGGAGACTGCATCAAATATTTCTTGAACCTCCCCTAAGCCTCGTACAGTTGCTCTCCCTGGAGATGCTTGAATTCAAAGATCTTATCCCGAAGCTCAGCTTTCTTGTTCGGAGGAAACTATTTTTTCAGGAAAACATTCACTAGCTCAGCCCAAGTGTGGATTGAGTTATGCGATAACTTCTCGAACCATGCCCTAGATTTTCTAGCCAATGAATATTTGATGATACGAAGCCGTAGTGCATCTGGAGAAGTCATATTCTGAGTATGTGTCTGACACACACCCAAAATGTTTCTCAAGTGTTGGTGAGGATCATCATCGATGGAGTTTCGGAAATAACCCTCAAGCTTGAGCAGCTGGTAAAGCAAACTGTCAATTTTGATGTTTGCACCATCCCTAGATGGAACAATGGCTAATGAGTATTCAATCTCCTAAAGAAGATTAACAAATACATTTTCTCATTCATTTTCAACTCCTGGTGGTGGAGGAACTGGATTGTGTCCTCTACCGCCATTAGCTCCGCGACCGCCATTTCTACCTGCCATTTCACATGGTTCACCAGAAAAAGTGAACAAAGTGTGATGGAACAGAAAAAAACATAAGTAATGCAAACACTCTTTAGTAATTTCAAAATTGTATTCCCCGGGAACGATGCCAAACTTTGATACGCTCAAATTACACCTAAGGTATGGCGTAAAGCAGATGTTATCAAATATAGTAACCCAACAAGGTTGGGGTCGAATCCCACAGGGAATATGGTGAGAAAAGATTACTATCATAGTGTATCACTTGACGTAGGTCTTTGTTCTAATTCCGTAAAGGTTATAAAAGATTGTGTAATACTAACAACTATATTGACTTGATTGAAATTCAGATGATTAAGATACTAAAATTGTGTCCACGCTTAGGTTAGATGCTATGCTCTAAGTATTAACGTAATATACTCCTTATGGGTTGTGTATTGTATGCATTCAATCTCTATGTGACTTCCTAATATTTCTCAATAGTTAGAAAGTATTTATCTTCATGATTTTTCCAAATATAGAAGACTGATATGAAGAACTATTGATTATGCCAAGTAAACATTCTCTTATTCCTAAGTGAGTTTATTAAATGAGAGTTAACGTTCCGAGTCCTTGTTAATTACTTCTACCAAACCCTACTAACTTTCCCAAGAAAAGTAGAATTTATTGGCTTAGATTAATGTTTGAAACCACTAATCAACATGAATAAATAAGAAGTAATTAAATACTAACAATCCACAATTCGTTTATTAATATTAAAAACCTATTGCATAACACCCACCATTGGGTTCACAATCTCAGATAGAAGTTTAGCTACTCATATTATTGATAATAACATACATCATTGAAATTGTCATTAAAACTTACAAACAAAGAATCGAAGATTAAATAATGGAACTTGTCTTGAAACCCTTGAAATATGCTAAGTATTCGATTCTCTCCGTACAAGTCTTAACACAGATGATAATGTTATAATAAAACCCTAAAAAGTATTTATACAAGTCAAAAACTCATAATTAAAACTTGACAAAATAGCATCTGTCACTAAATTCGATGGACCGTCAAATTAATAGTGGTCCGTCAATAATTTGACGGTTTACTTTGACACCTAAATCGATGGTTCGTCAAATCTTTGACTGTACCATAAAATCCAGTCTGAGAAATATCTGAATGCAGTACCCAATTTGATGAAATGATTATCCGGTCTGTCAAAATATTGATGGACCGTCAAATCAAACCGTCCTAGATAAACCAACTTGTCAACTTTCTACTTTTGTCTATCAGGCTTTTTGACGGCCAAATGTACTGTCCGTCAAAGATTTGACCGTCTACAATCATCAAAATTGGGCATTTTTACTTCACTTTCTTTATTTTTTCCGATCGCTAATTACCTAAAATATACAAAAACATCAAAACGAGACAAACTTGCTTAAAAATAAGTAAAACTTATAGTTAAAAAGCATCAAATGTGTCGTAATTCTAGGACATATCAGTATCCACAGAGAAGGGTTCTAACAATAGTTCGGGCTCTACCCCAAAATCAAGAGCAAAATATGGTGTCACATTGGAAAGGTTTGAGCCCAGATCAATCAACGAATACACAACAAAAGAGCAAATAGTGAGAATACCTGTGACCATAGCATCTGAGGCTTCAACTGCCTCCCTATGATCTAAACCATAAAGTCGAGCTTATCCACTATTAGCGGTGTTAGAAACCGCTTTGCCAGTTGCATTACCATGAGTATTAGGAACATTGTTAGCATTAACAGCAGACAAATTCTTAGCAGCAATAGAAGTAGATGAATTATTTCTCTGGCCAGATGAGTTAGCCATTTCACGCAACTACTTCCTACAATCTTTCTTGATATGACCCCTTATGCCACAATGATGACAATTATGGTCCTCCCATTCGGACAAATGTTGGCTACCACTTTGCGAACATTTATTCTGATTGTAGTTCCACAAACATTGTCTGCCTGACGGAATACTGGCACTAGAGTAGGCGCCAGACTAAGCAGGTGTAGAATACCCTCTCATTTGTTCCCCATTATGCGAACAACTGAAACCAATCGCAAACCTGGCCTTCTTATTTTGTTCCCTTTCTAACCTCTCTTCACCCTTCCATTTCTCTTGTTGTTCAGCGAACCCAACTAAGGAAGAAAACATACAAGTAGGAGACATAATAGTAGCAACACATTGAGACTTAATATGTGGCGTCAAACCATGCACAAACCTGGTCAAATTATCTTTCTCAGTTGGAATCATGTACATAGCGTATCTTTCTAGACAGGTAAACTTCAAACTATACTCACGAACATACATAATGGCCTGCTCAATTTTCTCAAACTTAATAGCTAAAGCAAACCGCTCCTCTCCATGAGTTCCCCCTCGAATTCCGGCCAAGTAAGAGCCGGAGCATTGATACCTCGCTCAGCCTCCCACATTTCAAACCAAGCACGAGCAACATATTTCAACTGATATGCTGCGAATTCCACAGCTTAAGAACCATGGGCATTCATTACCCTTGGATCCTTGAAAGTCTCATCCATAAAGTACTGGGAGTCATCATCTTCTCTCGAACCAAAGAACTTGGGCGGATTCAGCCTCAAAAAGTGCTAAGTCTTCCTCCTCTACTAAGTGTCAGATCTGCTCCCCCACATTGATGTTGGGATGCCACCAGAGTGGTGAGAATCTGGATCGCAGCCTGCATCGATCCGATATCAGTTACACTTTCAGCAGGGGCTACAAGAGCATGTGGAGCAAGAGGTGGTGCTTGATTTCTATTGTCATGATCAGCCTCAATATTGACCTTAGTAGTGGCGGGGTTAGGGACCTTAGCGGGTCATCCACCAGATGATGAACTCGAAGAAATGCTGATTCCTAGATTAACGGCTCTCGCATGAGTTAACATTTCCGCGAGGCATGAATTTAACGAATACGTTAGAATGATCCTAAAGAAATTCAAGGTCTATAGCACAATCAAGAATCAAGAAAAGTGAGAAACACCTAAAATGTCCTGGTAATTATACCTCCATACAGGTGGCCAATCTGCATAAAGACGATTCCACTAGACACAGCTCCACAGAAAATTCTAAGACACTTCTAAACCTAGGCTCTGATACCAAGCTTGTCATACCCCAAACTCGACCCTGGACGTAACATGCATCTGATGCTATGCACAACACCAGAAGCACCTTATAATACACTAAACGTTTACCTCTTTTAATAATATTTCATTATTTAAGAAAATAAGGTATAAATAGCTAAATGAAATTGTGATCACAATTTAAGAAATAAAATTAGTGGAAGTCCATAATAAATAAATTGTCAAAATGTAGCAACGCCTATGAGAGTCGAATAACAACCTCAACTAAATACCCACAAAAAAAAATATATCTATGGAGCCTCTAAGATGATAAAAGAAAATAGTCTAATTTCAGGACGCAACCTGAAAACTAATGCTAATAAAATAAAGATTGAATGGCGCCCTATGAACAATCATGTGGGCTCACCGAATAGTTTTGAAAGCAGCAAGTTCTACTAAGTCGTAGGCGTATCATGAACCCACTCTTCTTCGTTACCTGACGCACCATCAGAAACAACAATGGTATGTCTGAGTATTAGATACTCAGTGAGTATCTCCAGGATAATAAATAATATAAAATAATATAATATTAAGAAGTAAAACAATGTAAGTAAAGTAGTTCGGAATCCAGAGATAAAACAGTTCACCAAACTTAAAAAAACCATTAGTAGACACCATTAAGAGAGAATTAAATCACTCTTACTCAAATATAACGGCTAATCGTCCTCTGGACTAGCACAGCTTGCCCAGACAGGCCCAAACACAAATATGTACAAATCATGGCATGGAAGCCGAATAGTTCATTATGAATTATGTTCATCATCCCGTTATTAGGAGACATCAAATTATTTATGGGTTTAGAAACCAAGTTCAAGTCATTAAATAAGTTTCAAGTTCAACAAAGTCGTTCATAAAGCAAAACACATGAAATATCCAAGCTTCAAAAAGTCAAGTTTAATGCATCCCTTATCGGGGTAAATCACGTTCAAAGTTTATAGCATTATACACAAGTTGCAATAGCCCTTTGATAGGAGAAATCACAAATATATATATATAAATTATAATACACCAAAGGCTCCATGAGGGCTTGTTCCTCACGCACATGAAACCTTGCCCAAAACCATTTTTAAAGGTTAAAAAAGTATGTTCGAAAAGAGGCATACCTCTAATCCCGCGACAATTCTACCAAACGGAATATCCAAGGTTCAACAATCACTCTACAATGGATTTAGATGAAAAAGATCACTCTACGAGTTTTCTCACTAATTCAAAAACTAGGGCTTTTTCCTAGCCTTAGAACTTGTTCTTGAACCTCATAATAATCATTCATGGATTCTAATCTCATAATATACTTTATAATAGACTAATAATCTTCAATAATATTAGAAAATTCAGAGGTCTTACCATTTAGAAGAAATTCCACACACCCTTTCTCATCATTCCTTACGTTTTCAAGAATCTAGGGTTTGGGAAGATGAACTAGTTTCAAACAAGATTGAATTGGGCATAAAATAGATATTGATGGATTAGGAACTCACCTTAGGGTTTGAGAGAGGTCTCTAGGGCTATTTTCCTTGAAAAGTTTATCCACAACAAAGTGGGGAAAAGTTATGACGAGGTTTTAAACTTATAAAATTTGGAACCAGCAAAACTGGTGTGATATGGCCATGCATCGCACGTCGCTCACAGAAAAAAGGGGGGTTGTGCTATGCTAGTGCATCGCACACCCATCACATGTTCCTTAGACAGTGAGATCCCGAAACAAATTTTTAGTGCAATGCTCACGCGACGCACGTCCATCACATAAAGATGGTCACAATATTCTTGTGAATCACACACCCATCACACGTTCCTCAGACAATGAGATCCCGAAACACATTTTTGGCACGATTCTTGTGCGACGCATGAGGGCTATGATGCTCGGTAAAATGGGCATAACTCCGAGAACAAAGCTCAGATTGAGCTCCAAAATATATGGATGGAAATTTATTTCAAAGATATACAACTAACATGTTTTGCGTTTTCTCAAATTTCAAACGTAACTACCCTAAAATTTGATAGGTGAAAACTACCTCAGGCTTAGACGAATTTAAGAACTTTTACGAACTCCCTTATTTGGTTTGACTTTAAAATGACCATCTATCACCCAAATGTATCCCAAAGGGATTCACATAACTAAAATGACACGTCAACACTCATTTAATTCCTTCACACCTAACTCAGATTTATGGAATGTTACATGATGTTTGAACTAATCATCTTCTATCAGAATCTTAGACTCATACCTATTATGTATGTCTTCCCATGTTACTGTTGGGAATTCCAACAAGTTCTTCTATAATTTTAATGACGCACTAAAACTGCTATGATTTAACCTCTTGGTAAATGCTTCAGCTGCCCATTCATCTGGTACCGAAGGGGGAGCATCCGTTCTTTTTGAAACCTAGTCACAAACTCTCGAAACAACTCCGTATCTTTTTGAGCAATTTTGAATATGTCCGCTTTTCTTTCTTGGACCTTCCTTGCCCCGACATGCACCTTTATAAATGCATCTAAAAACATTTCAAATGGGTTAATAGAGTGTTCAGGTAGTAAAGAATACCAAATCGTTCCCCTTTTGGACAGTGTTTCACCGAACTTCTTCAAGAAGACCGATTCTATCTTGTCCAGATGCATGTTTTTGCCCTTTATCGCACAAGTGTACTACGTCACATGCTCATGTGGATCCGTGGTTCTATCGTACTTTGGGAGATTTGGCATTTTGAACCTTTTGGTATTAGCTTCGGAGCCACGCTTGGTGGGAATGACAATTGAATGTATCTCTTTGAGCCCAGTCCTTTCAGGATCGGAGGCGCTCCTAGAATCTGATCTACTTGTGAATTGAAGGTGTGAACCTTCTTTTCATTAGTGTCCATACTCTTAGTGGAATATTGGAGCATTTTCAAGTCCTCCGAAGTCTCATTTACCCCTGAACCATTAACATTCCCTTCAACTCGATCTTCTCATCGGACCTGATCTTCATCCCGAACGGGATGGGTTTCATACATTGTACTTGATCTGATGCTCTTCTTCTGTAACTAAGTAATAGCCTCTTGCTGTTTCTCCAACATGGTAAAAATTTGAGCCAAATCAGAACTGGCTACCCATACATCGCAATTCACTTCTTTATCGTCATTTGGTGTTTTCTTATGGGATCTTCTAGATGCCTGGGGTGAAACCACGGGGTATTCTTATGTTCGCCAGTTATTGAGTCGATGGGCGGGATGTTTTTGTTGTTATTGATATTGTTATGACTGTTGTTACCGTTGTTGTTGTTATTGTTGTTGTCACGACCCAAACTAGAGGGCTGCGACGGACACCCTGACCCTACCTGCCGGGAAACACTAACCATATAATTCATACCTAATCATATTTAAATATGGACTAAGCCGAAAAAGACTATATAAAGTTTTAACTGGAAAACCCCAGTTCATATATACATACCAATTTCGACAAGGCCATACATGACAACTATCCACAAGACACCTGTCTACAAGCCTCTAAGGAATACATAACATACCACGACCAGACTGCAACTCTGAAACAAATAGAGTGCTCCAATACCAGCTGAACTAACAACCTAATAGCGCGAACTGTCACCCTTTTTAACTGAACCTGCGGCATGAAACGCAGCTTCCCTCGACAAAAGGGACGTTAGTCCGACTGATGTACTAAGTATGTCAGGCATGAATAATAGCATAACGGGGATATAACAATAATTTAAACGGAAACAGCTGACCAGGAGTAAATGCTTCTGAGGGCCCTAATACATATGCCTAGATGTTATACACAATGCAGTATACATAAACAACGACCTCATCGGGCATCTTCCTTACCATAACAGCCTCTGTGGGCATCATACCATATAATGGTTAATGAATGTATGCATGATGCATATGCGGTATACATATATAATGGCCACACAAGGGCATCTTCCTTCCCATAACCACCTCTGTGGGCATCATGTTATATCGTTTTGGCCTCTTCGGGCTCTTTTGTGATTGTCTGTACCAGTTGCAGGTGGTGTGCGTATATAACGCCTTTCCCTTTTCCCTATTTCCCATACATATATATAATGCATACATATAGTAGAGTATATAACTCCTTCGAGGTCAAGGTAATATATGAATATAATGCAAATGAAAATGCATGAATGGTAATACAATATTCCAATCTCAACGGATGACAAAATACCTTTGTACTAACATGATCATTCTTAACTACTAAGAGTAGAGTAATTTATGGAATAATATTCCGGTTATGTTTCGTACGTAGAACATGCCAAAAGAAAATAAGAGCCTTGCATACCTTGTTATCGAAGCTATTTAAGTCCCACGGGTCCTTGTAAGCTCTATGAATGATTATCTACATCATATGAATGGTTTAAATCACAATGGGATCAATATACTAATAACAGATTCACTGGGACATTTTAGCGAACACCATGTACACACTGAATCTATGTTTCTTCAATATAGAAACCTATGCATGTAGCGAAATAATCAGCCTTCCAAATCCCCCATTTCTTAATTGCTACAATACTTATAACAATTCAACAATATCACATGCAACCTCCAATTCCATACAGGCACCCTTAACAATACCCAACCAACTTAGCATTTTCGATAATAACCCTAGAATTAGTGGCAGGAATCATGCTCTACAACTTGTATAAACTTAGGAACAAGAAGAATTGCCTCTTTTAGGTGCAACAATGAGCGTCGTCGGATAATATTTTGCCCAAACCAGAGTCCGACAAGCATAAACACGACCCAAAACTAATTCCCAGAACTTCCTCGAAACTCTGGGTTTTTCGCTTGACTTTTGGAGTGTTCAAGCTTGCTCAGGGACTCAATTTTGCTGAAACTGAGGTCCAAAACGCCATGGATTTTCCCCTTTCTGGGTGAGCAAAGGTTTTCGGAAAAACTCTAATTTGGTCTAGAATTTCAGAGAGTTATCAATTGAGAATTTACCCCTTCTGATTAAAGTGTAACAATTCTTTTCCAAAGAAAGATTTCTACAAAGCTTAAAGGATGAAGGTCTTTAAAAATGGAGAAGAGGTGAATAACTGGAGGCTTGTGAAGCTCCAGTGCTACCACTAATTTTTGTCTATTAGGCTTAGTCACGCAAAGATCGATTATAATGCTTCACGTAATATCCCACTAAGTTTTGTCCACAATTATAATTAATTAATCCCACAATTAATTAATTATATACATAATTAATCTCTTGATCTCAATTCACTTAAATCCTGACGACTTATAAGACCTTCTTATACTTAATGTCATAACTCTTGTAATATGACACTAGTCCATAAACTCTTTGGGGATATACAATTATTATTATTAATCTCCGTCGTCACACTTGTTAAATCTAAAATTGTTTCGAGATCACATCTTTTTATATACTAATTTCCTTATTAGCATATGTAAGTACAACATAAACTTCCCGAGGCCCGAGTCTACTTACCTACATTTATGTGTTCACAGGGAAGTACTGGGTGTTACATCCTCTCCCCCTTAGAAACATTCTTCCTCAAATGTTGGGGTGACATACCTAATTCTTGTCACAATAAAATGAACACACAAATGATCAAGTTTAGTAAAAGCAAGAGAGGGAATATCAAATAGACTATATGTTCATTGCTTAGCCAGTCATGACAACAAAGGGACAACCTAACTAACTTGAACCAGTTCTAGGCAATTAAAACAACTACATATATTCAAACAACAGACAAAGAAGGTGGAGGGTCCTGCTATCTAGTTTAAAGTTCTATATGCATTATAGCTATTAAAACAATAACCAAAATAGTGCAATTAGTCATGCTTCAACTGTTTTATTATCCCCTGACTAATTCAAATCAAGTTCCCAGGTTCCTTCTAATTTCACAGCCTTACAGTTAGTTTTTGAACTAATTCAGATGATCATTTTTCAAATGAGTGAAATATTGTGCAAATAACATGGCACAGGTTTAAGTTAAAATGCAGCAAACACAACTGCTCATTTTCAAATCTTCCCTTGCCCAGAACTTACAGCAACATCTGCCTTAAAGTGAAGGCAGCAACATGTGGTTGGACATGGAAACAATTCTTATCAAAGTGCAGCAGAGACAATAGTAGCAAGTAACAGCAAAAACAATAGCCAAACAATAACAACAAGTGACATCAAACCACAACCATAATAACAACAAACATGGTAGCTTGCCTTAGAAGATAACAAATATATGCAGCAACCAACTCAATGTAATAGTGGCAACAACAAAATGTAGCTCCTAATGGAAACAATGTCATTCATATCATTCTTTCTTTTCTTTCATATTTAACAAACTCAAAATTTAGCTCAAGTAGAAGAAATACATTTATCTACAAGCATGGAAACAGATTCAATGATTATGAAGAACATCTTACAGGATACATGAAACATACCTTGGCAAATCAGGATCATTGTGGAGGATATTAAACTAATGATGCAGCAGTGTCAAGTTCATATTTCTCACACTTACAGGAAAGGTAATGTTTTAGCTGATTACCTTGTAAACTTTTCTTTTTGAGAGAACATGCAGATCACAGTTTATCATATTTGCAGGGTTGCTACTACAAGGAAAGAAGATTCTCAACTTGAGTAAACATCAATATCCAACATAATCATGTGACAGAAAGGATTATTCATTAGTTATGATACAAGTACCATAGTTCCTCAGTACTAGACTCATCTTGTCTAAGACAACATACATGAACTTTGGCCTCATTATCCTGACTAGTTTCCTGGCAACCAGACTAAATATGTTAGACATTTCATTTCTCATACAGTTATACATCTTTGAACAGGACAAATGAGATTATAGGCAAACAGATGCAATCAGGGCATGGGAATGGGCATCAACAGATGATATGACAAGAAGAGCACACAACCATGGTATGATCACACTGGGACATATGCAAGTTGGTTATTAGGCAAGTATTTGGGCTAAATGAATGGACTAGGAGGTAGGCAATGAAAAAAAACATAGAAACAAGTAACTAAATGCAGTCAACTCTGGTTAGGTACTCTATCTAGTTTTCATGATTCCACAACACATGGGGTGTGACATTCATTTAAACAGGCCTAGATGCAGTGAGGAATATTTGATGCCTAAAATGAAGTGGGAATATCTAAACATGTATGCAAAAATAGGGCTTGGCCATGTTGAGTTGTTCTAGACATGGTTTCTACAAACCAACCTTCAAAATAACATGCTATCAAATACCAGACATGTATCTCTCAACATGCCCACAGAAGAGCAGAAAATAACATATATTGGGCAGGTGCATTATGAACTAAGAAACATTTGCACATTTTCTTACCTATAACATATCTTTGATTAGAACTCTAACAGGAGAGGTCATGTTTTAAAACAAGAAGGGTTGAAATTCATCTTGGAGGTCAAAATCTACATTTTTGGCATCATGATATCAAAAGCACAACATCTAACCACATTCATACTTAAAACCAAAAAGACCCTCAAGTGGTCTAGAGAAATGTAAAAAAAAAGTCTAATGATCATACATCCCTATTAATATCATATCCAACAACCAAATATCACTCTATATGTTTCTAGACAACTACTAAGACTTAGACATTTCATGCACAACTGAAAACAGATCTGAAACTTGTATATGGACCCTGATTTAAACTCAGTCAGATTATACATGACTCCAAACAAGTACATATGCACTTATGGCCAAGGAGGGTAAAGAAGGGTAGCACACAAACTCATATACTCATATGTCCAAACTGAGAATAGTACAACACCATCATTTATATCCCTATTTGATATAGGCTAAGCAATGTGGATAGTACAAGCTATAATATGGATCAACCAGATACCAAAACATGTATCATCTCATATCAAAACCAAGTAGGTCATTTTTAAGCACAAAACAAACATGTTAGGAATCTAGTCAGTTATACCAATAAAGAATATGCATCCCTGGATTCAACCTGACTGTTTGCAACCTCAGAGGCAACATGTAATGCCAAGATGATCCAAATAGACCTTTTAGGCTCAAGAGTTTAACTATACTATTCTATTTAGATTAACAAACATGGCACAACCTTTTAGTAGGTAACTTATCATTTTCAACTTAGCATGGGAGCAGTCCAAATATGTACCATCCATGAACTGATTATACAATTCTCATATCTTGAACTTTATCCAACAAGACATTAGATTAGGTGATTCAGGCTTCAAGTTGACATTTCCAGATTCAACATATGAAAGTATGTAGGCATGATATTCAACATAATATTTTAACATAATCAGACATCACCCTGAATTTCTAAAAGACTTAATGTTTATCATTTTAAATTGAGAATGCAAATAGATTACTTACCATGACTTAGGTCTACCACGACAGAGACAAGCAAAATGGTGTAACACTAAGGCTAATACATATGAACATAACAGGAGATAGAATTTACATAAGCAGGACAAAGCCACAATAAGTCATGCAAGTGATTATTTCTCTCAAATTATCCCTAATGGACATTAATCACTCCTAAATCAATTTTGAATAAGGTTATTATTGCCTAGCTATACATACAAAATAAATTTAAATCCATTTCATGACTTAACTAAAACCACTTACTAATCACACATTTCATGATTCTAATAAACATGTTCATATAGATGCATATCATCACCACATCAAATTGTACAACAATCTTATCAATCCACATACAAAATTCATATATTTCTTCGATTAATCCAAACATACAATCATGTACTGGTTAAACATAATACACGTTTTATTTAAAGGTAACTAAGCTAAAAACCCTATGGATTATTAGGATAGGTGTTGGGTCAGCGGTATGACCCTGTTGGTGTTTTTGCACTATCCTATCTTGGTCTTATATATGAGCCTCGATCCGACACACTTTGAAGTGGAATCCTCTTATCCTTACTAACCATTCGCCTTTTCCTGGCCTGCCTCTTTTCTTCCTCTAGCATGTATCCCATAACATAGACCGGCGAATCCTGATTAACGGACTCCCAAGATTGTAGACTATCCAGAATCTCAGAAGAGTCGGGGTCAGTGAGTGAAATGCATACCCGGTCACGGCATTGTATCTGAGGGAAATCCAATTGTACCCATCCTTGTGCCGCTCCACTTAGACAATGGTCAATGGGGCCCGATAATAAAACTAAAGCCCTTAGTGAGGCCAGAACCCCCTCACTCCATCTTCCATTGGAAGAACCGAGGGTGTCCGAGCGGGTAACTCATATGGATCTTCGGATGGATCCTCCTCAATAGATTCCATGATCTCCAATGTGTCTGAGTCCATAGTGTAACTTACCTTTTTTTTCAACTTCTGTAACCCTCCAACCCCTACTAGTGGGTGGTATTTATCTAATATCTTTCCTCACAATAGTACCCGCACTCTTATTACCCGAGGTCTTTCTCGTCATAGACATTGCTGCAGTTTCAAATGAGAAATTCAAATTAGGAACAAATACTCTTACGACTCTGCTTTATTGAAAGATCTTGATTATGAAATAATGGAAACAACTCTAAATGCCCTGTAGCTTCCTACTCATAAGTGTGGCGCGCTACACACCCATAAACAAGACTCTAATAGATACTGCTTGTAGACATCCCTAAGACAGACCTGCTTTGATACCAATTTTGTCATGACCCAAACCAAAGGGCCGCGACGGGCACCCGGACCCTACCTGCCGAGCAACACTAACCATACAATTCATACCTAATCATATTTAAATAAGGACTAAGCTAAAAAAGACTATATAAAGTTTCAACCGGAAAGCCCCAGTTCATATATACATACCAAGGCCGACAAGGCCATACATGACAACTATCCACAGGACACCTATCTACAAGCCTCTAAGAAATACATAACATACCATGACTAGACTGCAACTCTAAAACAAATAGAGTGCTCCAATACCAGTTGAACCAGCAACCTAATAGTGCAAAGTGTCACCCTCTTTAACTGAACATGTGGCATGAAACGCAGCGTCCCTCGACAAAAGGGACGTTAGTCCGACTGATGTACTGAGTATGTCAGGTATAAATAATAACATAACAGAGATATAACAATAACTGAAATGGAAATAGCTGACCAGCAGTAAATGCCTCTGATGGCCCTAATACATATGCCTAAATGTTATGCACAATGCAGTATATATAAACATCGGCCTCATCGAGCATCTTTCTTACCATAACAGCCTATGTGGGCATCATACCATATAATGGTTAATGAATGTATGCATAATGCAAATGCGGTATACATATATATTGGCCACACAAGGGCATCTTCCTTCCCATAACTGCCTCTGTGGGTATCATGTTATATCATTTTGGCCTCTTCAGGCTCTTCTGTGATTGTATGTACCAGCTCCAGGTGGTGTGCGTATATAACGTCATTCCCTTTTCCCCATTTCCCATACATATATATAATGCATACATATAGTAGAGTATATAACTCCTTCGAGGTCGAGGTAATATATGAATATAATGCAAATGAAAATGCATGAATGGTAATACAATATTTTTAATCTCAACGGATGACGAAATACCTTTGTACCTTCGGCTAACATTGGGAACATCAACATCTTTTATGTATGCCTCAATAAGGACTTAGGAACATACTTAGACATGCTTTTAACATAAGAGTCAATAACATGATCATTCTTAACTACTAAGAATAGAGTAATTTATAGAACAATACTTATAACAATTCAGCAATTTCACATGCAACCTCCAATTCCATACAGGCAGCCCTAACAATACCCAACCAACTTAGCATTTCCAATAATCACACTAGAATTAGTGGCAAGAATCATGCTCTGGAACTTGTATAACTTAGGAACAAGAAGAATTACTTCTTTTAGGTGCAGCTACGAGCGTCGTCGGATAATATTTTGCCCAAACCACAGTCCGACAAGCAGAAACATGACCCAAAACTGATTCCCAGAACTTCCTCGAAACTTAGGATTTTTATGTTGATTTTTGGAGTGTTCAAGCTTGCTCATGGACTCAATTTTGCTGAAACTAAGGTCCAAAATTCCATGGATTTCCCCCCTTTCTGGGTGAGTAAAGGTTTTCGAAAAAACCCCTAATTTGATCGAGAATTTCAGAGAGTTATCAATTGAAAATTTACCCCTTCTGATTAAAGTGTAACAATTCTTTTCCAAAGAAAGATTTCTACAAAGCTTAAAGGATGAAGGTCTTTAAAAATGAAGAAGATGTGAATATCTGGAGGCTTGTGAAGCTCCCAGTACTTCCACCGATTTTTGTCTATTAGGCTTAGTCACCCAGAGATCGATTATAGTGCTCCACGTAATGTCCCACTAAGTTTTGTCCCCAATTATAATTAATTAATCTTACAATTAATTAAGTATACACACAATTAATCTCTTGATCTCAATTCACTTAAATTCTAACGACTTATAAAACCTCTTATACTCAATGTCATAATTCTTGTAAAATGACACTAGTCCATAACTTCTTTGGGGATATACAATTATTATTATTAATCCCTGTCGACACACTTGTTAAATTCAAAATTGTTTCAGGATCACATCCTTTTATATACTAATTTCCTTATTAGCATACGTAAGTACAACATAAACTTCTCGGGGCCCGGGTCTACTTACCTAAGTTTATGTGTTCAAACCATTACCCGGAAGTACGAGGTGTTACAGTTGTTGCTAACCTCAACTTGAATTTCACTAACCATCTTGCGAGTGTTTGGTATTGACTCGTTTCACAAAAATCTCAAAAGAAACAAGTGAAATTTTAGTTTGAACAAATCACCACAATTATCCTTAGTGATTTTAAGGATATGCGAATCTATTTGCAAGATTAGATGATAAATAATTAACAATATTGGTTCGGGCCTTAGCTAGATTGCTTCGGTTATTGGGATGAATCTTCTCAACAAGTAAGGAAAATTGAATGCCTTCCAATATGAAGGTTGTGCTCCTTTTATAGTCATGAAAGTAGGGCATTGATGCCTGAGAATCTCTCTATAATTAAATGACATAAATGCTAATTAAGGTTTCTTAATGAACAAGGAGTAACGGCTGGCGCCATATCTGGAACGGATATGCACCAGATGCCTTGCCTCTGGTGTTTCACCCAGTGTTAATCGATTCGGCCTTATCCGGACTCTCCCCAACTATTGCCTCATCTCGATGTCGCCTACATCCAGCTCAGAACCCAACCATCCACCTCGAACTTCATATTCGAACCTTACCACGTGTCATGCTAGTTTTCACCGTATACAAAACTCTTATACAATCTTACTAAATTAGCAAGTTATAGTTCATAAAAAAGGTATCTGAATATTCAAAGGCGCCGCATTAATAAATTGTCCAAAAATCAACAATGACAATAACTAATTATTCTCATTTTCTAAACGTAATAATACGTAGACAAGCATCACAAATTAAGTCACAAATAATAATAATAATAATAATTGAAAGTGATGAGTCGCCCTAATTATTGATTTCTCTAGAAATGATGGGACAAATGTTGAGCAATAGGAAATCGACAAATGTATTGGATGGAACAAGCCAATATAACAGCTAGGCAAAATATTGCCGACAATCTAAGGCTCTAAAGACGAACATAATGTTTGTGTTTACTTTTGAAGAAGATTGGATATCAATGGGAAACTTGTCGCTCTATTATTGGGTACAAATAATGTACTTGAAAATATATTATTCTGGTCTTTTTATGAGTTGGTTTTGTTAGGCTTATCTTGATTAGGTGAAATTATGATTATCAAGTTTACTCTGTGTGTAGTAATCCTTCATTAGAAGCTTCTTAATTTGTTTGCAATTTAAAGGAAGTGATAGAGAGGTGAGCCATAAGCCATTTTGTTGATTAAGATTAACAAAAGTAGGAGATTACACTTAACACCAAAGAAAACAATGTTTGTTTAAAACTAAGTAAAGAACAAAGAGGAAAATCCGCGTTTATATTATTTTCCTATTCTATTTCATGTATTCCACCAGCTTAGGTAATTCGACAACTAAACTCAGATTTGGTTTTGTCTATCGAGCTAAGTTGTACTATATAAATTTATAAATTTTATCAGGACTTCGATATATATATATATATATATATATGAATTACTTCACTCAAAACTTTAAGGTCATGGACTGAATACTCAATTTTTTTTTTTTTTTTTTTTATCCGGTGTTTTATATCAGTATTGGGGCCGCTCAACTAAATTCAGATTCGTGCCGAAGAGTTCCACATTGGGGGGACAAGATACTCCCTACTAAATGGGACTTCGTATCCAAGAGGACTCGAACCCGAGTCCTTTTAGCTAAGGATGAAATAGTACAAGCCACGATTACTAAATTCCTTCATATGATAGCAATTAATATTATTTGATAAGTTTTTTTCTATACATGTACATCACATTAAAGTTCACACGAGTACCTAAAATTTCCGTTGTGAGTCGGAGGATATTGAGTTATATTGTTGTTCCACATCAATGATATAAGGATTTCCAAAAGGATAATATGAGTATAACTCCACCCAAAGCCTTGAAAATTTAGTTTGAATACTCCGACGTATAACTTCTAAACTATTAAATTTATTGGATGTACTACTCTGTACTTAGTTGTGAAAGTGAACACTTCCATATAACAATCAAGATATACTCCTATCATTAATGAAATTGATTCAAGAAGAAGCTGATTAAATAAAGTAAATACTCCAACCAAGTATGGCTTTAAAAATTTATCTGTTTTGTCACTAAAACTGATACTTTTTTCGTTTCACTCTACTAAGTACCTAGAATTGTTATATTTTTTCAACTATGAACAATAAAGTCAAATAGGATTATGTAAGAGTTGATTAAGCTGATTTTAGCATAACGCAGGATGAAATTTGTAGTTTTCCCCTTTTCCTTGTATAACGGCATAAAGCAGGATGAAATCTGTAGTTTTGTCCTTTCCCTTGTATAACGGCCTTTAATTTCTTTCTTCATTTTTCTTTTATAAAAATTAAAATATAGGGGAAACAACACTAAATACCGTAAAAATGCGAAATAATTACATGTCTTATGCCCCTCCTAAACTAATTCGCTTCTTATCCAACCGGCCGAAACTATTTACCCGACGTACCGCCTTTCCCAAACCACTTCCTTCATGATATTATTGCGATATATTTATATATCATGTAGTGTCATGGAGGACTAAGAGAAGGGCTGGAGCAGTCCTCAATTATACCATATTAGTATATTTTATATACCATGATGGTACCATGGAGCACTGAGGAGTGTCTCATTAAAGGACCGAAGCAGTCCTTTATGATACCATCACAATATATATATATATAAGATGATGGTAGCATAGAGATTTTTTTGGAAAAAAGTGCGTCTTTTGAATAAATGAACATGATTCACCATAATATAATCTCAGTATATTTATATATCATGAAGGTATCATGGGGTACTAAGAGAAGGACTGAAGCAGTATTTCATGATACCACATCAGAATATTTATATACCACGTTGATATCATAATTTGGGGACATCTCGAGTAAATAGTTTTGATTATTTCTAGAGGTACGAAAGTAATGGGGGTATGAACATATAATTATTTTAATTTGAGGGGGCACGCACGTTCTTTCCCCAAAAATATATTCTGGATCTATTTTTATTTTTGGAAGTATCTACGGACGAAAAAAGTTTGAGAATTATTGTCATAACTCGACTTATATTAATCTATTTCAATCAAGAGGTCATATCATTTATCAAGCAAACAAAGAGACAAAGATATACAGAATTAGTTGTCCAGTTAGTGATGTGTTAAGTTTTTTGCTTTATTTTGGTTAAGGATAGAACAGCTAGCGAAACCACTTGATTAGTTTAACGATAAGTTAGATGTTCAATGTCATTACCTATAAGAAATAGAAATGTTTTATCGGATTAACAGTCTTAAGTTGCTTTTTTTACACAAATCCTTTTATTAGGGGATAAGCAAGTCATTTTGTTATTAATTTAAGTTAATAATTGATAAAATTAGTTAGATGTCCTCATTTACTTGTTCTTACCCTTCAAGTGTGCATTTTAATGGAACTTAACCAAGTATTCCTCAACAAACAATGACGTCCCAGAAAATAGTCAAGTGAAATTAAAGGGCTTAAATACTTTGATTAAAAATAAAAGATTTTTAGTGTAGAGATATGGAAATTGTTTATTATTGGGTATTGAAGGACAAGTATCTGGATCGAGTCCTCTGGACATGGAATCATTTTTTTAAGAAGCGTTTTACCCTAAATGTAAAATTTTCCTGCGCAATCCGAACTTAGTTGAACCCAAATGGGAAACAAAAAAAATTGAAGGGCTTATCCCTATTCTTCTTAATGACTAAAGAGATTACAGATATTATATTTTTGAGAAAATTCTTGTCTCAGGGTTTATATGTCCATGTAAATTTTAAATTTTACTGTAAATACTAATTTTCAGAGCGTATATTTACCCATTAGGTATACGTAGTCGATAGGCTACTATTCAGTTGGATTTAAAAAAACAAACGAGGGAGAAACAAGGAATTACAAGTACTCCCAGAGATTTGAAAAAGGAGATTAATAATCTCAAGCAAGAAATTTTGGCATTAAAAATGAGTAATAATATGCTTGACGCACAAATATTGGATTTGGTTTCCGATATGATATTGTCAATTTTGCACTGTTTGAAAATATTAGGACACGATCTCTTGCTTCTTGGACATGATTAATTTGCACAAATATCCTAGGAAATGATCTCTTAAACCCACTAATAATTTGAATAACAAATAATAACGCAATAAAGATCTCTTGTATTTTATTTATATATTTGTTTTGTTATTTTTACGGGTCTTAGCATTTTAGCCATCCGGCTAAAAAAAAACACATGCCTAGCCGTAATCGTTCGTAAAAGTAACCTATATATACTCTATGTAGAATATATTTATGTTAAACAAAGCCCAGCAGTGGGCTCAGCCCATTCTCGGCCAAATTAGTTACAAAACAATATTGTATATATGGTATATATATTTGGAGTATATTGTAGTGTAAAGGTTACCTTAATTAGTGTTATACACCTACCATAATTATATAGTTAGAATTATGGTAGAATAAGGATTTAGAAGTAGAATAGGAAAAGGATTTTCCTATTATGGAAATATGTAACTTGTATATATAGCTATTAAATCAATGAAAATAATCAAGGGGATTATTTCTTTCATGGTATCAAGAGACTAGGTCTAAACAAAAGTTTTCTTCTCTCAAACTTTTTGTATCCTTGGCCGAGAACCCCCCCCCTTCCCTCGGGTTTTTCTCTCCAAATATCTCGTCTTCCGCTCCCAAAAACCTCTCTTAAATTTATCCTCCTTCTTTGTTCTTTCAAATATGTCTAAGAACAATTTTCACCCCGCCCTCACAGTTTCCAATATCAAGCTCAGTGTCCCTATTGTTCTTGAGATGGAAAACGTTCAATATGCAACGTGGGCGGAGTTGTTTAAAATTCACGCTATCTCGTATCAAGTTCTTCATCACATAATTCCTCCCGCTAGACCCCTTCCTGCGGAGGATCCTGAGGTGTGGATTACACTTGATGCTACCGTTCTTCGGTGGATATACGCCACTATTTCAGTGGACCTTCTACAGACGATTATGGAGCCCGATACCACGGCTATGGCTGCATGGAATAGATTGCGTGACATATTCCAAGACAACCGAGCATTCCCGTATCGTCACACTCGAGCAGAATTCTCTCTCGTTCGAATGGACGTATTTCCGAACGTTTCGCATATTGCAAGAAACTAAAGGAATTGGCGGATCAACTCCGTAACGTTGGCGCACCGAGTAACAAATAATTGTCTAGTTCTACGGTTGGTTGCCGGTCTTTCGGAGGCCTATAATGGTGTTGGCACTCTCCTTCGCCAAAGCAACCCTCTTCCCGACTTCCATCAAGCCCGCTCCATGCTTACGTTGGAAGAAGCCGGTTTGGCTAAAAGGCGGCTACCGGAGCAAGTCCGGTTGTCATGATGGCATCCTCTCCTAATCCTTCGGGTTTTGTTAATAATTCGGGCCAAAACCATAATCATGGTGGCGGCAAGAATAATCGCAAGAATAATAACAAAAACCGCGGGGGCAAACGCGGTGGTAATGGTGGAGGTTAGGTAGTCGGCAAAACGTCGGTGGGTCCCATCCAGGGAACGGTGGCCCACCGCCCCCGGGCCCGGCGGTGGGGCCCATGGCGATGGAGCGATGGCGGTGGACCGTGGGCCGGCGGCCCATACCGGCAGCGGCGGGAAATTCCCGGCGGCCGGTGGGTGGCCAACGGTCCGGGCCCAATGCCCAGCGTGGCGGCGGCCGGCCGGTGGCGGCGGCGGCGGTGGTAGCAGTTACGGACCAGGCCCAGCTCGGCAAGGAGTTCTTGGACCCCGACCTCCGCAAGCCCATCATGCAGCAGGCCCTACTCAGACCGATATCGAGGCCGCGATGCACACGTTGGGATTGACTCAACCGGACCAAAATTGGTACATGGACACCGGGGCCACTACTCACATGACTTCCGACTCAGGTACTCTCTCATCTTATTCCAATTTGAGCACCCCTCGGGGGATAATTATTGGTAATGGCAGTTCTATTCCAATTCTAGGGTATGGTCAGAAAACGTTGTCTCCCCCCAATCCACCACTCCTCTTGAAAAATACTTTACATGCTCCTAAATTGATTAAAAATTTAGTGTATGTCCGAAAGTTCACGAATGACAATTCGTTTCGTTGAATTTGATCCTTTCGGTTTCTGCGTGAAGGATTTCAAGACGGGGAGTCGTCTCATGAGGTGTGATAGTAGGGGGATCTATATCCTATCATGCCCGGTTTTCGTCCATCGAGTCCAGCCTTGCCATCAGCTTTTGCAGCCATCTCTCCTTCCATGTGGCATGCTCGTCTGGGTCATCCGGGATCTTCTATTTTATCAGTATTAGATAAAAATAGCTTTATTTCTTGTAAGGGTACGAGTCGTACTCCAATGTGTCAATCTTGTTCATTAGGAAAAAGTGTTAAGTTGCCATTTGTAGACTCCAATTCTCATACTTCTATGCCATTTGACATTGTTCATAGCGACTTATGGACATCTCCTCGTTCTTAGTTCAATGGGTCATCGATATTATGTTCTCTTTTTAGACGATTATTCTAGATTTTTGTGGACGTTTCCAATTGCGAATAAATCACAAGTGTTTTCCGTCTTCATAAAATTTAGAGCATTCATTCGTACTCAATTCGAAAGAGAAATAAAAAATATTCAATGTGATAATGGGAAAGAGTATGACAATAGGGAGTTTCGAGAATTTTGTGCTACTCATGGGATAAATTTTCGGTTTTCATGTCCTCATACATCTTCACAAAATGGGAAAGCCGAACGCAAAATTCGTTCCATAAATAACATTGTCCGAACTCTCCTAATCCATGCCTCCATACCTCCGTATTTTTGGCATCATGCACTACAAATGGCCACTTACCTTCTGAACATAATTCCGTCCAAAGGTCTGACATATTCTTCCCCTCTCAAAATCTTATATAATAAGAACCCTTCTTATTCTCACCTTCGGATTTTTGGGTGCTTGTGTTATCCACTATTCCCATCCACAACAATTAACAAACTCCAGGCTCGGTCTACCCCGTGTGTGTTTTTGGGTTATCCGTCAAATCATCGTGGTTATAAGTGTTTTGATTTATCCTCCAAGAAAATCATAATCAATCGCCATGTCATTTTTGATGAAACTCAATTCCCGTTTACAAAAGGTCATACTCCCGAACCTAAGTTGTATAATTTTTTGGATGACCAAATATCCCCGTATATTATTCAGAATTTTTCGGACAACTCCCGTGCCCAAAATCCCCCAGCGGGCCCACTGCCCGCTGGTCCCACAGTATCATCGCCCCCTCTTTGTTCCGATGCGAATGGCCGGAGCAGTTCCAGAAATTGGGCCGTTCAGCCCAATTCTGGGAACCGGTCCAGAAACCGAGGAGCCCCGTTTTTACCGATTTGGGCCGGCGGAGGCCCATTGCCTGCTTGGCCGGTCCGTCCCGAACCGGAAAATTCCCAAAATTCACTCCATTCTTCCTCGAGTCATAGACCGGTCACTCGTAGTCGGCGGGGTATTTTTACACCTAAAAGACATTTTAACTTACATTCGGATGTCTCTAAATCCCCCTTGCCCCGCAATCCAAAGTGTCCGCATTAAATGACCCTAATTGGAAAATTGCTATGAGTGATGAATATAATGCTCTTATTGATAATAAGACGTGGGAGTTGGTGCCCGTCCATATGGTACTAATATTATCGGGTCTATGTGGATTTTTGCTCACAAGGAGAATTCGGATGGGTCCTTTGCTCGGCATAAGGCGCGACTTGTTGGTGATGGTAAGACTCAAGCGAGGTTGGTATTGATTGTGGTGAGACGTTTAGTCCGGTGGTCAAACCGGCTACCATTCGTACTTGTACTTAGCTTGGCTCTTTCAAAGACTTGGCCGATTCATCGGTTGGATGTCAAGAATGCGTTTCTACATGGAGATCTCAAGGAAACAGTCTATATGCATCAGCCGTTGGGTTTCGAGAGATCCCAACCGCCCTCATCATGTCTGTTTGTTGAAGAAGTCCTTATATGGGCTTAAGCGGTCTCCACGGGCACTGGTATACACGATTTGTGGATTTTGTTTCGACTATTGGGTTCACACACAGCGGGTCGATAATTCTTTGTTCATCTACCGCCGTGGTTCATCATTGGCCTATATTCGTTATATGTGGATGATATCATCTTGATTGCCCTCCTCCGATGCTTTGCGTCGGTCTATCATGGCCATGCTCGGTTCGAATTTGCTATGAAGGACTTAGGGCCGTTGAGTTATTTTTTGGGGATTGCCGTCAAACGTCATTCGGTGGCTTGTTTGTCTCAACGGAAGTATCTTTTGCGAGATCATAGAGAGGGCGGGATGTCATCCCGTAAGTCCACTTCCACACCGGTTGATGCAAACCCAAAGCGAGTGCCGCAGCGGGTGCACCATACGAGGACCCGACCCGGTATCGCAGTCTTGCAGGGGCCCTCCAGTATCTTACCTTTACCAGACCAGATATTACATATGCGGTTCAGCAGGTGTGTTTATTCATGCATGATCCCAGAGTTGAGCACATGAATGCAATCAAACGCATCATTCGGTATATTCAGGGGACACTAGACTATGGGTTGCACTTGTATCCGTCATCTACATCCACACTTGTCTCTTACACGGATGCTGATTGGGGTGGGTGTCCAGACACCAGACGGTCGACTTCGGCTCTACTGTATGTTCCTTGGCAACAACTTGGTCTCATGGTCGGCAAAACGTCAAGCAACTCTGTCACGCTCCAGTGCCGAGGCAGAATATCGAGGGGTAGCGAATGTGGTCTCCGAGTCATGTTGGCTACGTAATTTGCTTTTGGAGCTTCATTGTCCCATTCAGAAGGCAACCTTGGTATATTGCGATAACATTAGTGCCATCTACCTTTCAGGTAACCCAGTTCAACACCAGCGCACCAAGCATATCGAAATGGACATTCACTTTGTCCGTGAAAAGGTTGCAAAGGGTCAAGTTCGCGTATGCCATGTCCCGTCTCGTTATCAAATTGCAGACATCTTTACAAAGGGTCTACCAGCGGTTCTCTTTGAAGATTTTAGGGACAGTCTCAGCGTTCGAAAACCGCCCGTATGACTGTGGGGGTGTGTAAACAAAGCCCCAGCAGTGGGCTCAGCCCATTCTCGGCCAAATTAGTTACAAAACAATATTGTATATATGGTATATATATTTGGAGTATATTGTAGTGTAAAGGTTACCTTAATTAGTGTTATACACCTACCATAATTATATAGTTAGAATTATGGTAGAATAAGGATTTAGAAGTAGAATAGGAAAAGGATTTTCCTATTATGGAAATATGTAACTTGTATATATAGCTATTAAATCAATGAAAATAATCAAGGGGATTATTTCTTTCAATTTAATTTATAATCAGTGATACACTTATTATAATGGTTTAAATCTATATAAAAAAAATAACGATTATGATTATTTTTTATTGTGAGTTCTATTGGATTGGTGTTTGGTGCAATTCTTATTTTTATTGCATCTAATGTGAAAATAGTCATATAACTAAAATAATACTACTCCTATTTGTTATGGAATGTCACACCCCCAAACTAGGGTGAGACGTTATTGACAACCAACTTGTATCACCCGTTGAGTGAACCTTATTCTAACCATCTTCAAGTCTTGGCATGATAGTAAATTATATTCAACTCTGTTATTAGCATAGTCTGAAAAATTAAATTACTGACGTACCCTAGATAACCTACTAGCAAGTCATGAGTCTTTAAGAAATAAAGTATAAATACAAAATCTTTTGGGGGCATTCCTTGAGAATGTCATATGATCTAGAATAAATGAATGTATGGAAAGAGTCAGCTACTGTTGGAATGAATCAAAGGAACTTGTCATTGAATCTAGGAATGTCCGCCTCTAGCAACGTACTTCGTTAACTGCATTCTCAACACCTGTCATGTGACATTGCAGGTCCAAACGGCTGGCTAAGTATCTCTGAAGGATATCCAGTAAATCTCGTTGGCAACCTCCTAAGCGGAGAACAAGAGTAGTTTGGGCTATATACAAGTATAATGAAATGCACGACATAAAGCAAGCAATTCACATAACAATTATTAAAAATATATAATCTGAAAATCGATAATTAATTGAAACTAATAACTAAGTTATATTTCAAAGAAATAACTGTTCCGAAAAGAAAGATTGGCACATAATGACCCTCGTGAGGATCTGGCAACACGCATGAGAGAATGTCAATGTATCTCACACCTCAAGCAATTCTGAAGAACCTCTACTGACGAACTCATGTATTCAATCTCTTCAAAAATCTACAACAAACAGTTAAACCCGTTAACCCAACTACGATCTCAACATATTTCCTCAAATTTAGATTTCCTTGGCCATAAATGGGTTTCCATCATTTCTACCCTTGGACATCATCATTTTAATGATCCAAACATTACTATACGCTATAAAGTTTCTAACTTTAATAGTTAAAGAAATTACCTTGAATTTTTCTCAAAAATTCTAGATATTGGGTCTTGAATAACACTTTCATTCTTAATGAAAACCTAAGATGTTGGACTAGACAGGCGTTAATCGATGTTACCCTCTAACATTGTAACTTGAATCCATGATATAATTCATACCTTGGGTTAATTGGTGTTTACTCGTAAAACGGTACAATTCAATTTATATACATAGTCAAAGACACGTGGATTTCAAGTGACACGTTAGATAAGAATTTTAGATGAATTCTACTGAAAATAAGTAATAATAAGACAAAGGTAATGATTAGTTGAGCCTTGTGACAACTTTTGGGCAAAGTTACGATAACTTGTATGCAAGCACAGAAATTGAGAGAATATGATTAATTACATTGTAATAACTAGAATTTAATGATCTTTACAATGGAACAATGTGTCCTATTTATACACAGATACACAGCCCACGAAATATACTCTCATTAATATAGGAGAATGAATGTTGTAATAATTGGATAATAAATATCTTAATAAATGTCATTACAGCTCAATTGGAAGACGTATGACCAGTTTTGGTAACAGTCGTCCGTTGCAATTCAAACGGTTACTTCCGCCCTTTCGAGCCACCGGTGCTAAACATGCACGTGTTGCCCTCGGTACTGATTGAATGCTACTGGTAATGTCTCAAGCTGATTTGGTGTCGAATCAGCATCAATCACCACGTGTCGCACTATAATTCGTACAGTTGTCTTACAGGAATTTTGCCCTATACAGATAGTCCCTGCACTTTCTGAGTGTAACAATTGTGTACCTGGAAAGTGGATTTGAACTCTCAATTGAAAAAACCTTATATTTTAGCAGGAAATTTGAATTATGATGATTACCAAACTTGTCAAACGTCGCATCCATTCAATGCTTCCGAAACGGCGGTATCTGAACCATCGCTCTGATCGATGTGAACTACAACAATGATGGTGACATATTTTCACCTACAAAACATTATATTTTTTTTTATCATAAATAGGAAGTCAAATCTTCTCACAAAAGGTAACCACCTAACTTTAACACATTTGTCCTTTCTTCTTGAAATCTTCTACCACAATGTCATCCACCAAATCTTCTCCTTCTTCTGAGACTACGACAACCCACCAAGTCGTCGCCATGGGAAAGAACCTGCCTCCCCTGCGACTTAGAAGATCGACTTGCACTCCACTACTGCTGAAATCTTACCCTCGCATTTGAATTTCTCATGAGATCACCGTGTTCAAAACAACTATGAACATGTCGATAACTTTGAATCTAAGATAATGTCAGGATTCTTTTCGACGTTATAAAAGATTGTGGTTTTTCTTCTAACATAGTTGTCAGAACTGTTGACCCCATCGATCAAGTGCACCAACATGTCAAAGGGTTTTCCTTATTTATACTTACACATTCACCATTGGTTTCAAACTCCCTATTCCAAATATTATCGAAGATATTTGTCACCGCTATAGAATCTTCCTGGGCCATGTTGCTCCGCGGATTTGGAGATTAGTCTATTGTATACAGATGTTAGCCAATAATGCTGATATTCCATTTACTATCGATCACCTTTTCCTCCTCTACTACCCTAGAATTTTTCGAGGTGGAATTATCCATTTATACCCCCGGGGAATCCATAGCCTCATTAACGACAAGGAGGACTTCGATCGCGGTTGACT
This sequence comes from Anisodus tanguticus, assembly GCA_034509755.1. Classification (NCBI taxonomy): domain Eukaryota; kingdom Viridiplantae; phylum Streptophyta; class Magnoliopsida; order Solanales; family Solanaceae; genus Anisodus; species Anisodus tanguticus. The sequence goes on from CM067555.1 coordinate 41,244,379, forward strand.
AACCTGCTTTATTTTAATCAAGACTGACCAAATACACCAGCCTTCTTTAGACTCTTTCCCGAAAGTGTGGAATCCCTCATGTGAGTATTTCTTACTGTTAATTTCACTTATTTGGCTTTCTGAGTAAAAGGGAATCCATTTCTTATGCAAATATTGTAACTTTTCAGTCGATTTAGTTTAACCACAACTAATTGAATGGATTTTCGAGTGGGTTGTCATCTTCTTCGTGCCTCCCCTGATATCACTCGATCATGGAAGTGTATATCCTTATCTCTTCCTTTTCCCCTCGAACTTCCAGGTATTCTCCTTCATTCTATCTATTTGATTTGCAGGACTTACGGTACTAAAATCTGCAGCCCAAAAAGTTCCATCCCGTGCAGCCGCTTTATTTAACATTCTCCAGTCCGCTTCTAGCAATCGAAAATGGAAGGCTTAAGAAGAAGCTCCTGAGACATCGGTGGGAATTGGTTCTCAGATGAGAAATCGCCACTAGCTCACATAGTACTGGAAAGAGTTGCAGGCGGAAGCTAAAGCGGGTGATGATGAGGAAAATGCGAATAATGACAATATCGGCCCGGAGAGTTCCCAGCAAGATTCTCCGGCGGTGAAGACTATTGCTTCTCCCGAATATCCTTCCAAGCACAACTCAATTCCTACTTCTAGTACTGAGGCCGAGACATCTGCTTCTTCTCAACGGAAATCCCCCAATTCAACCCTTGAAGCTTCCCTTTCACATCTCGTACATTTGTTTTTGCAGGTAAAATACTTCTTCCTTTTTATTGTTCTTTACGTACTTCTTCCCCGGACGCAATCCTTATATCCAGGGTCATTCCACCGCTCTGTCCACTGCGAATTTGGCTACAACGATGGGCTCGTCCCCTAATGAAGAGAAGTTGAAGGAGGACATCCAGCATCTCAGGGCAAAAGTTAAAAACCTCCAAATTGATGTTAGAGACTTGGACTCTATTTTATATGCAGGAACACATTCATCTATTCAGTTAACAATCCTGAGATCAATACAAAAAAGACATGTCACTTTCACACCAGTTAAAAAAATACATGTCATTTACCATTTTTTGAATCCACCGCATTAAATCACGAACAACTAAAACTGAACCAGAGCATCCTAAAGATTAAGGCTTTCGCTAGATACTACATGCCCCAAGAATGCCACAGAGTTAAGCCCAAACTCAAACTTGGAACATTTCGCGTAAAGTTCATTCTTCTTAAGTGTTTGCAATGTTTTCTCAAGTGACATGCATTCTCTTCACGACATCGAATACACCAAATTAGCATCAATGAAGACAATGATGAAACGATCGAGGAAAGGTTTGAACACACGATTCATCGAGTCCATAAATGCAGCAGGTGCATCAGTTAGACCAAAAGACATCACCAGAAATTCAAAGTGTCCATAACATGTACGAAAAACCATTTTCGGAATATCCTGCTCCTTTATTTCAACTGATGGTAAACAAACCTTAAGTCAATCTTTGAAAAGAATTTAGCACCCTAAAGTTGGTCGAACAAGTCATTTATTCTAGGAAAATAGTACTTATTCTTGATGGTCACCTTATTAAGCTGGTGATAATGAACACGCATTCTAAGAGAACCATCCTTATTTCTGACAAACAGGACCGGAGCACCCCAAGGTGAGGTACTTGGTCGAATAAAACCCTTATCTAACAAGTCCTTCAATTGGTCATTTAATTCTCATAGCTCTGACGGAGCCATACGATATGGTTGAGTGGAGATTGGTTGGGTATCAAGAATAACATCTATCCCAAAGTCGATGACTCTATTGGATGGAACACCCGAAAGATCATGGGGAAATAATTCAGGAAATTCATTAACTATGGGAATAGATTCAAATTCGGGTGTTACGACTTGAGTATCATTGACAACAATTGGATGGTAAATACGCCCATTTGTGATTAACTTATGAGCCTTAAGATAGGAAATAAATCTACCCCGAGGCCTAGTTATTTCACCCTTCCACACCATAACGGGTTCATTAAGAAATTTGAAATGAACTAACTTATGTCGGCAATCTATTTTTGCATAGCATGCGGATAGACAATCCATCTCCATAATCACATCAAAGTCTACCATCTCTAGTTCGAACAAATCAGCAATAGTCTCATGACCTATGACCCCAACTACACAGTTATTATAGACTCTAGAAGCAATAATAGGAACACCGGTAGGAGTATTCACATAAAAAGGTTTGAACAATTGTTCGGGTTCCACACCAAAATCAAGAGCAAAGTATGGAGTCATATAAGAAAAATTCGAATTCATATCGATCAACGAATACGCATCAAAAGAGCAAATACTAAGAATACATGTGACCACACAAATGACGCTTTAGCTGCCTCTCTACGAGCTAAACCATAATGTCGAGCTTGTCCTCTATTAGTGGTGTAAGTATACAATACTAATTAGACTACAACATTAATTACATATTTGTACACAAAGGATTTCAGACGGATGGGCAGTGGGCTCTAATAACCGTATATACCATAAATATACATAATATACACATGTATATTGTGTGTATATTATGTATATTTAAGACCCCCCCCCCCCGATCATAGCGGGCGGTCTTCGAACGCTGAGACTGTCCCTAAAATCTTCAAAAATGATAGAGGAAAGACCCTTCGTAAAGATGTCGGCAATTTGATACGTGAACGGAACATGGCAGACGCATACCTGACCACGAGCAACCTTTTCGCGAATAAAGTGAATGTCCATTTCGATATGTTTAGTGCGCTGGTGCTGAATCGGATTACCCGACAGATAGATGGCACTAATATTATCACAATAAACCAAGGTCTCTTTCTAGATAGGACAATGAAACTCTAACAGCAAATTACGTAACCAACATGATTCAAAGACCACATTAGCTACCCCTCGAAACTCAGCCTCAACACTGAGCGGGACAAAGTCGACTGACGTTTCGCAGACCAGGAGACCAAGTTATTACCAAGAAATATACAATAGCCAGACGTAGACCGTCTGGTGTCAGGACATCCACCCCAATTAGCATTTGTATACGAGACAAGTGCGGACGTCGAGCAGGATATAAATGCAAGCCATAGTCAAGTGTGCCCTAAATATACCGAATGATGCGTTTGAGCGCATCCATGTGCTCAACCCTGGGATGATGCATAAACAAACACACATGTTGTACGGTATACGTAATATCTGGTCTCGTGAATGTGAGACACTGAAGAGCCCCTGCAAGCCTACGATAGCGGGTCGGGTCCTCGTATAGTGCGCCGCCGCAACACCCAATTTGGGTTTAGTATCAACTGGAGTGGAAGTGGACGTACATGATGACATCCCAGCTCTCTCAATGATCTCGACTGCATACTTCCTCTGTGATAAGAACAACCCACCTGCATCACGGGTGACAACAATCCCTAAAATGTAACTCAAGGGCCCCAAGTCTTTCATAGCAAACTCTGAACTGAGCATTGTCATGATAGACTGACGTAGTGCATCGGAAGAGGCAATCAAGATAATATCATCAACATATAATAGTATATAAGCCAAGGACGAACCACGACGATATATGAATAAGGAATTATCCGACTTGCTGTGAGTGAACCCAATAGTTGAAACATAGTCGGGAAACCTTTTATACCAGGCTCGTGGAGACTGCTTAAGCCCATATAAGGACTTCTTCAACAAACAGACATGATGAGGATACTTGGGGTCCCGAAACCCCAAAGGCTGATGCATATACACTGTTTTCTTGAGATCATCATGTAAGAAAGTATTCTTCACATCTAACTGATGGATGGGCCATGCTTTCGAAAGAGCAAAGCTGAGTACAGTGTGAATGGTAGCCGGCTTGACCACCAGACTAAACGTCTCCCCACAATCCACACCAACCTGCTTAGTTTTACCATCACCCACAAATCGAGCCTTATGCCTTGCAAACGAACCGTCTGAATTGTTCTTTTGAGCAAAAATTCACATAGACCTAATAATATTAACACCAGATGGATCGGGCACCAACTCCCACGTCTTATTATCAATAAGAGCATTATATTCATCGGTCATATCACTTTTCCAATTCGGCTCATTTAATGCAGACACATGATTACGGGGTAAGGGTGATTTAAGAACATTAAAATTAAAATTAAAATGCATTTTTGGTTTAAAAATATCCCGTTGACTACGAGTGACCGATCTATGACTCGGAGAAGAATTGGGCGGATGTTAGGAATTTGCTGGACTCGGGACGGACTGGCTAGTAGGCAGTGGGCCTATTAGCCCAATTCAAGAACTAGAAGAAAGAGCGAGACGCTAGGACCGGATCACGAGCAAAACGAAAGAATCGGGCCGGGCGGGGTGGGGAGGCGGCCCAATTGTTGGACCTACGTTGGACCGTGATGTTACTGGAGAACCAGCGGGCAGTGGGCCCGCTGGCGGATTTGGGGTGCGGGATACGTCCGAAAAATGGTGAATAATAAATGGGGATATGCCATCATCCAAAAAAATATACGAACTAGGCACGGGATTACTAACCTTAGTAAACGGGAATTGAGTTTCATCAAAAATTACATAGCGACTAATGATGATTTTATTAGATGACAAATCAAAACATTTATAACCACAATGATTAGAAGAATAACCCAAAAATACATAAGGGGTAGACCGAGCCTGAAGTTTATTAATTGTGGGTTTACTGTTTTCTTTTATTTTTCCCGTAATTATACTAATTCTAATCTAGAAACACCCGGTTCAAAACAAAACAATTTTTTGGGGAAAGAACCGTGGCATGAAGAAACCCAAGAATCTTATTGTCTAATGTCTACTAGTACCTAATTAAAATATTTGTCTGCCAAAAAATAGTGTTCAATATTATGAGGGTTAGTTTTGTCATTTTAGGGTTCGTTTGATAGGGTGCATAAGAATAGTGTTGAATAGGGTATATTAGTAATGTTGATATTAATTATGCTTGCATTAGTAATGCTGATATTAGCTATGCTTGCCTTAGTTATGTTGTGATTATCTCTTATTCATTATTTGATTTGGTGTATTAAAGCATTATATGATTCTTAAAAAAATTGTATGTTTGCAAAAATATCCTCCACATTCTCCGTATAACTAGTGAAATAATCAAATAACAAATTTTATTAATATACACTGTTTTTGTTATATCACAAAACATTTATCATCAAACTTACAAAATATTTATATTCCACGCTTTGGCTCTCTTAACACTGCAATTTTTCTTTATATTGTTCTAATTTTAATTGATGCCCCGAGAGGACGCCTTAATTAACACCTCAATGAATATCGGATGCATCGACATCAAATTGGTGGGGAGTGAGACTGAATTACGTAGTAAACATTTTTGCTAGCCAACTTTAAAGTAAGGTGTTGTGAGTACGAAAGTAGATCAAATTTTGCTACAGAGTTGCTATTGCTAGTTGACCTCTGAGAAACAAAATGCTAGGTAAAGTTTCTTTTAGACTCGAATATTAGAGCAGTCTAGTTGTAAAAAAGCATAGTAAATTTATAGCACAAAAATTCAAGATATCCAGTTGTAAAAATATTCCACTTTATTTGTGTTATATCACAAAAAAATTATCATCAAAATAACAAAAAATCTAATGTATTCAGTTGTAAAAAAGCATAGTAAATTTATAGCATGAAAAACTCAATATATCCCGATGTTATGTAATAATATAATTTGATGATTTGGTTTTTTTTGTTTAATAAAATACACTCCACAAATATCCTTCATGGGCAATTGTGTCTTTAACCAATCTTATGCATTAAAATCCATTGCATTACTAATACCATGGTTTGCTAGGTATTGGTTATGCATAGGATATATAATTGCATTAGTTATACATCGAATGAAAAAGTGTACCAAACAAAGTATCACTAATACACAAAGCTAATACATGCTACCAAATGACCCCTTATTGTTTTACTCTAGGTATTATTAATACACATTTTAACCTCCATGGAATAATAAATAGATTTCTTCATTAACTTGTGGGTATTATGTAAAGTAGAAAAGGAAAAAGCTAACCAAAACATTATATTAGCTATGCTGTATTTTATACCAAGATTAATTCTTCTTAAAACACCAACCAGCCAATGTTCCATGTTATGCTGATTTTTGTGCATCGACCATCTCTATTAACAGACAAACCAAACAACACCTAAGATTAGAAACAAGGGGCTAGTAGGAACTCCCTCTACTCTTCGCAGCTGACGAACCATCAGATAAAGTATATTCACTAAATAATAATCTTAAAAAGAATGTTCAGTAAATAAACCTGGTATTATTTAATTTCCTCATTCTAGTTTTCAAATTATAATTTTAGTATAACTTATTTGTGAACCTATAGTTTTCCTGCGTTTTCTCTTGCAGTCCTGGGATGCCCCTGTCGGCTTTCAATTGGTTTGAATGGTGTAAAAATCGTGTCATTATTCTCCTTTCTACACCAAGTCCTAAGAGATATTTAGAGGTAGCTGATGCATAATGATACTTTACTCAATTGGCTGTTTAAATTTAATTTATTTATACTTGCATCTTTTAGGAGCAGTAGTGATTTTGATCATTCAGATTTGTACATTAGAAGAATATTGAACCTGTGGAAATTTCATTTTTTAATTTGATGATCGTAATTATGATTATAGATACTCTGAGGAGACGCCTTTCAGTTATAAACTTCCTCTGGGATTTCATAATCTCAACGCAAACTAATCACCCCCTTAAATTAGATGTTTAGCATTCTAAACATGTTTCTCAGGACCTTTAAAGTAACATGCATTTGGTGACCGGCTGAAGTTATTTTTCAGTTTGGGTTATGTATTTCAGCACATGGATTTGGTAGGTTCAGGAATTCTTGATTAATTCCCACTTCCCAGGATCATAGGGTGAAGTAGTACTAGCTAGCTAGTGCACATTTTGGACTCACGTTTAGAGATGGTCAAGATTTGAAGTTTAAGGATCTGAATTACCATCGAACTCATAGCTCGTTTAGTTACTAGGTTCACAATAAAATATTTAGCATATCTAATGAATTTTCTAATACAAATATAATATCAAAAGAATTTTTTTTGAATTCCGCTTGAGTCCATATATACCCATAGATTCGCCCCTCACGTCCAACAAAAAGAAGTAAAACAAGATTTCAACACCATATGCCACAACTCCACTAGTAACTACCAAGAAGTAAATTACTTGAAAATTGATTGACCTGGATTCTCAGCAGTAAATCCTCCAACAATAAAATTTTGGTCACTAGCATACTTGCACAGAATAGAGCCATTTCAACGCTATTCCTTTACCTAAGAGGCTTTCTTAATATACCGTGGTGGATCTAGAATTTAAACTTTATGAATTTAGTCTTTAAGGTTCTTAGCATCAAACTCATTATATTCTTAAAGTTATGGTTCATATATACTATTAGTTGCAATTTTAGTAAATGTTTTGCTCCAAATAGAAAGTACTGACCTGTTCAGTTGGACCCGATAACATCAAGCTACATCCGCCCCTGTTAACATTCGTCTTATAATAATAATCCGAAGCTAAATGGTGTGTAACAAGGTACGGTGATGTTTAAGCTTTCTTAAACCTTGTTTATTGAGAATGAAAACCTGACACTCAACGAACAAACAACAATGATATGATAAGTACTAGTGAAATAGGAAAATATATGGACGCAATTTCGACTGAAAAGAAGTGAACATGACTTTATTCCAAGTGATGGTACCAAACTACATGTAACTTTTATCAAATAAAGCTACTTGAACATTGATAAACCTATATTCTCAATTGTGAATCCACCATCAACAATAAAATCTTGTCCACTCACATACTTGGACTCATCACTTGCGAGGAAAACAGCAGTTTCAGCCACATCATTGGTATTAGCGAATATTCTCCGAATATTCTCTGTATATTTTGTAATTATGATAGATGTATATTTAAGGTAACTTAGGATTCTAATTGTATTAGGAATCAACCTTTGTAAGGTAAGTTAGGATTCGTACCATATTAGGAATCAACCTTTGTACAGCTATATATATTGTGAATAATGAAAGGAATCCCCAAGGAAAATTATTCTATCTTTCATGGTATCAAGAGCCTAAAACCTAAATCCTCATTCCCGGCCGAAATCAGATTTTTTTTTCTGATTTCACAAAAAAAAAAAAAAAAAAAAAAAAAAAAAATCTGGTTTCTTCCTCCTTATTTCGGCCAAACCAGAAAATTCCCTTCCCTCGACAGGCGGCAACCATGTCTTCCCTCACAAATTTCGTTTCATCCACTGGCACACTTGAAAACCCCTCTCAACGTTCGGTATCTTCTTTTCATCTGGCATTCGCCGTTAACAACATCAAGAATTTTATCCCTATAATTCTTGACCAAGAAGACTATCAATATTCCATGTGGATGGAACTATTCTACATTCATGCATGTGCATACAACGTGCTCGATCACATTGACGAATACGTTGTTCCTCGTCCCACCGATGTTACGGACTCAATCGGCGTCGTCTTGACACCATCGTCGGACAATGGATCTACGGCACCATCTCCAAAGATCCGTTATGCACTATCATGAAAACGAGTGCTACGGCACGTGAACTTTGGGTCCGGCTAGAAGAAATCTTTCGGGACAATAAAAATACTCGGTTTGTGTATTTGGAAGAGCAATTCAACAATACCCGCCTCGAGAATTTAAACAACATGTCCGAATATTGTAAGCAAGCGAAACTCATAACCGATCAACTATCCAACGTCGGGACTTCCGTTTCGAAACCAAGATGGTGCTTCAACTTGTTGCGGGTTTACCGAAAGGTGAATATGACACACTCGCAACAATGATTCAACAAGCCGACCCTCTCCCAAGTTTCAACAAGGCACGTTCACAACTATTGTTGGAAGAAACTAGACGTGCTAAACAAGAGGAACATAATCAACGGGCGTTAGCCGTTGACGGGATGGCAACACACTGCGGCCAAGCGGCAACCGGCCATCACAAACATGTCCAAGAAGAAGAAGCACCACACTGGTTGCGGTCCACGGCTGAAGCGGAAGAAGCGAAGCGGCAAGCGGCACTGCGGCACAAAGACGGCAAAGACTGGCGGCGAAGCAAGACACCGAAGCGGCGACGGCGGCGGCAAGCAAAGGCGCAGAAGACGGCAGCAACGAATAAAGCAGCAAGAATAACGGCGAAGAAGCAGCGGCGGCCCGGCGGCTTTGTCCGTCCCCGGCGATTTGGGCCAAGCCTACACCACCGTGAACCTTCAACGCCCGACGACAATTGGTACATGGACACCGGAGCCACATCTCACCTCACCGGTCGTCGGGTAACCTATCTCAACTACGTCGGTTAAAGTGTCCTCAATTTATTCTTGTCGGCAATGGTCATCGCATTCCAATTGAAGGTTACGGTAACACACACACCAAACATACACACACCCGCCTTTCTCCCTAAACCACGTCCTATACACACCTAACATCATTAAAAACTTAATCTCTCGTTAGAAAATTCACTAGCAATAATTCGTGTCCTGTCGAATTTGACCCTTTTGGTTTTTTACGTGAAAGAACTCAATACGGGGAAAATTCTTACACGCCACAATAGTGTGGGAGACCTCTACCCATTCACTCAATCTTCCATTTGTCGGGCCGCAAGCACCTCTATCCCTTGCGGCAATCTCTCCCTCCACTTGGCACAACAGACTCGGACACCCCGGAGACCCGCTTTTTACTTTTCTTAGGACTTCTAAGCGTATTAAATGTAATAATGGAAAAATTGCCCAACACCTGTTTTTCTTGTCCACTAGGCAAACATACTCGTCTTCCATTTATGTCATCAAACGGTGTTACTTTTTCTCCCTTTGATATTGTTCATGCCGATTTGTGGACATCTCCGATTGTTAGCTCTTTGGGTCATAAATTCTATCTAGTATTCTTGGATGATTTTTCACATTTTGTCCGGATTTACCCTTTGAAATTCAAATCGAAGTTTTTACAAAATTCCTCGAGTTTCACAACTTCATTAAAACACAATTTGAAAAATCTATCAAATCATTCCAATGTGATAATGGACGTGAATTTAATAACTCGACATTTCACAATTTCTGTTCTAAACAAGGTATGGTTTTCCGTTTTTCTTGTCCCTATACTTCTTCCCAAAACGGAAAGGCTGAAAGAATTATACGTACCATCAATAACATGGTTCGCACACTTCTGTTTCATGCCTGCCTACCACCGCCTTTTTGGGTCTATGCTATCAAAATGGTAGAACCCCTTCTTAATATTTTACCAACTAGCACACTCCAAAACAAGACCCCTACCGAAATCTTATACCGTAGGCTACCATCATATGATCACCTACGTATTTTTGGATGCTTATGCTACCCCAACATGGCCTCCATTGCACCTCACAAACTTGCACCTCGCACTCTGCCATGTGTCTTCCTTGGTCTATCTCCTAATCATCGGGGCTACTTGTGCTATGACATTGCTACTTGCAAAATCATCGTCTCCGTCACGTCACCTTTGATGAGACAACCTTTCCTTTTTCAAATCTCCGGAAATTTCGGACCACCGATTACATCTTTCTCGATGAACCAAGTACGTCCCCGATCATCCAAAATCTATATCAACAAGAGCCCACCTGTTCCGACAAGTCTCGCCCCGTCCGGCACCACCCCAATGACTCCCTGCTCACCCCTACAACCCCGGTCGAGTCACCGAAACCAGTCCGGTGACTCGTCGCCCACCGGTCCGAACCGATGGACAAAGCAACCTCAAACCCCCGATCCACCGCCACGCCGTCTCATCGTATGGAGACTCGTGCACAACACGGGATCTTCAAACCCAAGGTTCACTTCAATCTCTCCACACAAACCTTATCACCCATTCCACAAAATCCAAAACTAGCAAAAGCGGACCCAAATTGGAATGCGGCCATGTGCGAGGAATTTAACGCTTTAACCAAGCAGAACACTTGGGATTTGGTACCTAGACCCGAAGGTGTGAATATTATCCGGTGTATGTGGCTATTTCGGCACAAGTTCGAGAGACGGTGGTGACTTAGAGAGGTATAAGGCAAGACTAGTCGCCAATGGCACTAATCGGCGGGAGGGTATTGATTGTGGTGAGACATTCGGATCCGGTTGTTAAGCCGCCACTATTCGGACTGTTCTCGGTATTGCTATGGGCATGCATTGGCCAATTCATCACTTGATGTCAAGAATGCATTCCTTCGTGGGGATTTGAAAGAGGCTTGTGTACATGCATCGACCTCCGGCTTTGTTCATCCGGCGACTCGCGATTTGTGTGTCGTCTCGAGAAAGTCATTGTATGGACCGAAACAGGCACCCGCGCTTGGTATGATCGTTTTGCCGGGTATCTTTTGCGATTGGTTTTGTATGTAGCAGTGTGATAACTCTCTCTTCACTTTTCACCGAGGTAGCAAGACCTTGCATATTTGCTATTATATGTCGATGACATTGTTCTTCGCCTCATCGACGGTTTGAAGAATGAAATCATTGCTCTACTCAAAACCGAATTTGCTATGGTGACTTGGGCAAGCTAAGTTATTTTTTGGTTATATCGGTAACGGATCTGCGACCACTATGTTCTTATGTCGGCGTAAGTATGCGAAGAGATAGTGTACGGGGCCAAGATGGCAAATTGTAAAATTATGCCAACTCCGGTGGACTCCAAATCCAAGCTTAGTGCCAATGACGGTGCGCCGTTTCGATCCCACTCTATATCGGAGTCTAGCGGGTGCTCTTCGGTATCTTACATTCACTAGGCACGATATTACATATGCCGTTCGAGCAGGTGTGTCTGTTCATGCACGACCCCGAGAGTCCCATTTTGCCGCCCTCAAACGTATTATCGGATACGTTAAGGGCACACTAGACTTTGGATTACACTTATACCCCTCTCGCCCCAACCAAGTTACTTGCCTACACGGATGCAGATTGGGCGGGATGCCCGGACACACGTCGCTCCACCTCGAGTACTGTATATTTCTTGGGGATAATCTTATCTCATGGTCCGCCAAGAGCGAGCCACACTATCCGTTCGAGTCTTTGCCGAGAATATCGCGGTGTTGCTAATGTAGTTCTTTGAGATCCGTTGGCTCCGAAATCTTCTTTTAGAGCTCCAGTGTCCACTCCGCAAGGCGTCTATAGTCTATTGTGACAACATATACGCCATCTATATGTCTCATAATCCGGTCCAACATCGGCGGACTAAGCATATTGAGATGGATATCCACTTTGTGCGAAAGAAGGTTGCCGTGGTCGGTCAAAATTTTACACGTGCCTTCCTCTTATCGGTATGCGACATCTTCACAAAGGGACTACGCGACGACTCTTCACCGACTTCCGATCCGGCCTTAGCGTTCGGCCTCCTCCCGCTCCGTCTGAGGGGGAGTATTAGCGAATATTCTCCGAATATTCTCTGTATATTTTGTAATTATGATAGATGTATATTTAAGGTAACTTAGGATTCTAATTGTATTAGGAATCAACCTTTGTAAGGTAAGTTAGGATTCGTACCATATTAGGAATCAACCTTTGTACAGCTATATATATTGTGAATAATGAAAGGAATCCCCAAGGGAAATTATTCTATCTTTCATCTATCATAATTACAAAATATACAGAGAATATTCGGAGAATATTCGCTAATAATTGGGAGTAAGTTTAGCACCATTTAAGGTAGAATAAACATCTGAACCTTCCTTACCCATCTTCTTTAAGGTATCTAAAGCCGCTGTTGTAAGAACAACGTATGGTGACACGCAATTCACACGAATGCCATAGCGTCCTAAATCAACTGCAACATTCCTAGTGAGTCCTAATATTCCATGCTTTGAGCTCGTGTAGGCATGAGAACAAACACCACCTATCGATGCACAAACACTAGCAGTGGAAATTATGCTACCTTGACCACGAGGGACCATCACTCGGGCCGCTTGTTTAATCCCAAGAAATGTACCTGCACGATGAGGGAAATCAAATTTGTGCTTTTAGTCTCTTACATATTGGTGTAAGACGAATTCTAATTTTGATACTTGTGATATCTTAAGCACTTTCATCCTTCAATTAGTGTACTTCTACTCCTTTTGCTCGAAAATCTTCACAAATTTAATGAATTATTAAACGATGAACCATTCCATTACTAATGTATTTTGTTTAACTTGTACTATTATGTACTCAATATAACATAGTAATATAGTTCTGATCGACGAGACTCGCAACGGAGTTAACGCTAAGCTGGAGGGTTGGAGGCAAACTCTGGAGTCTAAAGAGTTCAAGTTGAGTAAGACCTGTTGGTTACAAAGATGCAGGAAACGGAAATTACAAGTAACTGCTAAGTATTACAAGAACTGAAATTAAAATTGAACATAAACTAAAATTACAATGAACTTGAAGAATAAGTTGGAACAATTTTTGGTATGCTGAGTTGAGTGTTTGCACTCTGTCTTTAAGACAATATTGCCCCGTATGTATCCTTTCTACGTCCTGGACAATTGTCTCCCAAGATAAAACAGCAATGAACAAATGAGCAAAGGAAACTCAAGTGCTACGTGAAGAATTTTGAGTAATGAAATGATCGCTGGAAGGTAGTAGGAAGAACTGATTTTCGTTTCTGTTTTTCTGTGTTGTGTGTAGCTCAACAATGGTGACAAAGGGTCCTTTATATAGTTGAAGGAGAGGCTCACCAACTGCCCACATAATTGCCATTACTAGCCAAGTAATGACAATTATGGAGGTAGTAATTCACCAAAATAAATGGTGAATTTGATGTGCAACGGATGACATTTAGGAAGAGTAATTCAGCTAAAATAAATGGTTGAATTGAGTGCTGGTTGACGTTCTGTTCTCTGCCCAATCTGACTCTGTCCAAAAAGATAATATCAGAAGAAGCACAGCTCACGACCCGTGAACCCGGAACCAGACCGGACGGGACGGGAGGCGGCGCGCGTGTGGGCTTTCCTCGAACCGAAGCACATCTAGGTCTTTCCTTCTTTAAACACATGGGATACCCTTGGGGTCCCAAACCCCAATCCAACATTGAGACTTATAAACAAAACAATTCTTTCTTCCTCCACCGATGAGGGAGAATTGATCTCAATACCACACTTTTCCATGCTTCAAACACCTCACTTCATGGACCAATATCTCTTTCATTTCTCAACGAAATTTGACGATCCTTGGCCCTACGGTTATCTACTTACTTAGTAGATTATGCACGTGTGAAGAACCGGATTCTCAAACATGTGGAACACTAGTTTTTAAGCCGTTAAAGTTGGTCGAACGCAACTCCCGCAAAAGGCAAATTTCCAACAAGACCAAGACAGAGTACTTGGAGTGCAAGTTCAATGACGCACGCCATGAGGCTGACATGGAAGTAAGGCTTAGTACCCAGGCCATCCAGAAGAAAAGTAGTTTCAAGTATCTTGAGTCTATTATACAAGGCAATGGGGAGATTGATGATGATGTCACACATCGTATTGGTGCAGGGTGGATAAAATGGAGGCTCGCTTTTGGAGTTCTATGTGATAAGAAGGTACCACCAAAACTTAAGGGCAAGTTCTACAAAGTGGGGGTTAGACCAACTATGTTATATGGGACGGAGTGTTGGCCTATTAAGATTTCTCACATTCAAAAGATGAAAGTTGCGGAGATGAGAATGTTGCGATGGATGTGTGGGCACACTAGGAGGTATAGGATTAGGAATGAGGCTATCCGGGACAAGGTGGGAGTGGCCTCAGTGGAGGACAAGATGCGGGAAGCAAGACTGAGATGATTTGGGCATGTGAAGAGGAGAGACATAGATGTCTCAGTGCGGAGGTGTGAGAGGTTGGCTATGGACGGTTTCAGAAGAGGTAGGGGTAGGCCGAAGAAGTATTGGGGAGAGGTGATTAAACAGGACATAGCGCAGTCACAACTTACCGAGGACATGGCCTTAGATAGGAGGCTATGGAGGACTCAAATTAGGGTAGAAGGCTAGTAGGTAGTTTCTCATATCTTAGTATATTAGTAGTCGCAGTATTGTTCTATAGTTTCTTGTGCTTTGATTTTTGCTACAATTTTGTTATTTCTTGTACTTCAACTATTCTATTTTATGTGGTAGCTATTGCCCATTTTTCAAACTGTTTATCATGGCATAGTCGCTTTCGTTATTTTCATTTCCATACTGCTTTGAACTGCTTGTTCTTATCTGACCTCTTTTTAATGCTTTCTCTTGAGGTGAGAGTCTTTTTCGTTATTTTCATTTCCATACTGCTTTGAACTGCTTGTTCTTATCTGACCTCTCTTTAATGCTTTCTCTTGAGGCGAGAGTCTTTCGGAAACAACCTCCATATCTTCTAAGGTAGAGGTAAGATCTGCGTACAGTCTACCCTCTCCAGACCCCACATTGTGGGATTTCACTGGGATGTTGTTGTTGTTGTATAGTTCTAAAATGGGGTATCTTACTATAACATATTTCTTACTATTAAGGGTAGGGACTAAAACATGTTTCTAGTTTCGAAATTAAATATGCTTTGAAATATCACAAGGATCAAAATGAGAATTTACCAGTAACATAGGAATAAAAAAAGGTAATTGTCCCATACCTACAAGGTTAATACTAATGACTTTTTCGAATTCAGATTTTTCATTGTCAAGAATGTTGGATTTTACTTCTCCAGAAATACCAGCATTGATGATGGATCCAAATCTTTGCAAACTTTATGAGCCAAGTCGTCTTGAATGTCTGCAATCACCACTTTGGCTCCATGTCTCAAGAAAAGTTTTGCAGCAGCTTCACCAATGCCACTAGCAGCACCGGTTATAATTGCAACTTTACCTTCTAGCCTAACTTAAACAATATTGCGTGTTACCTTTAATATTTGTGGTTTGTGTACTGCCGACGTATAAAAAATTTCACTATCGAATTTATTAGAACAAGTAATCAACTATGCCACAATCAAATAACTTGAAAAATAGAATAATAACCTAGTATATATAATTAGTTCCACTAAATCGTCTCTTCTTATAAAAGACACCACTCTACGAGGGAAGATGCAGATAAAAGGCCAATAGCCTGATGTCAGCTTCTACGGCGTAAACTTTAGATCTATCAACGAATAATAAACATTTCATAAGAAAAGAAGAATCTTTTGTTTCAATCTCAAAGAAAGGTATAGGTGAAATTTGAAACAGTCATTTCAATCTTTTTCTTCCAATTCTGAAAAGAAAAATCAATTGTACTGATATGTATCATTTGTCATTCTTGTAAGTAGAGATGGCAGTGGATCCTGGACCCGGTCCTGATCCGGTGGATCCAGATCCGTTTCTGACGGATCAAATTTGGATCTGGATCTTGTATTTGAGATCCGTATCCAGTCCAGATCCGACCCGTGGATCCGTTTTTTATTAAATATATTCATAACTTTAGAATGTAATTTTATAAGTATTTTCTTAAAATTGCTCTCAAAACAAGTTTAATTTATCCCCGCGTTAACTCAAAACCCAAAAAATAAAGAGGTAACTCCGATAATAAAATCAATGTTATATTAGTGAATGACTAACATCTCCATAAACAAGTAGTTAAAATTATATTCATTTCATTTGTGAAAATTCCAAGCACATGCAAGTTCTGCATTGTGGAAATACTAGTTATCATTTTCCACAACTATTGTCATCGTCCAACATTTTCAATTAATAGCTCACAATCAAAACGAGACAACGAACAAAATATCTCATATGAACATTTCAAAATAGAAACCCAGTAAACTGTTAGCTAAATAAAAATCGTTTGTCAGTTAAAAAAAAAAATAATTAGCAAGATTATATTCTTAGCAAGACAAATTTTTTTACATGTGGATCCAGATCCGATCCGTGGACCCGGTGGATCCGATGGATCCGGATTTTGATCTGATTTTTATGGACCCGATGAATTTGGATTCGGATATGGATTCAAGTATGAAAAATGGATCTGGATCTGGATCTGGATCTAGTAAGATCCGGTCCAAATCCGATCCGTTGCCATCCCTACTTGTAAGTATCGTTATTCTTCCTGATTGATCTGCTCCAAGAATTTAAACCGATGACAAAACAGAGAGAAGTTTACATAATTTCCAAGTAAAGAACACACATTTATGTAATACGCTAGACCAAATTTTCATTTTTCACTTTCCAGAAGGGTTTAAGTTACATACAATGATGGTGAGAATTTTTTTTATATTTGAAATTTAACTAACCACGCATAATAAGAATTATTACTCTAATACCAAACTTGCTATGAAGAGTTGAATGTTAATGTCTGTCAACTAAACCTGATAGTATAAAAAATCGAAAAAATTATATACTATTGATGCACAAGCTGGATCAAAATTACTTATGGACGACAAAAGTTACATGACTGACAGACAGACAGACAGAGTGATTAGAACATGTACATCTCTTTATTTTCCCTGCTAAGCACAATTTCATCTTAAACATTAAATCAAGGAAAGTCTTACCTTCTTGCAAAATTTGCAGCCATTGAAAAATGTAATAGCCCTCAAAGTCTTCAAGTGGAAGAGAAATTAATTATGAGATGGGTTTATCCTTCTGCTCTATTATTATATACTAAGGGATAGGGCAGAAGTATTATTAGCCACAAATTATATGATGTCATACTAGTGTGCATAAAGTGAAAAGTAGTTGTCACTTTTTATGGTTGTTTTTGTTGCTATAAAATGTCTTATTTCTTGCCATGTTTAAAGTACTAGTTAATTTATTAAGAAAATATACAACAACAAAAACAAAATTAGCCGTACTTATTTTAGTGAGTTAATTCCCAAATAGTCACTCAACTTAGTGAATTTAACTAGCAAAGTCATTTTTATTTTAAATTTTATGACAATGAAATGAAGTCACTCAATTATTACTTAGATTTTTAAATGGTCACACCTACTCAATTATTACTTCCATCAAACGGGTCGTTCCAACCAAACCAACCACCAATTTGTTTAATGCAATTAAAAATGGATCATCAAAAGGGTCTCTTTCTCCAAATTACATAGTTTCGACATTGCCCAACGTTCAAGAAGACGACACTGTGAACAAACCCATCAAAACAAGGTAGTAGTTTCTTCACTTTTTGTAAAAATAAAATTGTATGTGTTGCCACAAGTGAAATGGATTTTCTTATTAATTAAGCTAAGTACTAGATGAAATTTAGTATACAAATTAGTACTTCCAATATTCAGAATGGGAAAATGTATAAGCAACCAAGAAAAAGATAATTTCATATTTAGAACAAAAATAGATCTCGGTGGATTTTGTACCGTAGGTATGATCTTTTAAGAATCTAAGTAATAGTTGAGTGATTTTATTTTCGAAAAATGACTTTTTAGAGAAATACACCAAATTGAGGGACTATTTGGGCAATTAACTCTATTTTAGACACGAGTTCCCAATTGATACTAATTCGTCATCGCGATTTTGTGATCGAAGAAGAAAAAATAATCCAAATAACAAATGAAATAATAAGCCATACTCAAAGAACTGAATAACAAAAGATAGAAATTCTTATTAATTCGATCTCCTGGATCGGGATCAAGCCGTAAATATTGCTGAAGAACGGTAATGAACAATCACGTTTTCATAGGGAACCTAGAAAACTTTTCAGCATGCAGATGAAAAAAATTAGGCTTGATACAATTTTGGGATAACATGGGTACTCTTATAGGATTAACGGTAAAGATACGACACATGAGTCTAACTCAACCCCAAAAACTAGCTTTATAGGATGATGATTGTACAAGTCTATATAAGAAATTCATGTTTCCATTCCATATTCGATGTGTGACTCTTAATATTAACCATGTTAATTAACTATTCTAACTCCATGCACGTTTCAGCCATTACTGGGCGGTGATCGTGGTCATTTATTAGGATTAATTAAATAACATCCTGCCCTGTCATTTTGATTATGTCCGTAGGAAATCATTCTAGATGAGATCCCTAGAGTCAAGGTCTCACCAGTCATTAATCCTCGAAAGGTCCATTCTCCATTGACCATATCAATCAAAGGCAACCTACGACCACCACGTATTATCCAAAGCGGGTTTATATCTTCAACTTATTTCATCAATATAGATAGTTCCCGCACTTTTTATTTGGCTTCAGAATCCGGAAAATGAAATCGTTTGGGTAGGAAAGCGTGCTTAGCTATCATTCTAGGGTTTCAGGCGGAAACACGAACATAAGCGTCATCTCATCGCGTAGATAAGGCAGTAAGTGTGGCTGTCATCTTGATTCTGAGAAGTGAACTGCAGGCGTTTTTCAGTAATTAAAGACCACATCATAATTTAGAAAAACACAATTCAAGTATAATACTACAACTCTCCTCGATGAGCTTTTATTTGTTGAAACGTATTCATAATAGACTCATTAGAAATATTACTGGATACTTCTTTTATACAAATCACAAACAACCATTCAGAAGCCCACCGTAGTTATATACTGAAAGAAATAATTCCTTGATTATTTTCATTAATTGAAAGAGAATATATATACAAGTTACATATTTTCATAATAGGAGAATCATATTCCTATTCTAACTTCAAATCCCTATTCTAGTAGTACAAGACTCCTATCACTATGGTAAGTGTACAAGACTAATTAAGTAACCTTTACACTATAATATTACAACAATATACACAAATAATATACATCCCGTGATGGGCTAACCCGAGATGGGCTGGTCTGCCTTATACCATGTTGGGCTTCAACCTAAAGGACCCGTGATATACACCATGTATAACAAGTGTATATCACGGGTATATACCTTGCTTAACACACCCCCGCAGTCATAGCAGGCGGTCTTCGAACGCTGAGACTGTCCCTAAAATCTTCAAAAAGGACTGAGGGAAGACCCTTTGTAAAGATGTCAGCAATTCGATATCTTGACGGGACATGAGAGACACGTACTTGACTACGAGCAACCTTTTCGCGGACAAAGTGAATGTCCATCTCGATATGCTTAGTGCGTTGGTGCTGAACCGGATTACCAGAAAGGTAGATGACACTAATATTATCACAATAAACCAATGTTGCTTTCTGAATGGGACAATGAAGCTCCAAAAGCAAATTACGTAACCAACATAATTCCGAGACCACATTAGCTACCCCTCGATACTCGGCCTTGGCACTGGATCGGGATAATGCCGATGGACGTTTTGCAGACCACGAGACCAAGTTATTGCCAAGAAACATACAATAGCCAAATGTAGACCGTCTGGTGTCCGGATAGCCACCCCAATCTGCATCCGTATATGAGACAAGTGCGGATATTGAGGAAGGATATAAATGCAAACCATAGTCAAGTGTACCCTGAATATACCGAATGATGCATTTGAGTGCATTCATGTGCTCAACTCTGGGATCATGCATAAATAAACACACCTGCTGGACCGCATACGTAATAACTGGTCTCGTGAATGTAAGATACTGAATGGGCCCCTGCAAGACTGCGATAGCGGGTTGGGTACTCGTACGGTGCGCTGGTCGCGGCACTAATCTTGGGCTTAGTATCAACTGGAGTGGAAGTGGACTTACATGATGACATTCCAGCCCTCTCAATGATCTCAGTTGCATACTTTCTTTGAGATAAGAACAACCTACATGTATGATGAGTGACAGCAATCCCCAAAAAATAACTCAAGAGCCCCAAGTCTTTCATAGCAAACTTAGAGTTGAGCATTGTCATGATAGACTGGCGTAAGGCATCGGATGAGGCAGTCAGAATAATATCATCCACATACAACAGAATATAGGTCAAGGATGAACCACGACAATAGATGAACAATGAATTATCCGACCTGTTGTGAGTGAATCCAATAGTCGAAACATAGTCGGCAAACCACGTATACCAGGCCCGTGGAGACTGCTTAAGCCCATATAAGGACTTTTTCAACAAACAAACATGATGAGGATGTTTGGGATCCCTAAATCCAAAAGGCTGATGCATATAGACTGTTTCCTTGAGATCACCATGTAGGAAAACATTCTTTACATCTAACTGATGAATAGGACATGCTTTCGAAAGAGCCAAGCAAAGCACAGTGCGAATGGTAGCCCGCTTGACCACCGGACTAAACGTCTCACCACAATCCACCCCAACCTGCTGAGTCTTACCATCACCCACAAGCCACGCCTTATGTCATGCAAATGAACCATCTGAATTGTCCTTATGAGCAAAAATCCACATAGACCTAATAATATTAATACCCGATGGACGGGCCCCCAACTCCCGTGTCTTATTATCAATAAGAGCATTATATTCATCGGTCATAGCAATTTTTCAATTCGGGTCATTTAACGCAGACACATGAGTACGGGGTAAGAGTGATTTAAGAACATTAGAATTTAAATTAAAATGCCTCTTTGGTTTAAAAGCACCCCGCTGACTACGAATGACCGGTCTATGACTTGAGGAAGAATTGGGCAGATTTTTGGAATTTCCTGGACTCGGGATAGACTGGCCAGCAGGTAGTGGGCCTGTTGGCCCAATACGGTAAACTAACGCTAGAACTGGACCAGTTCCAGAATTGGGCTGGACTGGCCCAATCGCTGGAACTAACCCAGTGACGGTAGTGTGTGACGGACCAGTGGGGCCAGCGGGTAGTGGGCATGCTGGAGAATTTTGGGTGTGGGACATGTCCAAAAAATGGTGAATAATATACGGGGATATACCATCATCCAAAAAATTATACGAACTAGGCTCGGTATTACTCACCTTAGTAAACGGAAATTGGGATTCATCAAAAATGACATGGCGACTAAGGATGATTTTATTAGAGGATAAATCAAAGCATTTGTAACCATGATTATTAGACGAAAATCCCAAAAACACACACGGAGTAGACCAGACCTGAAGTTTGTTAATTGTGGTGGATGAGAATAACAGATAACACAAACACCCAAAAATTCGAAGATGTGAATACGAAAGAGTCTTATTAAATAAAACTTGAAGGGGGAAGAATATGTCAAACCTTTGGAAGGAATTATGTTAAAGAGATATGTAGCAATTTATAAAGCATGATGCCAAAAAGACGGGGGTACGGAAGCATGAACCAATAAAGTTCGGACAATGTTATTTATGGTATGAATTTTGCGTTCGACTTTCCCATTTTGTGAAGACGTATGAGAGAAAAATGAAAATTGATCCCATTATTGTCACAGAATTCCTGAAACACCCCATTGTCATATTCTTTGTCATTATCACACTGAATATTTTTTATTTCCCGTTCAAACTGGGTTCTAATGAATGCTCTAAATTTTAGGAAGATGGAGAAAACTTGAGATTTCTTCGCTATCGGAAAAGTCCATAAAAACTTAGAATAATCGTCCAAAAAGAGAACATAATACTGATGCCCCAATGAACTAAGAACATGAGACGTCCATAAGTCGCTATGAATAATATCAAATGACATTAAAGTATGAGAATTTGAGTCTACAAATAGCAACCTAACAATTTTTCCTAAAGAACAAGACTGACAATTTGGAGTACTACGCGTACCCTTACATGAAATAAAATTATTTTTATCTAATAACGATAAAATAGAAGATCCCGGATGACCAAGAGAAGCATGCCACAAGGAAGGAGCAAGGGCTGCAAACGCTGACGGCAAGACTTGACTCGATGGACCGGAACCGGGTGTGATAGGATAAAGATCTCCCCTACTATCACACCTCATGAGAGGACTCCCCGTCTTGAAATCCTTTACATAGAAACCAAAAGGATCAAATTCAACAGAAACGAAATTGTCAGTGGTGAATTTACGGACAAACACTAAGTTTTTAATCAATTTGGGGGCATGTAAGGTATTTTTTAAGATAAGGGATGGATTGGGGGGAGACAAAGTTTTATGACCATAACCCTGAACTGGAATAGAGTTACCATTACCAATAATTATACCACGAGGGTAGCTCAAATTGGAATAAGACGAGAGAGTATCCTGATCGAATGTCATGTGTGTAGTCGCGCTGGTGTCCATATACCAATTCGGATGCGGTTACGTCAACTCAAGTGTGTGCATTGCGATCTCAATGTCGGTGTTAGTATGTGTAGGGCCTACTGCCAAGAATGCTTGTATGGTCCGAGGCCTAAGAAGTCCACCCTGCTGCCCCGACCCAGTATTGAAACGAGAAGAAGAGGCCTGTCTGTTGGGCCTGAATTGGGGCTGTCCAGCCCACTGCCCGTTGAAAGAACCTGAAAAATAGGGGTTGTTGGGCCACGACCCACTGCCCCAGCCCCACTGTCATGGGCCCCACAGTTGGGACCAGTAGTGAGGTGGCCCACTGTTGACTGGACGGGGACCACTGCCGGAATGTTGTCCACCGGAACCACTATCGGAACCGCCGAGTTTGCCCCCACGGTTTTTGCCATTATTCTTACGATTATTTTTGCCGCCACTATGAGCACGGTTTTGGCCTAAAATATCAACAAAACCCGAAGAATTTGTGGAGGACGTCATCATGACTACAGGGCTTGCACCGGTAGCCGCCTTCTTAGCCAAACCGGCTTTTTCCAAAATAAGCATGGAGCGGACTTGATAAAAAGCAGGAAGTGGATTACTTTGATGAATGAGAGTCCCAACGCCATTATAGGCCTCAGAAAGGCAGGCAACCAATCGTAGAACCAGACGATTATTTGTCACAGGTGCGCCAACGTTACGGAGTTGGTCTGCCAACTCCTTGAGTTTCTTGCAATATGCAGACACGTTAGAAAATTCTTTCATGCGAACTTGAGAGAATTCCTGCTCGAGTGTGACAACACGTGAATGTTGGTTATCTTGGAATATGTCACGCAATCTATTCCAGGTAGCCATAGTCATAGTGTCCTGCTCAATGATCGTTTGTAAGAGGTCAACCGAAATAGTGGAATAAATCCACTGGAGAACGGTAGCATCAAGAGTAATCCATAACTGAGGATCCTCCGCGGGAATATATGCAGCGGGAGGAATTATGTGATGGATGACTTGATGGGAGATAGCGTGAATTTTAAAAAATTCTGCCCACGTCGCATATTGGACATTTTCCATCTCAAGAACAATAGGGATGTTGTTCTTGATGTTAGAAACCGTGAGGGCAGGATGAAAAGTGTTCTTAGACATAACGAAAGAACAAAGGGAGAGGAGGGAAAATTTGGGAAGAGTGGAGGTAAAAATATCACGAATTCCGATGAAGGGGACGAAAATATAGGCAGTTGTGGCTGAGAAATGGCACAAAAACCGAGAGCAATATTTGAAGAACAAAGGCGGAAGCAAGTTAGACCTAGTCTCTTGATACCATGAAAGAAATAATCCCCTTGATTATTTTCATTAATTGAAAGAGAATATATGCAAGTTACATATTTCCATAATAGGAGAATCTTATTCCTATTCTAACTCCAAATCCATATTCTAGTAGTACACGACTCCTATCACTATGGTAAGTGTACAAAACTAATTAAGGTAACCTTTACACTACAATATTACAACAATATACACAAATAATATACAGCCCGTGATGGGCCAACCCGAGATGGGCTGGTCTGCCTTATACCGTGTTGGGCTTCAACCTAAAGGACCTGTGATATACACCATGTATAACAAGTGTATATCACGGGTATATACCTTGCTTGACATATTCAATTCTGGCCAGCAATATGTACGTGATAGGTGTTGGTTCACTTGGTTTAGCAACTTCATTTATAAGGTAGGCGTCAAAGGATCGGGATGGGATCCCCTCCAGTGAGCTATCGTCAAGTATTTATCAATACACACTTAGATGCAAGCCTAATGGACTGGATTCATTTTCATTAGTTATTATACTTTTTATTTATTTTAATTAACTAAATAATACGTATGTAAAACTAAACAACACTGCCGTAGCTCCAGACGCCATAGCTTCTTTTCTTGATCAGCATTCCAACTCATTTTGTCCTTTAATTTCAACCTAGTATGATCTTTCTTACACACAAGAAACTCAGCTTAATCTCACCTTATTGAGATTTAAATAGCCAAATCCATTTCTTATTTTTTTGGATATTCACAAGGAGGGAGTTTTGGAGTAACTGGTAAAGTTGCTGCCGTGTGATCGAAAGGTCATGTGTTCCAGCCGTGGAAACAACCTCTGGCAGAAATGCAAGGTAAGGCTGCGTACAACAGACGCTTGTGGTCCGGCCCTTCCCCGGACCATGCACATAGCAGGAGCTTAGTGTACCGGGCTGTCTTTTGTTTTTACAAAGCATTGAAGTTTTCTAATTCAATGGAAGTTTTCAGAATTAACAAGCCATTTTTCTCAAGTTAAGATGTACTCATTGCATAAACATACGTATACATGGAGATTCTAAAAAGATGATGTTTGTTTGAGCTAATAATGAAACTGAATTTTACAACTTAAGACGTGCTTGAAACAATGCTAGGTGCATGAAGACTGGAAGAGTAGCAATGGCTTCATTACAAAATGGACAAAAGATTTTATTGTTATCGTTCAGTGAATTTCTTTTATAAAAAAATTAGCTAATAAAATTAATAAAAAAAGTAAATGATACAAAGTGAATCCAGTCCATTAAATTTTTACTGCTTACGTGGCTTGCATCTAAGTGTGTATTGATAAATACTGGACGAAAACTCCTCTAAGTGTGTATTGATAAATACTGGACGAAAACTTACTGGAGGGTGATATCCTAGCATATTCTGTTTCTGAATACGTAGGTTGACGCCCCATCAATTGAGATAGCTAGTATATCGGGAAAGTTGATCTTAGGCTTGTTGGAAATTTGCTTTTGGCGGGGAGATGCGTCCACCCATCTTTGATGAATTAAACACTAGTGTTCCGCATGTTGGAGACCTTGTCTCTTCGCACATGCATGATCTACGAAGTGAGTAGATGACCGTAGGGCCAAGAATCGTCAAATTTCGTTGAGAAATGAAAGAGATATTGGTCCACGAAGTAAGGTGTTTAAGACATGGAAATGTGGTGTGGGACAAATCTACCACATCGGTGGGAATAGGAAGAATTGCTCTCTATATATGTCTCAAATTGGTAAAGGGTTTGGGACCCCAAGGGTATCCCACGTGTTTAAAGGAGGGAAGACCTAGGTGTGCTTGGGTTCAAGGCTAAGCCCACACGCGCGTCGCCGCCGCCCGCCCGTCCAGGCTGGTTTCGGGTTCTCGAGTTCTCGGGTTCTCGGGTCACGGGTCGTGGGTCTGTGGGCTGTGGTGTCAAAGAATGCTGAACTCTTTGAAGATAGCTTTCCTTGAAAAAGGAAAAAGGAGTAATTGCTCAAGGTTAACAAGAACCCGCGAGGGCCTGACTGTCCGGAACTAGACGTTCCGTATCTACAGGACTCGAAAGTTGCTGGCTATCCGGAACTTAATATTCCAGATCTGCAGAACTCAGGGATTCTAGATGTTGAACTGAGACGGAGAAAAGAAGGGGACAAAGACTTGTTCCAGTCCTTCTAGCTTGTATGGTTAAGAATGAACCATGGACAATTAACAAATAATTGTCATCTCCAAAAGCGCTGCTTTGGAAAGAAGCTAAAGAAAGAAATAGATTCTATCATATAGAACCATACTTGCGTAATGGTTGATCTTCCTCCGGTAAAAGAACCTTTGGGTTGTAAAATGTGCTCCCCTGTGAGTAGCTTCAGATCCAGGGCCATTGTAGTCTTACATGGCATAAATGTTGAAACAACCTTCCCAACCGGAGAGTTGAAAGAAGAGGATCAGAGTTGGTTTGCTGGACTGTTGGGCTTCTTCCTGAACTTTCATTTTGGTCCCTGAAATATTTATATTTTGGTCCTGAAAGTCTCAGATAAAACAGAAACAATGAATCTTACCACAGAAACATTGACTCTGAAGTTAGAAAGCCAACAGTTGGAGAATCAACAGTCTGAAAGTAAAAGTCATATTGAAACAAAGTCTCGATATGAAAGATATGGGTATCACAGATGACATCTTAGGAATTGGATTTCTAAGACATCTAACGGACTGATCGATAATTGACAGTCTCGTTGAAGCCACCAATGGATATGAATCATAGAACTGATTGAAATCATGGTGCACCCATAGATAAGGAGCGATATGCACAGGTCATGTGTAGTTTAATGTATTATACACACTACAACCGACCTGGTATCGTCCTACAAAGCAGATCAGTTGAACTAAAGTTCACTGATGATTTCAATACATGATCAATAGAAAGGCGTTAAGTCGGATATGACGATATCTGAATTATTTTCTTATCTAGAGATTATAGTATTATGGATGTCCAGCGGTTCTGAGAGAACACAGTGATGCAAACTGGACATCAAATCTGAAGAACACCAAAGCCACAAGTAAATGTGTATGGTGGTTCTTGGAAAATCCTCTAAGCAAACTTGCATCGGCCGATTCATGATGTAATCGGAGTTTATCGCTTTATACAAAGCATGAAAGAAGTTGAGTAACTTCACGACTCCTTAGAGGACGTCCCTTATTGGGAGAAACCCGTGCCTTCGGCAGCTTCTACACGTGGCTAGCCGGTCGGCTTCAGGAAGGACACGGATGACGGCGTCTGGACATATCTGTCAAGATCTGTCAGGAGACATAAGACCGTATGGCAGTTGATCATCACGGGTGTCACTACCTTATTTACTAACTAAGGGATTACCCGAAGATCAAGTGTTCTGGCCTGCTAGGGGAATGGGCTGAAAACCCAAACAATACGAACCTTTGCGGTGGTAACCCAACCATACTGATTGGAGATCCCAAGAATGTGGTTCAATGGGAAAACTAAGCGGCAAAAGGTTCAGTTGAACGCTTCGGTGGAAGCAAGAAGCACTTCGGATGATGATTTCTGTACGGAAACATGAATCCAAAGCTGTTCCCGCGATAGACATAAAAGTGCTACCTGCATGGGGGGTAAAGGTTAAGCTTCCAAACCTTTAATGATCCTCAAACGGTTGAGGTTAAGGTTGGGGAAACTTTTAATGATTCCTAACACTTGTGAAGTGGGGTATAGCATGATACCTTGTAGGAGATCACCTATTTAAGTGCGAGGATGGCCGCCTCAAATGAACGCACTTAAGAATCCAAGTGTGTCCATGGCCACAACGGACAGAAACGTAAGAAGGAAAATGAATAAGAAGAGTTATTGTGTTGGTATCATTGTCTTGGCTTACACTAAACACTGAAGGTTCAAGACATCATGTTCACCGCGCAGTAAGTAAGTCCGATGGTATTCAACTAAGGAAGGTTCAAAGCGAAAGCTACCGCTCCTGATGCAATATCTTTTCGCTGAAATATTGCTGAAATGTAGGCACCTTGTGCGTGCGCCACAATCTCTCTTTCATAGAGGGGATTGTTGGAAATTTGCCTTTGGCGGGGAGATGCGTCCACCCATCTTTGATGAATTAAACACTAGTGTTCCGCATGTTGGAGACCTTGTCTCTTCGCACATGCATGATCTACGAAGTGAGTAGATGACCGTAGGGCCAAGAATCGTCAAATTTCGTTGAGAAATGAAAGAGATATTGGTCCACGAAGTAAGGTGTTTAAGACATGGAAATGTGGTGTGGGACAAATCTACCACATCGGTGGGAATAGGAAGAATTGCTCTCTATATATGTCTCAAATTGGTAAAGGGTTTGGGAGCCCAAGGGTATCCCACGTGTTTAAAGGAGGGAAGACCTAGGTGTGCTTGGGTTCAAGGCTAAGCCCACACGCGCGTCGCCGCCGCCCGCCCGTCCGGTCCGGTTTCGGGTTCCGGGTTCTAGGGTTCTCGGGTCACGGTCACGGGTCGTGGGTCTGTGGGCAGTGGGGACTTTCTGATATTATCTTTTTGGACCAGAGAACTCTGCCAGATGTACAGTTTGATCCCTGAAGTTTCATATGTATAGTTTGGACCGAATTCTTTCATATGTACGAGTTTGGTCCCCGAAGTTTCAATATTTACAGTTTGGTCCCCGAGTTTCGGGAAGGTGACGGAAGGCAGAAAGCCTACCGTTGGGACTGTTTTTTGAGGTATTAATCAGCCATTACTTGGCTGATTAACTCCTCTATTAACAGCCCATTAATTGGGCAATTGAACAACCTCCTTCATGACCTTATTCACCTCATTCATGGAATTAAAACCTTTACAGCCTTGTTTGTGGCTGTTGGGCAGCCCCTCCTCATGCTATATATTGAGCCTCCTTTGGAGCAAAACAGTAGCCAGAAACAAGCTGAAAATAGACCCAAAACACACAGAAAATCAGCAAAACAGTGGCTGAAAAATCAGTCAAAAATAGTGACCAAACCCTCACGTATACACAAGATATACACTATAGAGACACACTATATACACAGAGACAAAAGAGAAGAGTAAAGAGAAACTATTCCTTCCTATTCCATATCTTCAGCAAGTCGAGTCATATTTGTTTTCTTCGACAGGCTCAACCTATTGGCTTTGTAGTGTTGAGATTATAGTGTTGTTTTATCTTGAGAGACTATTGCCCGCTAACGTAAAAGCATATATACGGGGCAATCTTGTC
This sequence comes from Anisodus tanguticus, assembly GCA_034509755.1. Classification (NCBI taxonomy): domain Eukaryota; kingdom Viridiplantae; phylum Streptophyta; class Magnoliopsida; order Solanales; family Solanaceae; genus Anisodus; species Anisodus tanguticus. Next base: position 41,273,935 of record CM067555.1, read on the forward strand.
TTAAGGATAGAGGGCTATCCTCGACTCAACACACAACGTTGTAACCATCCGATTTAGTTGTTTCTTGATTTCAGGATATCAAGATTCAAGACACAACAAGCTTGCGGCCAGTTCTCAACATTGGCTTTGCAATGTGATCAAGATTCAAGACACAACACACTTGCGGCAGTTTTGAAGATTGACCATTTATTTATCCTTTCGAACATTTGTAATAGTTATTACTTCCCGTACTGCTTTATAAAGTACAATAGAGTACACCAACAAGGCTTAATCGCTAATTGCTAATTCATGGAGTTGAACGGTACGTTTTCTTATTTTATATCAGGATTATGTTATGGTTGTGTGTTAATTTCTACTATGGATTTGAATTAATTATCTTACCGTTGGTATCAAGGATACCATAGTTAGGGATTTAGATCATTATTTAATCGTCAGTATACATATAAAACTCTGTTGTATAATTTTTGACCCATTTGAAAACTACCCTTCACCGGAAATCAAAATTTGATGCCCATATTGTTGATTTTTCCAACGTTGTCACTCGCTCTGGTGCCGGCGGTTAAGTGAGAATCAAAATTGAGCCTTTCTTAACTCACAGTGAGAATTTGATGCCCATATTGCTGTTATTAATAAAAACGATGGGGAAGAAGGAGAATGTTGTTATTAATGGAAACGATGGGGAAGAAGGAAAGGGAGAGAAGGAGTGGGGTGGAAAGGGGGTTTAGAATAGAGTTGTCCAGTGGGCCGGGTCGGCCCGATCTCGACCCGGCCCGGACTGATCCACCAAAGTAAAAAAAGATTGTCAGGTTCGGGGTTCGAATTCGGGATGGGGCCTGAATTCATCCCGCCCATCCCGATCTGCCCCATCCCAGCCCGTCCCGTCCCGTCCCGTTCCGATCCATCCCCTCCCCTTTTGCAAAAATAACCGTTGCAACAACGGTAAAATTTTGATTTTGGCCGTTGTGCAACGGCTATAACGATCATTTTTTGCTCCCCTACCCCATAAACCCCCTACCCCTTATTTTTAACCCATAAATTAATATATTTACACTTTAATCATATTTTTCCCAATTATAAATAATTCATTTTTCTCACAAATCTTCCTACTATCTCTCTAATAATTCAATTTATCTCTCTACAATTCTACAAATCTTACTACTATTAAATATTATATCAAAGTTAAAATTTTGAGAGTGAAGTTGGCAACTAGCTCGAAGATCATCCATCGAGCAAAGTTTCAATTTTTAAGCCCGAATACACGTTGACGTTACGTCGGCGTTTGGTACCTTCGTTCTTCTTTAAATTATTATTGTTACTTAATTTTAATTATCGCACTTAATTTCATTTATTTAATTTTTTACTTGTATAATTAAAATTGAATGATTTAAACGTTTGATTACGGGTAATGGTAAGGGTAAGGATGCTTTTTCTAGTAAGGGTAATAAGGGTAAGGGTACTTCTTCTAATAATCTGATTCCTAGTCCCAATGATTTGATTGATTTCAGTAATATTGATGAAAATATTTTTTTAATGATATACCAGTAGATGAATCAGAATTTAATTTAGACGATAATATAGATGACATACCCACTAGTGCACATCAATCTCAGGGTTCGACTGAGTCTCAGCCGGAAACTGCAATTGGAATGCCTCATGTTGCCCCTAGTATGAATCAAGGCCTCATAAAATGAATATTAAAACCAGATGCATGACATTTTTTTTATAGGGACGAAGAGAATCAAATAGCTAGATGTAAAATTTGTAAAAATGTTTATAAATTTAAATCAGAAAAGGTCAAGGTGGGACGGGAGGTTTACTGAGATATGTATAAGGCGAGCACACAGCTAGGTGAAATCAATATCTGGCTAAAAAATCGGGTGTGACAATGCCATCTGAGTCGGGACAAGGTCCACATAGTGTCCCCGGCCTAGTACAGGGTCAAATTAACCCTACGACGGTGGAAAATTTTGATCCTAAATATGATAAAAATAAAGATATGGAAAATATGGAAAAATTAAATGCGGTGGAGGTTTGCCCTTTTCATTTCCTTCCTCTCCTGATTTTATTCATTACATTCGAGAAAAATATAATTCTGCTTTCAATGGTTTTCCTAGATCAAATGTTAGAAGGGATGTTTTTAAATTTGCAAGTGAATATCAACAGTATTTACGTTATGCACTGTATCATTTTAATGGCAAAGTGGTTATCACTTCTTACATAAGTCGTAGTACTAACAGTAATGATTATTTAACGGTAACATGTCATTGGATAGATCAAAATTGGTATATGCAAAAACGTATTGTAGCATATAGATATATAGATGATAGACACACTGATAGCTTTATTGCAGATAATATTAATGAAATTTGTGAATACTATGAAATAAATGACAAAATTATGACTATTACATTAGATACTGCTTCTTTTAATGACTATGCTATAAGACTTTTAAAACTTAGATTAACTACATCTTTTTCTGATCATTTTCATATAAGATGTGCTTGCCATATTTATAACTTAGTTGTAAAGGATGACCTAAATTTTTTTGAAAGCATTCTTGATAAAATATAATTTGCTATAAACTTTATTTTTAAAGGTAAAAAATTACAGAGACGCAAAGAGTATAAAATAATATGTCATGATTGTGGATTATCATATTGAAAAATTTCAAAAGAAGTTTCGACTAGGTGAAATTCTCTATATGAGCAACTACTTGTTGCTTACGATTATAAACAACCTATTACTTTATTATTTAACGCTCATAATAAAAATTTCAAGGGATATGCTTGTAGATAGTGATTGGGATAAAATTTTAGAACTTAATGGATTTTTAGAGAAATTTTATCAAGCTACTAAAGAATTTTTTGGTATTTATTATCCTACTATTTCAAATATGTTATTTTATATAGATCTAATATTTTTGTTACTTAATGAATATATGAAAAAATCAACTTATAAGACAGCTATTGAAAAAATATTTAAAAAATACTTTTTTCCTATCCCCACTATTTATATTATTGGTGTTGTATTAAATCCAACTATTAAAGTAGACGGTTGTAAAACACTTGTAGAAATGATTTATGATTGTGTAGAAGTACTTCCAACAGACCTAACTGAAGAACCAATTGACATATTAACTAAAGAAGCAATTACGTCTAGCATACACACTGAATGCAAAAAAAAAATACATATTACCAACAACAAAGTGCAAATAATCAACCGGCTTTTGTACCATCTTCTACTACTTCGCTGCAACCTTATAAAAAACATGTGATTTCTGCTGCTAGTATTTAAGGCCTTAGAAATAAAATGTGTAGTGGTTCAACTTCTTTCACACGTTAGAGAATTTGATGTTTATCTTTTGCAGGGTGTTGTATCGTACAAATTAATTCTCAATGCTGAAGGACAAGAAGACTTGCTGAAATATTGGAGGGAGAATGAGAAGACATTTCCGACGCTAACAAAGATGGCCCGAGATGTGTTAAACATTCAAGCGTCATCAACAGCGTCTGAAAGCGCCTTTTCCGCGGGAAGATTTCAAATTGGAGAGCACATACATTCATTGGCGGGAGACACATTGGAGATTGCAGTTCTATTCAGAGACTGGATTTGTGCAGAGCGTAGGAGGTGCGGCCAACCGGAGACCAATGAAGAAGAAGACTACAACTACAACGAAATATTGTCCGAGGGAACAGGAAATGATGTTGAAGAATTTGACAAACAAATTCCAATTCCAACAGAAGATCCTTAAGACATTGTGAGGAAATTTGAAAGAGTATGGTTGAATATGTAGCTTTTTTAATTGCAATTTAAGTATTTTACTATGTCATTTGCAACTTTTGAACAACACCACAAAGTTGTAATTTTGAAATTGTATTACTATGTCATATTTCTATTAAATAATATAAGAGGCACAAAAACAACCTTGGGATATTTTTATTACACTATTTTGTTCAATTATTGGAGTGTTTGTATATAACTATATATTATTTTTTTTAAATTAAGTGGCAAAAAAAAAGGAAATCCCTAGTCCCGACCCGACCCGATCCGCCCCAACCCGACCCCATTCCGGCGGGATGTGGGACGGAACGGGACCTCCCACCGTCCCGCCTATCCTGGCCCGCCAGGCCTGCCGAAACTCGAGTCCCGACCCCCCGATCCGCCGGGACCCGCCCCGGACCGCCCTGTTGGACACCCTTAGTTTAGAAGAAGGAGAAAGGCTAGAAGGTTAGGGGTATGGGTCTATTTTTTTTATTGTACAATAATACACACATCAATGGGCCCATCCTATTTTTATAAAATTCACTCACCTAAATTTCTTTTTCTTTTTTTGCCACGTCAATATTTGAGGTGATATTTATTTCACTTCATACTAGATTAGGGATATATAAACATTCGTAAAGTTTAGTTGCTAAAGTGAGTTTTCAGTGCAAGTTTAAGGGTGAAAAAATATATTTTCTCTATATTAAAAGCACGAAGGGCCTTAGAAATGTTGATTGAATTTTTTACCCTTTATTAAAAGACTCTACAATAAACAAAATTGTCATTTACTAGTTTCCACAAATTATTATTAGAACTATTCAGTATTTAAGATTTTAAAATTCAATTGATAATAATAGAATTATTTTAGTTACCAACTCAATTTTACTTCCACGAGGATTAATGTAATAGCTATTGTTCTGATTTCCATAATTGAGGAATTCTCCAAATGATTAACTAAAAATGTAACTTTTTAAAAATATTTGAACCACACGATGGAAAACTACCATAAACCTTGGGACTTGTATTTCTATAATTTTGTTGCCAACTTTGTTTAGAAGCGAGTAATAAAGTGACTTTTAACGTAAACAAAGTTCATAAATATTAATTATTTTTTATATTAAATTTTAAAACTAAAGTTGTTATTGAACACTATATTTTCAGATTTTGGTGGTAAATAAAATCCTACTAGAGTTAGAAAAGTGCATCTATACATCTATAAAAGAATTTTAGTAATGGGAGAAAAAAAAAACCTTAAGACCATGTTCGATAACCTTTTCTTTTGAGATTGTGCTCATTTTTAATTATACAATATTTTACAATTTACATAGGTTAAACCTGCACATGATTGATACATGTGTGATTAATGGTCTGATTATTTTTTTATTTTTTTATCGATTGATTGACTCATGCCACAAATTTTGTTACTCCATCATGCTGATTTCTTCTACCTTGCTACCTAGTTCGAAGGCAAAGAAAGGTTAGAATTTTTTTTAATCGTCTCTAGTAAATGTATATCTTCATTTGTATGTATTGATATATCCATTTGGCTAATTAGTGAAAGTTGATTAAAAATTTGATTTAAGTTTTTTTTAAAATTGAATGATTTTAATTAAATACATTATGTTTAAGTGTTCAGAAGAAATTTAATTCATCTAATGTATCACGCTATGCACACGTGCAAACACATGTACGCTAAAACTATTAAAAGTACTCAACTTTTTCTTAATTCTTTTATATTGTTCAATTTTCAATAATTCATTTTACTTTTAGTCTGCTTCTGCTGAGGACAAGTAATAGCTACATTCATACTTATTCTCCATGAATTTTTTATATTTAGTATTATTTGTCTTACAAAATTGCTATGTTTCATTATTCAAATAAGGAAATAATTTAAATAAGATATTTAATAATGGGGTTGTCTTTCTACTTATTTCAAATAAGGAAAGATTTAATGCATAAAAAATTGTTGATTTAAACCTCTTAAATATTAGGGGAAAACTAAAATGATAATTTTGTTAAATTTGAAGTCAATATTTTCAACTGGTAAAAAAAATACATTTCGCTAAAGGGTTTTACAAAAATATTATTTTAAATTTTTATTAGTTCAATTCTTTGTTCACGTTATTGGAAATTTTGCATGCAGGATAACCTTTTGATGCAGTAATACATGATTGTTGTTAAATTACATAGGGGAAGGGATTAAGAATTTTATGAATATAATGTATTTTCACTTAAAAAGGAGGAATTTAATTTTGAGCAACTAAAAATAAAAAATAACATGCCACTGCAGGGGGTTAATTAAAGTATCATCAGGAAGGTCGAGATGCATATATATATATATATATATATCTGGACGATTTTAAATAACAGAAAACAACATTTAGTTTATAATGTTGATTGAAAGATACTATAATAGATAAAATTGTCATTTATTATTAGTTCATTCAAAATAAAACATTTAATTATTTTCCTATTATTTAGGACTTCAAAATCATTTAAAATATGGTTATTAAATCCTATATAATAGACTATCTAAATTAGTCTGGAATTCTTTTACCACTGCATTAAACATTATTCACTAGGAAACAATAAGATTTTATTACACGGTAAAGATACAAAGGTACAATAAAAAATCGCCATGATATACCTGATCCATGCATAATATCAGAAAAAATAGATATAAATTTTTGACTGCTACTTAGTATTGACAATAGGTCTGAAAAAATATCTAAAAATATCAAATTTATATTACTTTACTACTCAAGCTGCATTATATACCCACCACCAATATATCGCAGGATTCATCATGACAGGAGCTTTTTGAGCAATTTAGGTACTAACAATATAGCGATAGTTTAACGATTTGTATCTAAGTTTAATTTTTTTCTATAGTATTCGTTTTTAAATGAGATAGACTAGTATCATCAAAGCCATGTAACTAATGGCATAACGTTATTCCATATTAGTTGAAATTTTGGGCATACCCTAATAAGAGAGGAATCCTCTACATCAAATATCACATCGTTCACATTAGTACCTTTCTGGTTCCAAGGAGAAGCTAGATTCCATAATCCATAGTAAGTTTTGCAAGTACACACGCTATTAGGAATGGAACCACTGAAGTGGCAGATCTAGTCTTTAGCAACATGTTCATGTGAACCCGGTATTTTTGACGCTTTGTATACATGAAACCTTCAAAATTTTTAACAAATACTAGATCTAAACGTAATGATTATGAGTTCAACGGTAAGAACCTTAAACGATTGAACTCACCAAGTTAATATCCTAGATCCATACAGATAAACACCTGTAGTTGACACTCAGCAAAGACAACCGTCTTCAGAAGCAGAACATAAACCTACTTTTTGCATTTCCGAACTTACTGAGCAATATCGAAATCAAAATTGATGAAAAAGTTAGCTAAGTTTCCATTCACCAACTCAAATTACACGATAGCATAAAGGGTCCGCATCTTTTAAAGGAAAAGAACACATTTCTATAAGATGCTCTTAGTAAACTACTCTGCTATAGTAGAATAGCTGGTTTACATGTCAATAACATTTGTAGCTAGAGAAGGCTATTCTTCAGTTCAAGGTGCTCAAAGATTTTCTTCATCTTCCTGGTTGTCATCTGAGGCTAGAAGATGATTTAATGCGACTTTCGCCTTCTTTGTTTCTTTTGACTTCTCATTAGTTTCATTTTCGTCGCCCTTTCTCTTGAGCGATTCATCTTTCTCAGCCTCTATTTCTCCTTCTTCAGTTGCAGCACCTTTTCCATCAGAGCTCTCTGTCTTTGGTTCGGGTTCAACCTTGTTTTCTCCATCATCTACAGCTGCTTTCGACGATGCAGCTCCAGGTTGACGTAAAACGGAGCTGACTTCTTCATTGTTTGCAAGATCAATGGAGGTTTTCCCTGCCTTGTTTTTAGTGTTAACATTTGCACCTTTCTTCAGCAAATATTTAATGAGTTCCAGGTGGGACCCTTGGGCAGCATAATGAAGGGCGGTCATACCCTTGCGGTTGCATGATTTGACGGAGACTCCAGAACTAACAAGAAGCCTAACAACTTCCAAATGACCTTTTTGAGCAGCAAAGTGAATTGCACCCATGTCATCCATAGCAGCAGCACCTACATCGGCTTTGTTTTTGCAGAGATATTCCACTATTTGGTCATGCCCAGACCATGCTGCTAGATGGAGCCTAAAGTCCATTTTAAAATGGATTAGTAAGGCAAAATGATATAACAAATCAAAGGAAAAAAAAGGCAAAATGATATAAAAAATTACTGGATCAAAGTGACTTCACTCACTTGGGATTTGGAAAAACCGAAAAAAAAAAATTAAGAATTAAAGAATGACTTTTCAAACTCGTGGTCTAAAATAAGCTATAGATATTTATGTGGCTGTAAATCATCTCATCAAGGGTAAAATGAGAAGTTTAAAATTAAATTGTTACTCCCTCCGTCCGTCCCATTTTATATGAAGGTCTTTGACTTAGCACAAAGTCTAAGAAATAAAGAAAACTTTTGAAACTTGTAATCTAAAACAACCCATAGAAATTTGTGTGGCTAGATATCATTTCATTAAGGGTACAATGCGTTAGGATTTACGTCCCGAAATAAATCCTATCTAATCAGAAAACAATAAAACAAACCAAGAACAAATAACACATACAAATTTATAGTGGTTCACCCTCAATGTGAGAGCTAGTCCACTTGCCGTTGTAGATTTATAATGGTTCACCGCTCGTTCAATGTTCGATTCATTCTTTCTGCTATTCCATTTTGTTGGGGCGTTCCAGGAATAGTCTTCGCCATCTTGATCCCATTATCAGCACAATACCGTTTGAAGTCACCATCAATGTATTCTCCACCGTTGTCGGACCTCAAGCTCCTCAACTTGAGGTTTGTCTCATTCTCAACCATGGCTTTCCATCTTTCGAAGACAGTGAACACGTCGGATTTATTTTTCATAAAATAGACCCATAGTGGACAGTGGCGGTCCCCACACGTCAGTGTGCACTAATTCAAGCTTCTCAGCCTTCAATTCCCTACCTGCATTTGAAAAACTTACTCGTTTCTGTTTTCTGAGAATGCATCTTTCACACATATGATGGTCCACCGACTTCAGCTTCGGAATCATGTCGTTAGTCACTAAAAGCTTCATTCCTTTCTGGCTTATATGCCACAGCTCTGTCTTCTTTGTGTTGTCAACCACAACGGCCGTATCACGACAACTTGTCGTCATATAAAGAGTGTCAGTTTTCTTACCTCGACCAACCACCATAGCGCCTTTCGCCACCTTCTAGGACCCGTTACCAAAGCTAACATTATGTCCCCCATTATCAAGCTGACCCACTGAGATCAAATTACGCATCAACTTCGGCACATATCTGACCTTTGTGATATTCCACATGTCCATTTGACATCTTCAACTTAATGTCTCCAGTACCAACATCTAAAGGCTCACTATCTGCCAAATAAACTATGCCGTGATTCCCAGCAACGTAATTTGTCATTATATCACGATGTGGGGTGGTGTGTAAAGACGCTCCTGAGTCAAGCACCCAAAAGTCGATCGGGCTGTCAACGGATAACGACAACGCATCACTAATGTCTTCAGTGGAAGCATTGATTCCACTCCCCTTGTTGTCCTCCTTCTTTGGTGCCCTGCATTTCTTCTTGATGTGACCCGGTTTCCCACAGTTCCAACACTCAAGTGTTCGCCCGGATCTGAATTGACCCCTGCCATTCCTTGACTTCGACTTGCCCTTATTTCGGTTGTAGTTTCTGTAATAATTTCTGCCTTTGTTTTCAACATTCAAAGCAGAACTTGTCGATGCTTCACCAGAATCTATCCTGCGAACCTCCTTAGCAAGGATACGATCTCTAACATCGTTGAATTTCAGTTTATCACTGCCGACAGAATTACTAACTGCTGCTCTCATCGGCTCCCAACTGTTCGGTAGAGACGCCAGCAAAATTAGGGCTTGCACTTCATCATCAAACTCGATTACAACCGATGATAGTTGATTAACAATCGTGTTGAATTCATTCACGTGCATTGCCACATGAGCACCTTCTTCCATCTTTAGATGAAAAAGTTTCTTCATGAGAAATACTTTATTGTTAGCCGAAGGTTTCTCATACATGTCGGACAGAACCTTCATCATGCCAGCGGTGGTCTTCTCCTTTTCCACGTTGTCAGCAACGTTCTTCGATAGTGTCAATCGGATTACTCCCACAACCTGTATGTCAAGGAGATTTCAATTTGCATCATTCATCTCCACTGGCTTCGGACTCAGCGGTTGATGAAGTTTTCTGCCGTACAAATAGTCTTCAATCTGCATTCTCCAGAACGCAAAATCTGTACCATCGAATTTACCGATGTCGTGTGACGAACCATCTTCGCCTCCCATTGTTTTCTGAATCGCAACACAACATGTCGCTCTGATACCAGTTGTTAGGATTTACGTCTCGAAATCCTACCTAATCAGAAAACAATAAAACAAACGAAGAACAAATAACACACACAGATTTATAGTGGTTCACCCTCAATGCGAGAGCTAGTCCACTTGCTGATGCAGATTTTACTATAATGGAGTTTTGAGTTTACATTTCTCCTTCTCTCTTTTTCGGCTACACACCACTCTTTAGAGAGTCACCTCTCTCAACTCAACTCTACGAGAAAATGGCGCTCTAAACTATATATATATATATATATATATATAGAAAACTAGGGCGAATATAATACAAACCTAAAATTTCCAAATTACCCTCCACTAATAACATTACACCGACTAATGCCAGCCCCCACAATCGGCTGATCCCAACCCTCTGCGTAGGGTCTTCATAGTGTCGGTAAATGAATTAGGCTCCACAACTCAACACAAAGGTAAAGTTAGAGTTGAATTGTTACTAAATATAGAAATGTGTCATTCTTTTTTAGACCGACTAAAAAGGAAAGAGTGTCATATAAATTGAGATGGAGAGAGTACTAAATATAGAAAGGTGTCTTTCTTTTTGGGACTGACTAAAAATGAAAGAGTGTCACATAAATTGGAACATAGAGTAGTTACTACAAAAATAAAGCGCGACGGGACATCCAAAACTGGCCATATTATGGTAGTATTGAAGTCAGTGGGGACAGAATATCAGGAGGAAAGAAATTGAAAACTGAACCACAAAGTGACATTGATTAAGTAGTTGAATAAAATATTTTCAAAGGAAAAAAGGACATGACCAACTAGATAATACACATATATCAGGTAATGAAGTGTTGATGACAGTGGTGAGAACAAAATCAGATACAAAGGGGGCCTATGGAGATAAAGAATATCATAAAAGAATAAGCATCCATCCTATCTTCTCATGTATAGACAAATGAATTTACTTGGAAGATACTATCAATTTTCACTTTCTTTTATTTCAACGAACATGTACTATTACTAATCATTTTGTTTGAGTTGCCATTGTATATCTCTTGTTGTCTTTTTCTATTATCTCACATTTAATAGGCTATCAAACAACACTCTTTGAGGGCAAAACTTATGCCTAGGGAGACAATCTGTTCATAGCCAGCAATAAAAAGTAGAATGTTTTTGTGATAACCATAAGTAGAAATTTTCTATGATGAATATTCTTGGTAACTTGAAGCAGATCTTTCTGATCTAACAGTATGACAGTGAATGCTACAAGCCAGAAAATCCATAACATTAGCCACAGAATAACATTAGTTTACATGTGAAGGCATAAAACAACTTATAAAGCAAGTGTTAATACAGTAGATTTGATAACTACACAACCTAAAGCTTGTAATAATCACAAAAGACTAATCTTTATTCGTAAAACTTAGTGGAGATCCCCTTAAAAGTATTGACAACAGTACAAATTAACCACCTTTCTTCGTCATGCAAATCCCTGACATATGTTTGAGTTTTACCTCAAGATATCCACCTTAGGCACTTCCTTTCCCGCCTTTTAAAATCATAAGTACATGAGGAGACTGAGTGTAAGCTCTATCAGATAAAGTTTTTTCTCACATATCAATGGATATCCGATAAGATTATCTCCATGGGCAGACCTTGATACTCTCATTTCTTCAGATTGTCCAGTTTAAAATTTTTACACTTAAAAAAAAGTAATAGTAAAAATAGAAGACAAATGAAAATTCTACAAGGGGCAGGAACATCGTCATGAAGTTCATAATAATACCTTAACAATCTTCTCTATTTCTACTTGCGACCTTCTTCCATCCCCTTTCCCAACTCTGTTCTTGACCCAGCAGCCTCATCAATCTCTCAAAATCCCTAGGGCTGCTAAATATGCCCCTTGCTCAGAGCCACAGACTACATCACAGCTATTTACTACCATAGCTTGCTATTGCACAATCATCTCTAGACTCATCAGAATTGCATGTCCACATCCCTTTTTAAGGCAAAATACATTGATAAACCTATAAACTTGTCAATATATTTCATTTAGACACTCAAACTACGACCTCTTCTATTGAGCACCTAAACGATAAAGTGTTGTATTAGACACTTCCAACTCAAATTTGGAAAACCTTTTGTACGTGGTTGAGTTAACCACATAAAATGTCACCTCCTTTAATTATACACACCAGCCTCAGTTAGAACGGGCCTACAATTTTACGGCTTATTGAGGCTAATGTGATAATTAAGGAGGTGCCATATATTAGGTGGATAACTTATCTACAATTGACATCTAAGAACACGCGCAAAAGCTTTTCCAAAATTTGAGCTAGAAGTGTCTGATAGGAACACTTTATTACGTGTTCATGTGTTAAATTGGAACAAGTCGTAGTTCGAGTGTCTAAATGAAATGTATTGATAAGTTTAAGGGGTCGTCGATGTATTTCGACTTTTTCTAATAACTGATTTTCCATGTCCACATTCTGAGAGCAACTTATGTTAACTACTTCAATGGGTATCCAATGCTTCTCCAAGATACTATTTTCACCAATCACATTGCTTCACCGAAATAGCAGATTCCATGCCTGACTTTTATTCTTGAATTGGTAACATATTTCATATATATAAAATCAGCAAATACCTAACTGATGTCCTCCATTACCAGAGTGGGTGGAATTAAGCAGATCGAATTATTATTATTTTTTGATAAGGTAAGTTTTTACTAAAAAGTACCAAGGTGGTACAAAATTACAAAAACCAGTAACTACCACAACAGGGAAACTACACTCCTATCTCCTCTAGAAAATCTATATATTGTTCTATATTTCCCATAACACGCCTTTAACACCAGATCGTGTTATTATTAATTCCACCTCGATTGTCAAACATCTTCAGCGGACAGAGGCAACAGTAGATAGCATTAACCTGATGGTGGCACACTAGAGGACAACATATAAATTGAATGAGCATTACAAAACATTAGAGGCGCCATTTTAAGTTGCTCAATAACATGGACAATGGGAGGTACTAAAATGTAACTTAATCCCCCATTACATGTTACTGTATCCTCTCCTGTCCAAATTACTTGAGCTAATTAACTAAGGAGGTGTGAGTGTTAGTGTCTATCTGTTTAACATCTCTAAGTAGTCACATGATTTAACAAGGCTGTTTACGCGTTTATAAACTAGCTTGTAACATGTAACACTAAGTTCGAGCCCTGCACCACGCGAACTAACTCCGGCATTTAAGTGGGGAAGGATAAAGGCGTGGGCCCATCATCCCTGAGTCTCGAAGGATGTAGTTGACCAAAGGGTCAGCTGCAGATGGATTTCTCGGTCATCAAAAGAAAACAAAACATGTAACACTAAAATTCTAACAGCTGAGGTTTTGATGTCTCCCCAACGCAGATCAAACCTTAGAAATTATTTACTGGAACAAGCCTTGAGGGTGACTGAACTACCTTCCCAGAACCCAGAGAGAGCATAGCCAACGACTGATTCTTCTACCCTTCGTGCCCGACTTCTCTCCGCTTAGACGGGTTTTGTCGAGACAGTAGATTCGGCGACGGGTTTCCAACCGTTTCCAATACAGAGTTTCTCGTTAATTTCCTTTCACTTCAGAGGTTAGGAGATTTATACGCACCGATATTGAAAGAGAGGGGTTTCATTCTGATCTTATCAGGATCTCTAGTAAGCGATACAATCTCAACATTTCCAGTCAATGAGGATGAGGAGGGTAGCATCTCGACCAACCCTTGATCCTCTTGGTGCCGTATGGAGACCCATTTTATTCTATTTTCCATGCTACTATGTTAAGTCGGCCGTTGAATTAGTTTAACAAGGCCTTTCTTCCTCGTGAAGAAGGAGTAGAGACCTAGCTTTCATTTGTCTGTTAAAATGTAATGCTATACCTTTTGTCCTTGAGAATCGGTTGGGTATAGTGGGAAAGAGTTTGACGATCTAGTTACATATCACATAAGATGGGTACTCCCGATATTGTCTTGGGAATTCGAAGTATATATAGTAGCGTACTGGACTCCATCTACATAAGTAAAAGCATTCAAAAATCACTTAACAGTTCTTATTTCCATTTTCCGACTCTCATACTCTATTATATTCGAATTTTATTCGACTAATTCAGATACTAATGCGGGACTAATTTGCAAAAAACCTTCCTCTGATATTGAGTCTTCGAGAGCCAGACTAGAAATGATAATCCCTACGGAAAGATAGTTGGCTGCCATCCTAGACACCGTCTTATTAGCCCATGGAAATTATCTAAACCGAGCGGATCAAACCTTTCTTCTTCTTGCTCAAGCAGATGTCGAACCTCATTATTTAGCGGCTCTCCGAAGTCAGAGAAATGGGTGGGGCCTTTCTGATAGGCGGGACAAAGCGCTTTCAATCGTGATGAAAGAAGGGGCAATGCCTGTACGGTCAATATATTCTTCTTGATTACTCGCTCAGCTCTATATACAACTATATTAGTTAGCTTGTTCGCTTTTTGCTACCTGCTCGAACTATTACTATTAGCTAAACAACCCTTTCTTTGTGTTTAACCGCAGTTAAACACAACCAAAGCAAAGGGAGGAAAGAGCTATAAGGAAGACTGATTCACTCGCTTTCGAGAACTAAGATTTACAGCTTATTCTCCGTTCGGCGAATCTTCTTCCGGGGAATTCAACTCTTCTTTCATAGATTGGGAACATAATAAGCACCAGTAGCCTATTGAGTTAGATGAGCTACATGACTTTCATTAGCTCCTAGCGCAGCATATCTGAATTCACAATAGGGTTAAGAGTGACTTGCTTACAACCTTCACTTTAGCGAGCTGTAGGACAAACTACATTCAAGAGGAGAAAGTACACTTTGAATAGAAGGATCAGTGTCTATAGCAGTCCTGGAGTTAGGTTATGATGGTCTTGCCCTTGAATTCCGTTCCCTAGTTCAATCCGGAACTCCAAATGTGTAAGTAGCGGCCAATCGGCTCTGTCCTTTTCAAAGAGGTTATCCTTCTCTCCCCGCTTCTTAGTCTTATAGGATAGCTCACCATTCAAGTAAGTCACTTTACCCGGCGCTTACTGTCTTCTTTCTAGCCTAATTGGTAGCAGTCCCTTTTTAGAACCCCCTTTCCTTTTCTTCTCTTTCAGCAGCCTCGTAGGCCAGCTTCAGCTTCGAATAAAGATAAAGCAGTTCAAGCCCGCTTGAGATCTATCCAAGACCTGTCCGATGGCTACTTCCAATTCAAGTGGCACTTATCTTAACACAACTCGGGCTAATCAACTCCCCGCCTAGCTAGACCGGGTGAAAGCAATCAAGCCAAAGCAATACTTATTCCTTCAACGGTAAGAGTTGCAGATGAAATAGCAGTGGTTATGCCGTTCCCTACTCAAAGAAGAATAGTATTAGAGTCAAGACCGGTGCTATCCCCTTCCCCTGCTACGCTTCCTTACTCAACAATCAAAGAAGCATTTTTGATTCCCCGATCCACTCTCGTGCTAACATGCTAACAACGGTTTAGGTAAGCCACGGGCTAAGCGGGAATGCCCTATCTAAGAGCCTACTTCCTTTTGATCTCTCAGCTCTGCTCCTGGGGATTCATCTCTACCCTTTTCATAAAATGTAGTGGCCAAACCAGATAGTCCATTTCCTCTCTTTTCTCGCTCCTCAAGAAAGACGGCTAGAAACTTCCTATTAGGAATGGCTTCCTTTCAGGTTGTGTTGTTACAGACCAGACTGTTCTAACAGGGTAGGGGAGACGGATAACTAATCTAATACAATACAACTATGATCGGGCATTAGCGCAGATAAGATCAGACTAAATGTGTGAAGGATATGGTTTTGGTTCTCTTCTGTCCCGTTCCTTCAATCAAAGAAGAATCCCCTTTCCTTTTCTTCTCTTTCAGCAGCCTCGTAGGCCAGCTTCAGCTTCAGAATAAAGATAAAGCAGTTCAAGCCCGCTTGAGATCTATCCAAGACCTGTCCGATGGCTACTTCCAATTCAAGTGGCACTTATCTTAACACAACTCGGGCTAATCAACTCCCCGCCTAGCTAGACCGGGTGAAAGCAATCAAGCCAAAGCAATACTTATTCCTTCAACGGTAAGAGTTGCAGATGAAATAGCGAGTGGTTATGCGTTCCCTACTCAAAGAAGAATAGTATTAGAGTCAAGACCGGTGCTATCCCCTTCCCCTCGCTACGCTTCCTTACTCAACAATCAAAGAAGCATTTTTGATTCCCCGATCCACTCTCGTGCTAACATGCTAACAACGGTTTAGGTAAGCCACGGGCTAAGCGGGAATGCCCTATCTAAGAACCTACTTCCTTTTGATCTCTCAGCTCTGCTCTTGGGGATTCATCTCTACCTTTTTCATAAAATGTAGTGGCCAAACCAGATAGTCCATTTCCTCTCTTTTCTCGCTCCTCAAGAAAGACGGCTAGAAACTTCCTATTAGGAATGGCTTCCTTTCAGGTTGTGTTGTTACAGACCAGACTGTTCTAACAGGGTAGGGGAGACGGATAACTAATCTAATACAATACAACTATGATCGGGCATTAGCGCAGATAAGATCAGACTAAATGTGTGAAGGATATGGTTTTGGTTCTCTTCTCGTCCCGTTCCTTCAATCAAAGAAGAATCCCCTTTCCTTTTTTCTTCTCTTTCGGCGGCCTCGTAGGCCCGGCTTGACTTGAGAATAAAGATAAAGCGATTCAAGCCCGCTTGAGATCTATCCAAGACACTGTCCGATGGCTACTTCCAATTCAAGTGGCACTTATCTTAACACAACTCGGGCTAATCAACTCCCCGCCTAGCTAGACCGGGTGAAAGCAATCAAGCCAAAGCAATACTTATTCCTTCAACGGTAAGAGTTGCAGATGAAATAGCAGTGGTTATGCCGTTCCCTACTCAAAGAAGAATAGTATTAGAGTCAAGACCGGTGCTATCCCCTTCCCCTGCTACGCTTCCTTACTCAACAATCAAAGAAGCATTTTTGATTCCCCGATCCACTCTCGTGCTAACATGCTAACAACGGTTTAGGTAAGCCACGGGCTAAGCGGGAATGCCCTATCTAAGAGCCTACTTCCTTTTGATCTCTCAGCTCTGCTCTTGGGGATTCATCTCTACCTTTTCATAAAATGTAGTGGCCAAACCAGATAGTCCATTTCCTCTCTTTTCTCGCTCCTCAAGAAAGACGGCTAGAAACTTCCTATTAGGAATGGCTTCCTTTCAGGTTGTGTTGTTACAGACCAGACTGTTCTAACAGGGTAGGGGAGACGGATAACTAATCTAATACAATACAACTATGATCGGGCATTAGCGCAGATAAGATCAGACTAAATGTGTGAAGGATATGGTTTTGGTTCTCTTCTGTCCCGTTCCTTCAATCAAAGAAGAATCCCCTTTCCTTTTCTTCTCTTTCAGCAGCCTCGTAGGCCAGCTTCAGCTTCAGAATAAAGATAAAGCAGTTCAAGCCCGCTTGAGATCTATCCAAGACCTGTCCGATGGCTACTTCCAATTCAAGTGGCACTTATCTTAACACAACTCGGGCTAATCAACTCCCCGCCTAGCTAGACCGGGTGAAAGCAATCAAGCCAAAGCAATACTTATTCCTTCAACGGTAAGAGTTGCAGATGAAATAGCAGTGGTTATGCCGTTCCCTACTCAAAGAAGAATAGTATTAGAGTCAAGACCGGTGCTATCCCCTTCCCCTGCTACGCTTCCTTACTCAACAATCAAAGAAGCATTTTTGATTCCCCGATCCACTCTCGTGCTAACATGCTAACAACGGTTTAGGTAAGCCACGGGCTAAGCGGGAATGCCCTATCTAAGAGCCTACTTCCTTTTGATCTCTCAGCTCTGCTCTTGGGGATTCATCTCTACCTTTTTCATAAAATGTAGTGGCCAAACCAGATAGTCCATTTCCTCTCTTTTCTCGCTCCTCAAGAAAGACGGCTAGAAACTTCCTATTAGGAATGGCTTCCTTTCAGGTTGTGTTGTTACAGACCAGACTGTTCTAACAGGGTAGGGGAGACGGATAACTAATCTAATACAATACAACTATGATCGGGCATTAGCGCAGATAAGATCAGACTAAATGTGTGAAGGATATGGTTCTGGTTCTCTTCTATCCCGTTCCTTCAATCAAAGAAGAATCCGTGCCAGCCCCCCCCCCCCCCCCCTTCAGATTTTTGGAGAAATGTGTTTGTAGAACGGCATATATTGTGACCTAAAACTAACAAATTCAGTGTTTTGGAATAGATACTTGGACAAAACATCAATTATGGTAAAGAGAGATGTGAATAATCTCAAATACCAATGTTAGCAGCTTAGAAGTTTTAACCAAATTTCTAAAACCGTCTGCAGAAATCTATATATCTTCTCAGACTTGAATATGTACATTCAGAATAGCATTCACCCTCCAACATAGACAAAGCTCTGTGTCAATGATGTAGCAAAACTAAAATCAAATGGAAGTCCTTTATACAACTAGAGCAATAGGTCCAAAAGGAAAACATCATATACAGTGGGAAATAGAATAAAAAAAGCCTCAAAAAAGTAGCATCACTTGTGGAACTGGTGGGTTTCCGGGCCTCTTAGTTGGAAATACAAGATCTAGCTAATCAGAAATAGATACTGAGGCAAGCGAATAGTCCAACTTCTACCAAAATTTTGACAATAATACACGAGCAGAGACGACAAAATAGAGTTGTGCCCTTCCCTTATCACCTTAGCTACTCAAAGGGAGAGATGGAGCTAGGATTTAAATCTAATGAGTTTGGGATTCTAGTTATCTTAAGTTACTAGATTCTAAATTAATATTTTGTGCATATTCAATGAATTTTTTAAGACAAATATAGGGTTTGGACTGAAGCTACTGGGTTCGACGAATCCCTAAGCTATACTCTAGCTCCACCGCAAACGGCAGTCAAAGTTGCACCCTAGATTTCAAACCAATGGGTGCGGACCAGAATCAGATTTCAACTTTATGGGTTCTAGATTTTAAAATGACGATTTTATGTATTAATAACTAGGTTCCAAAATTGTCTTTTGTACATATTGAATTGAATAATTTTTTTTTAACACAAATACACTGATTGAGCAAAATCTAATTGATTCGACCAACCCATATCCGAGTTTCTAGCTCCGTCCCTGGTGCAGCAGACCCACTAATCTGGGTACAAATGTGTGGCTGCCACAAAACAACATTCGCCAATTAGCTCCAAAATACTTACAATTTCCTCATATTGGTTATAAGTTCCTAAAAGTGATGTTCTAGAAATACCTACTATCAAAAAGCTTCAAAATTACGGTTGTGCTTGGATTACATATAAATGTTCTTGGATAAACATTTTTGCTTACTTACCAAACACTAGAAAATAAGTAAGAAACCCACTTATTTTCAAAAAAAAACATTTTCCCTCATGCCAAACACACCCTATATCTTCAATCATTTTTGAATCCCACAAATTCGAATTTAGATGTTTCAGCAATAAATTTGCAACCCCCAAAGTGAACTCCCACCTTCAACTATTCATTTTAAGGCTAAATTTATCAAAACAAACGCATGTAAATAACAAAAGTAATTGATATGATAGTTTAAAGTTGAAAGGAGGAGATGAAGAAAGCATACGGAGTACGAGAGTGTTTATCCCTAGAATTAACGGCTAAAGGATTAGTGCTGCACAGTGTTTGAACTGCGGTTAGGTCCCCAGATCGAGCCGCCGCATGTAGTTCCTCGTTCCTATCTGTTGATGATTGTTTCCTTGGGTTCCCCATTTTATTTTCCCTTCTACTAGGTGAAAATTGAAGATAGAAATTTGTATTTCTGCTCTTATAGGAGAGTGAAGCAATTAATATGTTTGAAAATAGACATGATGATTTTTTGTTCAAAATTTCCTCCTTTTTTTTTTGTTTAATCCCACTATATTTGGATTCGGGCCGGCTAGAGTTAATTTCTGGATGAAGCTCTTCTTTGATGATTTTTTCATACCCTCGCTTGATATGTATGTCGGGAATTTTTTTATTTTGTGACACACTAGCTTGTGAACTAAAAAATGAAAGAGTTGGGTTTATTTTTTGTGTTGAGAAAAATATTTACAAACATATTTTTGAGAAAAACTCTGCCTATGTTTTATTTTAAACTTTTTTCCCCTTTTATTTTGTCACATGTGGTGGATTGGGGAAGAAAAGATTGTTGTGAATCCAAGTCACATTTATTGTGTTGAAGACTCCATCACTATATTGGGTAGAGGAGTCACATTTATTGTGTTGAAGACTCCATCACTATATTGGTTAACTCTACCTATTTGAGTTTCGCGAACGTATAAAATGTTTTAAGAAATAATTTAATCAAAATTGAATTTCTTAATTTTAATAATAAACTAAGGAGAAAGGTCAAAATTTGTTTCTGAACTTTGTGAAATGGTCCAAATTTGTTATTGGTTAATAATTGGATAAAAATATTCTGGTCCTCATAAAATTGGTTCAAATATGCCCTTATTTACTAATCGCAAAAGTCCACCAATTTTTTACAAGGAAAATAGTTAAATTTATCCTTGAACTATGTGAAATAGTCCAAATTTGTCCCTAAATTTTGGAGAAAAGGGTCACTTTTCTGGCAGCAATAACACCGTCTTCTTCAATACTTAGAACCTCCAACGACAATGTCTCTAAGCCCCAAGCTCAAATTAACCACCCTCAAGTATAGATCATCACAAATGGAACTCAAACAATGAACAATTGTACCACCAAATTAATTTTTCATCTCTAGTGAAACTCCATCAACATAACTCTATCACCAAGCTTTTTAAGATCATCAATAGTCATGTCAAAGCTTCATATCAAACTCATAATGCTAAAACAAACTCAGATACACAATATATAGCTTCTAAATATTTTGACCCAACATTATTGTAGCAGTTAAGCTAGAGTTACAGTGGTTGAGGGCCGATGTTCTAATGACAGAGGTAAAACTGTGACAAGAAAAAATTGAAAAGATGAAGATGTGAGCGGGATCATTTGAATGAGGTAGCTTTGGTGTGGAATATTTGTTTTTTCTATGAGTGTCGTCGGAGTAATTTAGTGATGGAGATGGTGGTCTTCAAGTGTTGTTTTAAAGAGTACGGGCAATCAATTGTTATGATGTTGATTAATTTGAAGCAATGATAAATAATTATTGAGAAACATAAAGTCTGTATAATTACGCAAAGTTCATGATAATAACCATGATAGTTCACATACGCGTGCCACAAATATTAAGGAATCACTTCGACATCCTATTACGAGGTCACATGCTGAAGAGCTTCGAGAGAAGTTAGTTGGACTACAATTAAATATGAAGAAGTTAATTTTGTTGGAAGATGAGCTGAAGGACGTGGAGATGCCTCACAAACATTTTAATATGCTTGTGACAACAAAATGATCCATAGTCAATTTGAACTCAATGAGCATCCAAAAATAGAATTTAAGGGTTTGGCAAAGAGCAAAGCTGCAACATCACACTTCAGGGCATTGCAACGAGAGATTGTGAGACAATAATTAGGGGTGACCATTGATGAGCATTAAAGCAGAGCAAAGTTGGGCGCTGTAATGAATAGTTTAACGACTTTTAGGGCTTCAAGGCAGTGACTAGCGATGCAACAATCAAATATTGAGCATTGCAACGTGCGATCGAATTTTCTAATTTTTAGTTGTTGTGTCTGAAATTGAGGAATTGATTTGGATGATAGATTGGGATCCGGGGTTAGCTTTGTTCTTTTTTAAATATTGACTAGATTTTTCATTCTTATATCTATTGTAATGTTAGTTGCAATCGATCCATATCTTTAGTTACTTTAATCATCATGTGCTTAGATTGTTGATATGAAATAATACAAGCCCTAAAAATCATTATTAATTTTTCCTTTCACTATTCCAACTATCAATTTATTTCCTCTAAAAACATAACTGGTTCCTCGTACATATTTGTAAAATCATCAAAACAAAACATAGCATAACTTATTAATTTCCCCCTTTTTGATGATAACAAACTCATAATTTAAGTTCCCCCTGAGAACGAGATTCCAATCTTGTTCCTCCTGAGAATCAGACCCATTTCAGCATAAAACAACATTGTCAATAGGATTATGCCCCTTAAAGATCTTTCCCCTTTTGCATCATTGAAAAGAATAAAAAGCAGTAACATGAGAAAATGAATCAAAGCAATGTTAACTCATGGCCACTGGGGCAACACTAATATGAGAAATATTATAACAAGCATGGTTAAGCAATATTGCACAAATAGAAAGATAATGCACAATTTTTAATTAACAAAAATATAGTAGATCCAACATGCACAAAATATGGTAAAAACAAGCAAAAGTACCAATGTCATTACAACCCAAACACAAGAACTGCATAAAGACAGTAGAAACAAAAAATAGGGAGATCAAAGGGTTCTGGAATATGGCATAAGGAGACTGAAAATAGGGAAGGAGAGGATAGGACAAGGGAAAACTTAGAGCTTGGCCAGAATCTTATCAATTCGCTCATTTGCAGCCTGGTTATCACGAACCAGCTGTTGGGTCAGGTCCTCCACCTACTTCTTCAGGTCAACACCTCATCCTTGAGCTGAGCATATTCAGTGTCCTTTGAGCTAAGAGCACGGTCAACTTATTTATCTCTTTATTTGCCCTTTCCTGGGCATCTATCAGACTTGAAATCATAGAGCTGCTCCCAACTCCTCATTTCCCAAGCACGCATTCACACTCCTCCAGAGTGGTTATGGTGAATATTTGCTTTCTTGTGCCTATTGTATAATTAATGTCCTTGATCCCAAAATGCTTAAACACCTTAGTAAGAAAAAATCCATACACCAACCTATGCCGACCATCCTTAACCGTAATCACCTTCAACATGTGCTCTAGCATCATAGCATGCAAACTAACCTGAGTGAATGTGGTCAAGGCTTTCATAAGGTACAATTCAAGAGTAGCTGTTATGGAACGTCTCTCAGAACAAGGCAGCAATACCTTGTTGACCAGTTCAAAGAGAAGTTGATATTCAGGCTTGAGTTGTTTTTTAAAGACCTATATCCCCCCTTGATATTCCCTTCCTCCTTTGCCATCAGGTTTAGGAATTTCGCAGAGGTTGTTCTCTTTCTTACAGTTTTTAGGACATCAATTGGAACTTCAAGAATCCTTCCAGTGTATTTCATCCAGTGTGAAATCAGTATCATTCACACTAGCCATGAGGGAATCACCATCATCAGTAAAGAAAAGGATGGCATAGAATTCTATTACCTTTGATTCAAACAATACATGTACTGGAGGTCGGAATAGATGACTGTAATTTTAGAACTCGACCATTAGTACATCTTACATTCTAAGCTTCTCGGCAATGTCTAAATCAAAGACCCTCCCATTTAGCACCTTTTGAGTTCTCAACACCTCTCTTCTTTTTTCCTCAATAATCTCCACTTTCTGTTTCATGGAGAAGGAAACATGTTCCTCACTCTCAACATATTTCCTCTTTCTTTGAGGATATAATCTTCATTTCTTTCCTGAGGTACCTGATCCTCAACACCAGGTTTCTCACTCTCAATAGTTGATTTCCCTTTCATCTATTTTTCTTTCTTTGAACTTCTTCTCTCAAGTGGAGTTTCCTCAACTTCATGTTCCTCCTCATCCTTTTCAAGTTCTACCAACTTCTTTGGCTATTTTTTATAAACCAACATCCTATGCACTAGACGCTTTCTTTTTGCAGTTTTCCCTTGTTTTCTTTTAAAGTAGAGTAAATTTGGGCCTTAGGTTTCCCTTAGTGGTTATTGGGACACTGTCTTCCCCTTACTCACTTTATCTTTCGGAGAGGACCCAAATTTTCTTCTAAACACCAAATTCAATGCAACATCATCATTGCCAACCTCCTCAGAAGGATTGACATTTACAAGTGCTTCACTTGCAGGTATATCTCCTAGGAGCACAATTATAGTAAACACATATTGGGAAACCGATGTCCCATCCCACTTAGGAGCAGTCTTAAAAATAGGGGAAATTGCTTCACCATGTGTGGATACACCATATCCCTCACTAGTTCCTATTTTATTCCCAAAAATTTTCAAGAAATCCAGTTACAATCTCCTCTTCCTCGCTCGCTGGAATATTAAGCCTTTCTTTTTCCCCTCAGAAAGGCTTCCCTCAAACAAATGGTCTACAGAGGACTCAGATTGTCCTTTGTCTGACTCATCTCCATTTTTACCATCTAAAGGAGCAGAGTTACCTGGTGTAGTAGTGGTTCCTTTACCTGCTTCTTTATCTACTTATTTTTCTTATTCCTTTGCAGCAATCCCAGAGGAAGTTGGTTGAATGATTTGTACCTCAACATTTGTCGATTAAGCATTTCCCTCGATTGTACCCAAATTTTGACTCGAAACCTCAAGGTCCTTATCCTTTTCTTCGATTTTAACTGTGTCATTAAAGAGATTGAACATGGACATTGTTTGTTCACTATCATTCAAGGTAGTTTGTTCTTCAAGAGAGATAGATTCAGGTTCCGACATAAACGTTTTGAGAGTTTGACTCTTTCGATGTCGAGAAGGAACAAACATAACAGGTTTTGTAGGTGAAGAAGGGGTGTTTGGGTTAGAAGGGAGTGGAGATGTTGGCGGTGGCATTGTGGTGTTTTGGTCATAAATGTTTGGGATTTTTAGAGGTGAGACAGAGAGGTTTAACTTAGGAGAGTTTGGTAAGATGGATTCGGGTTAAGACATAGTAGAAATTGGAAAAGAAGATAATCAAGGTGAAGTTTTGATGTGGGAGTTTGAGCAGAGGAACTAGAAATTCGATGCTTTCTTTTGATTTAAAGAGAGACAAGTGAGTTTAGAATAGCAAAGGTGTGTTTTTGGTAAAATAACCTAACGTGATGTGTGGAAAGGGGTAACTGATAGCGAATAGGGTTCGTCCATGATCAATTAGGAGAATATGCAGGAGATATTATAATGACATGACACTCTAGCAAGTTTAAAACACATAGATGCAAAGGAAAATACTAACCTGAGTCAAAGAACCTGGTTCCTTGACATTTTTTTAACAGAGGGAAAGATCTTTGTAGAAGGAAATATCCTTTATCCTTGCAAAGTCTTGAAATTAACATGTGTGCATACCTATAACAGTATAAAACTGAGTTAGACATTACCAAAAAAATACTTCCAACATATACATGTCCTCTAATCATAGCCAATCATTGAGGGATCTTGTAAGGAGACAATTAGTTAATCTTGATCGACCCTATATCCAAGCGATTTCTTTTAAAATGATCTCTGCTTAGTGCCTTCGTAAAGATATTTGCTACCTAGTCCTCCGTTTTGCAGAAATTCAAACAAATCAACCCCTTTTCAACATTGTCCCTTAGAAAATGGTGTCTAACATCAATACATTTGGTCCTCTTGTGTTGCACTGGATTCTTCGTCATATTGAGTACACTTTTATTATCACACAACAAGGGCACACAATCAGTAAACACACCAAAATCATTGATCTAAAGCAATTGAGCACAACAAGAGGCAATAGTTACATATTCACCTTCTACAGTAGAAAGAGCCACTGAATTTTTTTTCTTTATACCCCATGAGATCAAACATGATCCAAGTAAATGAGTCATTCCAGAAGTGTTATTTCTATCTACTAGATATCCAGCATAATCTGTATCAGCATATCCAATCAAATCAAAGTTATCTCCTGAGGGGTAGAAAAGGACCACGTCCAGAGTCCCTTTGAGATACCTCGTAATTCTTTTTGCATCCTTCAGATGAGATTCCTTTGGACATGATTGAAATCTTGCACACAGACCAACACTAAACACAATGTCAGGTCTGCTTGTAGTCATGTAGAGCAAAGACCCAATGATATTCTATACATAATTTTATTCACCAGAGAACCAAGTTCATCCATATCCAGTCGAGTAGAAGTAGCTATATGAGTATCAATGGTTTTAGCATTCTCTGTTTTAAACCTCTTCAACAACTCCTTAATGTACTTTTGTTGACTGGTCATGGTGTCTTTTGGAGTTTGTTTGATTTGTAAACCAAGAAAGAAGTTTAGCTCACCCATCATGCTCATTTCAAACTCACTTCCCATTAGCTTTGCAAACTCATCACACCGAGAATAATTTGTGGCAACGAAGATAATATCATCAACATAGACTTGAACAATTAACAGGTTCCCACCTCTTTTCTTCAGAAATAAAGTGTTGTTAATTTCCCCCATTTGAAGCCATTTTCAAAAAGAAATTTTGACACTCTCGTACCAAGTCCTAGGAGCTTGCTCAAGTTATACAAAGACTTTTCAAGCTTGTAAACATGCTCAGAATGCTTATGATCTTCAAATCCAGGAGGTTGCTTGACAAAGACCTCCTCTTTCAGATAGCCATTTAAGAAAGCACTCTTAATATCCACTTGGAACAATTTGAATTCCATGAGATACAAAAGCAATAAGAATCCTGATTGCCTCCATTTTAGTAACTGGAGAAAAAGTCTCATCATAGTCAATCCCTTCTTCTTGATTATATCCTTGAATCACTAGCTTTGTCTTATTTCTGGTAGTGTTTCCAAATTCATCCATCTTGTTGCAAAACACCCACCTTGTTCCTATGATGGTTCTATCGAAAGATCTGGGTACCAAGTATCATACATTGTGCCTCTCAAACTGATGAAGCTCTTCTTGCATGGCTGCAATCTAGTTAGCATCCTTCAAAGCTTCTTTAATATATTTAGTCTCAATTTGAGACATGAAGGCTGAGAAGGCAAACATGTTTCTCGCCATAGATCTAGTTTGAATACCAGAATCCAAATGAGTGATCACATTATGTAATGGATGAGATCTCTTATGCCTCCAATTTAGAACTTGTACCTCAGGTTGACTAGTGCTTTGAGGGTTTAATGAACCAGGTTCTTGAGAGTGCACTCCATCATTGTCTTTATCATATGCCGAATTTTCATGATTGGTTTGTCCAGCCCCTGGGAACCTGATACAGCTTCAGTAACCTGATGTTCAACTTTATGATAAATAATAGAGGCACCATGTCCCTACGTGTTTCTTGGAGACTATGCATCATCATCTTGTTTGACTTGACTCATCAGATCTATCTTTCCATTTGAAATTTCAATGGCATCATCAGGAACCTTTGAAAATTCCCTATCTTTAGCTTCATCATTTTGCATGCCTTTGTCACCCAGAACATTTGACTCATTTAAACACATTGACTCACCCAAAACATTTGAACATTTGCATGATTGGTTTGTCCGGCCCCTGGGTACCTGATATAGCTTCAGTAACCTGATGTTCAGCTTCATGAGAAATAATAGAGGCACCAGGTCCCTATATACTTCTTGGAGACTCTGCATCATCATCTTGCTTGACTTGACTAATTAGATATGTCTTTCCATTTAAAGTTTCAATGGCCTTATCAGGAACCTTTGAAAATTCTCATCTTCAGCTTCATCATTTTGCATGCCTTTGTCACCCAGATCATTTGACTCATTTGTTCAACACATTGGGTTATTTTGTTGAAGACTTTGTAGGCCTTGTTGTGTGAAGAGTATCCAAGAAAAATACCTTCATCATATTTAGCGTCACACTTCCTCAAAGCCTACATACCATTGTTGAGAATAAAGCATTTGCACCAAAACACTCTTCGGTAGGTTAGTTTAGGTTTTCTCCTATTAAGTAGTTCAGAGAGAGTTTTCTCAAACAAGGACCTGATCATGCATGTAATATGTCATACCTTCAAACTAAGCCTTGTTCATGATTTAAGAGTTTAGAAAACTGAGATGGGAGGTATAAAGTCAAAAATTTCATTCAGTTCAGTGATTAGCTTTTAGACCGAGCTCATACGGACTGTAGAATTTCTTAAGGGCCATAGAATTTCACTTTACAATGTTCCTTGAAAAAACAATGATGTACGGTAGACTTATACGAACCGTATAAAATTATACGGATCGTACTTTTGAATCGTCGAATGACCCCAAGTTTTGATGCCCACTAGAATTTACAACCCAGTGACAATCACTTTATACGGACCGTACAATTATGTACATGCCGTAATTTTCACCTTACAAGTTCTATGAATCGTACAATTCCACCATAAAACCTGTCCGACGGCTGAATAGTATATATACGCAAAATCAGTTCTAAAATTCAATTTTTCAATTCTCCCAAGGCCTAGCACGAAGTTCCTCTCTTCCCAACATTCTCTTAAATCAAGGTAAGTCTATCTCATGCAATTCCAAGTGATTCTAACATCATTCTTATGAATTCTAAGCGAAATCATTGATTCTTAACCTAGGGTTTTTAAGAAAACCCAACTTAAGGGATTAAAGTTCAGGCTTTGGGAATTCTCCATCAAGTTCAGATTGGTATTACAAGATTAGGAGCGAATAAGGTATGAAGAGCTTATATCCATGCATGGAAACATCATTGTTCTTTCCCACGTCGTTTTTAATCCATGAAACACGAATTATCTCAGACCTGGGGTTTCGCTCTAATTCAATATGACCCTATATACAAGTACATCTATATATATATATATATATATATATATATATCATTATGATTGTCATGAACTTGTCCGTAATTCAAGAATACATGTTTTGAATTCCATGACTTCTTAAATACAAGCCAAGAATCATTATTACTCAATTCATGAAATTATACATGTTTTTATGTTTCATACAAGTTATATTATATATTTATATTCATGTTAAATTACATTTACAAATCATTTTTATAAGTCATGTTTATGAAATTCATGGATATATAAGTTAAATATATTCATGTTCATATTTTGAGAGCTGCACAAATTACTGAGAAGGTTTAATACCTGAAACTACATATGCCAACGTAGGATAAGGATCGCTCTGCCCAGTTAGGACAATTCCTTCATGTTACCCATTGCGGGTTATTGGATTCATTCATGTCATGTTCATGTTTTGTACCCTGCAAAGTACGAGATCACTTAGTTGGCCGGCCAGCGATCAGACACCACATGCTCACGTGGTGGTTACATATCGTTTTTACTAATGTTCTCCCATAGAAATACATATTTTATACATGTTATTATATTCATATCAGATCATATTCATGTTCATTGTTCAATTTCAGTTTCATGTCCCTATTATTTCATATGACTGCTTGTTCATTCAGTTGCTTTATATACAGTACAATTCAAATGTACTTACGTCCCTTTTTTTTCGAGGCAATCACTTCACGGTGCTGGTACGGAGTTTCAGGATGACGGATCAGTTCACTAGGATTCTTACTATCTCAGCTATTGGTGACCCTATATCATTTGGGGTGTTAGTCTATTTATTTTATGTATCATGTTATGTAGTAAAGGTATGTCAGGGACTAGTCATGGTAAACAGTTAGTTTTCAGACACATGTTCAAGGGTTTAGACTAGTTTAGCATGTCATGTCAGATATTTAGTTGTTCAGACATTATTATGTTTTCAGATTCTTTCCGCAATTATAACTTCAGACTATAATTTTAGTATTTAGAATTTAAGTATTTTAGATTCTTTATTGCATACTTTTGATGCCCATATTTACTCAACAAACCATATGGTTCGCTCGGTCACATGTAGTCAGACACCGAGTGTCGTGTTTCACCAAGGCCATGGTTCGGGGCATTACAAAGCTTGATATCAGAGTCTAGGTTCATGTGTCTTTAGGAGTGTATGAAACCGTATCCAGTGGGGTCTCTTTTACGTGTGTGTGCAAGCCACACATGTAAACAGTTGACCACCAAAATAACTAGGATTGTCTCACTTCTTTTATACTCTATATCGTGCAATTAGAGTTATACCTTCAAGACATTTTTCTAACTCGTGCATATTATGTATTTTAGAAAATACCTGCAAAAAAGAAAGTACACCAAGAGGACTTCAGCTACTAGTCATAGAGCTGCTGACAATGCTGCTTATGAGGAGGACACTCAAGCTCAAAGAGCCAACGTGGGAACAACACCCTCAACTAACACTAGGGTGCATGCAGAGGTTCATACTTTAGTTCCGCCACCCAGTTCCATTGACTCGGATGTTAAGGGAACTATTTATCTACTCACCCAAATTGTGGTTGCATAAGCTCAATGTTAGGGAATGACTCCAAGTGCAGATACTAGTGGAGAGTTGTCCAGTTCCAAGACCTGGGATTTTGCGTATGGAGCCTCCAATGTTCACATGGTCTAGTAAGACAGAAGATTCACAAAATTTCATTGAGGGGCTTCAGAATATTTTTCGTGTTATGCATGTTACTGAGATAGAGGCAGCAGCGTTATGAGCTTATTAGTTGTAGGATGTTGCTAATATTTGGTATGAGTCGTGGGAACAATCTCGAGGGAAAGGTGTGTCTCTTGCGACTTGGGATGAATTAGCAGATACTTTCATTGAACACTTTTAGCCGCTAGAGGTTAAGGAGGAAAATGCCTTTAAATTTGAAAGCTCAAGTAGAATGGTAGGAGTGTGAATGATTACTACATCTACTTTGCTTCTTTGGCTAAGTACGCTCCACATATTATTCCAATATGAGGGCCAAAGTTAGGTGCTTCGTGTAGAAACTTGTTCGGTGCTGCTAATATTACTGCTCAGAATAAAGAGATGACTATTACCAAGATTATTACTTTAGTACAAGGTAACAAGAGAAGAATGAAGGAAGATGAAGCGCTACAGAAGGAAAAGACAAGGAATTAAATAAGAGAGTTAAGTCTTCAGGTCAATTTAGTCATGGGGGAGATGGAGGCAGACAATTCTTTAAAAATAGGTCATAAGGACCCGCTCCATCTTCAGCCGGTGTCCCTGTCCCAAAGTTTAGAAATGATCAGAGAGACTTATTTTCAGAGCATTAGTCTCTCAGTCACAAGACATTGTGGGTCAGAAGACCTTTGATAATCTAGTATGTGGTAAATGTGGTAAGAAGCATGCATAGGTGTGTCACATAAGTATGGATATATGCTATGGGTGTGGCCACCGAGGTCACTTTCAGAGAGACTTTCCATCAGTGAGGCAGGGTACCAGAGGTAATGTAGCTTAGTCCACAAATTCAGTAGTTCCTCATAATTCTCAAGCCCAATCAGGGCGTGGTACAACTAAGACCGGTAACACATGCATAGGTCTAAACTGCTTGTATGCACTAGTAGGTCATTGGGATACAGAGGCTCATGCAGATGTTGTCACAGATATATTGACCATTTTCACTTTTGACATTTATGCCCTTATGACTCCTAGATCCACTCTGTCATATGTAACCCCATTTGTTGCTAAGAAATTTGGGATAGAGCCAAAAAAGTTACATGAACCTTTTTAAGTATCCACTCCAGTTAGAGAGTCAACTATAGCTAGGCGAGTATATAGGGGTTGTCTCGTTAAAGTCTAGCACCGCATTACAGTAGCTGATTTGGTAAAGTTAGAAATTGTAGACTTTGATGTAATTATGGGCATGTACTGGTTGTCTTCATTTTATGCCACAGTAGGCTGTAGAACCAAAATTATGAGTTTTGAATTCGGGTGAACTAGTCATATAATGTAAGGGTTATGCAGTAGCACCCATAGGTAGGTTTATTTCTTATCTTAAAGCTAGAAAGATGATATCTACGGGGTACATTTACCACCTAGTTTAGGTTAGAGATGCAGATACCCAGACCCAAACTCTTCAGTTTCTACCAGTTGTTAATGAATTTCCAGAAGTCTTTCCTGAAGATCTTCCGGAGTTCCTCCCGATAGAGAGATTGACTTTGGAATTGATCTACTTCCTAGCACTAAGCCAATTTCTATTTCATCGTATAGAATGACTCCAGCAAAGTTAAAATAACTAAAGGCCCAGTTCAAAGATCTATTGGATAAGGGATTCATTAGACCAAGTGTCTCACATTAGAGAGCACCAATCTTGTTTGTTCGAAAGAATGATGGATATTTGCACATGTGCATTGACTATTGACAGTTGAACAAGGTCACCATTAAGAACAAATATACTCTTTCCAAAATTGATGACTTATTTGATCAACTTCATGATGCCCAATGTTATTCCAAAATTGACCTCAGATTAGGGTACCATCAGCTTAAGGTTAAGGAAGTTGACATTCCAAATATCGCTTTCAAAACTCGCTATGGTCATTTCAAATTTTGTGTCATGTCATTCAGATTGACGAAGAGAGACCCAAGATAGTTCTTTTTTTTCTCTATGCGCCAGTAGCTTTCATGGATCTTATGAACATAGTCTTCAAGCCTTATCTTGATCTTTTCGTCATTGTCTTTATTGATGATATTCTAGTCTATTCCCGTAGTGAGGTTGATCATGCAGAACATCTCAGAATAGTATTGCATACACTTTAGGATCGCAAGTACGCAAAATTTTCCAAGTGTGAATTTTGGCTGAAATCAGTGGCGTTTCCAGGCCACGTCATTTCTGGAGAAGGTGTGAAGGTAGAGTTTCAGAAAATTGAGGCAGTAAAGAATTGGCCCAGACTCACCTCAGTTTCTGAGATAAAAGTTTCTCGGGTCTGACAAGTTATTACAGGCGCTTTGTAGAAGGCTTTTCTTCCATCTCAGCTCCATTGACTAGATTAACTCAGAAGAAATTTCAATTTCAGTGGTCAGATGCATGTGAGTGTAGTTTTAAAGAATTGAAAATGAGACTGACTTCTGCTCTAGTGTTAACATTACTAGAAGAAACCAAAGGGTTTGTAGTGTATTGTGATGTGTCAGAAATTGGTATCAGATGTGTTCTAATGCAGCATGGTAAGGTTATAGCTTATACATCTAGGCAACTCAAGCCTCATGAAAATAACTATCCGACTCACAATTTAGAATTGGCAGTCGTGGTTTTCGTGCTTAAGATATGGCACCATTATTTAAATGTAGTCCACGTTGACATTTTCACAGATCACAAGAGCCTTCAGTATATTTTCAAGCAGTGGAAGTTGAATCTTAGACAAAGGAGATGACCTGAATTATTAAAGGATTATGATGTAGATGTTCTCTATCATCCAGAGAAAGAGAATATGGTAGCTGATGCCCTTAGTCGGTGATCCATGAGAAGCTTAGCTCATGTTGAAGAAGGAAAGAGAATCACGGTGAAAGAAGTTCACTGACTAGCCATATTAGGAGTTCGACTTTTGGACTCCAAAGATGGTGGTGTTGTTGTCCAGAACATGT
The DNA here is from genome assembly GCA_034509755.1 of Anisodus tanguticus. Lineage (NCBI taxonomy): Eukaryota > Viridiplantae > Streptophyta > Magnoliopsida > Solanales > Solanaceae > Anisodus > Anisodus tanguticus. Next base: position 41,307,308 of record CM067555.1, read on the forward strand.
CTGAATCCTCTTTAGTAGCCGAAGTGAAGGAGAATCAGTTTAACAATCCTTATTTATTGCAGCTGAAAGAGGGGATTCATAAGCATAAGACTATAACTTTTGAACAAGGGGAAATAATGGTACTTTGAGGTACTGAGGTAGGTTATATGTTCCAGATGTGGATGGACTCAATGAGCGAATCATGGCAGAAGTGCACAACTCCAGGTATTCTATTTACCCAGGTTCTACAAAGATGTATGATGTATCATGATCTTAAAGAGATTTATTGGCGGAACGATATGAAGAGGAACGTAGCAGATTTTGTAGCCAAGTGTCTAAATTGTCAGCATGTGAAAGCCGAGCACCAGAGGCCTAGTGGGTTGGCTCAAAACATTGACATTCCTGTTTGGAATGGGAGATGATAAATATGGACTTCATATCAGGTCTACCTCTCTCATCCCGAAGGCATGATTTGATTTGAGTGATTATGGAATGACTTACTAAATCAACACATTTTTTTCCAGTGAAGACCAGAAATTCAGCCGAAGAATATGCCAAGTTGTATTCGAGAAATTGTCAGCCTTCATGGGACTCTAATGTCCATTATTTCAGATCGTAGTGCTCAGTTCACATCGCACTTTTTAAAGTCTTTCCAGAAAAGATTAAGTACCAAGGTAAATCTCAACACATTATTTCATCCTCAGACAGATGGCCACGCATATGGTACTATTTAGACCCTTGAGGATATGTTAAGGGCATGTGTTCTTGATTTCAAAGGTAATTGAGATGTACACTTGACTTTCATTGAATTTGCTTATAATAATAGTTACCATGCTAGTATCAAGATGGCACCATTCGAAGCTCTGTATGGGCGAAGGTATAGATCGCCAATTGGTTGATTCAAAGTTAGCAAAGAAGAGTTGTTAGGGCCATACTTGGTCCATCATGCTATGGAGAAAGTCAAGTTGATTCTGGAGCATTTGAAAATGGCTCAGAGTCGCTAGAAGTCCTATTCAGACGTGAGGCGTAGAGACTTGGAGTTTCAAGTTGACAATTGGGTGTTTCTGAAAGTTTCACCTATGAAAGATATCATGAGGTTTGGAAAGAAAAGGGAAACTCAATCTCAGATATATCAAACCATAATGATCTTGTGAATAATTGACCAAGTGGCTTATGAGATTAAATTGCCACAAGATTTAATTGATGTACACCCAATGTTTCATGTATCCATGTTGAGAAAGTGTGTAGGATACCATCACTGGTTATTCCTACCAAGTCAATCACAGTTAAGGATGGCCTACCATATGAAGAGGTCCTTGTGGCTATTCTGGACAGTCAGGTTTGCAAGTTGAGGACTAAGAAAGTTGCCTCAGTGAAAGTGTTGTGGAGAAGTCAGAAAGTCGATGAGGCTACATGGGAAGCCGAAGAGGACATGAAGTCCAGATATCTGTACTTATTTGAGAGAGCAAGCAGAAAGCGTACAAGGTAACCTTCAGTATTCATGTCATGTCCCTTGCATATCCATGTCTTATGTTTCACGTTCATGTATTCGTTACTCATGTCTCATTTTCCCATGTTCATGTTTACAAGTAATCATGTCATTTTAGTCCCCATGATCAATGTCACATTTCTTCCCGTTCATGTACTCATACCATGTCCAATCGCATTCTTAACCATAACCCATAATTCAAGGATGAATGATCCCAAGGGGGAGATATTGTAACACATCGTACCTTCAAATAAAGCCTTGTTAATGATTCAGGAGTTTAGAAAACTGAGATGGGAAGTACGAAGTCAAAAAATTCATTCAGTTCTGTGATCAACTTTTATGCCTAGCTCATATGGACTGTAGAATGTTTACGGGCCATAGAATTTCACCTTACAATGTCCCTTAAAAAACCAATGATGTATGGTAAACTTATACGGACCATACTTTTGAATCATTGAATGGCCCCCAGGTTTTTGATGCTCACTGGAATTTACAAACTAGTAACTGTCACTTTATACGAATCGTACAAATATGTACAACTACTTCTCGCTATACAATTCTGCTGTAAAACCAGTCCGACGGTTGAATAGGTGTATATATGCGAAACCAATTCTAAAATTCAGTTTTCAATCCTCCGAAGCCCCAGCACGAAGTTCCTCTCTTCCCAAAATTATCCTACATCAATGTAAGTCTATTTTATGCAATTCCAAGTGATTCTAACATTATTCTTTTGAATTCTAAGCGAAATCATTGATTCTTAACCTAGGGTTTTCAAGAAAACCCAACTTAAGAGATTAAAGTTCAGGCTTTTGAGAATTCTCCATCAAGTTCAGATTTTTATTACAAGATTAGGAGTGAATAAGATATGTAGAGCTTTTATCCACGTGTGGAATATCATTGTTCTTCCCGACGCCGCTTTTAATCCATGAAACCCGAATTTCCTCAAACCTAGGGTTTTGCTCTAATTCATTATGACCCTATATATATATATATATATATATATAGCATGTTTATACCATGTTTTCATTAATTGTATTCGTGATATGTCATTATAATTGTCATGAACCTGTCCGTAAATTCCATGAGTTCCTAAATACAAGTCATGAATCATTATTACTCAATTCATGAAATTATATATGTTTTTATATTTCATACAAGTTATATTACATATTTATATTCATGTTAAATTACATTTACAAATCACATTTACAAGTCATGTTTATGAAATTCATGGGCCTACAAGTCAAATATATTCATGTTCATATTTTGGGAGTTGCACAGATTGCCGAGAAGGTTTAATACCTGAAATTACGTATGTTATCGTAGGATAAGGATCACTCCACCAGTTATGATGATTCTTTGATATTACCCATTGCGGGTTATTGGATCCATTCATGTCATGTTCATGTATCGTACCTCGGCAAAGTACTAGATGGCTTAGTTAGTCGGGCAACGATCAGATGCCACGTGCGCACGTGGTGGTTACATGTCGGTTTTACTAATTCTCTCCCACAGAAATACATATTTATACATGTTATTATATTCACGTCAGTTTATATTCGTGTTCATTGTTTAGTTTCAGTTTCATGTCCCTATTATTTCATGTACCTTCTTATTCATTCAATTGATTTACATACATTACAATTCAAATGTAATTACATCCTTTTTTGCCCCGGGCCTTCACTATACGTTGCAAGTACAAAGTTTTAGGGACGAATCAATTCGCTAGGATTCTTACCATCTCAGCTATTGGTGAGCCCCATCTCATTGGAGTGTTAGTCTATTTATTTTACGTATTATGTTATGCAGTAAAGGTTTGCTAGGGCCTTGTCCTGGTAAACTATTAGTTTTCAGACTCATGTTCAAATATTTCATAGACTAGTTTAGCATGTCATGTCAGATATTCAGTTGTTCAGACGTTTTTATGTTTTCGTATCCTTTCCGCAATTATAACTTCAGACTATATTTTCTATATTCAGAATTTAAGTGTTTTATATTCTTTATTGCATGCTTTTGATGCCCATCTTGACTAAGCAAGCCATATGGTTTGCTCGGTCACATACAGTGAGGCACCGAGTATCGTGTTTCGCCCAGGACATGGTTCATGGCGTTATAATGTTCCTGTTAATCAAATAGCAGGCAATGTTGACAGTTTTAACCCAAAAACTCTTAGATACACCACTGGCAATTAGCATGGTTCTAGTCATATCTTCAAGGGCTCTATTTTTCCTTTCCACAACACCATTGAGGTGTGCTTGGTGTAGAGATGTTGTGACTTATACCATTCTATACACATAATTCAATAAACTTTTCATTATCAAATTCAGTTCCATGATCTAACCAGTTACTCAAAATGTGATTTCCCAGCTTGACTTGAATTTGTTTCACAAAAGCGATAAAAACAGAAATATTTCATCCCTTGTTCTCAGAAACAGAGTTCAAATAAATCTGAAGTAGTCATCAACAATAACAAAGATTTACTTCTTTCCTCCTCTGCTTGGAATCCTCATTGGTCCTTAAAGATCCATATGAAGAAGATCAAGTAGCCTAGATATACTCACCACTTTCTTTGGTTTGAAGGAGGATCTGACTTGCTTCCCTTTTACACATGCATCGCACACCTTATGATCTGTGAACTTGGTTTTGGCAGCTCATAAATCAGGTCCTTCACCACCAGTTTGTTTAGAAGTGAAAAACTTGCATGCCTAAGCCGTTGTGTCATAGCTCAGTATCATCATCCAGGGCACTGAGGCATGTCAGATCATTCCCATTCAAAAAATCAAAGTCAGCCACATAGATATTCTTGTATCTTCTTTCTATCAAAACCACTTCTCCATATTTGATATTTATGACAGTGCATGAACTAGATGTAAACTTTACTTCAATTGCTCTGTCACAAATTTGTGAAACACTCAGCAAGCTATATTTCAACCTATCCATATAGTACACATTTTCAATTGCATGGGAGAGTGTCTTGCCAATTTTGCCCACGCCAAAAATGTAACCTTTCTTGCCATTTCCAAAAGACACACTCCCTACTTGAAAGACCTTGAGTGAGAGAAAATTCTCCATTCTTCCAGTCATATACTTCGAGCATCCACTATCTATATACCATTTTGACTTCTTCCTCTCACTTAGCCTGTAAACAAAATCACTAATTAGATTTAGAAACCCAAATCAGCTTGAGTCACTTTGAGTTATAAAAAGGATGAATCAGATTTCTTGATCCATGTAGGTAAACCATTTTTTCTCTGACGGGGACCGGATCCCTCTACTCTAGAGTCTTTCTCAACAAATTTCATTTTTTTCTGAAAAGCTTGAATTTTGGCTTTGCATGCATTTTTATAATGGTCTATTTGACCACAATAAGCGCATAACCAGTTGTCATGATTAATAAAATACTTGTTGTGAGGATTATAGGGAGATTTTCCCTTTTAAAAACCAACACCTTCTCTACCTCCCATGTTGCTCTTGTACATAGAAGTAACCACCTCATAGGACCATCATCAATAGCCATCATATATGCATCTCTTTGATCATCTCCACCTTCAAATTCACTGGAAATGTCTCCCCAGACGGCCAAAGCTTGCTTCACCACATTGTCAGTTGCATCTCTTCTTTTGAATTTATCCGAAAATTGGTTGCTCTTTGTTGCCTTTTCAAAGTTGTTCTTGTAGTAGTCCTGCTTGCGGAGAGGACATTCTTTGATAAAATGTCCAAGTTTTCCATATTTGTGACAACATTCATTTCCTTTGGGATTTTTGTTTGAACTTTCTTTTCTTGGGAACCCACCATTCTTACGGACCATATTTTGAAATATTCGAGTAAGATAAGCCATGTCTAACTCATCGTCACTTGAGTCACCTTTAACATCCTTGAGAACCAGGCTCTTCTCTTTCTTTGTCTATCTCATTTTCAGATCTTGTTGTTTCTTCATCTCATAGGTTCTGAGGTTTCTAATGAGCTCATCAACGGTCAGCTTTTGCAAGTCCTTGGCTTCAAAGATATCATCAACTTTGCTTTTCCAAGAACTAGGAAGTACATTGAGTATTTTGCAAACCAGCTTGTTGGTTTGGATAATTTCACCGAGAGAATGAAGTTCATTTATTATAGAGGTGAACCTGGTGTGCATGTCCTGAATAGACTCACCATCTTTCATCTTGAAATGTTCATATTCTGTGATGAATATGTCAATCTTAGACTACTTCACTTGACTAGTTCCCTCATGAGCAGTTTGGAGAGCTTCCTAGATATTTTTTGCGATTTGACAAACTAAGATACGATTGTACTCATATGTTCCTATACCACAAACAAAAATTTTCTTGGCCTTGAAATTCTTTTCTATGGCCTTTCTATCAACATCATTGTATTCCCTCCTTGTTTTTGGTGTTGTTGTAAGACTAGCCAGATCTGTATTCATGGAAATATGAGAACCATCATAGATGATGTCCCATAACTCAGAATCCTCATCCATGATGAAGTCATGCATTTTAGTCTTCCACTACCCATAATATTTTTCATTGAATCTCGGTGGTCTTGTGATAGATTGTCCTTCCTCTAGATTTGGTAGAGCAGTTATTAGAAAGATCATTTCTAGGTGTTAACCATTTAGAAAGAACCTGCTCTGATACCAATTGATATAATATACGAGTCCATCAAACAATGTAGAGAACATGGTTCTCTAACTGTTCCCTTAACTAAAGCATAAGGCAAATAACACAAGATATTTATGTGGAAACCACCTTGCTCAAGGGATTAAAACCACGACCCACCACAGTAGGATTTTCTAAAACTCTACACTAAAACCAAGCAATGTTCATATTACAACCTCTTGCAACATAGAATTATACTCTTAATCCCTCCCCTTACAATAAATCTATTGCGAGAACTCTACAATAAGACCCTTAAAAAAGATGGGTCAGCCCGACCTAGTCCGCCAAATTGTGGGCTAGCCCGGATGGATTGGACCATCCCGTGTGGACTAGCCCGGATGGACTAGACCAACCCGTTTTGATAGCAATACACATAGGGGTGTAATTTTTCTCATAAAAAAACATAGGATTATATATCATGCACACGCTGCCCTACATCTTTCAGCCAGTTTCAATTAATCATAATGACATCTAAAAATTAATACTCCATCCGTCCTAAAAAGATTATCTTACTTTCCTTATTAGCTTGTCTCAAAAAGATTGACACATTTGTATAATTAGAAATAATTTAACTTTATGAGAAGATTTATAATCACACAAATATCTAAGACTTGTTTTGTATCACATTTAAAAAATCTTCATTTATTTTTTAAATTTTGTGTCAAGTCAAACTAAGACAATTGTTTTGAGACACAGGGAGTAACTTTTAACAAAATAATAAATCATATCTTTGTATAAGGCATTAAAAACAGTTTTTTCGCGTAATATGAGAGTTTTCAATTTTCTGGATGACACTTCTCTGTTGAAAATATCATTTAGGAAAGAGTGAATATGTTAAAATTCCCTTAAATAATTTTATTTTGCGAGTTTTATATTTAATTATTGGGTATTCTTATTATTCCGGGACTAAATTTTCTTTCGATTAAAATCTCTGATTAATATGTGACAAAATATTTGAAATAACTTGCTGAGAGGAGCGTGCTAGATAAAAAATATATTAAAAATGAATTCACCCGACATAATGAATACATAGTAGTTCAGGGCGTTATGTGAACTCCTAATAATTTAGGTACAAAGCACTCATAATGATGATAGCTTAAGAGAGGTTTAAGCTATTCACTCAAATCTTTTTCCATGTGTACTGTCACATGGAATTCTTCGCAGTAGATTTTAAAGTGTGATGTTCAGGTAGCATATCATTTTCCTTTAGGGATATTTTAATATGCTTCATGGAGGTTCAAAATTTTTGTGGATATCAAATAATTTAGCTATGAAACTCACAAAATATTATAGTAATAGTTTAGATTTTCCTAAGGGAAAATTAAGGAGTTAATTACATGCTATATCAATTAGGGTTCAATTACAACCAATTGGGCCATATTTGAGGTTCTTTCTTAATATGACCCACTGTCTATGTAAAGTTAAAATTACTTTGCACTCATTAACCCTCATTAAGACTTCAACGTTTTCTTTGCTTACAGTATAGTTCCTTTGTTCTTTCTTCTTCTTTGATTTCAACTTCAACAGGTATATCTCCATTGTCCATTACCTCCCATTTGGTTTTATGTTTTACTTTATCGTCCATGTATATCTATTATTATCTTTCCCTTAAATTTTTGCAGTGATTATAGTTTTTTTTTCTTTTCATTCAGGTATATCTCCATTGGCCATTACCCCCATTCGATTAAATTTGTTGAATATAATCTGTTGGAGAATGTTGTTTGAAGCTGAAAACGTGGTTATCCATTGATTTAAGGCTGAGAACGTGAATAGGAATTTAAAACTCCATAGAACAACCATTGTTGAAGCTCGATGTCTCTGTTTTGAGAGGGTATTGTTGCAAACGATCGAGTATGTATTGAGGAGCCTAAATCTGAATTTTAGGGTGTGATTTTATGTAGCATTTGAGGTGTTCTGGATGAATTTGGTGCTTGTATTCAATGAAGAAGATGAAGTCATTTTTTGTATAATATTATTTACTAGCGTATATGGGTGTATAAACACCTCTTAACAACTATCATTTTTTGGTAATTTAATAATGTTAAATATACACAATATACATGTGTATATTATGTATATTGGTCTCGGCTTTGCTCTCCAAATACTAGTATATCATCTATGTATACTATAGTAAAGTTTTTGTATTCTCCAAAAATATCATCCATCTTCTTCTGAAATATTGGTGGAGCTGTCTTTAGACCAAATGGCATCACTAGCCACTCAAAATGCCCTTCTGGACAAGAGAATGCTGTCCATTCTATACTGGCTGGGTGCATTTTTACCTGCCAATAGCCTGACTTACAATCAAACTTACTAAATATAGTCTTACCTTGAATCCTATTTATTAATTCTGTTTTATCAGGTAACTTATACCCGTTGCTACGAGTATTGTCATTTAGTCTCTTATAATTAATTACCATTCGCGCCTTTCCACGGATTTGTTCTGAATGGTTACGAACTATAAAAGCTGCCGACCTATGTTTTGATGTTGACCTTCGTATAATCTCTAGGTCTAAGAGTTCTTTTATAGTTGATTTAAAGTCTTCCAAGTCTTGATTGGTAGATTCTATAGAGGCTGTTTTAATTATGTATTCAGGATTAATAATATCCAATTCACAAAGGATTTTATTATTATTCCAGTGTCTTAAGGGTTTTTCGCCTATGATTTCTAGTTCATCTAGAATTTTTACTACATTTTCTAAGTCTGTTTTATCTTTGATAATTCCTATTTTATCTAGTCCTTTCTGGAAGTTATATAAGTCTGTGGCTAAGTCTATTAGATTATAATCCTTTTCTGAATAATAATCTTCTGCTTCTAATGAGTCATCCGAATTCTGTATTTCAAGATGGGTATTTTTCGGACAACAATATTTGTTATTGCTGCTACAATCTTTACAGAAGCTGTCTTGTTTATTTAGTTGACTTATCTGGTTTATTTGAATTATCTTTGTCTCTATCTTTTGGGTCTGAACTGGCGAGTATGTACTGTCCTTTTGGAATATTATTCCATCACGGGTTATAGTGCAACTGCCGTTGTTTTTTAACAAGAAGTCTAAACCTAATACGAAATCTGTATTTATATTTAAGTCTCTAACTAAGATCTTATTTATTTTATAACTCGGGTTGTAAAACTTATCGCAAGTATTAATAAAACTTATACTTGCTTCGGGTAGATAGTACTTATAGAAATTATGGGTTCCATCCATTTGCATAGCTGAGGATGGTTTGTCTAAAGTCTGAATTAATTTATCTGGAACAATTTCTTGTTCAGGATACTACTAGTACATCCTGTGTCTAGTAGTGCTAGGGTAGTTATTTCATAGTCTTTTATTTTAATCTTGGTTAAGAGCTTTAAGGAGCTGAATTTTTTTATCTTCATTGCATATTAGAGAGTTATGCTCGAAGTTTAAGAAAACTGATCTATTCATTAGTTCTGAGGGGACTTCAGCTTCTTTGTCTAGTTCTTCGTCTGAAGAGTCTTCTAGCTTTATCTGTTTACCCTTTTCTAGTTTAGACAGTCTCATTTCTAAAGTGTTTACTCTAGTCTCTAGGGTCATTATTCTTATTGTAATAGTTGGGTCTATTATATCTTGTTCTACTATTCTTTCTAGTACTTCTTTTTGTCCTATTGTAATATTTAGTTCTTTTTGGATGCACGTTATACATCCTTCCATATAGCATTTCTTGCATCTGGCCCTTTTGCTTCTGCTAGGGAACCATCTGCAAATGCAGCAAGCAATGCTGTCTATGCCTTTATTCTTTTCAAATACATGTTCGCAATCTATTGCGGTATTTACTAAAGTATTTAGGTCTTCTGTTAGCTGTAACTGTTCTATTCCTATTTCATTTATAAAGTTGTCTGCTTCAGAATCTGAAGAGTCTAGTTGGTTATTTTCTTCGTTTTGAATACTTACAATGGAATATATACTTTCTGTATCTGACATATATTCGTCTACGCTAATTAAGGTTTCTTGAAAATCTTCTATTAGCTGTGCATTTTTGCTATTATTATTTAGTTTCTTGGGGCAAGTATTGGCTAGATGTTCTATACTGCCGCATGTGAAACATTCTAATCTATTCTTATAGGTTCTATCGTTCCTATATTTTCTTATATGCTTATCTTTGTCTAGGTATGGTTTCCTAGCTGTGGATCTCCTAAGATAGTATTTTTTCTTATCGTATCTATCGTAATTCTGGTATCCGTATTTTTTCTTCTTTCTATAAGGCTTTTTCTTTTGGGGTTCTTTATCGTAACTTTGAGTTGTGTAAATGACGCTTTTACAAAAACTTAACTCATTCTGTTTGAGTTGCTTCTGTATCTGCAGATTAGTACACTTTTCTTGTAAGATTTCCATTATATGTTGGATTCTATGTCCTATGGACCATCTTGCTTGAGGGTTTTGTAGTATTCCCTCTCGCTTTCCCCAACGATCTTCTATTTCTCTTCCTAAAGCTCCTGGGAGTTTGTTGAAGAGCTTTTTGCCTAGGTCTTGATCAAACGAGTTACCGCTGATCGTACAGTAATAAAAGAAATCATTTAAGAATTTCTTTATGTATATCCAGTTACTTATGCTAAGTTGTTCTAATTTAATTAGAGCATTCTTTTGAAGGATTATCAATCCACTATTTGGGTCTTCTCCAGTAATAAGAGTGTGTATCTTATTTGTGAAGTTATAGGGATTTGATCCCATTGACACCAAGTGTATGAATTCTTCTGGGAAGTTGACTTTGTAAGCCTCCCACAAAGCTTTCGTTGATTCTCCTAGAAATGTTTCTAGATATTTGTACATTGTCTCGGGGTCTGTTTCTACATAACTCTGTATATAGTCTGCTACTACGATGCCCTTCCATAAATCTATTACGGAATTCCATTTCTGGGGGTCGTGTGCTGCTATATTCAGGATTTTGCCCCTATTTCCTCCTTCTTGAAGGACTATGTTTTCTTCCGGCGGTAATCTCTTACCCGACGGCTTAACCTGTTGTTGTACAGGTTCCTCAGCTGTTCTATAAACACGTCGTCTAGGTACATTACCTGTACTAGTGTTTACAGTAATGTTCTCTCCAGTTGTTCGCTGGAAAGGACTTGAACTGGAAGCACTGTTTTCCATTAATTCTTTAAAACTAATGTCTGAGTTTGTTTCGTAACTATTTTCTATTCTATTTAGGGATTCATTCCAGATTTCTTCTAACATTTCTGTTTTTTCTTCATTCCAGATTTCTTCTAACATTTCTGTTTTTTCTCTGGCTATACGGTCTTCTTTATAACCTTCGTTATCTGTTCTTTTAGTGCAATATTTAAAGTGTTCTATGGTTTCTTCTAACTTCATGTTATCCTGTTTGCAACCTTTGCATCTGAATAACTTTCTTGGGTTTTTTCTTTGCAGGTCTCTAGCGATTTCTATCACTGTGTCTACTTCATATCCTTCTGGGATGACTTCTATGTTCATTAGGTTTAATTCTATTTCGTCTATAGTACTTTCCTCTTCTTGTTCTTTTAGAGGAGCATAGTTATAGTCTGTAAATCTTATGGAGTTTTCTCCACGATGATTTGTATATTCTAAGTGTGAGGCTGGCTGTAATATTTTATTCTTAATATTAAAGTTGTCTAATTTCCATTCTAAGCCTGCGTACTCTTCTGGTTGTATTTTGGTTGGCTTAATTAAGTTAATTCCTTTATTACTCATTAGTTCTACTACGTCGTTAATTTTGATCTTAAATTTTGTATTACTATTTTTTGTCATCTTACCTAAAAAACCTAAACATAGTAATAAGTTATTTCCGCTATGCATTTCTTCATAGCCTTTGGTCTGAATTCCTATCTTAATATGTCTACCAAATTCTGCTAAGTTGATTAGAAAGTCTGGACTTATATAGAAGATTCCACCATTATCGGTCATGTCGATTTCTGTCATTCCTATGATAGATTTCTTCATATCTGTCCATCTGTCGTCATATTTAATTATGAGGACTTTACTTCCTAAGTTTTTTCTAGTTAAACCTTTAATTCCTACTACCATTAATCCCATATGCATGAGAGTTTTGGTGTTTCTTTTTATTTGTCTGAAAGAGTCGTCACTAATTAGATTTATATTAGTTGTCTGAGCACCTAATACTGAAAGTTGTTCCTCTCTATAATGTCTATAGAGTTGTGCGGTTGAATTAAATCTTCCCGCGTTATACAACGTTCTAGGGTTTAGTAAATTCAGCTGGTTTTGCTGAAATATGCTTATATCTCTGTCGACGTTTATAACTTCACTAAGTTGTCTATGCGTTTCTTCTGCAGGTCTTCTGTTTAATATTCTAGATATAAAACTATTTCCTATCCTGTCTTCAGAGAAACTTTGTCTTGGTCTTTCTTCTGATCTCTGTCGAGTTGTAAGAAGGTCCATTTTTGTGATTTTCTTACTATCTTAGCTTTCTCTTTCTGTGGAGTTAATTCTATTTTATTAAGTTGATCTATGTGGTTGTCTATGGCTTGACTTTCTTTCTCTTTTCCTCTAGAAATCTTATCTTTATCTATCGAGATCTGGAAAATATGTTCGTCTATTCTATTTATCCTAGTTGCTAGGCTATCTACTTTTCTATGTAGGTCTACTAGTAGGGTTGTTATTATTATACCTTGTTGAATAACAATTTGGTCTGATTTTTGTACTGGTATATAATTTTTATAATCGTCTGTTAACGGTATAGATTTTTCTATTATCCTAGCTGCTTGTTCTTGTGTACTTTCACTTTTATTCATGAGATTATGGCCAGTCTAAGGTTCTTGACTGCTTCTTCTATTTTTAAAATTTGTTCTACTAGTTCTTGCTTTGACCTCTTAATTTCTTGACTTACTTTTAGTTCTAAGTCTATTAAGTTTTCTTTGAAAATCTTTTCTAAGTCTCTTTTTGTAGCTGTTCTTTTAGAGTCGCTAACTGATACTAGATTGTTTATATATTCTAGGTTTGCTTCTGATTTTTTAAAAATCTTTTCTTGTTTATCTAGTATGTCTTCTAATCTTTTTTGATTTTTTAAAAACTGGTTGTTATCAGTCTGAAGTTTTTCGCTTAGATTGATTATACAGTCTAATATTGTGTTTAACTGTTTGTCTTCGCTATGTAGTAAGTGTTCTCCTGTACTGAAGTTACACTTGATTATACTATGATCTGGTAGTATTCTAAATTTTTTCTCTGGTTCTAGTCTTAAGTCTAGATATTCTAGGTGTCTTAAGTTCGCTATTTTTAACCTAACGGAAAATATTCTAGGTGTCTTTTAAGTTTACTTTTTTGGTAAGCTATCCAGTCGTCAGCGTATGTTATATCGCTCTGGATTCCTTGAATCTGCCACCTAATGTCTTCTAATAGACTATTATCGATAGTTGCTAGGAAAATATTTTCTTCTAAACTAGCCGAGAATCTATTAAATTCTAATTCTACCAGGATTGGTCTAACGTTTTTGTTAAAATATTCTAAGAGTCCTTCTATGCTTAGAGCTGTGCGGAAAGTTCTTTGTATAAACCTATTACTTCTCTCTTAGCTATTTGTAGTCTACCTTTTCGTTTTTGTTCTCTTCTAATATTCCAATTTATAAAGTTAATCTTGTGAACGAACGGTATTTGTCTCATAAGGTCTGAACCTATGATTGGTTCTAAATAGTCTTTTTCTTTTTAGGCTTTTTACTAATTGGTACTCTAAGTCTGATATCTGATTTATAAGGTCAGATAATTTTAAAGGGTCTTCTTTGTTGTTTCTAAGGCGTATATACTCAGGGTATAAACTGTCTAGGTGATTTCTAATTTCTTCTGGTTTCATACAGAGTATGGGTCTGAGAATCTTTTATACGCTCTGATACCAATAAAGTAGGGGGTTAGCCTTTTTTCGATATAAGGTGTTTCAATCTTATAGCGGGGGTTCAAATATGGTGTGTAGTCCTACTAAGTACCCCCTTCCTGATGTACTCTATTCATATAAGCCATTCTATTTCAAAGTCTATCTCATGTAATCTTAAAATTGATTTTTTTTTTTTTTAGCTTCTGGACTCTGTCCAGTCACTAGTCCTAGGTTACTATTTATCATCCCTGCCATTTGTATTTTAGTTACTATTTGATCTTCTAGTATAGCTATTTGCTTCTTCTCCTTGATCGTTCATCTCTTCTTCTAAGCTTTACCCCTGCTATGTAACTCATCTTTAACCACACCCAAAGGCGGCCACAACAGTCCTTCAGCGGACATCAACAGGCCTAATCTATCAACCACCGTTGACGTAGGAATTTACAGGTTAATCCATAGAGTTCATAACGGAGCTTGTCAGATAACCATATACTAAATCAAGAAGCTGACCATGATGCTATGCTTGAAGCTTTAAACAGTAATTTCAGATATTCATGGCGGAGATTATAACAGTAACTCAAGATTCATGATGAAAATAAGATATCATAGTATTAACAAGGTTCTTGCATTGCATTTCAGTGTTCGAAGACCGCCCGCTATGACTGTGGGGGTGTGTTAAATAAGGCAATATACAAAATATACATGTCTATATTGCCTTATATGACCTCTCGGATTCAACCATAAATGGTGGCTCTCGGTTTTAGACTTATATGGTAAATAGACAATGTAAGAATATTGTATATTAGGAAAATATATGTGTAGTATATTGTAATGTATTTGTTACCTAAATTAGGAATATACACTACCATAATTGTAGAGTTAGAATTATACAATTATAGTCCTTTGTTCTTTCTTCTTCTTTGATTTCAACTTCAACAGGTATATCTCCATTGTCCATTACCTCCCATTTGGTTTTATGTTTTACTTTATCGTCCATGTATATCTATTATTATCTTTCCCTTAAATTTTTGCAGTGATTATAGTTTTTTTTTTCTTTTCATTCAGGTATATCTCCATTGGCCATTACCCCCATTCGATTAAATTTGTTGAATATAATCTGTTGGAGAATGTTGTTTGAAGCTGAAAACGTGGTTATCCATTGATTTAAGGCTAAGAACGTGAATAGGAATTTAAAACTCCATAGAACAACCATTGTTGAAGCTCGATGTCTCTGTTTTGAGAGGGTATTGTTGCAAACGATCGAGTATGTATTGAGGAGCCTAAATCTGAATTTTAGGGTGTGATTTTATGTAGCATTTGAGGTGTTCTGGATGAATTTGGTGCTTGTATTCAATGAAGAAGATGAAGTCATTTTTTGTATAATATTATTTACTAGCGTATATGGGTGTATAAACACCTCTTATACACTATTATACGAGATTGATACATTGCTTATAGGTATTTGGTGGATTTCTCACTTCTTCTTCTTCATCATCTCCTCCTCCTCCTCCTCCTCCTCCTCCTCCTCCTCCTCCTCCTCTTCCTCCTCCTCCTCCTCCTCCTCCTCCTCCTCCTCCTCCTCCTCCTCCTCCTCCTCCTCCTCCTCCTCCTTCTTCTTCCTGCCTCCTTCCTCCTTCCTCCTTCCTCCTTCCTCCTTCCTCCTACCTCTTCCCTCCTCCTCCTCCTCCTCCTCCTCTTCTTCTTCTATTATAATTTTAGTGTTGAAATTGAAGTGTAATGATGGCTAAAAGGTATTTTCTACTATATACATGTATTATCGTTATTTTATACACATCTATACAGTGTAGATACATTGTTAAATATTATATATACAAGTGTATATATTTGTATAATTGTGTATAATTATGTATACACTAGGGTACAAGAATGTATAAAGGTAAAATTAAACTTTTTGTGTTGTCAATGTTCAAGGAGAGGACAAGAAGAAGCTTGATTTTCTCTCTAACAAGCTTTAATTTAAACATATTGTATTTGGTCAAAGCTTTGCAATGTAAGTTATGAATTATATTTTTATAATGTAAATCAACCAATTGTATGTTTCTGAAAATTTTCCAAAATTAAGCAGGATGTCCATTCAGGCATCTAGTTTACCAAAATTAACCCAACTATTCAATTCTTACTCCAATTAGCTATTCAACAATCTAATTTGCATAAAGTATCCCTTGGTCCTTTTCCCAATCCCTCACTACTGCGGTTGGTGTTGGACTTTGTCAATGCCACTTGGGATTGTAAAGATCAAATGGTTGGATTAATTAATAAATGATCAAATTGATATTCTGCTATTGTTCCCTCTGGTGGTTTGGTCTCAACAGTTGCGGTAGTTGTCCCACCAGTTCTTAAGCATAACTGTGAAACCTGCAACTATCATGGTAGCACACTGTTTATCCTGAGTATTTTTAATCTTAAGGGCGGTAATGGCTATTCCCATTTCGTGGAGCTTACTATAAATCTGGCCCTTGGCGAGGCCGTCAATATTCCATTCTACGATTTTTGATCCTGAATGGGAGGAATGGATCAGGTATTGGTCTTCCTCAAATTGCATATATGGGAAGGTAGCTATAGGGTAATAGTTTTTAGTGTTGACAACTCTAGATAATCTCCTAACGTCTGTACCTTGGTTGGTAATTGTTTGGATTGCTAACCCTTTACCGGGGGAATCATGCTGAAGTTGGAGGTTAATCTTATCAATGATTTTATCACTCTTGTCTATTGGAGTGGTAAGACTGGGATAACTACTGGCTTTAAACTCAGGAATTTTAAACAAAGGGTTGGTGGTCTTAAGTTATTTAGAGGGACTAAGAGTCTCCTTAAAGACTGTCGTCTTTGGTTTATTGAGCTGGGTTGATACTACATGTAACAGCTGATTGGTATAGTTATTTTGCCGGATAATTTTATTGACATCACTATTGGTAGGGTTACCAGTAGGGTCTACTATACTTCTTTTAAAATGAGCAGCTTCAATAACCTCTCCTTCAACAGGAATACTAATCTTCTCTAATGTAGGGATGACTGATTCAATAGTTTTGGTACGGGTGTACCATCTAGATACTAAGGTTTTTAATGAATCTGGTTCATTACCTAATTGTCATGTAACTTGAAACCATCTAAAGAATTCAATGTTACAGCGTAACCTTCTCATATCATTTCTCCAATTTCTTCTGAATGCAAGTCTCTGCTCTTCAGTATATGTATCAATATACCAGTTCTTATTATTAGCGTTTTCGGGACTGTCCCAATAACTCATAAGGAGTTCTGAGTTAATCTCGAATTTGCCAACTATCCTGATCATGCCTAGTGATCCTTCAGTAGGACCTCTTAAGTCACTTGGGGTAGGACTTTCTGGTCTAGCTACTGACTCGTAGTGGACTTTAGGAATACTTCTGGAAAAGTCTACTCCCTTAATTTTGCGCTCTAATTCTTGGATTAAAGCTTCTTCATCATAATCTACCTCCCGGTTTTTTGAAGTAGATGCTCTATCTGTAGAGAATCTGGTTGAACCATTTTCCGAACCGGACCTAAGAAACTTTAAGTTTACAGATCCGTCAGGAAGCTGGACAATATTCCTAATTTTGGAATTATCAGGTTCGGTCTTAGGAGGGGTAATGACATCAAAACGCCATTCATCTTTGGATAAAGTTTCGTCCCAACTAAGCATCCTAGGGACGAAGATATTGTTGTGCTCTTGGTTAGCTTCCATGAGCATAGTAACACCCTTGTTACTCATGATTTTAGCCTTAGGGGCCAGGATAGTCTTCATTAACCTGTAATAAATTCTATAAATAACATCAATTTCTTTGGTATTAACTTTACTATTCATATTTTTCGTTTTTATATTCAATGTTAAGGTATCCAAAATGTTATCGTCATGGATATCTACAGAAAATTTTGGGTAGCAGTTAAAAATAAACTAGACCCATGGCTAAATTACTTTGTAAAACTCCCAGAAGGGAATCTTCAAAGTTAAGTATTCTGGCATCCCTAAGTAGGAAATAGATCGGCGTATCTAACCCCAAACGATACATGGGTTTGACCGCAACTTGAGCCAGTCCAATATGCAGGAAGTTAAAATCTTTTTTGTAACCATTTATATCATGCAGCGACAAAAGCCTAACAATTTCCTTGGAATTGTTGATGGCGATTGTAGACTCGCAGGTTTTAATATTATAATTCTTGATGAAATCAAACCTTCCGGTTTCATAAATAGTTTTAAAAGACTATTTGGGAATATCCCAATTTTGAAGATCTCTTTCCACTTTCACTATTTTCATAGTCGCGGTGGAAAGGTTTTCACTATTCATAATATTATGATGTTCGGAACTATTCATTTTAGAATTGAGTAGAGTAGCGACGAAGTAGCCAATCTGCATTTCCGATAAGGGATTTCTGGGCTTCTATAAGATATTCTATTTGTTCTAACACTTGATGACAATGAATAATTTCTGCAAGAATAACTTCTTTGGCTTGGGTTGGTTGTTGGGTAGATACACCTTCCTTAGGTGCAATATGCTTAAAGTAATGTAACCTAGACCTGAAGTCTTTTCTCTGGTTAACTAATTTCGCTAAGTCAGTTTGGCAACCAATCTTAATTTGGTTGGCTCCTCTAATCCTATCGAAAGATGGATGTTTACGCATACTTCTATGAGTGGCTAGGAGTGTAAACGAGTGGGGGGAACTACTGTCTTTCGGGGCCTATCAATGTAGTGATTATTAACCGTTGGTTCTCAACACTGTTTTGAACTTCCTTATTATCTTAGCAAGTACCTTAAGTTCTGACTTATCAATTTTTTACTATATAGTAGTCTAATAGTTATCTCTTTCACTAGCATCTTAGCGACGGGAACACCTTACCGGGTCCGGCTCACACCTGGAGCTAATCCAACGGATTTATACGGCTTGCCAACGTCCAAAACCGGATATTAATCGGATACCTCATCTAGATGAAAGAGCCTAACTACTGTATACTATTTAGTAAAAGATCATAAGTGTAGAACTAAAGATAATAACAAGATAACATTGAAGTTTAAATAGTATGTAAGAACTAACATGCTAGAATCTCAACATGATTATGCCCCAGACAGTAGTATAAGTTTAGCTACTCATCTCTGAAAGCTAGAAAGGAAGGCAATGTTCTGTTCTGTTAAATAGTTACGTCTGTTGACTGGTGTCTTTTGGAGAAGACATAGCGTTGTAACGTTCTGAAAAACTTCGAGGATCAAAATATAAATAGTTAACATTTAAGGATTAACAAGAAATTTTGAAATAAAACAACAGCCCAACAACACAACCGTCTGTGGCCTGTGGTTCTTGGAGAACAAAAAAATGTGTTTTCTATTTCTGTAATTCGTAAGAGGAAGAGTATTACGTTTTCTGTTCTCTCGTCTTCGATCAGAAGAAGAATTCGTAATGTATTGTGTGTTCGTTGTTTTTAATTTGAACAAAAATATTAAATTTATAAGAGTAGAAAGGGAGGCAACGTTCTATTCTTTTGAATAGTTATATCTGTTGACTGGTCTCTTTTGGAGAAGACATAGCCATTGTAACATTCCGAAAAACTTCATGCACCAAAATATAAATAGTTAACATTTTAGCGACCAAAAAGAAAGTTCGAAGAAAATAATAGCCCGTGGCCCATGGCCCGTGGAGAACAAAAAAGCGTGTTTTTTGTTTCTGTATGAAGTAAGAAAAAGAGTATTACATTTCGTGTTCTTTGTTTTCGATCGGAAGTAGAATTTGTAATGTGTTGTGTTCTCTGTTTTTTAATTTGAACAGAAATATTCAATTTATAAGAGTAAAAAAGGAGGCAATGTTCTGTTCTTTTGAATAGTTATGTCTGTTGACTAGTCTCTTTTGGAGAAGACATAACCGTTGTAACGTTTTGAAAAACATCATGCAGCAAAATATAAATAGTTAACATTTCAGCGATAAAAAAGAATGTTTCGGAAGAAAATAACTGCCCAACAGACCGTGGCCCGTGGAGAACAAAAAAGTGTGTTTTTTGTTTCTATATGATGTAAGAGGAAGAGTATTACGTTTCGTGTTCTCTGTTTTCGATCAAAAGTAGAATTCGTAATGTGTTGTGTGTTCTCTGTTTTTAAGTTGAACAGAAATATTCAATTTATAAGAGTAGAAAGGGAGGCAACGTTCTGTTCTGTTGAACAGTCATGTCTGTTGACTGGTGTCTTTTGGAGAAGACATAGCCGTTGTAATGTTCTGAAAAACTTCGGGGACCAAAATATAAATAGTTAACATTTAAGGATTAACAAGAAATTTCTTTAATAAAGCAACAAACCAACAACACAACTGTCTGTGGCATGTGGCCAGTGGAGAATAGAAAAGTGTGTTTTCTATTTCTGTATTTCGTAAAAGGAAGAGTATTATGTTTTCTGTTCTTTGTCTTCGATCAGAAGCAGAATTCGTAATGTGTTATGTGTTCTCTATTTTTTAATTTGAACAAAAATATTAAATTTATATGAGCAGCAATAGAGGAAACGTTATGTTCTATTGAATTGTCGTGTCTGTTGTCTTATGTGTTTTGGAGAGTACATAACTGTTGTAACATTTCAAAAAATTCAAGGACCAAAATGTAAATAGTTAATATTTTAGAGACCAAAATATAAATAGTTAACATTTTAGGGACCAAAAAAACAGTTTCGAAAGAAAGCAACAGCCCAACAGCCCGTGGCCCGTAGAGAACAGAAAAGTGTGTTTTCTATTTCTGTGTTTCGTAAAGAGGAGTATTATGTTTTCTATTCTTTGTTATTGATCAAAAGTAGAATTCGTAATGTGTTGTGTGTTCTCTATTTTAATTTGAACAGAAATGTTCAATTTATAAGAATAGAAAAAAAGGTAACGTTCTGTTCTGTTAAATAGTTATGTCTGTTGACTGGTGTTTTTGGAGAAGACATAGCCGTTGTAACGTTCCCAAAATGTAAATATTTAACAATGCAGCGACCAAAAAGAAAATTCCGGAAGAAAGCAACAGCCCGTGGCCCGTGGAGAACAAAAAAGTGTGGTTTCTGTATTACGTAACAGGAAGAGTATTACGTTTTGTGTTCTCTATTTTTTCGATCAGAAGCAAAATTCATAATGTGTTGTGTGTTCTCTGATATTAATTTGAACAGAAACGTTCAATTTATAAGAGTAGAAAGGGAGGCAACGTTATGTTCTATTGAATAGTCATGTCTGTTGTCTTATGTATTTTGGAGAGGACATAGTCGTTTAACGTTTCAAAAAACCTTAGGGACTAAAATGGAAATAGTTAACATTTCAGGGTCAAAAGAAAGTTTCAGAAGAGAGCAACAGCCCAACAACCCGTGGCCCGTGGCCCGTGGAGAATAGAAAAGTGTGTTTTCTGTTTCTGTATTTCGTAAATGGAGGAGTATTATATTTTCTGTTCTCTGTTATCTATCAGAAGCAGAATTTGTAAGGTATTGTGTGTTCTTCGTTTTTAATTTGAACAAAAAATTTCAATTTATAAGAGTAGAAAGGGTGGCAACATTCTGTTCTGTTGAATAGTTATGTTTGTTGACTGGTGTCTTTTGGAAAAGACATAGCCGTTGTAACGTTTCGAAAAACATCATCGACCAAATATAAATAGTTAACATTTCAGCGATAAAAAGAAAGTTCTGAAAGAAAGCAACAGCCCGTGGCCCGTGGAGAACAAAAATGTGTGTTTTCTATTTTTGTATTACGTAAGAGAAAGAGTATTACGTTTTCTGTTCTCTGTCTTCGATCAGAAGCAGAATTCGTAATGTGTTGTGTGTTCTCTGTTCTTAATTTGAACAGAAATATTAAATTTATATGAGCAGAAAGGGAGTCAACGTTATGTTCTATTGAATAGTCATGTTTGTTTTCTTATGTCTTTTGGAAAGGAGATAGCCGTTTAACGTTTCAAAAACTTTAGGAACCAAAATATAAATAATTAATATTTTATGGACAAAAAAAAAAGGTTCCGGAAGAGAGCAACAACCCAACAACCGTGGCCCGTGGAGAACAGAAAAAGTGTGTTTTCTGTTTCTGTAATTCCTAAGAGGAGGAGTATTATGTTTTCTGTTCTCTTACGAAATACAAAAACAGAAAACACACTTTTTTGTTCTCCTCGGGCCACGGGCTGTTGGGCTGTTGCTTTCTTCCGGAACTTTTTTTTTGGTCGCTGAAATGTTAACTATTTACATTTTGGTCCATAAAATTTTTCGAATGTTACAACGGCTATGTCTTCTCCAAAAGACACCAGTCAACACACATAAGTATTCAACAGAACAGAACGTTGCCTCCCTTTCTACTTTAATAAATTGAACATTTCGTTCAAATTTAAAATAGAGAACACACAATACATTACGAATTCTATTTTTGATCGATAACAAAGAACAAAAAACGTAATACTCATCTTCTTACGAAATACAGAAACAGAAAACACACTTTTTTATTCTCCACGGGCCACGGGCTGTTGTGCTATTGCTTTCTTCTGAAACTTTCTTTTTGGTCCCTAAAATGTTAATTATTTACATTTTGGTCTTTGAAATATTAATTATTTACATTTTGGTGCTTGAAGTTTTTTGAAACGTTACAACAGTTATTTCCTCTCCAAAAGACATAAGACAACAGACATGACTATTCAATAGAACATAACGTTGCCTCTATTGCTGCTCATATAAATTTAATATAACAGAGAACACACAACACATTTCGAAATCTGCTTCTGATCGAAGACAAAGAACATAAAATGTAATACTCTTTCTCTTACGAAATACAGAAATAGAAAACATGCTTTTCTGTTCTCCACGGCCATAGGCCACGGACGGTTATGTTGTTAGGCTATTGTTTTATTCATGAAATTTATTGTTAATCCTTAAATGTTAACTATTTATATTTTGGTCCCTGAAGTTTTTCAGAACGTTACAACAACTATTTTTTCTCCAAAAGACACCAGTCAACAGACATGACTGTTCAATAGAATAGAACGTTGCCTCCTTTTCTACTATTATAAATTGAATATTTCAATTCAAATTAAAAATAGAGAACACACAACACATTACGAATTCTGGTTCTGATCGAAAACAAAGAACACAAAATGTAATACTCTTCCTCTTACGTAATACAAAAATAGAAAACACACTTTTTTATTCTCCATGGGCCACGGGCTGTTGGGCTATTGCTTTTTTCCAGAACTTTCTTTTTGGTCGCTGAAATGTTAACTATTTATATTTTGGTCCATGAAGTTTTTTTCAGAACGTTACAACGACTATGTCTTCTCCAAAATACACTAGTCAACATATATAGCTATTCAAAAGAACAGAACGTTGCCTCCCTTTCTACTCTTATAAATTGAACATTTCTGTTCAAATTAAAAATAGAGAACACACAACACATTATGAATTCTGCTTCTGGTCGAAAACAGAGAACACAAAACATGATACTCTTCCTCTTACGTAATACAGAAATATAAAACACAATTTTTTGTTCTCCACATGCTGTTGAGCTGTTGCTTTCTTCGGGAACTTTCTTTTTGGTCGCTGAAATGTTAACTATTTACATTTTGGTCCATGATGTTTTTCGGAACATTACAATGGATATGTCTTCTCCAAAAGACACATCAGTCAATAGACATAACTATTCAATAGAACAAAACGTTGCCACCCTTTCTATTCTTATAAATTGAACTTTTCTGTTCAAATTAAAAACAGAGAACACACAACACATTACGAATTCTGTTTCTAATCGATAACAGAGACGAGAAAACATAATACTCCTCCTCTTATGAAATACAGAAACAAAAAATACACTTTTCTATTCTCCACGAGCCACGGGTTGTTGGGCTCGTTGCTTTCTTCCGGAACTTTCTTTTTGGTACCTGAAATGTTAACTATTTACATTTTAGTCCCTAAATGTTAACTATTTATATTTTAGTCCCTAAAGTTTTTTGAAACGTTACAATGGATATGTGCTCTCCAAAAGACATAAGACAACAGACATGACTATTCAATAGAATATAATGTTGCCTCCCTTTTCGCTCATATAAATTTAATATTTCTGTTCAAATTAAAAACAGAGAACGCACAACACATTACGAATTCTGCTTCTGATCGAAGTTAGAGAACAAAAAACGTAATACTCTTCCTCTTACGAAATACAGAAATAGAAAACACACTTTTTCTGTTCTCCACGGGCTACAGGCCACAGACGGTTGGGCTGTTGCTTTATTTCAGAAATTTCTTGTAAATCCTTAAATGTTAACTATTTATATTTTGGTCCTCGAAGTTTTTTGAAACGTTAAACGACTATGTCCTTTCAAAAGACATAAGACAACAGATATGACTATTCAATAGAACATAACGTTGCCTTCCCTTCGCTCATATAAATTTAATATTTCTTTTCAAATTAAAAACAGAGAAAACACAACACATTGTAAATTCTGCTTCTGATCGAAGACAGAGAACAGAAAACGTAATACTCTTCCTCTTACGAAATACAGAAATAGAAAATACACTTTTTGTTCTCCACGGGCCACCAGATGATTGGGTTGTTGCTTTATTTAAGAAATTTCTTGTTAATCCTTAAATGTTAACTATTTATATTTTGGTCCCCAAAATTTTTCAGAACGTTACAACGACTATGTCTTCTCCAAAAGACACCAGTCAACAAACATGACTGTTGAACAGAACAGAACGTTGCCTCCCTTTCTACTTTTGTAAAATGAACATTTCTGTTCAAATTAAAAATAGAGAACACACAACACATTACGAATTTTGCTTCTGATCGAAAATAGAGAACACCAAACATAATACTCTTCCTCTTATGTAATACAGAAACATAAAATAAACTTTTTTGTTCTCCACGGGCCACGGGCTGTTGCTTTCTTCCGAATTTTCTTTTTGGTACCTGAAATGTTAACTATTTACATTTTGGTCCATGATGTTTTTTAAACGTTACAACGGATATGTCTTCTCCAAAAGACACCAGTCAACAAACATAACTATTCAATATAACAGAACGTTGTCACCCTTTCTATTCTTATAAATTGAACATTTATGTTCGAATTAAAAACGAGAACACACAACACATTACAAATTCTGTTTTTGATCGATAACAGAGAACAAAAAACATAATACTCTTCCACTTACGAAATACATAAATAGAAAACACACTTTTCTGTTCTACACGGGCCATGGGTTGTTGGGCTGTTTCTTTATTTCGGAAATTTCTTGTAAATCCTTAAATGTTAGCTATTTATATTTTGGTCCTCGAAATATTTTGAAACGTTAAACGGCTATGTCCTCTCCAAAAGACATAAGACAACAGATATGACTATTTAATAAAACATAACGTTGCCTCCCTTTCTGCTCATATAAATTTAATATTTCTGTTCAAATTAAAAATAGAGAACACACAACACATTGCAAATTCTGCTTCTGATCGAAGACAGAGAACAGAAAACGTAATACTCTTCCTCTTACGAAATACAGAAATAGAAAACACACTTTCTGTTCTCCACGGGCCACAGGCCACAGATGATTGGGCTGTTGCTTTATTTTGAAAATTTCTTGTTAATTCTTAAATGTTAACTATTTATATTTTGGTCCCCAAAATTTTTCAGAACGTTACAACGACTATGTCTTCTCCAAAAGACATCGGTCAACAAACATGACTGTTGAACATAACAGAACGTTGTCTCACTTTCTACTCTTATAAATTGAACATTTCTGTTCAAATTAAAAACAAAGAACATACAACATATTACGAATTATGCTTCTGATCGAAAATAGAGAACACAAAATGTAATACTCTTCCTATTACGTAATACAGAAACAGAAACCACACTTTTTTGTTCTCCACGTGCCCCGGCTGTTGGTTTGTTGCTTTCTTCTGAAACTTTCTTTTTGGTCGTTGCAATGTTAACTATTTACATTTTGGGAACGTTACAACGGCTATGTCTTCTCCAAAAACACCAGTCAACAGACATAACTATTCAACAGAATAGAATGTTGCCTTCCTTTCTACTCTTATAGATTGAACATTTCTGTTCAAATTAAAATCAGAGAACACACAACACATTACAAATTCTGCTTCTGATCGATAACAAAGAACAAAAAACATAATAATCCTCCTCTTACGAAATACAAAAATAGAAAACACACTTTTTTGTTCTCCACGGGCCACGGGCTATTGCTTTCTTCCGAAACTTTCTTTTTGGTCCCTAAAATATTAACTATTTATATTTTGGTCTCTGAAATATTAATTATTTACATTTTGGTCCCTAAAATTTTTTGAATCGTTACAACAGTTATGTCCACTCCAAAAGACATAAGACAACAATCATGACTATTCAATAGAACATAACATTTCCTCTATTGTTGCTCATATAAATTTAATATTTTTGTTCAAATTTATAACAGAGAACACACAACACATTACGAATTCTGCTTTTGATCGAAGACAAAGAATAGAAAACGTATTACTCTTCCTCTTACGAAATACAGAAATAGAAAATACACTTTTCTATTCTACACGGGCCACAAGCCACACACAGTTGTGTTGTTGGGTTGTTCCTTTATTAAAGAAATTTCTTGTTAATCCTTAAATGTTAACTATTTATATTTTGGTCCCCGAAGTTTTTCAAAATATTACAACGGCTATGTCTTCTCCTAAAGACACCAGTCAACAAATATGAATGTTGAACAGAACAAAACGTTGCCTCCCTTTCTACTCTTATAAATGGAACATTTCTGTTCAAATTAAAAAACAGAGAACACACAACACATTACGAATTCTGCTTCTGATCGAAAATAGAGAACACAAACGTAGGAAAAAGAGATGTAAGTTACACTATTGAGTCAGACCCGTCGGAGATTACAGGGATCTCCTCATAGGTCAAACCATCCTTAATTGTAATGGAATTGGTAGGGACAACCAACGAAAGATCTCCCACACACTTCGTCAACATGGATACATGAATCACTGGACAATTGCTAGATCTTATGGCAATTCAAGTTTATAAGCCACTTGAACAACTCTCCTCAAAATCCTATAGGGTCCGATATATCTAGGACTAAACTTCCCTTTCTTTCCAAACATCATGACATAGGTGAAACTTTCAGAAATACTCAATCATCAACTTGAAACTCTAAATCTCTACGCCTCACGTCCAAATAGAATTTTTGGCCAACTCCGAGCTATTTTCAAACACTCCTGAATTAACTTGACTTTCTTCATAGCCTAATGTACCATGTTTGGTCCTACCAACTCTGTCTCACCAACTTCGAACCAACCAATTAGCGATCTACACCATCGCCTATACAGAGCTTCGAACAGTGCTATCTGGATACTAGCATGATAACTGTTATTATAAGTAAATTCAATGAGAGGACAATGATCATCCCAATTAACTTTAAAATTGAGACCACATTCCCTCAACATGTCCTCAAGAGTCTGAATAGTACGCTTTTCCTGGTCATCTGAAGATGAAAAGGTGTGTTGAGATTTACCTTGGTACCCAATCCTTTCTGAAAAGACTTCCAAAAATGTGTTGCGGACTGAGAACCACGATCTGATATAATGGACACTGATCCCATGAAGCTTGACAATTTCTCGGATATACAATCACCCAAATTGAATCATGCCTTCGGGTGAGCAAGATAGACATGTTATGAAGTCCATATTTATCATCTCTCATTTTCAAATAGGAATATCAATATTCTAAGCCAACCCACCAGGCTGTTGGTGCTTGGCTTTCACCTACTGATAATTTAGGCATTTGGCCACAAAGTTTGCCACTTTCCTCTTTTTATCGTTCTACCAATAAATATCCTTAAGAATATGATACATCTTTGTGGAACCTAGGTGAATAGAATACCTGAAATTATGTGCTTTTGTCATGATTCACTCTCTAAGCCCATCTATATCTGAAACACATAATCTGCCTCGATTTCTCAAGGTATCGCCATCTCCTCCTTGTTCAAAAGTCGTAGTCTTATGATTGTGAATCCCCTCTTTCAACTGCAACAAGTAAAGATCACTAGATTGTTTTTCCTTCACCTCGGCTACTAAGGAGGATTCAGACTTGTTTTGAACAATAATACCACTATCTTCGGAGTTTATGAGTCAAACTCCTAAACTGGCAAGTCGTATGAATCTCCTTCATCAAGGTTCTCTTATATTCTTCAACATGAGGTAAAATTCTCATGAATCGCCGACTAAGAGAATCGGCTATCGTGTTTGATTTCCCTGGATAGTAGAGAATAACTACATCATAATCCTTTATCAATTAAAGCCATCTCTTTTACCTAAGATTCAATTCCCGCTACTTGAAAATATACTAAAGACTCTTGTGGTCTGTGAAAATGTCAACGTAAACTCCATACAAATAGTGACGCCATATCTTGAGCGCAAAAATCACGGCTGCCAATTCTAAGTCATGAGCCGGATAATTCTTTTTATGAGGTTTAAGTTGTCTGGATGCATAAGCTATAACCTTACCATGCTGCATTAAAATACAACCAATATTAATTCTCAAAGCATCACAATATAATATAAACCCCTTAGTTTCTTCTGGCAATGTTAATACTGGAGCAGATGTCAGTCTCATTTTCAATTTCTCGAAACTACGCTCACATGCATCTGACCACTGAAATTTAACTTTATTCTGAGTCAATCTAGTCAATGGAGCTGAGATGGAAGAAAAACCTTCTATGAATCATCTGTAATAGCTTGCCATACCCAAGAAATTTCGTATATCTGAAGCAAAAATGGGTTTAGGCCAACTCTTAACAATGTCTATTTTCTAAAAATCAACCTGGATGCCTTCACCTGAAATCACATGGCCTAAGAATGTCAATTACTTAAGACAAAATTCACACTTAAATTTTTTAGCATAAAGCTCGTGTTCCTGAGTGTCCGCAATACAATTCTGAGATATTCTGCATGATCAACCTCACTATGGGAATAGACTAGAATATCATCAATGAAGACAATGATGAAAAGATTGATATAAGGCTTGAAAATCTTGTTCATAAGGTCCATGAAAGCATTCGTCAATCCGAACGACATGACACAAAATTCAAAATGACCATAACGTGATCTGAAGACAGTTTTTAGAATATCAACTTCCTTAACCTTGAGCTGGTGATATCCTGATATGTGGTCAATTTTGGAATAACAGTGTGTACGCTGAAGTTGATAGAATAAATCATCAATTATTGAAAAAGGGTATTTATTCTTAATAGTGACATTGTTCAACTGCTACTAGTCAATGTATATACACAAAGATCCATCCTTATTTCTAACAAACAATGTTGGTGCACCCCGTGGTGAGACACTTAGTCTAGTAAATCCTTTATCAAGCAGGTTTTTCAACTGAGCTTTTAATTCTCTTAACTCTACTAGAGACATTCTATATGGAGGAATAGATATCGACTTAGTGCCGGGAAGTAGATCAATTCCGAACTCAATTTCCCTTTCGGAATGAACTCTAGGAAGATCTTGTGGAAATTCATTGACAATTGGTACTGATTGAAGAGTTGGGGTCTGGGTATCTACATCTCTAACCCGAACTAGATGGTAGATATATCCCTTGGATATCATCTTTCTGGCTTTAAGATAGGAAATAAACCTCCCTACGAGTGCTACTGCATTACCCTTCCATTCTATGACTGGTTCACCGGCATATTCGAATTTTACAATTTTGATTCTATAACCTATTGTGTCATAACATAAAGATAATAAATCCATGCCCATGATTACATCAAAGTCTACCATTTCTAACTCTATCAAATTGACTATGGTAATGCGGTGATAGACTCTAACCGGACAACCTCTATATACCCGCCTGACTATGACTCATCAACTGGAGTGGATGCTTCAAAAGGTTCATGCAACTTTTATGGTTCTATCCCAAATTTCTTAGCAACAAAATGGGTTATATACGACATAGTGGATCTAGGATCCATAGAGGCATAAATGTCAAAAGTGAAAACGGTTAATATACATGTGACCATATTTGCACGGGCCTCTGTATCCTATCGACCTGATAATGCATACTAGTGGTTTGGACCTCCGCCTATGTTACCAGACTTAGCCGCACCATGTCCTGATTGGGCCTGAGAATTATGAGGAATTGTAGAATTTGCGGACTGAGAGATATTACCTCATGTACCCTACCTCACAGATGGCAGTCTAGCTGAAAGTAACCACCCGTGGACACACCTAAAATAGATATCCATACCCAGGCGACACACTCTTAGGTGCCTCTTACCATACTTTCCCTATACGGGATTGCTGAAAGTACCTTGACCCACACTGGCCTGTGACTGGAAGACTAATGCTCTAAAGTTTTTCCTCTTGTTATCATTCCTGAACTTTAGGGCTGGGGCACTGGCTGAAGATGAAGCAGGTCCTAATGACCTATTCTTGAAGTACTGTCTGCCTCCACCTCTCCCATGACTGAAGTGACCTGAAGATTTGGCTCTCTTATTAAATTCCCTGTCCTTCTCTTTCTGCAAGACTTTCTCTTCCTTTGACCTGCTCTCATTACCCTATACGAAAGTAACCATATTTGTAATAGTCGTCTTCTGTTCTTTGTCATAATATTAGCTGCATTGTATAAATAAAGGTCAAGAATATACATGAAATGCCTAACTCTGGCCCTTATGTCTCAGACCATATGTGGAGCATACTTTGCTAAAGAGACAAACTGAAGATAGTATTCCTGAACACTCCTGCCATTCTGTTTGAGCTTCTCAAATTCTATAGCCTTTGCCTCACTGACCTCAATTGGCAGAAAATTCTCAATAAAAGCATCAGCAAACTCATCCCAAGTTACTGGAGATGCACCTTCCTCGTGGAACTGTTCCCAAGACTCATATAAAATGTTGGCAACATCTTGCAGCTGGTAAGCTCCCAAATATGTTGCCTCTATCTCATTAGCATGAAGAACACAAATGATTTTCTAGAGCCCATCAATAAAGTTATGCGGATCTTCTGTCTTGCTTGACCTTGTGAACACCGGAGGGTCCATACATAGAAACTCTCGAAATCTGAATTTGGATAACTCCCCATTAGTTCCCGTACTTAGAGTCGTTCCTTATCATTGGGCTTGAGCAGTCATAATCTGGGTGAGCAGCTGAATAGCTCCCCTAACATCTGAGTTAGTAAAATTGGGAACAGAATTGGAATTTCTGCAGGCCCTATGGTATCGAGTGGGGGTGCTGTATCCGAATTGGCTCCCTGAGCCTGAGCATTTTTCTCATGAGTAGCATTGGTAGTAGCTCTATTGCTTGTAGTTGATTTCTTTTTTGCAGGTATTTTTTGAAATACGTAATATGCACGAGTTAGATGGATGTCCGTAGGTATATATCTAACTGCACGATCTAGAGTATGAAAGAAGTGAGACAATTCTAGATGTCTTGGTGGTCAACTGTTTACATGTGTGGGTCCATCACATACATAAAAGTGACCCCACTGGAAACAATTTCATAGACTCCCTAAGATACTTGAACCTAGTGCTCTGATACCAAACTTTATCACGCTTTGAACCATGTCTTAGGTGAAACACGGCACTTGGTGCCTGACTACATATGATCGAGTGACCATATGGTTTGCTTGTCAACATGGGCATTAAAATATACTATAATAATAATTTGAAAACATGAAAATCATATGCTGAAAACATAGTCTGAAATATAATAACAGAAATATCTGAAAATAACATGATAAGTCTGAAAATTGTAATACTGACATGATTGACATACTAAACTAGTCTAGTATATGAAACCTCTGATGCAAGATTCTGCAAAATTGTTTACCAGGACAAGGCCCTGGCATACCTCTACTAATAATCATGACATGTAAAAAACTAATAGACTAACACTTGAATGAAATTGGGCTCACCAAACAGCTGAGACTGAAGTAGTCCTATTGAGCGATCCGTCTCCCTGAAACTCAGCACCTGCACCGTGAAATGCAGGCTCCATACAAAGGAACATTAGTACATTTGAATTGTATTGTATGTAAAGAAACTAGCAGAATAAGAAAGTATATGAAATAATAGGGACATGAACTGAAACATGAACATGAGTATAATATAACATACGTAAAATCTGTAAACTGTATATATGTATATATATTTGTATATCTGTGGGGAGAGCATTAGTAAAATCGTCATGAACCACCACACGTGAATGTGGAGTCTGATCTCTGCCCGATCAGCTAAGCCATCTCGTACCTTACGGGAGTAAGTGACATGAACATGAACATGAACATGAACATTATGGATCCAATAATCCCACAAGGAGTAATAAGAACGTATCATCCTTTGGCAAAGCGATCCTTATCCTACGTTGGCATACGTAGTTTTAGGCTGTTTGAGCCTTCTCGATAATCTGTAGAACTCCCAAAATCATGTACTTGAAAATAATGGCTTGAATGCCCATAAATTTCATGAAATAACTTGTAAACATAACTTGTAAATTTATAATTTAGCATGTGAATAAATACATAATATAACTTGTATAAATCATGAGAAACATATATGACTTCATGGAACTGAGTGATAATGATCATAACTTGTATTTAAGAACTTATGGGAATCAAGGCATGGTTTCATGGATTATGGACAGGTTCATTACAATCACAATTGAAAAATTCTTATTTCATGAATTACATGTGGCGTTGGAAAGAACAATGATGTCCCCACGTGGATAGAAGATCTAAATATCTTATTCGCGCCAAGACTTCAAATAGAAATCCAAATTGTGAAGAAGAACTCCAAAGACTGAACCTTGAAACATTGAATTGGGTTTAACATGAAAATCCTAGGTTAAGAACAATGAATTTCTACTTAGAGTTCATGTATGTATGTTAGAATTCACTTGAAATACTTGAAATAGGCTTACCTTGGTGTAGGAAGATGATGGGCGAAGAGAACCTTCGTGCTAGGGCTTGGGAAAAGTGAAAACTGACTTTTCAAGACTAAATTGCATATTTATATTGTTTGATGTCGGATGGATTTGACGGCGTATTCGACGTTCCATCGAATTTTCTACGATCTACGAATGGATCATCAAATTTTATATGATCCGTATAATCGGACCGTATCCCAAGTATTTAAAAAAAACCAGTGAGCTAAAAAAGCTGAGGTTCCAAGACGGTCGAAATCAACGAGCGATATAAGTTTATACGGTCCGTAGAATTTACAGAATGCCATCGATTTCAAAAATGAAATCGATGGTTGATTTTGACAGACTGTAAATAATTTTACGGTCCGTATAATTCGGCGTTTAATCATGTCTATAGAACTGAAATTGATTTTCAACTTTAAACTCCCCGTTTTGGTTTCCCACACCCCTGAATCATAAACATGACTTAGTTTGAAAGGACGAGGTGTTACATTAACCTTTTATATGGTTTCAACTTTAAACTCCCCGTTTTGGTTTCCCACACCCCTGAATCATAAACATGACTTAGTTTGAAATGACGAGGTGTTACATTAACCTTTTATATGTATCCATATTTTTGGATTCTGGGTCGGATTGATTTAAAATTATACCAACCCGTATTCGATCTGTATAGCTGAAATTTAAAAACATAAACCATATCCGAACCAAATATTCGACCATCTGAATAGCGTGGATCCGTTCATATTCTCGGATATATCCGAACTATACAGTGCCCTAATATATGATGAAACAATAAATAATTCTACATGCTACATAATCAATGTGATAATTCATAAAGCCTCCTTCATTCCCAATCTATTTAAAAAGGGAAAAAGAAAAGGAGAAACACTGATCTTATCCAAAACTGTTAAAGTTGCAGAAATTAGTGAAACTCAAAATACAATGCATATGGATATACTTGAACAACATTGAATTGCAAAACGTATGATTTAGAAACACCTATAATATAAACACCGATGTTAATTTATAACACAAGATAATTAATTTTCTTAGCATTGGTCATTTTAATTTGTTTCTCTGGAAGAAAGAGAAAGCATCCGCGTGAGCTAAAAAATCCAAGAAAAATAGAAGAAAGAAGACATCTCCAAACTACTAAGTAGAGTCATATATATATCGATATTCTAATATATATTTTTTCCTTTCTTCATTTTGTTACCATAGTAGTCTTATGACATCCCTATAAACACTGCATACAAGTTCATATCATGCCTAAGAAACACTTTTAAATTTCTTGTACATAACTTAAAGATAACTAACTATACTTGCTAATACCTATACATGTATAAATGCATTTATATGCATGCATTTCTCTTAAGTATAAAAATACCATGAAGAATAATTGATCTCATCGTTTAGGTTACCAGCAAATATTTCCGGTTCATTCAATTCCTGGAATAAACTTGTGGCTTTTGCCTCTTCCCATATGGAGGAATCATCAATCTCCGGAAAGTTCACATTCAAATATTTCCACACTCTACCAAATCCAATACCTTCAACATTGTTATCCTCTTCAACTTTTCCGTTCATATACAGTAACGGAAATGAAGCTTGCCCCGCAGAGTAGCATTTGCTTTCGGAACCATTATTGAAGGGCAAAGGTTCATTCACCATATTGACAGACTCTGGAACTCCACTCTGTGTAGAGCTGCTAGAGCCAGTTGATTTCTGGGCTTGGTTTTCGGTGTGCACAAGATTAGGAAAATTGAGTTGGACATTATCACCATAAAGTTTGCATGCAAAAGCATCGTAAGCCACAACAACATCGTAAGAAGTCTCAAAAGTACCAAGCCAGCAGAGAGGTTCACGGTTCGGCTCACGAATTTTGGCCACCCATTTTTAGGGCCACTTTTGCCTCGCATGCAACCTTTCTTGGAACTTGCTTGGTTATTTTTCTTGGCAGTGTGAATGGGACTGATATGGAACAGAACTGAGTTGAGTTGTTCAGTATGTTTCAGGGGTTGTATTTGTAGTTGAGGCAGAAAATGGAGGAATTTGGTTTCTCCTACGTGTCTTGTGTCCATGTGAACTTGTGAATTTCACTGATACACGTCAAAAACGATAAAAAAAAATATTGCTTGTAGTAGCAATTAATACGAATGCTATGCATGCGGTTTTCCTTTTGGTCTCATGCAAAAATGGCAAAGCTGATAGATACACGTGATATACATGGAATATACACCATGTATATCATGGGCTGACTTCGTAAAATTGGGCTGGTAAACCCGTGATATATACGGTGTATACATACCATGTATATCACGGTTTATTGGCCTATTTTAGGTAATGTTTGGTTGTCATTATTATTGTACACTTACTATAATTGTATTGTACACTTACCATAATTGTATAGTTATTGTCCAAGTAGAACAAGGTTTTAGGAGTAGAATAGGAATAGAATTTTCCTATTATGGAAAATTGTATTACTCTTTCAATTAATGAAAATAATCAAGGGATTATATTCTTTCATGGTATCAGAAGTCTAGGTTAAATTTTCCTCTTCCAAAGCTTCTTCTCATGACACGATTTCCGAGACATTACCCTCGATTTCCGTGCACTTTCTTGTCTTCTCTCTTCCCAAATTTTCTTCCAAATCCCTATGTCACATCCTACATTGATTGTGATGGCTAAGAACACGTTTCACCCTGCCCTTACTGTTTCTAACATCAAGAATCACATCCCTATCATTCTTGAAATAGAAAACATCCAATACGCAACGTGGGCCGAACTGTTCAAAGTTCACGCACGCTCACATCAAGTCCTCCATCACATTATCCCCGCGGCTCCTGCGGATACAGAGGTGCCTAAACCTGAGGATGATCCTAAGTTGTTAACGATCCTTGATGCTACCGTTCTCCAGTGGATTTACTCCACTATCTCTACCGACCTGTTGTAAACGATTATCGAACCAGATGCTACGGAGATGGATGCTTGGAATAGAGTGCGTGATATATTCCAAGATAATCAAAATTCTCGTGCTCTTACCCTTGAGCAGGAATTCTTCCACGTCAATATGAAAGATTTCCCTAATGTTTCAGCATATTGCAAAAGGCTGAAAGAATTAGCGGACCAACTCCGCAACGTAGGTGCGGCCATTACCAATGATCGTCTTGTCCTTCAAATGGTTGCAGGACTGTCTGAGGCCTATAGTGGCGTTGGTACGCTTCTTCGTCAGAGCAGTCCTCTTCCACAGTTTTATCAGGCCTGTTTCATGCTCACGCTCGAAGAAACAGGCTTGGCTAAGAAAGCGGCCACTGGGCCCCTTCTATCGTCATGGTGACCGAGTCCACCTTTTCTCCATCCGGCTCCAACAATTTCGGCCAAAACTATAACAATGGTGGTGGAAAAAAGGGTCAGAATCGCAAAGATAATGGTAAAAACCGTGGTGGAAACTGAGGTGGAAATAACGGGGGTGGCAATGGGCCTCGGAGTAGTGGGCCGCAAGCCAACTGGCCACAACCCTAGGGCCCATAGCCGTGGACCTGGCCTAACAACCCCTATTACCCATCAGTTGATGCTAACCTAAACTGGGCCCAGTTTTTACAGCCGCTGCAAGGCCCAATTACTCCCAACAACAGTGGTACCTGAGAGCAGTTTTTGGGTCAGGGCAGCAAGCAAGTGTGCTTGGGCCTCGGCCTCCACAGGCCCACCATGTAGCGGGCCCCACCCCTACCGACATTGAAGTCGCGATGCACACACTTGGATTAAATCCACCGGACCCCAATTGGTACATGGACACCGGAGCCACTACCCACATGACGTCCAATCAAGGTACTCGCTCGTCTTATTCCAATTTGAGAAACAATCGTGGCATAATTGTTGGTAATGGCAATTCAATTTCAATTCGTGATTACGGTCATAAAACTTTGTCTCCCCATCCAACTCTTGTTTTGAAAAATGTCCTTTATACTCCTAACTTAATTAACAATTGGTGTTTGTCCGAAAATTCACCACTGATAATTGGGTTTCTGTTGATTTTGATCCTTTTGGGTTTTCTGTGAAGGATTTCAAGATGTGAATTTCTCTCATGAGATGTGATAGTACGGGAGATATTTATCCTATCACGCCCACATCTGGTCTCTCGAGTCAGCATTGCCATCTACTTTTGTGGCTCTCGCTCCTTCTTTATGGCATGCACGTTTGGGTCACCCACGGTCCTCTATTGTTTCTTCCTTACATAAACGCAATTTTATTAGGGTACGCGTAGTACTTCAATTTGTCAATCTTGTTCACTAGGAAAACTTGTTAGATTACCGTTTGAAGACTCTTCTTCTCATACTTTAATGTCATTTGATATTATTCATAGCGATTTATGGACATCTCATGTTCTCAGTTCTTTGGGCCATCGTTATTATGTTCTATTTTGGATGACTATTCTATATTTTTATGGACTTTTCCGTTAGCGAAAAAATCAAGTGTTTTCCACCTTTTTAAATTTTAGAGCATTCATCCGTACCCAATTCGATCAGGAGATAAAAAATATTCAATGTGATAATGGCAAAGAATATGTTAATGGGTTGTTTCGGGATTTTTGTGATACTAATGGAATAAATTTTCATTTCTCTTGTCCTCATACGTCCTCACAAAATGGGAAAGCCGAACGAAAAATTTGTACCATTAATAACATTGTCCGCACTATATTGGTCCATGCTTCCGTACCCTTTCCTTTGGCATCATGCTCTACAAAT
Organism: Anisodus tanguticus; assembly: GCA_034509755.1. Classification (NCBI taxonomy): domain Eukaryota; kingdom Viridiplantae; phylum Streptophyta; class Magnoliopsida; order Solanales; family Solanaceae; genus Anisodus; species Anisodus tanguticus. Next base: position 41,344,892 of record CM067555.1, read on the forward strand.
GGCTACCTATCTTCTTAACATAATTCCTACCAAAGTTTTGGCTAATGCGTCTCCACTTAATGTCCTCTATAATAAAAATCCTTCGTATTCCCATCTTAGGGTCTTTGGGTGCTTATGTTATCCCCTATTTCTATCAACTACAATTAACAAACTTCAAGTTCGTTCTATCCCTTGTGTGTTTTTGGGTTATCCATCAAATCATCGTGGTTACACGTGTTTTAATTTATCATCTAATAAAATAATCATTAGTCGCCATGTTATTTTCGATGAAACCCAATTTCCATTTTGCAAAGGTCAGTAGTCCCGAGCCTAGTTCGTATAATTTTTTAGATGACGATGTCTCCCCATATCTTATCCACCATCTATCGGACTTGTCCCGCATCCAAAATCCGCCAGCGGACCCACTGTCCCTGCTATAGTTCTCGGTCCAGTGCCTGTTTTCGAGTCCAATATTGGACCAGTAGGCCCACTGCTTGCTGGCCAGTCCGTCACCCCGCCAGTTTTTCCCCAAAATCCACCCAATTCTCCCCGGAGTCAATTTCCGGTCACTCGTAGTCAACAGGGTATTTTTAAACCAAAGAGATATTTTAATCTTAATTCTAATGTTCTTAAATCCCTCCTACCCCGTAACCCAGTGTTCGCTCTCAATGACCCGAATTAGAAATTGGCTATGAATGACGAATATGATGCTCTTATTGAAAATAAGACGTGGGAGTTGGTTCCCCGTCCTTCTTATGTTAATATTATTCCGTATATGTGGATTTTTACTCATAAGGATAATGCTGACAGTTCTTTTGCGAGGCATAAGACTCGTTTTGTAGGTGATGGTAAGACTCAGCATGTTGGCGTAGATTGTGGTGAGACGTTTAGTCCGGTGGTCAAACCGGCACTGTTCTCAGTCTGGCTCTTTCGAAAGCTTGGCCCATTTATCAGTTAGATGTGAAGAATGCTTTCTTACATGGTGATTTTAAGGAGACCGTTTACATGCATCAGCCCTTGGGTTTTCGCGACACCAAATATCCTAATCATGTCTGTTTATTGAAGAAGTCCTTGTATGACTTAAGCAGGCCCCACTGTCTTGGTATAATAGATTTGCAGACTATGTGTCATCTATTGGGTTTTCACACAGCAGGTCGGATAATTCATTGTTCATTTATCGTCGTGATACTTCCTTGGCTTATATACTATTATATGTGGATGATATTATCTTGACTGCTTCTTTTGATGCTTTGCGCAAGTCTATCATGACAATGCTCAGTTTTGAGTTTGCTATGAAAGACTTGGAGCCCTTGAGTTACTTTTTGGGGATTGTTGTCACTCGTCATACAAGCGGGTTATTCTTATCACAACGGAAGTATGCAGCTGAGATCATTGATCGTGCTGGTATGTCCTCGTGCAAGTCTACTTTCACTCCCGTTGATACTAAACCCAAGATGGGTGCTACGGCTGGCTCACCGTATGAGGATCCGACCACACTATCGCAGTCTTGCAAGGGCTCTTCAGTATCTTACTTTCACGAGACCAGATATTACGTATGTCGTACAGGAGGTGTGCTTGTTTATGCATGATCTCAGAATTGAGCACATGAATGTGCTCAAACGCATTATTTGATACATCCAGGGGACACTTAACTATGACTTACATTTATATCCGTCGTCGACGTCTACACTTGTTTCGTATACATATACTGATTGGGATGGCTGTTCAGATACCAGACGCTCCACATCCGGCTATTGTATATTTCTTGGTAATAACTTGGTCTCCTGGTCTGCGAAGCGTCAGTCTACATTATCATGCTCTAGTGCAGAGGCCGAGTATCGAGGGGTAGCCAATGTGGTCTTTGAATCCTGTTGGTTACATAAGCTTCTTTTAGAGCTTCATTGTCTATTTAGAAAGCTACCTTGGTTTATTGTGATATTATTAGTGTCATTTACCTTTCTGGTAATCCGGTTCAACAAACGCACTAAACACATCGAGATGGATATTCACTTTGTTCGCAAAAAGGTAGCTCATGGACAAGTACGCGTCTGTCATGTCCCTTCTAGGTATCAAATTGCAGATATTTTTACAAAGGGTCTTCCCTCGGTCCTTTTTGAAGATTTTAGGGACAGTCTCAGCGCACGAAGACCGCCCGCTATGATTGCGGGGGTGTGATAGATACCCGTAATATACCTGGAATATACAATGTATATCACAAGTTGACTTCGTAATATTGGGCTGGTAAACCCGTGATATACATGGTGTATACATACCGTGTATATCACGGTTTATTGGCCTATTTTAGGTAATGTTTGGTTGTAATTATTATTGTACACTTACCATAATTGTATAGTTATTATCCAAGTAAAATAAGGTTTTAGAAGTAGAATAAGAATAAAATTTTCCTATTATAAAAAACTGTCAATTAATGAAAATAATGAGGGATTATATTTTTTCTGAGTGGACAGTGTTTTTTCACTTCAGAATACTTCTTTAGGTTTTCTTATTTTTTTGAATTGTTTTCCTTTTTTGAATTTTTCAATTTCAACAGTACCGACCAAAATCGTTACTTTTTCTTTCTTGTTTTGAGGTGGGTGAATCTGGATAATATTAGACAAGAATAATGGAGAAAACTGACGTCAGTCTTGGAAAAGTGAATGCGGATAAGTGTGGACACTAAATAATAACAAAATATGGTGCTTTCAACAACTGTAGTAAAAGCAGTATATTCAAGAAAGACCTCCCTATACAAAATGATAAAATAATTGGAAGTGGATCTTGAATCAGCAAGATTACTTCCCAAATCGATGAAAACTTCAAGAAGACTTTATCTACATTAACTCACAGTCTTGTGACTTCGGCGAAAAAAATGTCCTAGTGTCAAAGCTCTCCTACAATCTCCATTTGGAGATGAGGGGAGGAGATGGGTGTGTAGTCTTCTCTTCCTCACATTAAAAGAGAAATCTCACAAGTGAAAGGACATAAAGTATCAAATTGATAGTAGAAGAGAAAAAAAGTTACATATGAGATATAGGAATATTTTTAGAGAAAATTTTATAAAAGTACATTTCGCTCATTTACATTGCAAAAATATAGTCCATCTATTACATTGCAAAATTATTATACAAAAATACTTTTATACAATGTTATACATTTACATACAAAGACAAGTACATTATGTATATAGGTGTATGAAAATGTATAATGTGTAGGTATATACACTAAAAAAATATAATTAAAATATATCTCATACCTTACATTGCAAAACTATAGCCCAAAACACTTTTATACAATGTTATACACTTACATACAAAGATAGATATATTATGTATATATGTGTATGAAAATGTATAATGTGTAGGTATATATATTAAAAATATAATTATACAATATTATACATGAAATTACGCACTTATACACATTTATACACAATTATACAATATTGTATAAGTGGGTATAAATATAGATCTGGTTCAGAGAGGTGACGTTTTCGCTGTTGTTAAAAATATATTTATACAATATTATACACAAAAATACGCACTTATACACATTTACACACATTTATACATAATTATACAAATATTGTATAATTGTATAATTATAAAATAAGCAGATTAACAACAAAAATCAGAATTTAGGTGTTTGAAGTATATATATATTTGTAGGGATGAGAGCTTTAACTGGATTGTGGCCGGTGACAGTGAACGATGAACAATGACGGTTAGCGGCGATGGTGAACGGCGACGGACAAAGATCAGATATGTGAATAGTTTTCCTAGGGTGGAAGCATTATTACTCTAATTAATATACATCATAATTATTCCAATATTTTTATATAGTCTGATGGACTTTATTCGCATCACGACAAATCTTCTGTCGAACTAAATCCTGGGCCAGTTACACCTACTTGTTCAATATTATACTTCATTTCTGCTCTTTTAAACGGAACATCAGCTCTAAGAATACCATCGCGTCTGCCTCATACCAAAGCAAAGACACTCTTCGTGATCATGTGATACTATTCGTTTTGGGTCAGGAAAACACATTCTTTCACAAAAGGCATCATACTATTTAAGAGTATCTCTACATTTATATGTAGCTTCATTTTCCTTTCAAGTTCAACTATGGATGTGAGACTTCATTTGCACTCCCAACACACTCTGAATCGTGGAAAGGATCATTCCTAAATCTAATTTCTTTTTTTCTAGCCTTGAAAGTCTTAAGAAATAATATACATATATGAAATGGGTAATGCAGCCAAGTCCACAAAAATGGGAAGTCAAAGGTTGTCACAAACTCATTAAATCAAACATGAAACAACTACTTAGCGTAAACATAAAGCAGGTGATATCATCACCGCAACACAAAACTATAATAAATTAAGTACAAATACTGATACCAGACTTCCGTTAGATTAAATTTCAGCAACATAAGGAGTAATTGACACTGTACAATGTTCTTGATTTTAGGCTTTTAGGCTCCTAATGTTGCACGATCAAGATGTAAATATAACTATATCAGTCGTGATCCTAAGATATTAGGAAACATAAAATTACATGTTCTTTTTTTTATTTAGTTAAAGTAAATAGAGAAACTGATAGCAACAAACAGTTTCTTGCCAAGAGATTAGGGGTGGGCGTATATCAGTTCGGTTCGATTTTGTATCAAAAAAGTATGAACCGAATAAAATTCGGTTTTTAAAATAAAAACCGAATCAAACTTTATTTTTTAAAAAAAAGATATATCGGTTTATATCGCCGAACGTATCGGTTTATATCGGGTTTTTTCAATTCAAATATAAAGCACAAAAACAACAACAACAAACTGGTTTTTTAAACAACAACAACATCAAACTGGTTTTTTAAACAACAACAACATCAAATTCCAGCAGCAACAACAACAGTTTCAAAGAGAATTTCAAAGAAGCGATTCAAACAACAACAACAATAGGAATTTCAGCAGTTTCAGCAGCAGCAACAACATGAATTTCAGCAGTTTCAGTAGAAATTTCAGCAACAGCAACATCAAATTACATCAACAGCAACAGGAATTTCTGCAACAACAATATGAATTTCAGCAGAAATTCCAGCAACAACAATAACATCAAATTTCAGCAACAACAACATCATTTCTACATCAAAAAATAAACTAAGACTGCTTATGAGTCAAATACAGATAGATACTAACAGCAAAAACTAATTTGAAGGAATGTAGATTTGAGAACTTTACCATTATGACGACAATATCAATCCATTGTCAATTCCTCCACTGCTTGTGATTGTTCTACTTCTTGTGATTGCGATACGATTGTAAGTTTGTCAAAGTCTACATACAATTTGCCAAAGCATCAATATAATAAATAAAATATTAAAGTATAATCATTATATTAAAAACAATATATAAAGAACAGTATTGTTACCCAATTCAACTTCTTCATAAAACTCAATTTCTTCTTCGGTTGGTTGCACAATTTGTTCTCCTATAAGAGTTGAGTGAAGTCAATTCTGTGTGCAAATTAATGCCTCAACTGTCTTATGAGTTAATGTACTCTTAAAAGGGTCAAGAATGCCCCCCCCTCTCCCGTGCTAAATGCCGATTCGGAAGCCACGGTAGACACAGGAATTGCCAAAATATCTTTGGCAATCTTTGACAAAGTCGGATACCTAGACGAATACATCTTCCACCAACTCAAAAGATCAAAATTCAGATCATTAAGACTTTCATTTCGCTCTGACAAATATTTCTCAATATCATTCCTCACCCCAAAATCATCATTTTCAGTTGCCTTCATCTTTTTAAACAGTTGAAAAGGATCAATTGATTCTTTTCTATTGCTGTCACTATCACAAACTTCACTTAATTGAGCATATGAACTACTACCCACACCACTATTTGGGCCATCATCATTATAAATTTCAAATAACCGTAACAACAACTCTTTGATATCAGCTTTAATTTCATCAACCTTCCTACTATCAAATATACTTCCAAAGCATCAGTTTATAAATTCAAATTTACACCGAGGAACAAGCATATTTGCTAAAATTAATAGCTTGTTCACCTTTTCTATAGAAGTACCCCAATATTTCACAAACTTATCTCTCATGCCATTAATAATTTTTTCACCAACAAATCAGTAGATTCCGATAGTGAGCTAAGATAAAGATAAACTTTCCACAACTCATTCAAAAAATCACTAGAAGTCACATATTTTGTGCTGCTGAATTTTAATGTCACATCATAAAAAACTGACAAAAAATATACTAACCTCTTAGCATTATCCCAATCCACAAAAATTGGTGGCCCAACCCTTTTTCTTCCATTCTCATCTTCGTTAAACCAACTTTTGTAGTGGCCATCGTCCTCCTCTAACCTATCAAACACTTTTTCAAATATCATAGCTTTTTCCAACATTAAGTATGTCGAATTCCATCTGGTTGGCACATCCAAAACCATAAGTTCCTTATATGATATTTTCTCTCCCTCAACACATGTCTTGAATTTTTGCAATCTTGCCGGAGAAGATCTTACATACTTCACCGCATTAAGAACTGCAACTATTGAGTCCTTCGCTTCTACCAACCCATCCTAAACAATCAAGTTCACTATATGTGCAACACACCTCACATGCATATGATCACCATTTAAAACCATCGCCTTAGGACTCCAATTTGTCAGTTTCTTCTTCACATAAGCAATTGTAACTTGATTAGCACTTGCGTTGTGCACAGTAATTGTGAATAGCCTATCAATACCCTAATCCAATAAACATTTATCTATATTATTTCCAATACCATCTCCTTTATGATTAGAAATTGGTGTAAAAGCAAGTTTCTTTTTATGCAACACCCATTCACAGTCAATAAAATGTCCAGTTATTACCATGTAGCTACTCATTTGAATTGATGTCCACGTGTCTGTTGTAATACAAATCCTCTGTTGGTTTGAGTTCATGATTCTTTTAATCAAAGTCTTCTCAGTCTGATGCAACTGAAGAATATCTCGTGCAATCGTTCTTCATGAAGGCACCTCAAATCTGGAACAACAAACCCTCATATACTCCACAAAGTTCTGACTCTCCACAAATTTAAAAGCTAACTCATCTTTAATAATCAATTTCACAAGTGCGGCTCTACAAACATCTTTATTAAACCCCACAAATACAACTTTACCATTGTCCTTACCCTTGTCATGAGTTAATACTTTTTTATTATTATCCTCTTCAAGCTTCGACTTCTTGTACACTCTACATCTACCCAAGTGGTTCCCTAAATTAGTTATCTCAAGTAATGAGCTATCGCAAGCATAATCTTTTCGGCAAAAATGACATTTGGCTTTCTTTCCTCCGGTAGTTTAGTAAAGAAATTCCAAACTTTTGATCTCAATTTTCGCTCGTCGGTTCATTTCACCACTTTTGTTCCATCATCCAAAATGTCTTCCATTCTACAATATTAGAGAGTTCATGAGCATTTTGTCAAATACACAGTGAATACAAAACATCAGACAAATGTTTCGACAAACATGGTTCAAACTGAAACAAAGCATGAAACGGATGAGAAGTCAGAAATTAACCTAATACACAGTCGAACATGACTTTAACAACATCAGTGAATACAAAACGCCTAATTCATAGCTTCTCCATAATGTTTCGACAAACATGGTTCAAATATAACATAAAACAGATGAGAAATCAAAAAATTAACCTAATACACAGCCTAATACACAGTCGAACATGACTTTACCAACATCAGTGAATACAAAACTCCTAATTCATAGCTTCTCCATAATGTTTCAACAAACATGGTTCAAGCATAGCATGAAACAGATGAGAAATCAGAACTAGAGAAAGAAATGAGTAAAGGGATTGGATTACCTTTTGTGGTGGCACTGGCAGTAACGGGACGTTGGGTCAGGGCTTGATTAAAGCCTTGAAGCTCGAAACGATTTGATTAAAGCCTGGAAGCTGGAGAGAAAGAAATGAGTAAGGGACGTTGACTGTTGAAGCTTGAATCTTGAACTGTTGAAGCTTCGAGTTCGAGAGAAAGAAATGATTAAAGCGTTAACTGTTGAAGCTTGAAGATTTATGGGTTAGGGCTTGAAGAGAAATCGAAATCGAGCAGAAGAGAAAAGAGGCAAAAAGATTTAGGAATTAGGGTTAACCGGTTAAGGCTTTAATTTATATAGGGGGATATGGTTAATTACAAGAATAGCCCCGGTTTTTCGGTTCGGTGTATCAATAAATCAAATGAACCGAACCGAATCAATTACAAAATTTGAACCGATTTTTTCTAAAATGGTTTTTAACTATTTTTTAACCGAAGAACCGAATTTTTTTTCCACCCGTACCAGAGATGGAGGAGCTTGAATATAAACTAAATAAAGGCGTGGTCTCAACAATTTTGAACATGATGGCTAATTTCCAGAAAAAGACAGCTGGGGTGCAGATATGAACAGCATGGGTACGTAAAAAAAACATGGGTACGTAAAATTTTTCTTTTGGTAACTTTTAGTGTATTTTGAGGAATTCGCATAAAGTACTCAAACTCGTATCACCGATTCTGTAAAGATGCACTTCTAATCATAGAAACAAGATGATTAGAAAAATCACCGGCTATAAGTATCATTCTTTTCCTTTTATATATTTAGGCTGTCCTATTTATTCAGGTTGGAAAAAAATTATTATTTTATTAATATTGCTAACAATGTTTTGTCTAAGATTAGTGATTGGCAGGGACATTTACTCTCTCCAGGTGGAAGAGCTATCTTAATCAAGCATGTCCTTTAGTCCCAGGTACTTCATACCTTGCCAGCTGTTTCTCCTCCTAAGTCTATCATGGTGCAACTGAAAAAATATTTTGCTAACTTCTTTAGGGGAGAATCGGAAAACAAGAATAAATATCATTGGTCAAAATGGAGCGACTTATGTTTCCCTTTGGAAGAAGGTGGTGTTGATTTCAAAAAGTTGGAAGATGATAGTAAGACTTTCATAGCTAACAGGTGGTGGAGGCTCAGAACCGCGGACAATTTGTGGTCCAAATTTCTGATTGTCAAATACTCTCCTAGGATAGCGCTAAGGTCCTTCAAAAAGACAAACTCTTCCACATGGAAAAATCTCATGACGATCAAAGAACAAACAAAGCCATACGTTCCGTGGAAGGTTAATGAAGGAAATACTTCCACATGGCCTGATGGGATAACTGGATTGGCTGTTGGAAATTTACTAATGTGGAATTAAGTTTATCTCATTATTTATAACTCGAACAATTGGGCTCCGCATGTCAAAAATATCATTTTCACACACGTGCAATCTTAGTGCCAAGTATCGTAAATTTCGTTAATGAAAGAGATATTGGTATGCAAGTAAAATGTTTGAGACATAGAATGATGGACGATTATTTGTTAAATGACAAGTGTTCCACGTTGGTAAACGAAGGAAGGATTGTGCGAAGTATAAGATGGTACGGGTCGGAAAAGGGCCGCGGGGCAGAGAAGGGCCGCGGCGCCGGAGCGCCGCGGTGCCCCCTTGCAGCGCCACGGCGTCGGAGTGGAAGTAAGGTGTGTGTTGAATTAGCGCCGCGATGCTAATGTGACAGAGCCGCGGTGCTTCATTGGCAGTGACTGCTCGACGGAATCCCAAAAGTTTTGGTTGTTGAGGGAGTTTCAATGGCATTGAATCCACCCAATAATGGTCATTACTTGGACCATTATGTTGTTGCATTACTTGGGGGTTAAATGGCATCCATTACATGGCAATTGATTTCCATTGTGGGGCACTTGAAGAGGCCATCTTACACACCTATAAATTGAGGCATTTGGCTCAATTCTATAGATGAACATATATGAACATATGAACAGAAAAACAAGTTCACAACACCACAAAGAGATCATATTTTCCTGATAGCAATCCTTCTCTTAGCTGAGATCATTTGTGTAGGCTTTACACACTTGATAGTTTGTTGTTTCATCTTGGGAGACTATTGTCCACACTTCCGTAAATCCTATATACGAGGACAATCTTGTTTTAAAGACATAGAGTCATCTCTCGACTTAGCCGGTGGTGTTGTGGTTTATCTAATTGGTTGCTAAGTGTTTCAGGTGTTAACTTAACAGACGAAGGACTCTAACCGTTCGTATTCTCAGCGGATCTACAAGCCACAAGAGTAGCAGTTCATGTTCTTGTATTTCCGAATACAAGTTCTATATTTGAAGTTTCATTCAAGATCAAGATATTGACAACTTGTTGTTGTCCTCTTTGTTGTTTATTCTTTCGTTTATTCTTTCGATCTTTACATATTCCAATAATTTTAAGACAAGATTGTATAATTATTTACTATTGACCCGTTGTTGCTTTACATATGGTCCAGTTATGGTTCTATGGTAAGTAGGATATGGACACTAAGTCTAACTGAAGTGGACCAGAATCCAAAAGGTCTAAGTTAATCCTTCCTTATAAATAAAATGTTTAGTTAATTTCTGAATAAAAGTGTGTAAAGCAAAGATGGGAATATGAAAGTGTTTTCATTAAAAACTTATATTCCCTACACTCTAAAATTAGATATTAAATATTCTTCCTTCCCGGTTAAAGATTGGACTATTGTAAACAAAACTTAAAAAATCCATTCTTTTGTGTGTAATTATTAAAAGTGTGTAAAGTATGTTCGCACATACGAAGGAGAGAGATACACTGACTGTGCGAAGACTATTACCACTCTTAAGTAAGCGTTGGGGATTTCCCTGGGAACCAATCACAAGGGAAGAAGAGTAAAAGATAATGGCTTATTTTAAGACATTGAACCTGTCACACTATCTAACAGGAGATCATTCATTTTATAGAATGATATTGGACACTCAGTCGTACAAATCATACGGGCGACTGGAGTGGGCCAGAATTCAGTTGACAGAAAAGTAATGGACACCTAGTGAGGTGGGCCAGAGTTTTCCAGGTCTTAAATGATCTGAAGGCCAAAATAAAGGCAGAAAAGTAATTGGACACTCAGTCTGCCAAAGCAACTGGAGTGGGCCAGAGTATCCAGATCACATATGATCCAGTTACGCCCTAACCACGAACAAGAGGCTGTTCATGTGAAGCAATGCCACCTCTAAAGTAGAAGGGGTTGGAGGTTGTCCTCAATAGGACTTCAGGGAATGGGATCACTCTAAAATGAGGTGATACATGTCCCAAAATTGGTTTAAGGGACGTTGTTGGTCAAGCTGGTTTGAGACTAGTACAACAGGTCTGTAATAACTAAGAATGGTACAGTATGTATGTAGCTAAATGAATGATATATTTGTAATTCGTGCATCTATGCCATCATAGATTAAGACACGTTAAATAGAAAGTCATTCAAAAGCTAACGAAGTTGAGATTGTTGCCTTCTGTCGACATAAACCCTCAAAATGAATGTGAGGTAGGCGAAGAGGCAAAATAACCTTTCCATTCCATCAAAGGAATAGCGAAAGAAGCACCGCTCCTCTAGAACTTAGTCACACCTACATGGGTGATTCAAAGTTTATACAAAATAGAGGGGGGAGACAAGTACTTTGTGACCTTCATTGATGATAGTACACCGTATTTCATCCTTTGTTTGTTGAAAAGAAAATATGAAGATGTTGAAGCGGATAAGCGCTACAAAGCAGAAATTGAAAATCAACTAAGCCTACGGATTGAGGAATTCATAGTGATAGAGGGGGAGAATGTGAAGCATCGTTCATTAAACGACTGCTCATCACTCACCTCAGTCTAACGGTGTTAGCCAAGCGCAAAGTCGTACGCCCAAAATATGTGGGGCAAGGCGATCCTTACCGCTAATGCGATTCTCAACAGAACTACGCATAAGGATAAGGATAACTCTCTGTGTGAAACATGGAAAGGATCTCACTTACAAATATTGTGATGTGGCATGGCTTGGTAGAGGTTGGAATACCGAAACAAGTCTAGTTGGACTTAAGAGTGTAAATTGCATATCCACTGGATCTGCAAATAACAGTAGTGCTTATCGCCTCTTGGTGTCAAAGAATGCAGATTTCTTTGAAGATAACTTTCCTTGAGAGGGGAAAAAGAAGTAATTGCTCGAGGTTAACAAGAACTAACGAGTGCATGACTGTTTGGAACCAAACGTTCCAGAGCTACAGGACTCAGAAGTTGATGATTATCCAGAACTTAATATTCTAGATCTACATAACTCAGGGATTCTAGATGTTGAACCGAGACGTAGCAAAGAAGGGACAAAGACTTGTTCCAGGCCTTCTAGCTTGTATGGTTGAGAATGAACCATGGACAATTAACAGAGAATTGTCATCTCCAGAAGCACTGCTTTGGGTGCTTCAGAAAATAAGCTACAAAGAGAGAAATAAATTTCATCATATAGAACCATACTTGTGTAATGGTTGATCTTCCTCCGGGAAAAGAACCTTTGGGTTGTGAAAGTGGATACTCAAAAGTGAGTACCAAGTAGATGGATCTACTGACGAGTATAAGGCCTCGGCTACTTGGACATGTGCTCCCCTGTGAATAGCTTAACATCCAGGGCTATTGTAGTCTTGCGTAACATGGATGTTGAAACAACCTTCCAAACCGGAGAGTTGGAAGGGAAGGATCAGAGTTGGTTTGTTGGACTGTTGGGCTTCTTCCTGAACTTTCATTTTGGTCCTGTAAGTTTCAGATAAAACAGAAATAATGAATCTGACAACACAAACATTGACTCTGAAGTTTATTAAGCCAACAGTCGAAAAAACCAACAATCTGAAAGCGGAAGTCATATTGAAACAAAAGTCTCGATATGAAAGATATGGGTATCACAGATGACATCTTAGGAATTGGGATTTCTAAGACATCTAACGGACTGGTCTAACTCCAAACTCAGTTGTGAGATAGTTGACAGTCTCGTTGAAGCCACCAATGGATATGAATCATAGAACTGATTGGAATCATGGTGCACCCATAAACAAAGAGCGATATGTGCAGGTCACATGTAGTTCAATGTATTGTACACACTACAACCGACCTGGTATCGTCCTGCAAAGCAGATCAGTTGAACTAAGGTTCACTCGTGATTCTGGAAATGATCGATAGAAGGCGTTAAGTCGGATATGACGATATCTGAAATATTCGCTTATCTACGGATTATGGTATTCTGGATGTCCAACGGTTCTGGAAAAACACAATGATGCAAACTGTACATCAGATATGAAGAACACCAAAGCCACAAGTAAATGTGTGTGGTAGGTCTTGGAAATTCCTCTAAGCAACTTGGATCGGCCGATTCATGATAGAATCGGAGGTTATCGCCTTATACAAAGCATGAAAGAAGTTGAGTAACTTCACGAATCCTTAAAGGACGCCCCTTATTGGTAGAAACTCGTGCCTTCAGCAATTATACACTGTGGCTAGCCGGTCGGATTCCGGAAGGGCACGGATGACGGCGTCTGGACATATCTGTCGGATCTGTCGAAGACATGAGACCGTATGGCAGTTGATCATCACGGGTGTCACTTCCTTGATTACTAATCAAAGGATATAGCATACCCTTTAACTAAGGGACTACCCAAAGATCAAGAGTTATGCCTGTCTAGAGAAATGGGCTTAAAACCCAAACAATACGAACCTTTGCGGTGGCAACCCAACCATACTGACTGGAGATCCTAAGAATTTGGTTCAATAGGAAAACTAAGCTACAAAAGGTTCAGTTGAGCGCTTCGGTGGAAGCAAGAGCACTTCGGATTATGGTTTCTGTTTAAGAAACATGAATCCAAAGTCGTTCCTGCGATAGACATTAAAGTGTTACCTGCATGGTGGGTAGAGGTTAAGGTTCCAAATCTTTAACGATCCTCAAACAGTTGGGGTTAAGGTTGGGGAAACATTTAATAATTCCTAACACTTGTGAAGTGGGGTATAACAGGATACCTTGTAGGAGATCACCTATTTAAGTGCGAGGACAGGCCGCCTCAAAGGAACTCACTTAAGAATCCAAGTGTGTCCACGACCACAACGGACAGAACAAAAGAAGAAATGAATAAAGGGGAGGTATTGTGTTGGTACCGTTGTCTTGACTTACATTAAACACTGACGGTTCAAGACATCACGTTCACCACACAGTGTTGACACCCAATTTTGTCCCATCTTTTATGATTTTATTTGCAATTTTAAATATTTTTTGACACCTTAAACCAATTTTAACATATAGGCATATATATATATATTATTTGCATATTTATTGTCATTTGCATTTTTATATCAAAATCATACTTTTTATCCTAATATCATATGTTATTTTATTAGTTTCACAAAACGACATCGCATTATTATATTTTATTTAGCACCAAGCATTTTGCAAATATTATATTTTTTATCATATTATCATCTTTACAATTTATAATTTTTGCAAATCTTTCTTTTTAGATATTAAACCCCTTTTTATATTTTAAACCCATAACCCATTTATTTCCCAACCCAACACCATAATTTCTTATTTCCTAATTCCCTAACCAAACCAACCCCCCAAGCCCAATACCCCTTATTCCCTTCCCTTTTATTTCCCCAAGCCCAATCGGCCACCCCCATTTTCCAAGCCCCAACCGAAGCTCAATTGACCACACCCATTTTTCAAACCCCAACCGAAGCCCAACCGGCCAATTCCCCCAAGCCCCAATCGAAGCCCAACCGGCCACGATCCAACCCGAAGCCCAAACCCATCCTTTTTATCCCACAACCAAACATAACCCCAAAACAAAAAAAAATCTCAAAAAACCAAACACACCCTTCTCTTTCAAAAACCTAACCCGCCGCACACCCCATACCCGCGACCCCACTTCGCCGGCCATCACCTCACCCGACACCACCACCAACCCCCCTCTACCCCTGACACCACCAACCCATCATCCCATACCCCTATCCCCGAAAATCCGCAACCCATACCCCCAAAATCCGCTTCCAAAATTAGATTTTTTAACATTTTATTCGAGTTTCAAACTCGTTCTTTGGGGGTTAAGCCATCTATAAATACCCCATGTTGTTCTTCATTTTTGAAGCGGGGATTTTTCGGAGGTCCGATTCCATACAAAATATTTTGTTGTGTTCTTGATTTTAAGCATTTGCCCTCCTTGTTATTCAAGAATTAAGTCCGAAAACAAAATCCAAAATCGGAAGAAAAGGTTTGTTCTTCATTGTTTTTTGAGTCTCCGATTTGGGTATGTTCGGGTCGGGTCGACCCGGACAGGGGTAAGGATTAGATTTGTGTTTGTATATCATGTTGGTTACCTGAAGAATCTGGAAAAAAATTGATTTGTTGTTCCTCACTAATTTCGGATCGGGTCGACCCGATTTGGACATATTCCAGATTTTTTGCATTTTACATCCCTTGTTGGTTATCTGAATTTTGCTGAAATATTCGAATCGAGTTGTTCTTCATCGACCCGGGTCGACCCGGTTTGGATATATTTCCAGAATTCTTGCATTTCACATCTTGCATATAGGTTATCTGAATTTGTTGGAAAAAAATTGATTTGTTGTTCTTCACTGATTTCGGGTCGGGTCGACCCGGTTTGAATATTTTCCAAAATTTTACATTTTTACATCTTATTTGCTGGTTATCTGAGATTGCTGAAAATCTTATTCGGATTTGACATCTGATTCGGGTCGGGTCGACCCGGTTTGGGTATATTTCCAGATTATGGCATTTTTCATATCATGTTGTTGGTTATCTGAAAAATCTGAATTTTGATTCCGATTCCGGTTACTATTTTGGTCTGTTTTCAGAACTGGTTCACTGTTTCTTTCGGGTCACTGTTCATGCTCTGGGTCGGACATTTAATTACTTACTATTGTATGCGGCTATATTGTTTATTTTACTGCTTTGAATAAATATCGCATTTAAGCCAATAAAATTGAATTCGAGGCCGCGCTTTTTTTGTTTCTCTATTTTCAGTTTACTGTTTTAAACATCCATGCAACGGATATCTTACTGTTTTATTATTTTACTATTTTTAACCAAATACCGCATTTTGGCCGATGAAATTGAATTCGAGGCCGCGCTTTTCGTTTAGTTTACAGTTTTAAACATCCGTGCAACGGATATCTTACTATTTTACTGTTTTTACTATTTTGAACAAATATCGCGTCTGTTCAGACACTGCTTTCTGTTTCAGTTCACTGCTCGGTTTCAGATTACTCTTCTACTATTTTTTTACTATTTTGAACAAGTACCGCGTCTGTTCGGGCATTGCTTTCTGTTTCAGTGCACTGCTCGGTTCCAGATTATTGTTTTACTATTTTTACTGTTTTAAACTAAACACCGCGTCTTTTCGGAAATTGACTCTCTACGTTTCGCATCGCCATCGCCTCGCCGCTTTATCTTTGTTCCAATTTAATTTTGTTGATTTGAACACGATACTACACTGGCCGATGAAAAATATCCGTCGATTTTGAGGTCTTCACAGTCGTAAAGACTGAAATATAACTTCAGGGCAAGGATGAGACTTAAACCTTTTTACTTCATCCGAGGGATCAACATGTTTAGTAGGCGAGACAATTAAAATAACCAACAAGTTATATGTTCGCAGCCACGACGTGATTATAATGATCTTTTCTTTCATCCGAGAGACCAACATGTTTAGTAGGCGAGGCTATCAAAATAATCACTGAGTCATACGTTTGCAGCCACGACGTGATTGGAATGGTCTTTTCAAAATTTAAGTCTGAGCCCTTCGTGACCAAAACACTCATTGTTTTGGATACGGATCCGAAGTTATTTGTATTTAACTGTTTCTAACCGTTTGTTCTTGACAGCTTGCAGGGAATAAAGTAAATAAAGGCATATATTCCTCGGAGTTTATTTATTTTATATACTTTCTTTAATTCAGCTTTTATTCCGCTCTGTATTGTAATGTTATTTATCGCACTTATGTAACTATTGAAATGCTTGGAATAGGCAAACTTAGAATTAATTCATAGGGTAGTTTAAAACTTAGAAACCCTTCGCTAGTTTATTTATTTTTAGGCTCGTCTGCATATTTAAAATTTTCAAAACAATCTTTGATCATCTTCTGTTCACTTTATTAATTGTACAACTCAAAATGATTTCCAAAAATTACTTCTTTGGCATTATAAGTAATTCGTTTTCTCCTTGCTATTAGTTGTCCCAAATGCATACTTTTTCAAACTTTACATGTATTTTTCTTTAATACCATGCAAATGCATACTTGTACAAAATGCATCATTTACTAAATATTTGCAAAACTTTTGTTTAACTTTATATACTTTAAACGTGCATTTTCCTTAGTATAATATTAACCTGAGTTTGACCGGATAACCGCAAGTTAGCGGATCTTAAAGGATGCCTAACCCCTTCCCTTTAGGATAATAAAGAACACTTACCTAGAATCTCATTAGTTTCGCAGACCTTAGAATTGGAGTTATATTGCAGCATTTAGTTAATATTTAGGTGCCCTAATTCACCATAAAATAATTAGGTGGCGACTCCTCAATTCCTTAATCTAACCCAGGAATCACCGAATACGCCGTGCTCCGCTTCGAGCCTAGCGGGGTCGAAGTTAAAAACGGGCGCGACAGCATGGCGACTTCACTAGGGAGATTCAAGTTCTTAACCATAGCAAATTCAGGTTAATTATTATTGCGCTTTATTTTACTTCTTATTTGTTATACTGCTTCAAATTGTTTCCTTTTTGAAATTTTGTATGCATAACTGCTTTAATTTCTATATTCTCTTACTGCTTTCCTTAAATTGGTATTTCACTCATATTTCTTCCACTCTGGAAAATTGACACTATCACACATTACACGAGAAGTGTGTTTTGCGCACCCGCAAATTTCTTTCAAATTTCCAAATTTCTAGGAGAGTTGGTATATGCGCGGAGCGTCCGGACCATCCGGTTGGCCGCGTAGCCTTCTCACTCGAGCAGTCCGCTCGGGAACCTTGAGTCTAGTCAGCCAAATCTTAGAAAATTTAGGATAGAGCTATACCACCCTTTTATCTTAAGTCATGCATGCATACACCTTAGGTGGGTTGATCCTTGGTGTCGACTCCACAATTAAGAAATCCACCAAAATTGTCAACGGGTCCCACAACCCAACGACCAACCAGCATATTATGTGTAGCATTATAATGATAGACAAATCCAAGCCTAATCATGACATGCCGAAATTGGAAAATGTACATTCATTTCCGACAAAAGCATTACAATTTAACAACTTGGATCAATCTATCGTAATCGCGCATATCTGGTGTTTAGGCCCACCTCTGGCATAAGAGAGGCCCAATGCATATTAGGACGAGCATTTAATTTTCATACAATCTGGTTGTTATTTTTGCTACTTTGCGCTTTGTGCATATTATTTGAAGCAATAATTACTTGCCTTATACTAATTTGGTTCTCTTCATTTTTTCAGGGAGGTTTATTTTGTTCTCCCCCAAAGGTTGATTCGCGTTAACTAAAATTGGCATGAGCACCCCATCTTTTATTTCTCAATCATGCCTACCCAAATTGTATTAGTATTTAATGAAACAGTGCGATTCAGATTGAGGCCTGAACCACATCTATGCATTTGATATGTTTTGCCTCCACCTTTTGAAAGCTCAAAATGACAAACCCGCATTGCTTTTGATATTTTAAAATTTGTTTTGCTTAAATAATTTTCTTTTCTCTTTTATCATGCAAACTAATTTGTCGATAATATGTGACATATAATGAAACAAGCAAACAAGGTCCCAAACAACAGCAAGGCTTCGAAGAAAATGAGGAAGATTCGCAGCCAGAAGAATTGACAGAAAATTGGAGCATGTTTTAGAACAAGCCAAAGCCGAATTTGGATGAAACATCATGATGTTTTGATAATTATAAGCATTGGCACAACGTTTGCCCTTCTCTTGGGCTACCGCACTACAATCCGGACTTCTACTGGGGCAATGATATATCTTTCGCAGCCAAGCAGATACAGGATCATGTACAAGGAGGTTGATTGATGAAAAACAGATGAACACAATTTGTCCGGGACAACTTTATCAGAATGGACACCACATGAACTACGTCATGACCTGATTTCCTCGGCGGGATACGTAGGCGGCCACGTCGGCTTCGGTCCCATTTTTTAGAAAACCCTCACAATTCCCCTTTGCTTGTAATGAACTACGTTATGACCTGATTCCCTCATGGGGATACGTAAGCGACCTAAATCGGCTTCGGTCCCACCATTAGGAAATCTTTTTTCCCTTACCTCACATATGAGAAAATGCACCCATCTGATCACCCTGATAGGACAGGCCAGCCACCCACTCAAGACTTGACTTGGTCCAGTTGAAAGTTCAGCATCCTCACATATCGGAAACTGGGGCAAAATTTTAAGAGATCACCGCAAGAAGACGCTGATAGATATAGAAAATCGTCGGCCAACTAAGTATTCCGATTTTTAAGATTTTGGATAAGACATTTACTTTGTTTCACCGCATGTCACAGCTCGACAGACATTTACATATATGCATACTTTCTTATAAGCAAATTATTTTCGACAAATATTTTCATTGGAGTTCGACAAGAATTTTTACTAATATGCATACTTTCTTACAAACAATTTGTTTTCATTAACGGTTAGCCAAGACTGGGAACCGGACAGGGGCTACAGGTCCGAATCAGCAGGACATGCAACTATCAAGAGCCGAAGCTACAAAGTCAACGCGAATCAACCGCCCCTCCCCCGAACTCACAAATTTTCTTTGAGTACAGGTTCTTCAGGTTGAAAGAAGCAGGGAAGCCACATCACTTATCATCAACTCACCGCAAGGATCACGCTCCTGTTTTGCATCTATACAAAGACATCGTCTTGACCTACAGGGGCCCAACCATAATGTCTGCGCAAGGATTTTATTTCAAATCACAGGGAGCTTAAACACAGCAAACCGACGTGAAACCAGCTATTACAGCAAACTGACGGCAAGAACGTCATTTACATCAAGCGATGACAAGGACGTCGCGTCGCATTTTTATCTGTACAAGGGCGACATTTCAATTCACAGTCCACATGAGTTTGAATCGGCAGAAGATTCAACACGACGTAGAGCTATCTTTTACAGCAAAGCAGCATCTGAACGACGTCAATAGCATTACAACGACGTCCTCAACACAACAACTGTCTTTACAAAAAAGCAAAGATTCGAACGACGTCAATAGCATTACAACGACGTCTTAAGCACATCAACTATCTTTTACAGCAAAGCAGCATCTCAACGACGTTAACAGCAATGACGTCCTCAGCACAACAACTATCTTTTACAGCAAAACAGCATTACAACGACGTCTTCAGCACAACAACTATCTTTTACATCAAAACAACATATCAACGACGTCAACAACAATGACGTCTTTAGCGCAGCAGCTATCTCTTACAGCAAATAGCATTACAGCAACGTCCATACAACGACGACATCAGCAATGTCTATACAATGACGACATCAGCAACGTTTATACAATGACGTTATCAGCAACGTCCATACAACGACAACATCAGCAATACGCCCATACAACGGCGTCATCAGCAACACACCCATACAATAATGTCACCAGCAACACGCCCATACAATGACGTCATCAGCATTATGTCCATACAACGACGACATCAGGATTACGTCCATACAACGACGTCATCAGCATTACGTCCATACAACGATGACTTCAGCAACGCCCATACAACGACGACATCAGCATTACGTCCATACAACGACGTCATCAGCATTACGTCCATACAATGACGACATCAGCAATGTCCATACAACGATGGCATTAGCAACGTCCATACAATGACATCATTTCTACCCATGCGGGTCACAAACGCATCACGTCAATACAACGACGGCGTTTCAGGCACCCATCTTCCAATGCGGGTATTTTAATTTCAATCACGCATATGCAACGGCACCATCTGCATAACTTCTAAGCAACGACGTCATCTCATTACGCATATGCTACGACATCATCATCATCGGGAAAGTACTTCGAACGTTGTTACACCCTTCCCCAGTATCTCGCAACATCCGTAACCAGTGTCATCATAAGTCGACACTGGGGCATTGTTTCTTGAATGTGCACCATCTTTTTACAACTTCTCTTCCCCCTCGGGATTCTATTTCTTACCATGCATCTCTAATCATCCCTCGAGTCCCGATGATCAGGACAAAATTGGCTACTCAGTCAACTTCTTTGTCCGAAAACTCTTTCATCGTTTCCGACCAAAGAGGGGCATCTGTTGACACCCAATTTTGTCCCATCATTTATGATTTTATTTGCAATTTTAAATATTTTTTGACACCTTAAAACAATTTTAAAATATAGGCATATATATATATATATATTATTTGCATATTTATTGTCATTTGCATTTTTATATCAAAATCATACTTTTTATCCTAATATTATATGTTATTTTATTTGTTTCACAAAACGACATCGCATTATTATTTTTTATTTAGCACCAAGCATTTTGCAAATAATATATTTTTTATCATATTGTCATCTTTACAATTTATAAATTTTGCAAAAAATTCTTTTTAAATAATAAAACCCCTTTTTATATTTTAAACTCATAACCCATTTATTTCCCAACCCAACACCATAATTTCTTATTTCCTAATTCCCTAACCAAACCAACCCCCAAGCCCAATACCCCTTATTCCCTTCCCCTTTATTTCCCGAAGCCCAATCGGCCACCCCCATTTTCCAAGCCCCAACCGAAGCCCAATCGGCCACCCCCATTTTTCAAGCCCCAACCGAAGCCCAACCGGCCAATTCCCCCAAGCCTCAACCGAAGCCAACCGACCAATTCCCCCAGGCCCAACCGGACACCATCCAACCCGAAGCCCAAACCCATCACTTTTATCCCCCAACCAAACATAACCCCAAAACAAAAAAAATCTCAAAAAACCAAACACACCTTTCTCTTTCAAAAACCTAACCCGCTACACACCCCATACCCGCGACCCCACTTCGCCGGCCATCACCTCACCCGACACCACCACCAACCCCCTCTGCCCCTGACACCACCAACCCATCATCCCATACCTCTATCCCCGAAAATCCGCAACCCATACCCCCAAAATCCGCTTCCAAAATCAGATTTTTTAACATTTTATTCGAGTTTCAAACTCGTTCTTGTGGGGTTAAGCCATCTATAAATACCCCATGTTGTTCTTCATTTTTGAAGCGGGGATTTTTCTGAGGTCCGATTCCATACAAAATATTTTGTTGTGTTCTTAATTTTAAGCATTTGCCCTTCTTGTTATTCAACAATTAAGTCCGAAAACAAAATTCAAAATCGGAAGAAAAGGTTTGTTCTCCACTGTTTTTCGAGTCTCCGATTTGGGTATGTTCGGGTCGGGTCGACCCGGACAGGGGTAAGGATTAGATTTGTGTTTGTATATCATGTTGGTTACTTGAAGAATTTGGAAAAAAATTGATTTGTTGTTCCTGACTGATTTCGGGTCGGGTCGACCCAGTTTGGACATATTCCAGAATTTTTGCATTTTACATCCCTTGTTGGTTATCTGAATTTTGCTGAAATATTCTATTCGAGTTGTTCTTCACCGACCTGGGTTGACCCGGTTTGGATATATTTCCATAATTCTTGCATTTCACATCTTGCATATTGGTTCTCTGAATTTGCTGGAAAAAAATTCGATTTGTTGTTCTTCACTGATTTCGGGTCGGGTAGACCCGGTTTGAATATTTTGCAGAATTTTACATTTTTACATCTTATTTGCTGGTTATCTGAGATTGCTGAAAATCTGATTCGGGTTTAACATCTGATTCGGGTCGGGTCACTGACCCTGGTCGGGTCGACCCGGTTTGGGTATATTTCCAAATTATGGCATTTTTCATATCTTGTTGCTGGTTATCTGAAAAATCTAAATTTTGATTCCGATTCCGGTCACTATTCCGGTCTATTTTCAGAACTGGTTCACTGTTTCATTCGAGTCACTGTTCATGATCCGGGTCGGACATTTAATTACTTACTATTGTATGCGGCTATGTTGTTTATTTTACTGCTTTGAATAAATATCGCATTTAGGCCAATGAAATTGAATTCGAGGCCGGGCTTTTTTTTTGTTTCTCTATTTTTATTTTACTGTTTTAAACATCCGTGCAACAGATATCTTACTGTTTTATTATTTTACTGTTTTGAACCAAATACCGTATTTTGGCCGATGAAATTGAATTCGAGGCCACTCTTTTCGTTTCTCTGTTTTCGCCATCGTTTTAAACATCCGTGCAATGATATCTTATGTTTTCTGTTTTTACTATTTTGAACAAATACCGCGTTTGTTCGACATTAATCTGTTTCGAGTTCATCGCTTGCTCGGTTTTGATTACTCTTCTACTATTTTTTTACTATTTTGAACAAGTACCGCGTCTGTTCGGGCATTGCTTTCTGTTTCAGTTCACTGCTCGGTTCCAGATTATTGTTTTACTATTTTTACTGTTTTAAACTAAACACCGCGTCTTTTCGGAAATTGACTCTCTCGTTTATCGTTTAATCGCCCTCTTCGTCGCTTCATGTTCCAATTTAATTTTGTTGATTTGAACACGATACTACTCTGGCCGATGAAAAATATCCGTCGATTTTGAGGCCGCCACAATTGTAAAGACGGAAATATAACTTCAGGGCAAGGATGAGACTTAAACCTTTTTACTTCATCCGAGGGATCAACATGTTTAGTAGGCGAGACAATTAAAATAACCAACAAGTTATATGTTCGCAGCCACGACGTGATTATAATGATCTTTTCTTTCATCCGAGAGACCAACATGTTTAGTAGGCGAGGCAATCAAAATAATCACCGAGTCATACGTTTGCAGCCACGACGTGATTGGAATGGTCTTTTCAAAATTTAAGTCTGAGCCCTCCGTGACCAAAACACTCATTGTTTTGGATACGGATCCGAAGTTATTTGTATTTAACTGTTTCTAACCGTTTGTTCTTGACAGCTTGCAGGGAATAAAGTAAATAAAGGCATATATTCCTCGGAGTTTATTTATTTTATATACTTTCTTTAATTCAGCTTTTATCCCGCTCTGTATTGTAATATTATTTATCGCACTTATGTAACTATTGAAATGCTTAGAATAGGCAAACTTAGAATTAATTCATAGGGTAGTTTAAAACTTAGAAACCCTTCGCTAGTTTATTTATTTTTAGGCTCGTCTGCATATTTAAAATTTTCAAAACAATCTTTGATCATCTTCTGTTCACTTTATTAATTGTACAACTCAAAATGATTTCCAAAAATTACTTCTTTGGCATTATAAGTAATTCGTTTTCTCCTTGCTATTAATTGTCCCAAATGCATACTTTTTCAAACTTTACATGTATTTTTCTTTAATACCATGCAAATGCATACTTGTACAAAATGCATCATTTACTAAATATTTGCAAAACTTTTGTTTAACTTTATATACTTTAAACGTGCATTTTCCTTAGTATAATATTAACCTGAGTTTGACCGGATAACCGCAAGTTAGCGGATCTTAAAGGATGCCTAACCCCTTCCCTTTAGGATAATAAAGAACCCTTACCTAGAATCTCATTAGTTTCGCAGACCTTAGAATTGGAGTTTTATTGCAGCATTTAGTTAATATTTAGGTGCCCTAATTCACCATAAAATAATTAGGTGGCGACTCCTCAATTCCTTAATCTAACCCAGGAATCACCGAATACGCCGTGCTCCGCTTCGAGCCTCGCGGGGTCGAAGTTAAAAACAGGCGCGACACACAGTAAGTAAGTCCGATGGTATTCAACTAGGGAAGGTTCAAAGCGTAAGCCACCTCTCCTGATGCAATATCTTTTCGTTGTAAGATTGCTGAAAGTATGCACCTTGTGTGTGCGCCAAAATCTCTCTCAAGAGGGGATTGTTGGAAATTTACTAATGTGGAATTAAGTTTATCCCATTATTTATAACTCGAACAATTGGGTCCCGCACGTCGGAAATATCATTTCCACACACGTGCAATCTTAGTGCCAAGTATCGTAAATTTCGTTAATGAAAGAGATATTGGTACGTAAGTGAAATGTTTGAGACATAGAATGGACGGTTATTTGCTAAATGACAAATGTTCCACGTTGGTAAACGAAGGAAGGATTGTGCGAAGTATAAGATGGTACGGGTCGGAAAAGGGCCGCGGGGCAGAGAAGGGCCGGAGCGCTGTGGTGCCCCCTTGCATCGCCACGGCGCCAGAGTGGAAGTAAGGTCTGTGTTGAATTAGCAATGCGGTGCTAATGTGACAGAGCTGCGATGCTTCTTTGGCAGTGACTGCTCGACGGAATCCCAAAAGTTTTGGCTATTGAAGGGGGGTTTCAATGGCATTTAATCCACCCAATAATGGTCAGTACTTGGACCATTATGTTGATGCATTACTTGGGAGTTAAATGTCATCCATTACATGGCAATTGATTGCCATTATGAGGCACTTGAAGAGGCCATCTTGCACACCTATAAATTGAGGCCTTTGGCTCAGTTCTATAGATGAACATATATGAACATATGAACAGAAAAACAAGTTCACAACACCACAAAGACATCAGATTTTCCTAATAGCAATCCTTCTCTTAGCTGAGATCATTTGTGTAGGCTTTGCACACTTGATAGTATGATGTTTCTTCTTGGGAGACTATTGTCCACACTTTCGTAAATCCTATATACGAGGACAATCTTGTTTTAAAGACATAGAGTCATCTCTCGACTTAGCCGGTGGTGTTGTGGTTTATCTAATTGGTTGCTAAGTGTTTCAGGTGTTAACTTAACAGACGAAGGACTCTAACCATTCGTATTCTCAGCGGATCTACAAGCCACAAGAGTAGCAGTTCATGTTCTTGTATTTCCGAATACAAGTTCTATATTTGAAGTTTCATTCAAGATCAAGATATTGACAACTTGTTGTTGTCCTCATTGTTGTTTATTCTTTCGATCACTGTAATAATTATTTACTATTCCCATTGTTGCTTTACATATTCCAACACTGGCCTGGGTCTTTTGGGACTTCACATGAATTGGAGGCAGAAGTCTGGTAAGTTGAAGCTCAATATTTTTATCAGTGACAACAAATGGGACATAGACTTGTTCTCTAATATTGTCCCAGGTCCTATTATTAGTATCATTAAATACACTCATATAGGAGTCAAAAATGTTAAGGATGTCCTTATCTAAATAGTAAATCACACAGGCGATTTCTGTTATCCATCTGCTTTCAACGTTCTCAGACAGTCTAAGGACAAACTCCAAGTCTGACACCATATTTAGAACAAGAAGCTTCCTTTTAAAATGTCTTTTCTTTTATGGAGAGTTACTAAAGATAAGCTTCCAGTAGATGACAGAGTCATCAAATTTGATCGATCCCAATATTGTGTCAAGCTGCTCGGGTTGCAACAACCCAATGAGTCAGTTTCTCATTTATTCTTAAACAATGATTAACTTTTATAACTTATAATTTCTTTGCAGGACCTCGAGGAATTCATGTGAAAGAACAATCCCTTGCAATATGTCTACAGGAATGGAGAAGCATCAATACCAAAGATGATAGGATAATGCAAATTGCTCAGGCATTATCCATATTTCTTGGCTGGAAATATGTAAATACAGATGCTCAGTGCGATAATGGGACAACACTCCCACAAGTTCAAGAGTCAGATGTGAAATACCGTCTCACCTACTTGGTTGCATCTAATTACATTATGATTTCTTATCTTGTATTGTCATTTGCATTCATACACTCATGGTTCTGTTGATATTTATAATGGAGTGGTATGAAATATGTTGTGGGTCCAAGATACCTGGAAGGTAAGACCACTTATGAGATTATGACAACATTGAGTTAATGATGATATACGGGAGTACGAGTTGCACACCTGCAACAAGTTATTACAGCCAAGGGTTGGGCTCTATTGAGAAATTTTGGAGGGTATATGGACTTCGTGTGTCCCCCGTGGGTGTGCAGCTCATAGAATTTGAGCTTATGTATACGGGAAAAGGAAAGGTACCTGACATATGCATCGCATTCATATCATTCATACTTTATTGTACTGATTATTTGTTGATGAACTAAGTGTTGACTTGATAAATGATGACTTGGTTGATTTCTGAATAAATGAGAATTTATAATTGGTTATTAAGTACTTGAACATTGTCATTGAACTCTTCTAGAATTTGATAACTCTTTGAAATGTGAAGTCTTAAGTGAATAATGTGACTTGTTGAATTCTACATGAACTACGTGATTTATTTGGATACTAAACTGTTCAGTATAGGATTTATTTAGTGTCAACTCAGTATTTATCTCTTTTTACATATCTTCTGTCGTTGTCGGCCTATGATGCCTACGGAGTATATTTGTGTACTCATACTATACTTGTTGCATTGTATTTGGATACAGATACATCTCCGTCTGCCAGTTCGAGACCGCATGACTGAGCCCGAGCAGGTTGATTCAGGCATTCAGGGTGAGGATGCTACCTCTGGCATGCCCCAGGTAGCATATGTTCGAGATCTAATATGTTTTTATTAGATTCTAGAGACACATTCAGACATTTTTTTATTATGTTATTAAACTTTGGCATGTGTTGCTTTCATTCAGACTTGTCTTTCGCATCAGTGCTCTTGTATTATTGACCAGATCATTTGGGGGTTTCATTTGACTTTCAGACTTATGTTCCACGTATTTATTTAATAACAGACAAGGTTTACACATATTTTGTTATTTCTACATTCCTTTATTTATTAGTACTGTTTATATAAGAAGTGGTTCGCCTATCAGTGGGAAAGTGTAGGTGCCACCACGATCCTCAAAAGGGTCTTGAAAATTGGTATCAGATCCATGTTAAAAGGTCTTAAATACAAGAGTAATATCTAGTAGAGTCTTGTGGGTCGGTGCAAAAACGTGTGTACTTATCTTCGAGAGGTCATGTGCCATTTAGGAAAATTCACTTTATTCATTCCTTTTGTGCTAAGTTGAATAAAATTGGTATTTGACCATTGTTTCATATTCTCTCAAAGATGGTGAGGACTCGTGCTGGTGCAGCAAGAGATGATGTACTGACACCTGCACCTAGAGTGTGCGGTAGAGGTAGAGGCCGTGGTAGGGGCCGTGACAGGGCCTGGAGATTCGCACCAACTTGAGATACAATATAGGGAGCCGATCAGGCTCGTGCTAGGCCAGTTTCCCCTTAGTCGTATATTGAGCCTCAGGATGAGTTGCTTGAGGAAGAGATGGGGTCAGCCCAGGATCAACCCAAATATATTGCTACTATGATTCTACAGGACATGTTGGTCAGGTTGTTGAGTGTTCTTGATGGTTTTGCCCAGGCAGACGTGTATCCAACTACTCCGGGTAGTTCGTACACCAGTGTGGGAGAGGGACAAACTCAGACTCCCGAGTTTCGTACTCCTAATTTTTAGCCAGCTGTCATGTCAACATCCCGTATTAATGAGGTTTATTCTTTAGAGTTTAGTGCCCGACTGATTGTAGGGACATCTATAACTCACGATGAGCGGAAAATTTGGGAGCACTTTTCAAACATGAAGCATCGTGAGTTCTTTGGACAGCTCGAGGAGAATGCGTATGAGTTTATCGTGAGCAGCCATGAGAGGTTGCATACCTTGGATATTTTTTAGTCAGACAGAGTTAGATTTGTGGCTCTTCAGCTTAGAGGAGATGTGAAACAGTGGTGGAGGGCATATATTGATTACCGACCGGCGAGGTCGCCTCCATTGACTTGGAGAAGTATGTGTCTCTTAGCTTGCGTTTGAGCAAGTGTGATGAGTTCCAGGAGATTGAGCAGAGATGTTCTATAGTTGTATAGTATAATATTTGTTTCTATACCTTATCACGCTATGCATCACAATTGTTATCTACAGAGGCAGAGCGGGTAAGATATTTTGTGAGAGGTTTGTGTATTCCCCTTTAGTTGGCCACATTGCAGTTGGTGGCTTCTGCGGCTTGGTTTGAGGCAGTGGCAGAGCATGCAAGGATAGCGGAGTCTATGAGGGGAAAGTTGCCCAGACATGAGCCCGATGAGAGGGCTAGGAGATTTGGATAGTTTAGTAGATCTACTACTCGTGGTTATGGACAACATAGTAGATATCAGTAGTCACAGCCTAGTCGGCAAGTTCAGGATGCCCATCAGATTTTAGATGGTGTCTCTGCGGGGCAGAGCAGTTATACCGGGTTCTTAGTCTCGATATTCTGACTATAGTGGTTTGAGTTCTTCTATATTTATTCATCAGCCCTCAACGGTCAGCACTTGTTACAATTGTGGTAAGATTGGGCATTATAAGAGAGAGTGTCTCGATTGGTATCGAGTTCATCATGTATGCCTAGAACCCCATCACAACTATCTAGGGGTAGTGGTCAGGTTAGCTGAGGAGGATCTCAGTCAGGCCATAGTGGCCATGATACCGATTGTGGTGGGTCCCATTCAGGAATAGATGGAGCTCATTTGGTCTGAGGTGGCTATCAGAGTACTCAGTCCGATGTAAGACATACTCAGTGATATGCCTTCCCTGGTAGGTTTGAGGCTGAGGCATCTGACGCAATTATTACAGGTATCATCTCAGTCTGTCATTGGTCTGCTACAATGTTATTTGATCCAGGGTCTACATTCCCATATGTGTTTGCCCACTTTTCTACTGATTTGGATATGTGGTGTGATATACTTGATTTCCCTATTTATGTGTCTACACTGATTGGTGATTCTGTGGTTGTAGATCGAGTCTATCGACATTATTTGGATATCTTTATGGGTTATGATACTTGGGTAGACTTGGTCATCTTAGATATAGTTAATTTTGATATTATTTTAGAGATGGATTAGCTATCATCGTATCACATGATTTTGGACTGTCATGCCAAGACAATCACCTTAGTTATGCTGGTCTTCCGAGGTTAGAGTGGATGGGCATTCCTAGCCCTGCTCCTAAGAAGATTATTTCTTTCATCTGTGCTAGAAAGTTGGTAGACAAGGGTTGTATGGCATATCTTGCTCATATTCAGGATATGAGTGTGAAGACTCCTTCCTTTGAGTCCATTTCGATAATTAGTGAGTTTGTTAATGTCTTTCCTTCAGATTTATCGAGTATGCCGCCAGATAGATATATTGACTTCTATATTGATCTCGAGTTAGGTACTCAACCTATTTCTATTCCTCTGTATCGTATAGCTCCAGCAGAGCTGAGAGAGTTGAAGAAGAAGCTTCAGGACTTATTGAGTAAGGGCTTCATTCAATCGAGTGTATCTCTATGGGGTGCTCATGTCTTGTTCGTGAAGAAGAAAGATGACACTATGGGTATGTGAATTAATTACATGTAGTTGAACAAGGTTACCATTAGAAATAAGTATTCAATTCCTCGTATTGATGATCTATTCGACCAGCTTCAAGGTGCTTTGGTATTTTCGAATATTGACTTAAGGTCCTGGTATCACCAGTTGAAGATTCGGGCCGAGGATGTTCCCAAAATGACTTTTTGGACTTGTTATGGTCATTACGAGTTCTTGGTGATGTCCATTAGGCTTACTAATGCCCCTACATGGACTTGATGAATGGGATATTCAAGCCATATTTGGATTCTTTTGGGATAGTGTTCATTGATGACATCTTGATCTATTCGAATAATTTGGAGGACCATGAGCAACATCTGAGAGTGGTTCTTGGGTTATTGAAGGAGAAGAAGTTGTGTGCTAAGTTCTCGAAGTATAAGTTCTGGTTGAGTTCAGTGGCATTCATGTGGTGTCCAAGGAGGGTATTATAGTTGATCCTAAGAAGATAGAAGCAGTCAGGGACTAGCCTAGACCGACTTTTGTGACAGAGATTTGGAGTTCATGAGTCTTGCTAGCTACTATCACCGATTCGTCAAGGGATTCTCTTTTATTGCTTCTCATCTGATGTGTTTGACTCCGAAAGAGGTATCATTCCAGTCCAATGAGTGTGAGGAGAGATTTCAAACGCTTAAGTCTTTTTTTACCACAACTCTGATATCATCCCTTCAGGTGAAGGGGAAGGACTTTAGCGTATATTGTGATGCTTCGAAAATTGGGTTGGGCTATGTGTTGATACAAGAGGGTAAGGTTAATGCTTATGCATCGAGACAGTTGAAGGTGCATGCAAAGAATTACTCTATTCATGACTTAGAGTTGGCTGCTATTGTGTTTGCTTTGAAGTTTTAAAGGCATTATCTTTATGGTGTCCATTACGAGGTGTATACTAACTACCGCAATCTTCAACATATGTTTAATCAAAGGGATTTGAATTCTAGGCAGCGTCGATGGATGGAATGGCTAAAAGATTATGACATAACTATTTTGTACCATCCGAGCAAGGCCAATGTGGTGGCGGATGCCTTGAGCTGAAATACA
Source organism: Anisodus tanguticus (assembly GCA_034509755.1). Lineage (NCBI taxonomy): Eukaryota > Viridiplantae > Streptophyta > Magnoliopsida > Solanales > Solanaceae > Anisodus > Anisodus tanguticus. The sequence continues at coordinate 41,376,269 of CM067555.1, forward strand.
GTCAACATGGGGAGTTTGGCTCGTTCAATCATTTCTGAGCGTCATTTGGCATTGGAGGTCTAGTCGCTAGCCAATCATTTTGCAAGGCTCGATATTTCAAATCTGGGTAGGATTTTGTCTTGTGTAGAGGCGAGGTTGTCTATTTTAGATTAGATTCGGACCCACCAGTATGATGATGTGAAGTTGTGCAAAATCAGAGATAAGGTGATGAGTGGGGAAGCCAAGTAGGCTATGATTGATAGTGAGAGGGTTCTGAGAATCAAGAGTAGAATGTGTGTTCCTCGAGTTGGTGACTTGACAAGATTGATTATGGAGGAGGCCCACAACTCTAGATATTCCATTCATCCAGGTGCTACTAAGATGTACCATGATCTAAAGAAGCACTATTGGTGGGGGAGGATTAAGAGAGACATTTTGAGTTTGTGTCTCGGTTTCAGAATTGTCAGCAAGTCAAGTATGAGCACCAGCGACCCGGTGGTATGTCTCAGAAGATGTCCATTCCCAAGTGGAAGTGGGAGAGGATTTCCATGGATTTAGGTGTGGGGTTGCCCAAGACTTTGGGCAAGTTTGATGCTATTTGGGTCATTGTTGATAGGTTGACCAAGTCCGCGTATTTCATTCCGATCCATACGACTTATAATGCATAGAAGTTGGCTAGGATCTATATTTGTGAGATTTCGTCCTCATGCGGTTCCTATTTCTATCATCTTAGACCGGGGTACTTAGTTACTTTGTATTTTTGGTGGACTTTGTAGAAAGAGTTTGGTACTCGATTGGATCAAAGTACAAATTTTTACCCTCAGAATGACAGTCAGTATGAGCGGACTATTCAAGTATTAGAGGACATGTTACAAGCCTACGTGATCGATTTTGGTAGTTAATTGGACCAATTCTTACCTTTGGCAGAGTTTGTATACAGCAACAACTATCACTCCAGTATTAATATGGCACCATTCGACGCCTTGTATGGTAGGAGATGTTATTCTCCCATTGGTTAGTTTGATGCATTCGAGATTCGTTTCATTTATTGAGGGATTCCTTAGAGAAGGTGAAGGTGATCCAGGATAAGCTCTTGGCAACTCAGAGCAGGCAAAATGATTATGGGGACCGAAAAGTCCGAGACTTGGAGTTTATGGTTGGTGATATGGTTCTACTGAATGTCTCACCCATGAAGGTGTGATGAGGTTCTACAAGAGAGAGAAGTTGAGTCCGAGGTATATCAGACCTTTTGAGATTCGTCAGAGGGTTGGAGAGGTGACATATGAGTTGGCTTTGTCACCAGGTCTTTCAAGAGTCCATCCGGTCTTTCATGTGTCTATGGTGAAGAAGTATTATGCTGACAGTTCTTATATCATCCGGTGGGACTCCGTATCACTTGATCAGAATTTGTAATTCGAGAAAGAGCTTGTGGCTATTTTGGGCATGCATGTGAGAAAGTTGAGGTCGAAGTAGATAACTTATGTGAAGGTGCAATAGAAGCATCATCCTATTGAGGAGGCAACTTGGGAGACAGAGTCCGACATGCAGAGCAGATATCCTGACTTATTTACTACTTTCGATATGTTTCCCTGGCTCTTTCTCTCCGTTCGAGGATGAATATTTCTTTAATTGGTATCTGGTATAATGACCTGTCTAGTCATTTTAGCTAAAGATACTTATTTGCCTATTTTACCCTTTCCAGAGTCTTTGTATAGGGTTAGTGATGCACGGGGATAGGTGGCATGCATCCCCAGTTCTATTTATATTAGTTTTAGGGGGAAAACCCAAAATAAGAACCTTAGAGTTGGATAGTTTGACTCAAGGTTTACTTTTGAGTAGATGGGTTTTTTTCGGGTTTCGTCGCTTTCGGTAGTTCCAGAGGGTCATTTATGACTTAGTTGAGTCATTAGTTCATTTCTCGAGATAATCAAATGTATTTTGTGGCACTATTTGTGAAATTTGGATATTTGGTTATTGCGGGTGATTCTATATAAAAGTATGTCTTAACTCGGTTAAGTGGGAAATTCGAGGGCGCGAGTGAGTTTGTAGCGCTCTTTTCTTATGAGAGCATATCTAGTTTGTGTTTGGCGGGTCTCGGGGGTATTTTAGGTGTTGGGTGGAAGTTGCCATAGAATCCTTGTTGTTGGTGTCTGGTGTTCGCCCCAGCAAGTAGACCACCCCCTCATGCGTGTCCTCCTCTGTAGAGGTTGTCTCGCAAAAGCGGGTGTGAGTATTTGGTAAGTTTCCACCTTGGCGACGGGTTTTACACAGGGGTAGGTGCGCCTCTGTGGGGTCTTGTTTTCTTATGCGCTGGGGCAAGCTGTCAAGTGATTGTGCCCCAGCGAGGTTCTATTCCGCCGGAGCGAGACCACACCAGTGGAGTCAATTCTGCTGGGGCGGAATCGCAGAATCAGGAACCTATTTAATTCTCTAGGTCAAATCACTTTTTCCAAAATAACTTTCCTCGAACCTAGAGCCGCCATAAGGGAATTTATGAAGTTTGGGAGTAAATTCTTCACTTAGGTAAGGATTCCACCCTTTTGTGATTAGATTTTACGATTTAAAGTCTTTTAATGGTGATATAGTGTACGTGTGAATTGGGGAAGATAAGTTGTAGGTTTCATATGAGTTTAAGAGAGTTGAATATTTGATTTAAGGGTGTTTTATGGATTAGTTTACTTTAATATTGTGAATTAGTGATGGAATGTGTTAGATAATCATGTTTTAGTCTCTAATTTGATTATAGAAACTCTTTTGATTTTGGGGAAATTCTAGGGTTTACAAATTGGGAGTTTTCTTAAATTGTTCAATTAAAGGTCCAAATGAGCTTAGGTTTTAGTTAACTTAAGGATATGATTACTTAGTATGTGTTTAAGCTTTTTGGGTAATAAAGTTTGAGTCTTGATGACGTGGGCTCGGGGTTAGTTTTAGAAGTCTTGATTTGTTTAAGGACTAAGTCCTTGTATTATGTGTAAGCTTTATATTAACGAATAGTATATGCGTGTTAGACTTTGATTACCACAGGGAGCTCCGGAAGGGCAAGGCCATTGTAGAGATTTGATTGTTCGAGGCTCATGTTCGGCCCAGAGGTAGGCTATGATTTACTTTCACTAGACTCCGATAGAAGTACGTAATTAATTATATATATTGAGTGATATTGGGCGTGTTTGAGGGTCCCACTCAAATGGTTGTGATGAATGTTTTAGTGGGTACCGGTGTTGAACTATGATGATGGGTGATTTGGGGAATCAACCTTATGTTTGTTCCGACTGCTGATTGATTGGGCTTATCACCGTTTATATAGGCTCGTCACCATACTTGCTATTGATATGTTTATTCATTACACATGCTTTAGATATGATTTCCTGATTTGTACTTGGATTATATGATCCTCAGTTCTTGAAAGCATGTGACATTCATCTCTATACTTGGTTGCATCTCATTACATCATGATTTCTTGCCTTGTATTGTCATTTGCATTCATACACTCATGGTTTTGTTAATATTGATATTAGAGTGGTATGAAATATGTTGTGGGTCCAAGATACCGTGAAGGTAAGAACATTTATGAGATTATGACAACATTGAGATGGTGATGATACATGGGGGGTACAGGTTGCACACCTGCAACAAGTTATTACAGCCAAGGTCAGGGATCCATCGAGAAATTCCGGAAGGTATATAGACTTTGTGGGTTCCCCATGGGTATGCAACTCATAGAATTTGAGCGCATGTATACGAGAAAAGGAAAGGTACCTGGCATATGTATTGCACTCATACTTCATTGTATTCATTATCTGTTGATGAACTAAGTGTTGCCTTGATAATTGATGACTTGGTTGATTTCTTAATAATGAGGATTTAGAATTGGTTATTAAGTACTTGAACACTGTCATTGAACTCTTGTGGAATTGGATAACTCTTTGAAATGTGAAGTCGTAAGTGAATAATGTGACTTGTTGAATTCACGAACCTCTACATGAACTACATGACTTATTTGGCTACTAAACTGTTAGTATAGTATTTATTTGGTGTTAATTCGGTATTTATCTCTTTTTGCGTATTTTCCGTTGTTGTCGGCATATGATGCCTATGAGAGTATGTTTGTGTACTCATACTACACTTAATGCATTCTATTTGGATGTAGATATAGATCTGTCTACCTGTTCGGGACCACATGGCTGAGTCCGAGTAGGCTGATTCAGACACTCAAAAAGGGGGTGTTTGCAACCAACCCTTAACATAAAGGGTGAGGGGTAATTAAATACCCACACCTACTATCCCCATTTTTAATTTAAAGCTCAACTGAAACACCAATACTCATTTACATCCACAACCTCAACTTAAATTTAGCTACTCATGAATAAACTAAAGTAAAACAAAGCAATAAATAAGAACATAAATAAAGGCATAAATTTTCTTTGTATTAGAAATTGACAGAATTTTCAAACTTGTCTCTTCAAGAATATCCAAAAGATAAAACAAAACTTGACAAGACACTTCAATGACAAAGAAATTAAATATGATGATTGTTTAGGACACAAAATTCTAGATAACATATTTATAGTGTTCTAAAAATTGTGAAACAAAAATTATAAAAATACCACTGTGTCCCACTCTACGATTGCAGATCAGGTTTGCGGTTCACACAAAAGATAGAATTCGCAGAGTGGGTCTTCACTTTTGGATCTGACTTTTTCTGTCCTGAAGTGTGGCTCGCAGAACAGGTTTGCAGTCCGCGGAATTGCTTCTGTGCTCCACAAGTTTGACTTGGACCTGGCTTGAGCTGTTGATCGCAGACCGGAGTGCGGTTCGAAGAACAGGAATGCAGAACGCAGACGGGGTAGCACTTCAGGCTCCCAAGTCCTTTAGTTTCTTTCATCTTCTGCGGGGCTTCCCCATATGCGGCCCACAATATGGTCTTGCGATCTGCAGAATGAGTATTTTCTGCACGTCTTCAGTTACTTGACCCTTTTGTCCACTTTTATGCACTTTTTCACTTTCTGGTACCCTGAGGCAGAAATCCTGCAAAATGCAAAATAACATAAGAAACACATACGAGAAACGTATTGGAGACATAAAAAGTTTATAAAATTGATATCAAATGTGCCGTAAATTCGCGACACATCAGCTACGAAAGAAAATAATATTTTATATAAGGCTAGCCATTAGATACATGTGTTGCACGTATGTCTCGTGCTAATTTTTTTTAAATTTTTTGTCAAGAATACAAATTAAAGAAGACAAAAATTTAAAAGGAATAAAGCCTCCCCTTTTTGAAAAATATTTTGGAGAAGAGGGTAGGGAAAACAATACATCTTATATAAAGACTAGTCATGAGACACGTACATTGCACGTCACATCAATTATTTCAAAATTTGTATCAAGAATAGAAATTGAAGAATAAAAAGTTAAAAAGAATAAAGCCTCTCTTTTCTGAAAAATATTTGCATATTTTCCCGTTTTGCTAGATGAACTATATTGACAATGTGATTTCTTCGACTAATTCACTAATAAGAATACAACTTTCATTTTCTCGATTTTTTCGCACCATTATTGTAAGTTGTGTTTATTGTATTTTGAGAGACACATTTTAGAAATTATTTATCCATGCTTGTAATCATGTGTGCTTTGCCAAAAATTCTAAAGATGGATTGTTGTTCTCCGCTTATGATTTTATTTATTAGATAGTATACAAGTTCAGGAATGAGGATGAAATTGAGAATTTATGTATTAACATCAAAATTTTGTTGGATTTAAGATGGGCTTTTGGATGAGCTTAATCTGTTTATATTTGAATATAATTATTTAATGAAAAATACTTAAAAGTTTTACTTTAATATTCATAAAATCAATTATTACATGACTCAACATATACATGCAACACACTATCAATAAACTAGTTACAAATAAAAGAACGATCTTTAATTAAATCTCATGACAAATTTCGGTGAGCTTCCCATGCATGTAAATAAACACACCAGAAATCAATTTCCTCAATCAAAGCTCATTTAGTGCTTCCTCAACTACATGAAATGCAACTCAATAACCATATAGTTTGCCTTTTCTTGGTCTAGTGTGGCTAACAAGCGACAAAAGGATGATGACTTTTTATTGAGAACGTAGAGCAGAAAGGGGTTCTTCCATAGTAAAGCAAATGATCTATCCAATCGAGAAACTCAAAATTCAGATTCTCTTTATAAATATAACTTTAATTTCTAAAATACAAAAAGTTTCCTACAAAAAGAGTAGTAGCTTGGCATGTATTTTGCACGCATATGTCGCGCCAATTAATTTTTACAAATTTGTATCAACAAATATCTATTGCATATATTCTAAAACTATTTATTTGATTTATAAAATAAAATTGAAAAATAAAAAGTTACTATTTAGTTTTGATTGAAAGTTCAGACGAACTCTATCAACAACACATGAGAAGTCTATTATATATGGAATTAATTTAATAATTTTTTATACCACATAAAAATTATTTTGTGTATTTTTGACCGACGGTTCAAAGAAGCTCTACCAACACAACATGAAAAGTGTATTAAGCAAATATAAGCATGATACTTGATTGCTTTTGACAAGTACCAGTGAGCTTTTTATGTACATCGACAAGTATTAAAGATCAAACTTTTTTTATTAAGTTTTTTAACTATTGATTTTAAATTTATAATATTATCCTCTTCACCTATTTTTGTGTTAACTATTGTATATATTTCTGATTGATAGCAAGTTGAAATTTACTAAAAGAGGCTATGAAAGAATAAAACCTCTTGTTTGTGAAAGATATTTGCTAAAAGAGGCTATGAAAGAAGATATATCTTATATAAGACTAGTCTTTATACACGTGTGTTGCACATATATCTTACATCAATTATTTTATTTTTTAATCAAGAATAGAAATTGTGAGCATATATATTTGAAAATAAGACCTCCCCTTTTTAAAAAGTATTTTCTATATGAAAGTACGAAAGACGATATAATTTATATATGATTAGTCATATACGTGTTAAATTAATATTTGTATCGTGAATTCTCCACAACATTGTAAGTTTTTGCTTCTTTGTATTTTGATACACACATTTCTCTCAAAAAGAAAATAAGACGTTTCCCAAACTTTTTGCAGATTGATTGTTGTTCTCCGCTTATGATACTATTTATTAGATAGTATACAAGTTCAGGAATATGGATGAAATTGAGAATGTATGTATAGACATCAAAAATTTATTGGATTTAAGATGGCTTCTAGCCTTCTACACATACAGGTGCAACACACGTGTCGAGAAATTAATTACAAATAAAAACATGATTTTTAATTAGATCTCATGATAAGTATCAGTAAGCTTCCCATGCTTATAAATAAACACGTATCCGAAGTTAATTTCCTCCATCAAAGCTCATTTTGTGCTTCCTCAACTACAAATGCTACTCATAAAACATATTGAACAACATAAAATTCAGATCTCTTCACAAATAAGATTTTCTTTTTTTGCTTTCTAAAGTGCAAAAATTTTCCTGCGAAAAAGACTAGTAGCTTGGAATGTATATGTCGCGCCAATTAATTTTTACAAAATTTGTACCGAAAACCTTCTATTGCATAAATTTTAAAACTATTTGAACCTTCTATTGCATATATTCTAAAACTATTTGTTTGAGTAGTAAAATAGAATTGAAGAACGAAAAGTTATTATTTATCTTTGACTGACAATTCAGACAAACTCTATGAACAACACATGAAAAATCCATTATTATTTTTTTTAGCAAAACTACTAATATAGTAACGGTTAACCACGTGTTATAGTCACAATTCTTTTAATAACAATTCTTTTTAGCAAAACTACTAAAAATCCATTATAATCACAGTTCTTTTAATTAACCACGTGTTATAGTAACGGTTAAATACTCCTATAAATGTATTGAAAAATTCACCAAGTTACTCACTCACATGAGTTTTTGTTGAAATAATATAAGTTCTCATGGGTAAAAGAATAAAAAAGCTCATTTCAACCTAGGATATTTTTTATGGGCTAGGGGATTTTCCGAAGAAGAGAAACCGTTTTCCAAAAACTTTTGTACTTTTTTATGCCTTATGATTTTGGAGGAATCATTATTAAATTTTATATTGTATAAAAGAAAACAATTGAAGTTTATGATCTGATAAATGACTTGTAATTTTTTTTTCATGTCACATAAATGACTGATAACTGAGAATGATTTAACATATAACAAACCTATCGCATTCGTTTCATGTATTAGAATTTGAACTTATGATAATTAGATGGTTTATAATCTGAAAAAGTGAGTGTCTTGATCCAACTTATGAATTATTCATAGAAGGTTTGATCTTAATTTGATCATGTGGAGGAATAAGTGAGGCCCGTTAAATATTGGTCCGTAAATGAGGTAGACATTCTTTATAAATAATGGTCATTTCCGAGATCTAATTCTGTTTATGAGTATGTGAAAAGGAGATTGTTGACCACCGTTAATTTCCGAGACATTCTTTATAAGTTTTTCGTACTTTATCCTTAATATTAATTATTTTTAAAGTAATCAATATTGATTAGAGTGCAATTAGTTGAAGAGAGATAATAGTAATGTAGTAAAAAATACCCTTCTTATTTATGATTTCTTAAAGGGATAGTGACCAAGTAATATGGGACGGAGAGAGTACTTATGGAGATAAATGGTACATTTGATCTAACCCTAATTCAAAATTATGTTTATATTTTGTGTCTTATATTATCTCTCTGGTGATCTTAAATAAATTTCTCAAATTCTTAAACTCTCAAAATAAGAATAAATTAAATGAAGATGAGATCCAACACATGAATTTCGTGAACTCTCAAAATAAAGAGACAATATGACTATGAAACGTATGAGAAAACATCATATAATGGTTTTTGTAGGGATTATCAAAGTTAGCAATTGTTTACTTTCTTAGAGTCCTTCCCCATTTTGTGTGCTTTTCTATCCACTTTACCCCATTTGAGGATTGAGCAAATGCCTTCTACCAACTCTCACCAACCAAATCTGAAATCTCACTTGTACCGTGACAAATATCAATTTTTTATTAAGAAGACTCAACATCTATTATATATACATAAAAAAATAATCTGATATATAATTCCGACCCTTTCAACCTCTAGCTTCGCCCGATTGGGCCCCACCTTCTCACCAATCCAAATATTGCCTTCACTGAAGTAAGGAAAGAGCCAATTGGTTTTGATGCCAATTATAAATTTGTTTTAGTTTTATATAAAATCTATCATCAAGATATTTTTATTTTCATACGTAAGAGATTTGAAGATAAAATAGAAAATTTTATATGATTTTTTTTATTCAAATTGTAAAGGGTTATGTTAAACAATTTCCTCATAAGGGAAAACATACATTTCTTCAACGCATTTTATAACATGAACTAAAAATTTAAACACGGAATTTACTTCTATTTTTTTTTTCTTAAAAGAGAGTCGGGAATAGAATTTTTTCTAGTAGCTTAAAAACTCTTCTTCAATGTGTAAAAAATAGACTTTGAACCTAACATAGCTTCAAAAGTTAGAGCTCATAATATGAGAGTTATTTGCCTAGAGGAGACGACAACCTATATCATCAATCAATTATAAGCAACTCTAGCTAATAAGCCTCCTGGTACCCAGTGTTAAACATGTTGAGCGTGGACAACTTCATATGAAGCTAGTATTGAATAAATCAAGAATATGCATAAACGTTTAATAAATGGACGGTATGCCTAATCTAACTTTAAAAATTAAGTTCAGAGGTAAAAATTGTCTAACGTCATGTAACAAAAAATAATATTTCCTCCGTCCCAATTTATATGATATAATTTGATTGGGTATGGAGTTTATGAAAATAAAGAAAGATTTTTTAATTTTGTGATCTAAAGTAAGCCAGAAATATTTATGTGGTTATAGATCATCTCGTTAAATATAAAAAATAAAATTTAAAATTAAATTATTATCAAATAAAAAAATATATCGTTATTTTTAGATTGATTTTAAAAAAAACTTGTAATATCAATTGAGAAAAAGGAAGTAACTCAATCCTATCAATCAATGTCAAGACTCTGTCGGATGTCATAGCGGTGTACTTCAAGCATAGCATGTAAACGTGAATGTCTACTACTTTCTGCCTTTACATAATAATTTAAATTTGTTAAATATTCTTGGAATTCAAACCCCTCTACAAAGTGCACAACACAAAAAGGCTAACCATGTCCATACCTATATTACATGTTTTTTTCCCTTTTGTAAAATAAGAAATATTACTAGTGATTAAAATATTTATGCACATGTTGAAGAGCACGCAGGAGATGACCCAAATGAAATGCAAGCACCTGCACTTGTTCTATATTTGTCTGTGTTGTCAAAACAAAATACCAAATGCATAATATTGACCAACTTTTGCTTTTTCTTTTGCATATGCACTAAAAATGGCATGCTATTAAACACATTTCCCAAGGTCCTTGTATATCCGACATTTGCCTTTATCTTCTTCTTCTTCTTTTGGATAGTGGTATCGTTAAAGAAATTTTTATTTTACAAATTTGAGATAAACACACACTGAAATAAATCGTAACACTTATATTGTATACGGGTCCAGCATGATAAACCTTTGGTATTGTTTTGTAGCTACATAGATTGAAGGATGGTATGATGTTGAACATTCTTCATGGGAGAGTTTACTATCGAGGATTATTTATCAATTCCTATATATTTAGTGCACCTAATATACATAGTACTTATACTTCATAAACTTTTTAAAAAAGTTTACTCAGTAGCTTTTGACAAATCACTATATATGTGTTAAAAGATTCACTAAATATTTATATATGTCAACCCAGTTATTATGTTAATTTGAGATTGTTGTAGAAATTCAAATTTCAAATCCCGAATCGATCTCTGAATCAGACTTGCATGTTATATTTTATTCCAAGATACCTTGTATTACTTTATAAACATTTTATTTTGGAGAGATATTACTCATAGCATTATATTACGAAGGAGGTTAACATGATTAACATTTTTCAAAGTTCACTTCCTTTTGGGAGAGGTGGTGGTGCTAGGGCAACTACTTTTATTTTAGTGTTAATTCATTCATCTCATGCGTGACCTTATTTTAAACCTTTTGAAGATTCCAAGCACTTCATAGACAGTCCATAAAGCCAAAAACAATTAGAAAAAGCTTCATAATTTTGTCAAAAAGCTAGACAACAGCATAAGAAGAATAAAAAGAAATTAAAGATCATGATATAAAAAGGAATTCAACAGTTGAGTACCAAGAGCCCCATAGCGAATCATGCATTATCATTACAAAAGAGAGAAATTGTAGTGAATGTTATCTTTCATTGAAGGAACAATACAAGTATTTATACCAGAATGAAAGAATCAAGTTTGTGACTCTACCTATACGTGTATTGTTAGCAGCCATGGAAGAGGTCTTATCTTAGTAAGGAAGCTTGGAGAAGAATATACGAGAATAGAGAGATGTTGGGAGTTTTCATCAATAGAACTCAACTGATCATTACAATGATATACAATGTATATATACTGTAGCTTTCTAGCTAACTAATCGTCTACGAATATCTTAGCTATACATTTACTATACTACCCTTTAGCTACATCAGTTTGTGTTCCACACCCTCCTCAAGTTGATACTTGGAACATGTTTTTCACACCAAGCTGAGCTAACAAGTAATCATGTTGAGCTTTTTCCAAACTCTTGGTTAACAAATCTGCAAGCTGATCTTCAGTAGGTATTTGATCAGTTCTGATGAGTCCTTGAATGATCATTTCTCTAACAAAATGACAGTCTATGTCAATATATTTTGTTCTTTCATGAAATATTAGATTATCAGCTATTTGAATTGCTGCTTTACTATCACACAATAAATACATCGGTAGTTGAATCTCAATCCCAAGCTCCTGGAACAAGCCTGTAAACCAAGTAATCTCAGCAGTGACAGATGACATGCTTCTAAACTTAGCCTCTGCAGAGCTTCTTGAGACTGACTCCTGTTTCTTTGACTTTCAAAAAATTAGTGGACCTCCAAACTTCACCAAGTAACCTTATTACTGACCTCCTAGTTTGCAAGCATGTTTCATAGTCTAAGCCACAATATGCAACTAAGTTGTCTGCAGAGTGTGCAGATATACACAATCTTAAACCAGATGAACCTTTGACATATTTAACCAAACTGAGTGTTGCTTCTATGTAAGATATCTTTGTCTTGTGCATGAACTGGCTTAATACATGAACAACAAAATCCAAGTTTGGTCTAGTCATAGTCAAATACAAGAGTCTTCCTACCAGTCTCTGATAAGGACCTGGATCTTTGAGTAAGATGTCAGTACCTTTCTTTTCCACTACATTATTTACTGTTGACACTGTGATCATATTCAGCAGATGTCAGCTTCTGATTGAGTTCCAAATATGTACCTGCTGGTTTTGTGCCTCCTAGGCCTGCTCTTGTAATAAGTTCCAATGCATACTTCCTTTGTGTCATGACTATACCTTTCTAAGATCGTGCAACCTCAATTCCAAGGAAGAACTTCAGCTCAACAAGATCCTTCATTTTGAACTTAGTCTGCAGATCTGCTTTTGTTTGTATAATCAACTCATGATTACTGGTTGTGACTATAAAGTCATCTACATATACTAGCACCACTATTATATCACCACCAGTTTTCTAGTGAATAAAGAGTATTCAAGATGACTCTATTGAAACTCCATTTCCATTATTGCTTCGACTATCTTCTTATTTCATTGTCTAGGGGCTTGTTTCAGACCATATAAGGACTTGTGTAGTTTGCAAACCTTCATAGATTCCCAATGTCTTGAAAACCCATCAGGGATATGCATATACACATCCTCTATCAGATCTCCATTGAGGAAAGCATTGTGCACATCCATTTGGTAGATGAGCAAATGCTTAGAAACAACAAGTGCAATCACGGACCTCACAATCACCATTTTTGCAACTGGTGAAAATGTGTCTGTATAATCCAACCCATCTCTTTGGCTAAAGCCTTTAGCAACAAGTCTAGCCTTGTACCTTTCCACATCACCTAATGCCTTGTATTTGATCTTTAAAATTCATTTGTACCCAATAGTAACTTTGCTAGGAGGCAAATCCACAACAAACAAAGTATGATTGTCTTCTAGTGTTGCAATCTCCAGTTTCATGGCCTCAATCCATTTGGGATCAGTAGATGCCCTTTGAAAGTCCGAGGTTCTTTGTATAGTACATAGGTAGATAGGGCTTTATGATAGGTGGAGCTAATGTTGGAATAGGTCATATAAGATGAGATATGATAAGTGCAAAAACTGGATTGAGGTAGGGAAGGGGTAATATAATCTTCGAACCATACTGGTGGTTTTGGTTGCCTAGTAGATTTTCTAGTTCCAATGAATGGTGAAGGTAAGGGTGGTGAAGAAGTTTCTTCTTCAAATGGTGGATCATTGACCATAGTTGGCTCAGCATGAGGATCACGAGATAATGGTCCCTCATGAACCTCATAACTAGGACTAGCTTGGGTGAAGAAAGAGTCTTGTACAAAGTTAGCAGGATTTAGCAGATTCATGACTAGAAAAATGAAGGTGCCTGAAGTTTGCATATGTTTGAAAGGAAATATGTCTTCCTTGAACACCACGTTTTTTATGACTAGAAATGATTTAGAGTTTATAATCCTTTTGAGTTGAAGAATAAGCCATAAACACGGATGACACATCTCTAGGTGCAATTTTGTCTATCACTTTGGGGAAAGAAGCATAACATAAACATCCAAACACTCTTAGATGAGTAAGTTATGGTGAGTGCAAATAAAGCATCTCAAAAGGTGACTTATGATTTATTACTCTTGAGGGTATTCTGTTTAGCAGATACACGATTGTAGTGACACATTTTCCTTAAAATCTTAGAGGCATTGCAACATGAAACCTTAGTGACCTGTCCATGTTAAGAATGATCATGTGCTTTCTCTCAGCAACACCATTTTATTGAGGGGTGTATACACATATACTATGGTGCTCAATTCAAGATTAGCAAGCAATTCAATAAAGCTAGCACTAAAGAATTCACAATCATTATAGTTCTCAACACTTTGATAGAGGTAGAAAACATATTCAGCACTTTATTAAGAAAATCTTTGAGAACTACTATAGTATCAGATTTGGACTGAATAAGAAACACACATGTGAACCTAATGAAAACATCTACTATAGTGACAAAGAACCTCTTCCCATCCCAGGTAGGCAATCTATAAGGTCCCTAAATGTCACAATGCAGTAATTTAAAAGAACATTTTCTAGTACTAGTTCTTACTGGAAATGTTAGTTTTGCCTACTTAGCCAAAGGACACACAGTGCAATTTTTGATATATTTACTAACTAGTCCTCTAAGTGATGAATTCCTCCATATTACATCAATAGGTGCATGAACTAGTCTTAGATGCCACATATGGCTACTATCAGACAAGCAATTAGCTGTAAGTGCAGAAGACTTATTCCTTAAGCCATGAGATAGTTGAGCTGAAAATCTACCTTTCAAGATGTACGGTCCTTGCTTCACTCTACCAATCTCTATCACCTACCCATTGTAAAGATCTTGAAATATGCAAAAATCATAGAAAAAAAAAAAAAAGATGCTTAACATTGTAACTTATTGGTAAGTTGGGAGACTGACAATAGGTTGTACTTAAACTCAAGTATATATAGCACATTGATAATGTCTTGATCACTAAAAACATATGAGTTCCCTGTATGAGACACTGACAATACACTCCTAGTTGGTAAATATACTTTTCTCAGTGTTTGTGTAGGTCTTATAATTAGCTAATATTTGTTAGTTAAATTTCATGTGATTTGATGCTCCTATGTCTACATCTAATTATCATTAATATAATTGGATAGTAAAGCTATCAAGGTACTTGTTGTAGTTGTACCACCACCAGAAGATCCTTCCTCAGCTCCATTGTTCAAGGTTTGAACAACGTGTTGATACTGCTATGGTGAGAAGTAGGGCCTAGGTTGAGCCATAAATTATGTTTCTCTTCCTCTATAGTGAGTTGACCCATACTACTGCATCTGAGGATTGAAAGATGTTCCATACTGCACCTGGATACCTGTTTGAGGACCAAATTGTGCAAACTACTGGTTAATTGTTTGTTGTTGAGGCCAGTTCCCAAACATCCCACCTTGTAACATCTGACTACTAGATCTTTCTCACATACCAAAAAAAATGTTGTTATTAGAATAATGATTCTGAATAGAATACTGATTGATAAGAGGCTTCTTCTTTCCTTTCCACCCTGGAGGATACCCTATGATCCTATAGCACATTTTCTTAGTATGCTTCTTGTAACCACAAACTTCACACACCATTTCTGAGCCTTTACTCTTATAATTTCCACCACCTCCTTGCACAGATGAGGTATTATTTTAGGTAGGAGAACCTTATGCAATTTTATTACTATAGAATGCAGCACTTTCTCCAGTAATCTGCACAACTTGTGAAATTTTCTAAGCTTCTTTGACTCTCTTGGTCACATAGCATAGAGTAAGCTTTGTTAATGCTTGGAGTTGGACTCATCATCATTATTTAGTTTCTAGCATGAGAATATGACTCATTTAGGCCCAATAGAATTGCAATAACCTTTGATACTCAAAGTGTTTAGTGTAATTCATTAATTCAGGGCATGGTCAAGCAGGACAAGGCATGAGAGCATTAAACTCATCCCAAAGATCTCTAAGCTTTGAAAAATAGTAAAAATTATCATTGTACCCTGACACATCAAGCCATCAATGTATGAATGAATATATGAGTATGAATGTTGTGCATATTCTAGGTACATTTTCATCCTGTATACCGTATGTGAAGTTTTTATTATGATCATACACCTATAGGGGACCCACGAAGTCCATATACCTCTCTGGAATGTCCCATCGGAGCCCAGCTCTTGGTTGTAATAATACTTATTGTAGACGTGCAACCCCGATCCTCACGTATCATCATTATCGTCATCTCAATGTTGCCATAGTCTCAAAGTGTTCTTACCTTTCCCGATCCCTTAGACCCACATCATATATCATACCATTCCAATATCAATATCATCAAAATCATGAGTGTCTGAATGCAATGACAATGACAGACAAGAATCATAATGTCATGAGATGCAACAAGTATATAGATGAATATTGTTGACACCCAATATTTTCCCTCCAAAATTTAAATTAACTAGTCGAGTTTCTTGAATCGCGAACAAAGTAAAAGTGTTACTGTCAATTAATCATTTTATTTTGTTAAAGTCAAGAAGCTTAATTAGCTAATTGGATAATTAATTATCTCAATTTTATTGCAACTTAATCGGATTTTAAATGAAGTTTTGATTGAAAATGATTGATTTCGATTTGAGTTGAATTGGCTATCGTTACAATTTCAATACATCAAAACAGCACTCTTAAGTCTTAAACAACTCCTTCTTAATTAAAATCAGCCCAGAACATTTAAATCCGTCGGCCCAAACGAGCCTTAGCTTTGTCTCTCTAGGGAAATCTCAGCAAAAAACAGGCTGTCGACGCCATTTTTGGCAAAGCATCAACGCGTGATCATGTTTCAGCTTTTGTTGCTCCTTTGTTTTCTTCCTCAAGAACTGAACGCTAATTTTGTTATGTTCTCAAATATTGATCATTCAGTCACATCATATACCACACTAGTAGTGATAAGTGACCGGGACTACTGGCGTAAGATGTAAAGCTGATATAAAAAAAATAAGAAGAATTGAACGGTAATCTCATCTTTTGGAATTTTTTTTCCAGCAAAAGATTCGAATCTTCAAGAGAAGATGCGGATTTCAAAGTCAATTTTGAAATGTTGAAAACCTTAGAATCAGCCCTCTTTAAATAGAGGCTCACTTCTCCAACTTCCCTCAAGAGCTTGAACACTCAGAAACCAAGCAAAAGCCTTGAGTTTGGAGGAAGTTCTCGCTCATAGTTAATTTTTGGGTCTCGTTTCCGCTTGTCGGAAGCTAGTTTGGGTGAAAGGTTGTTCGAAGACACTCGTCGCCCCCGTCGCTGCTCGACAAAAAGGTAATCTCAATCCCTTTCCTTTTAATTTCAGTTTCAGTCTTCAATTGTGATTATTATGCGATTAAGTGATTAGTTTTGTTGATCAGTGTTTAACATGTATAATAGGAACGTAACTTAACAGCCTGGTACACTGTTTGGTATGACTGTTAGTATAGCGTAGTTTTAACTTTGTAGGTTTTTAGTCGATAAGAGAGCTTACTTGTGAATGAGGTGCTTTCAGTTTTCACTAAAATGTCTACTGTCTAAATCATGGCATTTAAAATAGTTGTTTGTAATGTTAACTAGTTGGATTGATAGTTGAAGGTTGATCACGTTTGGTATTTAAGGTCTTGAATGGCTATTGGTATTTACTCTGCCCAAGTCACATTTTTAGCATAAGTTTTGGACTGGTTTTGAACTGATCTTGGCCTCTCAAATGATTTTCAAACTTTCTTTTAAAACCCAATATGTTTTTTTAGGGGATTATATAGTCTAAATACCACTTCAATGTTCTGCTGGAATACATATTGAATTATAAAATCCTTCCTTAACCTTTGATGTTGAAGTAAAGATCTATTTAGTGAAATAGTTAGCTCAATGATCACTTCTGGAGTTTCTTTAGACTAAAGTTGAATTAAGTTCATTGAGTTCTGTCCAGTTCTGTTTCCTTAAATTATGAGTGAGCTTGAAATGAGTTTGGAAAAAGATCTTTGAAAGAATTTGGTTTTAAGTCATGAGTAGATCTGCTCCAATTGCTATTTTACTGAAAGCTCTAAATGACAACCTAAAGCTATACTATGTTAAGTGTGTTGTTGTATGTTGAGCATAGGGTTCTGAAGATGTAAAAATTAGTTGATTTAATAGCTCTCTGCCTATCATTACTTAGTCTTGGATTTGTTCTGTTCTTCACTTGGCCTTTTATCATATTCCCAGATTGTGAAATGTTGTTCAAATGGTCTTTATCTGCATAAGTGCTCTTCCTTGACAACTTGGGATCTATCAGTTGAAAGCCAAGACATGCTTTAGGTTTGGTTTAGACTCCTCCGATAGCGTGCCATGCCTAAGGTTCTAGAAACCTTTTGATCTTGCTGCAGCATCGGTATATGGATGGTGGTAACCCCTTTTGATTGCCTAATGATGTTGCACATTTGAGGATGGTGGTAACCCCTTCAAACCTCTAATGATGTTGCACATTTGAGGAAACCACAAGATATTGCTCTAAAGGACAGCAGCCACATTTGAGAATTTCGAGTATGTTGTTGTTAGTTGCTATCTTAAAGAAATAGAGGTTGTATTTGAGGTAAGTAACTGCTGCATTTTTAGGTTAAATATGCCACTCTCTTGAGACATGTTGGGATAAATAGTTGTTGCTACTTAGTTACCGCCTTTGAGAGCAAACTACTGCTCTATATTGTTGCTTGCCATGGTCGCGCATACTATGACTATTTCTTTGTTGTAACATTGTTGAGCTGCTGCACCCTAAACTGCTACACTTTTGGAGCAAATTTGTGGTTCTGTTTATGCAAAATGACTGTTGCAATCTTGGTCATTTACACCTGATTTTGGGAGTGTTTTACTGCTGTAACTTGACCATTTCGCTTCATTTTTTATGAGCTGTCATGTGAGTGTTAATGTTTTACTACTGCTCATGGATGCCTATGGTTACTGCTTATGGAGGCCTATAGTTAGAGATGGCAATGGATCCTGGACCCGGTCCGGATCCGGTGTATCCAGATCCGTTTTATAGGATATGGATCTTCAAAATTTGGACCCGACGGATCCGGATCCGATCCGGATCCGTTTCTGACGGATCGGATCTGGATTCGGATCTTGTATTTGAGATCCGTATCCGGTCCAGATCCGACCCGTGGATCCATTTTTTATTAAATATATTCATAACCTAGAATGTAATTTTATAAGTATTTTCTTAAAATTGCTAAGCACATCCTTGCAAGTTTAATTCTCAAAACAAGTTTAATTTATCCCCGCTTTAACTCAAAAACAAAAAAATAAAGAGGTAACTTCGATAATAAAATCAATGTTATATTAGTGAATGACTAACATCTCCATAGACAAGTAGTTAAAATTATATTCACTTCATTTATGAAGATTCCAAGCACATGCAAGTTCTGCATTGTGGAAATACTAGTGAGCATTTTCCACAACTATTGTCATTGTCCAACATTTTTAATTAATAGCTCACAATCAAAACGAGACAACGAACAAAATATCTCATATGAACATTTCAAAATTGAAAAACAGTAAACTGTTAGCTAAGTAAAAATCGTTTGTCAGTTCAAAAAAAATTTCTTAGCAAGGTTACATTTTTAGCAAGGTAATTTTTTTTACATGTGGATCCAGATCCGATCCGTGGACCCGGCGGATCCGATGGATCCGGATTTGGATATGATTTTTATGGACCCGCTGGATCTGGATCCGGATCTGGATTCAGGTATGAAAAACGGATCTGGATCTGGATCTAGTAGGATCCGGTCCAGATCCGATCCGTTGCCATCCCTACCTATAGTTGTTACTTCTTGTTGATTCATAGCACCTTCAGTTTGAGAGCAATGCTGCTCTATTTTATTAATTGAGCTGCTACCCTACTGCATTTGGAATATTTTTGGGGTTCCACTCTGTTCTGCTATAAAAAATGTTGAACCTGGGAAAATTGTTGCTCTTGTGAGGAAAGTGATTGTTGATCCTTTGAGAGCAAACTGCTGCTCTCTATTATTGTTGTTTGGTTGCACTTGTTTCTACATGTTATGCTTCTGGCAGTTGTGGTATCCTTGCTTATTGCTGCACTCAGGACTTTACTGCACTTTTGGGTTACTATGAGATGTTTTATTCCCTCTTGGGTAGTACATGATGAAGCCTGCTGCTGATCTTGGTAAATTGTTGTGTCTTTGGGAGGCAGATCATCCCGCATCCTTAAGTCTGTTGTTTTTGTCATATTTTTTGAGGATGCTGCTGTTAGCTGCTGCTCTTTGATGCATCTTGAGACTCCTTTTGTTGTTGCCCTGGTATTGTAAACATTGATGAATAGTTGGTGTGCCCAACTTGCTATTGTGGCATTTTTTAGGCAAAACTTGATACATTTTGGGTGTCCAGTTGAAACACTTTGATGAGAACAAATACTACACAGAAGGTACTGTTTCATAGCAGTTGATTGAGTTGCTATACACAACTACTGGGCTGTTGTGCCGCACTTCAGCTGCTACATTCTGAGATATCATACTCGATGAGAAGTGTTTCTTGTCATCTGAAAGGATTGGCTGGTGCACATTTAAAAGCTGTCTGATGTATTCATGTGTCCCTTTAAATTATGGCCATGCCTGGTACTGGTTTGCTATTGTCCATTGCTGATAAGTTTGAGGGTTAGTTGCTGAGTTGCTGCTCCTTTCTTTTAAAGAGAACTGAATGCTATACTTGATAAAAAATCTCACTGATTGGAATAAGATGCTACACTTGGGCCGATGAAAATGAATTTGAGGCCATGCCACTTCCGGAAAGGTTGTCCCTCGGATTAGGTATTTTGGTTAGAGGGGATGATGATATGTATAAATCACAAGGTAGAAATTGACGAGCGTATGGCTATAGACTAGTACGTCTAACAAGCAACTAGTGTTCGTGATTACGAACTAGTATGGCTTACAAGCAAACTAGAATCCGTAACCACGACTTGACTCAATCTCTAGCCTAAATCAATAAGCATAAATCTGAGCCTTCGTATTCAAAACTCTCAAATGTTTTGATACGAGTCCGAATAAGATATTTGTTATATTTACAAACGCCACACCATAGGGTGGCATATCATTTTAACTAACCCTTCTCTCTTCATTGTTGCGAGGTACAAATAAACAAGTTCGCGAAATACTACAAACATGAGGCAAGACTTGGATACTCAGAGCTTTGGACGAGGAAGTAGCAAAGAGCGGAATTGCAACTAAAAGGTCCAAGAAGGCGAAAAGATAGGATTAGCTAATCTAACCTTTCTCCACCTTCCCCTTCTCTCCCTCTTTATTTATCTTTTGCAATTTGTATACATGTATATACTTGTAAATGATTTACTTTAAATATGAGTTTGGGAATAGTTCGAAGGATACGGTTGACCTTCCAAAAGCAGTATATAAAAGATTTCAAAACAAAAAATGAAATGCGACTTTTATTTTTTTACAAGAATTTGAACACTCTTTTAAGCAATAATCACAATAAAACATACTATGAAACTTGAAGGTCAACCGTATTCTATGGATCCTTAATACCGCGGTGTCTAACACCTTCTCCGGTGAATCACCAGAACCCTTGGCTCGAACTCTGGTTTTAAAGGATTTTTCAAATCTTTTTGAATAAACCCAAAAAGAGGGCAGTCCGGTGCTCTAAACCCTTTCATATTGATTTTCTTAATTTACCTATAAATTAGGTGGCGGCTCTAAATAACATTATTCGACTTAGGCCACCATCCCAAATTCTTAGTTTTTATGCTTCTGCATAAAAGTGAATTGTAACAAATATCACATGCTTTCAGAAATACATCAACATATAATCCACGTATCAAGATATCATATCAAAGCATGTGTGATGAATAAGCACAATGATAACAAGTATGGCGACAAGCCCACATAACGACATTGTTTTCGCCTCTGCGGAAACGACCTCGTAGGTGCGGATGTGCGCGCTTCGGCGTACAAGCTAACCGCCGAGGCGCAAGCACTTGACACTTCGCCTCAGCGCCAACGTTGAAAAGTATTTCGCAGGAGTGGACTTTGTCCGTCCATCGGCGCGGACACGATTTCACCATTGCTTTCTCAGCAATTCTTCACTTTAATTAATATTCTTTCCAAACCGTACGAATTACTTCTCACAAAATCCAAAGGAATAGTCATCGGCGAACGCCCGGACGAGGGATATGACAGAAATCTAGATGAAAGGTTCATAATGGTCGAACGGTTTTTTACAAGCTTACTAATTTACTTCTTTATTTATCTCACATATTTATCATCTGTAACCGGACTTGTCAAGGAGTTTCCCGGATCGGATATAACTCACTTGTCTTTAAACCTTAAAATACAAATCTCTAACCGAGTTTTTAGTTAAAATTGATTTCACCGGAAAACAATCTTGTTTTCTTAAAATGAGAGTACTTATTACTTCTTTGTAATTTTGTCAGTCCCAACAAGAATGATAAATTTTTTTATTTGATAATAATTTAACTTTAAATTTTATTTTTTACGTTTAACGAGATGATCTATAACCATACAAATATCTTTGGCTTTACGCCACAAAATTCAAAAGTCTTGATTTTTTAAATTCCTTGTCTAGTTAAACTACATATAAAACGGAACGGATGGAGTAGTATTCGGATATTTCGGACATCTCCCGCACCCAAAATTCTTCAGCGGGCCCACTGCCCGCTGGCCCCACGGTCCGTGCCCAATTTCAGCCACTCGAACAGTTCCAGCAATTGGGCCAGTCTAGCCCAATTCTGGAACTGGTCCAGTTCATGCCACATCTTCTCGATTTGGGCCAGCAGGCCCACTGCCTGCTGGCCAGTCCGTCCCGAGCCCAACAAATTCCCAAAATCCACTCAATTCTTCCTCGAGTCATAGACCGGTCACTCGTAGTCAACGGAGTATTTTTACACCTAAAAGACATTTTAATTTACTTTCTGATGTCTCTAAATCCCCCTTGCCCCGTAATCCTGTGTCCGCCTTAAATGACCCTAATTGGAAAATTGCGATGACTGATGAATATAATGCTCTTACTGATAATAAGACGTGGGAGTTGGTGCCCCGTCCATATGGTATTAATGTTATCAGGTCTATGTGGATTTTTGCTCATAAGGAGAATTCAGATGGTTCATTTGCTCGACATAAGGCGCGGCTTGTGGGTGATGGTAAGACTCAGCAGGTTGGGATAGATTGTGGGGAGACGTTTAGTCCGGTGGTCAAGCCGGCTACTATTCACACTGTGCTTAGCTTGGCTCTTTCGAAGTCTTGGCCTATTCATCAGTTGGATGTCAAGAATGCTTTCCTACATGGTGATCTCAAGGAAACAGTCTATATGCATCAGCCGTTGGGTTTCAGGGATCCAAACCGTCCTCATCATGTCTGTTTGTTGAAGAAGTCATTATATGGGCTTAAGCAGTCTCCACGGGCCTGGTATACGAGGTTTGCTGACTTTGTTTCGACTATTGGGTTCACTCACAGCAAGTCAGATAATTCCTTGTTCATCTACCGTCGTGGTTCGTCCTTGGCCTACATTCTGTTGTATGTGGATGATATCATTTTGACTGCTTCTTCTGATACCTTGCGCCAGTCTATCATGGCCATTCTCAGTTTTGAGTTTGCTATGAAAGACTTAGGGCCCTTAAGTTACTTTTTGGGGATTGCTATCAAACGTCATTCAGGTGGTTTGTTTTTGTCTCAACGAAAGTATGCTGCTGAGATCATAGAGAGGGCCTAGGATGTCATCCTGTAAGTCCACTTCTACTCCAGTTGATGCAAAACCCAAGCTTAGTGCCACGGTAGGTGCACCATACTAGGATCCGACCCGATATCGTAATCTTGCAGGGGCCTTCCAGTATCTTACCTTTACCAGAACGGATATTACGTATGCGGTTCAGCAGGTGTGTTTATTCATGCATGACCCCAGAGTTGAGCACATGAATGCAATCAAACGCATCATTCGGTATATTCAGGGGACACTGGACTATGGGTTGCACTTGTATCCTTCATCTACATCCACACTTGTCTCGTACACAGATGCTGATTGGGGTGGTTGTCCGGACACTAGACGGTCTACGTCAGGATATTGTATGTTCCTTGGCAACAACTTAGTCTCCTGGTCTGCGAAGCGTCAGAAGACTCTATCCCGTTCAAGTGCAGAGGCAGAATATAGAGGGGTATCTAATGTGGTCTCAGAATCATGTTGGTTACGTAACTTGCTTTTAGAGCTTCATTGCCCCATTCAGAAGTCAACCTTAGTATATTGTGATAATGTTAGTGCCATCTACCTCTCAGGTAATCCAGTTCAGCACCAACGCACTAAGCATATCGAAATGGACATTCACTTTGTCCGTGAAAAGGTTGCTCGGGGGCAGGTACGCGTATGTCATGTCCCGTCAAGACATCAAGTTGCAGACATCTTTACAAAGGGTCTTCCCTCGGTACTCTTTAAAGATTTTAGGGACAGTCTCAGCGTTCGAAGACCGCCCGCTATGACTGCGGGGGTGTGTTAAATAAGGCAATATACACACAATATACAGGTGTATATTGCCTTATTCAAAGGCACGATTCTGCCCAGAAATAGTGCTCTCGGTTTTACACAAATTGGGCATAAGAATACTGTATATTTTGAAAATATATGTGTAGTATATTGTAATGTATTTGTTACCTAAATTAGGATTATATACTACCATAATTGTAGAGTTAGAATTATGGTAGAATAAGATTTTAGGAATAGAATAGGAATAGGATTCTCCTATTTTGTAACTTATATATATACCTTCTCAATTAATAAAAATAATCAAGGGGATTATTTCTTTCACATTTCAACATTTGACTTGTTTAACAGTGATCCTCAAAGTGTTTCCATAATATCGCTTTCAACTTTTAAAATATAGAAAAGGTTCCAAATAATTCACCTTCAAGCAACTTAATTAGTCGTTAAGTGCAACTTGGATTTTGACAATTTATTACATTAAGCCATTGATTTTGACATGCACTCATTTTGGCAATTAAATGAAGCTAGATACTGATTTTGACATGCAAACATCAAATGTCATAATGAATTTTTTTCAGTGAATCTAATTATAAATCTAAAGATGGTAAAAACTTTAGGAAAAGATTTTGTTGGGATGAGACTCATTCTTTTACACTAAAGAGTAGAAAAATTAGTTATTGATAACGGGTTCATTAATGAAAAGAGTATATATACAAATTACAATTTACCATAATAGAAAATCTATTCCTAATCTAATCCCAAAACCCTATTCTAGTAATATAAGACTCCTATAATTATGATAAATTGATGCATTTCATAAGAGAATAATAGAGTTACTTATTGAGTTTAACTTATATATACGGAAAGTGCAAAGGAGTTTTACATTATTATACTATTCTTATTGTACTGTAATAGATTATTATCATGTTTTGCAATTTAGATGCTCATGCTTGCTATAATAGTTACTAATATAATTAGCTTTTAAGTAACTTGAAACTATCAGTGTATTATAAGTTACATTTGTTGTTGCGCATCTTAAGATGCGCTGCCTATTGGAATTGAAAGGCTTCAAGCAAAAGTTGTCGCTGTACAAAACTCTTAATTTAGTGTGAGTACCGAGTAGGGATTTTTACAATGTACAACGGTCCATCAAAATAATAGTAAAAAAATATATTTTATATATATAACATATAATATACATCTTCTATAATTTTTGTATATTTAACTAGCGATGGTAATTATTTTGACCGAACGACAAATGTGTTAAAAGCCCTATCAAGTATAGCTAGCCTGCTACTAGGTCAAATGAAACCCATCTATATAGTTTGACCCAAATTGAATTGGGCCTTAATTACTTCATATTTAAGGTTGGCTTATACAAATGTCGCCTTTAAACCCTGATCCCTAAACTCTATTTAATCTCTGACAATGTTATTTTTGCATATAAGCTCATTTGGACTGGAATTAAGAAAACAATTAGTACAAAATCAGCATATGAGATGATTGGTGATGATGACACTACTCCGAAATAATAGGAAATGGACTGATATATTTATTTATCTCCAGAGAAAAAATCAAAATATTTATTTGGCTCATGAGACATAATAGACTCATGTTAAATAAGCTTAGATTAACCAGAAAATTAAATCGAGTCTCGAAAATGTGCACGATGTATGGAGATGTGAAGGACTCAGGTGTTGTCCAATATCTAAACTGGTATGGGAAAAATTCATCTCACAACATGAAATTGATATTTTGAATGACAAAGTCACTGCTTGAATGGCTTGATGCTATATATGATATCATACATAACAACTGGCAACCCTCTTATAATGCTACACTTATCTTTTCAATTATGCGGTATATTTGAAAAGACCAAAATAGAAATTTGATTGAAAAAAGTACCTACGTATTGAATTTATATGCAAGCTAATTAGAGAATATGCCAAGGAAATTGATGGTTTTTTTCCTTCCCGGATCTCTATTTCTAAACAACCCAAATTAATAACTTGATCGCTCCTTCTTCAGGAATGATGAAATTTAATACTGATGAGAGTGTCACGACGCACGGTTGAAAAGCTGCTTTTGGAGGGATCTTTAGGGATGACCAAGGAAAGTCGATATTAGGGTATAGAAGTAAGATGAAACCTACATCAGGTCTCACTTTAGAATTGTAGAGCATCAAATAAAGTTTCAAATTAGCCAAAGAAAGGGGATATAGTGATTTAGAAGTGGAAATTGATTGATTACTTGCTATCAAGCTTATCAAGATGGACATATAATATCATTTGTTGGAAGTGAACAAAACCACTATTACATACATTTAGAGGGAGGCAAATCAATGTTCATATTTTCTGACGAACGAAGGAGACAAACATGCAACAACTTTGTTAATCTGTGAAGTTGAGCCCAAGGAGATAGAGATTATTCTCTTGGCTGATTAAGCCATGCATGTAGCTTATGAAAGACTTTTAAAGTTTGTTTAACATTTTTCAATATTAAAAAAATCAACACAGTGAAAGCCCCTTGGCCATTTGTGTTTCTGAATCTATAATAAAATTCATGTTTAAATCTAAAACCAAAACCTGAAAAATACTTGCAATCAAATGATCTTGATCATTTTGACTTCTAGATACACTTACAATGTATGTAAGTAATTATTTTTTATATCAAGTCACGCGAAAAATAATTACAAATTACTATCAACAAAATATAGGATTAATAACATGTAAAATAAGACAAGATACCTATTGCAATAGATTAAAATATATTGATCATGTAAAAAAAATTATTTTGTCTTAAGTCCAATGACCTTAATCAGTCACTAAAACAATTGTATAATAAGAAAAACAACACAACTAGCATTGCAAGCCCCCATGCATTTCCTTCTGCCTTGAAAAACATCACTTGGCAAACCAAAAAGATCAAAACAAGAAGCAACCATCCCCATCCTCCAAACTCATCTTCATATCCATAAACACGACTCTGCCGGTAATTATTCTCTTGGAACAAAGGTAAACAAAAACTTGCTAAATATAATATTATGACTGATACAAGAGGGACAATAAGGATTTTTGAAAATATGTAAGACAATAATATGAAAGAAAGAGGCAGTATGATTGATTGAGTTGTATTGTAAACTAAAAAGATAGCTAGAAGAGGGATGGCAAGGAAAAAAGTGAAGTTTATGTTCTCTGCTAGTGAAACAGTGTTCATTATAAGGCACTGGCCAAAAAGGAGTACTACTAATGTGAGTACAAGGAGAAGAGGGATCAATGGAGAAGGCCCTTTGGTCATATATACAAATTAAGAAAGAAAAGAGGCTGATTTTGACAATGTTGACTTTCTCTAATGAATTGAAATTTACTTGAGTTAATTCAAGAAAATGAAACAGATTAAGAGTTTAAGTTATATACAGGTCACCAAACACTCCGGAAAAAGTGGAACTTATAATCTTGAAAATAAAAAAATTACCTACTAAAACAGAAAAAAATGACCTAATGTATAACAATATTTTATATTCTCGACGGATATTAGTTAAACTCGTAAATTAATAGGATTTGTGAGAATGGTGGTGAAGAATGAGGTTATGTTTAATCTAAAGAGAAAGATTTCTAGAGGAATAGATGAACTTTAGGATAATAAATAGAAAATTTTAGGCCTCTTTTCAGCTGAATATGCAACAAGTTCTGCATCTCTATTTGGATTTAATGTTTCAAATGGCTCAGAACAGAAGGGAATTAATGCATCTTTAAATAAAGTGGCCGGATAACTTTGCTTCTAATGAAAAAAATGATTTACCAAATAATTATATATTTGCTTTTAAGGGTTCTAATAATGAGTAATATCTTTCATTTTCACATATATGTAGTAGTTCATCGGCCTTATCTGTTTTACATTTTAAGTTTGTAATGATGATGAAATCTTCGCTTCAAGGAGAGTTAATTAACAAATACTTTGAGCAAGAAAAGTTAATTAATAAATACTTGAGATTTAAATGCTTCCAGGATTGATCTCTTTTTTTAACTTGTGTACTTAACGATCTTGATATTTACTTTTTCTTACAGTATTGACAACCAGACCTTTGATTCGCAGAAAGTAATTAGGGAAAGTCGATTGCTTTGCCTTGCATTACCCTTCCAAGACATTACAGGAATGTGTCGCGCATCTTTCTTGAAGAGACAATATTGGTTCCTTAGCAAAATATCTATAAGAGGCATAAAAATTGAAAACTTAGATTTTATATATTACAAAACAATGGAATGAATTAAACGTTTGCAAACTTTGTTTATTACTACACTTGCATGCTTGTTTGCATCACAACTGAAAGAAGAGCTAGAAGTAGAGATGGCAATGGATCTTGGACTAGGTCCGAATCCGGTAGATTCAGATCCATTTTATAGGATATGGATCTTCAAAATTTGGACCCGACGGATCGGATCGGACCCGGATCCGTTTATGACGGATCGGATCTGGATCTTGTATTTGAGATCCGTATCCGGTCCAGATCCAATCCGTGGATCCGTTTTTTATTAAATATATTCATAACATTGAATGTAATTTTAGAAGTATTTTCTTAAATTTTTTTCATAATTTATGTATTGGGAAAGGGTTGAACCAGGATAAGGAACAAGTCACACATCCATGTAATTTGTCTTTGAAGTTTCATTTCTTTTACCTATATGCTCTCTGCAGTTTTCCATATTTTTATTTCTATAAAAAGAAAAAATTATCACTCTTCTTTAAATTTTCTTTTTTGTCAAATATGCTAGCCGTAAGTTTTAAAGTATCTTTCTCTCATTTGTTTGATCAGCAAAAAAAAATGGGACTTTTGATATATGACTGACATTGTTTTATGTTGTTTAATGAAGTCAATCAGTAGAACTACAAGTGGAGCATCACTAAAGCTAAAAAAATTAGCTCAAAGTTGCAACCTGTTTAGCATCACTAATGAAGTCAATCATCTTTATTTTCTTGTGATGCTAAAACTTTGTTCAGTATTTTGGAAGAATGGTGTCATGTTTGTGTAGGTTGATTGAATGAACTCAATAATTTTTTTCAATCAGATTGCGTTTCATTTTGTCATAAAAGTTTCAACATGTAGGAATATTATTCAAGCCAAAAAAATTTACATGTAGATCCAGATCCGATCCGTGGACCCGATGGATCCGATGGATCCGGATTTGGATATGATTTTTATGGACCCGATGGATCTGGATCCAAGTATGAAAAATGGATCTGGATCTAGTAGGATTCGGTCCAGATCCGATCCGTTGCCATCCCTAGCTAGAAGCCAGGACACTTTTAATTTATGTGAGAAAAATAATTGATAAGCTAGTTTTTTAGATAGAGTTAAGTGAGTAATTAGTGAATAGCGAAAAAAAAAATCAGTTAAAAGGTAAAATAAAATTGGCAAAAATATTAATTAGGTTATACTACTATTTAGTGACAACAACATACCCAATATAATCTATAATCTCACAAGTGAGTTTGAAAAATGTGGAGTATACGCAGACTTTATCCCTAACTTGGAATGTAGATAAGTTATACTATTTAGAAAGAGAAAAAAATTAAATCATTAAACAGTAATATAAAAATAAATAAATCAATTTATCAATGATAAGAAATATATAATTATATAAATTGTATGCTATATATAGATAAATATTACTAATTATTTTGGATGCCTCAAATTCTTCAATTTATCTCATTTGCATTCTTCAATTTTAATTTTGCTTTGCTTTTTACCCTTTCATGGTATCAGAGTAAAGCCTTTAATTTGTTTGCTTTAATCGTGTTTTCTCATTCAAGTTTTCTGTTGCAATGGTGGAAACTGTAGAAGAAGCTCTGCAGATACAACTCCTAAAGAACTCATTAATCCTTCTCATCCTTTCTTCATGAACACTCTTCGTCAATACTGTTTTTTATGGCAAGAGTTTTGGGAGTTGGAAAAGGGCCATGTGGATAGCCTTGACTGCAAAACAAGGTTGATTTTGTTGATGGTTCAACTATTGAATCTGTAATTGGTTCAGATCTTTGCAGTGCTTGGAGTAGATTAAACAATATGGTCATTTCTTGATTGTTAAAATCTCTATCTAGAGATATTTCTGAAAGTGTCTTATATTATGCTACTGCTAAGAAAACTCATGTGTGCAAGAAATATTCAATGCATAGAGTGTACGAGTGGGTTGATTAACAATTCACAAGCCTACGTCCCATAGAAACTGTCTACCTAAGACTGTCCCTTGGCCCGTAGGTCCTAACACAAGGTTAGAATTCTAACCCTTCCAGAGTGGTATCTCATTGATGGCTCGGGTCCCCCCGGAAGGAGGCCTAAAAGGGGATTTTAGTAAATAACAAAATATGATACTCGGGCTAAGGGTCAAGTTGGTAATTTTTCTTATATCTCCCCCTCCTGGAGCCCAGTTATCATATACGCCCCCAAAATAAAGAGCCTTGAATACTAGAAGAAAAGCACCTATAGCTAACAAGATTAAGTGAATACCTAAAATTGTGGTCATTTTATTTCGATCTTTCCAGACATAACCAAAGAAGTGAAAAGATTCTTCAAGTGTCTCAGGTCCATTTGGGAAGAACTAGAAGCTAGGAAGGTCAAAGTTCAGAGGCTAGGTTGTTCCAGCTCCAAAAGGAACTTAGTGATCTTGTTCAAGGTCCTTCTGATATAGCAGTCTATTTTACTAAGATCAAACGTCTCTAGGATGAATTGGACACTTTGGACTTTTTCATTCCCTATTCTTGTGAGCAAAGTTTAAACAAGATGAACAACTAGTTTAGTTTTTAATGGTACTTAATGACTCCTATTGTGGTGCTAGAAGCAACATACTCATGATATCACCACTACCTACAATTTCTAATGCATATGCATTGTTGGTTCAAGAATAAAAGCAAAGAGAAGTCCATAATACCCAGGAGAATCATCCTCTTTTACTGCTGCCAACCAGGCAAATGTTGGACAAAAACAATTCACCACTGATTTCAGGACCCAAAAGACCTACTATGACAATAAGAAATCATTTAAGATCTTCTCCAATCTAGTCATTCACAATGTGCTTTTTATCCCTAGTTTTCATTTTAATCTCCTATCTGTCCATATATTATGCAAACAACTTTCTAATATCTTATTTTTCACCTCATTTCATTGTTTCATGCAGGGCCCTTCAATGAAGAGTCCAATGTTCCTTGGTGAAAGTCAAAATGGTCTCTATCTCCTCAAGAATAGGCAAAATATCAATACAATTCCTTTTACTATTTGTTCCAATTTCAATGTTCTTTGTTCTATATGTCCTTTGACCAAACAACATAAACTTCCTTTTCAAATAAGTAATACTACTTCTAAACAGAGTTTTGAATTGATTCATATTGATACTTAGGGACTCTATCAAATACCTACATAGTATTTTTTAACCATAGTAGATAATTTTAGTAAGGGGACTTGGACTTTTATATTAGCCACTAAATCCAATGCCTTCTCTATTCTCAAATATTTCCTTGTTATGGTAGAAAGGCAGTTTCACAAAAAATCATTAGATCAGATAATGCTTGAGAATTGGGATCCAGAATAGAGCATTCTAATTTCCTAACTTCCCAAGACATCATACACCAAACATCTTGTGTGGCTATACCACAACAAAATGGGATAGTTGAAAGAAAATACAAATATCTTTTGAAAGTTTCAAGGGCTTTACTTTTTCAATCACATTTACCACACAAATTTTGGGGAGATGCCATTATGACTGCTACTTATATCATAAACAGATGTCCCACTAAATTGTTTTCTTTCAAAACACCTTATGAAAAGCTTTTTGATAAGGTTCCTACTTATTCTTCTGTATTCCTTGGGTATCCATTTGGGAAAAAGGCATATAAAATGATCAGTATCAGAAATAATAAAATTATTGTTTCTAGAAATGTCAAGTTCTATGAATAGATATATCCTTTTGCTAATATTCATACTTCAGTTCCTATTTTTACTTTTGTCAATTCTACAGTTGATCCTTCTGTCCCTCTTGTAGTTCATGAGGATATTTCTATATCTTAACACAACTCTACAAATGATGCTACTTAATCTTCTCATAGTATATGTAACGATCTATTCAATCGTTTTTAGCTAAAGACTCTTAGTAGCTTGTTTGACCCTTCCCGTAGACTCTAGGTGGGGTTTGTGATGCGCAGGGGTGGGTGTCATAGATCCCGAGGTCTATTTATATGAGTTTCGGATGAAAAACCCAAATCTAGAAAATTAGAGTTGGTTAGGTTGACTCAAACTTGACTTTTGGCTAAATGGGTTTGTTTCCGGGTTCCGTCACTTCCGGTAGTTCCGGAGGGTCATTTATGACTTAGTCAAGTCATTGGTTTGCTTTCCGAAGCAATCAGACGTATTTTGTGGCCTTATTTACAAAGTTTGGATATTTAGTTTTCCCGAACGATTATTTAGAAAAGTATGCCTTAGCTTCGTTAAATGTGAAATCTAAGGGTATGAGCAAGTTCGTAGCATTGTTTAGAATAAACGAGCATGTCTATTTTATGTCCGGGGGGTCTCGGGAGTGTTTCGGGTGTTTGGTAGAGATTTTGGCTTGTTTTCTATAATCTGGTGTCTGGTGTCCGCCTCGACGTAAGTTGGCTTGCCGAAGCGAGCGTTGGAAAGTATTGATTTTCCGTCGTGGTGGAGGGTCTGTCCGCCAAGGGTAACTCCGCTCCTGCGGAGTCGTATTCGTTGTGGCACTGTGGCGAGGTGTCAAGTGACACCGCCTTAGTGGGGATCTGTTCGCCGCAATGGGTCCGCTCCAGCGGAGTCGATTCCATTGGGGCGGAAGTACTATATCAGGTGTCCTATAAAATCTTTTAGGTCAGAATTCTTTTCCCAAATTAGAATACCTCGAGACTAAAGCCGCTTTTGAGCATTTTCAGAATCCTAGGAGCAATTTTATCCTATTCTTCCCTTTTATGACTTATGTCTATGATTCTGAGTTCATTGATGGTGTTGTAGTGTGTTATTAAGTTTGGGGGGGGGGGAATGAATTGCAAGTTTCTATGAGAATAAAAGGGTTATGGTATTGATTTAATGGAGGTTTATGAATTAGATTGTGTTAGTATCATAAATTAGTGTTGGAATATGTTAGATTATCATGTTGTAAGGCTTAATTTGATTATAAAAGCTTATATTCAAAAGGGGGGAAATTCTAGGATTTCAATTTGGGGTTTTTGAATATTGTTCAATTGAGGGTTCTAATGTGTATAGTTTTTCAATTAAATTAAGGATATGACTACTTAGTATGTATTAGTGATTTTCGGGTATTAAAGTTCGAGTTTGGGTGACGTGGGCCCAGATTGGTTTTTTAAAGTCTTGTTTGTAAGGTTTATATCCTTGTATGTTGCTTAAGTTTTATGTTAACGAATAGTAAATATACGTGGATAGACTTCAACTATCATGAGGTGCAGAGGAAGGGCAAGGTTGTCACTGAGGCTTGATCGTGTAGCGTTCCTGCTCGGCTTTGAGGTAGGCTGCAGTTTAGTTTTTTGAGACTTCGATAGAAGTGCGTAATTAGTTATACATATTGAAGGGTTTTGGGCGTGTTTGGGGGTCCCACTTAAGCAATTGTGATGAACGTTTGAGTGAGTACCGGTGTTGAACTGTGATGATAGGTGATTTGGGGAATCAGCCTTATGCTAGTTTCGATTGCTGATTATTTGGTTTTGTTGCCATATGTGGGTTTGTCTCCATGGTTGATTGATTTGTTTACTAATCACACATGTTTTCGATATGATATCCTAATTGTACTTGGATTGTATATGTGTATTGAATTTTTGGAGGCATGTGATATTTCATCTCTATACTTGTTACATCTCATTATATCATGATTCTTGCCTCATATATTTCATTTGCATTCATACACTCATGGTTTGATGATATTGATATTGGAGTGGTATGAATATGATGTGGGTCCAAGGGATCGGAAAAGGTAAGAACACAGTTGAGATTATGGCAACACAGAGATGATGATGATGATGCGCGGGGATCAGGGTTTCACGCCTACAACATGATATTATTCAGCCAAGAGCTGGACTCTGCGATTCGATGAGTTATTTTAGAGTGGAGGGGTATATTCACTTCGCGCATCCCTCATGGGGGTACGAATCATAATAAAACCTTGACGTACTGTATACCGGGATGGATAAAGGTATCTGGCATATGCATTGCATTCATACCATATATATATGTCACTTTATTGATTCTACGGATGAGCTTGTATTTGAAGTGATTATTGATGGCTTGACTAAATTCTGGACATGAAATGATTATACTTGCTTCTTGATACTTGAGTTATTATAAAACTCCTTGGAACGAGATAACGTAAGTAATTATGGACTCTTATTGAAATAAGGATATATGTGAACTCTGTGAATCATTATGTGGACTATGTGATTTTACTTGGATTATTATACTATATAGTATAGGATTACTTGGTGTCAACTTGGTATTTATCTCTGATTATGCACCTTCCGTCGTTATCGGCCTATGATGTCTACGGGGTACGTTGTGTACTCATACTACACTTGTTGCATCTTTTCTTGATGCAGATTACACTCTGACTACCAGCTCTAGACCACGTGGCTGAGTTCGGGTAGTTTTTTCTCAGTATTCAGGGTGAGGATATTATCTTCACCATATCATTGGATGCTCCATCTCTATCACAGTTTTTATTTTATATTTGAGAGACATGTTTAGACTTTGTATTGGTTTTGTCTTGCATGCCCATTTTCTCAGACTTGTATCGGATTTGCTAGTGCTCTTGTACCCACAGACTAGATCACTTGGGGGTTGTTTTTGACGCATCAGACTTACTATTTCTTCCGCATTTATATTATGAGACAGTTTATATAGCATTTGTTATCTTTCACTTTGCTTATGTCATATTATGTTTATGATTTGGGAGTGGTTCACCTACATGAGGGATTATGTAGGTGCCACCACGATTTCTGAAAAGGGGTCGTGACTGTATACGTGTTCCTATTTCACCTATAATGGATCAAAATTCTTCTACTCCCTCTTCTTCCACTATTCCAGCTCCTACTGTTACTGAATTTGTCCCTAATTCTACAGCTTTAAGAAAATCTACAAGATTTGTCACTTAGAAGATTTTATCTGTAATAGTGTGCATTTCTCTAAAGTGTCTGATGTCTATTTTTCTTCTCCCCTTACTCATCTCCTTTTGCTTTTTCTGCTTTGTCTACTACTAACCAAAATTATATTACTTCTCTATCACACATTAAAGAGCCTACCACCTTTTTCCAAGCTATTCTATACCCAGGTTGGCAGGATGCCATGACTAAAGAACCAGAAGCTTTAATCATCAATGACACTTGGGAAGTAGTTACTTTGCTACCTGGAAAGAAGGCTCTTCCATCCAAATGGGTATATAAATTCAAATGGAAGTGTGGAAAGACTTAAGACTCGATTGGTGATTAGAGAAGATATTCAACAAGGAGTCAATTTCACAAAAACTTTTAGTCCTGTGGTGAAGATTACAACTATTAGATGTGTTTTGGCTATTGCTATTAAGAAATGATGGGAACTTTTTCAACTTGATGTGAACAATATTTTTTCTCATGATGAATTAGATGAAGAAGTATACATGAAATTCGCAGCAGGTTTAAAGGTTGTTGATCCTACTCAAGTGTGTAGATTAAAGAAGTCTCTTTATGGCTTGAAACAAGCCTCAAGACAGAGGTATACAAGATTAACTGTTGTTTTAAGGTTCAAAGGTTTCAATCATTCTTTGAATGATTATTCACTATTTTATAAGGTCAGTGGGTCTTCAATTTCTATCCTAATTGTTTATGTGGATGATATACTACTCATAGGAAACAATCAAGCAGAATTGAAGGAATTAAAGTTGTACTTGGATTCAGAATTCAAAATTAAGGACTTGGGAGACTTACATTATTTTTTGGAAATTGAGGTATTTCGTGAACCTCAGGATTTGATACTCAATCAGAGAAAATTATTTTGGAGCTTCTTTCGGAATATGATTGCACTAGACTAAAACATGCTTCCTTACCTTTAGATCCCACACACAAGCTACAAGCTACAAGCTACAAGCTACAAGCTGATATGGTTTCTCCTCTTCTAGATGCAACTGTATATCGACGATTGGTTGGACAACTCAATTTTTTAAGTCATACCGGGCCAAATATTACCTTCTTCATCCAACATCTGAGCCAATATATGCAGAACCCCCGCCATGCACATCTTTCCGCTGCACATCATGTTCTTCGATATCACTTGTCTGACCCTGGTTTAGGAATCTTCCTCAACTCTTCTCCTTCTTTTACTCTTCTTGATTTTTGTGATTCGGATTGGGCCACTTGCCTGAATTCTCACCGATCGGTCAGTGGGTTTTATATTAGTTTAGGAGGAATTTCCATTGCTTGGAAATCCAAGAAACAACTTTCCCTTTCATTATCATCTGCTAAAGCCGAATATAGATCCATGAGGAGGGTTGTAGCAGAATTGACTTGGCTTGTGCGTCTTTTATCAGATCTTAGCCTTCCACCTTCTCTTCCCATTTCACTTCAATCATACAGTCAAGCTGCGATTCATATCGCTAAAAATTCCATTTTTCACGAGCGGACGAAGCATGTCGACTTAGACTGCCACTTCGTCCGGCAATAGTACCTTGACGGATTGATCTCTCTTTGTTTTATTCCATCTTCCTTTCAAATAGCAGATATTTTTACCAAATCACTTCCAATTGAGTGTTCGTTCCTCCCCCTCCAATTTGAGGGGGGTGTTGGAATTGTCGATGAAAATGAGAAAAGTCCATCGGATGAGATGAGACCTCGGTCGACAAAATGATTTCACTCAAACTTTCACCAAACACCCGAAACACTCTTGAGACCCCCCAGAAACAAACCAGGCATGCTCCCCCAAGGTAAACAGTGCTACAAACTCGCTCGCACCCTCGGATTTTCATATAACCGAGCTAAGATATACTTTCTAAAGAATCGCCCAAAATAACCGAGTATCCACATATTACAAGTAAGGCCATAAAATACATCTGATTATCTCGGGAAGCGAACCAATGATTCGACTCAGTCATAAATGACCCCCGGAACTACCGGAAGCGACAGAACCCAGAAACGAACCCACATACTCAAAAGTCAAACTATCCAACTCAAAGATTCTTATTTTGAATTTTTCATCCGAAACTCATATAAATGGACCTTGGGATCCGTGTTACCTATCCCCGCGCATCACAAACCCCATATAGAGTCTACGGAAAGGGAAAAAGAGGTAAATAAGGGTGTTTAGATAAAAACGACCGGATGTGTTGTTACATTTACCCTTTCAAGGTAAATAATTTTGGGGTATAAAAGTAAAGGAGGCATAAAGGGATAATTATTTTGTGTGAAGTGGACATTGATATTCTTTCCCCTTATTTATTTAGATGTTGAGGTATCCCCTTATTTATTTAGATGTTGAGGTAAGACAAGCCCAAAAAAGTGTAAGATTACTTTCAGCTCCATCTCAGCTAACATCTTGCTCTCGAGAGTGTGAGGTCTCAGAGCAAATTACTTTCAGCTCCATCTCAGCTAACATCTTGCTCTCGAGAGTGTGAGGTCTCAGAGCAAACTATGTATTCATTCTTGTATTGCCCCAACTCAAGGGAGTACATTTACTGCAGTAAGGAGCATTATTAAGTAAATTTATACACCAATTCATCATTATTTCTTCTTTTTCATGCTCTAACACAAAAAAACTATGCTGATTGCTTACCAATATTCTCTTTTCTTATTTCTCTACTGACATACTTGGGTACTTTAGATATGGGCTAATTGGGCTTTAAGAAATTCGTGAGCTAGCCTTCCCATATAGAAATTTCAAGAGACCTGACAACGGAGATCTTGTTGGTCAAGCTTTTGAGAAGTCAAAACTATTTTTTTAAAATCTTTATTTAAAAGATGAGATGGTACTTGATCAAACAAGTTTTTAGGAAAAATAAGTATTTTGAGTGCATAGTAGCATAAGCTGCTTTTTTTTTTCGATTTGGTTCAGTTTATCATTTATTGTGGTTTATCGGTTTTCTTTGTACAATCCTACGTAGTAGCATAAGCTGCTTTTCAGAAGTTATAGATTTTTCTGTGGAATCACTTTTGGAACATCATTTTTTTTTCCGATTTGATTCGATTTATCGATTTGTTATGGTTTATCAGTTTTCTTTGTATAGCCCTATATAGTAGCATAAGTTGCTTTTTAGAAGTTATAGCTTTTTTTAAGCACTTTTGGAACATCGGTCAAGCACAAATAAGAAGTACTACTCTAATTAATATTGGTAAAAGTCGTTATTGTCCATCAGTCATAAGTTTTAACTTTTGTCTATAAGATAGAACTTGTGGTCAGTTGAGCACGTTCACCGTATTGAAATATTTTAAACTAGTCAAAACTAATTAATGTACACAATTTCTGAAGCGGAAGCTTTTTTCCAAAATTTTGTTAAGCGGCAACAAAAAAACTCAAAACCATCCCTAATGAAGGCCATTTGTGAACTTATGTGTCATGGGAGACTTCAAGTGGGCTTACAGCTATTAAACGTCAAGGTAAGGTTTCTAAGTCACGAACTCACGATGAGTTTATTATTCACAAAGTTGGGCAATAATGGACCTTACAATAGTTGAAGTAAATGAACATAAACTATGAAATGTATATCGGATCACAAACCTCTTTGCTACAAGGGAATATTTGAAGGAGGATGTTTAAAATTTTCTAACATTTTTTATTTGAGACGGAATTTATTTTGTTTTTTCTTTTCTTTGCAGCATGCTTTAGATCGATATTAACTATTCTTCTTCATTTACCAAGAATATTTAGATGAGATTGTAGATGTTAGTACACTACTAAAAATAGAGGTTTTTTCCACCGATAATCAATGGGAAATTTGTGCTATAAAATATTATTTTTCCATCTAATTTTTACCGAACCAACTCACTGGGAAAACGCATTGTGGGAAATAGATTCTCATTAAAACGTTGAAAAACTTTCTAATTTTTTCATAAATGCTACTATTTTTTCTTTTCTCACTGATTCAATCAAAATATGTGTGGAAATAGCCATTAAATATCTTTCAGTGAGAAATTACAATTGAAAAATAGTGATGTTTTAATAGTTGTATGTTTTTATGTCTCTGGTCCAACACACACTTAAACAATAAAAAAGATGTTTTTTAATAAAAATAATTTTATAAACTGTAAAATACAGTAATGTGCTATAATATATTACAGACCCAAAAGAGTGAATAGATCGGAATCCCTTATCCATTTTAAGAAGTGGCCATATAGGAAGAAAATGCCTTGTCCAAAATTTAGTAAAATGGTTTCTCAATTATTGAGTCTTTAATTGAATAAAATAGAAGCTCAAAAGAAGTCAAACAAACTTTAGAAACCTTCTCACTTTTCATGTGACTTAAAAATTCATGAAGTCAAATGTAAAAGAAAACAACAATTATTAGGGAGTGAAGCCAAATATATAATAAAAAGGAAGAAAAACTTAGATATATTAGTACTACATTTATACGGATAAGATATAATACAATGCTTCCAAATTTCTGTGGTCCAATAAAACTTGGTATGCTGTCTCTAGGTATATGTCATACTGTTGAACATATCCACTTTCCGTTTTTCTCATCCACTTTCCGTTTTTTCTTTTATATCACTGATAATGGAA
Organism: Anisodus tanguticus; assembly: GCA_034509755.1. Classification (NCBI taxonomy): domain Eukaryota; kingdom Viridiplantae; phylum Streptophyta; class Magnoliopsida; order Solanales; family Solanaceae; genus Anisodus; species Anisodus tanguticus. The sequence goes on from CM067555.1 coordinate 41,416,305, forward strand.
CATTATACAGAGTGCCTAAAGAGTAGTGTTTTGAATTGGTAATCTAGTTTTACCTATGTTTTCTTGAAGCTAATATATCACATTTCACGTAGTTATCATGGAGAAAGCAAGACTGAATAAGGTAACTCATAAATGTGATCAAGATGTCACTAAAATTTTGAACCTATAAATTGTGATTTAAATTGTAATCTTCTAACCATCAAGTCATTTTCATTTTAACTATTTGAAATTTGAAATTTATTGGCCCAACTAATTAAAATTCGCACCATTGTATAAGCCACTTAAAAGAGAAGTGAATCGACTTGTTCTTTGAAAATAAACTAATATACCATTCCTTTGGGAAAAAACTAATGCTGCTTATCAAGACTTGATTGTTTGATGAACAAATAGGTATAGGTCAATGTCATATAATGTACGTTTGAGGGACCATTACACTTCTATCCTTGGTGTGTTTTGATACCATCGAGGGTGTGATGAAAGGTTAGAGTCTCTCCAATCTTAACTAAAGCTAGACCTAGAATTCGAGTTTTTGGAAATGAAGACTTTAGTAGGAAGCACTTTAACTTCATACAATTAGTCGGATCGGTAGATTTTAAATCGGATGATTACAAAAAAATGTATCTTAATACTACGTTTAGAAAATGACAAGGCTGGATTGAATTAGTACAGATTATTAGAACTGCTGTTTTATTTGGTTTTGCTTGAGTAGGAGAAGATAGCCATCTAAATTGAATTGATTAATAGGAAAGGTCAACTTGCATAACCTAATTTAATGTACAATTCTTGTTTGTGTTGGATACAAATTTTATTTTTGGGAAAACTACACTAACTATCCATTGAAGTCAAACTATTTACCCGTGTATGTCTTCATTTAAATTAATTACACCCAATACCTATTCGGCCGAAACAAATTATCTGAGATACCCCCTCTTCTAATTTTCCGCATACACTGTATTTGATTCCTCATTCCTTTTGTTTTTGAGTTAATGCAATCTACCTAATTTTTTAGTCTTTATCCTTTAGCTTTTATTCTTTTTGTCATTTTTCTTATTTTGTCTTTTGTTCCCTTTTTTTCTTTTAAAGATTAAAGTAAATATAAAATTTAAAATATTAGCTAATTTTTTTTTTTACATTTAGCTAATTAATTTAGACAAAAAATATTTAAAAAATTAAAATAATTAGATACAACAAAAAATAATTAATAAAAATACTAAGGTCACTAACATATTTATTAAAATATATTTTATATTTGAGTAGTGTTTTTAATATGCATTTTTGGTGACTAGTGCTTTCTTTTCCCTTCTTTTTTTGTTTCTCTTTTTTGTTTTTGTTTTAAATATAAAAATAAATATAGTAGCTAATCATTATTAGACTAATAAAACTAAAAAAAAATATAAATAAAATCATCTATGTTATGTCTTATATCATGTGCGTCATTCATTCATGATAACTTGTTAGTATGTGATATATACCGCGTGGATATCATATATGATTGAGTTGTGTTTTTTCTTGATGGAATGAATCAATCATCTATGATATCATCTGCGTAGATTTATATACCATTATGGTATCATGAATGACTCTTTCGAATAACTGAAGCAATCCTTCATGATACCATCATGGTATATGCAGTCCTTCATGATATCATCTTAGTATATGATAAATAACATGATGGTATCACGCAAGACTGCTGACACATGTGAAGGACTTAAGAAGTCCTTCATGATACCATCTCAGTATATTTTTATACCATGATAGTATCATAGAGGACTGTGGACTTTTATTCAAGGACTTCATCAGTCCTTCATGACACCATCATGGTATATAGTAACTTAGTATATTTTTATGCCATGATAGTATCATGGAGGACTGTTGAAGAGTGTTTCATTGAAGGACTACAGTAGTCCTACATGATACCATCTCAATATATTTTTATACCATGATGGTATCATGGAGGACTGAAGACTTTTATTCGACTTCAACAATCCTTCATGATACCATCATGGTATATACCATCTTAGTATATTTTTATACCATGATGGTATCATGGAGGACTGTTGAAGAGTATGTCATGATACCATCTCAGTATACGGTATATACCATGTGAAAATATATTTATATCCTAAAAACAATCTGTATTAGGACAAATGTACTTTATACACCTTCGTATTATTATTAATGGAGATTAATATTTTGGCATTTGCAATTATTGAATTATTATTTGATTGTTTGTAATTATTCATTAATGTGCATCCCTTGAGCTTACGTTGTCATTAATAGAGTGAGATATTCATGATAAAGCGTAACTCTTAAAATAGCCTCGACTAATGATCATCGAGAATAGGATATCGATGATATGTGATGAGTCGACATGTGGTCTGCATCACATCCTTAGAGGATGTAGTATGTCTCACCTGCTACGAGTAATGGCTACTCGTGATGGACGCATGGATACTTTGGAAGTATTGGTATACCCTGCTGATATATTGTTTATTATACTTGTCTAAAGTATGATCAGCGTGTGGGAGATAGAAGTCCTTAGACTTGAGGTCAATACGCGCCCTGTCTACAAAGTAATGTACTTTGATCTCGTCCTAAGCTCAAATGCCTTATAGGTTGAGATACGACTTGTATTGGGTACATTACGATGTGGATTAAAGGTGGTAGTTGAGCCAAAATTAGTATTCATTCCTCGAATGTATATTCGGGAGAACACTCGGATTCTCAGTGATATTAAGTTGACTAAGTCGTTGGCCAACGCAATAGACGTATTTAGAATATAGTCTAGTTGTCAACTAATATAGATGAGAGACAATGATTAAGCCATTTGGATAGACATTTGACAAATCCTAAGCTTGATCGGGTGTGTCGTGAATGAAAGGATTTTATCTTACCATATAAAGGTTGAGTTTACTGGATTCACGTAAACGTACTTCACATATTGAGTTCGTCTTCCGGCGCCATCTAGGAGTTTCGCGTAGACCTTAATTTGATTAATGTCGATATGAGAAGGCATGTAGGGTCACACTATGTCGATTGTCCATTTCAATCTAAGGATGTATTGAGAGAGTAAATTAAATATTTGATTTGGAATCGAGATATTTAAATGAATAATGATTATTTTAATTAAGTCAAAATTCGATTTTGGATTTAATTAAGAATGCACGAAAAATAAATCGAGACAGTGCAAGTGCACGTCGAGCGCAGCGGCGCCCATACCCTAAGGCCGCGGCGCAGGAGCACGTAGAGCACCGCGACGCCCATACCCTAGGGCCGCGGCACCTCTGCGTCGATTTTTAGGTCAAACCCTAATCCGGTTTTGACCTAATTTTCAACTATAAATAGATGCATTCCCTTTCATTATTAACACACTAATTTTCTGAAAATCATTCTAAGCCTTAGAGACTTAGAATCAAATACTCTCTCGAACCTCTGCCGAATTTCCTAGCTTTCCGAACGAGAAATACATTGAAGCTTAGAGCTTGCAATTGGAAGGGCAACCGCGTGTGCACCTTATAGTAGAAAAAGATTCCAGATATTCAAACTTGTAAGTTTATGTTTTATGTTACATGTTTAATTATTGTATAACCATACCAGAAGTATTGTTGGGGTAAGTAAGAAATAAATTTTAAACTTCTGTTGTACCTTACTTATGTGCTTTGTACCCAACAAAACCCTACAGTGGTATCAGAGTACAGGCTGGTTCAATGGTTATATAACAATTGAATAAAATAGTAATATGGGTTAAACATAAAATTGGATTAAAATGAGGTTTCTTGAAATCCTACATGTCTTGAACAAATGTTGACCTTTTGATTTCACCCTAAATTATCTCCTACTCTAACTCGAGGAAGTCATTCTAATCTAACTCGAACTAAGCCAAAGTGCGTTGTCCGGCTCATTGCACGGTGCACGACTAAGAACGGGTAAGAATGGATGATGGTCGATATGGGCGTTATTGATAATGGTGAGTGATGATAAAGGACCTGTGTTTTGATCCGTAAATTGGATTTAGGGGTCGAACGATTTTGAAGAATCAACACAGAAATGTTTGTCAGGACATAGGTGTCGCGACCTTATGGTAGGGCGCCGCGGCACTTGCTAAGGTTTCAAGGCGGCGGTGCGGCTCCATGGTGGAGCGTCGCGCCCCTAATGCTTCATTTTTTTTAGTTTCGGACTTTCTGGACATTAGGCCTCGCGGACCCATGGTGGAGCGCCACGACTCTTATGCAAGTCGAAGGTTTCTGCATTGCAAGCGTCGCGACCCATGGTGGAGCGTCGCGACTCTAATGCATTGCAGAAGCAAAAATTTGGTTTCTGCCTCACTGGCGCCGCGGCCCCGACGGTCAACAAAAAAAAAATTGTTCGTAATGTTTAACCCATGATTATTATTATACAGTATATTTGATAAGTATACTGTTTATGTGCTAAATGTCAAATTGTTTGTCATTTAAATTTCTAGAATAACGTCCGTTATAATTGTCTGGGCAAGCGCGCCCAGTATTTGATTAGACCATCTTATATCATGCATATTGGGTTGACGGTTCCCAAACTATATGTATCATTAGGTTTGCATGATATTAAGATGTCATATTGGATATGGCGTAAAAGTGTTGATCTTGGTTAAAACCCTGAATTAAAATGTTCCCTAAAATTTTTATACAAGTCTCATTTGAAATGAACGTGTCGTCCGTTATAATTGATTGTAGTGCAAAATCCTTTTCGGCGAGATGAGTATTTATGCCACAGCATTTGCTCTAAGTCTACGAGGCCTCAGACTCTTTCATAGATGCATGTTAAATGTAGAAGTGGGTGATAAATCTTCATGAGTATTTACACCACAATGTTTGCTCTATAAGGCAAAACTCACTTAGATACATAATTACAGTCGCATAACGGGGTTGACTTGCTAGGCTGTCTTGACGCCACAGTGCCGGACAAGCCGAGGGACGCAGATTGATTATTTAGAACATTCGATCAAACATGAGTTACGAATTTTTTGTAATTGGTTTAGAGACCTACCAGGTTGTGCTGTTGAAGTTATCAACCACATCAAACGCGGAGACAGCATGAACCTAGATCATGGCCCACTATGACCATATTTCATATGCGTCTATATTCTTCCATAGGGTTGAAGAGTATGTTAAAATAGTGGAGCTAATTAAACTAAAGATCATGCTAATTAGTTAACGAATGTGTTCAATAGAAATTATGTTAGAGTTTAATTTCAAGTCTTTTTATTTCTTCAGTCGTATAAAATGTCGAATCTATCACTGAAAATATTGGTCGAGACAAACAAGTTGACTGGATCAAATTACCCTGACTGGTTAAGAAATCTGCAATTGGTGTTAAGACTAGAAAGAATTGAGTATGTGTTGGACACAATATTCCCCCACGGTCTCTACTGAAAACTCTGATGAGTATGCCCTATTTGACAAGGTGGCTTATCAGAAACGTTTGAACGATGCTACCTTGGCAAAATGTATAATGTTGTCTTCCATGTATGTGAAGTTACAGAGACAACATGAAAACATGGGCCCCAACGAAATGCTAGAACACTTGAAAAGTCTCTATGAAAAACAGTCTCAAACAATGGAGTATGAATTGTTGAGAGACCCTTTCAAATGTAAGCTGAACGAAATGGGACATATACCAGCGCATGTTCTAAAGAAGGACTACACAGCTCCAAGATGAGGCAAAGCACTAGGTGTTTCTACCTCTACTGGACAAGGTATGTTTGTCATTGAAATAAATATGTCTACAAGTAACTCCCATTGCTAGGTATTGGATATCGCTTGTGGCTCGCATATTTGTAGTAATGCGCAGGGCCTAATTAACAGCAGAAAGGTTGGACCTTGGGAGGTAGACCTGCACGTTGGAAATGGAGCACGAGTAGATGTTGAACGCGTGGAAACTTGTAGACTAGATTTACTTTCAGGCTTTTGTTAGAACTAAATAATTGTTATTTTGTTCCTTCATTAACGAGGAATATCATTTCTATCCCAATGTTAGACATTGAGGGGTTTTCCTCATTCATTGCCAATAGCAGTTATGTACTGTCTTTTAATGGTTTTGTTTGTGGAAATGCTCCGCTTGTGGATGGATTGTATATTTTAAACTGTAGTCGTGAAATTTTCAATGTGCAGAATAAATGAGCTAATATAAGTAATCCAAGAAACCCCACCTACTTATGGCATTGTAGACTTGGTCACATTAACGAATCAAGGATAGTAAGATTAAGAAAGTTAGACTACCTGGAATGATTTGATTTGGAGTTCTATGGTAACTGTGAATCTTACTTGAGAGGAAAAATGACCAACAAACCACTTTCTGGGAAAGGGGTACGAGCAAAAGAGGTACTTGAGTTGGTCCATACTGACATATGTGGGCCATTCTCAACTCAAGCTATGGGAGGCTTCCCTTATTTCATCACTTTTACAAACGATTTCATAAGGTTTGGGCATGTGCATCTTATGAAACATAAGTCCGAAGCCTTTGAGAAATTCAAGGAGTACAAGTCAGAAGTAGAGAAGCAACTTGAAACAAGTATCAAGACACTTCGATCAGATCGAGGAGGTGAATACTTAAGTAAAGAATTTCTGGATTATTTGAAGCTTCATGGAGAAAAATCACAATGGACACCTCCTGGAACGCTACAGTTGAATGATGTTCTTTGAAAGGAGAAATCAAACCTTATTAGATATGGTTAGATCCATGATAAGTTTCTCAACTCTACCGACATATCTTTGGGGCTATGCATTGCAAAGCTCAATTTATATTCGAACAAAGTTCCTTCAAAGTCGAGAGAGAAAACTCCATATGAGATATGGAATGGCAAGAAACAAAGCACTTAAACACATGCGACCACCGGGGGTACCCCTGCATATGTAAAGAAGATGCTTACTGACAAGTTGGAATCTAAAAGTGAGAAATATTATTTTGTGGGGTATCCAAAGGAAACTAAGGGATACTACTTCTATCTTCCTGGAGAACACAAGGTCATTGTTTACAGGAATGAAACTTTCCTTGAAGAAGAATATGTCTACAAGGAACATAGCTGCACAGAGATAGAACTTGAAGAAATTCAAGAACTACAAGATAACACAAAGTTGAACCCTTGTCGAATGACCTAAACAAGGACTCAGTGGGAGTATCTGGTGAAGATTGGGTGCTTAGAGTACGCCCTTCAGCCAGTGGGAGTGCTGTGAGAGATAGTGCAGAAATATAAGGCTCTCATACACAACCAATGGAAGATGATACAATGGTTGTACATCATTCCATTCAGGAAATACATAAAAATGACATTCCTGAAAGCTCCCAAGGTGATGGATTGTCCAACACACAAAGACCTTCTCACAATCAGAATACAACAAACACTGAAACATAGAATACTCAACTCCGTGGGACTACTAAGACTCATCGTCCGCCTGAAAGACTTAATCTCCTTGTTGAAACACACAATGAGATAGATATTCCTGATGACGATGAACCTACAACCTACAGCGAAGCTATGTTAGACATTGATTAGCAGAGATGGCAAGAAGCCATAAAATCTGAGATGGACTCGATGTACATAAATTAAGTTTGGAACTTGGTTGATTTGCCAACAGAGGTTAGACCCATAGGATGCAAATGGGTCTTCAAGAAGAAGATTGATGCATATGGCAAGGTACAGATTTATAAAGCAAGACTAGTGGCTAAAGGTTATAATCAACGGCACGGGGTCGATTATGATGAAACCTTTTCACATGTTGTAAAGATTAAGTCAATTCAGATTTTGCTTGCAGTAGCTGCATATTATGACTATGACATTTGGCATATGGACGTCAAAACTACTTTCCTCAATGGTAATCTAGTTGAGGAGGTGTATATGAAACAACCTGAGGGTTTTTCAATTGAGTCCAAACCAAATGTTGTATGCAAGCTACAAAAGTCTATTTATGGGCTTAAGCAAGCCTCGAGGAGTTGGAACATTTGCTTTGACAAGGCTATCAAGTCATTTGATTGCATCAGAAGCAAAGAGGATCCATGTGTTTATAGTAAACGCAAGGATGAGAGTATTGCCTTTATTATCATATATGTAGATGACATATTAATAATGGGAGACAATAAGACTCTCCTGCAGTCAGTCAAAGAGTGGTTGTCCAGTACCTTCATGATGAAGAATTTAGGTGAAGCCTGCTACATTCTGGAGATTAAGATCTATAGAGATAGACCTAACAGATTGTTGGGGCTGTCACAATCAGTCTACATAGACAAAGTGCTTAGACGTTTTTCTATGGAAAATTCCAAGAAAGGCGGTCTACCTATGGGACAAGGCGTCAAGTTATTTAAGAAGGATAGTCCTTCTAAATTTTATAGAACTTGAACGCATGAAAAGGATCCCATATGCTTCAGCTATAGGATTGATCATGTATGACATGACTTGTACTAGGCCAGATGTGGTCTTTGCACTTAGTATGACTTGCAAAGTTCCGGTAGAATCACGGGGAAGAACATCGGAAGGCGATCAAGAGTATCTTAAGTATCTTAGACGAACTAAAGATTACTTCTTAGTCTATGGTGGGGAAGAAAAGCTAGGTGCTACTAGGTACACTGATGATAGCTTCCAAACAGATGATGATGACTACAAATCTCAATCATGATACGCATTCATTTTCAATTGTGGAGCAGTGAGCTGGAAAAGTTCCAAACAAGCTACAACTGTTGATTCGACAACAGAAACTGAGTACATTGCTGGATCGGAAACTGGTAAAGAAGTTGTCGCGATATTTGAGTTCCTGAAGGAACTAGGGGTTGTTCCAAGTATCACTTGTCTAATAATGATTTATTGTGACAACACTGGTGCGATTGCGCAAGCTAAGGAACCAAGATCAACCAACAGAACAAACATGTACCAAGGAAGTACCACATACTCAGGGAGATGGTGGAGACTAAAGAGATTAGATTAGACTATGTTCCCACAGACGATAATCTAGCTGACCCATTCACTAAACCTTTAAGCTTAGCCAAGCATAATGGTCATTTTGAAAATATGGGCATTAGATATATTGGAGATTGGCACTAGGCTAAGTGGGAGATTGAAAGTATATTTATGTCCTAGAGACAATATGTATTAGGACAAATGTACTTTATACACCTTCGTATTATTATTAATGGAGATTAATATTTTGGCATTTGCAATTATTAAATTATTTGTAATTATTCATTAATGCGCATCATTTGAGCTTACGTTGTCATTAATAGAGTGAGATATTCATGATAGAGCGTAACTCTTAAAATAGCCTCGACTAATGATCATCGAGAATGGGATATCGATGATATGTGATAAGTCGACATGTGGTCTGCATCAAATCCTTAGAGGATGTAGTATGTCTTATCTGCTACGAGTAATAGCTACTCGTGATGGACATGTGGATACTTTGGAAGTATTAGTATACCCTGCTGATATATTGTTTGTTATACTTGTCTAAAGTATGATTAGCGTGTGGGAGATAGAAATCCTTAGACTTGAGGTCAATACGCGCCATGTCTACAAAGTAATGTACTTTGATCCCGTCCTAAGCTCAAATGCCTTATAGGTTGAGATACGACTTGTATTGGGTACATTACGATGTGGATTAAAGGTGGTGGTTGAGCCAAGATTAGGATTCATTCCTCGAATGTATATTCGGGAGAACACTCGGATTCTTAGTGATATTAAGTTGACTAAGTCATTGGCCAACATAATAGACGTATTTAGAATATGGTCTAGTTGTCAACTAATACAGATGAGATACAACGATTAAGCCATTTGGATAGACACTTGACAAATCCTAAGCTTGATCGGGTGTGTCGTGAATGAAAGGATTTTATCTTACCATATAAAGGTTGAGTTTACTGGAAACGTACTTCACATATTGAGTTTGTCTTCCGGCGCCGTCTAGGAGTTCCGCATAGACCTTAATTTGATTAATGTCGATATGAGAAGGCATGTAAGGTCACACTATGTCGATTGTCCATTTTGATCTAAGGATGTATTGAGAGAGTAAATTAAATGTTCGATTTGGAATCGAGATATTTAAATGAATAATGATTATTTTAATTAAGTCAAAATTAGATTTTTGATTTAATTAAGAATGCACGGAAAATAAATCGAGACAGTGCAGGTGCACGTCGAGCGCCGCAGCACCAATACCCTAGAGCCGCGGCATAGTGCAGGAGCACGTAGAGCGCCGCGACGCCCGTACCCGAGGGCTGTGGCGCCTCTGCGTCGATTTTTGGGTCAGGCCCAAGGTCAAACCCTAATCCGGTTTTGACCTAATTTTCAACTATAAATAGAGGCATTACCTCTCATTATTAACACACTAATTTTATAAAAATCATTCTAAGCCTTTAGAGACTTAGAATCAAATACTCTCTTGAACCTCTGCCGGATTTCCTAGCTTTCCGAATGAGAAATACATTGAAGTTTAGAGCTTACAATCGGAAGGGCAACCGCGTGTGCACCTTATAGTAGAAAAAGATTCCAGATATTCAAACTTGTAAGTTTATGCTTTATGTTACAAGTTTAATTGTTGTATAACCATGCCAGAAGTATTGTTGGGTAAGTAAGAAATAAATTTTAAACTTCCGTTGTACCTTACTTAAGTGTTTTGTACCCAACAAAACCCTACACCATGATGGTATCATGCAAGACTGCTAACATATGTAAAGGACTTAAGAAGTCCTCCATGATACCATCTCGGTATATTTTATACCATGATGGTATCATGAGGATTGGGGAATGTTTCATTCAAGTACTTCAACAATCCTTCATAATATTATCTGAGTATATGATATACCATTTAAGTATCATAGAGGATTGAGTAGTATTTTTTTAACAAATGAATAATCTTTCTATGATACCTTGTGAGTATATGATATATACCATGTGGGTATCAAAAAGAATTGACTTGTGTTTTTCTTGAAGGAATGAATTAGTCATCTATGATACTCTATTAGTATATGATATATATCAGGTTCGTATCATAAAGGACTAAGCTTTTTAAAGGAATGAACCGGTAGTCATGTGTGATACCATGGGCGTCATAGTATACTACAACAATATACTTAAACTGTTATTGATTTGATATACTATTTTTTGCGATATAAAAAATAAAATACATAGAAAAGATAATATATATAAGTTATCATTTTATTGAAAAAGATAAAGAGTCAAAAAGTTTGTAGAATTAGATTATGAAAAAATAAAAATAAAGAAAACATAATTAGGAAAAAATAAAATTAAAAAAGGAGGAAAAATAAATAAAAATCACCTTAAATAAAAAAAAATAGAAAAAGGTGAATGAAATTAGATTATGAAGATAAAAAAAAAAAGAAAATAAATAAATAAAATTTAAAAAGGAACAAGTAATAAAGAAATAAAAAAAATGAAAAAGAAGGTGGAAAAAAATAGTATGAAAAAAGAGGAGGAAAAAAAATGGGAAAAAAGCAGAATAAAAGAAAGAAAAGAAGATAAGTAGAGAAACAAAATAGAAAAGAAAAAAAAAGAGACAATTAAATAGAAAAGAAGAAATAAAATTTAAAAAAGAAATAAAAAAAAAGGAAATGAAAGGAGTTAAAATTAAATATGGAATTAGATTATGATGAAAAAAAGAAAATAAAAAATACTAAAGAGCAGCCCGGTGCACTAAGTTCATGCTATGTGTGGGGTCGGGGGAAGGGCCGAACCACAAGGGGGGAAATAAAGAAAAAATGAGAGAATAGGAGAAAAGAAGAAAAGAAGTAGAAAAATAAAAACGAAAGGAAGAAAAAAGAGACAATAACCTACAAAAACTACGAGGGGTACTAATGGTAAATAGTTTTAGTGGTATGAAAAGTAAAAGAGATAAAAACGCGTAATTAATTTATTTTAAAGGGGTAAAGTATAGTTTCCCTTTATGTTTTTGTAAACTTATTTGATTAGCCGAGACAATTCAAGATAATCTGTTGTGTTTTTATTATGTAAATGTATCATTGTCTATAACCATTGGGGATTAAATAAACATCCATCTTGTTTGAGATTTGAGAAAAATATATAATCCCTTCATTTTATAATAAGTGGTGTATATAGCTTATGCACACCCCTTTAGAAATTATTCATTCCTAAAAAATTGAGTGTTTTTATTAACTTACTCCTAATTAATGCCTAAAAAGCTACTTAATGATTCTTGATTATTTAAGTAAGGATAATTTTGAAAGAATAAGGTCAATTTCTTCTTGAAATCCTAAAATATCACTTATTTTGAAAATAAAATGAAAAACTTAAAATATCATTTATTTAGAAACGATGGAGTATTGACTAATATGAGTATTGCATTATTGGATGATATTATCAATGGTTTGATTTCATAAATGGTCTCTAACTTTTATTTTAGTGCATCAAAATTACTTAACTAACTTTTTTTGTAAATAAAAAGGGCAAGTAACACATTAGGTCGATCGGTCAAAAATATAATTACATTCATAAGTAAAATATATAAAAAAATAATAGTATACACTATTTTTCATATCATATATATATATATATATATTTATTTTGGATATTATTTTGGTAGGCGATTATTTATGTCAACTCTCAATAAAAAATCACTTAACTTTAGTTAATTATTATGAAAGACTATACTATTTTTGCCATAAAATAGGTCCCCCAAATTTGACTAAGTATTCCAGAAATTCATCAGGTGAGACACTTTATAAAGAAAATACATCATTACCCACGTGAATTTGAACTTTATTTTAAAAAAAACACTTAAATTTTGCGGAGGTCCTATTACCCTCTGAACTAATTCAAAATCGAATTAATACAACCTTCCAAGCTCAATATCACTTTTAAAGAAGGGTGTGTACATCACACACCAATTCTATTTTGACACGTCATTTATCTATTTAACTATTTTTTGTTTTTTTCATTATCTTATATTTCTTTTTCTTTTTCTTTACTTCTTTTCCCTCTCTTTGCATTTTCTCTTTATCCCCATCTCTCGGTAGAAGTTCAGAGATTTTATTCTCCCCTTCATCACTTCTCCAACATCGTTTTTTTTTTTTTTGTAGACAAATTAATTGACGGGTTTGATAAATGAAGGAGAGAAAGGGGAAATTGATAAGTTAAGGGTTGCGGATTTTTTTTATTTGCCCGAAAGTTTTCACGCGGGCGTCTGCCATTTTTCCGACGAAGTGAGTGTATTTTTCTTTTTCGAACACTAATCTAAACATTTTTTCATATCTTTCCTTTGTAAACTCAAACCTAATATCTAAAAGAAGATACTAAAAACATTCTAACACTACCAAAATCGATCTTCGACGACCTCTCTTTGCCGAAATTTTTTATGTCGCCGGTGAAGAAGAGCAAAAAAGAAAGGTAAAAAGAAATTCTGGACAAAACCTGATACTTTTGAAGTGAAACTCCAACTGTATAACTTGAAAGCTTCTGGACTGGATGACAATGGAGATTTGGGTGTTGTGAAGAAGAAGGAAAAAAAGTGAAAGAAAAGAACAAAATAAGAAGAGAAAATAGGAAAATGAAAAGAAAATACATTAAATAAAAGAAAATGCTAAAAAATAAAATTTTAATAATTTTTTTGTTGCTCACTCTCTTTAAGAGAGTAAATCACACACCCCATGCCACATAAGTGTAAAAGAGGTTGTTAATTTCACTTCGAATTACTTTTTAGGGGTAATAGGATCTTCGCAAAGTTTAAGTGTCTTTTTTTAAAAAAAGTTCAAGTTCAAGCATTAATGATATATTTTCTCTTTTATGATACCATAGGCGAGGTTGAATAACATTTTGGTTACAACAACTCCATTACATTCCCTCCTCTTAATTCTAACAAGTTGATTCTTACGTAGAAACTTTATCAGAAAATGAACAGAAAGATTCTAGCAAGTATAATTTACACAATGAAAGGCCTCTTAATTCTAACAAGTTGATTCTTACGTAGAAACGTTACCATAAAAGGAATAGAAAAGTTCTAGCAAGTATAATTTACACAATGCAAGGCAACAACTCCATTAGATTCTCTCCTCTTAATTCTAACAAGTTGATTCTTACGTAAAAACTTTATCAGAAAAGGAACAGAAAAGTTCTAGCAAGTATAATTTACACAATATAAGGCCCCTTAATTCTAACAAATTGATTCATACGTAGAAACTTTACCATAAAAGGAATAGAGAGGTTCTAACAAGTATAATTTACACAATGCAAGGCAACAACTCCATTAGATTCAATCTTCTTAATTCTAACAAGTTGATTCTCACGTAGAAACTTTATCAGAAAAGGAACAGAAAGATTCTAGCAAGTATAATTTACACAATGCAAGGCCCCTTAATTCTAACAAGTTGATTCTTACGTAGAAAACTTTACCATAAAAGGAACAGAAAGGTTCAAGCAAGTATAATTTCCACAATGCAGGGGCCCTTAATTCTAACAAGCTGATTATTACGTAGAAACTTTACCTTAAAAGAATAGAATGGTTCTAGCAAGTATAATTTACACTATGCAAGGCAACAACTCTTTTAGACTCTCTCCTCTTAATTCTAACAAGTTGATTCTTACGTAGAAACTTTATCAGAAAAGGAACAGAAAGATTCTAGCAAGTATAATTTACGCAAATGCGAGGCCCCTTAATTCTAACAAGTTGATTCTTACGTAGAAAAATTGATCATAAAAGGAGCAGAAAGGTTCTAGCAAGTATAATTTACACAATGCAAGGCCCCTTAATACTAACAAGTTGATTCTTACGTAGAAACTTTACCATAAAAGAATAGAAAGGTTCTAGCAAGTATAATTTACACAATGCAAGGCAACAACTCCATTAGATTCTCTCCTCTTAATTCTAACAAGTTGATTCAGAGTTGATGTTTAGATTATGACCATTGTTAGCCCACTTAGACCGATCTTATAATCCATTTCAAGTAATTTTTGTGATCCGCTTATTTATTAGCTCAACAGAATTTAATGTTATAAATTCAGCCCAATCAACTCATTTAACCGGTGTAACAGAGAGCAATAACAACAAAGGAGAATTATGACGTTTGATTCTCGATATCATCTTTCTCTTTCTTTTTCTGTAGTCAATAGGGGAAAACAATAGATCGTTAAAATTAGGGTTCCTAACTTCCTCGCGACATTTATCTAATTGATGACAAAGTTAGACATACGTTAGTTTAACGTATTAATTAAAGAAAAACAAGCAAGAAACAAAGGGGGATATGTATCTGACAGAAAGATGGATCTTCGATTTCAATAATCTTTTATTTCTGCAAAGGTACCAAACAAAGAGAATCCTTTGGCATACTCATATGGATACATGAACTTCAATTCCCTCAAAATGACACTATTTGCCTAAAAGGATTCATATTCCAAATTAGGAAAGACAGGAAAAGTATTGGCACTATTTTAGTTTAAAGTGAAACTTATGTGTTCATACGTAATATAATCAAATAATTAAAAAATCACTTTCTTTAATAATTTAAACTTATAGATAGTCACATCTTTATTATAATATAAGAATGACAGAGGTCCTGAATTCGAGTTTTACCGGCACTTAATATCAAAAATAATTTTTTCACATGTGAAATACATGAAAAAGAATCAGGCTCACATGTGAGGGGCATGGTGATACATAATATAATTTTGCGAAAACAACACCAAATACCTCTAAAATCCAAACTATTTACTTGCCTTATGCCCCTCCTAAATTAATTTCGCTTCTTATCAAATCGGTCAAAAAAAATTACCCAAATACCCCCTTGCCGAAAATCCTTCTTCCATGATACCATCGCAATATATTTATATATCATGATGGTATCATGGAGAACTAAGAGAAGGACTGAAGCAGTCCTCCATTATACTATCTCAGTATATTTATATAAACCATTAGTATAAAAAAAATTATACCATCAAGTCATCTTTACCGATTATAAGAGAGAACTTATTTTATTTTTAAGATTACTAATCTCTACAAATAAGCAGTTACAAGTTATTCCCAGTTAATTTTAATTGTAGTAAAAAATGTTACCTCTTATTGACCCTAAACCAAAGCACAATAATTGATAACATGACAAAAGTAGTCAATAACGTCTACTTCATATATATGGCCCTAAACCAAAGCATTACTCATTTTTGAAAAAAGATGAAAAATAAGAGAACTAATAGTAATACTGTTTGAGAACTTTGCTCTTCGACAACAAAACAGCAATTTATGTCCAGTACTCCATAATACGTTATGATCAATAATTTTGAACAATGTCTTATTTTATACAAACCTTTCGCTTATTCTTTTTCTACATGGATTCATGGAGTAAATCTAATTCCATACAAACTGGAGAATCAAATATGAACCATACATATTGTTGTCCAAAAACAATGGTCCACGAAAAATACCATTGGCTGATTTTGTCACGGGTGGAGTCGCAACTCATGATGAACCGATGACGACAACTGAGGGGACAGAGGCGGTAACTGTTGGAGTATGTAAAGCAACAACGGGAATAGTAAATAACTATTACAGTGATCGAAAGGATAAACAACAATGAGGACAACAACAAGTTGTCAATATCTTGATCTTGAATGAAACTTCAAATATAGAACTTGTATTCGGAAATACAAGAACATGAACTGCTACTCTTGTGGCTTGTAGATCCGTTGAAAATACGAACGGTTAGAGTCCTTCGTCTGTTAAGTTTACACCTGAAACACTTAGCAACCAATTAAATAAACACAACACAACCAGCTGAGTCGAGAGATGACTATCTGTCTTTAAGACAAGATTGCCCCCGTATATAGGCTTTACGGAAGTGTGGACAATAGTCTCCCAAGATGAAACAACAAACTATCAAGTATGTAAAGCATACGCAAATGATCTCAACAAAGAACACGAATAATGAAGATTGCTAAGAGAAGGATTGATATCAGGAAAATCTGATCTCTTTGTAGTGTTGTTAACTTATTTTCCTGTTCATATGTGCATATATGTTCTCATGTTCATCTATATAATTGAGCTAAGGATTTAATTTATAGGTGTGTAAGATGGCATCTTCAAGTGCCCCACAATGGCAATCAATTTCCATGTAATGGATGATATTTATCCCCAAGTAATGCAGCAACATAATGGTCCAAGTAATGGCCATTATTGGGTGGTTTCAATGCCATTGAAGCCCCCTCAACAACCAAACCTTTGGGATTCCGTCGAGCAAACATTGCATGGGAAGCGCCACGGAGCTGCAGCATTTAGCGCCGCGGCTCCAGAGACTAAAATGGGAATTAGCGCCGCGGCTCCGAGACTAAAATGGGAATTAGCGCCGCGGCCCAGTCCGGGAGGCCCCGCGACCCTTTTCCGACCCGTTCGATCTTACACCTCGCACAATCCTTCCTTCGTTTACCAACGTGGAACACTTGTTATTAATCCAATAACCATCCATCATTCTATGTCTCAAACATTTCACTTACGTACCAATATCTCTTTCATTAACGAAATTTACGATACTTGGCATTAAGATTGCACGTGTGTGGAAACGATATTTCTGACGTGCGGGGCCCAATTGTTTGAGTCATAAATAATGGGATAAGCTTAATTCCACATTAGTAAATTTCCAACAATCCCCTCTTGAAAGAGATTTTGGCGCACACACAAGGTGCATACTTTCAGCGAAAAGAGATTGCATTAGGAGAGGTAGCTTCCGCTTTGAACCTTCCCTAGTTGAATACCATCAGACTTACTTACTGCGTGGTGAACGTGATGTCTTGTACCATCAGTGTTTAATGTAAGCCAAGACAGTGGTACCAACACAATACCTTTATTCATTTCTTCTTTTGTTCTATCCGTTGTGGTCGTGGACACACTTGGATTCTTAAGTGCGTTCATTTGAGGCGGCCTGTCCTCGCACTTAAATAGGTGATCTCATACAAGGTATCCTGCTATACCCCACTTCACAAGTGTTAGAATCATTAAAAGTTTCTCTATCTTTACCTCAATTGTTTGAGGATCGTTAAAAGTTTGGAAGATTAACATTTACCCATCATGCAGGTAGCACTTTAATGTCTATCACGGGAACGACTTTGGATTCATGTTTCTTAACAGAAATCATAATCCGAAGTGCTCTTGCTTCCACCGAAGCGCTCAACTGAACATTTTCCAGCTTAGTTTTCCATTGAACCAAATTCTTGGGATCTCCAGTCAGTATGGTTGGGTTACCACCGCAAAGGTTCGTATTTGTTTGGGTTTTAAGCCCATTCCCTTAGACAGGCAGAACTCTTGATCTTCGGGTAGTCCCTTAGTTAAAGAGTCTGCTATATCCTTTAATTAGTAATCAAGGAAGTGACACCCATGATGATCAACTGCCATACGATCTCATGTCTCCTGACATATCCGACATGTATGTCCAGACGCCGTCATCCGTGCCCTTCCTAAAGCCGATTGGCTAGCCACAATGTATAACTACTGAAGGCATGGGTTTCTCCCAATAAGGGACTTCCTCTAAGGAGTCCTGAAGTTACTCAACTTCTTTCATGTTTTTTATAAAGCGATAACCTCCGATTCCAACATGAATCGGCCGATGCAAGTTTTCTTAGAGGATTTTCCAAGATCCACCATACACATTTATTTGTGGCTTTGGTGTTCTTCATATCTGATGTCCAGTTTGCATCACTGTGTTCTCCCAGAACCGCTGGACATCCAAAATACCATAATCTGTAGATAAACGAATATTTCAAATATCGTCATATCTGACTTAACACCTTCTATCGATCATTTCCAGAATCACGAGTGAACCTTAGTTCAACGGATCTGCTTTGTAGGCCGATACCAGGTCGGTTGTAGTGTGTACAATACATTGAACTATATGTGACCCGCACATATCGCTCCTTATATATGGGTGCACCATTATTCCAATCAGTTTTATGATTCATATCCATTGGTGGATTTAACGAGACTGTCAACTATCTCACAACTGAGTTTGGAATTAGACCAGTCCGTTAGATGTCTTAGAAATCCCAATTCCTAAGATGTCATATGTGATACCCATATCTTTCATATCGAGACTTTTGTTTCAATATGACTTCCACTTTCAGACTGTTGGTTTTTCCAACTGTTGGCTTTCTAACTTCAGAGTCAATGTTTCTGTTGTCAGATTTATTGATTCTTTTTTATCTGAAACTTGCAGGACCAAAATGTAAACAATTCAGGGACCAAAATAAAAGTTCAGGAAGAAGCCTAACAGTCCAGCAAACCAACTCTGATCCTCCCTTTCCAACTTCCGATTAGGAAGGTTGTTTCAACATCCATGCCACACAAGACTGCAATGGCCCTGGATGTTAAGCTATTTCACAGGGGAGCACATGTCCAAATAGCCGAGGCCTTATACTCGTCAGTAGATCCATCTACTTGGTACTCACTTTTGAGTATCCACTTTCACAACTCAAAGGTTCTTTTCCTGGAGGAAGGTCAACAATTACACAAGTATGGTTCTATTTAATGGAATTTATTTCTCTCTCTGTAGCTTCTTTCCAAAGCAGTGCTTCTGGAGATGACAATTCTCTGTTAATTATCTATAGTTCATTCTCAACCATACAAGCTAGAAGGCCTGGAACAAGTCTTTGTCCCCTATTTGCTCCGTCTCGATTCAACATCTAGAATCCCTGAGTTCTGTAGATCTGGAACATTAAGTTCGGATAATCAGCACATTCCGAGTCTTATAGCTTTGGAACATCTGGTTTCGGGACAGTCAGGCACTCGCGAGTTCTTGTTAACCTCGAGCAATTACTTTTTTATCCCCTCTCAAGGAAAGTTACCTTCAAAGAATTCAACTTTCTTTGACACCAAGAGGCGATAAGCACTACTGTTATTTGCAGATCCAGTGGATATGCAATTTACAGTCTTAGGTCCAACTAGACCTATTTCGGTATTCCAACCTCTACCAAGCCACCCCACATCACGACATTTGTATGTGAGATCTTTTCCATGTTTCACACGGAGAGTTATCTTTATCCTTATGCGTAGTTCTGTTGAGAATCGCATTAGCGGTAAGGATTTCCTTGCCCCACATATTTTGGGCGTACGACTTTGCGCTTGGCTAACATTGTTAGATTGAGGTAAGTAATGAGCAGTCGTTTAATGAACAATGTTTCACATTCTCCCCCTCTATCACTACGAGTTCCTCAATCTGTAGGCTTAGTTGATTTTCAACTTCTGCTTTGTAGCGCTTATCCGCTTCAACAACTTCATCTTTGCTTTTCTACAAACAAAGAATGCAATACGTTGTACCATCATCAATGAAGGTCACAAAGTACTTGTCTCCCCCCTCTATTTTGTATAAACTTCAAATTACCCATGTAGGTGTGACTAAGTTCTAGAGGAGCGGTGTTTCTTTCGTTATTCCTTTGACGGAATGGAAAGGTGATTTTGCCTCTTCGTCTATCTCACATTCATTTTGAGGGTTTATGTTGACAGAAGGCAACAATCTCAACTTCGTTAGCTTTTGAATGACTTTCTATTTAGCGTGTCTTAATGTATAATGGCATAGATGCACGGATTACAAATATATCATTCATTTAGCTACAGACATGCTGTACCATTCTTAGTTATTACAGGCCTGTTGGACTAGTCTCAAACTAGCTTGACCAACAACGTCCCTTATACCAAGTTTGGGACATATATCACCTCATTTTAGAGTGATCCCATTCCCTGAAGTCCTATTGAGGACAAACTCTCCAACCCCTTCTACTTTTAGAGGTGGCGTTGCTTCACATGAACAACCTCTTGCCCGTGGTTAAAGAGTAACCGGATCATATGTGATCTGGATACTCTGGCCCACTCCAGTTGCTTTGGCAGACTGAGTGTCCAATTTATTTTTTGCCTTTCTTTTAGCTTTTAGATCATTTAAGATTTGGAAACTTTGGCCCACCTCACTAGGTGTCCATTATTTTTTGCCTTTCGTTTGACCTTCATATCATTTAAGACTTGGAAATTATGGCCCACCTCAGTAGGTGTCCAATATCATCCTATCAACTTAATTATGGCCCACTCCAGTCGCCCGTAGGCTTTGTACGACTGAGTGTCCAAAATCATTCTATCAAATAAATAATCTTCTGTCAGATAGTGTGACAGGTTCAACGTTTTAAGATAAGCCATTATCTTTTTGTCATCTTCCCTTGTGATTGGTGCCCAGGGAATTCCATGGCGCTTACTTAAGAGTGATAACAGTTTTCGTACAGTTAGTGGATCTCTCTCCTTCATATGTGCGAACATACTTTACACACTTTTAATAATTGCACCCAAAAGAATGGATCTTTTATGTTTTGTTTACAAATAGTCCAATCTTTAACCGGGAAGGATGAGATTCAATATCTAATTTTAGAGTGTAGGGAATATAAGTTTTTAATGAAAAATACTTTCATATTCCCAGCCTCGCTTTACACACTTTTATTCAGATATTAACTAAACATTTTCTTGATAAGGAAGGATTAACTTAGACCTTTTGGATTCTGGCCCACTTCAGTTAGACTGAGTGTCCAAATCCTCCTTACCATAATTCGGATCCTTTGTCTGGGACAGATATATGACTTTTGTTTTATGATAGAACATTATCTTCAGACTTCTCCTCTTGTCCCAGTTGACATCCTCAGCCTCTCGTGGGCGCTTGTTTCTACCACCCTCGGGAGCGGTGACACCAACTCGTCATTGATCTTTAGTCATACTATCATGACTATCAGCAGTATCTTGAAGCTCAACATCAGATTCAGAGATCCTCCTTTGATGGATACAGATTTGTAATTGTCGTCAAAGAGAGAACTATAACTAGGCCCAATCTTGAAAGCACGATTGTGGTTTGAACTATTAGCAAAACTCTCAACCGAACTATTTTCAAGAAGAAAACCACAATAGATTTGGTCACGCACTTGTCGACCAACATCTTTCGAAGGACGAGGACGTGGTCGTCCACGAAAAATACCATTGGCTGATTTTGTCACGGCTGGAGTCGCAACTCATGATGAACCGATGACGACAACTGAGGGGACAAAGGCGGTAACCACAGTGCAACAACAAGGGACAATCTCAGGGGTTGGGTCATCCTCGCACACTCCAGCGATGGGTAAACGACTTAGCCTAAGTGCACCACATTCAATTGAACATTCCGATGGGTCTGTGGTGGTTAGGCCTAAAGTTACTGAAGAGCGTGTAAGTAATGGAACAATACCAGCCATTGCTGAGGAAGAACCAGAGGAAAAAATTAAAAATGCTAAACACTAGGCTAATCTATTTAAAAACAATTGCACCGCTGCTAACGGACTCGCACTAGATTATATTCCACCGCAAATGGTGGATGGACAGCCAGTGGTGCAATTGGAGAAACAAGATGTTGAAAAATGTTAGAATAAATGGAAGTGTGCGCTGATTGTGTATGTTGTAGGTGCAAAGCTGGGATACAATGCTATGTGTAGATACATATTTCAGACCTGGGTGAATATTATATTTGTTAAATATACATAGAATATACTGATGGGTTTTGTTGGGTTCATAACACATAAGTAAGGCACATCGGAAGTTTAAAATTTTGTTCTTACTTACCACAACAATTACTTCTGGTATGATTATATGAAAATCAAAACATGTAACATAAAACATGAACACTTACATGTTGTATTATCTGGAATCTTTATCAACTGTGGGTTCACACGCAAAAGTTCTTTCGATTGCAAGCTCCAAACTTCAATGTATTTCTCCTTTGGAAAGTTAGAAAATCCGACAGAGGTTCGAGAGAGTGCTTTGATTTTAAGTCTCTAAGACTTAGAATAACAATATGAAATTAAGTGTATTGAATAATGAAGTGAATGTATGTATTTATAGGTGAAAATTAGGTCAAACTGGATTAGGGTTTGACCTTGGGCCTGACCCAAAAATCAAGACAGATTAGGTCATTAGCGTCGCGGCCCTATGGTGTGGGTGCCGCGGCGCTTGACGTGGCCCTACACTGTCTCAAATTATTTTTCGCACATTCTTAATTAAATCCAAAATCAAATTTTGACTTAATTAAAATAATCATTATTCATTTAAATATCTCGATTCTAAATTGAATATTTAATACTCTCTCAATACATCCTTAGATCGAAAAGACAATCGATATAGTGTGACCCTACAGGCCTTCACATATCGACATTAATCAAATTAAAGTCTACGCGGAACTCCTAGACGGCGCCGCAAGACGAACTCAATTGTGAAGTACGTTTACACGAATCTAGTAAACTTAACCTCTATGTGGTAAGATAAAATCCTTTCATTCATGACACACCCGATCAAGCTTAGGATTTGTCAAGTGTCTATCCAAATGGCCTAATCATTGTATCTCATCTATATTAGTTAACCACTAGACCATATTCTAAATATGTCTATTGTGTTGGCCAACGACTTAGTCAACCTAATATCACTGAGAATCTGAGTGTTCTCTCAAATATACATTCGAGGAATGAATCCTTATCTTGGCTCAACTACCACCTTTAATCCATATCGTAATGTACCCAATACAAGCCGTATCTCAACCTATAAGGCATTTGAGCTTAGGAAAGGATCAAAGTATATTACTTTGTAGACAAGGTGCGTATTGACCTCAAGTCTAAGGACTTCTATCTCCCACACGCTGAACATACTTTAGACAAGTATAACAAAAAAGTATATAATCAGGGTATACCAATACTTCCAAAGTATCCATGTGTCCATCACGAGTAGCCATTACTCGTAGCAGGTGAGACATACTACATCCTCTAAGGATGTGATGCAGAACACATGTCGACTTATCACATATCATTGATATCTCATTCTCGATGATCATTAGTCGAGGCTATTTTAAGAGTTACGTTATAATATTAATAACTCACATTATTTATAACAGCGTAACCTCCAGGGATGCATATTATAGAATATTATAAACAATCAATTAATAATTCAATAATTACAAATGTCAAAATATTAATCTCCATTAATAATAATACGAATGTGTATAAAGTACATTTGTCCTAATACAGATTGTTTCTATGACATATACTTTTATATACACGATATACATGTGTATATCCTATGTATATTTCGTCTAGGAATCTCGGTTTTGTACATAGTGGCAACCCACAGTTTGGGCATTGTTTTGTGTAATATTGTTATAGTATTTTAGGGTAAATATTACATTAATTAGTATTGCACAGTTACCATAATTATAGGAGTCTTGTACTACTAGAATATGGTTTTAGGAGTAGAATAGGAATAAGATTTTCCTATTATGAAAATATGTAAATTGTATATTCTCTTTCAATTAATGAAAATAATAAAGGGATTATTTCTTTCATGGTATCAAAAGTCTAGGTTCAATTTTCCTCTCCAAAATTCCTAATGGTTGTGCACTATTCCCAAGAACATACCTCAGATTCCGTGCCCACTTTCTTCCCTAAATTTTTTTCCCAATCTCTTCGTCACGTCGTTCGTTGCTATCATGGCTAAGAACACATTTCACCCTACCCTTACAGTTTCAAATATCAAAAATCATATCCCTTTTATTCTTGAGATTGAAAACGTCCAATATGCGACGTGGGCCGAACTATTCAAAATTCACGCACGCTCGCATCAAGTCATTCATCACATCATCCTCGCGGCTCCTAAGTATACGGAGGTACCGAAACGCGAGGATGATCCTAAGTTGTGGATGAACCTTGATGCCACCGTCCTTCAGTGGATTTACTCCACTATCTCTACCGACCTATTGCAGATGATTATTGAGCCCAACGCTATGGCGATGGCTGCTTGGGATAGACTACGTGACATATTCCAAGATAATCGAAATTCCAGAGCTGTTACTCTTGAGCAAGAATTTTCCCACGTTAACATGGAACATTTCCCGAACGTTTCAGCATATTGCAAAGAGTTGAAAGAATTGGCGGACCAACTCCGCAACGTTGGTGCGCCTGTTAGCGACGATCGTCTTGTTCTCCAGATAGTTATTGGCCTCTTTGAGGCCTATAGTGGCGTTAGAACCTTCCTTCTTCAAAGTACTCCTCTCCCGAAGTTCTATCAAGCACGCTCCATGCTTACTTTGGAAGAAGTCGACTTGGCTAAAAAGGCGGCTACGAGTGCTAGTCCCGTGGTCATGATGACGTCCTCCACTAATTTTCAAATTTTGGTGACCATTCGAACCAACACCGGTCTCAAGAGGGCAGCAAAAATAGTCAAAAAAATAATCGGAAAAACTACGGGGGCAAACGCAACGGTTCCGACAGTGGTCAAGGTGGCCGAAAACAGTGGCGGTGGATCCCATCCCGGATACAATGGGCCACCAACCCACTGGTCCCAGCCTTGGGCCCCTTGGTCGTGGGCTTGGGCCAGTGGGTAGTGTCCCAACGACCCATATCCTTCAGCGATTCCAGCCACTGGCTAGTGGGCTTCCTAGCAGCCATATCAGCCCAATGCCCACTGGACCAGTGGTTCCCGTAATAGTCCAATACCGGGGCAGCAGCAAGGTGCTCTTGGGCCCTAGCCTCCGCAGGCCCATCACGTAGTGGGCCCCACCCCATCCGATATTTAAGCCACTATGCACACACTCTGGTTAACTCCACCGGACCCAAATTGGTACATGAACACCGGAGCCACTACCCACATGACAGCCGATCAAGATACTCTCTCATCTTATTCCAATTTGAGCAATAGTCGTGGCATAATTGTTGATAATGGTAATTCAATTCCGATTCGTGGTTATGGTCATAAAACTTTCTCCCCCCCTCATCCACCTCTTATCTTGAAAAATACCCTTCATGCCCCGAAATTGATTAAAATTTGGTGTCTGTCCGTAAATTCACCACTGATAATTTTGTTTCTGTTGTATTTGATCCGTTTGGGTTTTCTGTGAAGGATTTCAAGACAAGGATTCCTCTCATGAGGTGTGATAGTAGGGGAGATCTTTATCCTATCACGCCAAGTTTCGATCTCTCGAGTTAATCCGTGCCATCCACTTTTGCAGCCCTTGCCCTTTCTTTGTGACATGCTCGTCTAGGTCATTCGGGGTCATCAATTTTGTTTTCCTTAGATAAAAATAATTTCATCTCTTGTAAGGGTACGCGTAGTACTCCAAATTGTCAATCTTGATCTTTAGGAAAATAGTTAAGTTGCCATTTGTAGACTATAATTCTCATACTTTAATGTCATTCGATATTATTCATAGCGGTTTATGGACATCTTATGTTCTCAGTTCTTTGGGTCATCATTATTATGTTCTATTTTTTTATGATTATTCTAATTTTTATGGACCTTTCCGATAGCGAAAAAATTTCAAGTTTTTTCCACTTTCTTAAAATTTAGAATATTTATTAGAACTCAATTCGAACGGAAAATAAAAAATATTCATTGTGATAATTGCAAAGAATATGATAATGGGGTGTTTCAAGAGGTTTGGGCAAATAATGAAATCAATTTTCATTTTTCTAATCCTCATACGTCTTCACAAAATGGGAAAGTCGAACGAAAAAATTGTATCATCATTGTCTGCACTTTATTGATTCATGTTTCGTACCCCTTCATTTTGGCATCATGCTCTACAAATGGCTACATATCTTCTTGACATTCTTCCTTCCAAAGGTTTGACATATTCATCCCCCTTCAGATTTTATATAATAAGACTCCTTCGTATTCACATCTAAGAGTCTTTGGGTGCTTATGTTATCCGCTCTTTCCGTCCACCGCAATTAACAAACTTCATGCCTGGTCTACCCCTTGTGTGTTTTTGGGTTATCCACCAAATCATCGTGGTTACAAATGTTTTATTTATCGTCAAATAAAATCATCATTAGTCGTCATGTAATTTTTTATGAATCCCAATTTTCGTTTACTAAGGTTAGTAATCCCGTGCCTAGTTTGTATAATTTTTTGGATAAAGGTATATCCCTATATATTATTCACCATTTTTGGAAGTATCCCGCACACCAAATCCGCCAGCGGGCCCACGCCCGGCTGGTTCTACAACACCGATACCCAATGCTCCCGGTCTCGCCATCGGGTCGATTTCAAGATTGGGCGGTCAATCCCAATACTGAAACTGGTCCAGTTCCTAATACGTTACTGCTCCGGTTTGTCGTTCGTTCGGGGCCGGCAAGAGCCCATCGCCCGCCGGCCGGCCCCGTCCGTGTCCCAAAATTTCCCAAAATTCACCAAATTCTTCCCCGAGTCATAGACCAGTCACTCAAAGTTAACTGGGTGTTTTTAAACCAAAAAGACATTTTAATTTAAATTCTAATATCCTTAAATCACCGGTACCCGTAATCCTGTGTCTGCTTTAAATGATCCGAATTGAAAAATTACTATGACCGACGAATATAATGTTCTTATTGATAATAAGACGTGGGAGTTGGTGCCCCGTCCTTCTGGTGTTAATATTATTAGGTCGATGTGGAATTTTGCTCATAAGGACAATTCTGACGGTTCTTTTGCTAGGCATAAGACACGTCTTGTAGGTGATGGTAAGATTCAACGGGTAGGTGTGGATTGTGGTGAGACATTTAGTCCGGTGGTCAAGCCGTCTATCATTCGCATTGTGCTCAGCTTGGCTCTTTTGAAAGCATGGCCCATTCATCAATTAGATGTGAAGAATGCTTTCTTATATGGTGATTTCAAGGAGACAGTCTATATGCATCAGCCCTTGGGGTTTAAGGATCCCAGATATCCTCATCATGTCTGTTTGTTGAAGAAGTCTTTGTATGGGCTTAAGCAGTCCCCATGGGCTTGGTATAAGAGGTTTGCAGACTATGTTTCGACTATTGGGTTCTCTCACAACAAGTCTGATAATTCATTGTTCATCTATCGTCGTAGTTCTTCCTTGGCGTATATACTTTTATATGTGGATGATATTATCTTGACTACCTCTTCTGATGCATTATGCCAGTCTATAGTGACAATGCTCAGTTCTGAGTTTGCTATGAAAGACTTGGGGCCTTGAGTTACTTTTTGGGGATTGCCGTCACTCGTCATGCAGGTGGGTTGTTCTTATCTAAGAGGACGTATGCAGCTGAGATCATTGAGAGGGTTGGGATGTCATCCTGTAAATTCACGTCCACTCCGGTTGATACTAAACCCAAGTTGGGTGCTACGACTAGCTTACCATATGAGGATCTGACCCGCTATCACAGTCTTGCAGGGGCCCTTCAGTATATTACCTTTACAAGACCAGATATTACGTATGTCGTACAACAGGTGTGTTTGTTTATGCATGATCCCAGGGTTAAGCACATGAATGCACTCAAACGCATTCTTCGATACATCCAGGGGACACTTGACTATGGCTTGCATTTGTATCCTTCATCGACATCTACACTTGTCTCGTATACAGATGGTGATTGGGGTGGCTGTCCAGACACCAGGCGGTCTACGTCTGGCTATTGTGTGTTTCTTGGTAATAACTTGGTCTCTTGGTCTACAAAGCGTCAGTCGACTTTATCACGCTCTAGTGCAGAGGCCGAGTATCGAGGGGTAGCCAATGTGGTCTCTGAATCATGTTGGTTACGTAATCTCCTATTAGAGCTTCATTGTCCTATTCAGAAAACTACATTGGTTTATTGTGATAATTTTAGTGTCATCTACCTTTCTGGTAATCCAGTTCAGCACCAGCGCACTAAACATATCGAGATGGACATTCACTTTGTTCGCGAAAAAGGTAGCTCGTGGACAAGTACGCGTCTGTCATGTCCCTTCCACGTTTCAAATTGCAGACATCTTTACAAAGGGTCTTCCCTCGATCCTTTTTGAAGATTTTAGGGACAGTCTCAGCGTACGGAGACCGCCCGCTATGACTGCGGAGGTGTGTTAAATATACATAGAATATACACGATATACATGTGTATATCCTATGTATGGTCTAGGAATCTCGGTTTTGTACATAGTGGCAGCCTACGGTTTGGGCACTGTTTTGTGTAATATTGTTATAGTATTTTAGGGTAAATATTATATTAATTAGTATTAATAAGATTTTCTTATTATGGAAATATGTAAATCGTATATATTATCTTTCAATTAATAAAAATAAAGAATGAATTATTTCTTTCAGTATTCCTTCATGATGATGGTTATTATGTCGTGCGATTCCTAACAATGGAGGATATGCAAGATGTGTTATATGCTGGCCCATACACGTTCAATAACAGGCCCCTTATCCTCAAGCAATGGACAGCTGAGTTCGATTTTAGTGCTGAATTCTTATCTAGAAATACCACTTTGGGTGCTATTCCCCCATTTACCTATGAGCTGCTGGGAAGGACCATCGCTAAGTCGAATAGCAAGTGCTGTGGGGAAACCTATATATGCTGATGAATGCACCGCCAAACAAGCAAGGATTTCGTATGCACGGATGTCGAGAATTCAATACTTAAGATATGATATGTGAATTTTACATCTAAAGTAGGGGTGTCGAATAGACAGATTAGACTAAATAAATTGAATTAATAAATGAGCTAGATTATAACCTACCCAATATTTACTTGGATCAAAATAAGTGGATCAATTTGAGATAAACATAAAAAAATTGGTCATAAACCCACTAGCCATCTCAGAAGTTTTTTTTTTCTTTTCTATTTGTTTCACTCTTATTCTACAATTAGTTTCATTATCAAATCAAACTAATAAAAACCTTTTCTTTATTTATCAAGACTATTTCAAATAAGGCAAACTCCGAAAAAATTATATTTTACGTGTTGATAGCTTTCTTATGATCTAATTTGGAATTTGGACTCCAATTTTAAAACGGGCTGACTTTGGACATGTCCAAACTTACCCGTCAATTAACATATGCCAAACTCCACCCCACCCCCAATTTGAACAAGATATACTTTTATGGTTAAATTTGACACTCCTAATCCAAAACAATAAAGAAAATGGAGTATTAAAACTAGAAGTGGCAATATAAATTTGACACTCCAGAAAACTCTCATACTCAATTCTTCAACATCACAAGGACAATGCTTGCTTTCTCTGAACAATCTCTTTACTCTTGATAATAGATCTGAATATTAAAAAGGGCAAAAAGAAAAAAAGTATTCATATGATTAAAACTAGGTGAAGTGCCCAAACTCAAATTAAGAAGTTAACGTAAATCAAGTTAATTAATAGAATAATTTTATTTTATCTTTCCACCAATGTAGATATGATTAACAAATTTAATCTCAATGTGGATTTTCGATCTGCAGAAATATCTTTTACAAAAAAAAAATTAGGAAACGTAGCAGTATTATTTTTCTTTAATTTTCCTTCTTTCTTTCAAATAAATGCACCAAAAATCATTTTCATTTTTTAGTAAACTTGCTATCTACATAGAAAACCATTTTTTTTACAAATATATACGTTGTAATTTAAAAAGAAATACTAAAACTGAAATTGTAAAAGGACATATCGACTAAAAGATTTTATATGTTCAAGTACCGGTAGTCAGTTTTGGCTATTTCTAACTCTATTTTAACTTTATTCATAATTTTTGAATTTGTGATTATTTCAGTACATATTTTTCTTGTTTTCACGAAGGATATGAAAACTGTACTATTTTTATTTTCAAAGTGATACTTAAGATTGTAAAAGAAAATATATGTATTTTCAAACTGTACTATTTTCAAACCAATATGGGTGGCAACCGGTATTTTGTGATAAATGCCAAACCATTGGACACAAATGCCAGCCTACAGAGCCACATACAAAACCTCCGGAGCAGCTAAAGAGGAGAAGAGAGAACAGGAAAGTCACAACTCAAGGGTGAAAATATGTATATCCTAGAGAAAAGCATTATTAGGGACAAATGTACTTAAACACATTTATATTATTAATAAGATTAATATTTATGGCATTTACAATTATTGAATTATTATTTGATTGCTTGTAATTATTCATGAATGTGCATCCCTTGAGCTTACGTTGTCATTAATAGAGTGATACATTAATGATAGAGTGTAACTCTAAAAATGGCCTCGACTAATGATCATCGAGAATGGAATATCGATGATATGTTATAAATCGACATGTGGTCTGCGTCACATTCTTAGAGAATGTAGTATGTCTCACCTGCTACTAGTAATGGTTACTAGTGATGGACACATGGATACTTGTGGAAAGTATTGGTATACCCTGTTGATAAACTATTTGTTATACATGTCTAAAGTGTTATCAGCGCGTGGGAGATGAAGGTCCTTTGACTTGAGGTCAATACACACCTTGTTTACAGAGTAATGTACTTTGACCCTGTCCTAAGCTTAAACTCCTTATATGATAAGATATGGCTTGTGTTGGGTGCATTATGATGTAAATTAAGGTGGTAGTTAAGCCAAGAATATGATTCATTCCTCGATTGGATATTAGAGAGAGCACTCAACTTCTCAGTGATATTAGGTCAATCAAGTCATTGGCCAATGCAAGAGACATATTTAGAATATGATCTAATTGTCGATTAATATAGATGAGATAAAGTGATCAAGCCATTTGGATAGACACATGACAAATCCTAAGCTTGATCGAGTGTGTCGCGAATGAAAGGAATTTATCGTCTCACATAAAGATTATGTTTGTTGGATTCATGTAAATGTACTTCATATATTGAGTTTGTCGTACGACGCAGTCTAGGAGTTCCGTATGGACCTTAATTGGATTAGTGTCGATATATGAAGGTCTATAAGGTCACACTATGTCGATTGTCTCTTCGATCTAAGGGTGTATTGAGAAAGTATTAATTATTCAATTTGGAATCGAGATATTTAAATTGATAATAACTATGGGATAATTTCTATTAGATGAAAATTATTTAATTAAATCAAAATTGGATTTTGGATTTAATGTGTTGAATATATATATTAAATAAAAATGGGAAACAAAATTTTACGTAAGGCGCCGCGACGCCGACCTGGCAGTGAGCCCAGCCAGACTGGCCTGCTGCACCTCGATTTTAGGCCAGGCTTGGAGCCCAACCCTAATCCGTTTTGTGACCTAAAAATCACTATATATACAGCATTAATCTCTAGTTATTAATTTACTAAGAACACCAATTCTCATAAACAAATTCTAGACTTAGAGTCTATGATAAAACTCTCTCAAACCTCTGTCAAGATTTCCTGGCTTTCTTGACAGAGGAATACACTGTAGCATTGTGCTTGCAGTCGAAAAAGGAGTCACGTGTTCACCTTAAAGTAAAGACTCCAGATTTTATAACTTGTAAGTTCTTGTTCATGTTTGATGTTACAGGTTTTGATTGTCATATAACCATACCAGAAGAAATTGTTGGGGTAAGTAGAACAAATATTTAAACTTCCGTTGTGCCTACTTATGTATTTTGAACCCAACAAAACCCGGCAATGGTATCAGAGCACAGACTAGTTCAATGGTTATTTAACAATTAAATAACATAATAATATGGGTTAAACATAAAATTGGATTAAAACAAGGATTCTTGAAATCATACATATCTTGACCGAATGGTTCACCTTTTGATATCACCCTAAATTATCACCTACGCTAAATCGAGAAAGTCACTCCGTTCTAACTCGGACTAAGCCAAGTACAGATAAATTCATTGCGAACATGGTGCACGGCGAAGAACGAGTATGAATGGATGATGGTCAATATGTGCGTTATTGATAATGGTAGGTAAGGATAAAGGATCTGTGATTTGATCCCTAAATTGGATTTAGGGCTCGAATGATTTTAGAAAAATCAACACATAAATGTTTTGTCAGGAGGTCGGCGTCGCGGCTCCATGATGGAGCACCGAGACCCTAATGCTTCATTTTTTAATTATGGACTTACTAGACAGTAGGCGCCGCAACCCTAAATGAATTACAGAAGCCGAAATGCTTCTGCCTTGCGAGCGTCGCGGCTCCATGGTGGAGCATCGTGGCTCTAAAGCATTGCAGAAGCATTCTGCCTCGGTGACACCGCGACCCTAATGATGGGCGTCGCGGCCCCCACCTGTAAAAAAATTGTTCAAAATGTTTAACCCATGATTTTTATTATACAGTATATTTGATAAGTATACTATTTATATGCTAAATGACTGTCTTTTAGGTTACTAGAATAGTGTCCGCAAATAATTGTCTGGGTAGGCGACACCCAGTATTTGTTAAACCGCTTAATATCATGCTTGGGTAGGCGGTACCCAATATATGCTTAGTTATTTGCATGATAATTAAAATCCTTTGTTGGACATAACATGCTAGAGTTGATCTTGGTTAAAACCCTAAATTAAAATATTCCCCAAAATTTAATACAGGTCTCATTTAAAATGAATGTGTCGTCCGTTATAATTGATTGTAGTGCAAAATCCTTTTCGGCGAGATGAGTATTTATGCCACAGCACGAGGACCCAAACTCTTTCATAGATGCATGTTAAATATGGAAGTGGGTGATAAACCTTCATGAGTATTTATACCACAGTATTTTCTCTATAAGGCAAAACTCACTTAGATACATAATTGCAGTCGCATAACGGGATTGACTTGCTAGGCTATCTTGGCACCACAGTGTCAAACAAGACGAGGGACGCAGATCGATTGTTTAGAATATTCGGTCAAACAAATGTTACAAATTGTATGTAATTGGTTTGGAGACCTACCAGGTTGTGTTATTAAAGTTATCAACCACAGCAAACACGGAGATAGCATGAACCTGGATCTTGATCCATTATGACCATATTTGATATGAGTCTGTATTCTTCCATGGGTTCGAAGAGTATGTTAAAATAGTGGGAGCTAATTAAACTAAAGGCCATGTTAATTAGTTAACGAATGTGTTCAATAGAAATTATATTAGAGTTTAATTTCAAGTCTATCTATATCTTCGGTTTATACAAAATGTCGAATCTATCACTGAAAATGTTGGTCGAGACAAATAAGCTGACTGGAGCAAATTACCCTGATTGGTTAAGAAATCTGCGATTGGTGTTAAGACAAGAAAGAATTGAGTATGTGTTAGACACAGTGTTCCCCACAGTCCATGCTGAAAGCTCTGATGAGTATGTCCTGTTTGACAAGGTGGCTTATCAGAAACATCTAGACGATGCTACCTCGGCACAATGTGTAATGTTATCCTCTATGATTGTGGAGTTACAGAGGCAACATAAAAATATGGGCCCCAACGAAATACTAGAACACTTGAAGAATCTATATAACTCACAGTCTTAGACAATGGAGTATGAACTGTTGAGGGACCTTTTCAAGTGTAAGCTGAATGATAGGGGTCAAGTGTCAGCGCATGTTCTGAAGATGATTGGGCTGATAGAAAGGTTGACTTCGATTGGAATGAAGCTGCCTATAAATGTCTCTGTCAACCTGATCCTGAATTCACTTTCTGGTTTATTTGAGAATTTTATTGTGAACTTCAATATGAATGGGACCAAGGCAAGTCTTCCAGAGCTTCACAACATGTTGAAGACCTTTGAATCATCTACCTCTAAAGGTAAAGTCCTGTTCATGGTGGACTCTTCTAGCAAGTTCAAACCCAAGGGTAAGAACATGCAGAAGAAGATGGGTAAGACAGTTGTTGCACCTACAATTATGACACCTAGAGGAGGTGTTCAGAAGAAGGCAAAGGTAGTTTCGGATGTGTGCCTCAACTGCAAGAAGAAGGGGCACTGGAAGAAGGACTGCACAGCTCCAGGATGAGGCAAAGCACTAGGTGCTCCTGGCTCTACTGGACAAGGTATGTTTGTCATTGAGATAAATATGTCTATAAATAACTCTCACTGTTAAGTATTGGATACCGCATGTGGCTCACACATTTGTAATAATGTGCAGGGTCTAATTGACAGCAGAAAGGTTGAACCTTGGGAGGTAGACCTGCGCGTTGAAAATGGAGCACGAACGTGTGGAACTTATAGACTAGATTTACCTTAAGACTTTTGTTTAGAACTAAATAATTGTTATTTTGTTCCCTCATTAACGAGGAATATCATTTTTATCCCAATGTTAGACATTGAGGTGTTTTCCTCATTTATTGCCAATGACAGTTATGTACTAGCTTTTAATGGTTTTGTTTGTGGAAATGCTCCACTTGTGGATGGTTTGTATGTTTTAAATTGTAGTCGTGAAATTTTCAATGTGCAAAATAAATGAGCTAAGATAAGTAATCCAAGAAACCCCACTTACTTATGGCACTGTAGACTTGGTCACATCAATGAATCAAGGATAGCAAGATTAAGAAAGTTAGACTACCTGGAACCATTTGACTTGGAGTCCTATGGTAACTGTGAATCTTGCTTGAGAGGAAAGATGACCAACAAGCCACTTTCTGGGAAAGGGGTGCGAGCCAAAGAGGTACTTGAATTGGTCCATACTGATGTATGTGGGCCATTTTCAACTCAAGCTAAGAGAGGCTTCCCTTACTTCATCACTTTTACAGACGATTTCACAAGGTTTGGGCATGTGTATCTTATGAAACACAAGTCCGAAGCCTTTGAGAAATTCAAGGAGTACAAGTCAGAAGTAGATGAGCAACTTGAAATAAGTATCAAGACCCTTCGATCAGATCGAAGAGGTGAATACTTAAGTAAAAAATTTCTGGATTACTTGAAGCTTCATAGAGTCCACTCACAATTGAGACCTCCTGGAACACCACAGATGAATGGTGTTGCTGAAAGGATAAATCGAACCCTATTAGATATGGTTAGATCCATAATGAGTTTCTCAACTCTACCAACATACTTTTGGGGTTATGCATTGCAAAGCTCAATTTATGTTCTGAACAGGGTTCCTTCAAAGTCAATAGAGAAAACTCTATATGAGATATGGAATGGCAAGAATCTAGCACTTAAACACATGTGACCCTGGGGTGCCCTGCATATGTAAAGAAGATGCTTACTGACAAGTTGGAATCTAAAAGTGAGAAATATTATTTTGTGGGGTATCCAAAGGAAACTAAGGGATACTACTTCTATCTTCCTGGAGAACACAAGGTCATTGTTTCCAAGAATGCAACTTTCCTTGAAGAAGAATATGTCTACAAGGAACATAGCTGCACAGAGATAGAACTTGAAGAAATTCAAGAACTACAAGATAACACATAAGTTGAACCCTTGTCGAATGACCTAAACAAGGACTCAGTGGGAGTATCTGGTGAAGATTGGGTGCTTAGAGTACGCCCTTCAGCCAGTGGGAGTGCTGTGAGAGATAGTGCAGAATATAAGGCTCTCTACACAACCAATGGAAGATGATACAATAGTTGTACATCATTCCATTCAGGAAATACATGAAAATGACATTCCTGAAAGCTCCCAAGGTGATGGATTGTCCAACACACAAAGACCTTCTCACAATCAGAATGCAACAAACACTGAAACATAGAATACTCAACTCCGTAGGACCACTAAGACTCATCGTCCGCCTGAAAGACTTAATCTCCTTGTTGAAACACACAATGAGATAGATATTCCTGATGACGATGAACCTACAACCTACAGCGAAGCTATGTTAGACATTGATTAGCAGAGATGGCAAGAAGCCATAAAATCTGAGATGGACTCGATGTACATCAATCAAGTTTGGAACTTGGTTGATTTGCCAACAGAGGTTAGACCAGTAGGATGCAAATGAGTCTTCAAGAAGAAGATTGATGCATATGGAAAGGTACAGACTTATAAGGCAATATTGGTGGCTAAAGGTTATAATCAACGGCCTGAGGTCGATTATGATGAAACCTTTTCACCTGTTGCAAAAATTAAGTCCATTTGGATTTTTCTTGCAATAGTCGCATACTATGATTATGACATTTGACAAATGGATGTTAAAACTGCTTTCCTCAATGGTAACCTAATTGAGGAGGTGTATATAATACAACCTGAGGGTTTTACATCCAAGACTAAGCCCAAAGCAGTATGCAAACTATAAAAGTCCATTTATGAACTTAGGCAAGCCTCAAGGAGTTGGAATATTTGTTTTGACAAAGCAGTCAAATCGTTTGACTTTGTTAGAAGCAAAGAAGATCTCTGCATTTATAGTAAGTGCAAGAAAGGGAGTATTGTCTTCATTGTTATATATGTAGATGCCATATTAATAATGGGAGATAATAAGACTCTAATGCAATCAGTCAAGGAATGGTTATCCAACACATTCATGATAAAGGACTTGTGTGAAGCATGTTACATTCTTGGAATTAGGATCTATAGAGATAGACCTAATAGATTATTGGGGTTGTCACAGTCCATATACATAGACAAAGTGCTAAGACGATTCTCTATGGAAAACTCCAAGAAAGGAAGTCTTCCTATGGGTCAAGGCATCAAGTTATCAAAGAAGGATAGTCCTTCTACTATTGCAGAACTTGAACGCATGAAAAAAATCTCATATGCTTCAGCTATAGGATCTATCATGTATGCCATGACCTGTACGAGGCCAGATGTGGCCTATGCACTTAGTATGACTTGCAAATTTCAACAGAATCCTGGGGAAGAACACTGGAAAGCAGTCAAGACTATTCTTATGTATATTAGACGAACTAAAGAATATTTCTTAGTCTATAGTGGACAAGAGAATCTAGTGTGTACTGGGTACACTGATGCTAGCTTCCAAACAAGTCTTGATGACATCAAATCTCAATCTGGATATGCCTTCATTTTTAATGGCGGAATAGTGAGTTGGAAAAGTTCCAAGCAAGCTATAACTGCTGATTCGACAACTGAAATGGAGTACATTGTTGGATCGGAAGCTGGTAAAGAAGTTGTCGCGATATCTGAGTTCTTGAAGGAACTAGGGGTTGTTCCAAGTGTCGCTTGTCCAATAACGATTTATTGTGACAACACTGGTGCGATTGCACAAGCTAAGGAACCAAGATCAACAAACAGAAACAAGCATGTGCTGAGGAAATACCACATACTCAGGAAGATGGTGGAAACTGAAGAAATAAGATTAGACTATGTTCCCATAAATGATAATCTAGCTAACCCGTTTACTAAACCATTAAACTTAGTTAAGTATAATGGTCATTTTGAAAACATGGGTATTAGATACATCAGAGATTGGCTCTAGGCCAAGTGGGAGATTGAAAGTATGTATGTCCTAGAGACAATCATTATTAGGGACAAATGTAATTGAACACATTTGTATTATTAATAAGATTAATATTTGTGGCATTTGCAATTATTGAATTATTATTTGATTGTTTGTAATTATTCATTAATGTGCATCCCTTGAGCTTACGTTGCATTAATAGAGTGATACATTAATGATAGAGCATAACTCTAAAAATGGCCTCGACTAATGATCATCGAGAATGGGATATCGATGATATGTTATAAGTCGACATGTGGTCTGCGTCACATTCTTAGAGAATGTAATATGTCTCACCTGCTACCAGTAATGGTTACTAGTGATGGAAACATGGATACTTTTGGAAAGTATTGGTATACCCTGCTGATAAACTATTTGTTATACATATCTAAAGTATTATCAGCGTGTGGGAGATGAAGGTCCTTTGACTTGAGGTCAATACGCACCTTGTTTACAGAGTAATGTATTTTGACCCTGTCCTAAGCTTAAACTCCTTATAGGATAAGATACGGCTTGTGTTGGGTGCTAATTAAATGGGACTGGCTGTAGAACCTAAGTGTTCTCTTTGCCACAAGCACAATGAAAACAGGGAGCATTTGTTTGTGTTATGTGAATACATCAAAGAATTATGGCATAG
Source organism: Anisodus tanguticus (assembly GCA_034509755.1). Lineage (NCBI taxonomy): Eukaryota > Viridiplantae > Streptophyta > Magnoliopsida > Solanales > Solanaceae > Anisodus > Anisodus tanguticus. Next base: position 41,454,986 of record CM067555.1, read on the forward strand.
AATATTACAGTCAATTGGCAGGGCAAACATAGGAGCTGGAAGCTGGGGACAATATCTGCAATGGGCCATACAAAATGCAAAAGGGAGAGGACAAGATGCTGCAATTTTCAGGCTGATTTTTGCGGAAATTGTCAATGCTATATGGCTTGAAGAAATGCGAGAATATTTGAAAAGAGAAGTAGACACTGGAGGGAATTGGCAAAGGAAATTGCTGTGGTTTCATGTGTTAGAGCCTCAACTGGGATAAGGACTAAAATGCAGCAACTTCAATTTTAGAGAGGCTAAGAGCTAGGGACCTTTATTTCTGAATTTTTATTCTGTTTTTAGATAACCTATGGTTATGGTTTTGTAATGCTTCACTTGGTGATTAATACAACAAAGTTAGTTACCAAAAAATATTTATATTCATATTTTAAAAATATTATTAGTTTCTATAAACGTGCAGTTGCACGTTATTTTCCGACAGACTCAATCATAGTAAACAATATTAGATAATATTATTTGTAATTATATATTTTACAAAATACTATTGTATAGAATTGTATTTACTTAATAATTCTTTGAAATTAATGGTTTTGGTACTTATTCTTTTTTCTTCTTTTTTCTCATGCAGAAAACATGTTATAAATAAGATAATCCAATATTAGAGGTTAAGTGATCATATATTTATTTATTATCATTTGCGGATATAAAAAGTGTTGAAAATATTACTAATCAAAATTATACTATAAGAATATCAATCGATTTTAAGAATATTTGATTATTTATTTGTTAAAAAATAAAGTTCTTCACAAAAAGATTTAAATTTTTTTATTAAAAAATAAATATAATCATAACAAAAAAAAGAACAGAATTTAGAGGCTAATCCACCTCATTGTTTTTAACTTTTTGTTTCGGTACTACTTATCAATACATATATGTCTGACTAATCAATCTAGAATTGATATGAATTTTAAACTTCAAATATAGGTACGATACAATATATCAAAGTATTTCAAACGTGAACTCCATATGAATTAGAAGTCAATGCAAATTCATATTACACCCAACTTTATAATTTTATTCTACGTAAATTATCTTTTCAAATGGCATAAAAGTCGTTCAATATTTAAAGAATATTTTGGTCAACCAACATTTATATTCATGCTTTTAAAATAATATAAATAGATAGATAACTTCAACATGTTAAGAAGACTTATCTGTAAATAGTCTTTGACGATTAGATAAATGAATTTTTTTACACTAATAATATATATAATTTAAATTTAAAATGATTAATAGAAGAAACAATAATACAGCTAGATCAACTTGAACCCAAAGAAAGGGAAATTCTTAAACAACTTGTTGTATGCTATATTTGTGGATATGTCTTGACGTTTTGATATGCTGAGTCAATTAGAATAACATATTTTATATTTTGGGTGGTGATATGATGATGATTGATAAAATTATTGGGCCTAATAATTAGGAGCTGTATATTCTTTTTAATCCAAACAAAACGACAGTATTGTTATTTAGAAAGCCAATTACTATGATTTTCGAAATATTTTTAGTTATCTATAATTCTCTAAGTAAATATGCTGACTCTCATACTTTGACTTGGAAAAATTCATTATCAATTCAATGTCATATAAATTTGAATTAAGGGGTAATTGATATCATTACTTTTATTTATAACTTAAATTATGATAAGTATAGTTTGGTGCAAATATCGACCACAAATAAATATTTTCATTTTAAATAGTGTCATTGTTTTTTTTTTTTTAAAAAAAGAACAATGAAGTGGGTACACTATACCCATTGACACACACATATTGATATGCTGTCGCCTTGTGGTCACCTAAAGCTCGTCACACTCCAATATCATACTTGGGCATTAGCCATTAGCTGGGATTTTGAGGCGTGGCGTGGGGTACCCACCGGCAATAACCAAACAAGCAAACGTCAGAATAGGTGGGCCAATTTTGAAATGGCAGAATTTTTGAAAAAATTATATCTTAATATCTTTGGATGATCTAGTTATATACACTATATTATACTATACTATACATATACTCTGTCTTAATTTATGTGATATAGTTTGATTAAGCACAAAGTTTAAGAAAGAATGAAAAACTTTGAAATTTGTGGTGCAAAATAAGTCATAGATATTTGTGTGACTGTAATCATTTCATTAAGGGTAAAAGGAAAAAAATTAAGTTAAATTATTTCTAAATATAGAAGTGTATTGTTCTTTTTGAAACAGACTAAAAAATAAAGTGAATCACATAAATTGAGATAGAAGGAGTAATATATTTCGACCATGTTGATAAGTTAGTTGGTCGAACTGTACATATCCGTAACTTTCTCTGGATTTTAGAGGTACGTGGAGAAAAAGTTATTAGGCACTATGTTTCATTTTATGTAATAGTATTTGACATAAAGCGGTAAAAGTAGATTCATAATTTAAATCTTATATATTTCTACAATGATCAGAGAGGGAAATAGGGGTTCACATATAAGGTCAAGATTCTTTTTAGGTATATATAGTAAATATTGAATTCACTTAATTAACCTTTTCATCTGTTTTATTATTCATATTTTGAATTTTTTTAGTGAAAATTGTGATCTGCCACAGACAACAACCTCATGTTATATATAATAACAATAATTGGGTTCACATTCGTGTTTATGTATATTTAATAAAATTTAATATAATATAATATATAGATATATATATATTCATAATTTCTAAGCTAAGTCCGTTCCTGATTTGTCATATATTTTTACATTTACTTTTAATTGTTTAAAGGAAATTAGATAAGAGTTTTGCACGCCAATTTCTATTTTTCTCTTCTAATAAAAATATATTTTATATACAAGTGAGTTCAAGTCATGTGAGCAAGGATAAAATATCAATAAGAGTTGTGGTGGAATGGATAGGATCCCTCTATTTTTTATCAGAGATTTCGGGTTCGAGTTTTGGATATAATTTTTATTTTGTTTGGGAGTGCTTAATTTCTCTTTAAATAAGCCTTATGTGACACAAATCCCCATTAATTGAGACTTCAATGCATATACCGACATAGATGAAAACTAAAAAAAGTACAGACTAAATGATGTTGGATTTCGAAAACAAGAAAACTTGAGAGTAGGTGGGCCAATTTTGAAAGGGGGGAATTTTTAAAAAAATTATAGCCTAATATCTTGGATAATCTACTTTATAAAATATATATTACAACATAGCATATATATATATATATATATATATATATATATATATATATATATATATATATATATATATATATATATATTTCCGATGTCCCAATTTATGTGATATAATTTGATCATGCACAAAATTAAAGAAAGAATGGAAGACTTTTGAAATTTGTGGTCTAAAATAAGTCATAGATATTTGTGTGATTGTAAATTATTTCATTAAGGATAAAAGGAAAAAAATTAAATTAAATTATTTCTAAATATAGAAGTGTATCATTCTTTTTTAAACAGACTAAAAAATAAAGTGTGTAACATAAATTGGGACAGAATGAGTAATATATTTCGACCATGTTGATAAGTTAGTTGGTCGAATCATACATATCCATAACTTTCCCTGAATTTTAGAGGTACGTGGAAAAGAAGTTATTACGTACTCCGTTTCATTTTATGTAATAGTATTTGACATAAAACGGTAAAAGTATATTCATAATTTAAATCTTATATATTTCTACAACGATCAGAGGGGACATAGGTTCACATATAAGGTCAAGATTGTTTTTAGATATATATAATAAATATTGAATTCACTTAATTATCCTTTTCATCTGTTTAATTTTTTATATTTTGAATTTCTTAGTGAAAATTGTGATTTGCGACAACAACCTCATGTTATATATAATACCAATAATTGTTCACATTCGTGTTTATATATATATATATATATATATATTCATAATTTCTAAGCTAAGTCCGTTCCTGATTTGACATAACATAAATTTAAAAAATAGAAAAATATTTTTACATATAATCTAAAAATATGTGTAAGGTGCTGAAATTTACCTTTACTTTTAATTGTTTAAAGGAAATGAGATAAGAGTTTTGCACGCCAATTTCTATTTTTCTATTCTAATAAAAATATATTTTATATACAAGTGAATTCAAGTCATGCGAGCAAGGATAAAATATCAATAAGAGTTGTAGTGAGATGGATAGGATCCCTTCATTTTTAATCAGAGATTTCGGGTTCGAGTTTTAGATATAATTTTTTTTTGCTTGGGAGTGCTTAATTTCTCTTTAAATAGGCCTTATGCGACACGAATCCCCATTAGTCGGGACTTCAATACATATACCGACATAAATGAAAACTAAAAAAAGTTCAGATGAAATGATGTTGGAATTAATGCATATACTGTGAGATCCGATCAAAGTTTCGCGTGTGATCCGACACATATAAAAGAATATGCATATTCCATATTTATCAAGTTGTCCGTTTTTATGTTCGATGACATAAATAATTTTTAGAGTTGGTATTAACAGATGAAGAATTTATTCAATGTTTTGGACTATGGTCCATTATTGATAAAGGGTTCATGAAAACTCCAGAAGGCACAACATTGACTGGTAAAACAGCTACACAATTAGAGAAAAATAGATAATTGAATTATAAGGCGTTCTACTACCTCAATAGCAAAGTCCAATTGCATGTATATAATAAATATTTGATGCAAAATCAACAAAGGAGGTTTGGACAATTTTGGTGAAATCATATCGATGTGTTGTAGACGTGAAGAGAGAGAAACTTCAAGAGCTTTGAAGACAATATGAGTTGGCCCAGATGAAACTAACAGAATCTGTCAAAAAAAAATTACAAGAATTATAGAAAATTTTAATGACATGAAGGTCAATGGAGAATTTTGGAAGAAGTTAACGTTGTTGAAAAGATATTGAAGTCTCTAAGGTTAGAGTTTCACACCAAAAAGACAATTCTTGAGGCCACCCAAGATCTTAATACTTCGAGAGTTAATGATCTTTTTGAAATGGATGATCAACCAAAATAAAAAGAAGAGTCATTGAATCTAACAGAAATAAATGAAGAAGGCCAGAATTCTGAAATAGTAGGAAAATAAAAGAGAAGCTAGAGATAATTTTTGTTGTGGTATAGATGTCTTTGATTGCAAAACGGACTTCAATAATGTCAAAACTGATCTGCCAATGATTTCTGGTATGATTAAAACGAATAATTTGATTGGAACTGATGTTCTTTCAATAGAAGCTACTAGTGTTTTAAGTTAGGAGACACATAATAAATATGATTGGTCTATACAAGGTGGGGCTATTGAAAAGGAAATAGAAGTACCCGTCATAACACAAGAAACATTATTTGAAGGTATTGGAGATGAATCTAGTATTGAAAGAAGCAAAAGAGTTCACCAAGAGAAAGTTTATGATGATTTGCCCAAAATTGTGACTGAAATAATTAATGGTCCCAATCCACTATTGAAGTGTATGAATGTTGAAGATGCGGTCAGTTTTGAGCCATTAGTCGAGATTGTATGTTTTGAAGAGTATGAAAAATTGTTAGTTGACGATACTACTCTACCACATATAAAAAGGTGAATTGAAGTCGAATGAGCACGTAAGGCCAAATACAAATCAATTGGAGAAACATATGATTTTAAGACAAGACTACGTGTTCAAGGATACAAGAAGAAAGAATATGATAATGCTATTTTGAAGATGATTAACATATAGAGGTTCAAATTAACTTTGAATCATGTCGAAGAGAAACTGAAGCTGACTAAATATGACACCCGCAATTTTGTTGATGCTGCATATTTTAGGAAATTGTTTGAGAATATAAGGTGGTTGACTTCTACAAGATATGATATTGTTCATGTCACACTCAAGTTTGGAGATCTTGGTTTAAGGAACGCTATGTTGGAATTAAACCAAAATTGATCCAAGTCTGGTTAGGATTTATTTATCAAGGTCATATAGGAATAGGTTTTCTAGTCCTAGTCTATTTTGGTTTTATAGTATTATAAATAGGGTTTCTGCTATCTATTTTCTTAGCTTGAGAGATAGCTTAGATTATAGCGAGATACAAGAGTTTTTGAGTTATTGAGTGAAAACTCCTATTTGTTCTTCTAATTTGATAAATTTCTTCTATATAGCCATTATTGGGTCTTTCACTTATGCATAGATTATTCATTTGAGTATTTTTATTTCCTTCAAATGAAAATGATAATATTGAGTAATTTTCAAATATAAAAATATATTATTCTTTTATAATATATTTTTAAAAAATATCATATAAATTAGACAGGCGAAATATATAGTATAGGATATATAGTTGTTGGAGGGTAAATGGTGTTAAGGGTGGAGTGGTGTTGTCCGTAATGTACTGTCTAGAAAATCTAGATAATCATGAATTTGTTCTACAGTGTTGATAACAACAGGATATACTTATTCCATCTTGTGCTGGATAATATCAGCTCTATATAGGAAGAAGTAACTATATACTAATATATAATTATTTGTTCTCCACCCTTTCTCGGTGGAAGTGATGTTGCTTTTGTATTGTCTCACACTTTTTCTTTCTTTTATCTAAACATTAACAACCTTATCCTTGGCACTCACTTCACTTCTTACCTTGTTTTCCTCATGATACTAATATACAACTCTTTTTTTTTTTTTTTGATTTTCTATGTGGGGTTCAATAGCAATAATGCAATCCGACTAAATCGGAATTGTATGTTCCATGGCTCATTTTGGAGGCAGCACTTCCAACAGGATTTTTCCGTTCTCATAACTTAAACCTGAGACCTCTGATTAAGGATGGAGGGCCTGAACCATCCCCACAACTCATGTTAGTAATGAATATCTTGTGTAGATATGAGAAACTTGTATATTAGTATCATATTTGCACAACTTATTCATAAACATATATTTATACTTTTTGTGATAGTAGAGATGGGGTTAAAATTTTGAATTTATAAATTTTGATTTCTAATATAGATGACTTATTATATTCAGATAAATTATTAATACATATTACGTGAATTAATAAAATAGTAAACACAATGACAATGTATTTGGACAAAATTATTGGATTCTAAAAGAATATGTTCCCCTGATTTTATTGATGAATGATTTACAATATATATAAGATTACAAGAATATTTACTTTGATACAAACTAGGTAACTATTTAACCTAATTACAAAAGGATTATAATTCTACCTAAAATAAGAGATATACAATTAATACATTAAATGAAAGAATATTGGAAAATATTCTATTACATCCCCGCAGTCGAAGCGGGAGGTTCTCGAACACTGAGACTGACTCGAAAATCATCAAATAGTATGCGCGAAAGTCCCTTGGTGAAGATGTCGGTAATATGATATATGGAAGGAACATGAAGAACACGAACTTGACCACGAGCCACTTTTTCACGAACGAAATGAATGTCCATCTTAATGTGTTTAGTGCGCTGATGTTGGACGGGATTGCCGGAAAGATATATCGCACTAATATTATCACAGTAGACTAGTGTTGCCTTTTGAATCGGGCAGTGAAGCTCAAGTAGAAGGTTACGGATCCAACAATACTCAGAGACGACGTTGGCAACACCTCTGTATTCTGCTTCTGCACTGGATCGGGATAGTGTAGGTTGTCTTTTGGAAGACTAAGAAACTAGGTTATCTCTGAGGAAAATGCAATAACCAGACGTGAAGCGTCGGGTGTCAGGATATCCACCCCAGTCAACATCAGAATAAGCAGTGAGACCAGTGAGCGAAGACTTGTATAGATGTAATCTGAAGTGAAGTGTACCTTGGACGTATCGTAAAATACGTTTGAGGGCATGCATGTGTGCTTCCGTCGGACTGTGCATGTGCAAGCAGATTTGTTGCACGACATAAGATATGTTTGGTCTCATGAATGTGAGGTATTGTAAGGCTCCAGTCAAGCTACGATAGTGAGTTGGGTCTAAATATGAAGGGTCAGAATCAGGGCTGAGCTTGGAATTAGTGTCTATAGACGTGTGGGATGGTTTGCAAGATGTCATGCCTGCACGGTCAAATATCTCTTTGGCGTACTTGTTCTGACATAGAAATAGGCCGCCAGAATGTCAACAGAGATGCCCAAGAAATAATTCAGGCCCCCCAGATCTTTCATAGCAAACTCAGAGGAAAGGAAAGACATAATGGGCCGGCGGAGAGCATCAGATGATGTGGTCGATGGAATTGTTTGATCTTAAAGGGGATCTTCTATAATTTTGCACGTGAGGGGTTATTTCTTGGTTTCATCCAGTCATTAATAACTTGATTATTTTTAGGAGGATGATGTCATCAACATATAATAATAGGTAACCCATGTATGTACCCTTGTTGTAGATGAACAGGAAATGATCAGATTTGATGTGTGAAAAACTGATAGATGAGACATAATCGGCGAACCACTGGTACCATGCTCGAGGAGCCTGTTTCAGTCCATAGAGTGATTTCCGCAACAGACACATATAATTCGGATGAATAGGATCCCTAAAACACATAAGTTGATGCATATATATAGTTTCATGAAGATCCTCATGTAAGACGACATTCTTGACATCAAGCAGATGAATGAGCCAAGACTTGGATATGGCAATGTTGAGGACGGTCCGGATGGTTGCGGGCTTTATGATCGGGTTGAACATCACAGTCCATTCCCACCTGTTGAGACCTGCCATCACCTACAAGACGAGCCTTGTACCTCTCAAAAGAACCATCAGATTTCTTTTTATGTTTAAAAATCCACATAGAACGAATAATGTAGCATCAGGTAGACGGGGTACTAGATCCCACATCTTATTATCAATAAGAGCATTATATTCATCAATCATTGTGGCTTTCCAATTAGGGTCGTACAAGGCATCCTTCGAGTTACGATGGACATGGGAAGGGACAACTGAAATAGAAAGGTTAAACAGTCATTTAGGTTTATGAATTTTGTGCATGACATGGGTTTCCATGGTCCGAGAGTGTGTCTCGGGATGCGGGATGGGAGGGGGGTTTGCCGCGGGACTGTCGGAAAGAGTAAGAAGGGCAGGGGTGACGGTACTGGCTGGTCGAACATCAGTTTGCCGAGAGGTGGTTGCGGAATCACCCTGAGGCGGGCTATTCTGGGTCACAGTCGGTAGAACCGGGTGGACAGCTAGTCCCGGACTGACCGAGGTGGTGGCAGGTTTAAGGTCTGGGACGGTGGACTATGTAAATGGTGAATTAGAAGAGGGTTTAGGCCATCATCTAGGAAGTCGTAGGAAAGTCGAGGTGGCGAATGTAGAGAGGCAAAGGGGAATTGAGACTTATCAAATAGGACATAGCATGAAATAATAATTTTACGGCTCGACAAGTCATAGCACGAGTAACCACGATGATTGTCAAGGTAACCCAGAAACACACACGGGAAAGACCGGGGTTGAAGTTTGTGAGTGGTCGAATGGAGAGGGTAACAAAGACATCCAAAAATACGCAGGTATTGATATGAGGGGTTCCTACGAAACAAAACTTGGGTGAGCGACCGTTGAGCTAGAGACTTGTTTGGAATTATGTTTAGGAGATAAGTGACCATGGAGAGTGCGTAATGCCATAATTGAGGGGAGTTGAGGTGTGAGCAAGTAGGGCACGAATGAGGTTGTTTATGGTTCTGATATTCCGTTCGGCTTTACCATTTTGGGAGGATGTGTGAGGGTAGGAAAAACGAAAGGTAAGACCATGTTTGGAGCAAAACTGTTTGAATTGATTATTATTGAATTCCCTGCCATTGAAAACATTTAATGCTCTTTTCAAATTGTGTTTTTACAAAAGCACTAAATAAAGAAAAAATGGGGTAGACATGAGATTTGTTTCCAATTGGAAAAGTCCATAGAAATTTAGAATAATCGTCCAAATATAACACATAATATCGATGGCCAGCCGTACTCAAAATAGGGGATGTCCACAAATCACTATGTATGATATCGAAAGGCATTAAAGTACAATTTATGGATGCAGAAAATGCTAATTTAACATGTTTCCCAAAAATGCAAGATTCACATATAGGAGTTCTAGAAATATGGTTGCAATTAATAAAATTATTTTTCCTAAGGGAGCGTAAAACAGAGTCCCGGATGTCCCTAATCTAGAATGTCATAAGGAAGATGAAAGAGCAATAAAGGTTGAGGGAACTGAGGCTGGATTATTGACGGTGTTTAAAATAGGGTAGAGATCTCTGGTGCTGTCACATCTCATTATTCGTCTCCATGTCGTAAAATCCTTTACAGTAAAATCAAAAGGATCAAAGTCAAGGGAAACCCAATTGTCAGTTGTGAAACGTCACACGAAGATTAGATTCTTAATAGGTTTAGGGGCATGAAGGCCATTTTTAAAGATTAGTGGTGGATGTGGTGGGGATAGGGAGAAATGACCAAAACCACTGATAGGAATGTCTTGTCCACTACTAATAATAATATTCTAATTTAAATTACTCAAATTATAATAAGATGAGAGAGTACCTTGTGATGCCGTCATGTGAGATGTGACGCATGTGTCCATATACCAACTTTCGTTTGGAGTGTTAAGTGACATTGTGCTCATCGTTGCCTCAATGTCAGTCAGTGCATAAGTCGGTGGCCGGGGGGCATGTGCTGTGTAAGCCTGTTGTGGACGTGGGCTAAGTATGCCAGGTTGGGCTTGTCGGTTCTGAGGTGGAGTCCACGAGGATGTCATATATGGGCAAGGAGGGGAGGCCCATAATGGTGGGGTCCACGTGACCCACGGCAGGTAGGTAGCCGGAGGAGGCTGTTTCCACTAATGTGGTCGCTGCCCGTTGTTACCAGAATTTCTTCTATCGCGGCCCTTGCCGGACTCCCTGCTCCGGCGGTTGTTACTGGAGGAAGCAGACTGTTGCGGGTCCTCTGGCCGACAGTTCTGGTTGTCGGATCGGGAGGCCCTGCCGTCGGCGGAGCACCCGGCGGTGGTGGTTAGGGCGGCGTTGGCAATGCTGGCCCGAGTAGTGCTGAACTTGATTTTTGGGTTTCCTCAAGGATGAGCTTCAAATGGGCCTCATAAAACGGAGGTAACGACGTGCATTGCTGAAGGATGATGGCAATGCCGTCATAGGATTCGTTCAAACCTGCAATAAGTTCCATGACCAATCGATGATTAGTGACCGGAGCGCCGACGTTGGAGAGTTGGTCGGCAAGCATCTTGAGTTCTTGACAATAGACAGACACGTTTGGGAAATCATCCCGATGAACGTCCTTGAGCTGATTTTCAAGGTATAACGCTCATTGAGATTTTGTGTCGTGGAAAATACTGTCCAAACGTTCCCACGTTTAGCGGGCAGTTGCATCAGTCTCAATGATGGTGTGCAATGGATCATTAGATATCGTACCGTATATCCACTAGAGGACGACTGCAACCAAACGAGACCAGAGTGCATCATCAGAAGTCGAAGCCGATGGTACGTCTGTGGACTTTAGCGTGGGAGGGATGATATGGTCGATAACTTCGTAAACACGACAATGGATCTTAAAAAGCTTCGTCCACGAGGAGTATTAACCCTTTTCCATCTCAAGAGTCACAGGGATAAAGTTTTTAATGTTGTTTACGGGAAGTACCGGATGGAATTTGGTTTTGCCAGCCATGGAAAAGGAAATTTAGGAGGAAGGGGGAGGGAGAATGGCCGGAAAAACTAGGGTTCCGTCGTGGGGAAAAGAGGGGGGCGGCCGAGAGAGGTCGACAACTAGGGTTTTTTCGACGTGGGCTAGGTGCCGATGTGGAAAAAAGGTGGCGGCCGAGAAGGTGTATCGGCGGCTAGGGTAGGGTTTGTAGTTTTAGGCTACTGATACCATAAAAGAATATGTTCCCTTGATTTTATTGATGAATGATTTACAATATATATAAGGTTACAAGAATATTATTTTGATACAAACTAGGTAACTAATTAACCTAATTATAAAAGAATTACAATTATATCTAAAATAGGAGATATACAATTAATATAATTAATAAAAGAATATTGACAAATATTTTATTAGATTCTACCAAATGATAAACAGAGCTATAGCTTAGTTCCAGTTGGCTGATCCGTTCAAATTATCTGGAGAGAATATGAAGACTATATAGAGAATTGATGTTTTTTTTCTAACATCTCTTGTCTATAATAATGCTAAAATGTTTCGTCCATACAAATAAATGTCTATATTTTACAAGTTTGATGACACAGGATTAAGTGTGCTCTTTCACTATTAGAATGTCCTTTTTCTGTATATTGTGAGATAACAAAGTTTGCAACTTATAGTATCCGTGTGAGTTATTTCTAAATATATCATTTTAATTTTAGAAAAAAGGATCTAGTCTATGTTAGCTCTATAAGATAATGTTATTGACCATTGGTGATAAGCAAAAGTAAAAAAAAAAAATAGGTTAAGATTACAATTTTCAATTCTCTTAACTTTGTAGATGTCTTCCTTCCGCGTGTCTAATTTTTGAAGAACAAAGTGATTCGATATTTATATGATGAAAAATAGAATAAGGTTATAATTGAACCAGAGCAACGAGTACAGTTTTATCCTATTTCGTATAGAGTGTTTTCTCTTTCATAAGTTCATTAGAAAATATACAGTAACTATTTTTCGTTCTCGAGCTTTCTTCTAATAGTTAGAGCACACATGTGTAATCTAATAGTTACCCTTACAAAGTGATATAAGAAATTCATAGAAAATCCAGATTTAAGTTGCAAAAAAAAAAGATTTCTTTCCATACCATCCGGTAATGTTTGACGGACAGAGTTATTTCATATTTATACTGGTGAAAAATCATAATAAAGATATATTGAGCTAGTCTGCTAACGACGAGTGTAATTTTATCATATTTCTTGTAACTTAAGGACATTTTTTAACAAAACAACTAAATGAAACTCTCTTCGTATATTTTTACTTGTTCATATTTAACTTGTACACTTCTTGAGGAACAATAAATAAAATGACAATTTTATAATATCACTCCTAATTATTATAAATGATTCAAATAATTAAAATAAATCAAACATACTTTAAAAGTTATATAGCCACTAACAAGTCATTGAAGCTTCTAACCTAATAATTAATAATAAGAGTGCAATATGTATGAAATGGTAAATTATCTTTTGATTTTTCAAACTGAACAATTAAAAGTGGACATCTATTTTCAGTATACTCGACAAATAAAAATGGACGGAGGGGTATTTTTATTCTATTAGGATTAGACCTGTCCACCGGGTCGGGGACCCGCCCGGCTCAACCCGATCCGACCGAAAAAACCAGGCCAGGGTCAGCTATAAGCTGACCCGTGAGCCACTCGACCCGAAAAAGCGGGGACCCGATTAGGGTCAGGGTCGGGCCAGGGTCAGAATATTTTACATGTCTGACCCGACCCGGCCCGACCTCGACTCGACCTCGACCCGACCTCGACCCGCATATTTTTTTAATATAATTTATATTATTTTTCCTTCATTAATATTTATTTTGTACTTATATATATTTTTGCCATTAATAAGTGATATAATGCATGTTTTTATAATATATGTATTGCTCTAATCTACATTGAGCTCGACATAAAATAAGATAAAAACGGTAGCTGATTATTAATTATATATTTATATTATTAGTCATTCTGTTAATATCACGGAAGCATAATGTAGGGAGAGAAATTAGTTGTAAATTGGTGAAACTTTAAATGGTCATAACTCTGCGCTCGGATATCCGTTTTACCCGATTTTTATTTTTTGATTTTACGTATTTTTTCGAGACAGGGCCGGTCAAACTGCCTCAAGGCGGTTTGGCGCAGCCAATTTTTAGAAAAACATCCATTTTCCCAATCAATTTGTGTTTTTTCCCAAATTAGTTTCTAATTTTCTTTTTCTTTAGTCAAGATCTCACGATATACAATACATTTCAACGTCGAAAATTCGTGGTAATGTAGGGGTGAATGTCAATTTCAGTTTTGGAAATCCAATTTTTTTTAAAAAAATCCTCAACCCGGCCCGACCCTGGCCCGCCAAAAAATTTCGACGAGTCAGGGCCGACCCGTGACCCGTAGGGTCAGGGCTAGGGTCAGAATTTTTTAAAAAACATAGGGTCAGGATCGGGCCAGGGTCGGGCAGGCAGAAAAGAAAAAGTCACCCGACCCGACCTTTGGATAGGTCTAATTAGGATCGTTTGGTTGAAAACAAGCTATCCCGAAATTAGTTATTCCATCCTCCCATAGGATAAAAAAACATTACAATTCCAGAATAACCAACCCCGTGATTAGTTATACCGCAATTTTATCCCAATCAGACATGAGATAAACTTATTTCAAATTTTAAACCCAGGTTTAAATATCTCTTATCTTCATACCAATCAGCACGAATAGTTTAAGGACATTTTGGTCCTTTTCCGTCTTCTTTAATTAAAATATTTTGTGTTATCCTCTGGTATTCTGGCTTTTCATATCATCCTATCATCACTATAAATAAGAACAACAAGAGGGAGAGAAAACCATTGAATTTTATAACAAAGAGTATATAATACAAATACTAATCTTTGTGATAGTTTTATAGTCCTCTCTCATGTATCCAATAGAGTGAACAAAAAGAGAAGGTTTTAATTTATTTTTTTAGGATTATAAAATGTCCTCCAATACCATGGGTCTTGGAATTTCCTGTAATAGTAGTATCGTCAGCTTCCACTTTTCTACTACTAATAATAATTTCAGTTACTTCTATTCATCATCGTCAGCTTCTTTGTCTTTTGGGTGTTCAATTTCACTACCCAAAATGGACTCTAATTACAAAAACAACTCCTATTTTGATTCTTGTTCTTGAAGAAAAAGACAATTGAATTGATCAACTTTATTCATCTCTTATTATAGTTTTGTTGGACTCTTTAAAATATTCCATTCAGTTACTAGAGAGAAATGGTGAAAGCAACTTCAGTAGCAATGGTTTCTTTACACATTTGCACCAGGTAATTATTACTTCTTTTTTTCACTATTAAATTCAAGAATTGCATTTGGGTTTTGTTTGATTTTGGTTCTTGTTTTAATTTATCAGGTAAAAATGCAATCTTTTTCTTTTTTGGTTTCTTGTATGTGTTTGTTGAATTTTTGTTCTTGTTCGGAAACAACATCTCTGTCCCACAAAGTTATACTTTGTGCGTACACTTTACTCTCCGCAGAGCCCAGGATTATACTGGGTATGTTGTTGTTGTTGTTTTGATTTATCAAGAAAAAATGTGACCTTTATTTGTTATTGGTTTCTTTAGAAGGGTTATTGTTGAATTTTGGTTCTTGTTTTGATTTATCAGGAAAAAATTGCAAGCTTTATTATTTATCTTTTTGGTTTCTTTAGAAGGGTGTTTGATGAATTATGGCTCTTGTTTTAAAAATGCTAGCTTTATTTCTTTTCTTTTTGGTTTCTTTAGAAGGGTATTTGATGGGCTGTGTTTTTTTTTCCATTGTAATTTGTTTATTGGAGAAACAATTGTGCTAGTACTAGGCAACTTCCCAAACCCTTTATTCTGTACGATCATCAGGTGTGATTTTGATAGTCGCGTTGGATGTTGGATTGGGAATGAGAAAGGAAAATGGAACAAATTGGCTGCAAGTACAAAGGCACCCAAATTGGGAATGAGCATTTCACCTCTGGCTTCCTATTCTGCTCTAGCCGAAACCCGATGGTCGTCTCGAGCCAAGTTTTATAAGGAGGTTTGAGACTATATTTCTTTGTGATAAGCTACATCATAAATCAATCCTTGTTGTTAAAATGGTGATCTTTGATACAATGAGTACATTTGAATCCGGTTATTTTCTTTTGTTTAATCAGTTCATGTGAATAAAGATGCTATTTCTGTTTCCATTTTATGTGACACTCTTTCCATTTTAGTTTGTTAAACAATGAATGACACCTTTTTATATTTGGAAACCTTTAGCCTTAAGCTTTTCATTTTACTTTTAATGGTATGCTCTTATTGCTACTCCCTCCGGCCCGTTAAGATAATAATAAATACAAGTGATAGTTTACTAAGTTATCCCTATTTAATAAAGGTTGATTTTTCCTCTTAAATATTGTGCACACTTCTTAATGTTAAGGGTATAGTTGGAAACAATTGTCAACTTTAATCTTGAATTCCTAAAGTGACAATTATTTTGGGATAAAATTTTTAAGCTAAAACAACAGTTAAAATAGGACGGAGCCCGCATGGAGTATATAAATGTCATGACATGTGTAAGAGCACAAGTTTAAGATCTTTCTATCTTAAACTTTGTGCCCAGTCAAACACTACCATATAAAATGATTTGTTATACTTGTCTAAAGTATGATCAGTGTGTGGGAGATAGAAGTCCTTAGACTTGAGGTCAATGTGCACCTTGTCTACAAAGTAATATACTTTGATCATGTCCTAAGCTCAAATGCCTTATAGGTTGAGATACGGCTTGTATTGGGTAATGTGGATTAAAGGTGGCAGTTGAGCCAAGATTAGGATTCATTCCTCGAATGTATATTCGAGAGAACACTCAGCTTCTCAGTGATATTAGGCTTATCTTTGTTTGTCTATTGGAGTATCTCGGTCTAAATTTAGAGCATTGATTGAGGTTTTTGCAATTTGGCAGGTTCTAAAAGATGCTAGGGAAAAGTTTACACAGGAGATATCATTTCAGTCCAAGGACAAAGATATTTCCCTGGCAAAGGTAGTTAATTTGTCTTGCTAAGCTCTTTTCGCTCAATGCAGGTTGATCCATTTGTTCCATAATAACCACTTTCTTGGTTTCAAGCGACAGAAATGAAGTGACATTTCTTTTTTGGAATGTTCTGGTCATAAATAGTTTCCAACGTTGTTGATTTTCTTTTAGATAAGCGCAAATAAGAAAAAAATTGTTTGTGTATGAATGGAGACAATCAGTATAAGAGTTAAACCATCATTTCACAAGCAAACTGCTTCTTTCATTTTCTTTTCCGCTCATATTTAAAGTAAAGTGCTTGTTTCGTTTGTTCTTTTACTTGCATTAATTGCATTCTTCATTTGGTTGTTTTGCGTTTTCTATTATCCGGGTTAGGCTCTGCTCTACGTTGCTTCTGAAGATGAGGCATTTATGGCTTTCAACCGGGAAATGGATGCTTATTCCCTCCAAAATGAAAGGAGATCTGCTTCGTTTCCGTCTGATAATACCGTGGACTGGAAATGCGTGGAAGCCATGCCTTTGGCTGGGAAGAATATGAGTGGGTGGATGGCTGAGTTAGATTCCATTGCAAGGGAAGTTGAAGCAGAGCTAGTTCCGAGAGATATAGGATGCCATTTGGTTGAAGTTTTGGATGCAGTGAACGTTGTTCTTTTCAAGTCGAGGGGTTTCAAAAGGTCATCTGTGATAGTGGACTCGAAGTGTTCATACCTGCATTCAGTATTAAGCTCTGGATATTGTAGCGGTATATCTCAAAATTTGTCCTCGTCAATATCATCATTACTTTGTGTATTTCTTAAGCCTAAAATTCGGAATCCTTTCTTGATTTCTTGATTTTTTATTAATGCAATCTGACATGCTGTTTAACTTATGTACAGCAATTTTGCTTAGTGTCATTTATATTGAAGTTTGTCGAAGACTTAATCTGATCATTGTGGGATCTCGAATTGGAGAAGAATTCTTGATATGGCCCCAAACTGGAAACCCTGAGGTATCCACTACTTTCTTACTCTCCCTGATTCAATTTGTTTGTCTTACTTTCCTTTTTAGTCTATTTTAAAAAGAATGCCTCTTTCCTAATTTGGCAACTCTTTAATTTCAACATCCCACATGACATGTTTAACACCACAAGATTAAAGGGCATTTTCGTACATTATATATATATATCTTTAGTTCAAGACCTCAAGATTTAATAGTGCTCTTTACTTTCTTAAACTCCGTGGCCAGTCAAACTAAGAAGTAGTACATTGTGATCTCTAGTCTCATTGAGTTGACATATCTATGTTTTGCAACTATTGTAGGAGCTATTCAAGGTTACTTCTGGTCACAGCTTGTTTGGTATTGTTAACGGGAAGTGTGTCGATGACCCTAGATCAATGGCCTCGGACATCGATAGCAATTCACTGTCAGGACTTGAGATAGCAACGAACCGAGATATTATCGGAATTGCTTTGGCAAATCTCATGGTGAGTTCTATTCTTATAAAAGGTAGAGTCTGTTGGACTCATGGTGTTATTTATGAGTATAATGTCGTTATTGATAACTTTGGCAAAATAATTGATCAACAATCAAAAATTCTTTTGCAGAGGATTCACTGGAAACGTGCGTCAAGAGCAAATCATGGTTTGATGTTGACTTCTCCGCTTAGGTCTGTGGGTAACTCTGACGAAAAGTTTAAGAAGACCGATGCTTCAAGCGTACCTTTGCTGCGGCCTCAAGATTTGAGGTAAAGATCATATACTCTATTTCGTCTTTGTTACTACCACCGGTTCTCTTTCCTGATTAAGCAGGTCATCCTTACAGGTTCAAGATGCTAATTTGCAACTTTGGCATGAGAAAGGAAGAACTGTGAATAATTTCGGCCACATTATTATTCTTATTAATTCTAACTTCCTACGAAAAACAACCACTTGATCTACTCTGCTGCAATATTGCATGGGTTTTAATTCCTCTATCTGATTTTCTTTAGTTAGTCGAACATAATTAGGTTTCGGGAGCCTTCTCATTTATAACACCATTTGGTTTGACAAAGTGCTTTCCATATCTAAACTCAGTTGTCTATCTGAATATCTATGTTGCTCCAGCATGCACAGTGGGGGAGCTAGTAAGGGCCGAGGGGGTACGCGCAAAAAAAATTACACTGTATATACAAGGTTAAAATTATTTTTTATGTATATTTAGTTGACATTGAACCCTCTTGGCTTCTTCGTGTGTTTACTTCTTTATATTCTTGAACCCCCTTAATAAAAATTCTGGCTCCGCTACTGTGCATGCACCCGTCGATATTTTGAAGAGTCTGCCGAAAATGTCTAACTTGCACTACTCTTTAGATATGATTGTTAATTATGAAATCTTTCAAGTTCCTATCAGTGTTATATCCATCTCCATTTCTACATCCTCATATTTCGATAGTTTGTTATCACCAAAAATGGGATTACCTCGACTTGGCATTTGATTATCATCTCTAGTGCATTAATTTTTATCCGAAGTGTAGAAACACACTAGAGAACAGTGCTAGCAAATCCATTTACTAGATAAGGCCCCGCATTTAATTATTTTTTTACAAGGTCAGGTGTTCGTTTTATTAGTTTAGGCTGGTAAGAACGTCTATTATTCTAATTATAATAACAGAAGTTCTGACCTTAGCTATGGGTATTAGTTTGTGTGCAATATCATTCTCACTTGTAATGACGATATGTCTGGGATGATACCAACTTTCTAGGCTGGCTATTACGGCTTCGCAAAGATTGCTGATTCTTCAGCCGCACAACTGGGCTCTGAGGAGAGACCACGGCATGATGTTATACTATAGCAGGTACATAGTGACACTCGTTAATACCGTTTCTCTTCTGAAAATTTTCATGCTATTAACAAACTTGACAAATGAATGAATATCAGGGAATATGAGGAGGCAGTCCAGGAGCTTAGCATTTGCATGGCCTTCGCACCAGAAGAAGAGGCTGAAGTTCTAGAGGCATTCGTTGAGAAGTTACACTTATTGCGGGTCGAGTCATCATGGAAGAATTTGGGACGTAAAGGTCGGTTAACAGTTACTTGACTTGTTTGTACAAAAGCTGAGCTCTTTCTGGCTTGTTGAGCCATTATAGAGCTTGTATAAGAACAGAACCTGTAGAATTTTAGCTGTAACTTCCTTTTTGACTTGTGTAAATATATTTTCCTTGGGCCAAAAAAGCTTCACTTACTGAGTTTCGAAAACGAGATGAATGACATAACTTGAGCAGCTCCCATGCAGTGGTATTAGTTCTCATAGTAGGATACTTTTGATTTCTTGAAAGGAAAGTTTCCTTCTATAGCCTCCAGGTGCTCATTTTGTTGTTTGTCATGCCAAAGGGATACTCATAGGCAGATCTAGGACACGAACATTATGGTATCTGGATTCTAAGATGGGGATTTCAAGTGTTAGTAACTGGGTTCTAAATTTAATTTTATACATATTTGGGTTCTAAATTTTATTTTTATACATATTTAATGTATGAAGTAATTGGTAAAGTTGTTGTTATGTGACCAAGAGGTCATGAATTCAAGCCGTGGAAACAGTCTCTTGCAGAAATGTGAGGTAAGACTGCATACAATAGACCCTTGTGGTCTGGTCCTTTTCCGGACCCCGCGCATAGCGGGAGCATAGTGCAATGGGATGCCCTTTGCCCCTTTTTAATGTATTTCTTAACACATATACATGTTTTGGGCCGAAGTTATTGGGTTTTGCCGAACCCGTACCCCGAAGGCTACCTCCGCCCTTGGGGATGCTATAGGATATCAGAGAAATCTCATATGGGCTCTAGCCTGACTTGACTTGGCACGCAAATTTGAAACTCTGAGGAGTATGAACCCACCTCTATCCTCCTCCCGACATAAATACTAGGCGTTGCCCGCAATAAGATTCGAACCCTTAACATGCACCTATCTCATGCATCACGTGCTACGCCTTTGGAGCGAAAGGGATGTTATACTGTTGTTGTATCTTCAAGTTGAATATAGTGTTTTCCCGGTACTGCTTAAGCTATGACTTTATGGTCATGATCAGTGGTGCAACCAGGGTTTTTTCACAAGGGAATTTATAATATAAAGAAGAAAAGGTGTGAAGAAGTGAAAGGGATTCAACATCTATTATATATACATTAAAAGATAATCTTAGTCTTAAATATATTATGTAATTTTCTAGGGAAAAGAATTCGGATAAACCCCCTTGGGCTCCTTGGTTATGATGAGTGGTTATTGCTAGTTTTCTTTAGCTATTTTACTATTTAATGCAGCTTAAACGAGCTTATGGCTGATTTTGAGGATTATAAAATGTAGACCATAATTAGCTGCTTATGTAAGCATATAAGCTAATTGTAACTTGCTTGTCTAAGCTATAAGTTGATAAGTTTCTTAAATAAGCTTAAACAAGAATCAGAGATTATAATATTCTGATAATAATTTAGCAGATCAATAAATATATGATATAAGATACCATTATTGAATCTTTGATCGATTATGCTTGAATTAATGGGTTAGGTACTGGGTTGATGACGACTTTATAGATGTGGACATAAAAGTTGTTTTCCTAATTGGTTTATTTATTGCCATTATTAGCTGGAGTTTGACGATAAGATTGACAAGCCTGCATCTCCCCTCGACCCTCCAAAGTCCAAACACCTCCCCCTCTCCCCCAACAGCGACAGGTTTGGAGAAAAACTTAAAAGAAAATTAATTCTTTATTGACAACGTTACCCAATATTTGTATTGACGGGAGGTAATATGTATCTAACAGAATAAATATAAAGTGAATATAGGCTGGCCAAACTATGTCAGCTTATATTCATTATTGGTTGTATAAAAAGTAATATCGCACTTACATACATAGTGCAATTTTTGAAAAATGTTCGATTGACCATCTCTTCGTCCCGGAAATTGAACCCATCAAATTAGTAGAGCTCAATAATAGTAGTAAGCTAGTCTGGCTTGGACGCGGCCGTTAAAAGAAAAACCATCGGTTGTTTTCTTCTGTCTTGCTCATTTGGAGAGGGTTGAGAGACCATTTCTAGCTATGGTGGGATGTTCCACAGTTTGGCAATGGAACAAAAGTGATCAAAACTTGTAAAATTTATTCAAATTTAAGTTGATGAACGTCTCAACGTTAGTTGGGCTAGCTATGTCGTGTGTTATTTTCAATCAATCAAATAATCTATCTCAATTTGGTTGAGATTTGTTATATGAATATTTTCTATCATTCCACTAAGAGGCTTCATCCAATTTAGACTTTTTTTAATTAATTGAAAATTTATCGCAACCCTCTAAATTAGACTTATCAACTATCAACCAGAAGAAGGGAGAGAGGGGCCCAAAGGTTATAAACGAAAGCCTTAAATAAATAGAGCTCGTCCTAGACCGAATCTTTCCCGTTAAATGTTTCTCACTCTTCAAAAATGTTGTCAGGTGCGTGTCGGATCCTTCAAAAGTAATGCAACTTTTGAGGATCCTGTTGGGATACAATTGTTGTAGGGAATGGGAAGTAAACAACTATTACAATAGTAAGAAATGATAAACTAACTATTACAATAAACTGGAAATCAAGAACTTAACCGATTGCTTATGTGATTCGCTGAGTCGAGTGATTACACTCTTTCTTTAAGACAAGATTGCCCCGTATATCTCCTTTTACTGTGTTGAACAATAGTCTCCCAAGATACAACAACAACTTTAACAAGTGAGCAAAGGAAACTCAAGTGTTACTCTTGAAGAACTTTGAGTATAGTAACTTTGCTAGAGAGGAAGAATATGAAATCAGAAAATCTAGAGAATTTTCTAAGTGTTGAGTGTAGTGTTTCAATTGAGCCAAAGGCCTCAATTTATAGTGTAAGTAGAAGACCCCTCAACTAGCCAACTAATGGCCTTCAATAGCCATGTAATTACACTTAATTGAGAGGTTACATTCAGCCAACTAATGATTGAATTCATGTGCCAAATAATGGAGAATCAATGCTCCAAAATCAGCCCAAAGGTCAGATTTTTCCAACTTTCCGTCGCAGCTTTCTGCCTCCGAAGCGTCGCGGCGCTGTGAAGTAGTGCCGCGGCTCCAGTAACTGACCAGCCAATTTGCGCTGCGGCGCCGGCGGTATGGCGTCGCGGCCCTTCACGACTCTGCGGCGATTTTCGACTCGTTTCATTTTACATTTTGTACACTTCTTCCTTCATTTACCAACGTGGAATACTTTGTCATATGGCCAATAACCGTCCATAATTCTATGTCTCAAACGTTACATACATATCAATATTTCTTTCACTAATGAAATTTACGACACTTGGCACTACGTGTGCACGTGTGTGGAAACGACATTTCCGACGTGCGGACCCAATTATTCGAGCCATAAATTAATGGGATATACTTATTTCCACATTTAGTAAATTTGCAACAATCCTTTTTTGAAAGAGATTTTGGCGCACACACATGGTGCCTTTTGTAGCAATCTTTCAGCGGACCGATGTTGCATCTGGATAGGTAGCATACACTTTGAACCTTCCATAGTTGAATACCATCGGACTTACTTACTGCGTGGTGAAGGTGATGTCTTGAACCGTCAGTGTTTAGTGTAAGCCAAGTCAACGGTATCAACACAACAACTTCTTCTACTCAGTTCTTCGTAATGTTTTATCCGTTGTGGTCGTGGACACTTCTTGGATTCTTAAGTGCGTTCATTTGAGACGGCTTGTCCTCGCACTTAAATATGTGGTCTCCTACAAGGTATCCTGCTATACTCCACTTCACAAGTGTTAGGAACCATTAAAAATTTCCCCAAACCTGACCTCAACCGGTATGATCATTAAAGGTTTTGGAAACTTAACCTTCACCCACACTGCAGATAGCACTTATAGTCTATCGCGGAAACGACTTTGGATTTAGTGTTTCTTTGCAGAAATTACTATCCGAAGTGCTCATGCTTCTACCGAAGCGATCAACTGAACCTTTACAACCTAGTTTTCCCATTGAACCTAATTCCTGGGATCTCCAGTCAGTAAGGTTAGGTTACCACCGTATTGGTCTTTATACTTTGGGTTTTAAGCCCATTTCCCTAGACAGGAAGAACATCTGATCCTTGGGTAAGCCCTTTGTCAGCGGGTCTGCTATATTATCCTTTGAATTTATGTAATCAATGGATATTATACCCGTGGTGATCAACTGCCTAACGGTCTTATGCCTCCGTCGAATATGACGAGACTTGCCATAGTACATAGCATTCTGTGCCCTTTCTAGAGTCGACTGGCTGTCGCAGTGGATCATTACAGAAGGTACGGGTTTGTTCCAATAAGGAACATCCTCTAAGAAGTCATGAAGCCACTCAACTTCTTTTCCTGCTTTGTCTAAAGCGATAAACTCTAATTCCATCGTGAATCGGGCGATGAAAGTTTGCTTAGAGGATTTTCAAGACACAGCCCCACCACCAATTGTAAATACATACCCACTGGTGGACTTGGTGTTCTCTATATCAGATATCCAATTTGCATCACTGTACCCCTCTAGTACAACTGGATATCTCGAATAATGTAACCCGTAAGTTAGCGTGTATTTCAGGTAATCAAGTACCCAATTCAATGCCTTCTAGTGATCATCACTCGGATTAAGAGTAAACCTAGCCAACTTATTGACTGCATAAGCAATATCAGGTCGGGTGCAGTTTGTTATGTACATCAAACTACCGATCACCTGTGCATATTCCTTCTGGCATATGGGTGCACCGTGATTTTTATCAAGTTTTTGATTTCTATCCATTGGTGACTTTATAGGCGAACTGTCATACATCTCGAACTTTCTCAAAATATCCTCGATGTAGTGAGACTGAGATAAGTCCAGTCCGTCAGACGTCTTAGAGATTTTTATCCCTAAGATGACATCTGATACCCATATCATTCATGTCGAATCATTGTTTCAACATGTTTTTACTCTCTAGAATTATGCTAGAACCCCTGTGATTAACATGTCGTCTACATACATGCATATTATAACAAATGAGTCAGAGTTACCTTTCATGTAGACACATTTGTCACACTCATTAATGGTGAAACCCTTCTATAGTAGTGTAGTATCAAATTTTTCGTGTCATTACTTCGGGGCTTGTTTCAGCCCGTACATAGATTTGACAAGCCGATAGACTTTCTTCTCTTGCCCTTGAACCACATACCCCTCGGGTTGGTCCATATAAATTTCTTCTTCCAAATCACCATTTAGGAAGGTTGTCTTGACATTCATTTGATGTATCTCAAGGTCACGTAAAGCTGCGATCACAATTAATACCCGTATGGACGTTATCCGGGATACCGGGGTGTACATGTCAAAGTAGTCAAGACCTTCTTTCTGCCGATAACCCTTGACTACCAACCTGACCTTGTACTTATCTATAGACCCATCTGCGTTATACTTCCGTTTGAGTATCCATTTACAACCTAACGGTTTATTTTCCGGAGGAAGATCAACCAACTCCCAAGTATGGTTATGCAGAATGGAGCCTATTTCACTCTCAATAGCTTCTTTCCAGAGCGGTGTCTCTGGAGTTGACAATGCTTCCAGCAATTATCCTTGGTTTCTCATCAACCATATAAGCTACAAAGTCAGGACCGAAGGATTTATCCTTCCTGGCCCTTTAACTTCGTCTTAGCTCCATCTCTGGAGTCTCCAAGTTTTGAGAATCTAGAACACTAGATTCTGGATATTCAGCCACTTCGAGATCCACTAGATCTGAACCATCTAGATCCGGGCTGTCAACGACTCCCAGTTTCTGAGAGCTTTGTTCATAACTTCGTTTGCGAGAGGTTATGTCATTTTCCTTTCTAGGAAAGGTACCTTCAAAGAATTGAGTATTCCTTGATTCTATGATTGTACCCCTGTGGATATCTGGAATATCTGACTTATGCACTAAGAAGCGATAAGCACTACTGTTATTTGCATATCTGATGAATATGCAATCTACAGTCTTAGGCTCAATCTTGACCTGATTTGGCTTAGGTGCTTCAACCTTTGCTAGAAAACCCCATACCTTTAAATATTTATAGGTGGGTTTCTTTCCCTTCCATGATTCATATGGAGTTTTGTCCTTACCCTTATGTGGGACTCTGTTAAGAATCGTATTAGCGGTAAGGACGGCTCCTCCCACATGTTTTGGGGAAGACCGGAATTGATGAACAAGGCATTCATCATTTCCTTCAATGTGCGGTTCTTACGTTCCGCCGTACCGTTCGATTGAGGTGAGTATGGAGCCGTCGTTTGATGAACAATGCCTTCTTGGGCACAATATTCCTCAAATGACACTACATATTATCCCCATCTATCGCTACTAATGGATTTAATCTGCATGCTTAGTTGGTTCTCAACTTCTGCTTTGTAACGTCAGAATGCTTCAAAGGCTTCATCCTTACTTTTCAACAAGTAAAGGTAACAATACCTTGTGTTATCATCAATGAATGTCACAAAGTACTTGTTCCCCCCTCTAGTTTGTGCAAACTTCAAATCACATATATCTGTGTGAATAAGTTCTAGAGGAGCGGTATTCCTTTCGACGGATCGAAAAGGAAGTTTTGTGAGTTTTGCCTCTATGCACACCTCACACTTATATTGAGGGTTTACGTCGATAGATGGCAACAACTCCAACTTTACCAACTTTTGAATGGACTTGTAGTTGACATGTCCTAATCTATGATGCCATAAATTAGAGGACTTAAGCAAGTAAGATGAAGAGACTTCAATATTATTTCTTTTACATAATACAGACATGGTGTTCACTTTGAAGAGGCCTTCACAGACGAATCCTCTTCTCACAAACGTTCCATTCTTAGTGACTACAAATTTATTAGACTCAAACACTAGCTTAAAACCATCATTAACCAATAAAGGACCTGAAATTAAATTTCTTCTAATCTCAAGAACATGCATCACTTCCTTCAGAGTGAGCTCCTTTCTAGAAGTCATCTTCATGACTACCTTTCCTACCCCCAGCACGTCAGAGGAAGCGTTGTTGCCCATGAACAGGTTCTAGTTTGTAACCGGTGTATAAGTGGAGAAGGCATCTCTGTTGGAACAGATGTGTCTTGTAGCACCTGTATCCATCCACCATTGCATAGGATTCTCAACCAGGTTTGCTTCTAGCACCACCGCTGAGAACTCCTCAATCATGTCGTCCAGAAACTGGTCCTTGACAACGTTAACCTGAGCCTTTCCCTTAGCCTTGGCCTTCTCTTGTTGCTCAGTCTTGAGCTTGCGGCAGTCCTTAATCATATGACCAGGTTTTCTACAGTGGTGACAGTTTCCTTTGAACTTCTCCACTGCTTGGGTTTTGCCGTCTTTCTGAAACTTGCGCTTCTTGCTTAGGTTCCCTTTAGTCTCAGCCAAATTTGTCTTTGCCTCAGCGGGTTGTTTACCCCTAGGCAAGGCCTTCTTATTATCTTCCTAAATTTGGAGTTTGATAATAAGTTCTCTAAAGGTTATCTCCTTTGTCTTGAGCTTTAAGTAGCTCATAAACTCATTCCACGAATGAGGTAACTTTTCAATCGGTGATGCAACCAAAAACTGCTCGTTTGGCTTTATACCTTCCAAATCCAGGTGATGTAAAATCATTTGGAATTCCTGGACTTGGGACATCACTGTCTTACTATCCACCATTTGAAATTTCAGAAATTTCTTAGTACCTGCATCTTGTGCGTTGTACTTTTTTTGTAGTTTCTCTCATAACTCTTTGGCAGTGCCAACGGTGGAATACACCGTGTAGAGAGGGTCTGACAAGCAGTTCAATATGTAATTCTTACACATGAAATCACTATGACTCCATGCATCAAGAACCATCTTCATGCTATTAATGACATGGATACCTAGCCCCCTTCACCCGTTTCAGAAGGCGAAGGGTCCATTTCATCTCCAGCTTGTGGAGGATCTTCTGTTAGGAAACGTGTCATTCCCATAACAGTCAGATAGAAGAGCATCTTTTGTTGCCATCTTTTGAAGTTTGACCCCATGAACTTTTCAGGGCGTTCATGGTGAAATCCAGCGAGTGGAGGAGCGGCAACATTCCCTTGAGCAGCAGCAAAGGCGTTGGATGAGCCTTGAGCAACCGGAAAGGCATTTGGAGTGCCTTGAGCAGTGGGGAAGGCAGATGGATTGCCTTTAGCAGCAACAGCAGAATCGAAGCAATTTGATTTATACCGGTCATCTTTCTAACTTACTTACAACAAATCTTGTCTTAAAATTATTGGGATACAATTGTTGTAGAGAACGGGAAGTAAGCAACTATTACAATAGTAAGAAAGGATAAACTAACTATTACAATAAACTGGAAACCAATAACTTAACTGATTGCTTCTGTGATTCGCTGAGTCGAGTGATGACACTCTTTCTTTAAGACAAGATTGCCCTGTATATCTCTTTTTACGGTGTTGAGCAATAGTCTCCCAAGATACAGCAACAACTTTAACAAGTGAGCAAATGAAACTCAGGTGTTACTCTTGAAGAACTTTGAGTATAGTAACTTTACTAGAGAGGAAAAATATGAAATCAGAAAATCTGGAGCATTTTCTCAGTGTTGAGTGCAGTGTTTCAATTGAGCCAAAGGCCTCAATTTATAGTGTAAGTAGAAGACCCCTCAACTAGCCAACTAATGACCTTCAATAGCCATGTAATTGCACTTAATTGAGAGGTTACATTCAACCAAATAATGGTTGAATTCATGTGTCAAGTAATGGAGAATCAATGCTCCAAAACCAGCCCAAAGGTCAGATTTTTCCAACTTTCCGTCGCAGCTTTCTGCCTCCGAAGCGCCGCGGGATGTGGCGCCGCGGCCCTTCACGGCTCTGCGGCAATTTCTGACTCGTTTCATTTTACACTTTGTACACTTCTTCGTTCATTTACCAACGTGGAATACTTTGTCATTTGGCCAATAACCGTCCATAATTCTATGTCTCAAACGTATTACATACGTACCAATATCTCTTTCACTAATGAAATTTGCGACACTTGGCACTATGTGTGCACGTGTGTGGAAACGACGTTTCCGACGTGCGGGCCCAATCGTTTGAGTCATAAATTAATGGGATATACTTATTTCCACATTTAGTAAATTTCCAAGAAATCCAACACGGATACGACAATAGTTTTGGAGAGTTCGAGCAACGTTGTAACATCTTTAAATTTTTAACTACCAATACCTGTTTTGTGACAAAATGAACTACATTAATATCGACCACGTCCAAAGATCTATCTCACCAGTATTTCAAATATTGGTTCAGTATTCACAAATATTGATAGCCAAATCAAATTTTGTAAGGTTTAACAAACGACTATCGAAGACTTATTTTATGGACGAAAATAAGAAGCAGTACATGTAACTTGTAAGATATTCTAATTATGCAAGGGAATAGGTTTAAATCGTTAGGATTTGCCTGAATTTTTTAAATATTGGATTCTATCATAATTGTGTTTTACTTTAAAAAGGATTTGTTGATGAAAATATTTTTTTTTGTAGAATATGACTCTACCATATTTAACTTCTATAAATAGAAGATTTTTTCTTCTCATT
The DNA here is from genome assembly GCA_034509755.1 of Anisodus tanguticus. Lineage (NCBI taxonomy): Eukaryota > Viridiplantae > Streptophyta > Magnoliopsida > Solanales > Solanaceae > Anisodus > Anisodus tanguticus. The sequence continues at coordinate 41,484,248 of CM067555.1, forward strand.
CAATAACACAATGCATCAACAATGTAGTCATTTAGAGATTTTTTTAGGGAGAGATTTTTACTCTAAATAGCTTTAGAATATTTTTATACTAGTTTTATCATATGTATATCAATTGACCAAACCATATCATCTTTTTATAGTTTTTCTTTTGTAGTCTTATTATCGTCGTTTAAGATTTGTAATTATTAGCTTTCGCATAACGTCCTTTTGATTCCAAAATAAATCAAACCCTTGAATTATTTGCTTTTTTCTTTAACTTTGGCTTTGCTAGAAACTGGCAACAAAAACACTCTCTCAACGACCAAACACTTGATGTTACTAGGAAGAATTTGTTGAGTTCCAACCATACGTACTGTGGTTCCTGACTTCCTGTCGATTATTTGAATGCTTAGCTCCTATTTGGTTATAAATTTTGAAAGTATTTTTTCAAAAGAAAATTGAAAACATTATTTATATATGAAGTTTGATCAATTTTTTAATAAAAATGGAAAAACATCATGTGAAACTACTGACACTTGTTAAAGCTAGTTAATGAAAAAAACTAGCCAAGTTGGTGTGAATGAGAAATGGAAGGCAACCTTTCCGAACAGTCACCAACCTATTCCGAAGAGGCACCTTCAAGGCTATATAAACTAAGGCAATGCCTCATTTTAAAGATACCAAAACCAAAAATTTCTGCATCTGAAATTATGCATTCTTTTTCCACAAATAAAACTATCGAGTCTTACTGTGTTTCGTTGCCAACTTTGAGTTCGTCGAAGTCGAAGGCGTTTGACGTACCGCTACTCCTGCGACAGGTATATCCGTTTTATCCTGGGAGGAAGTAATCCATAACCTCGGGTACAGTGAGGGGATTAAATTCCTTAAGGACACACAGTGAATTCTGTGGTCTCGGATATTTTCTTACTTCTGTATTATTTTTCCAGTTTCTGTTTTTTTCTGGTTTTTGTCTTTCCGTTTGGTTTCTGTTTTTCCTGATTTTTTGAACACATGCACAACAACAAGCTTAAGGAATTTAATCCAAATTTCTGTGTTCATTTGTTCTTGTTTAACAATTACAGAACATTGTCGGAAAAAAAAAGGTGTATGTTTGTTGTTTCGATGTAACGAACTTGTATGTTGTTTGGAGACTAAAATCTTCGGATTTTCTACTCCGGTTGAGATTAAAGTTTCCATAACTTTCTACTCCGTTGGGTACTTGATTTGAAGATATAAGAACTTCATCAAGTATACAACATACAATTTACTGGGAAAAAAAAAGTGTATGTTTGTTGTTTCGATGTAACGAACTTGTATGTTGTTTGGAGACTAAAATCTTTGGATTTTCTACTCCGGTTGAGATTAAAGTTTCCATAACTTTCTACTCCGTTGGGTACTTGATTTGAAGATATAAAAACTTCATCAAGTATACAACATACAATTTCTTGGAAAAAAAAGGAAAAAAAAAAGGTGTTTGTTGTTTCGGTGTAACGAACTTATATGTTGTTTGGAGACTAAAATCTTCGGATTTTCTACTCCGGTTGAGATTAAAGTTTTCATAACTTTCTACTCATTTGGGTACTTGATTTGAAGATATAAAAACTTCATCAAGTATACAACATACAATTTCGCATTTCGTTTCAAGTATTTTAAATCTGTTTGTGTAACCTTGATTCGGTTTGAAGAAATAAAATCTTCACCGTTGTGTATTATAATTGTTGCTGTCAAAACTGATTTAGTTCGATAATTTATGGCATTCACGTTTAGGACATGTCAATTATAGAACCTTGCGAAAAATGATTAGTTTGAAAGTATTGCCTAAGTTTGAATGCAATCAATCAAAATGTCAAATATGTGTTGAGTCTAAGTATGTTAAACATCCTTATAAGTCAGTTGAAAGGAATTCAAGTCCTTTAGACTTAATCCATACAGATATTTGTGACATGAAGTCAATCCCATCTCGTGGTGGGAAGAAGTATTTCATAACTTTTATTGACGATAGTACGCGGTATTGCTACGTTTGTTTACTTAATAGTAAAGATGAAGCAATTGAAGCATTCGGGCAATACAAAAGTGAAGTTGAGACTCAACTTAACAAAAAGATTAAAATGATAAGGAGTGATAGGGGCGGTGATTATGAATCTCCTTTTGAACAAATATGTTTGGAATATGGCATTATTCATCAAACAAGCGCCCTTACTCGCCACAATCAAACGGAATTGCGGAAAGGAAAAATAGAACCATGAAAGAAATGATGAATGCCTGTTAATAAGTTCGGTTTACCCCAGAACTTGTGGGGGAAGCCATTCTAACAAAGCTAGCCGAATACTCAATCGAGTGCCCCATAGCAAAACAAAATCTATTCCATACGAAAAGTGGAAAGGAAGGAAGCCCAATTTGGGATACTTCAAAGTGTGGGGGTGTTTGGCCAAGGTGCAAGTTCCTAAATCCAAAAGGGTAAAAATAGGACCTAAAACCATTGATTGTGTTTTCATAGGATATGCCACAAATAGTAAGGCATATCGATTTCTGGTTCACAAATAAGAAAATCCCGACATTCAGGTAAATACGGTAATTGAATCAGATAATGCTGACTTCTTTGAAACCATATCCGTATAAAAAGGAATGTAAGTCGTCTAGCAAAGAATCTAAACGACCTCGGGAAGAAACAAAGGAAAATATTCCTGATGAGGAAAAACCGAGACGCAAAGACAAATGTCAAAGGACGTCTACTTCATTTGGACCAGAATTTCTAACATTTTTGTTGGAGAATGAGCCTCGAACCTTCAACGAAGCTATGTCTTCATCGGAAGCTCAATTTTGGAAAGAGGCAATCAATAGTGAGATAGAATCCATCTTAAACAACCATACTTGGGAATTGGTTGACCTTCCTCCAGGGAATAAACCTTTAGGTTCCAAATGGATTTTCAAGCGAGAAAATGAAAGTGATGGTACTATTGATAAATATAAGGCAAGACTAGTTGTTAAAGGGTTTAGACAACGAGAAGGTCTTGATTACTTTGATACATACTCGCCGGTAACGAGGATTACATCTATTCGGGTGTTAGTAGTGTTAGCCGCCGTGTACGGTCTTGAAATCCATCAAATGGATGTGAAAACAAGCCTTCTTAAATGGAGAGTTAGAGGAAGAAATTTACATGGAACAACTTTGAGGGGTTTGTAGTTCCGGGGAAAGAGAAGAAGGTGTGTCGACTTGTTAAGTCTCTTTACGAACTAAAACAAGCACCCAAACAGGTGGCATGCAAAATTTGACCATACAATCTTTGTCAAATGGATTCAAGATAAATGAGTGTGATAAATGTGTCTACATTAAGAACACTCCACACCACGTAGTCATTGTTTGTTTGTACGTGGATGATATGTTGATAATGAGTAACGACATTGCTAACATAAATGCTACTAAGCGCATGCTTGCTAGTAAGTTTGATATGAAAGACTTAGGAGTTGCCGATTTAATTCGGGAATTAAAATCCATAAGACTCCTCAAGGTCTAGCATTGTCTCAATCTCATTATATTGAAACGGTACTTGAAAAGTTCAAGTATTTGGACTTTAAAGTTGCAAAGACGCCAATTGATATGAACCTTGCTCTTGCAAAGAATAAAGGTGAAAGTCATTCTCAATTGGATTATGCCGAGTGTTGGGAAGTTTGATGTATATCATGAACCGTACGCGACCGATATTGCATGTGCTATAAGTAAACTAAGTCGCTACACTAGTAATCCCGACCAAAAACATTGGTGGCAATGAAACGAGTTTTGGGGTATTTAAAACATACTCAAAACTTTGCTTTGCATTATAACGGGTATCCTGATTATTGAAGGATACGGTGATGCAAATTGGATCACCGGTTCAATCTGAAACTAAATCCACAAGTGGATATGTTTTTACCATAGGTGGAGGAGCAAGTGTCTTGGAAGTCATCCAAAGCAGACATGTATCGCCCGCTCCACAATGGAATCTCGAGTTCATAGCTTTAGACAAAGCCGGTGAAGAAGTGAATGGCTCCGGAATTTCTTAGAAGATATTCCATTTTGGCCCAAACCGTTGGCTCCTATATGCATACATTGCGATAGCCAAGCGGCAATAGGAAGAGCGGGAGCCTTATGTACAACGGAAAGTCTCGTCACATACGACGAAGACATAATACCGTTAGACAACTACTCTCTAGTGGAATTATCACAATTGACTATGTTAAGTCAAGAGATAATGTGTCGGATCCACTAACTAAAGGCCTAACTAGAGAGGTAGTTGAAAGATCATCAAGGGGAATGGGACTATGGCCGAGGACAAGTCATCGTGACGGTAACTCTACCTAGAAGATTGGAGATCCCAAGATCTAGGTTCAAAGAGATCAAACAAAGTCATTAATGACGGTTCAACATTGTCACAATAACTCTTTGGTCCATTCTCGTGATGAGACAATGTTCGCACCAGGATAAAGCATTGCGGCTTTTTAATGGTTCCTAAGTTTGGTACGGGGTATATCAAATAGTGTATCTACGGGATGACACATTTAGGAATCACCTATGTAAGTGTGAAGTGTAAGCCGCTTCAAGGAGAATTATGTAAGGCCAATTCTCTACGCACTTATGAACTGTGCGGTGTTCATGGCTGAAACGAACAAAACAATGAGAACCAAAGACGGTTAAAGGGTTAATTGTGTGACATGTGGTTGTCTAGGTATACACCAAAGCTCGACGGTTCAAGGATATCACATCTACCGATTGACCGAGCATATCCGACATATGTTCACTACGGAAAGTTCAAAGAGAAATCTACTTATCCGGATGCGATTAATCCTTGCTTACGAATCACACGAGCTTTTTTGTCATGCATATTTTTCATCATATAGCCATTCCCCATTCATGTGGGGGATTGTTAAAGCTAGTTAATGAATAAAACTAGCCAAGTTGGTGTGAATGAGAAATGGAAGGCAACCTTTCCGAACATCAATCACCAACCTATTCCGAAGAGGCACCTTCAAGGCTATATAAACTAAGGCAATGCCTCATTTTAAAGATACCAAAACCAAAAATTTCTGCATCCGAAATTATGCATTCTTTTTCCACAAATAAAACTATCGAGTCTTCTTGTGTTTCGTTGCCAACTTTGAGTTCGTCGAAGTCGAAGGCGTTTGACGTACCGCTACTCCCGCGACGGGTATATCCGTTTTATCCTGGGAGGAAGTAATCCATAACCTCGGGTACAAGTGAGGGGATTAAATTCCTTAAGGACACACAAGTGAATTCGTGGTCTCGGATATTTTCTTACTTCGTATTATTTTTCAGCTTTTCTGTTTTTTTCTGGTTTTTGTCTTTCCGTTTGGTTTCTGTTTTTCCTGATTTTTTGAACACAGGCACAACAACAACACTCAATGGTCCAAATTTTCCCAAAATTCATTTTGTAGCTCTAAACTAATCTCAACTCATTTTCTAGTCTCCTTTTTAAGTTCTTGACAATTGCTTGTCTCTTATTTTCATCAATATCTTTGTTGTCTCTGTTTTTTGTTATTTGTTTGTTTCCTCTTAATTTTAATTTCCTTTTTCATTTAGTTTATCTTCTTCATTTTTTGTTCTTTCTTTATTTTTATCTTTCTCTTCCTTTTGTAAAGATATAAATAAAATACAAAAATAAAAATATTAAATAAATATTTTAGATTAATAAAATATAAAAAAATAATTATATAATTAGATTACAACAAGAAATAATATAAGAAACGTACTAAAGTCACTAGCTTATTTATTAAAATTAAAATTAATAAAAATATATTTTTATAACTTTTGTGTTTTGCAAATGAAAAAAAAAGTAATATGTATCTAAAATATGACTCAATTTTTTAAAATTATTTTTATAATTTTCTAAATATAATATAAAAACTATCAAAATTAAGCTTAAACTCTATTTGTTGATTTCCTTAATAATTTTTTTATTGTATACTTCCTCCATCCCAATTTATGTGATATAATTTGACACGACACGGAGTTTAAGAAATAAAGGAAGAGTTTTAAATCTTGTAGTCTAAAACAAGTCAAAAATATTTGTGTGGTTATAGATCATCTCGTTAAGCGTAAAATGTAAATGTTAAAGTTAAAGTATTGCAAAATAAAAAAATGTATCATTCTTTTTGGGACGGACTAAAAAGGAAAGTGTATCACATAAATTGGGACAGATGTATTATTAAATAGAAGCGTGGTAAAAGTGTTAATAAACTAAACATTTCAAAAATTTGAACCTTCTCTGATAATGTAATAGTTTATCAATGATACTCTTTTTGTACAACTCAAACCTCCAAAACCCTAAATCTTAATCTCTCTTCTTGAACCCTTCCATCACCTTACCACATATTCTCTCTATCTCTTCTTTTTTTCCAACATATGTATAGAAATTGTATCGTTGTAGTATAGAATATATATATATATAAAATGTATCATTGATGTATAGAATATGTATCCCTATAATATGTGTATAGAAATTGTATCATTGATGTATAGAATATGTATTCATACAGTATGTGTATAGAAATTGTATCATTGTTGTATATGATATTTATCAATACTGTATACGTATAGAAATTGTATAATTGATGTATAGAATTTGTATCCCTACAATATGTGTATAGAAAATTGTATCATTATTTATAGAATATGTATCATTGTTGTATAGAATATGTATCGCTATTGTATATGTATAAAAAATGCATAATACGTATATAAACTGTATCATTATTGTATAGAATATGTATCCCTACCTTATGTGTATAGAAACTTAAGAAACTGTATTAATATTATATAATTTGTGTATAATAAATCTATAATCAATATATATTTACTAATTATGCATATTATATAATTGTTGGAAATTTGCCTTTGGCGGGAGTTGCGACCGACCAACTTTAATGGCTTAAACACTAGTGTAACGTATGTTGGAGAATCCGGTTCTTCACACATGCATGATCTACTAAGTACGTAGATAACCGTAGGGCCAAGAATCGTCAAATTTCATTGAGAAATGAAAGAGATATTGGTTCACGAAGTAAGGTGTTTGAAGCATGGAAAGTGTGGTATTGTGTGTAATTCTCCCACATCGGTAGAGGAAGAAAGAATTGTTGTGTATATAAGATTCGAAATTGGTTTGGGGTTTGGGACCCCAAAGGGTATCCCATGTGTTTGAGGGAGGACCTAGATGTGCTTCGGTTCAAGTAAAGACCACACGCGCGCCGCCGCCGCCCGCCCGTCCGGTCCGGTTCGGTTCGGGTTCACGGGTTCACGGGTCACGGGTCACGGTCACGGTCACGGGTCACGGTCACGGTCGGTCACGGTCACGGTCACGGTCACGGCCGTGGGTGTGGGCCTTCGATATTATCTTTTTGGGCCGAAAACTTTGCCGTAAGTACAGTTTGATCCCGAAGTTTCAGATGTGCGATTTGGACCGAGAATTCTTTCGGATGTACAGTTTGGTCCCTAAAGTTTCAAGATGTACAGTTTGGTCCCCGAAGTTTTCGAAAGTTGGAATTTCGACAATCAAAGCGAGAAACGTCCAAGCTCTCAATTCAGCCATTTATTTTGGTCGAATTACTCCTCCTATAATGGCCAAAACAGTTGGTCTTTCACCATTTATGTTGGTGACTTTACTACCTCCATAATGGCCATTATTTGGCTATTATGGAGGCCAGCCCCTCCCTCACCTATATAAACACACCCTTACACCATTGTTGAGAACCACAAAAAGAGCAGAAAAATAACAGTTCATAAAGCTCACGAAAATACACAACAAAAACAGTTTTTCTTCCTACAACTTCCAAGCATCATTTCGTTACTCAATATTCTTCACGGTAGCTCTTGAGTTTCCTTTGCTCAAGGGTTCCATTGTTGTTTTATCTTGGGAGACAAATTGTCCAGACGTATAAAGGATACATACGGGGCAATATTGTCTTAAGGACAGAGTGCCACACTCGACTCAAAAAACCAGTTTCCATTTTTTCGTTTTCAACAAAATTGTAATTTCAGCTTTGTGGTTATCTTGTAATTTTCAGATTACTAGTTGAACTATTGAATCTTTGTTTATCCTTTCGAATACTTGTAATAGTTATATACTTCCCGTACCGCTTTATAAAGTACCATAGAGCAAAATCTCCCAACAATAATTACTACACATATTATACATATTTTAAGGACGTAGTTTCAAAGTCCCCGAAGAAGAAAAATAAGAACAATGAAATAAGAATAGGCCTGTAAGGCCAAAACAGCCAAATTTAGGTGACAAACTTCCAACAACAAAATTGACATACCGAAACATTATATTTCTCCATGTGGCTTCATTATTTATAACTATTATAGTATGTATTTGATTAACAATTAAGGGAAATATTTTCATCGGAATATTTTTTCCAGTAGAGTTCAAAAATTGGCCGGAGACCGAAAACTTCATCAGTCTTTGACCTCTTCCCACCAGATATGGGAAGTACTGGTCAATGGAAAAAAGTAAAGGGAACTTAACGAAGTAACTAATATAATAAACTTGGTTGATTACATAATTGTATGAGAAAATGGATATTGATCCATTTTGCTTGGTGACAATGATGGAGAAAAAGTGCTCCCATGACATAACTGGATGATAAAGGAGGGGAACTTAAAATCCAGCTGGAGGCCTGCAGCGTGGGTTCGAACCCTGGTGGGAGCAATTTGCTCTCTTTTGAGGTAGGACCTTGTAGGTGATATCAGTGACTCTGTTCTCAAACCCCGATCATTCATGCACATCCCGCGATTTACTGATAGTAGTTCTGAGGGACCGGAACTACTACCTCCAGGAATAGTCTGACGTAAACCGGGAAGTTAGATATAAAAAAAATGATGGAGAAAAAGTGGGGAGTGGAAGTGGTGTTGTCTTGTCTGTAGTACAAATAGAGGATAGAGAGAGCAACGAAATGATGACGGAGAAATTTCTGTTGGGTCAAACGGCAAAAACAAAGTAAAAGAGAGATGGGGGAGAGAGAGAGCATCGAGGGATGAGGCTAGTGTTGGAGGGAGAGTATAGAGTGAAATTTTAGGTTTTGGTTAAATATATCTTTATTTTGGGCCTAATGTTTATTTCGAATCATTTACTTAAAATGGAGCTTTTGGGGGCATTTTCTTTTGTTGGTGGTCACACCATGTCCTTTTCTCAATATTTTATTTATAAACTGAAAGAATTTCTACAATCTCTACAATAACTCTCTTATTCTCTCTTGTTTTCTCTTTTTATGAAAATAGCTATCAGCATCTCTATTTATAATAGTAGAAAACATATTTTAACTCAAAACATGAAAACATATTCTTGTATTAATTTTACTATAAATTCTAACTAGACATGAATTAAAATATCAAATCCTAACCAATTTTGATTCATATAGTTTTGAATTATTATTTCCATCATTCTCCCGTAATTAAAAATTGTATATCGAACCATATATCCAATTTCATTCAATTGTTGTGACTACTATGTCTCCTCCCACTACCCCTAATACTTCTGGTTCATCCACAGGTGTCTTTGACAACCCTCATCCACCTTCATCGTCTTCGTTTCATCCGATTTTTATCGTTACCAACATCAAGAATTTCATCCTCATAATTCTTGACCAAGAAGACTATCAATATTCCATGTGGGTAGAACTATTCTATATCCATGCTTGCGCGTACAATGTGCTCGACCACATTGATGATTCTATTCCTCGCCCCACGGATGTAGCAGACTCGACATGGCATCGCCTTGACGCCATCGTCAAGCAGTGGATATACAAAACTATATCAAAAGACTTGCCGTGTACTATCATGAAAACATGTGCTTCGGCGCGTGAACTTTGGGTGCGATTAGAAAAAAAATTCAGGACAATAAAAATACTCGGGTCGTGTATTTGGAGGAGCAATTCAACAATACGCGTCTCAGGAATTTGAACAACATGTCCGAATATTGCAAACAATTGAAACTCATCGGTGACCAACTTTCCAACGTTGGGACATCTATTTCTGAAACAAAGATGGTGCTACAACTCGTTGCTGCCTTACCGAAAGGGGAATACGACATTATCGCCAGGCCGACCCACTGCCGAGTTTCAACAAGGCACATTCACAACTGCTATTGGAAGAGATCCGACGTGCTAAACAAGATGAGCACAATAAAAAAGCTTTAGCCATTGAAAGCATGTACAACCGGCGACCAACGCCACCCAACCACCGCCGCCGGACCACCAGCGGCAGTGTGACAACTGTGGCAGAGGACGAGGCGGCAGAGGATGAGGCAATGGCAAACATAGGAAGGGCGCGGCAGAGGCCAGAAGGCCCATTAGGCAGGCCCAACGAATGTTCCCTATCTCCAATCACAAACACTTTTTTGATTATGGTGGCTCGGAAATCTGGATGGCCCAAGTGAAGTGAACGGGCTCTCTCTCCGCATGCCCCTACCCAACAATTAAAGGCTCTATGCGGGCTCAAAGGCGCAAAATTGTTATTTGGAAACCATTTCAAGCAAATGTGCATTCCCTCTTTTTTCTCGACGAATAACCCCCCCCCCCCCCCCCCCCCCCCCGTCCGTTTTTTCTTTTGGGGGATCGATTAAACCAATTTTTATAAATTGGTCAGGCCCTACCCAACAGCAGGGGCCCAATTCCAGTAGGCCTGGATGCCAGGGATCATGTGATCCGACCCATCGATTAGGCAGGCCCAATAACCTGCTCATCAGGCCAACCTGGTCTCGGTCCAGCAGACTCCTCAAGCCCACAACCTGGCCCTAACTGATTTGGGCTAGGCACTCAATGCACTGAACCTTCAACAGCCCGACGAAAATTGGTACATGGACACCGGAGTCACATCTTATCTCACCCGCTCATCAGGTAATTTATCTTAAGTGTTTTAGTTAAAGCATCCTCAATTTATTACGGTTTGCAATAGTCACCGCATTCCAATTAAAGATTACGGTAATACACATACCAAACATCCCCACCCGCCTTTCTTCCTAAGCCATGTCCTTTACGCCCCCAACATCATTAAAAATTTGATCTTTGTTAGAAAATTCACTCGAAATAATTTCGTCTCTGTCGAATCGACCCGTTTGGTTTTTCTGTGAAGGATCTCAATACGGGGAAAATCCTTACTTGCTGCAATAGTGTGGGAAACCTCTACCCCTTCACTCAATCTTCCGCTGTCAGACCACAATCACCTACCTCACTTGCTGCAATCTCTCTGTCAACTTGGTATAACAGACTTGGACACCCAGGAGCACCTGTTTTTAATTTTCTTAGGACTAATAAGCGTATTCAATGTAATTATGGGAAACTTGCCCAAAACTGTTTTTCTTGCCCACTAGGCAAGCATACTCATCTTCCATTTATGTCATCCTTAAGTGTTTCGTTTTCTCCATTTGATATTGTTCATGCTGATTTGTGGACATCTCCTGTTGTTAGCTCACTGAGTCACAAATTTTATCTAGTTTTATTAGATGATTTTTCTCATTTTATCTGGATTTACCCACTAAAGTTCAAATCTGAAGTTTTTGCCAAGTTCTTGAGTTTCAAAAATTCATTAAAATTCAATTTGAAAAATCCATAAAATCTTTTCAATGTGATAATGGACGTGAATTTAATAATTCGTCCTTTCACAATTTTTGCTCAAATCAAGGCATGGTTTTCCATTTTTCATGTCCCACACTTCACCTCAAAACGAAAAGGCTGACCGAATTATACGTACCATCAATAACATGGTTCGTACACTCCTGTTTCATGATTGTCTTCCTCCCTCTTTCTAGGTCTATGCTGTTAAAATGATAGAATACCTCCTCAATATTTTACCCACTAGCATTCTCCAAAACAAGAACCCCACCGAAAATTTATACCGTAGGATCCCGTCCTATGATCAACTCAGAATTTTCGATTGCACGTGCTACCCCAATCTAGCCTCTACTACCCCTCACAAATTAGCCCCACGAACCACACCCTGTGTCTTCGTTGGTTTTTCACCTAATCATAAGGGTTATATGTGCTACGACTTGTCCAGTCATAAAATCATTGTCTCCCGCCACGTCACCTTTGATGAAACGAGTTTTCCATTCTCCAATATCCAAAAATTCAAACCACGGACTATACATTTCTCGATGACACATATCTGTCCCCTACCGTCAGATCATTGTTCAATCACCACCCCACTGTTCCGACCCCGTCGGCGTCTGCCCCAGTTGCCCAGTCACCAATTATTTCCGGCACCACCGCACCACCCAGTTCCCGATTCATCGCCCCAATGGTCGACCCACTCACTTCACCAACCTACTGCCACCAACTACCTTAGTCTCGGTCCAGTTACCCCAACCTAGTTACATCACCGATCCACTCTCATATTAGAACCCACTGTCCTAACACACTGCCTGAACTACCAAGCTCAACAACACCGTCTAACCAACAAAAAACTTCGACCCAAACTCACCACCCAAACCATGTTCATCTCCAGTCCCCGGTACTAACACCAACTGATGAACCCCAATAGTCACCCTCCATTTCAGAAATCCCGACTCAGTTGAACCGCAACCCACCAAACACACACCTTACACCACTGTCTACCCACCGTATGGAAACTCATGCTCAACACGGGGTTTTCAAGCCCAAGGTTCATTTTAACCTCTCCACACAATACATATCACCCATTCCCAAAAACCCACAACTAGCCAAACTAGACCCTAATTAAAATACGGCCATGCGCGAGGAATTTAATGTTTTAACAAAGCAACACACTTGAGATTTGGTACCTAGATCGGATGGGGTGAATGTGATAAGATATATGTGGCTTTTTCGGCACAAGTTCAGGGATAGTGGTGACTTAGAGCGGTATAAGGCAAAACTTGTGGCTAATGGCACTAATCAGCAGCAGGGTATTGATTATGGTGAGACATTCAGTTCGATTGTTAAACCGGCTACCATTCGCACAGTTCTCAGTATTGATATGGGTAAGCATTTGCCAATTCATCAGCTTGATGTCAAAAATGCATTCCTTCATGGGGACTTAAAAGAGACTATTTACATACATCATCCACTTGGTTTTGTCCATCCTGCAGCCCCCCAATATATATGTCATCTCCGAAAGTCACTATATGGCTTGAAACAGGCCCTCCGAGCATGGTATGAATGCTTTGCCATGTATATTATGCAGATTGGGTTTATATGCAGCAGGTGTGATAACTCTCTTTTCATTTTTCATCACGGTAATAACACTGCTTACTTACTATTATATGTGGATAACATTGTTCTCACCATCTCATTTGACGGATTGAAAAAAAAATCATTGCTTTACTCAAAACTGAATTTGCTATGATTGATTTGGGCAAGTTGAGTTATTTCTTGGGTATCTCAGTGACCAGATCTGCATATACTATGTTCTTGAGTCAGCGTAAGTATGCAGAGGAGATAGTATACATGGCTAAGATGACAAATTGCAAAGTTATGCCCACTCCGGTAGATTTGAAATCCAAGCTTAGTGTTGTTGATGGTGATCCAGTATCTGATCCTACGTTGTATAGGAGTCTTGCATGTGCCCTTTAGTAACTTACATTTACAAGGCATGTTATTGCATATGACGTTCAACAAGTATGTATGTTCATGCATGCACTGAAGGAGTCCCACTTTGCTGCTCTTAAGCGTATCATCAGATACATTAAGGGCACACTTGACTATGGGTTGCATCTTTACCCCTCTGCCCCGAGTTGCTCTCTTATACGGATGCAGATTGAGCAGGGTGCCGGACACGCGACGCTCTACTTCAGGCTATTGTGTATTTCTAGGGGACAATCTTATTTCCTGGTTTGCCAAGAGGCAAGCCGCATTATCCCGTTCGAGTGCTGAAGCAGAGTATCGAGGAGTTGCTAATGTAGTTGCTGAGATCTGTTGGCTCCGAAATCTTCTCTTGGAGCTCAATTGTCCATTGTGTAAGGCGTCTTTAGTCTACTGTGATAACATATCTGTTATATACCTATCTCACAATCCGGTTCAACATCAGCGAACCAAACATATTGAGATGGATATCCACTTTGTACGTGAGAATGTAGCTCTCGGTCTGATCAAAGTATTGCATGTGCCTTCCTCTTATCAGTATATAAATATTTTCACAAAGGGGCTACCTAGACAGTTATTCATCGACTTCAGATCCAGCCTTAGCGTCTGGCATCCTCCCGCTCCGACTGAGGGAGAGTATTAGCGAATATTCTCCGAATATTCACAGTATATTTTGTAATTATAATTGTTGTATATTTATGGTAACTTAAGATTCTTACTGTATTAAGAATCAACCTCTGTACAACTATATATATATTGTGAATTAATGAGAAGAATCTCCAAGGGAGATTATTCCAAACTTACAATATCATTTATTAGGTAATTCGAATGATAAAAAATAATTCGTAATGAATTTAAGTTATATGTATTTATACTCATTATTAGTCTAGTAAAAATTGATTTCCTCCGTTTCATATTGATTGTCATATTTTTCCTTTGCAACGCTTTTTAAGAAATCATAAATAAGAAGTATGTTTTTAGTTATTTATCCTTATCTTTTTTCAACTAAGATGCACTTCATTTAAGTATAAGACTAAGCTAATCTTGTTGATATTTCAACAATCATAATATCAACCAATAATCACTTGTTTAAATTTTTTAAATTCTTTCTATGCTATGTAATCAATATTAGTTATTTTCAAGAATACTTAGGGTCTGTTTGGAAAGCCACGTAGTAATTGGAATTGATATAATTACTAGGATAGTAATTACACAGCTTAGTAATTACACAATATAGTAATTACGATGATTATTTATTTGTCATAAGTTAATTACACTGTAATTCCAAGCGTACTGTTTGGTTGCACAAGTGTAATTACAGAGTTAAATATTTTAAATTAAAAAATAAAAGTTAATTATCAAAAACTAAATGTTAATGTTTGACAAATATATGTTCATATAAGAAATATTACTTAATTTTATCTATTGTTGTGTATTCAAGATACATATTATTTTGAAAATATAGAACTAAATAATTATAAATTTGTAACTAGTATTGTAAAAAAGTTGATATATATAAGCATACATTTTGCAATAACATCACAGACAACATGTTTGATAAAAATAATAATATTTACAACAATAATTTCATAATATTATTTAAATGTTAAAAAGTAATCTATCAACGATAACATCACTCATATAAGCTAAGTTTGCATATAACCTCATCCAACAACAAAATTCAACTTTAATGACATCACTAGCTCGTTATAAGTCAAGTTTGTGGATGACTTATCCTTTCTAAGATTATGAGGTGTATTTTTTTTTAAAAATAGATTAATAACATAGTACCTTAAATTTAAAAAACAAATAAGAAAGTTAACACAACTAAGTGAAATAAAAAAATTAAATAATAAAGAAGCACAAAATGAGAAATTATGTAGAAGAACATGAAGTAAAGGTTGAGAAATGAGAAATAAAAAATAATAATATATGGAAAAAAGAATTTACAAGTTAAAATACAAAATAAATAATAAATTAAAAAAAGAAGAGCCTTAGAAAATAACCTTGTAATTGCACTATGTAATTACCTGCAATTCTCAGTCCCCCGTTGAGAATTGAAGAGTGTGGTTACATCCTTTCAACTACACTCAATTACATGTTGATCAAATAATTACTTGGTCAAACAAACATGTCAAAACTGTGTAATTACACCAAATTACACCCAAATTCAATTATAGGGTGGCTTTCCAAACAAGCCCTTAATATTAAGGGCAAAATGAAAAAAAAATTCATCTTGATTTTATAAAATGAAAAGTATTTTTATTCATCTTCACAAGTAATATGGGACTGAGAGAGTAACTAATTTACTAAACTTGCTATTAGTCTACTCCCTCTGTCTCAACTTATGTGGTAAATTTCGAGAGTCAAGAATTTTCTTTTATGTAAATTTTATGTCTTTTAAATATTTTAAAATTTTAATTATTATAATTTATATTATTTTAACATAATTTTTAAATATATAAATATTCTTTTAAAAAATTTAATAGCCGAATTCACGGCGAAATTAATACATTTAACCCTGGAAATTCAAATGATGTTACTTAAATTAGGATAGAGGTAGTATATATATATATATATATATATATTTTTTTTTTTTTGCAGTGACAATAAATAGCTTAAATAATAATAAAAAAAAATAGAAGAGGAAGAAAACCGCTCCAAATCGAAATTCCAAAAGAAAAAACAAAAGAAGCGCGACCTAACAACTTCTCACTAGTCATGAGCTACTGCTACGCCGGCCGTTTGACTTCACCGCCGTTTTCCCTTCTTCCTCCGCCAACCACCGCCTTCTTCCATACCGCCACCGCTTTTCCTCCTCCATTCACTCCACTTAAAATCCAAAGACTCTATCTTATTCGACCTTCAGCCTGTCGAGATTACAACAACGGTAACGGCGGCAGTAACGGTGGAAATAACGGCGGAAGTAACGGCGGTGCCGGTGGAAACGGAGACAACAATTTCTTCAATTTCGATAAGAGAAAATCTCTTCTCTTCCTCCTTCCTTTTACTCGTAATAATGAAGATAGTTTTATTGATTCTATATTATCATGTAAACCTTTATTATTGTTCCTTGTATCAGTTACTTCTTCAATTACATGCTCCTTACTATTAGCTTCGTTCGTACAAGCGCAAACTAATAATAATGGAGGGGAAATTGTGTATGAAATTAGAGGAGGAAAGCGGCTTGAACTTGTACCTGATTATACAAAGGATGAATTTGTGCTTGCAAAGACAATGTGGTTAGACTCGAGATGGGGTAATAGTTTTGTTTCGAATTTATGGATTCAATGTAAGGAATTAACGATGAATTTGTTGCTTCCTGAGGGGTTTCCGGAGAGTGTTACAAGTGATTACTTGGAGTATGCACTTTGGAGAGGGGTTCAAAGTGTTGCTGCACAAATTAGTGGTGTTCTTTCCACTCAGGTACTATTCTTGTGTTAATTTCTTGTGAAATGAAAATTTTGCAATCCATGTAGTAGGCTTTTAAGATTTATTGGATTTAAATCATAAATTAACTTGGATTTAATTATATGAGGGTCTATTGGAAACAAAAACTACCTCTCTAACTCTCAAGGTAGGGCTAAGGTCTGCGTACAACCTACCCTCCCCAGACCCCAAATTAACTTGGATTTAATTATATGAGGGTCTGTCGGAAACAAAAACATCCCCTCTACCTCCAAAGGTAAGGTTTGCGTACTACCTACCCTCCCCAGACCCCACTTTATTGTTTTAGTCCAAATAAATATGGCGAGCTAATATAGCTGGATTAATTATTTAG
Source organism: Anisodus tanguticus (assembly GCA_034509755.1). NCBI lineage: Eukaryota > Viridiplantae > Streptophyta > Magnoliopsida > Solanales > Solanaceae > Anisodus > Anisodus tanguticus. The sequence goes on from CM067555.1 coordinate 41,501,595, forward strand.
GTCTAATAAATATGGATTTAATGGAAAAGGTCTAATTTTGTTGGGCTAGTTCGTTGATTTGGACTTTAATTGATCAGATGGTTCGTTAGCAAATCCATATTGTGTATTGAAGTAGTAAACAAGCCAACCATAGACATAATGAATGGGAAAAGCGACTTTGATAAGCTCAAGCAGTGAGGACATATAGATCTTTTTTAAGCCATTGTACATGCTTGACAAGACTGGAACTGCAAGGCTAAATCTCCGTCCAATTTCCATCATGCTCGTCATTTAAAGGATCCCGGTTGAATGAATTCACCATCTTTAGAGGAAAATACAAAGGTGCACAATGTACATGACACAAAAAGCCGTCAGACCCCATTCCAAGCTTAGAAAACATTGCTTCATGCGCACTTGACCACTTGGTTGCTTCAAGTATAACTCCAGGTGGATTATATGTCAACTTCAAGCGAGTAGATCATTTCTCCTTTATTAGTGGAGCAAGTTCATATCTCAAAGCTCTCCCTTGGATTATGATTCTCCCCTTCTTGAAGATGATGAAAGGTTGCAAACTAGTATTTGCAAGTTCGAGGAATAAATCTTTCATTTTCTCATAAACACTTGTGAGTTAGTTCCATAGCTTCAAGCACCACTTATTCACTAGGGATGACAATTGGGCGGGGTGGGTGCGGGGTGCACCCGCACCCGTACCCGCCAGAAAATTTTATACCCGTCACCTACCTGCCACCTGTGGTGGGTACATTTTCTACATCTATACCCGCCTAGGTGGATATATTTTTAAATCCACACCCGCTCCACCACCCAAGTGGATATCCTCAAAATTCATTATTATTGGGCTTATGGGCTGCTAAAATTATGTGTGCCAAATTATTTGGGCTTTAGATAAATATAAATTTGTATAAATAAAATTCTAGTTGACGGATATAAGGCGGGCGAGTTAATTTGGGGCGGGCGGTGGGATGCGGGGCGGGGCAGGCGAGTATAACAACAAATTCACTACCCACCCATACCCGCCTACTACCCGCCAAAGTTATACCCATACCCGCCCCAACTGAGGCGGGTGCGGTTCGAAATCCGTAAATTTATACCCACTTGCCATCCTTATTATTCACAATGAGAACCTCCAACAGGTAAACTCTCGAATGCCATGTAGATCCCAAACAGATATCAATAGCTCTCCGACTGATGTAAGCAATGTAATTGTCTTGGAACACCAAGCTTCAATAAATGCGTGCAGTATACTTGGATTTTGATCATAGGTGAAATAGAAAAGCATAAACGACTTCATAAATTCTTGTTGTACTCAAGGTCTCAGACCATTCCCTGTATGCCATGATATGATGATATTCACCGTCAATTTTCATAGTGCATGATCAATGTATCTCTCCTTGTATTATTCGGCATCCTAGGCTCGAAGGTTGCTTAAAACTTTCAATTTGCGCTGGTTAAGAGTCTGAGGAGACCATATTTTAGATGATTAATTAGAATTCTGGTGTGTTCTAAAGTCCAATTTGCCATTTGGAGAGAATTCCTCAAAGATGGCCATGTACTCGCATACCAACCAATAGTGGAGTATGAGAACAACTTGGTTAACACCCCGCTATCTTCAACTTCAATTGTGAGATATTTGTGTTTAGTAGACTGGGATGTGTACTCTCTGAAGTAAACCATCTCTTCAAAACTGCATAAATAATAGAAGTTTGGTTAATCTTAGATTTGTCACGACCCAAAATCACTAAGGCATGCGGACACCTACCATTTCCCACCTCGGAAGGCGAATCCATCTCCTAATCAATAATTGAACAAGTAAATAGAACAAGATAAACGGAAGTCTAACTCATAAATATCATAGGTGCGGAAGTACAATACTAATAATACCAGAGATCATACTGAGAAAGAGAAGAATTCCGTACGGGTACAACTATTATTTGAACGAAGTGAAAAAAATGTAAAAGGAATGGATAGGGAAGGAGTCCGGGCAGTGGATCCATCAAGCATTGCTCACCCTAGAAGACTTGACAACAGTCTCGGGATTAGTCTCGAGGAGTGAATGTGGAACCGGTCACGTACTCTGCACTAAAAAAGAATGCAACAAGGTAGTATCAGTACAAACACTATGTACTGGTAGGTATCATAAGCTGACAACAGTTAGCTAACGTATATAAAGGAAGAAACTGAAGAATAGACATGCTCACAATCAAGTACAAGTAATATCACAATCCAAGAATAAACAACCCAAGTATAGAGAATCGAATCAGAATCCAAGAGTATATGAATGTAAGGATGAGTAAATATGCAATGCAATGTCCAAGTGTAATCTCCGTACGCATGCTCCGGGTGGAATATCTCCACGTCCCGACAGTAATGACCCATGTGGGAACCACGAAGTCCATGTACCACTCTCACGATCCCGGCAAAGACATCGGGCATCAGACACTCTCACGATCCCGGCAAGGACCTCAGACATCAGACACTCATCTCCTTTTTACACTCTCCATTAAAGACCTCGAAGGCTACACTCTCTCACTTATCATCATTTCCAATCACAGTTCATAACAAATCATCATGTGAAATAAGAATGTATGCCATGCAGGATATTAATTACACTTGTCATAAAGTACACTTCACCATTTCAAGCCAATTTCCATTATCCTTTCATTTCCGATGATAATTGAGATATCAGAGAGAGATGAATGCAATACAAGTCACAAACATAGCAAATATGGCGACAAGCCCACAATTCAGTCAACAATACCAACCTAAATAATCCATCCCAAATTCTTACCCGAAGGCGTACATGCTTTCTCCGACAGTAACTAATTATACATACGCTTCGTTAACCAAAGTCTAACCAGAAGGTAAGCCGTAACCTACCTGGATGCCAAGAGGGAGCCATACACGATCACAGAGAAGCCTTGCCTCTCTGCGGGTCTCGGTAATACTCGAAGTCTAATCATTATAGAAATCTAAGTTAGAGACAATACCCATAACATTAGACTGTTCCTCGAATCCAACCAATTATGGGAAAATAAGGAAGTGGGCCCACGAAGGTAAAACGGTAATTAAAGGGTGAAATTGTTAAACCAACGTTCTAGAAGTTCGATTCTACTCTTCAATTGCTAAATTAGTTCAATAATAGGTCAACTACATTATTCAAGTCAAAACCCACAATTTGATAAAAATCCTAGAATTTTCCCCAAATCTCAAAAGGGTTTAAACTTGAAATTGGTCAATAAATTAACATATACTAGTCCATTACATCACTAATATACAATATCCATTGCCATAATCCAATTCACAACCCCAATTCCCCAATTTAAGCCCTCTTATTCTCAACAAGCCAAACCCTTTTTTTCCACTTCCGAAAACATGGATTAAGGTATAAAATAAAGGAATATACTAATAGAAATAACTAGGTTTAGGAATTACCTATGAGAAGTGCCTTGAAGGCACACCTTGAATCTCCCAAAAACCGAACTAAGAACTTGGAGGATGGAAAATGAGGCCTAAAACTCGTCTAGGTTTTTTTATCCCGCTGCTACAGTGCCTCTTTCGCGTTCGTGAGACCCTGCTCGTGTTCGCGAAGGATTAACATGATCCGGCCCCCGAAGTACTCATCGCGATCGCGAAAGAGACCCCCGCGAACGCGATGCACCGCAACTCACCTTCCCCCGAGACGCGTTTCCTCTCAAACGCGACCCCTACCATCGTGAACGCGATGAAGGAAACCAGACAACAAAACTAGATTTTGCTGTTTTCTCACCAACTTCAACTCGACCCATAGAAATCATTCGGAAGCCAATTAACACAAACCAAACATGCATACACACGTAAAAACACGCTATAGACTCACTCATAGTCTCGAAATTTCCATCGGAGGTCTATTTTATCGAGTCAACCCCCAATGACCAAAAACTAACTTTCTAATCAAATACCAAAAAGGCTCCCGAGTGTCTCGGGAACCGAAGCAACCACCCACCAAGTCATAAAGATCCTCCGGACCTTACGAAATCGACAAAATTCCAAAAATGGTCCGTTTACCAAAAGTCAACTATTGGTCCACCACTTTCACTTAAAGGATCTAATTCCTCAACTTCTACTGAGATCGTCCGATAACTTCGGAAATTGAGTCAACAAGGGTAAAATGGTAAAAAATGCACATAACAACCGAACGGGTCGTTACAAGGTTGAACCCAATCAACGAAAGAAAAAAAATATAAAAGTAACATTCTTGGGGGGTCTTAAGGCGGATACAATTTTGGTCCCTTCTACCTTAAGCTGATTTCTTCATGGATTTGTCCTTAAAAGGATTTTAATTTGCTAGTCCTAAAGCGGAGGCAATTGTAGTCAGTCGCACCTTAAGCTGGTTCCTTCTCGGATTTGTCCGTAAAAGGTCTCTAATTTGTCGGTATTAAAACGGAGATAATTTTAGTATCTCACACCTTACCTTTATCAAAAAAAAGTATCTTACACCTTAAGCTGGTTTATTCATAAATTTGTCCCTGATCTTTAATTTGTCAGTCTTAAGGCGAAGACAATTTTAGTGTCTCGCACCTTAAGTTGGTTGTTCATGGACGTGTCCTTAAAAGAATCTCTAACTTGCTAGTCTTAAGAAGGAGGCAATTCTAGTCTCTCGCACCTTAAGTTGGTTTCTTCATATATTTATCATTAAAAAGATCTCTAATTTGCCAATCTTAAAGTAGAGGCAATTTTAGTCTCTCGCACCCTAAGCTGGTTCCTTCATGGATTGTCCTTAAAAGGATTTCTAATTTGCCAGCCTCAAGGTGGAGGCAATTTTAGTCTCTCGTATCCTAAGCTATTTTTTTCATGGATTTGTACTTGTAAGGATCTCTAATTTGCCAGTCCTAAATTGGATGCAATTTTAGTCTCTAACACCTTAAGTTGGTTTAGAGGGTGTTTGGATTGACTTTTAAAAAATAACTTATAAGCTAAAAGCCATAAACTGGGAATACCCCTTTTGGCTTTTAGCTTATCTTTTGTACTCTTTTGGCCTAGAAGTAAGTGCTTAAAACACTTTTTATCTTTCTTAAACACCACAAAAAGTAGAGAAGAGCTTAAAAACCAAAAAACACTTAAAATAAGCCAATCCAAACACCCTCTTATTGACGAATATTTCCTTGAAAGCATCTCTAAATTGTCAATATTTAAGCGGGGACAATTTTAGTCTCTTTGACCCTAAGATTAGCTTCTTCATGCATAGCCAATTTCTTTGATCATGACCTTTCCTTCTTTTCTATTCCTACAAAAGAGGAAAAAAATAACAAAAGAAAACGCATGAAATAAAAAGATTGACATAGATGAACTCGAAGATGCCACACATTGGCTCAATAAACATGATTGCATGGGATTTGTAAAGATTTTTTGAAAGACATCGTTGTGAATTTGCGTATGATGTGGGATTAGTTGCAAAGGCGGCAGCAATGAGTTGTTATCAATAGGGACTCAGTAGAAGTCTTTAAGATCAAATATTCATGGCTCATCTCCTAAACGTGTTTGTGTATTGGTGGCGTAGCAATACAAGTTTGGAGTTGAGCTCCGTGGCAAACTCATCTTATGACCAATTAAATTGCATTTGTTATGAACTGCGCCGAATTTCAGTTTTTGGCCTTACATGTGTTGGACGCTAAACATATGTAAAGGTAGTTCTCAATTAAAAAAAAAGAAAAAACTCTTTATAAATGTAAAAGTCAAAGAGAACAGGAGTAAGCAATTAGAACTCTCAACATGACTGAAGTTGGCCCTAGTTTTGCATGAAAAAAAGAAAAGAAAGATTGTTGCTTAAATATTACTTCAAGCCTAGTCTTTAAACGCGACAAGTTTTGAAGTATGCGACATTCTAGACGTTTAAAATTTACAACAACAATATACCCGGTGTAATCCCACAAGTGAGGTCTAGGGAGGTGTACGCAGACCTTATCCCTACCATGTGAGATAGAGAGGCTGGATCCGATAGACCCTCGGCTCAAGAAAGGAATTTTTAAAAACTGATTTGACAAATACACGGGTAAAAGCTATGGTGAAAAAACATACGGTAGAAAAGAAAATTACTTACAACAAAAATCGTAAAAGAAACAACAGTAGTAATACAATTGTAGTATAAGATAATAATAGAACTTGGACTATTAAATCCAAGATATATTAGTCCAAATCAATATGGTGGGCTAATATAGTTGGATTAATTATTTAAGTCCAATAAATGTTGGTTTAACTAAAAGGTCTAATTTTGTTGGGCAACGTCTGTTGATTTGGGCTTTAAATGACGAACTGACTTTGTTAGCGCAAGAATTTTATCCTAGAGGCCCAAACTTGTGCCACATGTCAAATGACATGGTACACCAAGTCAAATGAAAGAGCCGGTAGGATGATGCCACATGCCAAATAACGTGGCATGCCAGTCACATCAAAGACCAATGAAAATATCTCACGTGTACAAGTGACATGTTTTGGACAATCAAATGTGGCCTTGTCACTACTTCAATATGATTGGTTGGTGATTCAAGTCAACCAATCAAATCTTAGGAAAGGTGTTTGTTCTCATCGCAATTCTTCTCTCCCACTACTATACATAGGGTTCCTCATAACTCAAAAAGATACCAAGATCCATAATAGAAAACAAGAGAGAGCTCGTGGATCAATAAAAGTGTAATAGATTATGGATGTGTTTGGTATTCAAATGTTTGGTTGGTCAAAATGTTTTGGAAGACGTTTTTTCTAGGAAAATAAGTTTCTTAAAAATGAGAAAAATGACTTCCCTAATGGATGTAGGGAAAACAAGTTCCATAAGCGACATTTCAAGTTCATTGTCTCCTCCCCACCCACCCCTTGACCATCCCTCCCCCGACCCCACTCCCCAACCCATAATGTTTTGCTGGATTACATATAAATGTTCTTGGAATAATATTTTTTTGCTTACTTACCAAACACTAGAAAATAATAAGAAACACTTGTGTTTCAAGAAAACACCCTTCATACCAAACACACCCTATATATACGCTTTTTTTTTCACCTTTGTTGTCTTGAATCATCTTAGGAAGAAAATCATAGGAGTGAAAAATGCTGATTGATTTTTATACTTTGTTATGTCTAGGCCTTGCTTTATGCTGTTGGATTAGGGAAAGGGGCTATTCCTACTGCCGCTGCTGTCAATTGGGTGCTTAAGGATGGCATTGGATATCTTAGCAAGATTCTTTTGTCGAATTATGGCAGGCATTTTGATGTCAATCCTAAGAGCTGGAGGCTGTTTGCAGACCTTTTGGAGAATGCTGCTTATGGGCTAGAGATATTGACCCCTGCCTTCCCACATCTGTTTGTTCCTATCGGAGCTGTTGCTGGAGCAGGGAGATCAGCTGCTTCCTTAATCCAGGTAATATTCTTGAAGCCAAGTGGGAATCTGATCATGATTAAAAAAGGGCTAGGTTCTGATCTGCATGTTCTTACTGCAAATGCACTATATTGCTGGTATTGTGTTTCAAAGATGTGCTGCAAGTTTCGCTTAGGTGTTTCATTAAATTTATGTAATTTTTATCTTAATTACAGGGAAGATTCATATGTTATACCCCCCCCCCCCCCCCCCCCCCCCCCCACACACACACGAAAGAAAAAAGAAAAAACGGAAATGAAGGTTCATAAAGTAAACAACGATAAACAAAAATCTTTGTCTTACAGGCTGCTACAAGGAGCTGCTTCTATGCTGGTTTTGCTGCTCAAAGGAATTTCGCTGAGGTAATTTATTGACTTGTATTCAGACTTTGGTTGTCAAAGTATGTTTGGTGCATGAAACTTCTAATGTTCCAGCCTGTCTGTTGATTACCTACAAAACCACTCTTATACTCTTGCATATACCTTGTGAGGAGTTACAAAATATTTGTATTCTGAATCAGTTACTAAGAGCAGGTGATTGCAAAGGGTGAAGCTCAAGGAATGGTGAGCAAAGCTATTGGAATCATGCTTGGCATTGCACTGGCTAACTGCACCCGCTCTTCTACGTCTCTTGCTCTTGCTTCTTTTGGAGTGATAACTTGGATCCACATGTTTTGTAATCTGAAGTCATATCAGTCCATTCAACTAAGGACTTTAAATCCTTATCGTGCAAGTACTTACTTCTCTCCTTTTGCATTTTTTTTCATGTCTTAAGATAAAAGTAATTAGTTTGAAAAGCACAAGGAAGTTTACTTTGTATTCTGTATTTTGTATGTTAAACTGATTTCAGTGGATTCTTTTACATGAGAATGGCCTATTCTTCTTGTTTCCATTGATAAAAATTAAGTGTTCAACAGATGACCTATAACACAATCACTTTTAGTGTTGGAAAGTACATTTCGTACCTAGTTGTAAGTTTCTGTCCTGAAAGATGTAAGATGAGTGAAGGTGAAGATGTTATAGTGATTAGTTGTGGACGTGCATATGCATTGATAACTTATATGACATGTACCTCACAGCATAGATCACATTATCATTACAATTTGGATAAGGATTATTGATATTGACTTCATTTATTAACTGCTGGAAAAGTGTCCACTGTAAGCATGTGCACTTAGATGTTAATAGCTATTGTACATCAAAGAAACCTATCCAGTTTATCGAATCTGAAAAAGCTCGACTTTAAAAAGAACAGAGAAAAGAAGATAACTTTTGTAACCAGAGGAACAAAAAAAGAAAAGAAAAACAAGCTGGAGGCTAAAACGTCTGAAGGAGAACACATTTATAGTTATATGTCAAAAGCTGATGAAAGATTAAAAAATTCTGTGATTTTAACATAAGAATGAATAGATTTGCAGTTGCCCCCCCCCCCACAAAAAAAAATAATGAAATTTACAGGTCTTTGATGTTTTAGCAAGGGATACAAATCTGGTCCAAATTTTTGTTGCTTTAATTTAATAGAAATGTTACTATTTAAGAGTTAGCTGAAACTTGTCACTTAATCTGTCCTTGTTTAAAATCTTATGTTAGCGTCTATTTTTTGATAGGTCTAGTCTTCAGTGAATATCTGCTCAGTGGTCTAGTTCCTTCTGTTAAAGAGGTCAATGATGAGGAGCCCCTTTTTCCAGCTGCTATTTTAAATCTGAAGGCAGCATATGAAGTGAGTTTGCTTTCACTTTTACTAGTAATACATTTTCCCTCATATCTATGCGAACTTCAGAACCTTTAATTAGTTCTTTTATGTGCAGTTTAACGTTTTACTATGTAAACAAACTGCAGGAATTTCTGGCTTATGTTTATGCAGTAAAATGCACTTTTTTCTAGGAGTGGCCAGTGGGCCGGGCTCGGGTCTGGCGGTGTCGGGAGAAGGGGCGGGGTCGGGTCTGGCGGGACTGGAGCAAGTCCCGTCCCGATCCCGATCCCGTCGGCTCGGGTCGGGGCGGGCTCGGGGCGGGCTCGGGCGGGCTCGGGCTCGGGTCGGGTTTTTTTTTTTTTTTTTTTTTTTTTTAAAATAACATATGTATAAAAAAAACTCAATAAACAAAACAAGATAGTGTAATAAAAACATCCCAAGGCTGTTTTTGTGCCTCTTATATTATTTAATAGACATATGATTTTTTTGTAATACAAATACAATTGTCTAAAATCTAAATTGCAACTTTGTGGTGTTGTCCAAAAGTTACAAATTACATAATAAAATTACAATTAAAAAAATTACATTCTCAAAAAAACCCGTTCTAATTGCTTGATGATTTCATGTGGTTCTTCGGTTGGAATTGGTATTTGTTGGTCAAATTGATCCACGTCGCTTCCACTACCTTCGGTTAAGATTTCGTTGTAGTTTTCATCATCTTCTTCGTTGATCTCCAGGTTGACCGCACCTTCTCCGCTCCGCTCGTATCCAATCTCTCGAATAATACCGCAATTTCCAAGTCGTCTCCGGCTAATGAGTGTACGTGGTCTCCTATTTGATATCTCGCACAGAAAAAGCGCTTTCAGACGCGCAGATTGACGACGCTTGAATGTTCAAAACATCTCGAGCCATCATTGAAAGTGTCGGAAAGGTCTTCTCATTCCCCTCCAAAGTATTTCAAACAAGTCTTCATGTCCATCTTCATTGATAACTTCTTGATACGATGTACGAACCCCGCAAAACAAAAATATCGAACTCGCTAATTTGGTTAGTAGAGGTACGCCGCACATTCTATTTCGAGGCTTTCAATACTAGCGCGAAACAAGATGTCTTTTGTGAGGTTGTATTGAAGATGAAGAAGATGGTATGGAAGTCGGTAAGTTACTAGCATTTTCTTGTTGATAAAATCTATATATATTTTTGCATTGGTGTTCTACGCTAGACAATACTTCTTCTTTAGTTTGTTCAATAGGTGGTGGGTGATTTAGATTTTTGGGACTTGGAGGTGGTAGTACTTCTATACAATCGTAAATAGTTTCAATTAGTGATTTAGTACCGTCTATTTTAATAATAGGATTTAATACTGAGAACCAATAATATAAATAGAGGGAATAAGAATAAAATATTTTTTTATTTTGACAAACATTTTTTTAATAGTCGCTTTATAATTTGGTTTTTCCATATATTCACTAAGTAATAAAAATATTAGAGTTATATAAAATAACATAGTTGAAATAGTAGGATAATATATACCGGAAAATTCTTTTGTTGCTTGAAAAAATTTCTCTAAAAATACAATAAGTTCGGAAATTTTTTCCCAATCACTATCTAAAATCATATCATTTGGCTTTTTATTATGAGAGTTAAAAAATAAAGTTATAGGTAATTTATAGTCATAAGCAACAAGTAGTTGCTCGTATAAAGAATTCCACCTAGTGGATACTTCTTGTGGAATTTTTCTAAAAGGTAGTCCACAATCATGACAAATTTTTTTATATTCTTTTCTACGTTGTACTTTATTACTTTTAAAAATAAAGTTTATAGCAAATTGTATTTTACTAAGAATGTCTTCAAAAAGTGATAGACCATCCTTTACAATTAAGTTATATATATGGCACGCGCATTTTATATGAAAATGGTCCGGAAAAGACGGAGTTAAACTATTTTTTAAAATTGTAATTGCGTAATTGTTACTAGAAGCGTTATCTAATGTAATAGTCATAATTTTATCGGTAATTCCGTAATAATCGCACACTTGATAAATATTTTCGCAATAAAAGTACCAAGTGTGCCTATCATCTATATATCTATACGCTAAAATACGTTTTTGCATAGACCATTTATAATCTATCCAATGACAAGTTACGAGTTAAATAATCATGGTCGTTATACTACGACCTATATCGAACGTGATGGATACTTTGCCATTAAAATGATATAATGAAAAACGTAAATATTGTTGATATTCATGAATTTAAATACATCTCTCTTAAAGTTGATCTAGGAAAACCGTTAAAAGAGGATTATATATATCTCTAATGTAATGAATAAAAAATGATGAAGGAAATGAAAAAGGCAAACCCTCCACAAAGAACTAATTTTGATATTGCTTCCCTATCTCTATGTTTATTGTATTTTAGGGCCTACAATTCCCCCGTCATAGGGTTAATTTGACCTTGTACTTGGTCGGGACAATATTAGTATGTGAACCTTGTCCGATGGAGCGGGCGTTTGCGCACCCGGTTTTGAAGCCTGGTATTGGGCATACCTAGATGGATGAGCACTTACTACGTGTCTAATTAAACCCCCGTCCCACCGTGACCTTTTCTAGTTTTAAATTTTAAAACATTTTTACAAATTTTACATATGGCTACTTGATTCTCTACGTCCCTATCAAAAAATGTCCATGCATCCGATTTTAATGGTCGTTTTTCTTGGACCTCGTCTCATACTAGGGGGAATAAGAGGTATTTCGGTTGAAGGTGCACTAGTGGGTGTGTTGTCATCAACATTAGTGGGTATATCATCTAGATCATCGTCTAAATTAAAGTCTTCTTGAGTTCCGAAAATAGCTCCTGGTCTAAATCTAATGGTATTGTAGGAAAATGTTGAGTATCAACAAAATCATCCCTGTGTAGGAATAAGATGACTAGAAGAAGTACCCTTGCCCTGGTTGCCCCTACTAGAAGAAGCACCCTTACCTTTACCCTTAAACATACCTTTTAATCCTTCCATTTTAATTATGATAATAAATAAATAATTAAAGACAATAAAATTAAGTGATCTAAACTAAATAAACGAGACAATAATAATTTAATGAAGGAACGAATGTACCAAACGCCGACGTAACGTCGACGTGTAATCGAGAGGTTGAAAATTGAAACTTTGCTCGATGGAAGATCCTCAAGCTAGTTGCCAACTTCACTACCAATTCCCAAATGAATAAATAAAATTGAATATTTAGCAAACAATGTAGAATTGTAGAGAGATATATTGAGAAATTAGAGAGATTGTAGGAAGATTTGTGAGAAAGATGAAGAGAAAATGAGTTATTTATAGTTGAAAAATTGGGTTAAAGTGTAAATATAATAACTTATGGGTTAAAAATAAATATTAAGGGGTAGGGGGTTGGGGGAGGGGGGGGGCTAAAATGGCCGTTGGCCAACGGCCATAATCTAAAATGGCCGTTGGTGCAACGGCCATTTTTGCAAAGGGCGGGGTCGGGGTCGGGGCGGGCTCGGGGCGGGCTCGGGTCTCGCGGGCCTGGGGCGGGCTCGGGTCTCACGGGCCTGGGGCGGGCTCGGGTCTCGCGGGACGAGACCTCGTCCCGTCCCGAGTTCGAGTCCCGCCCCCGTATTTTTTTTTTTTTTTTTGGCGGGGTCGGGGCGGGACCGGGGCGGGCTCGGGCTCGGGTCGGGGTCGGGCTGTCCCGGCCCACTGGCCAGCTTTACTTTTTTCTTTGGGGGGGGGGGTATAAGTTGATAAAGAAAAGTTGGATATATCCCCAGAAAGACAATATTTGGCCAGCTTAACTGTTCTATCAAGTTATAGAGGATAAACGAGGGGTTTTCAGGTGCATCTACCAACTCAAGTAAGAATAGTAAAATAGTAGAACAAATTCTTACCCCAATACAAAAGGGAAAAAAAACTAGCAGCTCACAAGATAGGCATAAGAGTGATATATGAGTACCAAGGATGACCTAGTGACTGGGGATGGCCCTAACTATAACCCTTATTCTTTGTTGGGAATGGGAGAAAAAATTCTCTGTTGATGCCAGCTTCATTTGGTTTTGACATGCAAACTGTGAAAATAGACTATATTCTCTGATTATTATAGTCTTTTCAGACACAAACGGAAGTGCTTTCTGTCCATGCTAAGCAAACAGCTTCAGGGATTGTGCAACGGTTGCAGCTGGGTTCTAAACTTTCTGATATTGCTACAAGTCAAGAAGATGTGCTTGCTCTGTTTGAACTGTACAAGAATGAAGGTTATATTTTGACCGAGCACGAAGGAAGATTTTGTGTAAGTAGATCTTCCTTTTGCTTGTTTGTTATTACCCCAATTCAGTCTTGCATTTTTCTGCACTCCGTCCAGTCCCCCAACCACTCTTCTTTGTTTCTCTTAGAGCTCCTCATTATTTTCATTGTTGAGACACACTTGTTTAGACTAACCTGTAAATTCCTGCTAAAGTTTTATTTGGTCCACCATCTGCAAGGTGTTAACTTCCTAAAAACTGGTGAATAAAGAGTTAGATTTGATTGCTCTGCTTAAGGAACCTTTCTTTTATCAGGACAGTTGATCAGATTTTGGCCTTCCCAGAGTGTGATTGTATTTACTACAACTAAAGAAAGATTAAACCTCCTTGCCGCCCTCTCCCCCCCTCACCGGGACATTCACTATGTATGTTGGGTATTCAAACAAGCTAAACTTAGTCATAACATGTATTAGGCTTCGAGTGGAAAGAATAATATTGTCCTTCCCATGTTTCTTCAAGAGAGTATATTTCATGTTCTGGAACTCCGCTATTTTTACCTACACGTTTTTAGTATATATTTCAAAGTGCAAAGTAATTACGAGGGTTTTGCAGAATCCATTTTGTAACTCGCAATCACCACTGGTGATATATGATGGTCACCATTTGAGTTAAAAGCAATTCAAAAATTTAAGTTGGTATTAGCAAGCAAAGTTAGGAAGTACCATAATTGACACGCTCTTCTTTCTTAGTACAGCAATTGCATCAGTGTTACTCCCAGAATACCTTAAGCTGATCACCAAGCAGTATGGTGAGCCTCAGAAAAATGGTGATTGAGATCTAAGGTTGACCTTCTTAAGTGTGAATTATTGGAGTTAGTGTTGACAGAATGAAATGTCATTTAGAGATATTTAACTGTATAAACGAGGGAGAAATTCCATGAAGAGAAAACAAATGACTCATATAGACCATTCACTTAGCAGGAAAGGATGAATACTCCCGAGTTACACACATCAGAGAGGGAGAGTTGAGCTTAGGTAGATTGTTTAGCAGGCTGATTTCACTCGGAAAAATTCCTCATTAATTTCCTGGATTATCTTACATTCCTTTTCTTTGTTGAGATTTGGGGGGGGGGGAACCTCATTCGTAGCTACTTTTTTACTTTATTTGTACTTGTTGGAGCAGATTGTACTGAAAGAAAGTTCATCACCACAAGATATGTTGAAGTCATTGTTTCATGTCAATTACCTATACTGGTTGGAGAATAATGCAGGAATCAAGTCTAGCAGTGTAGCTAATGACTGCAGGCCTGGGGGAAGGCTGCAGATATCTCTGGAGTATGTTGAGAGAGAGTTTAATCATGTCAAGAGTGATGGTGAGGTAGCAGGTTGGGTCACTGACAGTCTCATCGCGAGGCCTTTGCCAAATCGACTTCGCTTGGATTATGCAGCTGTATCTTCTGTCGCAGAAGGTTGACCTTATGTTACAAGGCGTGCTTACTATGAGCAAGCTGTTGTTGCTCAGCTCAAGTCATCCCTCAAACCATGATGATGGGTTCACTTTGGATTTGCATCTACAGGCGGAAGAGCTTGAAAATGACTGGTGAAATCCATTGCGGTGACTGTACAATGAGCTCGAAATGGTGTCATACTGGAATGTGAATCAAGAATTGGACGATGCAGTACGCTGGTTGAATGGGGGTGGGTTCTTGTGAGTATCTGATTTGTTTCTGAATGCTTGATTTCATTGTGCCCAGCTGCTGCTTGCTATTCTATCAATAGCTTTGAAGTTCCATTGATCTTGATCAGATAACACTGCACCATGTGGGGCTTCTCCTCCTCCATTCTTTCATGGTTTAGTTATTTTCTTCCTCCTATTTTTCTGTAAGTTTACACCTGTAGGCTAGAGTAAACACTTTACTTTGTCAAAAAAAAAAAAAAATTACACCCAAGTGATCTCCATCAAGTTAGAGTCGGGTCAGATTTTGGTAAGATGTTCTGTTTCCCTTTGCATTAAGCCAGCTCAATGGGAGATGGATGAAGTAGAACAAAATCATGTTATAAAATAGCAAGTTGTTGAGTTTGGTCACTTTTTCTTTTTCCTGATATGTTCAATTTGTGTTAATGAACCAACATGTTCGTGTTAGCGGCTGGTTATCTCTTCCCGGTTCATCAAGAGGGTATGTTAGGTAAAAGTTTAGTCTTGGATTAACAGGTAAAGTTGCTGCCATGTGACCAGGAGGTCTGGGTTCAAGCCGTGGAAACAGTTTCTGGCCGAAATGCAAGGTAAGACTGTGTACAACAGATCCTTGCGGTCTGGCCCTTCCCCGGACCCTGCGCATAGCGGGAGCTTAGTACACCGGCTGCCCTTTTTTATTCGACGGTGTGAATCTGTATCTAATTTGGTGATTGTGTAGTTCATACCACGTCTATTTCATGTTCAATTTGAAAGTTTCGAACCAAATTTGGATATGGTTCCTTAAATCTCATTTGAATATTGTGCTTATTTGCTCTTTACTGTTTTAATTTGTACTTCCCTCTATCGGAAAGACATTATAATTTCTCGATGGTTCGTTCATGATTATTCTATTTATATATTTAGAGCCACTGGATCAACTACACTAACTTCTAGCTGTGAGAAACATTATGCCCATGCCTCGTTAAAACTCTTCTATCCATTTCATCTCTTTCCACATGTCAAATTCAATATGAGCAAATGAGGTATCCCTTCTCGCGTGTCAAAGTTGAATATGAAAAAAGTTACAATAGTTAATATTTTCAAATGTCACCACACTTCTACCACTATCCTCAGACCTCAGCTGTTCGTCATCCCTTTCTCCCCGTAATAACTTACTTGAACCCCCATCAACACTCTTTCAACAACCATAAAGAATCACTCTCCACCGCTACAGATTCAACACAAGGTGACAACTGTGGAGAGTTTATGGGTTTGAGAGATGTAGCATAAGAGCGAGACTCCACCGTTGTTAAAGTTGAATTGCAATTGAAGGTGATGAAATACATGGGAAACTCGCGCCATTGGAAGCGCCCCTTCTTTCAAAGAGAAGAGGACGAGATCAAAAGCCTCTCTCGGGTGAATTTTACTCTTTCTGCTTCGAGCTACACAAGGAGCAAAGTATTTTCTCTACTAAGTCATGCATCTTTATAACTATTTCGTCATGAAGATGGATGAGACGGAAAGAGTGACATTTGAAAGTATTGTTGACTTAACATTAAGATTTTGGCAGAACAAAGCTTGCACCACTTTGCGATTTCTGTCACGTGAAGAACCTCAACAAGCTTTGCAAAAAGTACATGCTTTCCTAATAGGGGTATAGTAATAGTTGTTTGATGGTTGGTTTTGCGCTCTACCTTCTTAAAGTGGGATGAAACAAGAGAGGTAAATTGGAGTGGAAGCCAAAGGACGGGGCCGAAAATCTGTGGTCGATATAAAGAAACACTCCCATATACGATTTTCCTTCCCTTTCATACTACCATGAGAGTTCTATCTTCCTAACCCTTTGGCGCCGCTTTGTCCCCAACTGCTATCATGTCCTGCTACACTGCTTCTACTTATTAGGCTAGATTTTTGTCCAGATTTCTTTCGATTTAAGATGGCTGCAGCGAGAATGAAAATTACTTCGGAACTCTAGAAAAATGAACATTTTAGGGCGGGATCTAAAAGTTTTCCATGTTGTGAAGCCTTCGACTGTGAAGTCAACAACGTGAATCTGACGGCAAGATCTAGAACCAAAATTTACAGCATGAAAAGGGAGAACTAGAAAGAGAGAAAGATGTTCTCCGCAAATTTGCCCTAGGAAGGAGACATAAGCGTCGAACAAGGGGTATTCTAGTGGGTTAAGGGACTGAGGGACAAGAATTCTTGAATGAAATTGTGATTAGAGGGGTGATTTACAGGAATGACCACATAAGTGGATGGTATTGATCTTTTGACTCCTCCACTTGTCTCATAGGAAAACTTCAAGTTTAATAAGAATTGGTTTTGACTTTGAAAGTTTGCCCATAAGACAAGTAAAAAGTTCAAGACCACCCATTTTCAGAATCATGCTAAAGGGAGGCAAGTAAAGCAAGGACGTTATGCTCTGAAATTTTTAATTTTAATAAAAAGGAGAATAAAACTTTAAAATTAAATAGTTTGAAGCGTATGAAAACAATTTTTGTTTGGTGATAAAAGATTGAGATCAATAGATGATGACATTCAGTATAAACATTGTCTTAACCTCGAAAGTTTCTTAAAACATAATAATCACTTTGATGTTGACAGATATCTTCTGAATTAAAGTGTTAAGAAAAATCGTACAAATAGAAGATAATGTTATAATCAATGTACTCAATCAAATAATAAGATTTGATTCTTTGAATGACTATATTACTTATAGAATAATATTAACAATTCTTGTAATAAGTTGTCTCTATTAAAAAAAAAAAATCAAAACTAAGATAATAAAATATTATATAACTTCAACAATGTTTTAAGAGAGATTAAATAATTTAATTATATTATCAATTGAAAAAATTACTATTAGAAGAAGTCTTAAGATAATTTATTACTCCATCTGTCCCAAAAAGATTGACTTACTTTTCTTCTTAGTTTGTCCAAAAAAGATTGACACCTTTCTATATTTAGAAATAATTTAACTTTATGAGATCATTTATAACCACACAAATATCTAAAATTTGTTTTGGACCATACATTTTAAAAGTCTTCATTTATTTCTTAAACTCTGTGTCAAGTCAAACTAGACCAATTTTTTTAGGACGGAGGGAGTAATAACTTTGCCACTAAAGGCTAGAAAAAAAAATTCAAATAAAATATATACGTTTTATTTTAAAAAAGTTTAAGAACTCTCAAGATATGAATTTAGGCCACCAATTTTATTTATACGCCCATAAAATTGACTTTGATTTGGGGATAGTTGCTTGGCTATGGGGGGGTATGTTGCTAGCAGCAAGAGTTGAGGGGGTGGGGGGGGGGGGGGAAGGGGGGAAGAGCTAGACGTGTCATGCCAATTTATAGACATGTCTAAGTGGTATTAATGTGATATTTAATGGCTTATACGTCAAAAGATTAAATCATCAATTTTTATAAATTATAAAGTTTTAAGTTCATATTATAGGAATGATTATATCACAGGATTAAATGATTTTTTAAACTACTTTGGTCGTTCAGTGTTCGACAGCTCTACTGGAAATTATTACAAATGTTAATAAGCACAAAACAAATTTAAACCACTTAAAATCTTCAACGGGTGTTATGAATGTACATAGAGGCTAGCATTTTATTTCCCAACAAAGTAATGTGCTACCCTTCTATTCTCATTTAATTGTCATTATAAGTTTTACACGTCATTTAATACATTAATAAGAAAAGTTATTTGACTGAACTATTCTTATTAGGTGAACTTTATTTACGTGCCACTTAATTCTAGAACAACCAATACTAATATGGAAAAATAATTAATTCATTCAATTTTTCTAAAATAATAAGTATTTAGAAATAATCATTTTTAATAAATATGACAACTACATGGAAACATTGAAATAACTTTAGTGTTATTAATTAAATGAAAACAGACTTAGGAATGATTCCTAACTCTTAAATATAGAATTTTGCTCCACTATATCGTTGTATGAAATTTTCTTTTGGCAAGGAAGAGGAAGTAACGTGAAGAAGAAGAATCTTTTGCCAATTTTCCCTATAGTTTAGCAAGGAAAAGGAAGTACTAGTGATCCCTACAAATTAACTAACGTATCGGAGCTATAATCATTAATTTAAGTGTGTTTGGTATGAATAATAGTGTTTAACTTATGTATAAGTCCCTTCTGTTAACCTCTCTATAATGACAGCGTTTGTCTGAGAATTTCATGACTGCTATAGTGAGGTGCTGTTGTATATGTATATTGGAATTTAATGTTTAAATCTCATTAGCTGTTATAAACGAAAGTATGCAAATAATTATTTTTCTGTAGTACTTTTTACACTATAAATGAAAATAATATACTTGTTAATTTTAAAATCTCAATTAATTTTCATATCTCAATAATTAAAAATTAAAAAGACTAATAAATTACAAATAAATTCATTACTAGTTGTACCATATCGATAAAGAATTGAAATCTAAGGAACAAATGCATTTAAAATTAATTGAGAATTTAAATACAATTTCAAGTTTGACATAAGAATTCTATAATTGTAGGTTGTTTCGTAAATTTCAGTCTCTTAGCGATAATATAACACTTGAATTGACGAAAAGTTTTGTTCAAAATTTTAGCAAAAGGGAATTCAATAGCTTTCCCTTGAAGACTGTCTAAGAGCTTAACAATTGACTCTTCTATCTCACCCCAAGTAGCAATAGGTTGAGGCTCTTCATCAACACTTTTGTTGTCACCTTATGTATTCGTTATCTCTTATTCTTCCACTCCAATCACTTGTGCAATAATCTCTTACACATTGTAAGTTTCAAGAATTGAAAGAGTTGCGTCAAACTCCGTATAAGTAGTAGCATTCATTGCTTGATTGGTGTTATGAGATGATATTTGGGCTATAAGTGATGACACACTATCAATATTTTGATATTTTACTATGTGCATGACATTAATGATGATCATCATAAATATTTGATGTTTTATACATAATATACTTCTTACAAATATTATTACATAATATTTGAGTATGACTGTTATAGAGATGTAATTTTATAAAGAGTGTACCGCTATAATGAATGCCATTGATGTTATAGAAAAGTAAAATATAACATAAATCGATTCCGGCGCCCGTAATCCCACTTGACTACAAGCCAGCCTTATCTTATCTCAGATTTATTAGCACGACCTGGTGCCTATGATGAAGCTTGCCTCAGAGGCTTAGTTTCTTTTGTGCCGCCCGTTTAGTGTCCAGGCTTCAATCTTGTCTTGCTATCGTACTCTTGTGGCACATCTCATATGCTGGGTCTCGTCTATGCGCACACCTTGGGTTGGCTACGAACATGACCGTGGTTGTCTCATGGCATTGGCGAACATGACCTTCACATCATACTTCCATCCCGCATAGTGCAGTGTCGCCCCACGACTGCATGTCTAGGCCAACGGACCCTTGCTTGCAAGGCTGAACCCAAGACAATCTCACAAGTCAACACACAAGTCTCTTAAGAGTGGTGCCTCGAGTGTACAATCGGCACAGAGGTCTTTAACATTCGTAAGAATAGACCGCAGGTCATAATTGGTGCATACGTCAAGACTCCGGCACTCGTTGTGCGCCCAACGCTAGCCCGAAGGCGTCCTTCCTTGATTACTAAGTTGTGTCGGAGGGTGAGTGTGACGCATAAGCCTGATGATGACTGGATTGAGCCTGAAGGGATATTCCACCCTCTAAAAGTGTCAGGAGTTGGTACACTGGTGAAAAGTAAGAAAAGGAAGGTAGACCTAAACGTGAGCGGTGATGGTGCTGATGATGGGTCGCAATCGCAGCCACAGGGGCCACTTGGTGCCATGGGTTCCCAGTTGTAGGAAATTAGGGACTTAGTTGCTGGACTTCCTAGGCCTTCTATCGGGGCTAGTTCTTTGGGTGTCTCCGTCGATTACTTTTCTCGTGAGGAGATGAAAGAGTATTTGGAATCGCAGAAGGCCCTACAGACCTCAGTTGGTACTTCAGAGATGTCATACAAGGGTTAGGCAAATGATCATGGTGATCTTAGCGCGAGCTTTAAAAAGGAGAGGAAGAGGAATAAGTCCCGGGGAAAACTTCTCATGAAGATGTGGAGATGTATTAAGGGCTTGTTTAAACACTTAGATTACAAGGATCATCTTCCGGTTGAAGACAAAGATGACGATGAGGATTATTCCATCCTGCACAAAGTGGATGATAGCGGCAGCAACACCGATGGAGGTGGCGAGGTGACCTGCTCGGGGAGACAAGATTAAGCCCGTGCTTGGTATTGGTGGTTAGCCCATGTTGGGCTTTATTTCAAAACAATTTATTTTTCTGGTGCTTGTTGGATGTTTGCTTTAGTTTGCTTGCTTTATTTTTTGCTGCTTTGGTTTGATAGATGCTTGGATGATTTGGGATATTCGTAGCTAGTTTCTCGTCTTTGTTTGGTTGACATTATCAGCTATTTAGGCATTTTGGCTATCTGAATTTTCTTGATGGTTTTCTATCATTAATTGGTCATGGTATATGTTTATCAATGCACATGTCAAGAATCATAAAACATAGGCAGAACTTACTAGTTTCTGCCCAATGATTCTGATGTGTGTGTGTGTGTGAGGGGGGGGGATTGTATCTGCTGAGGCGGGCTTGCCTCATCAGGAAAATTCACGTAGGGGTGGATTTCAATAGGGCACAAATTTCTTCTACGGCGGAAGATATTATGTGGGTGCGAGTTCGTCAAGGCGGACAATACTTCGCCGAGGCGGACAATACTTCGCCGAGGCGGATAATGACATAACAGGGTGCTTGTTCCTGTGGTCCCCCACTCGCTGGGGCGGATTCACACGCGCAAAAATGCTTTCATTGGGGCAGAACCCCTGAATCAGAAGAAAATCAGATTTGAACAAATCAGGCTTCACACTAGTTTTCGGACACGATTCCCACACACGATCCACCTCTAAGGGTGTCGGGATCAGACTCCAATTAGAATCGACTAGATACCAATTTGAATCAACCAAGTATAGAATTTAAACGAAGAAACACTATAAGAGTGAAAGAAGGGAATAGTTCCTAAAATGCTTCATAGCCTCTCGAGGATGGATACAGACGTCATCGTACCAATCCGCGAGACTCTACTAGACATTATCCTTCTATTCGTGAGACCGGTGAAATTAGGGCTCTGATATCAACTTTTTCATGACCCAAATCACGGGCGTCGTGGTGGTACCTACACAATCCCTCTTGTAGGCAAACCAATATCCCCAAGCAATCTTTAAAAAGGTTTAAAAATAATGCGAAAGATAATAAAATTACAATCGCAAAGAAATTTATTTAATCATAAGAACAACGGGTTCATACAACAAACTTTTCTTCCCCGAACTTGGTCTGACTTATATAAGGACTCTACGATACAATAACTGAATGCGGAAAATAACAATACTGCCTAAATGAAGGGATCATTTTACATAAGATAGAAACCAAGGCCACTAAATAGAGTAGTCTGCCTCAGCATCCCGTGCTCCAAACTGCAACCTGATAGACCGAATACCTGCATCTAAAAAAATGCAGCAAGTGTAGCATGAGTACATAAAGTACCCCCGTAGACATCATAGACATACAATGACGGAAGCTACGCAATCAAAGATAAATATCAAGTTGACACCATATAATCCTATCACTAGCAGTTTAATAAGCCAAATAAGTCATGTTGTTTACATAATAAATTAAGAATTAACAAATCAGCCTAATCATATAAGGTTCACTAAGCACGTAGGGTTCTCAACACGCAACTCTACCATTTCATATTGGCGCCACACACATCAGGTTATACAAGTCATATAGCTAACAATCCTCAAATAAGTCGTGAAAAACTTAAATCACATATACGTTCATATTTTCTAGTAATCCTTTAATCTCACACCTAGACTTGGTAATGTTGGAAATCATATTAAACCTTACTACATTGGTTTGATAACACAAGTAAGTCAGACGCTCAGTTCATTATTCCATTTCCTTAGACCTTCCACAACATAACCCTTTGGATAAAGAACACATTGTTTACAATTATAGCACTAGTTTTGAACCTAAGTGTGGCCAGGTCAAGTTACAAATAAAATACTATTTTAGTGCATTAGACACTTATCGCAATTAACAAGTAGTTCGCTAAACCTTATCTTTACCGGCCAATGGCCTTGGTGAAGAGCTGTTTAGAGCAAGACAAATGTCCTTGAACATAGCATTATAAGCTAGATAGTAATGCATAAAAGGCTGCTAATCAGGGACAGAGTGATGAAAATAGGAGTGCGTCAAGATAGCTTATGCTTGCTATGTGGAAGTAGTCCAGATACCATAACGCACATGTTCTTTGAATGTACCTTCTCCAGATTTTGTCTAGAGGAAGTAATGGGGTGGCTACAGATCAATATCAGAAGCACAAAGTTAGATGGGATGTGGAGCGGAATAGAGGGAAATTGAGTAGAGCACAGTCCTTGTAGCTCTTATATATCATATCTGGTAGGCACGAAATGAAGCATTATAGAATCAAGTAGTGCCTAGACCACATGAGATGATGAAAATGAGGAATGCAAACATATAATTTTTCATAAATTGTACAGGAAATACAATTGTAGAGAAAGAGGATGGATAGAAAGATTATTTATATAGGAGAAAATACTTTTTTTAATAAAAGCACCCAAGAGGTGAGAATTTATTAAAACAAAAAGGTTTGTACAAAATCTAACCAAGTGGTTAGTAGAAGAAACAATAAAACCAGTAGAAAAACAGATAAAACAATTATATTAGCTAATGAATATAAGAAGAAATAGAACTCATAGAAACTTGACTGTCTTCCATCTTTGACACCTCCAAGCTCTCACCAGGTGGTATAAATTCCAGTCTATTAATTTTCTTCAGTATTCTAGTTTGTAGTCTTCTATTATGCCATCTGTTACTATCACTGACTCACTAAGCAATTAATCCTTGTGCCATGTTCTGCAAATGCCTCAAGTTATGTCTAAGTAGCTAATGTCCTCCAAATAGGGAATGAGCATGAACCACACTACTACCACCCTATCAGGAGTAAATCAACCAGTTAGACATTCTTGCTAGCCAGTTATAGCATGGATTTTCCTCATATGCATCTTTCTATCAATGTTAATGTCTCTATGGCCTTCTATCTCTAGCATATCTGATTCTCAGGTTAGGAACCTGAGCTTTATTAATGTTGATCATCTTTCTTGCCATACTAGGTAAATCCTGAAAGTTGTGAAACTATTGTGTACCTACAAAATAAAGACATAGTTAGTTAAATAATATGCCACTGCATTGCCTTCTCTGAATATGTGTTGTACTTGTATTGTGTGATCACTCCTTAGCCTTTTGATCTCCTTCACAATCAATACAATGCACCATGATACCTCCCAGCTTCCTGTAAGAAACATTTTCATGGCCAAAGAGTTTATTTCCGCCAATACTGGAACTAAGTGATATGTTGTGCAATATTCAATACCATTCCTCAAAGCTATAGCCTCACCAATCAGGCAATTACCATATGTAATTTCCCTTTCTTATGCATATACAAGATCATCATACTCATTCTTTACACAAAAGACAATTGCACTTGGGCATGGATTTTCCCTTGATGCTCCATCACTATTGCCTATATACCATCCTCTTGCTGGAAGCTCCCATTTCATAGTGATGCAAGTGAGACATGGCTGAAATCTCTCAAAGTAATCAATAATATCAGGTCATTTATGTGGA
The DNA here is from genome assembly GCA_034509755.1 of Anisodus tanguticus. Classification (NCBI taxonomy): domain Eukaryota; kingdom Viridiplantae; phylum Streptophyta; class Magnoliopsida; order Solanales; family Solanaceae; genus Anisodus; species Anisodus tanguticus. Next base: position 41,526,348 of record CM067555.1, read on the forward strand.
ATATCTTGCCAAATATGGAATTTCAATCTGCATAACATTTGAATATTCAACTGTATATCATGTAACACTTTGTACAAAGTTAAATATCATTCATGCAGTAGTGTATTCCTCCATTTCTAAATTTGCCATAATATTATAGTTGGTATTGCCTTAAAGACCAATTTTAATTTGCAATGGCATGTATTTTTCCACTATATATGCAATGCTTGCTTAACTTGATGACAGTTCATGATTATACATACTACACTGTTAAAGTAACTCCATACTGACCTTGCAAAATTCTAGTAAGAAACACTGATCAATTGTTTAATGTTAAAAAATAGTACAATAGCAGCATCTTGACACCACATTAATTCTAATATTTTGCAGCACTTTATCAACTAGTATTTTGAATTTCCACAGCCTCCATATGAAGATTTATCTTGAATGGCACCCCTTTTACACATATTTGCTTATATACTTCAGAGGATGATATTATTTGTCTCAACAACTCCCATGCACTAGACACAGTAAACTTATCAGAACTTGTCATCATCCACCATGGATTATCCCATATTGTCTCCATATTCTTAATATCTAACTCAGTAATGACATGTGAAGCAATTTCCTCTGGTAAATATTGCTCTAGCTTTGTTACATCCCATCCATCCTCACCTAACAAGTCTTTTACATCTTTCACCCTCTCATCAATAAGAAACTCTGGAGGTAATATATAGTGTAAAGCTCTCAGTTTGGTCTAATTAAACCAAATGTTAGATATCCCACTCTTTGTTTCCCACCAAATTTCTTGTTCAATGTTATCTCTTGCCTCTAGCACCATTTTCTAGACCTGAGAACCATTTTTTCATTGCACATATTGAGGATACTGTTTCTTACAATACTTGTTTCATAGAAAGTTTTCTCATAGAGAGTTGGTTGTCCTAAATCTCCACCAAAGTTTTGCACACAGTGTCTTTGAAATATCACAAAGAGATTTGAACCCCAGTCCACCCTCATTCTTAGGCAATCACATTTTTAACCATGTAAATCAATGCCTAGCCTTAACATTATCTTTGCTACACTAGAAGAAGTTCGCAAATATTTGGTGTATCTTCTTAATTACACATTTTTGAGGTTTTATAGCAGATAATATGTGTATAGGTACACTTTACAACACACTAGTAATCAATATTGTTTTCCCTCCTGGTGATAAAAGTTTACCTTTCCAAGCCTGCAACTTGCCTTAATCTTCTTGATTAAATCTGCATAATATGTTTTCCTATTTTTTGCATGTGAGATTGGACATCCCAAGTACATGAATGAAAAAGGTCCCTTGAAAAACCAATCATATCTTTCACCTGTTGAATCAAATTACTAGAAATCTTAATATGCATAAAAAAGAACTTTTCCTTTTGGTAATCAATTGACCAGAAACATCTTCATACTCCTTCAAAGTCTACATAATAAGCTGTAATGAATTCCTATATGATGAGGAGAATATTATGGTATCATCTGTATAAGCTAAATGATTAAGATTAGCACTCTATTTAGGCATCCCATAATCTTTGAACTCTTGATTATTAAACATTGAATTGAGGGCCTTTAAAAGAACTTCTACTGACAATATGAAAAGTAATGGTGATAATGGATCTCCTTATTTAACCCCTCTAGTAGAATGAAAGAATCATGTGCTTGCCCATTCACCAAATACTGAATACCAGTTATTTGCAAGCAACCTCCATATTAAATCAATACATCTCTCTACAAATCCTATTTTTCTCAATACCTTTGTTAGAAAAAACCATGAAACTCTATCATAAGCCTTAGTAATAACCAATTTACTGACTACATTTGTTGTCTTTTCCCTCAATCTAATGTCAGACACAATTTCTCGAGTCAATAATACATTCTAAATAATATTTCTCCCCTTAATAAAACCAAACTGATTTGATGAGATCAATACAAGCATTACTTTTTCCATTTTATTATGTACCATTTTAGATATCACTTTGTTGATGAAGTTTCTAAGACTTATAGGCTTCATGTCTGAAAATGATTCCACTTCATTCTTATTTGGCAGCAGAACCAAGTTAGTGTGAGTTATGGATTTAGGCAATGTTTGTCCCTCAAAGAAAACCTTCAAAACATTGAAGACATCAGAACCCACGGTATCCCAACATGATTGGTAGAAAATACATGTTAATCTATCAGGACCACTTGCACTATCTCCTGAAAGTTCAAAAGTTGTATGTTTAACCTCTTCCATAGTTGGAATAGTGAAAATACCTTCATTATTATTACTGAGAGATCATATGAGGAATATGATCTAGTAAGGAAAGTTCAGCCTAATGGTCTTGATCATCCTCTTGAGTAAACTGCTTCTGGTAAAAGGAAATTGCGTCATAGTGGACGGTCTTCGAACGCTGAGATTGTCCCTAAAATCTTCAAAAAGGACCGAGGGAAGACACTTTGTAAAGATGTCGGCAATTTGATATCTTGACGGGACATGACAGACACGTACCTCACCACGAGCAACCTTTTCGCAGGCAAAGTGAATGTCCATCTCGATATGCTTAGTGCGCTGGTGCTGAACCGGATTACCAGAAAGATAGATGACACTAACATTATAGGAATAAACCAAGGTTGCCTTCTGAATAGGACAATAAAGCTCCAACAACAAATTACATAACCAACATGATTCTGAGACCACATTAGCTACCCCTCGATATTCGGCCTCGGCACTAGATCAGGACAATGTTGACTGATGTTTTGCAGACCACGAGACCAAGTTATTGCCAAGAAACATACAATAGCCAGACGTAGACCGTCTGGTGTCCGAACATCCACTCAAATCAGCATCTGTATACGAGACAAGTGTGGACATCGAGGAAGGATATAAATGCAAACCATAGTCAAGCGTACCCTGAATATACTGAATGATGCATTTGAGTGCATTCATGTGCTCAACTCAGGGATCATGCATAAACAAACACACCTGCTGGACATCATACGTAATATCTGGTCTCGTGAATGTAAGATATTAAAGGGCCCGTGCAAGACTGCGATAGCGGGTCAGATCCTCGTAAGGTACGCCAACCGCGATACTAAGCTTGGACTTAGTATCAACTGAGTGGAAGTGGACTTACAGGATGACATCCCAACCCTCTCAATGATCTCAGCTGCATACTTCATTTGAGATAAGAACATCCCACCTGCATGAAGAGTGACGACAATCCTAAAAAAATAGCTCAAGGCCCCCAAGTATTTCATAGCAAACTCAGAGCTGAGCATTGTCATGATAGATTGGCGTAGGGCATCGGAAGAGGCAGTCAAAATAATATCATCCATATATAACATAATATAGGCCAAGGACGAACCACGACGATAGATGAACAAGGAATTATCTGACCTGCTGTGAGTGAACCCAATAGTCTAAACATAATCTGCAAACCGCGTATACCAGGCCCGTGGAGACTGCTTAAGCTCATATAAGGACTTCTTCAACTAACATACATGATGAGGATGTTTGGGATCCCTAAATCCCAAAGGCTGATGCATATAGACTGTTTCCTTGAGATCACCATGTAGGAAAGCATTCTTTACATCTAACTGATGAATATACCATGCTTTCGAAGGAGCCAAGCTAAGCACAGTGCGAATGGAGGCCGGCTTGACCACCGGGCTAAACGTCTCCCCACAGTCTACACCAACCTGCTGAGTCTTACCATCACCCATAAGCCGCGCCTTATGTCGGGCAAATGAACCATCTGAATTTTCCTTATGAGCAAAAATCCACATAGACCTAATGATATTAATACCAGATGGATGGAGCACCAACTCACACGTCTTATTATCAATAAGAGCATTATATTTATCAGTCATAACAACTTTTCAATTCGGGTAATTTAATACAGACACATGATTATGGGGTAAAGGTGATCTAAGAACATTATAATTTAAATTAAAATGTCTCTTTGGTTTAAAAACACCCCATTGACTAAGAGTGACCGGTCTATGACTCGAGGAAGAATTGGGCGGATTTTGAGAATTTCTGGACTCGGAACGGACTGACCAGCAAGTAGTGGGCCTGCTGGCCCAACACGGTAAACATGGACTAGACCAGTTTCAGAAGTGGGCTGGACTGACGCTGAACTAGCCCAGTGACTATACTGGGCACTATATCTCGTGACGGGGCCGTGGGGCCAATGGGTAGTGGACCCGCTGGAGAATTTTGGTTGCGGGATATGTCCGAGAAATGGTGAATAACATACGGGGATATACCATCATCCAAAAATTATACGAACTAGGCACGGGATTACTTACCCTAGCAAACGGAAATTGGGATTCATAAAAAATGACATGGCGACTAATGATGATTTTATTAGAGGATAAATCAAAGCATTTGTAACCACGATGATTAGACGGAAAACCCAAAAACACACACGGAGTAGACCGAGCCTGAAGTTTGTTAATTTTGGTGGACGGGAATAACATATAACACAAACACCCAAAAACCCGAATATGTGAATACGAATGAGTCTTATTAAATAAATTAAGAAGGGGGGAAGAATATGTCAAATCTTTGAAATGAATTATGTTAAGGAGATATATAGCCATTTGTAGAGCATGATGCAAAAAAGACAGGGGTACGGAAGAATGAATCAATAAAGTTCGGACAATGTTATTTATGGTACGAATTTTGCGTTCGGCTTTCCCATTTTGTGAAGACGTATGAGGACAAGAAAAATGAAAATTGATCCCATTAGTTGCACATAATTCCCAAAATACCCCATTGTCATATTCTTTGCCATTATCACACTGAATATTTTTGATTTCCCGTTCGAATTGGGTTCTAATGAATGCTCTAAATTTTAAGAAGATGGAAAAATCTTGAGATTTTTTCGCTATTGGAAAAGTCCATAAAAACTTAGAATAATCATCCCAAAAGACAACATAATATCGATGACCCAAAAAACTAAGAACATGAGACGTCCATAAGTCGCTATGAATAATATCAAATGACATTAAAGTATGAGAATTTGAGTCTACAAATGGCAACCTAACAATTTTTCCTAAAGAACAAGACTGACAATTTGGAGTACTACGTGTACCCTTACATGAAATAAAATTAGTTTTATCTAATGACGACAAAATAGATGATCTCGGATGACCAAATACAAGCATGCCACAAGGAAGGAGACATGGCTACAAATGTTGATGGCAAGGCTTGACTCGATGGACTGGAACTGGGTGTGATAGGATAAAGATCTCCCCTACTATCACACCTCATGAGAGGACTCCCCGTCTTTAAATCCTTCATAGAGAAACCAAATGGATCAAATTCAATAGAAACAGAATTGTCAGTAGTAAATTTACGGACAGAGACTAAGTTTTTAATCAATTTGGGGGCATGTAGGGTGATTTTCAAGATAAGAGGTGGATGAGGGGGAGATAAAGTTTTATGACCATAACCACGAATTGGAATAGAATTACCATTACAAAAAAAATTATGCCGCGAGGGTTGCTCAAATTGGAATAAGACGAGAGCGTACCTGAATCAGATGTCATGTGGGTAGTGGCACCGGTGTCCATATACCAATTTGGGTCCGAAGGATTTAAACCAAGCGTGTGCATTGCGGCTTCGATATCGGTAGACGTGGGTGCCGTTGCGTGATGGGCTGCGGGGGCCGAGGCCCAAGTACCCCTACTTGCTGCCTCGACCCAAAAGACTGACTGTAAGTGGACTAGGGCATGTTGGGCCTGGACTGTAAGTGGACTAGGGCATGTTAGGCTCGGATCGTTGTCGGGCAAGACACCGCCGATGGGGGCGAAACATGGCTTGGCCCAAACTGTGGCTGTGGGGCCCACTGTGGGCCCCAGAACTACTGCTGCTGCTGCTGACCAATGTGAGGGCCACCACAGCCACCACCATTGTGCCGGCTGCCGCCGTTGTTGCCGTCGCTGTTCTTGCCATTATTTTTCTTATTTCCACCCTTTTTGCCATCACCGTTGTTGCGGTTTTGGACTGAGTTGTTGGAACTGGTAGGATATATTGTGGACTCGGTCAACATGACTACGGAACTAGCACTGGTAGCCACCCATTTGTAATGCCTGCTTCTTCGAGTGTAAGAATATAACGAGCCTGATAAAATTGCGAAAGCGGATTAGTTTACCCAAGAAGCGTTCCAACACCATTATAGGCCTCGAAGAGGCTGGATACCATTTGGAGGACCAAGCGATCATTCGAAACTGGTGCGCCAATGTTGCGAAGTTGGTCCGCCAATTCCTTTAATCTTTTGCAATAAGCCGAAACATTAGGAAAATCTTCCATATTGACGTGGGAGAAATACCGCTCAAGAGTAACAACTCTAAAAGTTTGATTATCTTGGAATATATCACGCAGTCTATCCCAAGTCGCATGTGCCTTAGCGTTAGGCTTAATAATCGTTTGTAAAAGGTCGGTAGAAATTATGGAATATATCTACTGGAGGACAGTGGCATCAAGAGTCATCCACAACTTAGGATCATCCTCGCGTTTTGGCACCTCCGAATCCTCGGGAGCCACGGGGATTATGTGATGGATGACTTGATGCGATCGTGCGTGAATTTTGAACAGTTCGGCCCACGTCGTATATTGGACGTTTTCTATTTCAAGAACAAATTCTTGATGTTAGAAACTGTAAGGGCAGGATGAAACGTGTTCCGGGATGTAGACATATTGATAGAACAATATGTGATTGAGGTTTGAAGAAAAAATTTGGAAGAGGGAGGATCTCGTCGGCACGAAAAACCGAGAGCAAAGGTCTCGGAAATTCAAGGGAGGTCGATGGAAGTTGGAGGAATTTAGAGAGAGGATTTTAAGACCTAGACTTATGATACCATGAAACAAATAATCCCTTGATTATTTTCATTGATTGAAAGAGTATATATACATTTACATATTTCCATAATAGGAGAATCATATTCCTTTTCTACTCCTAAAACCTTATTCTACTTGGATACTAATTATACAATTATGGTAAGTGTACACTACTAATTACATTACAACTTTACCTAAACTAAGATACTAAAATATACTACCTAACTATACACGATATACACGGTAGAGGGGGAAATCCGAGAATCCAATATACATAGGATATACACGTGTATATCGTGTATATCCTTTGTATATTTAACATTCACAATATTATGAAAAAATCTAGTGTTTCTGTCTCCCTCAGCAAAGCAATCAAATCTAGATTTTTGTCTCCAAAACTCCTCTTCATAGTGCAAATACTTCTTAAATTCAGCCTGAGCTCTTTGTAATATCATTCTCTTTTCCTCAATTGGAAAATTTTCAAACAACTCTTCTTTAACTCTCACAATGTCCTCCCTAATACTCAATTGCTTAAAGATATCTCCAAAAATTTGCCTACTCCATACTAACAAAGCAGATTTAACATTTTTCAACTTTTGCTTAAAAGATAAGAACACATCCCCTTTTGAAGTTACACTCTGCTAGTGTTGCCTAACTACCTCATAGAAAGACTCATGCTCAGTCCAAAAGTTCAAGAATTTGAATGGTATGATAAATTGTTGGTTCTAAATATCACAGGTTAATAGCATAGGAGCATGATCAGATCAAATCCAGTCATGGATAAATGATCTACTTCTATAAAATCAAAACATTACTGAAACAAATAATTGGTAAGCATTTTGTCAAGTCTTTTAAATATACATTCCCCATCTATTCTCCCATTCCACCAAGTAAACAGACTGCCTTTATAACTAAATTTATCCAGTTCACAAGAACTAATACAGAAAAAAATTCCTCATATTTATAAGGATAAATTGGTAGCCTTCCAATTTTCTTCTCTTCATTTAAAATCACATTAAAGTCACCCCATATGAGTCAAGGTGCCAACATTCCTTCAAATAGGGAATATAAACTACCCCACAAAGCTAATCTCTCCAAATCATTACAATTAACATATACCATGGTGATAACTATGGTCTTATTCAAGTTCTGAAAGAAAAGTTTGCAAGTAATCTGTTGTGCATCATTCTTAACTATATCAACCACCATGTCTTTATTGATAAAGAACCAAATCTTACCATTGCAATTATAAAAAGCATGCTTCATTTCCAATTTCCTCCTGTATTGTTGTATGTGTATATAATGTTGAAAGGGTTCCATCAGTGCTATAAGACAAAATTTGCATTGTCTATGCAGCATTTGCATTCTATGAAAGGCCTTCTGAGTCTTAACTAATCTAATATTCTAGAAAAGTGTCTTCATCATGATTTATTATTAACTTTAGCAACTCTCATTGGTAATACCTTAGTAGGTTGTCCTTTAGTGTTGTCATACTTCTTCTTTGTACCTTTCATATGAGATTTTGGAGATAGTCCTGCTTCCCCTGCTACATGTTCCAAGGCCTTTGATAGTGCTTCAGTTGTATCGGTGTTATTGAGATCTGCTTCCTTTTAATCTAACCAGACATATACAATTGTTTATGATATATAAGATCATGCAATTCTTTCATGGGAGAGATATTCTTCATATTCAGGGTCTGTTGAGCTTGTGGAACCTGTACAATAACTTGTGCATTTGCATGCACATGACTCTCGTTCAGTCCCTCGTTGATACTCAACATGTCACCATTCATCCTTCACACAACTACCTCCATCTCCTTATTATAAACAACCACCTCCATCTTCTTATTCTGCACTTCCATTTGTTCCTCCTCAGAGATCTCCACATGAACCCTTAGTTTCTCAGTCACACCTGATATGATCACCTCCTCAGTATCACCAATGCATTGCTGGTCAGACAAATCCCTCTGCTCATCCTCATTGTCTTCTGTGGAAGGCATTACATCCTCCACCATTTCACTTGACTGTGCAGAATCAATCAAAGCTTGATCAACAAGGAAGGTCTTTTCTTTTGTGTTGATTTTTCTTGTAATTAAAACTTTGATCGTGTTTTTATTAAGCGTTGTTAGTTCGACCAAAAAACGAATAAAAAGGAGTTCTGAGTACGCAATATTTTGTATATTCACGTTAAGGTCCGGAAAAAGGATCACATCCTAATGAATATAACGCAAGTATCAGTGGCTTATTTTAAATATTTCCATCTAATATTATCTTTTGATCTAAAAAAAAGATGTCGACAATACTTCTATTAAATAATTTCTTGTATCTCCATCTCTTCGAGTGATGATAAACAATACATGAACAAACCTTTGGGTAAGATTCTCATTAACGAAAGATACATAATATGCTATACCTAATTCATTGGTATAAGATAAATATAGTTTTTGTGCTTGAATACTTATGTCTATCAATGTTTTTATCTTCTCCTTTTGACATTCTAAAGATATGTAGTAATCAAAACTAGAATTTCTGCAACAAAACAAATCAATTTAAACATATATATCTACCTTCACTCCTTTATCAACGAGGAATATTATATCAATATTGAAAAAAAAAACTACAGAAGCATTCATCGAGTCACCAAGGGAGGATGCGATCATATCAACACTAACTATTCCATCAGAACTCCGAAGTTAATTGGAAAAAAAAGTCACCAAGGAAGCAAAAAAGTGGGAGTTCTAGGGAGGGGTAAAATAGAGGAATATTTGTGCACAAAATAGTATGTACTGTACTTATTAACTGATAAATGTATATAACTATTAAAATCTTAAGTGATAAGGATTCTTCTATAAATTAAATTCTGATATTCGAGAGTTTAAGCTTTCACTGAAAATGTGAGAATCGACTATTATAATATCATAGGATGGGTCACTTTTGTAGCATATATTGATGCAGGAGCAATCAATGATTCTTTATATTAATTATTACATTTTAGTCATATGCTAAAATTTAGTCTAGGTACAATATGTCATAATCCAAGTGATACTTCTATTTTATATCCTCGGTTCCTCACCTAAAGGAAAGAGAATACTGCCTGCCTTCTATTTTCTTAGGGTGAAATATTGTATGAAGGGAGAAGTTATTTCTTTTAATGGGTTCTTTGGTTCACAATAAGATTTTAGGATGGATTTTTTTTCTTAAACGAGTCACGATTTTATAGCCATCAGAAGAAGGTTACATTTGAAGGAGGAGGACAAGCACTTGCCTTCTTAGAGAATGCTAGAAAAAATATACTTTTAATTTAATTAATTATATTATCTACACATCTTCTCATGTATAGGCATATTCTTTTCGGTAGGCTAAGCACGTAAATTTTTTATTTGATAATGATTAGCAGTGAGATTCGAATTCAGGACATCTGCTTGCACTAATAATAGCCAATAATCTCCACTTCCTGAGTTACTGAACAGTTATGAGATCGTTATTTATAATATAAGCCTCAAACTATTACAATTTCATAAACATAGAAAGAAATACTAACCAAAAATATCTAAAAAGAAAGTACAGTGTGAAGAAAATTGCATGGTTCCAATTCTCAAATTGATTTAGCATTAATGGCTGCTAGGAAGAGTACGTAGGGGACAGAGAATATCTTCCAGCATGCAACATGGGGTTATAGATAAAAGATCTCAAAGCAAAAGAGAATATATTATGTAAAAATATGTCAAAAAAGCAAGTGCCACAGGAGCTAAAAAAAAAGTAAAGTGTTGTTTACCGTAAAGCTTTTCATTCTCAAATTTTGAATTTGTGCCCTTAGATAATGTGACACCTTAAACAAATTTCATATCAGTAAAACAAGAGAGTTAATGGGTATATAAGAAAACAAATCTTAAACTCTAGTATCACATTCTAATATCGTGCGAGCCTAATTTTAAATCGAATAATATCACTAATAATATCACTAATGAGTTGACCTGTTACAAATAAAGAATGAAAGAATTCAACTATGAAATCATATTTTCTAGTTATTTTCTTAATGTACAAATAAACAAAGTTGAAAATTTGTAGATTAGCAAAAGAATGAAGCCTTTTCAACTAGCCCTCCATCACAACCCCAGCCATCCACCTTCTTACAAAGACTAAAACACCTAAGAAATGAGTGGCTCCACAATTAAAGACCCCATGATCTTCATGCTAAGTGCTCTTTATTCATTCGTGCTGCCAGATGATTCAGATGCCACAAAGTTAACCGTAGAGGAATTGGAGCAAGTCATCTTGTTCGTGCATCTACCGAATAGAAAGGTATTCTTGGGAACCGAGTTATCCCCGAAGCTCAGGCTTAAATTAATTGAGTTTCTTAAAGCTAACTCTGATTATTTTGCCGGGTCCCATTAGACATGATAGGTATTCCACCAAATATCATGGCTCACAAATTAAGTTTGGACTCGAGCTTTTCCCCGATAAAGCAAAAGATGAGGCCAATGGCCGAATTCAAGCATAAGTTCATCAAGGAGGAGGTAAAAAAACTTTTAAATATATGTTCCATCTAGGAAGTAGCTTACCCGGATTGGCTAGCTAACATAGTGGTCGTAACTAAAAACGAAAATAAGCTGAGAATGTGTATAGATTTTAAAGATTTGAACAAGGCATGCCCAAAGGACTTTTTTCCTTTGCCGCACATCGATCGAATGATTGATGCTATAGCAGGGCATGAGATGTTAAGTTTTCTTGATGCTTACTCTGAGTACAACCAGATTCGGATAAACCTAGAGGATCAAGAGAAAACTTTTTTTATAACTAGGTACGGGATCTATTACTATAATGTAATGCCATTTGGTTTTTAAAATGCTAGAGCAATATATCAACGCCTAGTTAATCGCATGTTCGAGGATCAAATAGGAAATACAATGAAAATTTACATTGATGATATGCTAGTTAAGTCCCTGGAAGCATAAGACTATTTAAAGCATTTACAGGAAACATTTGATGTGCTCCGAAAGTACAACATAAAGCTAAATCCTTAAAAGTGTGTTTTTGGAGTTGGCGCGGCCAAGTTTTTGCATTTCTTGGTTTCAAACCAAATAATAGAGATTAATCCAGATAAGATCAAAGCCATCGAAGAGATACCGGAGGTGCTTGACAATGTGAAAGCAGTGCAAAGACTCACCGAGAGGATAACCGCTTTAAGAAAGTTTATCTCTCGGTCTTCGGAGAAAAGTCACCGGTTCTTTTCTTTGTTGAAAAAGGAGAATGACTTCGAGTGGACATCGGAGTGTAGCAAGCTTTGAGGGATTTGAAGAAATACTTGTCTAGTCCATCGTTACTGCATAAACCGAAGGTAGACGAGCAGTTGTTCCTGTACCTGGTAGTATCCGAAGTGGTTGTAAGTGCAATTTTTGTTCGAGAAGAAAAAGATACACAATTTTCTATTTATTATGTAAGTAGAACGTTAGCTAGTGCAGAGACTAGGCATCCTCATTTTAAAAAATTGGCACTAGCATTAATAATGATTGCTAGAAAATTGAGGCCGTATTTTCAATGTCATCCTATATGTGTAGTAACAACTTATCCACTAAAAAATGTGATGCATAAACCAGAAATTTCTGGTAGATTAGACAAATGGGCAGTAGAAATTAGTGGGTATGACATAGAATATAAACCAAGAACCGCTATAAAGTTTTCAATTTGGCAGACTTCGTAGCAGACTTTACATCCGGAATGATTATTGAAGTAGAAAGAGAACTTTTATTAACTTTGAGAAAAACTTTAGAGGTCTGGACCTGTACACGGATGGAGCTTCTAACATGAAAGGGTCCGGGCTCGGGGTAGTGCTTAAGGCGCCTGCATGAGATACTATTAGGCAGTCAATAAGAACTGTGAGATTAACTAACAATGAAGCCAAGTATGAGGCTATGATTGTAGATCTTGAGTTAGCACGGAGTCTGGGAGCTGAGGTCATAGAATTAAAATGTGATTCACTCCTGGTTGTTAATCAAGTGAACGACGTGTTCGAAGTAAAGGAAGAAAGGATGCAAAAATACTTGGATAACATTCAAGTAATCTTGCATTGGTTCAAAGAATGGACTATGGAGCATGTGTCTCGAGAGCAAAACAATGCGGTGGATGCCTTGGCTAATTTTGGGTCATCCGTAGAAGCGGAGGAGTTCAATTCAGGAACGATTGTGTAGCTGCTTAATTTCACAATTGATAATGGTCATGCCGAAGTGTATACGCCAAGTTTGACTTGGGATTGGCGCAATAAATACATCGACTACCTTCGGGATGGAAAGTTGCCTACAGATCCGAAGGAGTCGAGGGCCCTTCATACTAAAGTAGCTAGATTTTGTTTGGTTGATGGTCAGTTTTACCAAAGGTCTTTTTATAGTCCTTTAGCAAGGTGCTTAGGACTCGGGGAAACCGATTACGTGATGTGCGAGGTTCACAAGGGGACTTATGGTAATCATTCAGGAGTAGAGTTACTGGTTCAAAAATTGACTAGGGTTGGGTATTATTGGTCTGAAATAGAGGAAGATACAAAGAACTTCGTCTGAAAATGTAACAAATGCCAAAGGCACACACCCATGATTCATCAGCTGACGGAATTGATGCATCCCATTTTATCACCATGGACATTCATGAAATGGGGGATGGATATTGTGGGCCGCTCCCATGGGCACCAGAAAAGATATGTTTTATCTTGTTTATGACTGATTATTTTTCTAAATAGGTTGCAGCCAAAGCCTTCAAGAAAGTTAAAGAAAAACAAGCGATTGATTTTATATGGGACTATATCATTCTCCGGTTCGGCATACCAAAGGAGATCATTTGCGATAATCGATGACAGTTCGTTGGGAAGAAGGTGAACGACTTCCTCAAAGGGTTGAAAATTAAGAAGATTGTATCGACTCTGTACCACCCAAGTACAAATGGGCAAGCGGATTCAATATAAAATAATTATTCAAAATTTGAGAAAAAGACTGAAGGACTCAAAACGCAAGTGGAAAGAGATTTTTCCGGAAGTGTTGTGGGCATATAAAACAATGCCAAAATCCAGTACCGGTGAAACACCATTTTCTTTGGTCTATGGTGCAGAAGCGCTAATTCCAATGGAAATTGGTGAGTCGAGCTTAAGTTTTAGCCTTGCAATCGAAGATTCAAACAACGAAGCTATGTATGTCAAGCTTGACTTAACGGATGAATACGGTGTGTTGGCATTGCTACGGTTAGTGACCCAAAAGCAAATGATGGGTCGATACTACAACTGAAGGGCCTTTAGGCACTTTCAAGTAGGGGACTTGGTTTTACGGAAGTTAATCCCCAACAATAAAAATTCCAATAAAGAAAAATTAGGCCCCAATTGGGAAGGTCCCTACAAAGTGTCAAGAATAACCGACAAAGGCTCGTACCAGTTGGAAGCCGAAGATGGTCAAAAGTTGCCAAACAACTGGAACGTTGCACAGTTGAAGTGGTATTGCTGCTAAGGTATGTGTTTTACTTGGAATTTTATTTTGTTTCGATGAAACTAACTTTTGCAGGAGCAAAGTCGGAGTCATGGGTTAAATATCGAGTAGAAGTTAGAATTAGGTATGAAAACACGTGTTGCATTCTTTTACCCTTAGCACGGGTTTTATCCCGAAAAGGGTTTTTCGGTAAGGTTTTTAATGAGGCAACAATGTAAAGCGTGTTACTAAGTAGCTTAAGATTGGACAAACACTAGAGACTGGGGACTACCCGGTATCGAAAAACAAGTAGTGTTTGAATTCTCATAACTTCAAATACAAACACTAGGGGGCTACCATACCCTCGGTGAAGAAGTTTGAAGGCAAAGAAGTTCTAAGTCTCAAAGCTATTTGAATTTTGAAGATTTTTAAGTTTTTAGGACTATTGTAAGAGTTAAAAAATTGAATGAATTTTGCCCAAATAGTTTTAATGTTAAGGAAAAACTTGAAAAGGAAAAAAGATTGAATGAATCTTTCCCAGATGTTTGACCGATGCAAAATTTGTATGAAAATGCCTTTTCCGAGATTTGCCTCAATTACACTTATTTGCGTACATACTCTTGTTTTCGGGTAATCGATATACCCTTTAGGCTTATGAGCTAATGGATTTGTTATGTTATGATCAAAAATGTCCTATTCTTGAAGACACTTGAAATTATCTAAGTTGATGGAAATAAATGAAGTTCCAATTCCATGCTCGAAGTGAATATGAGACATCTTATTATAAGCATAAAAAATAAGGTCATTATATTTAGTCATTAAATGAACTGAAACTCGAAGAAATTGTCTGGTATAGAGAAAACTAAAAGTAAAAGCTTATACAATTTACTTTAGACCAAAAAGAACTTTCATTCAGCTCAACACAAACTAAGTGATGGTTTGTTTGACTAAGACTCTGAAGCCGGAGGCAGTTATCTCGAATTGGGTTGAGATTTTATGTGGGTAAGTTATTGAAAAAACAAGGAAGCAATAACATATGTTGAAAGATAGAAATATCATGACTAGAAGGGATATGCATTTTATATACAAGGCCAGTAAATGGTCGGAGAAAAATATGTTTAAAAAAAGGGAAATAAATACAAAAGCATGAAAGCCTAGATCTTAATCGGACTCGGATCTGGAGTTCTCTGGGTTATCCTCAGAGCTATCTTCATTCAGCTTACAGTAGGCTCGGAGCTCGACCTCTTTGGCCTCCTCAATCTTGTCATCAATCTCTAGGATCCCGTCTTGAGCCTGCTCTAAAGTTTACCTCCGGACGTTCCATTTTATGTGCTCAATTTTTAGTACCGTCCGGGCCACTTCGGCCTTTATATCAGCCAAAGCCTTATCTCGTTTATCCGAGACTTAAACAAGTTGGCTCGAAATCTTAGCATATCTTTGGTTTGAAGCCTTGAGCTCATTTCTCAACCCCTCGTTGGTTTGGGCTTGTTTGGCGGCCTGATCTTGAGCCATCTTCAGTGTAGAAAGGTCGGCAGCCTTATCAGCATCTATTGAAGCAAGGTCAGTATTAAGGCGGTCGAGTTCAACATTCAGACATTCCATTTGTTGAGCTTGGTAGTGCCGAATCTCTTTTTGTTCCCCAAGCTCTTAAATGAGGACTTTGACGTCTTGGAAGAGTATTTCATTCTCTTCGTCAAAAATTCTATTTTCTCGGTGACAAGCTCGAGGTCGTTCATTACTCATAGGTAGTCGTCCTTGACCTGATCTAGCTCAGCCCAGACAATGGGTAAGTCACTGACTTGCTGCAGTTGGGCCTCTTTCTGTTTAAGAAGCCCTTTGAGGTGTTGGATCTCTTTATCTTGGGCGGCCAGTTACCTTTTGTGGTGTTCATTTTCATCCATGCATCGGATGAAGCCCTCACCTACTAAAACAGATGACTGCAAAATTGAAAATCGAGGAAAGGTTAGAAATGAGAAGATAATACAAGTACCAACTTAAGTAATTAAGAAGGATACATACTCGGTTGGAGGAATGCATACCCTCGTTGAAGAGGCACTGCCAAGCAATATTTTTCATTTTCTCCCTATCGGACTCCGATATTAGAGGCCTCAAGTAGTTGGCAACTCTAACTGGCCAAGATAAGAAGTTGGTATCCTCGGGGAAGGAAATTGTGGCAGATCACACTTTCCTCGGGTCCGCACTTGTGACCGGTAAAAGACTCACAAATTTGGGTAGATTTGGTCAACTTTTGAGGTATGATCAGGTGAGCAAACCCCGGAGGTGTTTGCCCACTCGATCGGGTCAGCGAAGGTTCTGGCTTCCTCGAAGAGTCACTCAAAGTCTTCTTGCCCGAAGCTTTAGGTCGGTTGTGATGATGAATGATTAGTTGAAGTGGAAGTTTTGGGTTTCTTAGCCAGCGGCTCCTCATCCGTGGCTTCATCGTCATACTCGATGATGATAGGCTCGGTGACTGGTGGCGTGGTGACAGGAATAATTGCGGTATCAGTTGGCAGCAAAATTGGTTTCGGTAGCTTCGATAACATTCCCTTCTCTAACTTTGGTAGGAGTATCCTCTGTCAGAGTGGTGGTAGAGGTGACCTTTCTCACCCAAACATCTTATGGTGAGATACCGATGTCTTGACTTCTGGAAGGACCACCTGCTTCTGAGGCATTTTTCCTTTTTGAGCCAACCGAAAGTGATTTCGGGGGATTCAAGGATTTGGTTTTGGAGGATTTCTCTTTTGGGACTTCGATTATACATTGAACTAATGTGGTCGGGTCAAATACTAGATCAGGGGCAATTAGAGCAGTAGAGGAGTTGGACCTGGGGTTGAGAAGCCCTTCGGTAGTCATGTAAGTTCAAAAAATGGAAAAAGTGAAAAGCGTACAAGGCTGTTGTTGAAATTAAAAAAGGAGTTAGGTGAATACTAACCGTGGTTTCGGGTTACCCATCATTTATCAAAAAGTTCTTTCCATATCCATTTCTTATGTGGATACGTGTTTATTATTTTCTCGACCCATGTATGGAGGTTATCCACGTGGCCCGGAATCCATTGAACGACTGATAAGATAGAAAAAGGGAAAATTAGAAGGCAAGTTATTTGAATTGAAAGAAGAAAAGGTTGAGTACTTATGATGCATGTTCCATTCCTCTGGGAAAGGCATTTACCTAACCAAGATAATTTCTACTATAAGGACTGCGACAAAACGTTCCATCCATCCTCGGTCTTGGTTTTCATCGACGCTCAAGAAGATGGAGAATTTGCCTCGCTTTGAGAGCTGAATGACCCCGCCATAAAAGAATCGGGAAACGTATAAACGGATCAAATAATCCAAAGTAAAAGGTTCATTGACCAAATTGGCCAGGAATCGGAGGCAAGTAATGATCCTTCATACAGACGGACCAATTTATACAAGACACAAATTGTAAATTCGGCACATTTCAAGAATCACGTTATCAATGGGAGGAACGAGTTTGAAGGTGAAAGGGTAGGTATATATATTGGAGTAACCAGGTATGAAGGTAGTAATATCTTCATCTGGGTTGGGTATAATGATCCGTGATAGAGTAGTCCAATCATAATCATTTCGGATTGTATCAAGGTCGGTGGCTTTAGTGGAGGTTGGCCAACTTCTAACTTCTTCACCTCGGTCGTATTTCGAAGAGGAGGTGGAAACAAAAAACTCACTCTCAAAATGAAAAATGGAAGGAAGTATATCGTATGCTCTAGGGTCGGTGGTGGCCTGAACTTCGGAGGGGTCACCGGTGCCGACAGTTTCATCAAAAACCGGCGATTGAGAAGTTGCCTGAGACGATTGTCTGGAAACAAAACGGGAAGGTTTTGTCACGGGGATGAAGATTTAAAGTTATGAAGGTATGGAGGTTTGAATTTATGAAGATTTGTAGACAACTGAGTGCTCGCAGGGTTCAGAGAGATTTACCAAAAGGTAAAATTTGAGAAAAGTAAGGAAATGAGATTTTATAAGGGCATGGTCATCATTGCAAAACACTTCGGTTCCTGAACCGAAGTGACGGTTCAATTAGAGGGTGACACGTGTCCATTTCAGAGTGATAAGACGTGAGTCCGATTTAGAGGGTGACACGTGTCCGAAGTGTTTCAGTTTTTCACTTGTTCCAAAGTAATTTGAAAGGGAAGCTTGCAAGAGAAGATGTCGAAAAAATCATTTCCACTTGCCATCACTTCGATTGGGAAGTGTGGGAACTATCAGTATACGGTGAAAACTGACATGACATGTGGCATGGTTTGGGAATGGAAATCGAAAGGATAGAACAATTTGTGCCGGTGGTAAGTTCGGGTGTCGTTAGAAGGCTAGTTGACGGTCGAACCAAGTGACAC
Source organism: Anisodus tanguticus (assembly GCA_034509755.1). Lineage (NCBI taxonomy): Eukaryota > Viridiplantae > Streptophyta > Magnoliopsida > Solanales > Solanaceae > Anisodus > Anisodus tanguticus. Next base: position 41,544,982 of record CM067555.1, read on the forward strand.
TAAACAGTGATCGGACCTGCTGACATCGGGTGGAAGGCCGAAGGTGCTTAGCGCCTATCCGTTCCGGATATGGCGGCAGCCATTACTATTCATTCATTAAGTGACCGTTTCTATCATTAATTGAATTTAATGAAGGAGTAATTCTTGGGCATAAATGCGTTGTTGGAAGGGCATCTGATTATTACTTTTGTCTACTTTCACAATTTCATTATAATTAAATTTGTGAAAGCTCACAATATTGGCTCGGGCTCGAAGTAACTTAGCTAAGGACCGGACCAAATTCATTGACAAGTTTCGATCAAGACTTCACTAATTCAGGCTATTTCTTTTGCTTATTATTTTCATTCATCTACTTATTACTAATTATTTATTTCACTTATTTGTGAATCGATCCACATCTCCTTAAAATCACTTATAAATTTAACTGTGCCTTTCTCTGGGTAAACATGAAGAGATTTCATCCATTCCACCACGTTTAGGAGAGTAGGAAAAGAACCTTTTTATTCACCTTTTAATTTATTTGGTACTCAATCTTTACACTATTCATTCTGTAGCTTACTTTTCTATTGAGTGGTTTGAATTTCTTAAATTATCCCTTTCTTTCCGAGTGAATGAGACGCTATATTGTGGAGCAACTTGTGAGAAGCATAAATGCCTCCCATGGGTGGCATGAATATGCTATCATGAGTTTTAAATGGAAAGTGACAAGTGCATCATTCACAAGTTTGGATTTGCACTTTCGGTTTTGTATATTTATCTATAGGAGTTTTTAGTTACATATCAATGTATGATGTATCCTTGTATGCAATCCACCTTCAATAAAAAGTGATGTCATCTGACATTGTATCGTAAAAGAAAAAATAATTTTATATATATGTACACATGTATCTATGTTTTCTTGAATCGCGTTGTAACATTAACCATTGAGAAACATGAAAATCTTGTGTATAAGAATACCGCAGTAGAGGATTAATAAGGTAAGGGCGGACTCTCTTGTTTTGTATATATTCCGTGGCGAAACTAATAATTTATACAAAAAGATTCAAAAAGTAGCAATTTTTGAACCCTTTGCCACTTCACTAGAATTTTCTTTTGTGTAAAGGGATATAACAACTTATATATAACAAGAAAATCATTTTTACTCTACTTGCGCAATATTATTTTTAACGAGGGAAATTCCTTTCCATCAACTTAGCTCCGCCGATGCTTGTACCTTGTTTTGAGGTTTTTTATTATTAACCAAATAAGTCACCACGATGTACTACCTAATGTTATACTAGGAGTATTAGATAAAAAGAACGCTTGCAAGCACCCCATGTCGATTAGTATGACTGCTGGAAACCTCAGCAAATGAAGAAAGGTAGTAAAAAAAATTAAATTGTACTTGAAATGCTTCAAGGAAGACAAAGAGGTCGCATGCACATAATGTGAGAATTCATTTGCAGAAAAATGTAAACATATCCAAAAAATATTAGAGCTTTATTGAGTTAAAGTTGGGAAGCACAATCATTTTCTATTAAATCAAACTCATTTGTGGAGTATTGACTAAAATAAATTTACAAAGTTCCCGTATAACGGAATGCTCATTGACAGGAAAAAAAAAAAGAACAAAAATCCGACAATAATTGCCTACATATCCCTAATTACTAGGGTACTGCCACCATTTAATTTAATTTTCATTTTCTTATATCCAACTTTAAGAAGCAAAAGAACTCATAATTATAGCTAATTAATGTCTAATGACAAGCCTATGTTAAAACTTAAAAGGTAGTCTGCCATAGTGTCATTGTCGTAAATGCTGAGACTGTTGAACATTGGTCATCGAAAATTATATTGCGTTCATAGGTCAAAAAGCCATATAGGTTCAACATCTCAGTTGCTCAGGGGTCAATCGAACATCCATAGTCAGAAAATTATATTGTATCCAATAAATCAAAAAGCCACATAGGATCAAATCAAAGGGGTCAGTTGAACATCCGCATCCGAAAAATTATATACTCCCTCCGGATTAAAAAGAGTGTTCACTTAGTCATTTGTACACCCCTTAAGAAAATACTAATTTCTAGGCAAAATAGAATTTTTTAAAAATGCGCCTAATTAAATATGTATTGAGATTTTATCACTTAACACTTAATAAGGAAAAATCTGAAAAAATAAGGTTAATTTTTTTCTTAATTTGGTAAATGAACACTCTTTTCGACTAAAAAATAAAGACCAAGTGGATATTTCTTTTTTATTTGGAGGGAGTATTGTGTATATAGGTCAAAAAGCCACATAGGCACAACTCTCAAAGCGGAAAACTATATTGTGTACATATGTTAAAAATTCCTATATATATATTAAATCATGAATATCCTTCATTAAATTTCCGGTTACGCTACCGATGATGATACATCCTTCACTCACAAAAGGAAGGCAAAATAAAACAGTCTCTATATGAAGAAAGATGAAACAATCACTTCATATAAGAATGGAAAGATAGTGAGAGGAAGCTACACTTCAAAGAGGATTAAGAGGAAAATGACATGAAGAAGATTAGTGTAATAATTTGATTGTGTTAAAATACTTTAAGAAAAAGAGGTGAGAGCCCACAAGAAAAGAAAGTCATGAGATAGGATAGGACTACTACTTTAATTTAACATAAATAAGAGATCTTCCTTTGTATGTTATTTCTCTGTTTATATATTTAGCTGTCCAGATCACTTTAAGAAAATCAATTTAAAAGCAACTCTTTAACTTCTCTACCTAAGTTTTTTTCCATCCAAACATATAGTACTCTTAAAAACTTTCCTCAGTTCAAGTTGTTTCAACTATTTGGAAATATGCACCTTCATTGTGTAGCACCAAAACTAGAAAATAGTGGCACAGAATTGATGGAAGCTCCGACGAATTTGCCTAATTCGTCGGAGCAATATGACAAGCCCTGTCTGCCTTTTCCTGTCCAGATCAAGTCACAACAGTCTTTTTCACAAAGGGACCTGTACCCTATAACTTTGAAGGTCTATTTTTCTCTCTTTTCATCCTTTATTAGTACATAAAGACTTACTTGTTGCTTACATGCAACTAGTAAATTGTATCAGTCATGTGCTCTGATCCAGGGATAGAGCTACATGTATTGAAGGGGCAACTGAATCCCCTTTGTCGGAAAATTATACTCTATAAATAGGGTAAAAGGAATTTTCCTGGATCTCGTATTAGAATTTCTTACTCTGCTCTTATTATAATTCTTCAACGGTTCAATGTTGTGTTGCTCGAACCCTCCAAAAATGTTGCCGCACTTATGTTGGATCCTCCAGAAATGCATCTGATACACCCTGGAGTATTTTTGGAGAGTTCGAGCAACATAGGTTCAAATAATCTTTGCTGATGTCTTCATTTTTAATGTGCAGTTTGAAGAGATTGTTTATAAGATTAGACTATCAAGCACAAAACAGAAAACTATACTAAATGGGGTGACAGGTACTGTATGCCCAGGAGAGATGCTAGCAATGTTAGGTCCATCAGGTAGTGGAAAAACTACCCTCCTAACAGCACTAGGCGGCCGTCTTTCAGGCAAATTATCCGGGAAAATTACATACAACAGCCAGCCATTCTCCGGTTCAATCAAGCGTAGAACGGGATTCGTGGCACAAGATGATGTCCTATATCCTCATCTCACCGTAATAGAAACACTTCTATTCACAGCTCTGCTTAGGCTGCCACAAAGCCTCAGCAGGGCGGAAAAAGTGAGACATGTAGAGGATGTTATTGCAGAACTTGGATTAAACAAGTGCAGAAACAGCATGATTGGAGGGCCATTGTTTAGAGGGATATCAGGTGGAGAGAAAAAAAGGGTCAGTATAGGTCAAGAAATGCTAATCAACCCGAGCTTATTACTACTAGACGAGCCTACTTCAGGATTGGATTCGACAACAGCACTCCGGATCCTTAACACAGTTAAACGCCTAGCAAGTGGTGGCCGAACTGTGATCACAACGATCCATCAGCCGTCTAGTCGGCTTTATTATATGTTTGATAAGGTAGTGTTGCTCTCCGAGGGCTGTCCTATCTACTATGGCCCTGCATCAAGTGCCTTGGAATACTTCTCCTCAATTGGTTTTTCCATATCCATCACTATCAATCCTGCTGATCTCTTGCTCGATCTCGCAAATGGTAATTAGAATATTCCAGTTTAACAAATAACACACTTTATAATAAAATAACTGGAATTAGCTACAAACAAGAATTTTTTGATAATCTGTCGATAATCCATTGCTAAATACCTCGTAGATTAGCAACGGATTTTGCTGATTAGCTACAGAATTTGTCTGTCACAGTTCCTGTTTTCTTAGTAGTGCTTGAAAGGAATGGTTCACATAAATGTCCAATTTTGACAAACTTAACATGAAGGACCATGGTTCATCATTTTTTTCTGTTTAATTATGGGCTAACAGACATAAAGTCAGACTAGTCACTAGGATTAATGATAAGTAATGGTGATTAGTACCTTTGTTAAGTAAAGTAAAAGAGACCCCACTACCAATTGTCCCTTCACAGTTGTTAAGGTAGGATTCAGTTTCATCTCTCCCTAATATTCTCAAGAAAAAATCTTCTATTTTTTATACCAAATATGTATGAACAGTTAGAAACTATAATAATCTAATCACATATGCAGGGGCTCAGATAAATAGTTGAGGAGTGAAATAGTCTTTATGGGGATAGAGGGCTTGAACGCTCATGACTTTTAAAGCCGATGGACCCCCCCCCCCCCCCCTCTAGGGGTATTTTAATGATAGGTTCTATAGGAATTGTACGATCTTATTTGATCAAATATCTAGGGACAAACTCCTATATTCCTTTCATTACGTTATTTCTGTCATCTTAAAATCTATCATTGATCTTTCAGGAATTGGACCCGATACCAAGCACGCCACCGACCAAGGTGACAATACAGAACAGGAAAAGAAGTTGGTGAGAGAGGCTCTCATCTCCGCGTACGAAAAGAATATTTCTACAAGGTTGAAAACTGAGCTATGCAGTTTAGATAACAGTAATTACCGTTACACAAAGGATGTTTCTACAAGTAAGTTTCCAATTTATCATGAAAAAAAGCAACTTCAAACTGTTTTCAAACTGTGCATCACCTTTAATCAGTGACTAAGTAACAGCTATCGTGGGATCTATCGATGCAGGAAATGGTTTGAAATTAGAACAATGGTGCACAAGTTGGATGCATCAATTCAAAGTGCTGCTTCTTAGGGGGCTAAGGGAGCGAAGATACGAAACGTTCAACAGGCTTAGAATCTTCCAAGTTATAAGTGTAGCATTTCTTGCAGGATTGTTGTGGTGGCATACTCCTACATCCCACATTGAAGATCGCGTAAGAAATTATACATTCATATAGCACTAACGAAAAGAAAATTTTCCAATAATTACACTAGGCAGCTCTAGTAAATAAAGCTAGCACATTTGTAACTTAGTACAGTCAGACCTCTCTATAACAACCATCTTAAAACAATATATTAGTAGAACAGCCAAGTTTACTCCGAGACCGATTTTTCATGTTATGTTGTATTATATGTTATTTATAACAGCATTTCGCTATAGCAACAAAAAAAAATTAGGAAAAACGATACTGTTCTAAAAAGGTTCGACTGTATATCAATTTCAAGAATCAGGACCTTATCATGTTTGACATATTACAGCATATGATAGCCTGCTGCAATGTGCTTTTAGTGATAATGAAATTTGACTTCCTGTTTTGCAGACTGCAATGTTGTTCTTTTTCGCGGTATTTTGGGGCTTCTATCCACTCTACAATGCAGTTTTCACTTTTCCACAAGAAAGAAGAATGCTCATCAAAGAGAGATCATCAGGAATGTACCGCCTCTCGTCGTACTTTCTAGCCAAAACTGTTGGAGATTTGCCTTTGGAACTTGCATTACCAACAGCATTTACCTTCATCCTTTATTGGATGGGCGGGCTCAAACCCGATCCTAAAATCTTCATCCTATCTCTCCTAGTAGTCCTCTACAACGTCCTCGTTTCACAAAGTCTTGGACTAGCTTTTGGTGCCTTACTCATGGATGTTAAACAAGCCACTACTTTAGCATCAGTCACAACAATGGTCTTCCTAATTGCTGGAGGATACTACATTCAACAAATTCCCCCGTTCATCGTCTGGTTAAAATACTTGAGTTATAGCTACTATAGCTACAAGTTGCTTCTAGGGGTTCAGTACGATGAGAGTGACTACTATGAATGTTCAAAAGGAATCTATTGTCAAATTGCAAATTTACCTGCCATTAAATCAGTAGGCTTAAACAATATGTGGATCGATGTCTCTATCATGGCTGTGATGCTGATAGGCTACAGACTTGTTGCTTATCTAGCACTCACTCGTGTACGATGATGATTCGATGGAGACATGAAGAAGAGGACAAATTTTTTGGAGTTCAATTTTCTGCAACAGAGGACTAGGAATGTTAGATTTAGATTTTGATCACCACTGCCAGATTTTGATCATGTAACACAAGAATTTTGATGTACTACTACCACTCTGGCAATATTTTGCGTACAACTAACTTGGGAAAATTTAAATGTGTGAAAAGGGAGAGCTCGAGTTAGGCAACAATAGTGAAAACAGTTGTAGAGAGAGAAAGCAGTTGGGAAATTTTCATTTTCATTCATTAATTTTACAGCTGTGTGTGTGTGTTTACTATTTATACATGTGTAATTACATAACTAATTCTACTAACTAATAACTAATCTCCTAACTAACAATGTACAGCTGCATACTAAAGTAGAAAGGTACAGCTATTCCAAGCACGCCTATTTTCTACCCTCCCCCTCAAGTTGGGTGGTGGAACACATTAACCATCCCTAACTTGAAAACAAGAAAATCATGCTGACTCTTTCCCAGTCCCTTAGTCAATATATCTGCAGTTTGATCCTTGCTATTTACATGTGATGTCTGTATGAACCCCTATTGAATTTTTTTCCTAATAAAGTGACAATCAATTTCTATGTGTTTTGTCCTCTCATGGTACATAGGATTAGAGGCTATTTGTAGTGCAACCTTGTTGTCACAAAATAAATCCATAGGCTGCTTAACTTGCACTCCCAACTCCATTAACAGTCCATGGATCCATATCAACTCTGAGACTGTCCCTGCCATGCTTCTATATTCAGCTTCAGTAGTACTCCTTGACATTGTTGACTGCTTCTTAGACTTCCATGAAATCCGTGACTCTCCAAACTTTATACAATACCCTGTGACTAACCTACTTGTCATTGAGCATGATGCCCAATCTGCATCACAAAATGCAGTCACACTTCTTGATGCCTTGCTGCTCATCAACAAATCTAGTCATGGTTGCCCTTTTATGTGTCTCACAACTTGTAATGTTGCTTGTCAATGTGACTCATTTGGTTCATGCACAAAATGGCTCAAGCTTTGAACATCAAATGAGATGTCTGGCCTTGTCATAGCCAAATATAACAGCCTTCCTACCAGCCTTTGATAACTGGTTTAGTCTACTAATACTTCATCTTGTGTCTCAACTCCTTGTGCAATCATTTGCCTGTCAAACTCAACACTTGTCAACTTTTTATTTATGTTCTAGTGGGGTAGATGTTGGCTTTCCTCCCCCTAGGCCACACTCTGCTATGAGTTCCAAAGCATACTTCCTCTGATTCATCAATATGCCTCTACTTGACCTTGCAAACTCTATGCCCAAAAAGTACCTCAAATCTCCCAAATCTTTCATTTTGAAATTGTGATTAAGTGTGTTCTTTGCCTCTTGAATAAGGAATGCACTACTACTTGTGATCAAAAGGTCATTCACATATACGAAAATAATAACAATATCAGTACCACACTTCATGATAAACAAGGAATAGTCCAGTTTACTTTGAGAATAACCAGATTGAATAAGAGCAGATGTGAGCTTAAGGTTCCACTGTCTACTGGCTTGTTTCAAGCCATAAAGGGATTTGTGGAGCCTACACACTTTAAAATTTGACTCCCCCTGGCTACCAAAGCCCTGAGGTAATACCATATACATCTCATCTAGAAGATCACCTTGTAAAAAGACATTGTAAACATCTATTTGGCATAAAACTGTTGAGCAGCCATCACTTCTAACAGTGACCATTTTGACAACTGGAGAAAATGTATCATGAAAATCTAATCCCTATTGTTGAGTAAATATCTTTGTCACTAGCCTAGCTTTGTATCTTTCAACTAATCCATCTGCCCTATATTTCACCCTGTACACTCACTTACAACCTATATGAGTCTTACCAGAAGGTAAATCAACTACCTCCCAAGTGTTATTGTCATAAAGAGGTTGGATCTCAAGCTTAATAGCTTAAATTCAATTGTAATCCCGTGTTGTTTGAGCAAAAGTAGTGGGTTCAGGAATTGAATTGGTAGTTAAGAAGGCTTTATATTTAGGTGAGATGAATTCATAGGAAACATAGTTTGGAATAGGGTAAGTATTGGTGGATTTATGATGAAAAATAGTAAGCCAGGAAGGTGGCTTGATAGTTCTAGATAGAATTGCAGTGTCACTTCCTAAATTACCCCTAGACGTGATTGGTACCCAACATATATCACTAGCCTGGAGAATTAAATTTTCATATCTTAACCATTAATCTGTAGCATTTAATGAATTAAATAAGAACTCAAATAATATAATAATTAATTAATGATAATTAGTATCTCATAATATTCATATACAACTCTTGTCCGAATCTCACACTAGACTATAGAGCATCTAAGAGAATTTCAAAAGACTCGAATGTGTACATCCCGAAAGTAAAGACATCAATAAATAAATACTAACGACTCTTTTGGTAGCCTCCACGAATAATGCGGCGGTTCACCTCAACAACTGGATGAACTCTAATGAACTCGTCAGCTACTAGCTTTGTCTTCACCAATGGTATATGCATGGACATGCATGTAAGGAGTGAGTTATACGTAAATATAACCAAGTAAGATCCTCGATCCGCCACTTTAAATACTCCTGAAACAAGTGTTAGAAAATACAATACACAACGAGCACAAAAATAATAGAACAAGAATTATACCATATTATAATATTCAACAAGATCCAAACCTTCATTTATGAAGAATCGTATACACTTTACCAAAATTTACACTAAGGACTTGTCATAAATAGCAGTTAAAGAAATTAATCAACACCACGAGTCCACGACAACATACACAATGTGCCAAATATATCGAGAAACATACATAATGATGGGGAAAGAGAGTTTTAGAGTATCTGAAAATAGCATATACGCGGCTAGCCTCAAAGACCACCGATTCTGCCAAGCACACGCTCGTCCCAACACATGGACCGGGTAGACAAAACATATTTTTAAAAACGAGTTTGAAAAGCAAGCATCCAAAGCTTAAAGTCTTACTTATCTCAAAGCCAAGCTCAACGGGTCTCTTCAAATTAAGTTCAACATCATCGGATCTCTAAATCGTTCCAATCTATTCAAAAATGGACTCAGGACAGCCAAAAATATTAGGGTAGACCACTTCTATATTTTTAGAGGCTTAAACTCTCAAAGTTAAGTTTTAAAGGACAAAAACGCTCTCTGGTCGACGGGTTCAAAACTGAACAAGTCATTTTTTCGGAAAGCTCTCGATGTGACAATTCCAACGATATAAAGAGGTCTAAAATCCGACATCGTTTGCCCTTTCAAATCAACAATTTAGGTTTAAGAATTCTAGGATTAAACTTTCTCAAATCCTCAAAATTTTCCCATGTTTCTACCATAAAAATTCTGTTATAATTATGCAATAAACTCAAATAAAATATTAGAGTCATTACTTGATGAGTTGGATGAAAAATCCTTATTTTTTCCTTCTCTTTTCCTCTCTTTTTCTCCTCTTCTTTTCTTTTCTCTTACTGGTTTACTTGTCTCTGTTTCTGCATTTTTGCTTTTGCCTATTCTCTTTTTCTTTTTCACGTCTGATGGTAATCAGACTCTTATTCCTTTCTTTTTCTTTGTCTTTGGGCTTGGCCCATTTTTTTAAACCTTTAAATTCTTCTGCTTTTCTTTTTTTATATTTCTCTTTCTTTTGGTCAATTACCAAATAACATTTAATTAAATTAGGATTATTACATGCATGAGGTGGGATGGAAGGATGTATTATGTCAACATGGTGATTGGTGTGAGTAGAAGGGGAAGGAGAAGGAGTTGTAGAGACAGGTTGGTCTGAAATAGATGGTCCTACATAAGTTGAGGAAGGAGAAGATGAATGTTGATAATCTGAAATTTAGGAACAGAAGAATCTTCAAATGATGGATTATCAAGAATAGAAATATCAGGAAATGGAGAGGATGAAGAAGAATTAAAAGGAGACGTAGAAACTGGCTCTTAAAGATATTTGAAAGAAAATATTGACTCTTTAAAATAACATCTTTATTGACCAAAAAAATACTTGTGGCAATGTCATATATCTTGTAGCCTTTCTGTGTGGTAGAATATCCCATAAACACACCAGGAGTTAATTTTGAAGAAATCTTGTCACAATAAGATGATTTAGTAACGTAACATAAACAACCAAACACCTTGATGTGGTTTAAGGAAGAAGGATGGTCATGGAACATTTCATAAGGAGATTTACCATGTAAAACCGTAGAAGGCATCCTGTTTATGAGATATATTGCAGTTAAAATACATTCACCCCAGAATTTCAAAGGAGAATGAACTTGGAATTTAAGAGCTCTGCCCATCTGAAGAAGATGTCTGTGTTTTCTTTTTTGCTATGCCATTTTTTGAGGTGTATGAACACAAGAACTTTGTTGAATAATCCCTAAGGAACTAAGCAGTTGGTTACATTGAGTATTGGAGAATTCTAAGCCATTATCAGTTCTGAAAATTTTCACAGAGGTGGAAAATTGTGTTTTGACCATTATTAAGAAATTATTAATCAAAATAGCAACATCACTCTTGAATTTCATCAAGTAGATCCAAGTCATTCTAGAAAAGTCATAAACTATTGTAAGAACTATCTATAACCATTGTAAGTAAATTATCTATATGGACCCCCACACATTTATATGTACAATATCAAAAGGAGCTACAGATTTCTTTATACTATGTGGGAAAGGTAATCTAGTTTTCCTTGAAAGAGGATAAATTGTACATGAAGTAGTTTCTTTATTCTACAATGATGCCTTATTGAAGGTATTTGTTGTAAAACTTGAAACGGAGCATGACCAAGTCTTTCATACCAAATACTAGTCATAGAGTTTGTAGTAGAATGAATAGTTGTAGGTTGTGGAATGAAAAATTGATGGTCACATAGAGTAGTAATTGAAGAAGACAATGCCTTGGCAGGTGATGATGATGTGATGGTGGTGTCAATGATGTAAAGATCACCTTGCACTCTACCAATCACCCTCACATTGCCATTGCAAAGGTCTTGGAATATCCAAATATCAAAATAAAAATAAAGCACAATAATTTAAGTCTCTGGTCAATTCAGAAATATAGAGTAAATTGTATTTGAAGTTAGGTATATAAAGTACATTATCCAATTTAAGGAAATCAGATATAATGGATGAACCAATATGAGTAACATGAGTATAGTTACCATTAGAAAGATGAACTTTGGTAGAATTCGAGGGTGCAACAGGTGTAGGATGACTAATCAGATCCAAACTAGAAGCCATGTGATTTGTGGCTCCTATATCAATTATCCAGGATTTCAAAGTATTTACTGCAGTAAAACAACTACAAGTGCAAGTAAAGTTATGAGCATGTATTCCTGCCATATTTGAAGTCATCTCAGGCTGTTTTTGGTCTCTATCTAGCCTGTGAAGGATCTCCTAATACTGTTGAGGAGAAAACATAGGTACACTGTGAGGGTGCTGGGGATAATGTTGTTGACCATAACTTGTGCCTGATTGTGGATACCCATTACTTGTGTCAAAATTACCATACTCAAAATTCCCATCATATCTAGCCCCATAGTAAGTATTTGACATCTGCTCATCAAAACTATTTTCATAGTTAGAATTATATGCTCTAGGATGGTACTGATGCCCTAAATAGTTTCTTGCATTGTTCCTTCCATATTGTGCATTCCCTGCCTGATTTCTATAGTTCTCATTTACCTTTTGTTTTCCACTTTTCTCATCTTCCTTAGGATTATAGAACTTGTGTCCAGGTGGATAACCAACCAACCTATAACACACTTTATTAGTGAGTCCTGTCCTGTGACAATAAGTACAATATGCATCACTATTCTTTTTATACTTGCTATGTTATGTTGTTGTTATAGTTGTACTATCTTTAAGTTCATTTTCCCTCTAGATTGTGTGACATTTGAGGCCATATTGGATTGTACTCTTTGACTTTCATCTTGAAGTAACATGTCATATGCTTGATTGAGAGTGTCATCAAAATTTGAATTCGAGTCTGACTATAAGTCTCATTTAACCTTATTAGAAACTGCATCAACCTTTGTTGCTTTATGTACTTAGTATATGTTTTTGATTTATCACAACATTGAGGAATTAGAAACAAGGCTGAATAATTTTCCCAAGCAACTTTCAATTTAGAATAAAACTCAGATATTGACATATTTCTTTGAGCTGTGTTACAGATTTCCTGATGAACTTGATATATTCTAGTCAGATCTCTATTCTCAAACCTCTCTTTTAGGTCTTTCCAAACCTCAACCGCACTCGATGACTGTACCATTCCATTTTCTAATTCCTTTGACATTGTGTTCATGATCCATGCAAGCACAAAATCATTACATCTCTCCCATTCATATTCTAAATCACCTTTAAACTAAGTTTTTAAACATTTTTCAGTAATAAAACCTATTTTATTCTTTGCCAACAGTGCATTAACCATGAGCTTACTCCACACAATATAATCTTCATTCCAGTTAATTATTAAGTGATTAAGACACTACCTGGAGTATCAGCTGGATGCAAGTATAAAGGATGTTGAGGATGTATCTCGGTTGGTTTCTCCACGATTATCGCCTCAAATTGATCGAGATTTTCTATTGTTGTGATGAATTATATCAGTTGAATGATGATACTATGATGAATTTCTAAGATTCAGCTAAATTCTATGATTTTGACCTCAATTTAGGGTTTCGAGATCGATCGATCAATATCGCCTTTTTTCTTTTCAAAAGTGAATGAATATACATCTTTGCTTCCCTTCGTTGATTTAACTTCCTAATCTAGCTCGCTCTTAATTCCAGATCGCTAAAGAAGTTGTGCTCTAATACCATGTGAAAAGGGAGAGCTCGAGCTAGGCAACAATGGTGAAAACAATTATAGAGAGAGAAAGCAGTTGGGAAATTTTCATTCATTAACTTTACAAGCTGTGTGTCTACTATTTATACATGTGTAATTACATAACTAATAACTAATCTCCTAACTAACAATGTACAACTATCAGCTGCATACTAAAGTAGAAACATACAACTATTCCAAGCATACCTATTTTCTACAAAATGCTTTGGTGAAAAAAATCTATGCCACTCACAATATATTGAATATGCATCATTTTAAGATGAAACGTAAAACAAATTCAAGAATTTATACTTTTTATTTAAGAGGTTGGATTTATATTAAAGCCTCTAGAACATGTACAAACGTTTTTAAGATAAATTTTGGAAGAATGACGGTTTATAGCTATGTTGCTCGAACTCTTTAAAAATGATGTCAGGTACATATTGGACCTTCCAAAAGTAGTGCACTTTTTGAGGATCTAACACGGGTGCTTGCAGCATTTTTAAAGAGTGGCAACACAGATTTCTAGTGATCTAATACATGGAAGAATCATTAGGGAATGACTTAAAATATGAAAAGAGAAAAAGAAATTGTGGAACATGTGGATAGCTAATGGTGAACAATTAGCTAAATTTCAAGTTATTACACTTGAAAATAAAACTATATCTTGGAATCAAATGGGAGAAAATTTTCCCATGTGATAAAGCATTCTGGAATTTCTTATTCCTTGTTCAGAACCTTATGACATTGAATCAATATAAAAGAGATCTATAAGAATAATATAAATTTTATATGTTGTCATATATTCGTAAGTTCAACAAGACAATTACCCTTGTACTTCATATATGAAACTGTAGGGAGAATTAATTATAGGTGACAAAAATGTTTTAAAATTGAGTGGGAGTAACTAAAGTTTTTTTTATTGAGTAGAGGTGATAAAAGTGAGATTAATGATTAATGAGTTTTGTGGCGTCTTCGGGTTTTCCCTCTAGTTTTGTTTTGTACACTTTAACCCAATCAATAAAAAACTTAAATTACCTAAATGGATAAAAAACAACGCGCGCATCAGCTAATCTTCTTTCTCAACCGACGACCCATTTTTTTCTTCTTCTTGCTTCTTTTTCCGCTGCTCTACTTCTTCTTCCTCTTACTTCTTCTTCTTCATCCACTGCTGCTGCTACCGGTTCTTCTTCATCTGCTGCTTCTTTCTTCTCCATTTAGAGAAAGTTGTTGAAGAAAAAAAATTGAATCCACCTGATTTACGCAATTTTAAGACTGGATTTCATTCGTGGAGCACTGGGCATTACTTCACATATGATTTCTGCTCATTTGATAAGTACAAAAATGTTTTTTTATTTCAATAATTCATCTGGGTATAACTGCTAATTTTTAAACGATTCACAGTAGCAGTTTCAGTTGTTGCAACAAGTGCTAAAGTTGTTGTATAAGTGTTTCTGAATTTATTGTAACAACTGCTCTAGTTGCTGCAACTGCTAATAAAATTATTGCAACAGCTGTTGTAGTTACTGCAACAATTACAATAGATTATGAAATTGTTGCCACTTCTATACTAATTGTTGCAACCATTTCTAAGCATGTTGTATAAATAAGTTGCAACAGTTTGTCTACTTGTTGCAACAAGTAGACTACTTGTTGCAACAACTGATTAGCTGTTGGACATTTTTCACAGTCTTTGGATGAAATAGAATCCTAAAAATTGAAGCTACCTCCAACAAATTAGTATGTTATTGCAACAATTGAGTAATTTATTGCAACAAGTATCTTAGTTGTTGCAATAACTCACTAATCTGTTAAAGGCAGCTTCTACAGTCGTTAGATGAAATAGAACCCAAAAACTATTGTTGCCTCCAACAGCTTAGTGGTTTGTTGCAACAAATTACTCAATTTCTACAATAAGTTACTAAGTTGTTGCAACAACCACTGCAACTGATGGGAGACTTAATAACAATAAAGGTTGATTGTCATGGTGAATGGGTCGAGAACAACAATCAATTTATTTGGCATTGGCATGGTGTTGCAACACCTGTAAAGACGATAATGATGATTTTCCAAAGAGATGTCGTGTATGATAATTTTGTGAACCTAATCATTGCCTATTGTGAATTAAATTGTGAATCGAAAGATTTTATCATCACTTACATGCACAACTCTTTTGAAAAGCAGAGGGTATCTCCATTTAAGATAAACAATCAGGTTCATTTGCATGCTTATTTGAATAATGAAGCTAGGTCCATTTTAAAGGTATACATAGTTGGAAGTTCAGTAGTAAACCACAATTTAGATCAGGACCAACAAGAAATGTTAAATGGTGAATTTGATGGGGTGGATATGGATATTCTAGATAATGAAAGTGGTGGTGAACAGGTTCATATACTTGAAGTTGCGAGTAATACACCGAGCACGGCACAGTCAACACAATCCAGCCATGTGCAAGATAATGAAAATAGTTTTTATAAGGGAATATCATTCTAAAAAAAAGAAGAACTAACAACTTCATTGAAACTTTCTTGCTTGAAGAATGTGATCAATTCGTGTATTGTGTATTGTTTCCAATGTGTACATCTGGAGTGCAGGTGGTGGCTGAGGGTTGTGATGCGTATAAGTTCTAACAGATTCTGTATTAGAACCTACGTAAAGTATCACACGTATGGTTCTGAGCATATTACGAGCCATAATCTACATGCCACGGCCAAAGTGATCGGTGAATACTTCAAAGATAGGTTTTCCGCTGGTAAAGGCACATCAACAAAAGATATGAGTCATTCAATCCGTACAGAATTGATATGTAAGGTTAGTTATTAGAAATTTTGAAAGGGCATGGAGATTTCAAAGGCTCTGACTAGGGGGACACATAAGCATTGGTATGCAGTGCTTGATGCATACCGTTATATACTTCAGTCCGCAAATCCAGGAAGTAAGACGACATTAAAAGTTGATGGAAATGGAAAGTTTAAGTGCTTTTTTGTAGCCTATGCTGCTTAGATGCTTGGTTTTGCACAAATGAGAAAAGTTATAGCTATCGATGGGACATTCTTGAAGAGTGAGTATGAAGAAGTGTTATTGTTGGTTGTGGCACATGATGCAGATAATCATATTTTTCTGGTGGCATTTTGTGTAGTGGACAAGGAGTGTGATGCCTCATACAAATATTTCTTCGAACAAATGAGAAGCTATGTAGATGATACCACTAAGTTGTGCATAATTTTTGATAGGCATCCATGTATCAAAAAGCCGATTTCGGTTGTCTACCCTACATCTCATTATGATTGTTGCATGAGGCACCTTGGGGAAAATATCTGAACCACCTTTCACAATTTGAAGGTCATATCTCATTTCTATAAAGCAACAAAAGCGAGTGATCATTAGAATGATTTGATGTGAACACTTGATTCACCAATATTTAGTCATCAACAAAGGGAATCAATGATATTTAGTGATCAATAGAGTGAAAACATTACAACGACTAAGTACATTATTGCAAAAACTAAGTACATTATCGCAACAGTTGAGCCACCTATTGCGATAACATAGTAACTTGTTGCAACAACTTAATTATCTGTTGCAACTGATTACTTGTTGCATTTACTACAATAGTTGTTTGATTTGTTGCAATAGTTGAGCCATCTGTTGCAGCAGAATACGTAGATGTTGCAACAATCTTCTCAGTTGTTGCGACTTATTCAAAAAGCAACTCTGTGATTATATCTGCAATAGTTGTTTGATTATTACCAACATATTTGTGGCTTATTTGAAATTACTGAACATAACGTGAAAATCTAATGACATACTAAAAATTGTTTAATTTTTATCCAATAGTTGCAGAAGTTGTTGCAACAGATAATAAATATGTTGCAATAACTTTACTCATCTGTTGCAACATTTGCAGCAGTTGTGTGACTTTTACCAATAGATTAGGATCTGTTACAACAGATTAGTGACTTATTTGAAACTACTGAAATAACTTAAATACATATTGATTCAGAGGTTATACTGGTATTGAACAACAAACATACATTTGCATATATATAACAAAATTACATAATTCATCAACATCAAAATTAGTATCTTTTTTAGCCTGCGTCAACTCCTCAACCTTTGTAATCAACCCATCCATTCTTTTCTTGTAAGTATCGCATTGACAAGCACATGAATACACCTTATAGGTACCGGCGCCAATAGAAGAAAATCTACCATGTGAAGTATATCTACTAAGCGGAGTATATCCACCAAATCCACCACCATCACAACTCTGATGAACGTTATCATCAGCAACTCTTATTTTGTCACCAACAATACCTGCCACAACATCATCTATATAAATGTGTTACTAAGGCTTACCTCATCCTTAGGGAGGTTAAAAATATCAACACTCAATTTAGTGTTGTTTTTGGCAATCAGCCATCTAAGGATCCTTCAATATAAAACTTATTCGGAGTAGTCCTTCAATTGATGTCGGAGGTGAGTAATGGATTCAAATGCCCAAGCCTAAAAAATGATGCCAACAAAAATCAAAATAATGATTAACATGCAAAAAAAAACATTGAGTAAGTTTACAACGAAAGCCCAAGGGAAGCCATATAGGTTGACCGTCTTCACATTGGCTTTAAGTCTCTTAACAAATATTTAACAGTCAACCTATAGCTTTCACAACACCATCGATAGTTGTTAAATGCCTCACGGTCCTCCACAAGCTTAAACAAACCAAGTGGTATGTTAATGTTTGTGTCTTTTGCCTAAAGAATACTTTGCATTAACCAAACTAAGCACAATGACTCCTTGTGCCTTTTCGACATAGATTTGGACTTCAAATGTTCAAGAAATTGCTTCTCTTTGCAGCTCTTTCCCACTAGATCCACAAAATAAACATCCTTCTTACCTTTTCCACCCTTTGTTTTCTTGGTTGGTGACGGTTGGCTTCTTTAATATAACAGTAGGAAGAGGCTCAAAGGAGGATGACATCTCAAGTTGGTAACTATGGCAAACTCCTTCATGCCAAAACAAACTAGCACGACATATAAATTTATCCAAACCTCATCCTTTGTGATACAAAGAATCCTATGTAAGAAGCCCATACACCATGGTGATTTTAAACCATGCAACGATTCCTTCTGGAAAATCTAAGTATAAACCAAAACAGCTAGCCCTAATGAAATCCTCCAACTCCTGCTCTTGAAGTATGAACCTAAAGTTATCGAAACTCTTGCCCATGCCTGATTTGACTATAATATCACTGGTCAAATCATTATGGTCATCCAATGGCATCCTCACGTCGTACTTGTCAATAGTAAAACTTTTTACGACATCGTCATTGGAAGGTTTGTTAGGATCTATGTCAATACTAAAAACTCACCAATATTGGTATTCACATTATGTAAGTTTTTTTGTCTTACTTCACCTACGGTCATCGACCTTTCATCTGTATTTTTTATTCCTCTTCTTCATTATCCTTTTTAGTTTCTTTATCTTCTACGTCTTCTTCATCTTCTCGCTCTTCTTCATCTTCTTGCTCTTTAGTTTTATCTCCTATTTCTTAGCCATCTTCAGGCTGTTCATCATGGCCATCTCTAGACACTTCTACTTCAGAGATTTCCTTGGACACTGAGCCCTTTTCTCTATCTGAAGATTGTGGTTCATTTTGACTATCACTTGAATCTATATTTGTTGATTCAAAAATATCATTTTCTTGTTCAGCAAGCTCTTCTAATGGTGTGTAATGACATATTCTATTGTTACTTGTACTTTGACTATTTTCCCCCGGTTAACTCAAATCCCAAAGTTATAAGACGATTCTAGTAGAAGTTGAGAAATTAGATAAAGCATTGACCAAAAGTTGACTTTTGTGTGAACAAACCTTTTTTAGAATTCTATCAATTCCATGAGGTTCGAAGGGTCATTTATGACTTGGTGGGATGGTTGGTTCGGTTCTCGAGGCCCTTAGGAGTATTTTTGGCTATTGGTTGAAAACTAGTTTAGCTCGTTGAGAGTTGACTTATAGAAATAGACCGTCGATGGAAATTCTGAGACCATGAGTCGTGTTTTTACCTATGTGTACATATCTAGTTTGTTTTGGAGAGGTCTCGGATGATTATCAGATTTCAGTTCAAAATTTGTTTAAATGTGAAATTGTTGGTTTGCTGGTGTACTCGCTAGGGTGGGCCTTAGTGCGCCCCAGCAGACATGGACAGCTGCAGCAGATGATCGTCTGATGCAACAAGATTTTGGGATTTTGTATAAGGACCGCAGTCGCGGGTCCGCTGCAATGGATGACATGAATTTCTAGATTCATTTAAGTGTCATTAAAACCCTTCTTCCCTCATTTCAAAAATACTCTTCCCAAGCACCATTAGGCGATTTCAAGCAACTTCTAGTGATTTCTTCTTGAGGTAAGCTCCCTTATCTATATTTGACCCTTCTTTAACTTCTTTATGTTGATTTAATGGAGATAACCTAGAATCTAATTGGGGAAGATGAGTTCTACCAAATTAGGGCTTGTTAAATTGTTAAACTTAAAAGTGAGAAGTAATTAGTGGTTTTTGTTAATCTAATCATGGTGTGTCATTATTTAGTACTGTTAAGCTTAAATCTTCCATTATTGTTGATAAAATTGAATGTTGGAAACTAGGGTTCATATCCAAAATTAGGATTTTTTATTGTAAGATGAAATTAGCTTAATATTGAGTTGATTTAGAAAATTGGTTAGTAATATTGGACTCCTAGAATATTTGATTTCATCATTCACCTTCAAATTGACAGTTTTACCCCCCACAATCCTGTTTTGCCCTTTCTTCCCTATTCGGTTTGGATTCCAAGGACTAGTATGATGTTATGGGTGTTGTGAATTCCTTGTTCTAACTTAGACTTCAAAAATATTAGACTTTGAGTACGACCGTGATTCGCAGAAGGATAAGGCACAAGTCTGATTCGTGTGACTCTCGCTCAACATTTCTAGTAGGTTATGGCTTACCTTCTGGTTAGACTTCGGTTAGTGAAGTGTATGTGTAGTTAGATTCTATTGGTGAAAGCATGTAAGCCTTCGAGTATGGAGTTAGGATGGATTACTTAGGTTGGTTATTGTTGACTGATTATGACTTGTTGCTTCTGTGTGGATACTGGACTTGTATGTAATGCCATGTCATATTTGTGATATAGTTGTATTTCACTTATCTTGGTATGTTCATGGATAGAGGGATGGACTTGATATGATACAAATATTATGATAAGTGTCTTTGTGTGGCACGATTGGGTATTGATATGTTACACTTGATACTATTATTGCATTGCATTCATCCTCATTTTTCCATAATATACTGATATGACTTATGATTGGTGTGATGGTGATGAATGAGGAGGAAACACTTATGATTCATATGACATACTATATTGCATAGCCATATCTATATTGTGTGATACGGAGTGGCTAGCGCGGTGTTGGTGGAAGAGTCATTCTAGGCTGTGTGATACGGAAGACTTGTACATGGATGTCGCGGGTTACCCATGGGTCATGACTGCTGGACCGATGATATATTCCACCTAGAGCATGTATGTACGGATTGATCATGTGGTCACTTCATTGCATTGCATATTTATTAATCATTCATTCTTATATTTGGATCATGACTTATTTTCCTATACTCTGTGGTTTATTCTTGCACTGTGATATTATTTGTACTTGATTGTGAGCATGTCTATATTTTAGCGTCTTTCTTATGCATATGTTAGCTAACTTTTGTTGGCTTATGATATCTATCGGTACATAGTGTATGTACTGATACTACCTTGCCGCATTATTTTTTAATGCAGAGTACGTGACTGGCTCTACCTCTTCTCCTCGACACTGATCTGAGGTTGTTGTTGCTGAGTCTTTAGGGTTAGCTTGTTGGATGATCCAGCTGCCTGGAGACTCTTTTCTATTAGTATATTTACTTGTTATCTTGAGACAATATTCCTATTATGACACTTTGTATTATTCAGACTTAGAGTTTTGGTAGTAGCTCTTGTACAATTCAGACCATTTTCCTTTGTCGTTTGTATTAGTATGATATTCCGCAACTTTTATATTTATGATATGAGTTATACTTTATATTATTTTGCATATTTTACTTTGATCATTGGTTGGATTGTTGATTAATGGAAGGGTTCTCCTACTGAGGTGGAAAATGATAGGTGCTATCACAACTTAGTGTTTTGGGTCGTGACAAGTTGGTATCAGAGTCCTAGGGTACCCGGTCTATAAGTACTAGAGCATGTTTACTAGAGTCTTACGGATGGGTACAAAGAGCTCCATACTTATTTGCGAGAGGCTATGAGACATTTAGAAAACTTCAAATTTCTTCATTATTTTATGCTACTTTATTCAAATTGGTATTTGGAACATTTGAATTGGTATCTGATTCATTTCTATTCTCTCAGAGATGGGGAGAACATGAATGGATCTTGTGAAGGACAGTGAGCCCGAGCCTATTATTGTTGGAGCTAGTGCTCGAGAATGAGGATGAGCGAGAGGGCGTAGTCGAGCTTCTCCAGAGCAAGCGCCCAAGGCAGAGTATATGGATGGGGGAGGTTTAGGCAGAGATTATGTCAAACCCAGCAATTTAAGACATACTAGCTCATATACTTCTTTATCTTGATACCCAACAGGCAGCGGGTGGTGATACTCCCGGTGGATCTCATATTAGAGAAGGGTCGCATACTCTCAAGCAGGGATAGACACAGGAGATGCAGCTTGATGCTGCCATAGCCCCACGTATTTATGGTTTTCCTGCCTCTGAGGGCGTTTCTAGTCCGATAGTAGCTCAGGCTTTGACACTCAAAGATCAAGAGCTCATTGGTAGGTTCCTGATGATGGAGTCACCCATGTTTCATGGTACCCGCAGTGAGGATGCATATGAGTTTATCATTGACATGCATGAGAGGTTGTATAAGATGGGGATTGTTGAGTCCCATGGCGTGAACTATGTATCTTTTTAGCTTCACGATGATGAGAAGACTTGGTAAATGCACTTCATTGGGAGCAGTCCAACTGGTTCACCTCCACTTATGTGGGTTCAGTTTCACCAAGTCTTCCTAGAGAAGTACGTGCCTCATACTTTGAGAGATCAGTACAAGGATGAGTTCACTTATTTGCAACAGAGGGGTATGTCTGTAGCTGAGTATGAGTCCAAATTCTTATTCTTGGCTCGGTATATGACACACTTGATTCCGACAGAGGTTGAGAGAGTTTGTAGGCTCATCAATGGGCTTGTGCTATCACTTTATATTCCATGTCTTCAGCATATGGCTATGTGTTCTTCCTTTCAGACGATTGTGGATCATGTTATGAGTGTTGAGGCTGCCACGATTCGAGCTTTTGAAGGGTCTAGTGAGAAGAGGCCCCATCAGCATTGGAAGTTCAATGGTTCTTCCAGTCATCGAGGTGGGGGTCAGTTTTCCAGGACCTATCATTCATCCCCTAGTCGTCCAGTTCAGTCCGTGTCACAGACATCTTCTGCTGGTTCTTCTAGGTAGAATGGGCATTGGGTTGGACAATTTCATGGAGGTTCTTTCTCCCGACCAGTTGACCGTAATGGTCCATCTGGTTCTTCAGCCTGTAGTGTGTTATGGTTATGGTATGATGGGTCACTTTAAGGTATATTGTCCTCGGGTGAGACAGAGTGGGACACAACAGGATTCCAGGTTCTAGGCCCTTAGGACTCGACATCTTCTGGTAGCTGAGGTGGTTCGTTAGTGAGAGGCGGTGCTCAGTCAGGCCTCAGTAGTTCTCAATCTTCTAGGGGCAGACATTAGTCCAGGAGAGGTGGTACTCAGGTCTCCAGAGGATGAGCATAGTCTGGTTAGAGCGGCCATGGTGGTGCGCAATGTTATGCATTTCCGGGTAGGCTGGAAGTAGAGGCTTCAAACGTTGTGATCTCAGGTAACATTTCTACTCATCATCAGTCAGCTATGGTCTTATTTAACCCAAGGTCTACTTACTCGTATGTGTCTACTTATCATTTTGTTGGTTGGGATTTGACTTGCAACTTTCTTGACTTGCCTATTTATGTATCTACTCTAGTCGGGGATTATGTATTGGTGGATAGAGTCTATCGCAATTTCTTAGTTACTTTTATGGGGTACGCCACGTGGATAGACTTGATGATTCTAGATATGTTAGATTTTGATGTTATATTGGGCATGACTTGGTTGTCTTTGTGCCACGCGATCTTAGACTGTCATGCCACGATAGTTACTTTAGCCATGCCTACAATTACTAGACTTGAGTGGAGGGGTACTTCTAGTCCCGCTCTGAAGAAGATTATTTCATACCTCCATGTGAAGAAACTTGTTAACAAAGGGTGTTTGGCTTATTTGGCCCATGTTACTGATACCAGTATTGATTTTCCATCCCTTGAGTATGTGCCTGTTGTTTGTGAGTTTGCAGAGGTGTTTCCTGCCGATTTGTCGGGTATGCCACCCGATTGTGATATTGATTTTTGCATCGATTTGGAGCCGGTACTCGCCCTATTTCTATTAAACCTTATAGGATGGAACCGACTTAGTTGAGGGAGTTAAAGGAGCAGTTGTAGGATCTTCTAAATAAGGGGTTCATTAGACCGAGTGTGTCCCCTTAGGGTGCTCCAGTGTTATTTGTGAAGAAAAAAGATGATACGATGAGGATGTGCATAGACTACCGTCAGTTGAACAAGGTCACCATTAGTAACGAGTACCCTATTCCTCACATTGATGACTTGTTCGACCAGCTTCAAGGTGCTTCAGTATTTTTAAAGATTGATTTGAACTCATACTATCACCAGTTGAAGATTCGGGCTGAGGATATTTTGAAGACGGTCTTTAGGACTTGTTATGGTCCTTCCAAGTTTCTTGTGATGTCTTTTGGGCTTACAAATGCCTCGGCGGCTTTTATGACTTTGATAAATAACATTTTAAGCCATACTTGGATTCCTTCATTATTGTTTTCATCGATGATATCTTGGTATATTTGAAGAGCAATGAAGATCATGAGTAGTATTTGAGGATTGTCCTTGAGTTGTTGAGAGAGAAGGAAATTTATGCCAAGTTTTCAAAGTATGAGTTTTGGCTTGATTCTATGGCTTTTTGGGCCACGTGGTGACGAATGAGGGGATTATGATTCACCCTAAGAAGATTAAGACTGTTAGAGATTGGTCGATGCCCACTACTGTGACTGAGATTCATAGCTTTGTGGGGTTGGCCAGGTATTATCGTCGGTTCGTGAAGGGATTTGCTACTAATACATCACATATGACTAAATTGACAGGTTCCATTTTAGTGGTCCGATGCTTGTGAGGAGAGCTTTCAAAAGCTCAAGACTTTGTTGACTACGACTCCGATCTTGGCATTACCCGTGGAGGGTAAGGACTACTCAGTTTATTGTGATGCGTCCCGTATTGGTTTGGGAGCGGTATTGATGCAGAAGGGCAATGCCATTGCCTATGCTTCTAGGAAGTTGAAGATTCATGAGAAGAACTACCCTACGCATGATTTGGAGTTGTTAGCGTGGTATTTGATTTGAAAATTTTGAGGCATTATCTTTATGGGGTTCACTGTGAGGTGTTTACCGATCATCGTAACCTACATCATGTACTCACTCAGAGAGATCTAAATTCTAGATAGTGTAGATAGATAGAGCTTCTGGAAGATTATGACATCACCATACTTTACCATCTGGGTAAGGCTAATGTGGTGGTTGATGCCTTGAGTCGCAAGGCGGTGAGTATGGGTAGTTTGGCTAAATTGATTGCTTCTGAACGTCCCTTAGCCATGGAGGTTCAGACTCTGGCTAACAGTTTTGTACGATTGGATCTTTCACATCCAGGTCGAGTTTAAGCATGTGTTGAGGCGAGGTCATCTCTCTTGGAGGAGATTAGAGCTTGACAGTTTGAAGATTCCCAACTATGCAAGATTCGTGACAAGGTGTTGCGTGATGAGGCCAAAGAGACCGCACTGGATAGTGAGGGGAGTTCTAAGGATCAAGGGACAGTTATGCGTTCCTCATATTGGTGATTTTATTCATGTGATTATTGGAGGAGACACATAGGTCCCGTTATTCCATTCATCCAGGTACTACCAAAATGTTTTGTGACTTGAGACAACACTACTGGTGGGGTCAGATTAAGAGAGATACTGTAGATTTTGTGGTCCGGTGTAGGAACTGTCAGCAGGTTAAGTATGAGCACCCGAGACCCGATGATGTACTTTAGATGATGCCCATACCTGAGTGGAAGTGGGAGAGGATTGTCATGGATTTTGTTGTAGGTCTTCCGAAGACCTTGGGCAAATTTGATTCAGTTTGGGTCATTGTGGATAGGCTGAACAAGTTCGTGCATTTCATTCTAGTTCAGGTTACTTACAATGCAGAGAAGTTAACCAATATTTACATTCATGAGATTGTGCGGTTTCATGGTGTTTCTATTTCTATTATCTCCGATCAAGGCCCTCTGTTTACTTTCTATTTCTGGCGGACATTACATGCAGAGTTGGGTATTCAGTTGGATCTTAGTAATAATTTTCATCCCTAGACTGACGGACAGTCCGAAAGGACTATTCAGGTGCTTGAGGACATGTTGAGAACTTGTGTTATTAATTTTGGTGGTCATTGAGACTAGTTCTTACCCTTGGTTGAGTTCGCGTACAATAATAACTACCATTCTAGTATTGATATGGCGTCATTTGAGGCATTATATGGCAGGAGGTGTCATTCCCCTATTGGTTGGTTTGATGTTTTTCAGGTTCGACCGTGGGGTACAAATTTGTTGAAAGAGTCCTTGGACAAGGTAAAGCCTATTCAAGAAAAGCTTATGGTAGCTCAGAGTCGATAGAAGATGTATGCGGATCAAAAGGTTCGAAACTTAGAGTTTATGGAGGGTGAGTAGGTTCTTATGAAGATATCACCCATGAAGGGTGTGATGCATTTTGGAAGTAGGGCAAGTTGAGTCTAAGATATATTGGTCCATTTGAGATTCTCCGTCGTATTGGTGTTGTTTCTTACGAGTTGGCTTTGCCACCAGGCTTGTCGGGTGTTCATCCGGTGTTCCACGTTTCTATGTTGAAGAAGTAAAATTCAGATGGGTATTATATCATCCATTGGGATTCAGTGTTGCTTGATGAGAATCTCTCATATGAGGAGGAGCCTATAACAATCTGGGATAGGCAGGTTAGGAAGTTAAGGACTAAGGAGATAGCTTCCGTGAAAGTTCAATGGAAGGATCGTCATGTTGAGGAGGCTACTTTGGAGACCGAGTCTGATATGCGTGCCAAATATCCTCGTTATTTATTAGCTCAGGTACCTTTCTGCCCTTTTCCATTTCTTATCGCTCGAGGATGAGCGATTGTTTAATTGATATATGATATAATGACTTGTTCCTTCATTACTTGTACTTTGACTATTTTGCCCTCGTTAACTCGAATCCTAAAGTTATCTAATGATTCTAGTAGAAGTTGAGAAATTAGAACCTTAAAATCTGAAAGCATTGACCAAAAAGTTGACTTTTGTGTGAACATACCTTTTTCAGAATTCCGTCAATTCCATGAGGTCCGGAGGATCGTTTATGACTTAGTGGGATGGTTGGTTTGGTTTTTGAGGTCCTCGAGAGCATTTTTGGCTATTGGTTGTAAAACTAGTTTATCCTGTTGAGGGTTGACTTATAGAAATAGACCTCCAATAGAAATTTCGAGACCGCGAGTGAGTCCATAGCATATTTTTACCTATGTGTACATATCTGGTTTGTGTCGGGGAGGTCTCGAGTGATTATCGTATTTCAGGTTGAAATTTATTTAAGTGTGAAATTGTTGGTTTGCTGGTGTACTCATTGAGGCGGGCCTTAGTGCGCCCCAACGGACATGGACCGTTGCAGTGTATGGTTGTCCGCGATAGCAAGATTTTGAGATTTTGTATATGGACCGCAGGTGCGGGGTGGACCACAGGCGCGGGTCTACTGCAACGGACAATGGGAATTTCCAGATTCATTTAAGTGTCATTAAAACTCTATCTTCCCTCATTTCGAAAATACTCTTCCCAAGCACCATTACGGTGATTTCAAGCAACTTATAGTGATTTCTTCTTGAGGTAAGCTCCCTTAGCTACATTTTACCCTTCTTTAACTTCTTTATGTTGATTTAGTGGTGGAGATAACTTAGAATCTAATTGGGGAAGAAGAGTTCAACCAAATTAGGGCTTGTTAAATTGTTACGCTTAAAAGTGAGAAGTAATTAGTGGATTTTGTTAATCTAAGCATGTTGTGTCATTATTTAGTACTTGTTAAGCTTGAAACTTCCATTATTATTGATAAAATTGAATGTTAGAAACTAGGGTTCATACCCAAAATTGGGGGTTTTACTTGTAAGATGAAATTAGCCTAATGTTGAGTTAATTTAGCAAATTGGTTAGTAATATTGGACTCCTAGAACATTGAATTTCATAGTTAACCTTTAAATTGACTGTTTTACCCCCATAAGCACGTTTTCCCTTTTCTTCCCTATTTGGTTTGGATTTCAAGGACTAGTATGATGTTATGAGTGTTGTGAATTCCTTGTTCTAACTTAGATTTCGAAAATATTAGAGTATTGTGAATTCCTTGTTCTAACTTAGACTTCGAAAATATTAGACTTCAAATACAACCGTGATCCGCGGAAGGACAAGGCGCAAGTCTGATTTGTGTGACTCTCACTCGGCTTTCCAAGCAGGTTATGGCTTACCTTCTGGTTAGACTTCGGTTAGCGAAACATATGTGTAGTTAGGTTCTGTTGGAGAAAATATTTAATCATTCGGGTATGGAGTTGGGATGGATTACTTAGGTTGATTATTGTTGACTGATTATGACTTGTTGCTTCTGTGTGGATAATGGACTATATCGTATTTGTGATATAGTTGTATATAACTTATCTTCGCATATTCATGGATAGAGGGAAGGACTTGATATGATACATATATTATGATAAGTGTCCTTGTGTGGCACGATTGGGTATTGATATGTTACACTTGATATTGTCATTGCATTGCATTCATCCTCATTTTTCCATGATATATTGATATGACTTGTGATTGGCGTGATGGTGATGAATGAGGAGGAAAAACTTGTGATTCATATGACATACTATATTGGGTAGTCATTTCTATGATGTGTGATACGGAGTGGCTATCGCGGTGCTGGTGGAAGAGTCATTATGGGTTGTGTGATACGGAATGACTGGTACATGGATGTCGCAGGTTCCCCATGCATCATGATTGTTGGGATGCTGATATATTCCACCCGAAACATGTATGTACGGATTGATCATGTGGCCACTGCATTACATTGCATATTTATTCAATATTCATTCTTATATTTTGATCTTGACTTGTTTTCCTATACTTGGTGGTTTGTTCTTGGATTGTGATATTACTTATACTTGATTGTGAGCATGTCTATCTTTCAACATATTTCTTATGTATATGCTATCTAACTATTGTCGACCTATGATATCTATCGGTACATAGTGTTTGTACAGATACTACCTTGTTGCATTCTTTTTAATGCAGAGTACGTGACTAACTCTACATCTTCTCCTCGACACTAATCCGAGGTTGTTGTTGTTGAGTCTTTAGGGTGAGGTTGTTGGACGATCCGTTGCCCGGAGACTCTTTCCTATTAGTATCTTTACTTGTTATCTTGAGACAATATTCCTATTATGATAAACATTTACTCAACTGTTGGATAAAAAAAACTTACTCAGCTGTTGCAATAACTTACTTAGCTGTTGGATAAAAATAAAACAAAGGCAAAACCCTTTTTCCTAAACCTTACAAGGACAACAACAACAACAAAAATATCTATTTCACTATTAGTGTATGATATTTACAAACACCATCAAAACATAAACAAAACACACAAAATAAGGGTTTTTTTAAGGATGCAACATCAACAGATGTTTGCTTTTGTCAAACAAGTGTTGAAATTGTTGCAAAAACCACTGCAAATTGGTGGAAAAACCAACAATAGTGCAAGCACTATTTCCGTAACCCTAGAATAAAACAAGAACAAAAACACCAGTGTACCATAATATCACAACCACCTACACTATTTACAAACACACAACAACAAGTGAAACAAATACCCTAAAATCAGGATTTCTCAATCATGGAACTACAAAATAAACAACACTGAAGAGAAACCCATGTTCTTCTTCTTATTATTTAACGTAAATCATCATTTGCAATCCACAATTTCAAAACCCTAACTTATTGAACTGATGGTCGGTAGTGAAAGACAAAGGAAAAAATTATTACCTTTCAAGTTGCAGAAGTGATAAGAAGAGAGAATATAACACCTCGTACCTTCAGGATATGGTTTGAATCGTACGATGGGAATATGATGGAACCAAGATGAGGAGTGTAGGACGTATTTTGAAAACTAATCAAGGCATAAGAAGGGTCTTAGGAAAAATTAGAGTCGGAAGCTAATCTACGGAGGATGATTTCAAGTGAGTTTGCAGGAGGCCTCACTTAAAGTGAGTTTACAGATAAATATATAAAGAATTTGGAAAATTTCCTTCAAGCAAGTTGTATCCCATTCAAATATATTTCCAACTATATATGGCCTAGTCCAATGGAGCTTTATGCTAAGAGTTATGACTGTTTTACTAACGCTGAGCAGAACTTTCAGATTTTGAGTTACGTTTTTTAGTCTTTTCCTACTCAAATTGGGACTTCTTATTTTATTATTTTAAGAAGTAAAAACGTCTCTAAAACTATTCTAAACCCTAAGATACTATTCATACTCTCTATACCTCCATTCCTAAAGAACATAGACACTCCAATCCTTCAAGAACCGCAAGAAAATTATTCTTGCAATCAAGAAAACCTTCAAGAGTTTGGTTTGGCGATCTAGTTTCTTGAGATTTCCTCTAAGGCAAATATTTAAATCAAGAACATTTGAATTCTACAAGATTACATCATTTCTAAACACTAGAATAAATCCATCCACCTTGGCACCCTATAAAATCAAAAGTTGTGAAGAGTTAGAGAAAATCCTAGTATTTTTCTGTCGACTTTCACTCCGACCGGTCATATTAGATTGGTGTTTACCAATAATCTAACCATTGGATTGAGCCCAAGTTTTTCCTGCGTATTCCTAACATATAAATATTAAATATGAATGGTGAAGATTTGATTTGGAGGTTCGTATCAGTGCCCTTTGAGCTATGAACAATAGCTATGAAAAATGGTGAAAACTCTTCTCAAGTTCAAAGTTTTGGGTTTCTTCTTCGAAAGTTAAGACATTTTCTTCAAGATATGGAGCGACTAAGGTATGTAGAGCTTCTATCCATATGTGGAAACATTATTGTTCTTCCTCACGCCACGTTTATCTATGAAACATGAAATTTCACAAGTTTACGATTTTTTTATTCTAAGTTCATGATAACCCTAACTACATGTACTATTGTATGTCATGTATATAGTAACAATTCGTTAATTGTAATTATGTATATCATTGCGATTGTCATGAACCTGTAAGTAATCCATGTATGCTCATGATTATCTTTTTTCATGAGCTCTCAGATATCGGATAGGAACTCAGATTGTTCCACTCATGGATTTTTACATGTTTTCATGTCTCAGGAATTATATACATATATTTACTCAAATATTCATGAAAAATATTTTCAAATCATTTTTATGGAATTTATGACCTTTCATAAACTATTATGGATCATGTTTTGAAATCCATGGGCGCAGATGCCACTTATATTCACGTTCATATTTTTGGGAGTAGCATAGATTTACCAAAAAGGCTCAGACGCCTGAAAATATGTATTCCAGCGTAGGATAAGGATCGCTCCGCCCAGTTAGGATGATTCCTTCATGTTACCCATTGCGGGTTATTTCATAGATCCACTCATGTCATGTTCATGTCTTATACCCCGGCAAGATATGAGATAACTTAGCTGATCGGGCTAAGATCAGACGCCACGTACCTATATGGTGGTTACATATCGGTTATACTAAGGCTCTCCTACTTAAAAATATTTTACTCTTGTTACAGCTTGATCATGCAGATTATGATCATGTCCATGTTTCAATTTACAATTTACAGCTTCCGTTACGTTACAGTTTCAGTTTCTTAATATTTCATGTATCCATGTTATTGATTTGGCCTTCCCATTGCCCGAGCACTCCACTTACTATTCTTTCATTAAGTTGCTTTACATACAAATACAATTTTAGTGTACTTATGTCCCTATTTCCCGAGGCCTGCAATTCACGATACATGCATTAATTTACAGGACGACGAATCTGCTCGTTAGGACTTCATCGTATTAGCTATTTGGTGAGCCCCACTTCCTTCAGGGCATTGTCATTACTTTCAGCAATTATGCCATGTTAGACATTCAGATATGTTGGGACCTTATTCCAACAACAATTTAGTATTTCAGACTCATGTCAGAGGTTTCATAGACTAGTCAGTATGTCATGTGGGGTTTTTAGTTATAATCAGCCTTATAGGCTACACTACCGTGTTTTCAGACTATTTCCACACTTATGCTTTAAAATAGTATTTTCAGTATTATTATAATGTTCAAATATTTTATCTAGATTATTCATGTTTTAAATTATATTGCACATCAATTGATATCCCATGTTGACTCAGCCAGCCATGTAGTTCGCTCGGTTACATGCAGTCAGGCACAGAGTTCCGTGTTACGTCCAGGCCATGGTTCAGGGCATGACAAAGCTTGGTATCAGAGCACTAGGTTCAAGTGTCCTAGGGAGTCTATGAAATTATGTCTAGTAGAGTCCTACTTATGAGTGTGAAGCACACCACATTTATAGTTGGGAGGCTACAGGGTGTTTAGGAAAAGTTACGATTCTTTCTACTCTAGATCGTGCCATAAAGCTTAGAGAAATAAGTAACCTTCTTTTCCTATCGAATTCCAGACGTGTCGAATGCGCATTCGACAAGTAAAAAATTTAAGGTCCAAGTGATAATGATTACCCATTAGAGTTTAAGTGCGAAATGCATGTGAATAATGAATGAGACTTGAGATGACATTGAAAGTTGGACAAATGAGTAGTTACTACAGACTAGACATAACCCTTATCAGAAAGTACAAAAGTAGTTATCAAGTTGTATGGTTATCAGTACCTCAGTTACCAGTTATACGGTCTTTTAGTTAGCAGAGTTATGGTTATTCAGTATGTCAGTATTCAGTTATTTAGTTACCAGTTTTCCAATTTTTAATGTATCCAAATTCTTGTGAGTATACAGTGATGCCTATGAGTGCTAAAAGAAAGTGTAAGTAACGATGACTATAGCGAAATCTTCGCATATTTTAAGTCTGTCTTAAGACCAAAGACTCACCCAAACGGCACATGAAGTATATTATCCGGTGATAGTACCTCTAAAGGACAAGTTGGTGCATGGTAATATAAGTTTTCCCTATACCTTACAGAATACGTCCATTTTGATTTTAGGCTGGAGCCACAAGTATGAGGATGATAGCTCAGATTTAAAACCCTTAACATGTTATGAAGTTAGCCACAACGGACATAAACTTCTCATGATAGTTTTAAACGGAAAAGAGCCTAAGGACAAAATACCTAAGAGTCATAAACATTTGATATTACAAAATATGTGTTTTTCGTACGATTCATGCACACATGACTAAGAAGATATGATGTACGAAATGAGAACCACGAGTAAAAAGTATTGAATTTCTGGGAATAATTTTAATTTATTCAAGTTTATTTAGATCAGAACTAGAATGTACTACTTTAGTAAGTTACTACAAGGAGCAGATATTACTATGAGATAAGAATATGTGGTAGTTCACTCTTAGATTATGTGATTAAGTGTTTATCCCGATGTGTATAGTCTGATATGATTTTGAAGTATATAGAAAGTTTGGGGTTAGTTGTTCCAATTTTTCGTTTAAGACAGATGAAATTTCCCCAAGTGTAATCCATGTCTATAGTCTAGCGATTACTTTACTGGCCTCATAGTCGAGCCAGCCCCAGTATTTGAATAGCATTCCCGCTGGGTACCTTGCTATTCTTCTTTTCAAATGTCAACAAACGTAGAGATGGAAAAATGGTTGCTATTAATATCTCTCCTCCGTTGCCTCCTTTTAAGCAAAAGCTATTAGGAGTAATATCTCGATTCTCCTCACTCTTCTCCAATTCTCTCTTTTTCCTTTTCCGCATTCCTCATACTCTCCCCATTTTTAATCAACCAAATTCACCAGCTCTGGTTAAGAAGGTGAGAAGAATAAGATTCGAAAACAATTATTTACAAGGATTTGAATGGTTCTTTGGAAATATGAAGAATTGTTTAGGCTAACTGAGAAAGATTAATTGAGGCAGCGTTAGGATTACTTAACGGAGGAAACTGGGGGAAAATAATATATGATTAATTAGGGTACCTACTAATTAATTAAGAATATAAGTGAAATTCCAAATTACCATTTTAATGATCGGTCACCTAATCTAAAGTTATCGGTCAAAGGCTGGAAGTTTAGATAAAAGGATGAAAATATCAATTGTTCAATGTTGAGGGAGGTATTTGATTTTTAAGCAAAGTTGGAGGACTAAAATGATTTCCACAAAAATACTATAAAACACAATAATTGACAATTCAAAATATTTAAAAGACATATAAAAAAGTCACGGTAAAAAAAAAGACTTGTTCAAATCTTAAAATTCGAAAAATATAGCATAAATAGGGACATGAGGAGTATTTACTTTAGTATTTTCTTTTTAACTATCATTAATATAACAATATTCTCTCTATCCTATTTTATGTGATAAAGTTCGGAGTTCGAAGTCAAAATCTTATCTTGTGTGAATTCAAACATAGATTTTAAAAAAAAAGTTTACATATTTAAAAAGTGTATTAAAAATATTATAAGTGATAATAATAATAAAATACTATTATAAAAATATTTTAAAAAATCATGATAGAAATAAAAATCTTTATAACTCCCTAAATGATGATAGCTCCATATCAAATTTGATAGAAAGAATAGGTAACAAATTAACATCTTAAACAGGGTATCCAATAAAATTACCGTATTATAAAATTAAATAGAAGGAATGCTATCCCAAAAAAACTTATTAAGGTCTTCCATTTGAAATTCATTTTTTTCCTGGAAGAAGGAAAAAGAACAGACTCAATAGTTATTAACTTTAAAAAAGAAAAAGGTAAAAAAATTATGGGGCAACCTGTTTTGATACTACTATTTAACTTGTAATTACTTAATAAGATTTCTTGCATATAAAGTCACTTCACATATGAAGGGTATGAAGTTAGCTTGACAAAATCAAACTTCAGACATAGTGTTTGAAGTAGTAAAAATGATTGAGCTTCAATTATATATATCTGAACTTTAGCTATATAAAATTTTAGACACAATGTTTGAAGTTAGACTTTATTAAAAATAACTTCAAATACTGCATGTTTTAAGTTGTTACGAAATGGGTACACGTATAATTTTTTTTAAAAAAAACGGGCACAAATTAAATAGCAATACCAAACTCGGATATCCATGCACTTTGCCCAACAAAACGTAACAACTTCTTGCGCATAATACTCTTCATACAGACTGGTCTTTCATTTTTGTCCCTCAAATCGTTGGTCTTTAATTTTTTCCCTTGATTCTCATTTAATGGATATTTATGACCGAAATACCATTATTTACGAAACTAAAAACTCTGGGTTCGATCCCCAGTAGGATCGGGTAGAAAAATTTCTCAAGGAGACATTTCATTGCCTTGCCCGACATAAATTCTGTACTAATGAAGTTATTCGATATAAGTTGTGTAGTAAATAATTTGCAAGATATAGAAGCTTTGTCTTGTCCGGCATAAGTTCTATGGAAATAAAATTATGCCGGATAACTTAATTTCTACAAAACTTATACCAAACTATGAAATTTTGTTTTGTGAAATTAAATCATAGATAAAGATAGGCCAAATTAATATTTTTATTTTTCTGATGTGAAGTATATTTTTAGCCATTTTTTATTACTTAAAGTGTCGAAAGATAAAAATTAAAGACCACCCAAGACCAGAACATTCGTGCGAATGACCCAAAAAGTAATGGGAGCCTGGTTAAATTTTGAGAGACCCGGCCCAAAGTCCTCCCCACTAGCAGCCCAACAGGTCAAGTTATACAGTAACCCGAAAAAGCAATTTTCCACTGTAAAAACTACAACTTTGCCATTCCCTCACCAAAACCCCTCATTTTCCTCTCCCAAGGGTTTTACAGAATCCAAGTAAAAGAAGAATCATGGCATCATCATCTAGGGTTTTCGGAAACTATTGCCGAACTTTAATGGCTGCCGCAAAGAGCTCCACCACAAGTACATCTCCACCCACCACCACCACTGCCACTACCGCCAAGGAGACTGTAAAAGGTCGTTATAAAGGCATACTAAAGCCAGCACCGATTTCACCTGCTTTAGGAAAATTTGTGGGTGCTACTGAAATATCACGTACTGATGCTGTTAAGAAAGTCTGGGATTACATCAAAACTAATAATCTTCAGGTCCCACTTTCTCTATCTCTTTATATATTACTTACTAATTTTTAGGACATATAGTTACTTATATTGTAGAGAATGAACCTTTGCATGGCGGTATATAGTTGCTCTTTGAAATAGCATCTTTTGTAGAAATGTAAGGAAAAAGTTGCTAAGATATAGATAGACACCTTAACTGGCCTCAACTGACAATTAAACACTCCAACTTTGAGAATACATAGCTAGACGCTTCAACTCGTCCCTATTGTGTCTCGTAGACAGACGAAGCTAACATGGCACATAAATTTTGAAAGTGTCTAGATGATCATTTTGTATGTTGGAGTGGAGACGAGTTGAGGTGTCTAGATGATCATTTTGTATGTTGGAGCGTTCACCTGACATTAGAGGCCAAGTTTAAGTGTATCTATGTATTCTGCCTAAAATGGAACTATTTGATATGCATGGCACATATGAGGGTCAATTTGGTAGGACATATGAGTTGTACATGGTACAGGGGAGCACTTGGCGCAGCGATGAAATTGCCAATTTGGCAACTTGTTGGTTAAGGATTCGAGGTATGAAAATAGCCTCTTTGCAAATATGAGGGATTTGGAGTGGGTTTTTGTTTGGGGTATGTCAAACCTGAGCTGAGTCAATTATGGCTACCTG
Source organism: Anisodus tanguticus (assembly GCA_034509755.1). Lineage (NCBI taxonomy): Eukaryota > Viridiplantae > Streptophyta > Magnoliopsida > Solanales > Solanaceae > Anisodus > Anisodus tanguticus. The sequence continues at coordinate 41,581,448 of CM067555.1, forward strand.
GTGTTTGTACCAGCTATATCAACAAAATGAATGTCGGAAAATGCAAATGTTAGGATAAATATATAGTCATGAAAGATTAGAAAAGATCATGAGTAATCTCATGATTCTGTAAGTAGTTAGTACATTAGATGATAAAATGAAAGAAGTTACTTTACCATGTATGCACTGGTTTGTAGGTGTGAAAGTATGATAATTGAAGGTGTTAAGAAGTGGCATGTATAGTTAACATGGCACTGGGAGACATTACGTCTTCTTTTAATGAAACAATTTTCACGGGGATGATTGTATTTCCTTCTGTGCTTATCTTCGTACAGGGTGGGGGGTTTGTGGTCTGATGGAAAATGGTAGTGATTGCACCTAGCACGTCAGATGCAATCAGTGAACAAGTTGTTTTCTGGTCCTTTGACTAGCTTTATTCATTTAAAGATAGTCAAACCTATTTGCTCCATCACACAATAGATGGAATTTTAACATTCTTGGAGTCTAGTTTTTTCTGTGTGATCAGAAAGTCTTTCAAATGATTTGACGCTGTGCACCAAATTCAAGGATATTATTATTTTTCCTATCTAGTAGACTGCCTTTTACTGGAACGGAAGACCCTACCAAAGTAGACTGCAAGAGGGTGTGGGATCTGAAGGGCTCTTAACATTTCGGCATTGAGATTGTAAAGTCTCTGTATTGAGCTAGGCTACTGATCAACACGTGATATCAAATGAACAATTCTCTGCCTTCTGTTATTTTACCTTTTGCCTTATGCCTTATGAGACTTCCCATAAACTGTGCATAAACTAAGAGATGAGCTTATTTTGGCTGGTCACTGTAGTTTTTTTTTTAAACTGGTACTATTGTATTCCTCATCATTAAGGGTATGCTGGCCACCTCCAAAAATTGGCAGAAACAGTAAGTAAAGCAAAAGCAGATTTATAGAGCTCCTAAAATTTTTACAAGGCCATCTACTTGTTCTTCTTCCTCTATACAAATCTCTTTACACCAAAAATATAAAGATACAATACAATTCCATTTCACTTTATGAATGGAATTGAGTTTATCTTCAAAGCATCTGTCATTCCTTTCCTTCCAAACAGCCCACCAAATGCAGGAAGGTATAATCCTCCACCACTTCTTCTGGCTCTTACTACCCCCTCTTCTAATCCAGCAGCTCATCAAGTCAGCAGAATGTTCTGGCATAGTCCAGTTGACCTTTGTAAGACTAAAGAACATAGCCCATAATTGGGCAGTAAATTTGCAATGGAGGAATAAATAGTTGTTGGTCTCCCCAGTTTCATTGCAAAGAAAACACCTAGTGACAACTGGCATACCCTTCTTCTGAAGAACTTCATGAGTGAGGCAGGCCCTTTTAACCACAAATCATGTGAAACATTTCATGGTTGGTGGTGGGTGGCTGTTCAACAACAACATACCCTGTGTGATCCCACAAGTGGGGTCTGGGATGGTAGGATATACATAGACCTTACCTCTACCTTTGTGGGGGTAGAGAGGCTGTTTCCGAAGGGTGTCTGGTCCAGAATAGAAATTAGCACACTACATGATACTGAATAAACTGGTTGGTGATATTTCTTCTTATGCTAATTCAAATGTATGATAATTTGACAAGTATAGACATTGCAGAACTTTATATGAAGAAGTAGGATGCTCATGGCTCGGGGGCCCTCAATACTATGATGTCTGATTTGGTTGCCATGTGCTGAATCATAATGAGTTTTTATTCTCAAGCTACTTCGACACTTTGTATGACCAGCTGAGGCAGTCCTTTATAAGACCCAAGCTGAAAATAATTTTTGATGTATTAAACCTGCAGTTCAAGCATTTTTAACACCATATGTCAATCTTCAGACTCAAAAGTAGAAATTTGTTGTGGATATATTTCGGAGACATTCCTTAAAGTGTACAACAACAAACAACAACAAATAACAACATACCCAGTGAAATCCCACAAAGTGGGTCTGGGAAGGGTAGAGTGTACGCAGACCTTACCCCTACATTGGGAGGTAGAGAGGTGTTTCCGATAGACCCTCGGCATAAGGACAAGATATTCCTTAGTGTATTTGATTGAAAAGAAAAACATAATGTAACCAAGCATGATTCATTTGGGAAGAATATCCTAGCTGATCAAGCGGAATATCATTTTATCCTCACTGTCACCCCGAAATGAAAAGCGGATCAATACTTACCCGTATCAAGTATTTATACCTAATTGAATAATCTATCTATATTATATTAAAAGCACGAAAGTTCTTAGAAATGTTAATTGGATTTTTTGTCCTTCATTAAAAGACTCTACAATAGACAAAATAGCCATTTAATAATTTCTCTAATATTTAGGACTATTTAAATCAACTAAAAGTATTATTTATTAAATCGTTCCTTATTTGAAGTATGTAGGAATCCTAATATTTAGGACTTAAAAATTAATAAGAAATTTACTTTATTCTAAATCTTTCCTTAAACTAGGATCAAATTGATTTCCATGAGGATTCATATGTTCCTCCTATTTTTTTTCTGTTAGTTCATTTGTTTGAGATAAAATTAGCTGCAAAGAACATCAACAATCGTTAGATGATGAATTCTTATATTTCATTATTATAACCAGATGATGGTCATTGATTTCATTAAACCATCATAATTACAAGTTCTTTTTTTAATTTCTTATCAGGTTTAGGACAATCCAAATACTTCTGATGTTTGAGAAAAAAGTTAATTTAATATGTAGTTGTTATGATCTGAGTCAGCTCATGTTTAATCCACTTGAACAAATGTGTGAATTATCAATTATGTCATACAATATACACCCTTTTTCTTGACAAGTAAAATTCATGATCTGCAGAACCCTGCAAACAAGAAGGAGATAAATTGTGATGACAAGTTGAAGACTATATTTGCTGGCAAGGACAAGGTTGGGTTTCTAGAGATTGCAAAGCTGCTATCCAATCATTTTCAGAAGGCTTCTTAAGTTTGCCATTTTGCGGTTCCTATAAACAATTAGGGGCTTTTCTCGGTAGTGAAGTCTGTACTTTAGTAGCTTCTCCTTTTGTTTCCTTTCACTCTGGTTGTGAGCTATGGTGCATAGTTCTGAAATTGGAAGGTTGCAGTGTTTTATGCCTGCTTTGGTCCACCACCCCTAGCCACATTTCCTTTTTCATGTTATTCACTTTTTGAAGTTGAAGCAAGATGCAATTGTCCTCTTTCCTTATTGTATTTGGATTGAGACGGGGCTAAATGAAGTGACATGAACAAATCATGTAGCTGACTCTAACTTGCTTGGGATTGTTACGTAGTAACATTGTAGTTCCCTAATTATTACCAGGTTCTTGGAAACCTTACATTAAATGAACCGGATTATCAGTTCAACTTCGTGTTGGTTCTATTAGTGATTGTAGATGTTAAAAGCTTTTGAATGCTTGTTTAGTCAATGTGAGATGGTGTATTCTCTGATAGAATCATCTAAGAGATTTTCCACTCTTTCATTTGGGAAGAATATCCTAGCTGATCAAGCGGAATATCTTTTTATCCTCACTGTCACCCCGAAATGAAAAGCAGATCAATACTTACCCGTATCAAGTATTTATACCTAACTGAATAGTCTATCTATATTATATTAAAAGCACGAAAGTTCTTAGAAATATTGATTGAATTTTTTGTCTTTCATTAAAAGACTCTACAATAGATAAAATAATCATTTAATAATTTCTCTAATATTTAGGATTATTTAAATCAACTAAAAGTATTATTTATTAAATCGTTCCTTTTGCAGGAATCCTAATATTTAGGACTTAAAAATTAATAAGAAGTTTACTTTATACTAAATCTTTCCTTAAACTAGGATCAAATTGATTCCCATGACGATTCATATGTTCCTCCTATTTAGGAAAAAAACGGAAGGGTAAAACTCTATCTATTTGTAAACTTTAAAATCAATAAAAAGTTAACTTTCTATTAATTTTTTCCTTAAACTAAGATCAAATTGATTCCCAACTTGAATCGAATGAGATTGAAACTCTCTACAAATAGACTCCAGTACTTCAATTAGACCATTATCGTCTAAACAACTAAGTTAATTATAAACCTCTGTTCTTTTCGATTTCTTTGAAATGTATTCTATCCATGTACTGCTTTGATTTCTCATCAAGTAAGTATATCTTCATATTAACTCCATGCATATATTTTAATCGAGAACAAACTATGAGATCGAGCGTGTTTTCTTGGTTTAGTTGTATAATTTATCCATTTTGATATGATTATTGCATTATTCAATAGTAGGTTTTTTCAATAATTGTGTAAGCAGAAAATATGATTAGCCTTTTTATAGGTAATTTAATTTATTATGTTTATGCTTGTAGATTTGCAATTCAAGGTTCTTGCATTTAATACGCAAAAAGAATGACAAGGTAAGAGTAAACAAATTGTGCTTTCACGTCTAGATAGACTCAATTAGCTACATTTAATAATGCATTATCCATATTAACGTCATTACCGCCACCAAAATCTACTTTTAATTCTAGGCTCCGCTCATTACTGTGAATGCCTATGTTTTATTGGAGAAAAAAGTTAGAAGAAACCTCCCACAATAATTGTATTTCTGTTCATATTTCATCGAAGTTTACCAATTAGAAAGATTTTTAATTGGAGTCTTATGTACTTGAAATACTCACGGAGAGAGCAGGATAGGGTTAATTTTATTAGAGTTGTGATCAATGTCTAACTTCATGGTGATTGTAATTTATCATCAATATTTTTGCGATTTTGTAACCAATATGAAAAGATAATGTATCTTAATGAAGGGCCTAAATTTTACTCGATGTTTGCTTAAAGGTTGTTACTAATTCTTATATAAAAACTTATGTCCTTTTTTTAAAAACTAAAATATCAATCTTTATCATATCAAACACGCTCGTTCTAGGCCTAAATCTCTACCAAAACATTTTTGTGCCCCCTTTTTTATTAATATTCTTCCTGCTATATATATATATAAAAAATATTCTTAGCTATGAGAAATTTAGCGATGGATTAATAACGAAATTCGTCAATTATTTTATGTAGTATTTGTTGTAAGGTATGCGCTTTGATCACGCGCAACGTGCGTACACTAAAACTAGTTAACTTTAAAAAATGACAAACCAAAATGAAAATGCATATCAATTACTCCTAATTAAACACCCACTACGGATAATTTTTACCCGTCTATTTCCTACAAATGCTCTCCATTTTTTTAAAAAAATCTTATATCTCTTCCTAAATTAAAAGAATCATAGTAACTTCAAATGATAACGTTAGATGGTTAAAATTTCATTCCTTTTTCATAAGAAAGTGCGTCAAGATAACCTAAAATCTATTCTATAGAGACTCATGACTTGTCGTTGGTGAGTTTAGATTTCAAATATTATTTCTTATGATATTTCTAAATAACTTTTTAAGACACCTATAATTCGGAGACGAGTTGCTAGGTTCACTCAATAGGTTGTAAGAATTGGGTGCCAATTACATCACCATAGTTTGGTGGCTTGACGTTTAGTTCATTCAGGCGGGCAAGTTTGATTGAGGCACACTTAATGTGCTATGTCAGCGTCAGAGTTCACGAGATACATTTTTGTCAAGTATAGTCACTACAAAATACAAATATTTAAGAGACCAAGTTTGAAGGGCAATATAGGTATTTGGCCTTTCACCCTTATTTCATCCACAATAAAAATCGCTCTTCGTCGGTCCGGGCATAGTTGTACGGCAAAAAAAAAAACTTAAAAAATTCAAAGCTGGAGTCTTGTAGCGTGGTTCGAACCCTGGGAGCAATTTGCTCTCTTCTGGGTTAAGACTTTGTAGGTGATACAGTTGCTCTGTTCTCAAATTTTGGTCATTCAAACACATTTTGCAATTTATTGATAATAGTGCTGAGGGACCGGTATTACTATCTCCAGAATAATCTGATGTAAGCCGGAAAGCTGGATATAAAAAAAAAATTGCTCTTCATCGGGTCCCACATATTAGGATCCACCCGACCCGATACCTTCCATCAGGCTACCCAAATAGCTGAACACCCCTATGCAGACTCCTTTTCCATCAATGAATCCTTGATTTAATCCACCGCTTAGATTCGCCGACGTCAGTCTCCGGTCGCCGGCGTTCATTTACCGATTAAACCAAAACATATATATTCGGCCTTTTAGGCTATAGTAATGGTAATCTCCGACGATGAGGATGAATCACTCGCTCAATCCTCGCTTTCTCCGATCACGTAATTTTATAATATTTACATTAGGCAAATTTCGATTTATTACCGCTGCAATCATTTGGGTGTTGTTCGATAATCTCAATGATAATCTCATTTTTATGTATACTTCCCGTTTTAGCTGGCTTTTGGATTGTCTATGCTCTGCAAGTATTGTTGTTAATTTAATTTTTGTGTGTTTTTTTCTTTCAAAATTAGATAAAAGTTTCTGCTTTCTTTTTTAATTGGTTTACTGTATGTTATGTTGATATCTGAAATGAATAAAAGAAAATTAAACACAAGAAGTTTATACTCCCTCTGTTCCAATTTGTTTGAGTCAAACGTCTTAATTTTGACCGTGTGTTTGAACATAGAATTTTTAAATTTTTTGAAATAAAATTAACATATTTGAAAACTACGTAAAAAGTACTATAAGTCACCATAATTAATAGTTTAAAATATTTAAAAGAAATACGAAAAAATTACGATCAAAAGAACAAATAGTTTAACTCTTGAAAAGTAAAAAGTGTCAAACAAATTAGAATAGAGTACCTAATATTTACATAGGTACATTTTGATTTTTACCACTGCAATCTTTTGGTATACGCTCGATGATCTCAATAATTTAGGTGGATTTATGAATCCTATGTAACTATTCTGCTACATTCTTTTGGAGAATTCATTTTTACATATACTTCCTCTTTTAGCTTAAGTTTGGATTGGTTATGCTCTGCAAATATTGGTGTTAATTTAGTTTTTTGTGTTTTTTTCTTTCAAGAGCAGATAAAAGTTTCTGCTTTATGTTTTAACTGATTTACTGTATGTTATGTTGATATCTGAAATGAATAAAATAAAATTGAATACAAGAAGTTTCTGAGTCTAGATAAATTTTCTATACATCTTTTTCTTAATTTTTCGCTGCCAATACTTGAAGGTGGCACTTTTCATGAACTTTTTTTTTTTGAAATGTATTCCAATAAACGTTGATTTTTCAAAAAGCTGTTTATTTTTAAGTGGTTTGCTCGAATTTTTTCAAAGAACAGTTTTTATTCCATACACTAAAATGGTCACAAGATCTTCAAAAAGAAACAAATACAACAATTTGGATAGTTGTAATTCTTGGATATTTTATTTCGGAGTCTTTATTTTTTCAAACCACTCTTTCGGTAAGTTGTCTAAACAACTCTTATCTAATGTCTTATGTGTCCGTTCTTTTGCTTTAAGATAGTATTACATTTTGTTTCCTCTCTTGCCTCTATGATGGATTATGGAATATGATTCATTTTTTTAATTGTTGGGGGGGGGGGGAGGGGAGTGGTTCATTTCTACGAAAAGAAATGGACAAGTGGTATGAGCACAACGTGACATGTTACGTGTTTGACCCCTGCCTTAGAGAATGATAGAGCGGCGGGCCCATTATCCACCGAACTTCAAACTTGAGCGCCACTAGTCTTTGGGAATTTGTGGGCTAAAAAAAAAATAAGGGAGGGCAAAAGGTAATCAGGTGCCCATGAATGTTCTACTCTCTTTCAAAACAGAATGTTCAATCAAAGTAGGAGGGTCAATGTATTTACTTTCGGATGTCGACTTGAGTATTGATTTTCTTATTTTTATTCAACTAAAATTTATGTATTTATGAACGGCATAAAAAACACTCCCTCCGTCCCAAATACTTGTCATGTTTCTCTTTTTAAAAGTCAATTTGACTAAATTGCAAAGCTAAATTAGATTAGATTAATTGAACATTTTAAAATTAAAATTAGGATATTCCAAAACTATACGAAATGTACTTTAAGTTGCAATTCTTCTCATATTAATATGATGAAAAAATATACCTTAAAATGTTGGTCAAAGTTCATATACTTTGACTCTTGAAAAGTGAATGTAACAAGTATTTTGGGACAGATGAAATATTATAAGTCTCATTCTTCTTATAGTTAATACCTCATCCTTTCTAATTTATATGACAATATTTTCTTTTTCGATTGACCCAAAATATTCGATACTGTTTCGTTCCTATATAATTGTTACAACTTTCAAGAATCAAATTCGTTGAACTATTGAAAATATAAATTTTGATGTTATGTTTTCTCTATGAAACTGTTTTTTCAAACACTACTTTGATATTTTCTTCCTTTGTTACTACTGTAATAACAATAACATACCCAGTGAAATCCCACAACGTGAAATCAACTACCCAGTTTCCCCAAACCAAATTATCTCCGTTTCTTAAAATTATCGGATTCAACCATTTGATAGAACAACCTTTTCCAAACATAATCTGAGTCCTAATTGAACTGCAGAATCGATTTTAGAAAATGTTACCCAAACATGTATACCAATTGTAGAAAAATTAAGCCAGAACCAAATCCAAATGCCAATGTGAGAAAACATTAGGCTGAGTAATTTATTGTAGCTCGTTATAATTTGAAGTAAATATTGTAATTCTTGGATATGAGCACTAAAAACATTTTGTTAGTCTAAAAGGTAAACAACAACAACAATATACCTAGTGTAATCCTACAAGTGGGTTCTGGGGTAGTCTAAAAGGAGAACAACATTATTAAGTTAGGAAAAGGACAAGGGGATATACTTTCTCATTTCTGTCATCAAGAATGACCGGATTAAACAAATCCAAAGTGTTTGGCCCAGTGGCCAATACATTAGGGTATTGTTGTCTGAGGTTTCGAATTCAAGTCTCTACGATCGGCGAGAGTGGGGCGTGTGTTCCCCAAAAAAATCCGTCCATACGCGTAGGGCCAAGCGGTGTATACTAATCCGTAGGGCCAGGCCGGGGGTGGGGTTTTCTGGTGTATGGGGCCGTAATGCGGTGGGACCAGTCACTTTAAAAAGTTTACCCTACCACAGTTTTGCCCCCAGGGACACATGCGAGTTGGTAAGTGGCAAGGTGATTGGAGTACAACCACTCCGACGTCGCGGGTTCGAATCCGTGTGGTGACGTCTTTCTTTGAAATATTGCAAAGGTGTTGCTAGGTTAGTATCCCGTTGGTCCTCTCCCTTGCAGGGTTGCCACTCGCGCATATCCCTCGATTTACATCCCACCTGGCCAAGGGCCCTGTGGTATAAGGTGGGGGTTTCGCCTTCGGGACTTTTCCCTTCACAAAGAATGACGGGATTAAACAAAATAAATTGATATTTATCTTATTCCGAGAAAAGGTCAATTTATGGGATATTGAAAGAAATGGAGAGAGCAAACTGCAAAGTGGGGACATTGGCCTCTTGGATTTTTTCTTTAGCTGTGATGTATGCGTCTTGTAGATTAAATTTACTTTAGGTAAAATGCCATGCATTCACTGCAGCGTGATGCAGAGGACATGTTGGAGTTCATCAGGAATTGCCCAACAGAATTCAAGGAGTATTACATCCAAATGCAGGCAGCTAAAAGAAGCCAAGCTCCTCTTCCTTCTCAGGTGGATTACTATTTTCTGTATTCGGCGCGTCTAGTTACTTCATCCGAAACTGGATATAATCACAATCCTGAATTTATTGACTGGATTTATGGGATAAAGTTGACTCCTTTAAGGTTACTCCATAAATAATATTTGTGTGGATGCATTTTTTTTTTTTTTTTTGTTGGGGGTGGGGGTTGAAGGGGGCGTAAGGGAAGGGCATTGTGAGAATCGGCCCTTGCATCTCTGATATTTAGATATGTTATATGTGGTTTCTTGAGGAAGGATGAACTGACTGAGATTTTTACTATCATTTTTTGGTGAAAACTTCCTGAAATTCATTTTTTGGTCTTTCTTGTTATCGCCTTCTGGAAATCTTGTTTGGATGCAGTGTTTTCTTTTATGCATTAACCATTCCTCTTTTACAAGGCAGTGAAGAAGCGTTGATTTTCCATGGAAATATCCAAAACAGAACTTGAAATTAAAAAGACAGGAATTGGGGGAATAGACAGGAACAGGACCTACAAAATATCTCAAACAAAGTGAAAAACCTATTGGATTATATGTCAAAATCCGAAATACAGAAGGGAAGGATGGACTCAAGGTTATTTTTTAATGAATAATTTAAAAAACTTTATTTCCTGATGCACCAAGCAAGAGTGGTCAGTTACAAAATACACCAAAATTCAAAAGCCTCAGTCAATTGAAACTGATTTTCCTCGAAAACACTTGTTCTTTTGCATCCCATGAACTCACATAATAAAACTCCACAGTAAGTGGTGCCACTTCCTTGACCTAACGCTGAATGTTAGGATTTATCCCAATCTCTATTCTTAGCACTCCAGATCCATCACCCCCTATTCTCCTCTTCCTCCTCTTTTTCCCTTTTTGAATACATCTTTTTTCACTCAGTTTGTACCTTCCTCCCTTTGCGTGATTAATTTAGATGATTTTCCAGCTGAGATGTAGTTTGTGCTATCTCTATTAATTGAGAAGCTCCGACTAGAAATTGAGTGAATGCAGGGAATTGACGGATTCATTAGTGTATCTTTTCCTAGGAATATAAAAATTGCAGATAAAAGTTTACCTAAATAAAACTTGAAGAAAAGAGAGAAAAACACAAGACAAAGAAGAGGGCTTGTTATTGAAGGGAATTTGGAGATGATGTAGAGAATAGTTGGTAGTAGAAAGGAGCAAGCTATTAGGGACAAAAAGGGGAATGAAGAGACAGTTAAGGGAGAATAGATAGGTAACATGGATAACAGCTTTACTCTGTTTAGCATAAGAGCATTTTGTTACATGCAAGTACTTTCTGCTTCTCTAGAAACTTTTCCTGTGTCCTTGAGTGTGCACATTTACTTATCTCAACGTGTATCCTGAAAACATATCCTAAACAAGAAAATAAGAAATAAAAGCATTGGGAACTGATCCATCCTAAGTCCTTAATATGCATTTAGGTGCATACGGCAAGAATCTTCTATCGTATTACTTATCACAAAAGAATCTTCTATGGTATTTATCTTATCTTCTGGCTCTAATGTACAGATAAATGATGACCGTACAATTCTCGATAAGACCATTGCTGATCAAGTCTCTATTTGGAAGAAAAGCAAAGGCCTAGGTGATAATGTGGTGAATGATCATGCGTGTTCTCGAGAGACATGTGCTTACCATCAAATTGGCGATGTATTTGTCTGTGAAAAAACTGGAAACGTTCACGGTAAGGAAATGTTTGCAACAGTGCAAATCAGTCATTTAATAATTAGAAAGATGGGAAGTGTGTCATTGGTTTGTGCTTATTGGTTTTCTCTTGTGTGTGTGGGTGCAGTTTGTGACGACACATGCAGGGAAGTTGTACTGGATCCTACAAATGGTCTGCTGGTGTGCACTATTTCAGGCCACTGTTTTGATAGGATGTTGTTGTCACCAGATGAAACGGAACCAGATGTGGTAAGAACCTACTTGTTGCTTATGGCGATTCTGGGATTCAATATTTCTCGGAAAAATATGGACAGTCCAGGACACATAAAGTTTATGTGAGCCAACTTTTGAAATTCTATTTTTTGAAAATAAGTAGACAATGATAATAATGTTCACTTGTTTCTGAAGGTGATAAAGTGTACTGTTTTTTAGAAAAAAGTGTTGTAATTCTAAAGTGAAATCGTGTCTATATGTAGATGTGTGGTATACCTTTTGCACTTAATATAATCCGAGTAAGACAGCAGGAATAGAGGAAGGCATAAACAATTAGTCAACTGCTTCTTGGATTGCATTTTGATAGTAATAGGAGTGATATCCAGGAATCTCTTATTGTTCTCATGGCTTGTTGATAGCTTGTTTTAATATTTGAGGATCTAATACATCTTGCAGTATATTTTAGGTCAAAATATATGTTTGTGAGGATTGGTTTGCACCTGACACTTGTATAATGAACCTAGAAAAACATCCTTGGGAGTTCGGAGAGTAGTAGCATTTTACTACTTATGCTAGATTTTGCTTGCTTCCATGTAACACTACTTTGAAGATATTAAAGTAGTATAATGTTTTCAATACTTGTTTCTATAATATATAAATCCGTCAAAGGATAGGGGTAAGTTCTGCGCACACTCTACCCTTTCCAGACCCCACCTGGTAGGATTATACTGGGTATGTTGTTATTGTTGTTGTATAATATATAAATGAAAATAGTGAACTTTAGCTAATTTTACCTTTGTTTGTGGTAATACCGGAGCAACAACAAGCTGGTGCGACAGACGAAGCAGAACCATTCATGGGCTCGGGTCGATTTGGTATGTTTGTTGTAAACTTTGTCTTCTGGTTTATTAATCAGTCAACTCCTTTTATTCACCTTGTTTTTCTGCTTATACTGCTTCAGCTCGAGCCTATCGTCTCTATTTGACCAAGGGAGACGGAGAGGAACTTAGAAGTCGGAAAAAAAAAGCATTTACTGGAATATAACTGCGGTGATGAGAAGGAACTGGAAGCTGCTTTGCGCTTTTGCTGATTTAACTGTTATCACCGCCGAAGGATGTTGTCGAGTTTTGGAAAATGAGGAACTTCTTGGTAGGAAGCGCTTTACCACCCTCCTAGCAGGCCTTCTCGGTGCGTCCGGATTAGTCGGCTGGATCTTCAGCATAGTTTTGTTTATCATGTAACTGTAGATTTGTATAATTTTATGTAGTGTAGATTGCTTAATTTAAGTTAAAAGTTATACCGCTTAATAGAGTTTTGCACTTAATATTCCCCCGCTTCTAGGTGTTGCTTTTCTCTGATGACCTATCTGTTGGGTATTGATATTGGTGAATGGAAATGATTGGAAAGAAAAGTGGGAGTTGTCCCACATCGGTAGTGGAAAGAAAAGTGGGAGTTCCCTCTTGCTTTATAAAATAAGCATTTGTCCCACATCGGTAGTGGAAAAAAAAGTTCTTCTACTTATAAGTAGAATTACTCCTTCTTGTCAGTAAAAGGGTTGAGGGGGCAAGGACCCCTCGCGCCGTCGTCGTCGCTCGGCTCGGCTTCGGCTTCGGCTTCGGATTGATTGATAATCTTTTTGGACCAAATTTTCTTTAATTTTTAATTATTTAATTAATCATTATTTAATTAAATTAATTAACTTATCCAATCCTACCCGTTAGTGACCCTGACCCGCGACCCGGCCGGATCCGCGTGTCTGACCCGCGACCCGATTTCTTTTCCTTATTTAAATTTCCCACCATTTTCAGTGGCTGTTTAGAAAGGTTGCAAACCTTCAGAAACAATACTTTCATGGCTATAAATTCGTTTGATTCCTCAGAATATTACTTACGAATTTTCTGAACAACACAAACTTCTTCTTCTTCTGCATAAACAAATTCTCGTGTGATATACTCTTTTGTTGTTGAGTGGTTCGCCGCTACGGAATTTGGAGTACTACTATTCTGGTAAGATAATCGTTCTATCCTGGGAGGGGATATTCCATCAACCTCGAGTACTGTGAGGGGAATAATTTCCTTAAGGACACACTTTGAACTAAGTGGGCTCGATTATATTCTGAAAAATAATTTTATTTTTCCAACACTGATTCTGTTCATTTTTCAATTATTATTGTTTACTGGTTTTTTTTTGGAATACAGATTAATAACAATCTTAAGGAAATTATATTTTTAGATTAATCTGTATTTTGTTTTGGAGACTAAAACACGTGTGGTTTTCTACTCCGTGTGAAATTTCATATTCGACTTGAAGACATAAAAACTTCGTTGGAATATTAAAGTTCATACTTGTACAACGATTTGAAGAACATAAAAACTTCATCGTTGTTGCATTTCAGTTTGGAGATTAAAACTTGTGCGAGTTTTCTACTCCATATGAATATTAGTATTCGACTCGAAGATATAAAAACTTCGTTGGAATACTAAAGTTTCATAATTATACCGCAATTTGAAGAAATAAAATCTTCATCGTTTAAGTCCGTGATTGAATTGCTATTCGGTTTTATTAACTAAAACAGTTTGTCGATTTGTGATGTTGACAAACGAATAATGACAATTGAGACCGGAACTACCTCGCAATTCTTTGCACCCGTGTTACTCCTACAACCCGTACCGCCTTTGTGCCACCAAGTGAGAAACCTGCGAAGTTCACCGGTGCCAACTTTAAAGGATGGCAGCAAAGAATGTTCTTTTGGCTTACCACCCTTGGTATGCAAAAGTTCACCAGTGAGGACCCTCCCGTGCCTGCCGCCGACATGCCTGACAACCAAAAGTTCATGGTTACTGAGGCTTGGAAACATGCTGATTTTTTGTGCAAAGGCTACATTTTGAGTGCCTTAGAAGATGACTTGTACAACGTCTATAGTGCAGTAGAGACCTCCAAAGAACTATGGAGTGCACTTGAAAAGAAGTACAAAACTGAAGATGCTTGCTTGAAGAAGTTTGTGGTTGCCAAATTCCTAGACTACAAAATGGTGGATGGAAAAACCGTTGGAACCCAAGTTCAAGAGCTTCAACTTATCTTCCATGACCTTATTGCTGAAGGTATGGTAGTAAATGAAGCATTCCAAGTGGCTGCAATGATTGAGAAGTTGCCGCCCTCATGGAAAGATTTCAAGAATTATCTTAAGCACAAAAGAAAGGAAATGAAGTTGGAAGATCTTGTGATTCGTCTCAAGATCGAGGAAGATAACAAAACCGCCGAGAAAGAGGTACCGTAAGACTTCACCAATTGAAGGGGCAAACATCGTTGAAGATCTTTGCTCGAAAAAGAACAAGAAAAGGAAGAGGCTTTCGGAAAGGAGAAGGATTTCAATAAGAAAAAGTTCAAGGGAAGCGCTTTAATTGTGGGAAAGTGGCCACAAAGCCCCCATTGTCGTCTCCCGAAAAAGAACAAGGGAAAAGGACAAGCCAATATGGTGGAAAAGAATGATGATATGAATGATCCGTGTGCAATGCTATCGGAGTGCAATTTGGTTGGAAACCCAAAGGAGTGGTGGCTTGATTCGGTGCCACTCGACATGTTTGCGCTACAACATTTGAACCTATGCTCCCGCCTTTGGACCCGAAGAGGTACCGTTTATGGGAAATACGCAACAACCAAGGTTGAAGGATATGGGAAGATACTTCTGAAGATGACTTCCGGCAAGGTCCTGACTCTCAACAATGTTATGCACGTTCCAACAATTCGGAAGAATTTAGTTTCAGCCGGACTACTCGTCAAAAATGGGTTTAAGTGTGTGTTGGTTAGTGAGAAAATTGTATTAAGTAAGAATGATTTGTTCATAGGAAAGGGCTACCTCACCGAGGGCCTTTTCAAACTCAATGTAATGGTTGTTGACATGTATTAATAAAAATTCACTTCGTCTTACTTATTGGAGTCAAATGATTTATGGCATGTTCGTTTAGGATATGTCAACTACAAAACCTTGCGAAAATTGATTAATTTAGAAGTATTGCCTAAATTCGAGTGTAATAAATCTAAATGTGAAATCTGTGTTGAATCTAAGTTTGTTAAACATCCATATAAGTCTATTGATAGGAATTCAAATCCTTTAGACTTAATTCACACAGATATATGTGATATGAAGTCAATACCATCTCGCGGTGGAAAAAAGTATTTTATAACTTTTATTGACGATTGCACTCGATATTGTTATGTGTATTTGCTTAATAGTAAGGATGAAGCAATTGATGCATTTAAGCAATACAAAAACGAAGTGGAAAATCAATTGAATAAAAAGATAAAAATGATTAGAAGTGATAGGGGTGGAGAGTACGAATCTCCTTTTGCAGAGATATGTTTAGAATATGGAATTATTCATCAAACTACTGCCCCTTACACACCACAATCAAATGGAATTGCGGAAAGGAAAAACCGAACATTAAAGGAAATGATGAATGCCTTATTAATAAGTTTCGGTTTACCGCAAAGCTTGTGGGGGAGGCTATCCTTACAGCCTAACCGAATACTCAACAGGTGCCCCACGGCAAAACACAATCTATTCCATATGAACTATGGAAAGGAAGAAAACCCAACTTGAAATATTTCAAAGTGTGGGGGTGTTTAGCAAAGGTCCAAGTTCCTTTGCCCAAAAGGTAAAAATCGGACCAAAAGCGTGGATTGTGTTTTTATTGGCTATGCTACAAACAACAAAGCTTGTCGATTTTTGGTTCACAAATCGGACAATCCCGAAATTCATGTTAACACGGTAATTGAATCGATAATGCTGAATTCTTTGAAAACATTTATCCGTATAAAACCGAATGTGAGTCGTCAAGTGAAAGATCTAAACGACCGCGGGAAGAACCAAAGGAAAATACACCAAGTAAAAAGAATGCAAGGCGTAGCAAACGTCAAAGGACATCTACTTCCTTTGGACCAGATTTTGTGACATTCTTACTTGAAAATGAGCCTCAAACATTTAAAGCGACGATGTCTTCTTCGATTCAAAGATTTTGGAAAGAGGCGGTCAATAGTGAGATTGAATCAATTTTGAACAATCATACATGGGAATTGGTTGATCTTCCTCCGGAAATAAACCTTTAGGATCAAAATGGATTTTTAAAAGGAAAATGAAAGTCGATGGCACTATTGACAAATATAAGGCAAGACTTGTGGTCAAAGGTTATAGACAAAAAGAAGGCCTTGATTACTTTGACACATACTCGCCGGTAACAAGAATAACATCTATTCGGGTGTTAGTGGCTTTGGCGGCGGCCGTATATGGTCTTGAGATCCATCAAATGGATGTCAAGACAGCTTTCTTAAATGGAGAATTGGAGGAAGAAATTTACATGGAACAACCTGAGGGTTTTGTGGTTCCTGGTAAAGAAAGGAAAGTGTGCAAACTTGTTAAGTCACTTTATGGACTTAAACAAGCACCCAAACAATGGCATGCGAAATTTGACCAAACAATGTTGGCAAATGGATTTAAGATTAATGAGTGTGACAAATGTGTTTACATTAAAAATACTCCAAATCATGAAGTCATTGTTTGTTTATATGTTGATGACATGTTGATAATGAGTAGAGATATTACCGATATAAATGCTACGAAGCGTATGATGGCTAGCAAATTTGATATGAAGGACTTAGGAGTTGCTGATTTGATCTTAGGTATCAGAATTCATAAAACTCCACAAGGTCTAGCATTATCGCGATCTCATTATATTGAAAGAGTACTTGACAAGTTTAAGTATTTAAATTTCAATGTTGCAAAGACTCCAATTGATGTAAGTTTTGCACTTCAAAAGAAAAAAGGTGAAAGTGACTCACAATTGGACTATGCACGAGTTTTGGGAAGTTTGATGTATATTATGAATTGTACACGACCAGATATAGCATGTGCTATCAGCAAGCTGAGTCGATTCACGAGTAATCCCAATCAAACTCATTGGATGGCAATGAAACGAGTCTTGGGGTATTTAAAACACACCCAAGACTATGCTTTGCATTATAACAAATATCCCGCCGTGATCGAAGGATATAGTGATGCAAATTGGATCACCGGATCATTTGAAGTTAAATCCACGAGTGGTTATGTTTTCACAATTGGGGGTGGATCGTGTCTTGGAAATCATCAAAAAGACATGCATCGCCCGCTCTACAATGGAATCGAATTTATAGCTTTAGACAAGGCCGGTGAAGATTTCGAATGACTCGGAATTTCTTAGAAGATATTCCATTCGGCCCAAACCTTTGGCTCCTATATGTATACATTGTGACGAGTCAAGCAAAGCAATAGGTAGGGCGGGGAAGCGTAATGTACAACGGAAAATCTCGTCACATACGACGAAGACATAATACCGTTAGACAACTCCTCTCTAGTGGCGTTATCACAATTGACTATGTAAAGTCAAGAGATAACGTGGCGGATCCGCTTACAAAAGGCTTATCTAGAGAGGGAGTTAGTAGATCATCAATGGGAATGGGGTTAAGGCCGAGGACAAGTCATCATGGCGGTAACTCTACCTAGCAGAGTGGAGATCCCAAGAGCTAGGTTCAAGGAGATCAAACAAAGTTGTGACTGACGGTTCAACATTGTCAAATAACTCAACCCATTCTCGGATGAAGACAATGTTCAGAAATAAGGATAAAACCTCATGGCTTGTTAATGAGTTAATAAAGCATTAAGGTTCTTTAATGATTATCTAATTCTGGCAGTGTATGACCAGATAATGTGGCTATAGGACCACATGTTTAGAAATCACCTATGTGAGTGTTAAGTGTAAGCCGCTTTAAAGGGGAATGACAGTGAAGGCCCATTCTCTACGCACTCATGAAACCAGGACGTGTTCATGGCTGAAACGAACACAACCGTGAGAACCATAAATGGTTGAGGGTTGATTGTGTGACTTATGTTGTCTAGGTATACAACAAAGTTCGACGGTTCAAAGATATCAAATCTACCGATTGATCGAGTATATCCGATATAAGTTCACTACGGAAAGTTCAAAGGGAAACCTACTTATCCAGATATGCGGTCAATTCTCGCTTGTATATCACACTTGTCCGCACTTTTATATTATAGCCATTCCCCATTCATGTGGGGGATTGTTGGGTATTGATATTGGTGAATAGAAATGATTGAAAAGAAAAGTGGGAGTTGTCCCACATCGGTAGTGGAAAGAAAAGTGGGAGTTCCCTCTTGCTTTATAAAATAAGCATTTGTCCCACATCGGTAGTGGAAAGAAAAGTTCTTCTACTTATAAGTAGAATTACTCCTTCTTGTCAGTAAAAAGGTTGAGGGGGCAAGGACCCCTCGCGCCGTCGTCGTCGCTCGCTCGCTCGGCTCGGCTTCGGCTTCGGCTTCGGCTACGGCTACGGCTACGGCTACGGCTATTCGGATTCGGATTCGGCTTCGGCTTCAGATTCGGATTTGGATTTGGATTCGGATTTGGATTTTGGATTTTGGATTTTGGATTTGGATTTGGATTTGGTCAAATGATCTGATTGATTGATAATCTTTTTGGACCAAATTTTCTTTAATTTTTAATTATTTAATTAATCATTATTTAATTAAATTAATTAACTTATCCAATCCTACCCGTTAGTGACCCCGACCGCGACCCGCCGGATCCGCGTGTCTGACCCGCGACCCGATTTCTTTTCCTTATTTAAATTTCCCACCATTTTCAGTGGCTGTTCAGAAATGTTGCAAACCTTCAGAAACAGTACTTCCATGGCTATAAATTCGTTTGATTCCTCAGAATATTACTTACGAATTTTCTGAACAACACAAACTTCTTCTTCTTTCGCATAAACAAATTCTGTGTGATATCGTTGCTATTGAGTGGTTCGCCGCTACCGGAATTTGGAGTACTACTATTACGGTAAGATAATCGTTCTATCCCGGGAGGGGATATTCCATCAACCTCGAGTATCTTGTGAGGGGAATAATTTCCTTAAGGACACACTTTGAACTAAGTGGGCTCGATTATATTCTGAAAAATACTTTTATTTTTCCAACACTGATTCTGTTCATTTTTCAATTATTATTGTTTACTGGTTTTTTTTTTGGAATACAGATTAATAACACTATCATCTGGCTATGCATGATGCTAGTAGAAGAGAAGATTAGGGGTGGGCAAAAAATCCGGAGAACCGAAAAAATCGAATCGAACCTAAATTCGGTTCGTTTTTATTATTTTTTTTTTTAAAAAAAAATCGATTTTTTGAAAAACCGAACCGAATCAGGATTTAGTGATTCGGTTCGGTTTTTTAATTTTGGATATGAGCCGAACAGAAAAACTGAATTAAATATGTAATTAATCTTATTTTTTATTTTAGGCTACTACTATCTCTTGAATCATAGTCATTAAAACCAATCTATGAAGCTTTTATGGAAGTCCAATGCGGCATGAACTTGATTAACATATCACGGAAACATTGATATAAAATGTAGAGAGAGAAAGTAGTTGTAAATTGGTAAAATTTTAAATGGTCATAACTCTGCGCTCGGATGTCCTTTTTACTCTATTTGTTTTTTGATTTTGGGTATTTTTTCGAGACTGGGCGGCCGAAATTGCCGCAAGGCGGTTTGGCACAGCCAATTTTTAGAAAAATATCCGTTTTCCAATCAATTTGTGTTTTCCCCAAATCGATTTCTAATTTTCCTTTTTCTTTAACAAACATCTCACGATACACAATAGATTTCAACGTCAAAATTTCATGATAGTGTAGGTGTGAATGTCAATTTCAGTTTTGGAAATTCAATTTTAAAAATAAAAACAAAAAATTCCCTGACCCGGCCCGGCCCACTAAAAAAAACGATATAATCCGATACGTTCGGCGATATAAATCGAACATATCGGTTTTTTTTTAAAGTTGGATTCGTTTTTTTTTTAAAAGTTGATTTTTATTCAGTTAATATTTTTCGGATACAAAATCGATATAAATCGATATACGCCCACCCCTAGAGAAGATGAAGGTTGTGTTTAGTAGGAAAGGAAAATATTTTTAATGGAAAAAAGTATTTCTAGAATTTTTTTTTCTGGAAAACAAGTATTTTTTATTACTTATTTTCTAGTATTTGTTAACAAAAAATATTATCATAAGAGTATTTTATATATAATTTAGGAGAGCATATCATGTGTTGGTGGGGTTGCGGGGTGGGTGGGGGCAGGGGATAATCATCATAGACTGTCATTTATGGAAGTTGTTTTTTCTACTTCTAGCAAGAAATTTTTTATTTTTTATTTTTAAGGAACTTATTTTCTTAAGAAAAATATTTTGATCATTCAAATATGATAACAACATATCCAGTGAAATCCGGGAAGTGGACTATCATCCAAAATATGATAAAATTGAAAATATATTTTGGATGGTTAATTTATCAATTGCTAATTCTGTGTTGTAATGTTGCCTCTATTCCTTGCGGTGTTGGGAAGGTCCGAAGAGAATGTATACCAAAGGTAAATAATCGAATATGAGATAAACGTTAAGCTACATTCCTAGTATGCCACCATCTTTGTTTCCTATATAGTCCAGTTCAAACTACATTAAATTTATCCATTCATTCTACAAAAAAATTCAAGCTTAGTGGTCAAGACTTAGGGATAACATGTTGGAGAGTTCACTAGTCAATTGTTAACTCTTACTTTTTTCTTAAGATAAGGGTGTGATGTAGTCATCAACAAGGTGGAAAAGGTTTTAGAAGATGAAGGTTCAAATTTTAGCATAGATAAAATATTATTATTATGATTTTTTTCATCTGTCTTATTTTGGTGGGTCGAATTTTGTACTCATGTTGATGGAAGTAATAGGTACATAGTGATTTGGTTAAGGTGAGCAAAAATTGATCTAGCCACCAACATTACAAAAAAATGTGTAACTTTTTCCGGCATAATTTTTTACCTATAACTTTGTTGTCAAGGGAGTCTATCAGGGTTTTGGTTTAGTTGCAAGAGTATTAACACATGACGTGCGGATTAAGCACACGTCATGTATTCGAACTTTGACAAAGACGAAAGTTTGATATTTAAGTGGAGAAGGATAGAAGATAGTCTCACATTATATATTGAGTTTCGAACCGTGCATCATTGATTCTCGGAAATTTTTCAGTTATAAAAAAAATTGTTCTCAAGGGGTCGGGGTAGCTCACATGGTAGGAGCCCCATGACGAAGGATCGAATCATCATTTGGAACATGTAGGGGCACATGGTTTAAGAGCAAATTCATTGTGTTCAATTGAACGTACTATATTCAGCTCGAATAACTTATACATATGCAGAAAAAATTAGAAAAAGAATCTAAATATATAATAAATTACATCTCTGAATTCATTAATTTTAAATTTTGAATTTGTCTCGCTAGAAAATGGTTCTACTATATGGACGCAATAGACATTTGGTCATACAAAATTCAAGCGTGGTAAACTTAAGCATAGGACAATTTGGCAGTTAGGTGCTTATGATTATTGATTCTCTTTTCTTCAACTTCTTTTCTTTCTCTTGTAAGATGTATACTTCATCGACAAGTTTCCAAATCTTTACTCTTTTATGAAGAAATAAACATAAGTTTCTATATGGTATATGGTATAGCCTTGATTCGTGGAGGTGTGTTCAAAACTCAAAGGTTGAAAATAAGCCGATTTAAAATTAGCGAGGAAAAGAAGAAAACAATGCTAGAAAATAGTACACACAACAAATACAATAAAAGTCAATTTGCTAAGAAAAGGGTTGACCATAAATAATAAATAGTTCTAGGTAAAATTTCATTCACTTAAGCATGTGAATATTAATAAGGGTTTATAATAGCATTGTCGGTCCCTTAATTATTGGTGAATTTTGATTTTAGTCCTTATAATATTTACACTACACATTTAACTTTCAATTAATTAAAATATACACTTTTCATCCCTTTGCTTGTGAATATTCACAAATTTACCTTAACTATTAACTGTTTCACTACTTAATTATGCATGTGTTATGCTAAACTTGTATTGTTTCTCCATATGTGACTGTAAAATAAGTCTAAAAAAGTTTAAATATAACATAATTCTTGCATAAAGAGATAAAAAATACAACAACATACCGAATGAAAATCTCACAAAGTGGTGTCTGGGAGGTAGAGTATACACAGACCTTACATCTAACTTGGAGGTAGAGAAGTTGTTTCCGGTATACCCTCGGCATAAGGACAAGCAGTAGGAAAAAAATAAATAACAAAAATGAATAAATCATGGCACCGTACTATAAAGACACGATAGCACAATAACGACCACAAAAAAGAGAAATAACAACCACAAAGTAATATGATATAGTCAAATGACAAGAAACAACAAAAGTAGCAGAAATCAAATGGCAAGAAACTAAAAGAGTAATACTATAACTACTAGTAACCTCCTAACTTGCTAACCTTCTACTCTAATCCGTTTCCTCCATAACATCCTATCTAAGGTCATGTCCTCAGTAAGAAAAGAGACCAAAAATACAATGTTTAATTGAGTAAAGGTTAAATGTGTTGAACGATATTTAACAAGGACCAAAATCAGAACAAACCAATAATTGATGGACCAAAAATAATTGTCCCTATTAATAATAAACAAATATTGGTGACTTTGAAAAAAGGATCTTGAAAATTTATAAATCATAATGGATAATTTAAAATATTTTGATGAAAATTTGAAAAATTAGTACTTCTACGGGGAAAATTATTTAACACCTCAATTAGTAATCACGTCATATATGGTCTAATTAACGCGTGGGAAATATTTATATGCAGAAATGAGTAAAAGAACCTATCCATAAATACTCATCCATATGCACTCGTCAAATTCTTCCTTCATTAATTCATACACTTTTCTCTCTTTGTAACTTCAAAAGAAACCTGTAAGTATCCTTCCACTTCATGAATTGTCAACATCAAAATCTCCTTTATTTTTCTTTTCCGATTCTTAATTAGTTGTCTATATGAATTTTCAAATTTCGTGTTTTTATTTTTCTCTACCAAGAAAGTACAATTGCTCTTGCTTTCCATGTTAGGAAATGTTTGTTTTTGGTTGTATCAAATCACAGATTGAAATGTCTACACTTTTCTTATGTAGAAATTTTATTATGTGTGATTACTAAATTTCATCAAAGAATTGAGGGATCTTTTGGTTTTGAATTTCTTCTTGAGAGTACTTGATGTTCATTTGGCTTGTTACATTTCTTGCCAAATTCACTTGCTCAAACATATAACATACTATTAGTCACTATAATTTCTGGCTATAACTCTGACACATGCAAGAGGCCCACATATATACATTACATCATGCTATCTTTTTCTCTTGTTTGTTGGCCTACTTAGTGTTTGATTTGCAAATACAAAAAATTAAATTTTATGTTGTTCTTCAATTCTATGATATTAGAAATTTTATTTTTACCCTTTTTGATAAATTCCTAGGTACTTGAGAAGAATGGGAGGTGGAAAGGATAAGCATGGACAGTATTCTCACGGAGGACAATATCCTCCTGAACAATTCCCTCCGGGAGGACAATATCCTCCGGGACAGTATCCTCCACCGGGAGGATATCCTGGGGCTTACCCTCCTCACCAAGGTTATCCGCCACAAGGTTATCCTCCGGCACAGGGATATCCACCTGCAGGATATCCTTGTCCTCCATAAGGATATCCGCCAGCAGGTTACCCTGGTCAACCTGCTCCACACTATGCAGGTACCATTGCTTAATTACTTGTGATTGTGGCTTGATATGAGATAATTGCAGCAAAACACTTTTAAAAGACAAAAAAATGACAAAAATAAAAGGTAAAAGATGGAATATAAAGATAGAAAGTGCTCATAGTTAGTTTTGTTTTGCAATTTCCCTCCTACCGTTCATGATTATTGTTACTCTATTGTGGCCTTGATTTCTATTTCTTAAACGTGCAACCAAGCTGTTAATAACCTATGCTCTTTAATTTGGATGTTTCCCATCAAATTGCTTTGAAGTGAGAGTTATCTTTTTCAGCTGCAAGTAGGAAAGTCATGATGAGAGTAGATAATTTAATTTGAATCCCTAGCGATTGTTCTCTTTGTTACAGTTTTTATACCATCAATTGAAACTTCTAAAATCCTTCCAATTGTCTCTTCATCCAGAGTGAAGTCAATATCATTCACACTGGCCACAAGAGAATCACCATCATCAATAAAGAATAGAATGACATATAATTCTATTACATTTTATTCAAACAATACAACTATTGGAGGTCGAAACAGATGACTCCATTTTTTGAAGTCGACCATCTCCAAGAAATCTTGCATACCAGGTTTGTTGGAAGTGTTAGGATCAAAGACCCTCTTATTTAGCACATTTTGAGTTCTTAGCACCTTTCTTCTTTCTTCCTCAGACTTCTCTACTTTCTGTTTCTTGGATGAGGAAGCAGGTTTCTCACTCTAGACAACTTTCATATTCCTCAGAGAACGTGAACTTCCCTTCTTTTCCTTAGAAACATGATCCCCAGTACCAGTTTCCTCTTAGCCACTAGGTTCGTCTGCCACTGCTGATTTTTCCTTCCTCTATTTTTATTTCCTTGACCTTCTTCTTTCAAGTGGAGTTTCCTCCAACTCAGGTTCATCCTTAGCATTGTCAAGTTCCACCAACTTCATTGGCGACACATCCTCTTCATCAATAAGCCTATGCACCAACCTTTTCCTTTTTACAGTTTTCTCCTTGTTTTATTTTAAAGTAGAGTCCATTTGGACCTTAGCTTTTCCTCTTGTAATTAGCCCCGTTTGGACACTGCCTTCTTTTTACTTTCTTTGTCCTTTAAAGGGGACCTAATACGCCTTTTGATTACCAAGTTCAGAGCAACATCATCATCGTCAACCTCCTCAGACATTTATAGGTTCTTCACTTATATATATATATATATCCTAGGGGCACAGTTATAGTTGACACATGTTGGGAACCTAATGTCCCATCCCATTTAGGAGTAGTCTTAAAAACATGGGAAATTTCATACCCCAGTGTGGATGCATCAAGTCCCTCACTAGGTCCCCCTTCCTTCAACTGGTTAATCAACCCAACAGTTTTGAAAAATCCAGCCACAATCTCTTCTTCACTTTCTAGGATGTTAGACCTCCCCTTACCCCCCTCAGTAAGTTTACCCCCAAAAAATGGTCGACAGAAAACTCAGATTGTCCTTTGTCTGACTCATTGCCCTTTTTACCATCTAAAGAAGTAGAGTTACATGGTACAATAATAACTGCTTCATTTTCTACTTCTAGTACTTGTTCCTCTACAACAACCTCAGAGGAAGTTGGTTGAACAATCTGTGTCTCAACCTTTGCCAATTCAATATTTCCCTCGACTGCATCCAAATTTTGACTTGAAACCTCAGGGTCCTTATCTTTTTTCTTTAATTTCAATTGTGTCCCCGGATAGATCGAACATGGACACTGTTTCTTCACTATCATTCAAGGCAGTGTGTCTTTCAGGAGTGGTAGGTTTAGGTTCTGACACAAACAGTTTAGGGGTTAGATTCTTTCATTATCAAGGAGGAACAATCGTAGTAGGTAATGTGGGAGAAATATGAGTGTGAGGGTTAGAAAGAAGTATAGATTTTGACAGTGACGTTGTAGGGTTTTGGTTGGAAGACTTTGGAATTTTGGAGGTGAGACAAGGGATGTTAGTTTAGAGGAGTTTGGAGAAGTGGATTCAGGTTGAGACATGGTGAATTTTTAGAGGAGAAGATGAGCAAGGATGGTGTTTGGATATTGGAGTTATAATGGAGGAACTGGAACGTCGACAGTTTCTTTTTCCTTAAAGAGGAAAGAAAGTGAGTTTAGAAGTGGAAGAGTGGGTTTTTGGTAAAGTAACTGATGTGATGCATGGAAAGGGGTAACTGACACAGAATGGGGCATATCCACGATCGTAATTAGGAGAATAGGCCAGAGAAATCATAATGACATGGAACTCTAATAAGTTGAAAATACATAGGTATAGATGAAAAATACTAACATGAGTCAAAGAACCAGATTCCTTGATAATTTTTAAAATTAAGGGCAAGATATTTGTAGAAGGTAATATCACTTATCCTTGAAAAATCTTTAGATTGCCATGCGTGCATACCTGTAACAGTATAGAATGGAGTTAGACATTATCAAAAAGACACTTCCAACATATACATGTCCTCTAATCATAGCCAATATTGATGAATCTAGAGATGAGATAATTAGTTGATCTTTATCAACCTTAGCTCTAAATGATTTCTTTCAAAATACTTCATGCTCAATGCCTTTGTGAAGATATCTGCTACCTGGTCCTCCATTTTGCAGAACCTCGTAAAATCAACCCCTTTCAACATTGTCCCTTAGGAAGTGGTGCCTAACATCAATATGTTTGGTCCTCTTGTGTTGCACTAGATTCTTTGTCATATTAAGTGTCACGACACGACCCGACGGGCCACGACAAACCGCCCTAATGACGTCATTACACTAACCTGTCACACATAATCCAACCAACACTTAATGAGTCTGAAATTTGGCAGCATAACGCTGTAATAACAACATATGCCAGGTTAGGCGAGCCGACAAGGCTGCCTTTACCACCGAATGTACCTGCCTCATGAGGAGTCACAACTAGCCAACACAATATACAGGTAAGCCGACAAGGCTGCCAACAGATAAGATAACATATACACGGGAACACCCCCAACATAGAGTACAATGATATGGCTGACCAAAACAGAGTTATAACCCTTAAATAAGTACAACCCACCACTGTCTATAGACCTCTATAAGAAGAACAATGACATATGACGGGACAGGGCCCCGCCGTGCCCCTAAATACAAACATAAGTCTAAAAGAGGTTCGGTACCAAAATGACAAAGCTCTGGATCAAAGGAGCTTCCCAACCTGCTGAGTAGGAGCCTAAACCGGAGGATCACCAAACGGAGCACCTGTACCTGCGGGTATGAACGCGCGACCCGAGGAAAGGGGGTCGGTACGAAATAATGTACTGAGTATGTAAACATGAAATACTGCATATGAGATCATAAGTAGCCAACAGAAATAGGAGATCAGTATAAAAGTCAGGATCCAAATCCAACCGTGCCATAAATAATAAAAGTCAGTTGCCTTATAAAAATGAGAGTCAAGTCAAGAAAACATGAGTGCCTGTCCATATACATATATATATCTGTAACGTAACCCGGCCCACTAGTGCGGGACTCGGTGGAATCATGTCATAACTCGGCCCATGCTGGGACTCGGTAAAGTCATATCTCATCTATGGATCCATCCTACGTAACCCGGCCCTCTAGTGAGGGTCTCGGTGAACAATGCAAGGCTGTGCACGAATCGTAACCCGGCCCGGGACTCGGTGAGGTGAAGTAGTAACACTTAGCACGAGTAGATATCATGAGTAACCATATGCAAGTAAGATTTATCATTTGACTCTCAATAAAATCATTATAATAATGTCATAATAAACTCTTTGCTGAAAAATCATAGGCACTTCTCATAACAATCCTCTTTAGGAATTAAACTGTATAAGAATCAAGTACGTCCGCCGTACCTTCATTAAATAAAAATCATGCCAAGAAAGAAGGAATAGTTCACATACCTCTTAGACGAACTAATCAACTCTATATCAGAGTACGTCTCGATTTAGAACTTCAGCCTATAATAATGGTAATACGTTCGTCAATTCTATGTTCTCTAGCATACTTTATATCGAATAACGACTTCTTATTTTATAAAAATTCGGGCAGCACTTCCCCTGTTTATACATGCTTCCACAACTTCCAAACGAGGATAATAACATCAATAAACAAACGCCAATTAAGGGCACAACCAAGACAACAATAAAGGGAATTTACACACCCACTTCTCATGTAAATTTAGCCTCTTAATCCACCTTAAAAACAGCCCACAAAATAGCCCATGTTTCAACAACAACGAGGGTAGAATGTGAAGCCTTTCTATGCCTTTCCACACCCTTATTCCTTTAGGACTTACCTTAGAAATTACCACACTTAAACATGCATAATGGTGACTAAATTTTCAGAATTATAACACCACAAAACAGCCCCTAAAATAGTCCATACATCACAACATGTCCAACAATTTCATGCAAGTTCTTGGCCACAACATGTCATAATTCCATAACTCTTATCTTAATTCCTATAATCCAATTTCGAATTTTAATACTTCCATAGAACTAATTTCAACTAAATCTCCATGTTTCCTTTCAATTTCATCATGCAATTAGTGATAATAATAGCAACAATAACCAACGAATCCAACAACACCAAAATCTGTCCCAAATTGGCAACTAGCCCAAAATGGTCACATGCAATGCTTAAATTCCAATTCTTTCTTAACACAAATTCATTACCTTAATTCTAACAACATGCATTCCAATTATATCATATAAGGAAGAATTTTTATACCTCAAATTCGTCAAAACAGTCCGCAAATTTTCTGCCACTGTTTGTCCGAAAATTCCCACTGTTTTGTAATTTTTCTCCTTCTTTTTGTTCACTTCTTCAACTCCAATTAACATGCAAGTGTTCTACAATGTTAAGTCATCATCCCTACACGTTTTTCTTCCAAAATTTCATACCAAAAATTCGAAAATTCTGGGCAGATTTCGGCCCAAACAGTGGCTGTTTTGCCACTGTTTTCGCCACTATTTTTGGTGTTGTTTTTCTTCTAATTTTTGGTGAAAAATGTAGTGTAGGAAGAGAAGATAACAACCTTAATTTTGGTTATGGGTGGAGGGTGATTTTCGGATTAGTTTGGAGGAGAGAATGAGAGGAGAGTTTGGTTTTTTTTTTGTTTAAGTGTAGGAAGAAGATGAAGAGGTTGGTGTAAGGTTATATGAAAAATCTGATTTTTTTCCTTTACACTTTGGCCCCCAATTTCTTCAATTAGTAAATCTCAAACCCACTTCTTTTAATTCCCGAGAATTTCATAAGCCTCGTATCCTCAATGTCATAATTTTTTTTATACAATACTATTCCGGGATAGCATCCGTTTATACACTAATTTCCCGTATTAACATATGTAAGCGTTCCTTATATTCAATATCCGAATCTTGCTTTCTTAATGACGTTCTTAATTATCGTCTTAATCTTACGAGGTGTAACATACTTCCCTCCTCAGAAACATTCATCCTCGAGTGTTCATAATAAGTCTAATGCTAGAAACATTTCGGCAGAGTCTCCTTTATAACTATGCCTATCCGCCTATATTCAGCAACCAACAGATGCCACACAGGGCCACAATATATTATACATATGCAATTCACCAATTACAATAATCAAATGGGGAGTTGAATTGAATTACCTGGAGGCACAAGGAACAAATGGGGATACTTCTTCTTCATCTCATCCTCTGCCTCCCAAGTTATTTTCTCCCTATTGTGGTTCCTCCACAATACCTTAACGGAAGCCACATCCTTCGTCCGTAATCTCCTGACCTGGCAATCAAGTATGGCTACGGGGCTTTCCTCGTAGGACAACTCTTCTGTCACCTGGACGTCATCTACTGGGATGACTCTAGAAGGATCATCAATACACTTACGCAGCATAGATACATGGAAGACTGGATGTACTGCTTCCAAATCAGGCGGTAGATCCAACTCATAGGCAACCTTGCCTATCCTACGAATGATTTGGTAAGGCCCGATGTACCTTGGTCTAAGCTTTCCTTTCTTGCCAAACCTCATCACACCCTTCATGGGTGACACCTTTAGGAACACCCAATCATCAACCTGAAACTCTAAGTGTCGACGTCGATTATCAGCTTATGACTTCTGTCGACTCTGTGTTGCTAATAACCTCTCCTGAATGAGTTTCACCTTATCAACAGCTTGCTGAACCATATCTGGGCAGATCAACTTAGTCTCACCTACATCAAACCAACCCATAGGTGACCTGCACTTCCTCCCGTATAAAGCCATATACGGTGCCATCTGGATGCTAGAGTGGTAGCTGTTGTTATAAGCAAACTCAATGAGTGGTAAATGGTCATCCCAACTACCTCTTGAAGTCAATAATACAGGCCCTCAGCATATCCTCTAATGTCTGGATCGTACGCTCTGCCTGCCCGTCCGTCTGAGGGTGAAATGCTGTGCTGAGACTCACTTGTGTCCCCAATCCCTTCTGGAATGATCTCAGAAGTTAGCTATAAACTGAGCTCCTCGGTCTGATATAATAGATGTGGGGACCCCATGCAGTCTCACTATCTCCCTGATGTACAGCCTAGCATAGTCCTTAGCTGAGTAAGTAGTCCTTACTGGAAGAAAATGGGCTAATTTCGTCAGCCTATCCACGATAACCCATATGGAATCACACTTCCGCTGAGTGCGAGGTAAGCCTTTAATGAAGTCCATATTGATCACTTCCCACTTCTAAGTCGGGATCTCAATCTCCTGTAATAATCCACCAGGCTTTTGATGTTCAACCTTAACTTGCTGACAATTCGAGCACTGGGCAACAAATTCTGCTATGTCTCTTTTCATGCCATCCCACCAATACAAGCATCTAAGGTCATGGTACATCTTCGTCGATCCTGGATGAATGGAATAATGGGCATTGTGTGCCTCTCCCATAACCTGCTGTCGTAGCCCTGCAACATCAGGTACACATAATCTGCCCTCATACCTCAGCACATCATCAGGTGTAACCTCAAATAAAGTCTTTCCCTTTCGGAGAGCTGCATCTCTATACCGGTCCAGAACAGGATCCTCATACTGACGTTTCTTTACCTCTTCCACGATAGAGGACTCAACAACATCCCGAATAAGAACCCCGCTATCTCCCGAATCAACCAACCGGACTCCAAGACTCGCTAGCCTATGTATCTCACGAACCATCTTCCTTCTGTCTGGCTGCACATCCGTCAAGCTACCCATGGATCTACGGCTAAGAGCATCTGCCACAACATTGGCTTTTCCCGTGTGGTACAAGATATCAACATCATAGTCCTTTAGCAACTCTAATCACCGCCTCTGCCGTAGGTTCAACTCCTTCTGCTTAAAGATATATTGGAGACTCTTGTGATCCGTATAAATATCAACATGAATCCCATACAAGTAATGTCTCCAAATCTTCAAGGTATGAATCACCACTGCTAGCTCCAAATCATGAGTGGGATAATTCTTTTCATGCTTTCTGAGCTGTCGGGAGGCATAAGCTATAACTTTGCCATGCTGCATCAACACACAACCTAGCCCAATGCCTGAAGCATCACAATAAATGACATAACCATCCGGTCCCTCAGGAAGAGTCAGAACTGGAGCCGTAGTCAACTTATCCTTCAACAACTGGAAACTGTGCTCACAGGCATCCGTCCACTGAAACTTAGTTGCCTTCTGGGTTAGCCTAGTCAAAGGCGCTGAGATTGAGGCAAACTTCTCCACAAACCTTCTGTAATACCCTGCTAGCCCCCGTAAAACCGCGTACCTCGCAGGTGTCGTAGGTCTGGGCCAAGTCTTCACCGCCTCAATCTTCTGTGTATCCACCCGAATACCATCAGCCTCGATAATATGCCCCAAGAATGCCACCGAAGTCAACCAGAACTCACACTTGGAAAACTTGGCATACAACAAGCTGGTGCTGGAGGACCCTAAGTACCGTCCTCAAATGGTCTGCATGCTCCTCGCTCCGAACGGGAATAAACCAGGATATCATCAATGAATACAATGACGAACATGTCTAAGAACGGCCTGAATACCCGGTTCATCAAATCCATAAACACTGCTGGAGCATTGGTCAGTCCAAAAGACATCACCCTAAACTCATAATGTCCATATCGGGTTCGAATGTCGTCTTTGGAATATCTCGCCTCCCTTACCCGCACCTGATGATAACCTGACCGCAAGTCTATCTTCGAGAAGCACTTAGCACCCTGTAACTGGTCAAATAAATCATCAACCCTGGGAAGGGGGTACCTGTTCTTGATGGTTACCTTATTCAGTTGCCTATAATCCAAACACATCCGCAGCGATCCATCTTTCTTCCTCACAAATAACACTGGTGCTCCCCATGGAGATGTACTTGGCCTAATAAAACCTTTCTCCAACAAGTCTCTCAGTTGTTCCTTCAACTCCTTCAGCTCTGCAGGTGCCATTCTATAAGGAGGAATGGATATAGGTTGGGTACCTGGCAATACATCTATACTGAAATCTACCTCCCGCTCTGAAGGGAGACCTGGAAGATCGTTCGAGAATACATCCGGAAACTCACTAACTACCGGAACTGACTGAAGAGCCGGTACCTCCGCTTCTGTATCATGCACCCGAACCAAATGATAGATACAACCCTTTCTGACCATCTTCCTTGCCTTGAGGTATGAAATAAACTTACCCCTCGGCGATGCTGCATTCCATTTCCATTCTATAACTGGCTCACCTGGGAACTGAAATCGAACCAACTTCTCTCTACAATCAACGTTGGCAAAACAAGAAGCCAACCAATCCATGCCCATAATGACATCAAAATCGGCCATATCCAACTCTATCAAATCTGCTAA
The DNA here is from genome assembly GCA_034509755.1 of Anisodus tanguticus. Classification (NCBI taxonomy): domain Eukaryota; kingdom Viridiplantae; phylum Streptophyta; class Magnoliopsida; order Solanales; family Solanaceae; genus Anisodus; species Anisodus tanguticus. The sequence goes on from CM067555.1 coordinate 41,614,519, forward strand.
GGTATGACGGCTATATATCACCACCGAACAATTTTTATACACACGCTCAGCTATAACCGAATCTCCTACCGGTGTAGCTACCTCGAATGGTTCTATCGGCTCGATTCTATCCCTATTCTATTAGCAACAAGAGGGGATATGTAGGACAAGGTGGAACCCGGATCTATCAAAGCATATACATTACAAGAAAAAGACCGATAGTATACCTGTAACATCTGGTGACGCCTCCTGATCACGTCTACTGGCCAAAGCATATATGCGGTTCGAAGGACCGCCGTAACTAGAAACTCTGCCACGACCTCTACCACGGCCTGCTGGCGTCTGACTACCCCACCCGATGGGGCGTATAACTATAGATGACGACGAACCAGCACCCGACCCCGTAGGCCGAGCCATCCCACCTGAACCACCTATGTTAGGACACTCTCTCATCATATGGCCCTGACGACCGCAAGAGAAGCAAGCACCTATGGTCGAACGCCATTCCCCAATATGAAACTTACCACACTGAGCACCGAGGATAAGGTGGTCTCAACTGACTAGGGCCCCTGTTCCTCTGAGAACCCGAAGCCCTGGAGCTCTGTCCGGCTCCTGAATACCCGGGGCGGTCGAACCTCCTGCCCGTAGACTGTAGAGGACCACTCTGTGCTGGCTGAGGTGAATATCTGACCTGCTGCTGGAACTGTCGCCTCAAGACTCGCCGGAATAAGCTGCCGACCTAGCCCTCTTATGTTGGTCCCTGTCATGACCTCTGTCTGGCTGTCATCCTCTATGTCGATCCTCAACCCCCTGTGCATATGCCTGGACACGAGCAATATCCATACCCGGCTAAAGAGCTACCGCCATACAACCATCGATCAGATAATGGTCCAGCCCCATCACAAAGCGATGCACCCTATCTGCCATATCTGCTACAATAGTGGGTGCATATCTGGCCAATGAATCAAACTCCAGGCTATACTCACGAATGGTCCTGCCACTCTGCCTCAACTGTAAGAATCTGTCCACTCTAGCTCTCTTCATCTCTGAAGGCAAGAAGTGACCAAGGAAAGCCTCTGTAAACTCCTCCTATGTAGCTGGAGGAACATCCTCTCCCATGGACAACTCCCAAGACTCATACCAGTTTGTAGCTATATCCCTCATCCTATACGAAGCCAACTCCACAGACTCAGTCTCTGAAGCCCTGATTACCCTCAAGGTACGCTGCATCTGCCGGATAAACTCCTGCGGGTCCTCCTCGGGCTGAGACCCGAAAAACTCTAGAGGGTTAAGACTCAAGAAATCACGAACCCTCAAACTGTTAGACCTAGGGTCGACTCCTGGTCCTGTCGCGTCGTTGCTCGCCCGCCACCAATCTAGTTCGGCACCGAACCGCATCTCTCATGGATCTGTCCTCTGCCCCCGGCTGGAGAACTGGAGGCTCAAGTGCTGGGGCCTCGAAAACTGGTGATGTTGCCCCTGAACTGGAGCCTCTGGTGGTGGCGATAAAGCAGAGCTCGTCGACTGGGGCATAGTCTCCGGCATAGACTGGGTACGGGACCTAGTAAATCTCTGGCTGGTATCCCCTGCTGTAGACTTGCCCTTCTGGGCCACTATCGCCTTCTTCGGAGGAATAGCTGTAAATATCGTAAGTCGTCAGAAAGGAATTATCCTAATAACATAGCTCTATTGCACGATCTAAGAGATGAAATAATAGAAACCAATCCTAGATGACCCCGTGCCTCCGCGTATAAGTATGGTGCACAACATACCCATACGCAATACTCTACTAGACACGGCCGCCGTAGACATTCCGAGGACTAACTGCTCTGATACCACTTTTGTCACGACCCGACCCGACGGGCCGCGACTAACCGCCCTAATGACGTCATTACACTAACCTGTCACACATAATCCAACTAACTCTTAATGAGTCTGAAATTCGGCAGCATAACGCTGCAATAACAACACATGCCAGGGTAGGCGAGCCGACAAGGCCGCCTTTACCCCCGAATGTACCGCTCCCGAGGAGTCACAACTAGCCAACACAATATACGGGCAAGCCGACAAGGCTGCCAACAGATATGATAACATATACACGGGAACACCCCCAACATAGAGTACAATGATATGGCTGACCAAAACAGAGTTATAACCCATACATAAGTACAACCCACCACTGTCTACAGACCTCTATAAGAAGAACAACGACATATGATGGGACAGGGCCCCGTCGTGCCCCTAAATACAAACATAAGTCTAAAAGAGGTTCGGTACCAAAATGACAAAGCTCTGGATCAAAGGAGCTTCCCAACCTGCTGAGTAGGAGCCTAAACCGGAGGATCACCAAACTGAGCACCTGTACCTGCGGGCATGAACGCAGCCCCCCGAGGAAAGGGGGGTCAGTACGAAATAATGTACTGAGTATGTAAACATGAAATACTGCATATGTGATCATAAGTAGCCAACAGAAACAGGAGATCAGTATAAAAGTCAGGATCCAAATCCAACCGTGCAATAAACAATAAAAGTCAGTTGCCTTATAAAAATGAGAGTCAAGTCAAGAAAACATGAGTGCCTGTCCATATACATATATATATATCTGTAACGTAACCCGGCCCACTAGTGCGGGACTCAGTGGAATCATTTCATAACTCGGCCCATGCTGGGACTCGGTAAAGTCATATCTCATCTATGGATCCATCCAACGTAACTCGGCCCTCTAGTGAGGGTCTCGGTGAACAATGCAAGGCTGTGCACGAATCGTAACCCGGCCCGGGACTCGGTGAGGTGAAGTAGTAACACTTAGCACGAGTAGATATCATGAGTAACCATATGCAAGTAAGATTTATTATTTGACTCTCAATAAAATCATTATAATAATGTCATAATAAACTCTTTGCTGAAAAATCATAGGCACTTCTCATAACAATACTCTTTAGGAATTAAACTGTATAAGAATCAAGTACGTCCGCCGTACCTTCATTAAATAAAAATCATGCCAAAGAAAGAAGGAATAGTTCACATACCTCTTAGACGAACTAATCAACTCTATATTAGAGTACGTCTCGATTTAGAACTTCAGCCTATAATAATGGTAATACGTTCGTCAATTCTATGTTCTCTAGCATACTTTATATCGAATAACGACTTCTTATTTTATAAAAATTCGGGCAGCACTTCCCCTGTTTATACATGCTTCCACAACTTCCAAACGAGGCTAATAACATCAATAAACAAGCACGAATTAAGGGCACAACCAAGACAACAATAAAGGGAATTTACACACCCACTTCTCATGTAAATTTAGCCTCTTAATCCACCTTAAAAACAGCCCACAAAACAGCCCATGTTTCAACAACAACGAGGGTAGAATGTGAAGCCTTTCTATGCCTTTCCACACCCTTATTCCTTTAGGACTTACCTTAGAAATTACCACACTTAAACATGCATAATGGTGACTAAATTTTCAGAATTATAACACCACAAAACAGCCCCTAAAATAGTCCATATACATCACAATATGTCAAACAATTTCATGCAAGTTCTTGGCCACAACATGTCATAATTCCATAACTCTTATCTTAATTCCTATAATCCAATTTCGGATTTTAATACTTCCATAGAACTAATTTCAACTAAATCTCCATGTTTCCTTTCAATTTCATCATGCAATTAGTGATAATAATAACAACAATAACCAACGTATCCAACAACACCAAAATCTGTCCCAAATTGGCAACTAGCCCAAAATGGTCACATGCAATGCTTAAATTCCAATTCTTCCTTAACACAAATTCATTACCTTAATTCTAACAACATGCATTCCAATTATATCATAGAAAGAAGAATTTTTATACCTCAAATTCGTCAAAGCAGTCCGCAAATTTTCTGCCACTGTTTGTCCGAAAATTCCTACTGTTTTGTAATTTTTCTCCTCATTTTTGTTCACTTCTTCAACTCCAATTGACATGCAAGTGTTCTACAATGTTAAGCCATCATCCCTACACGTTTTTCTTCCAAAATTTTATACCAAAAATTCGAAAATTCTGGGCAGATTTCGACCCAAACAGTGGCTGTTTTGCCACTGTTTTTGGTGTTGTTTTTCTTCTAATTTTTGGTGAAAAATGTAGTGTAGGAAGAGAAGATAACAACCTTAATTTTGGTTATGGGTGGAGGGTGATTTTCGGATTAGTTTGGAGGAGAGAATGAGATGAGAGTTTGGTTTGTTTTTTGTTTAAGTGTAGGAAGAAGATGAAGAGGTTGGTGTAAGGTTATATGAAAAATCTGATTTTTTTCCTTTACACTTTGGCCCCCAAGTTCTTCAATTAGTAAATCTCAAACCCACTTCTTTTAATTCCCAAGAATTTCATAAGCCTCGTATCCTCAATGTCATAATTTTTTTATACAATACTATTCCGGGATAGCATCCGTTTATACACTAATTTCCCGTATTAACATATGTAAGCGTTCCTTATATTCAATATCCGAATCTTGCTTTCTTAATGATATTCTTAATTATCGTCTTAATCTTACGAGGTGTAACATTAAGTGAACTTGTATTGTCACAAAACAAGGCACACACTTAGTAAACATGCCAAAATCCTCAAGTTGTTGCTTGATCCACAACAGTTGAGCACAACAAGAGGCAACAACTACATATCTAGCTTTTGTAGTAGAAAAGGCCACCGAATTTTGTTTCTTTGTACTCCATGATATCAAACATGATCCAAGAAAATTAGCCATTATTTAATTGTTCTTTCTATCCACCAAATATCCAGCATAATCCGCATCAACATATCCAACCAAATCAAATTATCTCATGAGGGGTAGAAAAGGACCAGGTTCGAAGTCCATTTGAGATACCTCAGAATTCTTTTTGCAGCCTTCAAATGAGATTCATTTGGAAATGATTGAAATTTAGCACACAGACCAATAGTAAACACAATGTCAGGTCTTCTTGTAGTCAGGTTAAGAAATACCCAATAATACCTCTATATACGGTTTCATTCATATCTAGTCGAGTAGCAGTAGCTATAGGAGTATTAATGGTTTTGGAATTCTCCATTTCAAACCTCTTCAGTAGCTCTTTGATATACTTTTGTTAACTGATCATGGTGCCTTTTGGAGTTTGTTTGACTTGTAACCTAAGAAGAAAGTTCAGCTCACCCATCATACTCATTTCAATCTCACTTCCCGTGAGGTTTGCAAACTCTTTACACAGAAAATTATTTTGTGGCACCAAAGATGATATCATCAGCATAGACCTTGACAATCAACAAGTTTCTGCCTCTTTTATTCAGAAATAAAGTGTTGTCAATTTCCCCCATTTGAATTCATTTTCAAGAAGGAATTTTGACAATATCTCATACCAGGACCTAGGAGCTTGCTTCAAGCCATACAAAGCCTTGTCAAGCTTGTAAACATGCTCAGAGTGCTCATGATCTTCAAAGTTAGAAGGTTGCTTGACAAAGACCTACTCCTTCATATAACCATTTAAGAAAGTACTATTTATATCCATTTGGAACAATTTGAATTCCATATGAGATGCAAAACTAATAAAAATCCTGATTGCCTTCATTTTAGCAATTAGAGCAAAAGTCTCATCATAGTTAATTCCTTATTCTTGATTGTATCCTTAAACCACCAGCCTTGCCTTGTTTCTGGTAGCGTTTCCAAATTCATCAAGCTTGTTTCGAAATATCCACTCGGTTCCTATGATGATTATGTAGGAAGGTCTTGGTATCAGGTGTCATACCTTATTTCTTTTAAACTGATGAAGCTCTTCTTGTATGGCTACAATCCAGTCGACATCTTTCAAAGCTTTTTGATATTTTTAGGATGAAATTTAGGATAAGAAGACTAATAAGGCAAACATGTTTCTCGACTTGGATCTATTTTGAATACCAGAATCCAAAGGAGTGATCACATTATGTAATGGATGAGACCCATTGTGCTTCCAACATAAAGCTTGTACCTCAGGTTGATAAGTGCTTTGATGGTTTGATGAACCAGGTTTCTAAAAATGTACTCCATCATTGTCGTCAACATTGTTCGGGTCTTCATTGTTGGTTTGTCCTGACCCTGGATTACCTTATACAACTTAAGTAACCTGATGTTCAGCTTCATTAGAAATAATCGAGGCACCAGGTCTCTGCATGCTTCTTGGATACTTTGCATCATCATCTTACTTAGCTTTACTCATCATATCTATCTTTCCATTTGAAATTTAGATAACATCATCATGAACCTTTTAAAATTCCTAATTTTTAGCTTCATCATCTTGCATGTCTTTGTCACCCATAACATTTGACTCATCAAAGATCATTGCACACTTTTTCAACACATTGAGTTCTTTTGTTGAAGACCTTGTATGTCTTGCTGTGTAAAGAGTATCTAAGGAAAATACCCTCATCTGCTTATAGCATCGAACTTTCCCAAAGCATCCTTACCATTATTGAGAACAAAGCATTTGCACATAAATGCTCTTAGGTAAGTCAGCTTGAGTTTTCTCCCATTAAGTAGTTCATAGGGAGTTTTCTCAAGTAAGGACCTAATCATGCACCTGTTAATGAAATGACAGGCAGTGTTGACAGTTTCAACCCAAAAACTATTAAATACACTACTGACTATTAGCATAGTTCTAGACATATCTTCAAGAGTTCTATTTTTCCTTTCCACAACACCATTTTGTTGAGGTGTTCTTGGTGTAGATAAGTCATGACTTATTCCATTCTCAGCACAAAATTCATCAAACTTTGCATTATCAAATTCAGTACCATGATCAGACCTGATACTAACAACCTAGTTCCCTAATTTGACTTGAATTTGTTTCACAAAGAAATAAAAACATGAAATGTTTCATCTTTGGTTCTCATAAACAGAGTCCATGTAAATCTGAAGTAGTCGTCAACAATAACAAAGATGTACTTCTTTCCTCCTCTGCTTAGAATCCTCATTGGTACACAAAGATTCATATGAAGAAGATCAAATGGCCTAGAGGTACTCACAACTTTCTTTAATTTAATGGAGGATCTGACGTGCTTCCCTTTTACACATGCATCACACATTTTATGGTCTGTGAACTTGGTTTTTGGTAGTCCACGAACCAGGTCCTTCACCACCAATTTGTTTAGAAGTGAGAAGCTTACATGTCCGAGCCGTCTATGCCATAGTTTAGTATCATAATCCAAGGCACTAAGGTATGCTAGATCATTCCCATTCAAAAAATCAAGGTCAGCCATATAAATGTTCATGTATCTTCTTGCTATCAGGACCATTTCCCCAGATCTGATATTTGTGACATTGCATGAAGCAGATGTGAACTTTACTTCATTTCCGCTATCACAGATTTATAAAATACTCAACAACCTGTATTTCAATCCATCCACATAGTATACATTTTCAATTGCATGGGAGAGTGTCTTGCCTATTTTGCCAACGCTAAGAATGTACCTTTTTTTGCCATTTCCAAAAGACACACTCCCTCCTTGAAAGGCCTTGAGTGAGAAAAAAATCCTCCATTCTTCTAGTCATATTATTTGAGCATCCACTATCCATATACCATTTTGAGTGCTTCTTCTCACTCTAGTCTACAAACAGAGTCACCAGTTAGATTTAGGAACCCAAATCAGTTTGGGTCCATTGGGATGATAAAAAGGATGAATAAAACTTCTTCTGGTCCATGCAGGCAAACCATTCTTTCTTTGTCCGGGACCGGGTCTCTTTGTTCAAGACTCATTTTCAACAAGTTTCATATTTTTCTAAACAATTTAAATTTTGGCTTTGCATGCATTTTATAATGTCATGTTTGACCACAATGAGTGCATAGCCAATTTTCAGGATTAGTAACATACCATTTTTTTGGACCATCTTCTGAAATCTCCTAGTAAGATAAGCCATGTCTGACTCATAAGCACTTGTGCCACTCTTAGCACCCTTAAAAACTAGGCTCTTCTCTTTCTTTGGCTTTTTTTTTCTAGATCTTGTTGTCTTTTCAACTCATAGATTTTAAAATTTCCTATAAGCTTATCAATGGCCAGCTTTTTCAAGTTCTTAGCTTTCGAGATAAAATTAACTTACTTTCTCAAGAAGTAGGCAGAACACTGAGTAGTTTACGAACTAGCTTGTTGATTTTAATGATTTCACCAAGAGAATTGAGTTCATTGATTATAGAGGTGAGCCTGGTGTGCATGTCCTGAATATACTCACCCTCTTTCATCTTAAAGAGTTCATATTTAGTGGTAAGCATGTCTATTTTGGACTGCTTCACTTGACTTGTTCCCTCATGAGCGGTTTGGAGAGCTTTCCAGAGTTCCTTTACAGTTAGACAAGCTGAAATACAATTGTATTCTTCTGGTCCAATGCCACAGACAAGGATTTTCTTTGTCTTGAAGTTCTTCTCCACGAACTTTCTATTAGCATTATCATACAACTTCCTTGACTTTGGAGTTGTTGGAACACCAGCCACATCTGTATTCATAGGAACATGAGGACTATCACAAATGATGTTCCACAACTAATAATCCTCACCCATAATAAAGTCATGCATTCTTATCTTCCACCATCCATAATACTTTTCATTGAATCTTGGTAGTTTTGTGGTAGATTGTCCTTCTTCTAGGTTTGGGGGAGTATCCTTGAGAAAGATCCTTTCTAGGCGTTAACATTTTAGAAAGAACTCAATTTGATACCAATTGATATAATATACGAGTCCACCAAACAGTGCAGATAATCGAGTTCTCTAACTGTTCCCTTAACTAAAGCAGAAGGTGAATAACACAAGATATTTATGTGGAAATCACCTTGCTCAGGGGAGTAAAACCATAACCTACCACAGTAGAATTTTTCCAAAACTTCACTAAAATTGAGCATTGTTCAGATTACACCCTCTTGCAACCTAGAAATTAAACTCTTAATCCCTCCCCTTTACAATAACTCTATTGCAAGACCTCTATAATACTTCTACTGCAAATACACACCTTGACTAACTCTAGCCAAGTGTACAACTCAAAGACTTGAGAAAAACAGACCCACAATTCTTAAAAGAAGCGCATGTTTACAAGTTCAAGAACAAAAGAAAAAGATTCAACAAACCTAGGACTTCAAACATCTTCAGTGGTAAGAGAACCGGTCCTTCTGTTGTTGCAACTTTGGTCTTGATATGAGCACTGATGATCTCGGTGGCTTCCAGGTGAATATGAGAGCAATTTGGATTTGCAAGATTAGGTTTTTCATGCCTAACATGTTGTATATATATGAGGAATGAGAAAAGTGCCAAAACCTTAATCCTTGGACCAATGTTCAAGCTGCAGCAACTCTGTTGCTGTGATGCGATATTGCCACTATGTTAGCAACTTTACAACTGTAGAGTTAACTTGCATATCGACAAAATTGATTTCTCTAAAAACATAACTGGTTTCTCGTACATATTTGTCAAATCATCAAAGCATACATTATCAATCTTCATCGCTATTAATTAACAACTATTAGCTGATGAAAAAGATCGACAACACATTCAATTGAGACTAGACAATACACAATGATAAAACCGATGGAACTTAAGTATTGCATATTTCAACAATTATTTAACTAGCTATATAGACAAATGGCAGAAGTCTCGCATAATTGAAAATCTAGGTATAGTGATATAAGTCAAGATCATCATCGGATTGGAAGATTGAAAAAATCATCTTAGCATAAAGTGAAGAAAAAGATAATGATATGTTTGATTAGAGAGGGATTAAAGCGATAAAAAGTAATAATTCCTAAATGTTTGGTGGGTTGAATAAGGAAAATATTTTTCGCATAATTATATTTAATGTTTGATTTAAGATATTAAATAATATTTATATCAAGTTATGTGAAATATAATATAAATGACACTGAATAAAGGGAAGAAAAATGCAAGACTAAGGGTGTGTTTAGTATAAGGCTGGCCAGTGGGCCGGGACGACCCGACCCCGGCCCGACCCCGTCCCGACCCCGCCCCGGTCCCGCCCCGACCCCGCTCTAAAAAAAAAATAAAATTTAACGGGGGCGGGACTCGAACTCGGGACGGGACGATGTCTCGTCCCGCCAGACCCGAGCCCGCCCCAGGCCCGCCGGATCCGAGCCCGCCCCGAGCCCGTCCCGACCCCGACCCCGACCCTTAAACCCCCTTTGCAAAAATGACCGTTGCACCAACGGCCATTTTAGATTATGGCCGTTGGCCAACGGCCATTTTAGGCCCCCCTCCCCCAACCCCCCTACCCCTTAATATTTATTTTTAACCCATAAGTTATTATATTTACACTTTAACCCAATTTTTCAACTATAAATAACTCATTTTCTCTTCATCTTTCTCACAAATCTTCCTACAATCTCTCTAATTTCTCAATATATCTCTCTACATTGTTTGCTAAATATTCAATTTTATTAATTCATTTGGGAATTGGGAGTGAAGTTGGCAACTAGCTTGAGGATCTTCCATCGAGCAAAGTTTCAATTTTCAACCTCTCGATTACACGTCGACGTTACGTCGGCGTTTGGTACATTCGTTCCTTCATTAAATTATTATTGTGTCTGTTTATTTTATTTAGCGCACTTAATTTTATTGTCTTTAATTATTTATTATCATAATTAAAATGGAAGGATTAAAAGGTATGTTTAAGGGTAAGGGTAAGGGTGCTTCTTCTAGTAGAGGCAACCAGGGCAAGGGTACTTCTTCTAGTCATCTTATTCCTACACGGGATGATTTTGTTGATACTCAACATTTTCCTACAATACCATTAGATTTAGACGAGGAGTTATTTTCTCGGAACTCAAGAAGACTTTAATTTAGACGATGATCTAGACGATACACCCACTAATATTGATGACAACACGCCCACTAGTGCACCTTCAACCGAAATACCTCCTATTCCCCCTAGTATGAGACGAGGTCCAAAGAAACGACCATTAAAATCAGATGCATGGACATTTTTTGATAGGGACGTAGAGAATCAAGTAGCCATATGTAAAATTTGTAAAAATGTTTTAAAATTTAAAACTCGGAAAAGGTCACGGTGGGACGGGGGTTTAATTAGACACGTAGTAAGTGCTCATCCAGCTAGGAATGCCCAATACCAGGCTTCAAAACCGGGTGCGCAAACGCCGCTCCATCGGGACAAAGTTCACATACCGATACTGTCCCGACCAAGTGTGGTCAAATTAACCCTATGACGGGGGGAATTGTAGGCTCTAAATACAACAAACATAGAGATAGGGAAGCAATATCAAAATTAGTTGTCGTGGAGGGTTTGCCTTTTTCATTTCCTTCATCTCCGGTTTTATTCATTACATTAGAGATATATATAATCCCGCTTTTAACGGTTTTCCTAGATCAACTCGTTAAGAGAGATGTATTTAAATTTGCGCATGAATATCAACAATATTTACGTTTTTCATTATATCATTTTAATGGCAAAGTATCTATCACGTACGATATAGGTCGTAGTACTAACGGCCATGATTATTTAACGTAACTTGTCATTGGATAGATTATAAATGGTCTATGCAAAAACGTATTTTAGCGTATAGATATATAGATGATAGGCACACCGGTACTTTTATTGCAGAAAATATTTATCAAGTGTGCGATTATTACGGAATTACCGATAAAATTATGACTATTACATTAGATAACGCTTCTAATAACAATTACGCAATTACAATGTTAAAAAATAGTTTAGCTCCATCTTTTCCGCACCATTTTCATATAAAATGCGCGTGCCATATATATAACTTAATTGTAAAGGATGGTCTATCACTTTTTGAAGACATTCTTAGTAAAATACAATTTGCTATAAACTTTATTTTTAAAAGTAATAAAGTACAACGTAGAAAAGAATATAAAAAAACTTGTCACGATTGTGGACTACCTTATAGAAGAATTCCACAAGAAGTATCGACTAGGTGGAATTCTTTATACGAGCAACTACTTGTTGCTTATGACTATAAATTACCTATAACTTTATTTTTTAACTCTCATAATAAAAACCCAATTTGATATGATTTTAGATAGTGATTGGGTAAAAATTTCCAAACTTATTGTATTTTTAGAGAAATTTTTTCAAGCAACAAAAGAATTTTCCGGTATATATTATCCTACTATTTCAACTATGTTATTTTATATAACTCTAATATTTTTATTACTTAGTGAATATATGGAAAAACCAGCTTATAAGGCAAAGCTATTAAAAAAATGTTTGTCAAAATAAAAAAATATTTTATTCCTATTCCTTCTATTTATATTATTGGTTCTGTATTAAATCCTACTATTAAAATAGACGGTACTAAATCACTAATTGAAACTATTTACGATTGTATAGAAGTACTACCACCTCCAAGTCCCAAAAATCTAAATCACCCACCACCTATTGAACAAACTAAAGAAGAAGTGTTGAATAGCGTAGAACACCAATGCAAAAATATATATAGATTTTATCAACAAGAAAATGCTAGTAACGTACCGGCTACCATACCATCTTCTTCATCTTCAACACAACCTCACAAAAGACATGTCTTTGTTTCGGCTAGTATTGAAAGCCTCGAAATAGAATGTGCGGCCGTACCTCTACTAACCAAATTAGCGAGTTGGATATTTTTGTTTTGCGGGGTTCTGTACCGTATCAAGAAGTTATCAATGAAGATGGACAAGAAGACTTGTGAAATACTCGGAGGGGGAATGAGAAGACCTTTCCGACACTTTCATTGATGGCTCGAGATGTTTTGAACATTCAAGCGTCATCAACCGCGTCGGAAAGCGCTTTTTCTCGCAGCAGATATCAAATAGGAGACCACGACACTCATTGGCCGGAGACAAACTTGGAAATTGCGTATTATTCGAGGAGAGATTGGATACGAGCGGAGCGGAGAAGGTGCGGTCAACCGGAGATCAACGAAGAAGATGATGAAAACTACAACGAAATCTTAACCGAAGGTAGTGGAAGCGACGTGGATCAATTTGACCAACAAATACCTATTCCAACCGAAGAACCACATGAAATCATCAAGCAATTAGAACAGATTTTTTTGAAAATGTAATTTTTTTAATTGCAATTTTATTATGTAATTTGCAACTTTTGGACAACACCATAAAGTTGCAATTTAGATTTTAGACAATTGTATTTGTATTACAAAAAAATCATATGTCTATTAAATAATATAAGAGGCACAAAAACAGCCTTGGGATGTTTTTATTACACTATCTTGTTTTGTTTATTGAGTTTTTTTTATACATATGTTATTTAAAAAAAAAAAAGAAGGAAAACCCGACCCCGCCCCGCCCCGAGCCCGAGCTCGACCCGAGCCCGCCCCGCCCCGATACCGACGGGATTGGGATCGGGACGGGACCGGAGCAGTCCCGCCCGGACCCGACCCCGCTAGGCCCGCTAGTCCCGATCCCGACCCCCGGCTCGTCCCGCCCCGACCCCGACCCCGCCGGACCCGGCCCGCCGGACCCGAGCCCGGCCCACTGGCCACCCCTAGTTTAGTACGAAGGAAAATGTTTTCCATAGTTTTCTTACTTATATTTTAGTGTTTTCCGTAGTAATTTTTTTTGTCCCATGATCATTTAAATATAGAGTTTAAGTTTATACAATGTTAATGTAAACGATTTTGGATCTTTCGGGTAAGAACGCCAATGACGTTCGGGTAAAAAATCGTGTTTTGAGATCTTTTTTAATCAGGTCTAAAATTGGGTATAAGACATGGGTTGGATTCAGGAAATACCCCAAACGTGTCCTGTCCTGAATTTTTATCTCCGCTAAAATAAAATCTTTAAAAAATGACCTAAACGTGAAAAGATTCGTTGGAAAGTATTTTTGTTGCCCATCAGGCAGAATTTGTGGTCAATTGAGCAGTTCACTGTCTCGAAATATCCTAAACTCCTGCCTTATATGCAGGAGCTAGAAGTTATGCCTTATGGGCAAGAAAAACTTCCCTCCGTTGCCCATCGGACAAAAGTTCTAATTCTTGCCTATAAGACATGACTTTGATCAATTAAACAGGTTCATTAAACTAATTTATGTCCACAACTTATGCCCGATAGACAATGAAAGTTTTGCCTAGTAAATTTTCTAAAACGGAGGCTACTTTTAAAAGAATTTGTTAAGCGAGGCCTAAAAATCAAGACCACCAATTATGAAGGCCATTTGTGAAATATAGATTTGATGAGTTAAATATGTTGTTTTATTAAAAAAATAAAATTTTAATATGACATTGAATGTCAATTAAAAGAGAAGAATGCTTTTGGGGTCTGTAATATTTTTTGACGAAAATAGTGATAATTAAGAAATATTATAATCTTAAAAAAAGAATATAATTTTGATAGACAATTTTCAAAATATGACTCCATATAGAAAATTAACTCTGATTCTGTGTCACATGATGTTTGATTTGTTTGTGCAAAGATTGCTTTAATTTGAGAATGATAAGATGAAATTTTGAGATTATCTTTAAACTGGGTTTAGTACCTTGAAAAGATTTCTGCCAAAATTGATTTAAATTAATTGTCGGGTCCCTAATAGAATGCCTAGACCCACGAATAATAATAGGTAGATATTAGGATCCATCAAGCGTTAGGCAAATATTGGTGCGTAAAATTACTTGTTTCGATTAAAAATGTGATTACGCTTTTTTGTTTTTGTTTGAAATGTGTAAAAAGAAATCAAGAATGTAATTACGCATCTTGTCCAAATTCTTTTAAATCATCAAAGTTCATTAGTTTATTAAAAATGAGTAGATAATGCATTAGGTACGATTACACTTCTAAGACAATGTATGCCAAGATCAAGTGCGGCTACACATCTAGGTTGAAACTAGGCAAGCATAGGCAAATAATCACAGTATTATCCAAATAATTGATTTTAGCCAAGTATATCAATTTTAGCAACTATACAAGAAGCTTCCTTTTGGTTATGGGTTCAATAAAGTGATTTGAAACTCCAAAACTCAACTTAAGTAGTGACTTTTAATAAATAAATAATCACTTTTCAAAGTTGTCACTTTAATTGAAAACCCTTTTAAACGCTCTTAAGTGGGTTAAAAAAATGGGTGTGATTTGATGGCTAGTTGCTGGGGATAACCATAATTCGATCTTTGAGATATTGACTTTTATTGTTGGGCTGTGTAATTAACTGATTGTCAATTTCACACAAGAAGTTTGTTGGAATCGGATGCCCAGATAATACACATGTGTTAAATTAAAGTGCCTACTCGGTTACTAAAAAAGCTTATCAGATTGTCAGTTAGGTTCAAGTTTATATGTCTATCTGTGTATTTTTCCAATTTAATATGTTTAAGATATAATAGCAATTAGCAAGTTGTTTATAAAAAAAAATGCATCCAATGAAAGATGGTGCACAGTGCAGGGTAATATGTACGCACATACCTATATCTATCTTTGTGGGATTGAGAGGCTGTTCTAGATAGACCCTCGGTTCAAAAGAAAAGAAAAAAATTTGAAGCAAGGTATCAAAAAAAATATGACAGCCCGATAGCAAGATACAAAACAAATGAAATAACATATAATAATATGCATTGAAAAAAAAAACACTACGTTGTTACTAACTAACTAGTACTTATAAGGAGACATCGGATACCTACTAACCTTCTAGCCTAATCCTCGACCTCCACACCTTACTATCTAAGGTCATGTCCTCAGTGAAAAATTGTGTCATGTTCTGTATAATCACCTCACTCCGATTCTTCTATAGCCTACCTCTACCTCTCCTAACTTCTGTCATGGTCAACCTCTCACACCTCTTACTGGCGCATCCACGTACCTCATCTACACATGCCCAAATCATCTCAGTCTCGCTTCTCTCATATTGTCCTCCATGGGGCAACTTCCTCCTTGCCCCATATAACTTCGTTCCTAATCATATCTCTCCTAGTATGCCCACACATCCATCTAAGCATCCTCATCTCTACGTTATATTCGTCTTCTAAACATGATCATTCTTGACTTATCAGCACTCTGCCCCATATAACAATGTCATTCTAACCACTATTCTGTAAAATTTATGTTAAATAAGGCAATATACACACAATATACATGTGTATATTGCCTTATTAAGCTCTCGGTTTACTGCCCATAATTGGCTGTATTAAGCCCTCGGTTACTGCCCATAATTGGCTCTCCTTATTTGGTAATTGTTAATATTAGACAAGGTAAGAATATTGTATATTAGGAAAATACATGTGTAGTATATTGTAATGTATTTGTTACCATAATTAGGAATATACACTACCATAATTGTAGAGTTAGAATTATGGTAGAATAAGATTTTAGGAATAGAATAGGAATATTTTGTATCTTGTATATATACCTATTCAAGTAATGAAAATAATCAAGGGGATTATTTCTTTCATGGTATCAAGAGACTAGGTTTTACAAAAAAATTTCTCTCCCAAAATTTTTGACAACCTCGGCCGAGTACCCCCCCCCCCTCTCGGATTTCTCTTCCGAAAGTAGTCTTCCGCTCTCAAAATCTCTCTTACTTTTCCCAAATTTTCCCTCCTACTTTGTTCTTTCAATATATCTAAGAACAATTATCATCCTGCCCTCATGGTTTCTAACGTCAAGAACAGTATCCCTATTGTCCTTGAAATGGAAAGCGTCCAATATGCGACGTGGGCGGAGTTGTTTAAAATTCACGCTATCTCCCATCAAGTTATTCATCACATTATACCTTCCGCTACACCTCTTCCCACGGAGGATCCTCAGTTATGTATTACTCTTGATGCTACCGTTCTCCAGTGGATCTATTCCACTATTTCGGTTGACCTTCTACAGACGATTATTGATCCTGATACCACAACTATGGCTGCCTGGAATAGATTGCGTGACATATTCCAAGATAACCAACATTCACGTGTCGTCACACTCGAGCAGGAATTCTCTCTAGTTCGAATGGACGAATTTCCAAACGTTTCTGCATATTGCAAGAAACTCAAGGAGTTGGCGGATCAACTCCGTAATGTTGGCGCACCGATAACAAATAATCGTCTGGTTCTACAATTAGTTGCTGGCCTTTCGGAGGCCTATAATGGTGTTGGAACTCTTCTTCGTCAAAGCAACCCTCTTCCTGACTTCTATCAAGCCCGCTCCATGCTTACTTTGGAAGAAGCCGGTTTGGCTAAAAAGGCGGCGACCGGAGCAAGCCCCGTCGTCATGGTGGTGTCCTCTCCAAGTTCTTCGCGTAGTGTTAATAATTCGGGCCAAAACCATAATCATGGTGGCGGAAAAAATAATCGTAAGAATAATAACAAAAACCGTGCGGGGGCAAACGCGGCGGTTCTGGTGGCGGTTCCGGTGGTCAGCAAGCAAGCGGTGGCCCCATCCAGGGAACAGTGGCCCACTACCCCCCATGGTCCCAGTAGTGGGGCCCATGGTAGTGGGGCTGGCCAGTGGCCCAGCAGCAGTGGCGGCCCATTGGCCAGTGGCCCAGCAGCAGCTACGGCCCAGCTCAGTCACGGTCTGGAATTCTTGGGCCCCGACCTCCGCAAGCCCATTATGCAGCAGGCCCCACTCAGACCGATATCGAGGTTGCGATGCACACGTTGGGGTTGACTCAACCGGACCCAAATTGGTACATGGACACCGGGGCCACTACTCACATGACTTCCGAATCAGGTACTCTCTCATCTTATTCCAATTTGAGCACCCCTCGGGGTATAATTGTTGGTAATGACAACTCTATTCCAATTCAGGGTTTTGGTCAGAAAACGTTGTCTCCCCCCAATCCACCCCTTATCTTGAAAAATACTTTACATGCCCCCAAATTGATTAAAAATTTAGTGTCTATCAGAAAGTTCACCACTGACAATTCAGTTTCTGTTGAATTTGATCCTTTTGGTTTCTCTGTGAAGGATTTCAAGACGGGGAGTCATCTCATGAGGTGTGATAGTAGGGGGGATCTTTATCCTATCATGCCCGGTTTCATTCCATCGAGTCAAGCTTGGCCGTCAGCTTTTGCAGCCATTTCTCCTTCCGTCTGGCATGCCCGTCTGGGTCATCCGGGCTCTTCTATTTTATTAGTTTTAGATAAAAATAGCTTCATTTCTTGTAAGGGTACGAGTCGTACTCAAATTTGTAAATCTTGTTCGTTAGGAAAAAGTGTTAAATTGTCATTTGTGGACTCAAATTCTCATACTTCACAGCCTTTTGATATTATCCATAGCGACTTATGGACATCTCTTGTTCTAAGTTCGTTAGGTCATCGATATTATGTTTTATTTTTGGATGATTACTCTAAATTTTTGTGGACGTTTCCAATTGCCAATAAATCTCAAGTGTTTTCTGTCTTCATAAAATTTAGAGCATTCATTAGAACACAATTCGAATGAGAAATAAAGAATATTCAATGTGATAATGGGAAAGAGTATGATAATAGGGTGTTTCGAGAGTACTGTGATAATAATGGGATAAATTTTCGGTTTTCGTGCCCTCATACATCTTCTCAAAATGGGAAAGCCGAACGCAAAATTCGTTCCATAAATAACATTGTCCGCACTATCTTACTTCATTCTTCCGTACCCCCGTATTTTTGGCATCATGCTCTGCAAATGGCAATATATCTACTTAACATAATTCCGTCCAAAGGTCTGACATATTCTTCCCCCTCCAAATCCTATATAATAAGAACCCTTCTTATTCTCATCTTAGGATTTTTGGGTGCTTGTGTTATCCGTTATTCCCATCCACCACAATTAACAAACTTCAGGCTCGGTCTACCCCGTGTGTATTTTTGGGTTATTCGTCTAATCATCGTGGTTATAAATGCTTTGATTTATCGTCCAAGAAAATCATAATTAATCGCCATGTCATTTTTTATGAAACCCAATTTCCTTTTACGAAAGTTCATACTCTCGAGCCTAGGTCGTATAATTTTTTGGATGACCAAATATCCCCGTATATTATTCAGAATTTTTCGGACATATCCCGCACCCAAAATCCTCCAGCGAGCCCACTGCCCGCTGGACCCACTGTACCGTGCATTGTTCCAGTTACTGGATCAGTCCCAGCAATTGGGCCAATCCAGCCCAATTCTGGAACTGGTCCAGTTGATGATTCAGGTTACCGATTTGGGCGGCGCAGCCCACCGCCTCGCTGGCCGTCCGTCCCGAGCCCGAAATTCCCAAAATTCCCTCAATTCTTCCTCGAGTCATAGACCGGTCACTCGTAGTCAATGAGGTATTTTTACACCTAAAAGACATTTTAATTTACATTCTGATGTCTCTAAATCCCCCGTGCCCCGCAATCCTGTGTCCGCATTAAATGACCCTAATTGGAAAATTGCTATGACTGATGAATATAATGCTCTTATTGATAATAAGACATGGGAGTTGGTGCCCCATCCATATGATATTAATGTTATCAGGTCTATGTGGATTTTTGCTCATAAGGAGAATTCATATGGGTCATTTGCTCGACATAAGGCGCGACTTGTGGGTGATAGTAAGACTCAGCAGGTTGGGATAGATTGTCGAGAGACGTTTAGTCCGGTGGTCAAGCCGGCTACTATTCGCATTGTGCTTAGCTTGGCTCTTTCAAAGACTTGGCCTATTCATCAGTTGGATGTTAAGAATGCTTTCCTACATGGTGACCTCAAAGAAACAGTCTATATGGATCAGCCGTTGGGTTTTAGGGATCCTAACCATCCGCATCATGTCTGTTTATTGAAAAAGTCCTTATATGGGCTTAAGCAATATCGACGGGCCTGGTATACGAGGTTTGCTGACTTTGTTTCGACTATTGGGTTCACTCACAGCAGATCAGATAATTCTTTGTTCATCTACCACCGTGGTTCGTCATTGGCCTACATTCTGTTGTATGTGGATGATATCATCTTGACTGCCTCTTCCGATGCCTTGCGTCAGTCTATTATGGCCATGCTCAGTTCTGAGTTTGCTATGAAAGACTTAGGGCCCTTGAGTTACTTTTTGGGAATTGCGGTCAAACGTCATTCAGGTGGTTTGTTTTTGTCTCAACGAAAGTATGCTGCCAATATCATAGAGAGGGCTGGGATGTCATCCTGTAAGTCCACTTCCACTCCAGTTGATGCAAAACCCAAGCTTAGTGCCGCGGCAGGTGCACCATACGAGGACCCGACCCGCTATCGCAGATCTTTGGGGGCCCTCCGATCTTACGTTTACCTGCACCGGATATTACGTATGTCGTTCAGCGGTGTGTTTATTCATGCATGATCTCGAGTTGAGCACATGAATGCAATCAAACGCATCATTCGGTATATTCAGGGGACACTGTGGACTATGGGTTGCACTTGTATCCTTCATCTACATCCACACTTGTCTCGTACACGATGCGGATTGTGGTGGTTGTCGGACACCAGACGATCTACGTCAGGATATTGTATGTTCCTTGGAAACAACTTGGTCTCCTGGTCAGCAAAGCGTCAGGCGACTCTATCCCGCTCAAGTGCAGAGGCAGAATATCGAGGGGTAGCTAATGTGGTCTCAGAATCATGTTGGTTACGTAATTTACTTTTGGAGCTTCATTGCCCCATTCAGAAGGCAACCTTAGTATATTGTGATAATGTTAGTGCCATCTACCTCTCAGGTAATCCGGTTCAGCACCAACGCACTAAGCAAATCGAAATGGACATTCACTTTGTCCATGAAAAGGTTGCTCGAGGGCAGGTACACGTATGTCATGTCCCGTCAAGATATCAAATTGCAGACATCTTTACAAAGGGTCTTCCCTCGGTACTCTTTGAAGATTTTAGGGACAGTCTCAGCGTTCGAAGACCGCACGCTATGACTGCGGGTGTGTGTTAAATAAGGCAATATACACACAATATAGATGTGTATATTGCCTTATTAAGCTCTCGGTTTACTGCCCATAATTGGCCATATTAAGCCCTCGGTTACCGCCCATAATTGGCTCTCCTTATTTGGTAATTGTTAATATTAAACAAGGTAAGAATATTGTATATTAGGAAAATACATGTGTAGTATATTGTAATGTATTTGTTACCATAATTAGGAATATACACTACCATAATTGTAGAGTTAGACTTATGGTAGAATAAGATTTTAGGAATAGAATAGGAATATTTTGTATCTTGTATATATACCTATTCAAGTAATGAAAATAATCAAGGGGATTATTTCTTTCAATTTACCTTTAAGCCTCGCGAGCGCGTTCTTATCGCACATACTCCGGATACGAGCCTTTATTTCATCCACCTCGTCTCAATAAAATGTGTTACATCCTCATAAATCTTCCCATATCCTTTAATTATGGACCTAAGATACTTGAAACTTCCTTTATTGGACATGACTTGATCATCGATCTTCACTTCCACCTCCGCCTTCTGCATTACGTTAATGAACTTGCACTCCAGGTATTCTGTTTTAGTCCTGCTTAACCTTGAATATTTAGACTTTAGGGTCTGTAACTAAACCTACATTCTTATGTTAACTCCACCACATGTCTTGTCAATCAATATTATATCATCTCCGAATAACATAAACTGTTGCACCTTCCTTTGAATATATCGTGTCAATTCGTCCATCACTAAGGCAAGAAGAAACGAGCTAAGGGTTGATCTCTGGTACGATCCAATCATGACCTGAAAGTGTTTTGAGTCATCTCTCACTGTTTTAACCTGGGTCTTAGCTCCATCGTACATATTTTAAATTGCCCTCACGTAAGCCATAAGTACGCCTCTAGACTCCAAGCATCACCATGAACCTCTCTAGGAACTTTATCATACACCTTTTCAAGGTGAAGTCTAAAGTTATATACTTTTGAATTTTCTTCCAAAAGTTCAGTATTCAATATATATAGTTGCACGAAAGGGAAATTTTAAAATATTAGATAAGTTTTATCATTAGTGTAGTATTTGAAATTACAGGGAGAGTTAGTGTTACAAGATTAAACATAAGGTGTGGCCTTTGAGATTATAATCTTACTTGTTAGGTAGCATTAAATTACTCTTGCTTTTTCCTTATGACTAGAAGGATCCAAATTCAATTTCCAGAAGGACCCAAATTAACTCAATGGCAAGAAAATTTCAATGTAAACCATTGTATCATCTTATAAATTGAGGAATTTGCACTCTCATGAAAAAATTGTCAATTTTTCAAAATGGCTTATTACCCTTACACCAAAGTTCAACTTTCATTACTTATTTTATCACTCATCAACATTATGCAGATAACAAATGCTTTCAGTTTAAATCCAAAAGTTACCTTTCGTTTTATCAGCGACCTTCCAAAACATACACCGTTACTCAAAGTTCATGGTCAATCAAAAGATGATGATCTCAGAGGTCGCACACTTAGAGTGGGTAACCAATTTGATTTCTCATTCCATATAAATTTCTGAGCGACTAGTCTTTATCATTGTAGCTTTTCATGGGGTTCAAAGCATAATCATTTTGATGTCTTTAGACCACATAAGAGCTTTTGTGGAGGTCTTAAGATTTTCAAGAATATCTATTGCACTTGATTGATGAAGGATTCTGGTATTTTTTTGGCTCTTGGTCCTAATCCTTCACCTAATGAGTTCTTTGGTTATAAAATTAAGGGATGTATTGCATTTCTTTGTTAACTTGGAAATATTTGTATCAAGAAGACGTAATTTATTAGTATACTTATGCCCGCATGCAACCGCTAGACATAAGTTCAATTTTGAAGGACAGAAATTAAAGACCAACCCATTTGAAGGACAAAATCTAATGACCAGCCCATTTGAAGGGAAAGCTGTGCAACTTCTTCCGGGTCATTTGCACTTTTGACCCTATTTGTGTTGCTCTTTAACTTTTGCACCTCAAGACAAAAAAAAATTTCATGGGGCATGAATTTATATTTTTGCATCATATATCTCACAAGTTATGTCAGATTCTTTATAGAACTTATGCCCGCTAGACATAAGTTTGACTCTAAAGGGAAAAAATTAAAGACCGACCCATTTGAAGGGAAAACAATGCAATTTCTTCATCAAATTTTGCACGGATTTCCCTTTAAACGCAATGGTCTTTAATTTTTTCCCCTCATATTTGTGATTTTTAATTTTTACCTATGTTGCTTATTTAATAAAAATATCCAAATATGCCTCGCTCGAATAAGTTCTATAATATTTTTATCTTCGGAAATTGAACGTTTGCCTCGCTAGGCACAAGTTCTGTAGCAATTAGGTTATGCGGCATAAATTGTGTAGCATTTTTCAGATTATGTTGAGTGTTGAAAGTTTTACCTTTTTCAACATAACTTGTGGAATGTAATAATACATATGTCGAAGCTAAACGCTAACTATGCCGAACGGAATCTAAACTTATGTCCTTTTAAAATTATGTTGAATGTTGAAAGCTTTGACTGGTCCGGCATAACTTGTAGGATGTTATGATGCATATGCCGAATCTAAAAGCTAACTATGCCGGCCAAAATATGTAATTATGTCGAGCCAAAAGTGATAAGGAAAATATTATGGACCACAAATTTGAGGGATAAAAATTAAACACCACCCGAAGAGGGGTCATTTCTGCGAAAATCCCTTTCTTCATAAATTTGTTTTATGATTGCTTGTTGGGCCAAGCCTAAGAAGGCCGAAACGACGAGATTTTGAAAAACTCAAATTTCGGCGAACCCTAGAAGGCCCGGCTTGTAAAGCTCAAAGCATTTAATTTTGAACATCAGCAGTGAATAAATTTCTTGTTTCAATTTTGCAGGTTTTCTTTATTTTTTCAACTCATCCTCAATTATTATTAGCTCTTATGAGTGACACAACAATAGAAATCATAGTACCATAATGAATATATTAACTCTTTAGAACTACTAATAGGCTACGGGATCGTCTCTGTATCCTTTTAAAGCTACTCTTTAAATTATATTCTCATTAGTTCAGTGGCATAAACTTCGCCTTCAAAAGTAATCGAATAATATTTTTGAAAATAAATATAACCCTTTGGGTGTGATCCTTTTCCGAACCTTGCTAATACAAAATACTTTATATATATCATTTTCATAATTTCAAGAATATTTTCAAGTACTATAGTAAATCTAATTCATGTTCTTACCACCTTAAAGATAATTTTCAACATTTTTCCAGCCTTGTTACTAAATTGTATATTAATGAACCAATTTTATTTGGTATAAGAGATAATTATCATAATAACCTTAGTGATTCTTAATCACAATAGGCATGAAGACACAAAACATATCATGAGGTCATGACCATCTACCCTAACATTCATACAAAAAAGATTTCATAAATTAGCATAGATAGAAAATTAAAATAAGTGAAAGAAATAGAATCTGATTTTATTGCCACTTTTATATTGATTCACCTTTGAAGTATGATACGTGGCTTCCTTAGCTCGGACATTAAACCAGCATGTCAAAAAATGTTTTAATGTAGGATATGCTCCCTTAATTTGCACTGAGCAACTAAAGCGATTGTAATGCCTATCAAATATGATTACATTCAAATATCGTTGAATTTCGTTCACTTCGTGACTTTTGTTCGGATCCAATATATTGTGTGCGGGTTCATCATGAGAACCCAGTAATATTTTCTCAAACACTCTATATATATATATATATATATATATATAAAATTATGAACTCAATGATTATCGTATATGCATTAACTTGAAGTTATTGTATGAATAAACTTCAAACTCCTAGATCTCGTTGGTCATATGGTCCAAATGATTAAATGGAAATTCTATTCCCAGAATATAATTCTCCCTCAAGAAATTAAAGTTTCACCATAATATTTTCTACCATAAACTCAATAGAGAAGAAAAGAGAATGAAATAATAGGCATCGTGAATACTTAAAGAGAATGGCTTTGGCAGAAAGGCTACGAAAATTGCTCAAATCATTCGTATTTTTTTATGCTATCTGCTTATAAGTTTATTTTTTCTTGACTCTTGCAAGAAATATTCATTAGATTTGTATTGCATAATAGGCGTAAGTCAAAGGTTGCATTGCAAATTCAAAAAGAAGGTAGATAACAAATTAGAACAACACAACCTTTTAAGAATAGACACTTCTAAATATATCAGTTTTCTTCTCTCTTTTTTCTAAAATATTATTGTTAATATTATATTATTAATAACACTTATATAAGTAGGGTGTTTAATTATTTGAAGGGTTTTTAGGTATTTTAACTTTTTGAGATTCTCACTTTTATAATAACTAATTTCTCGGTACATGCGTTTTACTTGTATACAATCATGTAGTATACATGTTTGTAAAATAATATTAATATTACTAATATTATTAAAATAAAATTTTGAGTAAATTGTACATGAAATTAATATGAATCGTTATATCATGATTTCTTTATTAAGATCAAGATGATTGAATATTATTTGAATCCACATAAATGGACAATCAAACAGTAATATATTATAAATATTCATCTAAAATAACAATGCTTAACTTAAAATAAAAAAAATAAAAGAAAATGGAGGAGATCAAACCAACCTCTTCTATGTACGTTCCCATAGAATTTAGAAGGGAGAGGCCTAGGGGCTAGTTTACCAACCTCTTGATGTTTAAAGTTAAAAACCCTCAAACAAGGCTGCTTTTCTTTCTTCGGTCAAACAAGAGACCGTTTACTTATAACTTGATGGTAGCGGTAGTAATATGCCTCTTATTTGTGTGGTTAGTTTATGATTTCTCCATTAATAAAGAAACTAATATAGAACCTAAGAATCCTAATTTAGAAGAGATGAAACTTATGGTGTCTGAAGAAATTCATTCAATTGATTTATTTCATCCCAAATATATAATATATATACAAGTCTATAATATCAATCTATGGCTATGAATATGGAAGACTATCTTAGTAATTAGCTAATCATCTTATCCTACATAATTACACAATATTCTCCTAATGATTGTACATGATTGAGATGATTCTCCTTAATGATTGAGATGATGAAGGATAATTAGGAAGATATGATCCTAAACATCCTTAACATACCCCCGCAGTCTTAGCTGGAGGTGCTCGGATGCTGAGACTGTCCATGAAATCATCAAACAGTATGTGCGGAAGCCCTTTTGTGAAAATTTCTGCAATCTGATAACAGGATGGAACATGTAGAACCCGGACTTGTCCACGTGCAACATTTTTCACGGATAAACAAGATATCCATTTCTATGTGTTTTGTGCGCTGATGCTGGACAGGGTTACCTGATAAGTATATTGTGCTCACATTATCACAATAAACGACGGTTGCTTTTGCAATCGGACAATGTAGTTCTAATAGAAGATTTCGGAGCCAACACAATTCAGAGACCACATTTGCTACCCCTCGATATTCTGCCTCAGCACTTGACCGAGATAGTGTCGGCTGTCATTTTGACGACCATGAGATGAGGTTGTCTCCTAAGAACACACAATAGCCAAACGTGGAGCGACATGTATCTGGGCAGCCACCCCAATCATCATCTGTATACAAGGTAATGCTAGTGATGATGGACTTATACAGATGCAGCCCAAACTCAAGAGTACTCTTAATATACCGCAAAATTCATTTCAGATCTCACATACGTGCTTTCTTCGGATCATGCATATGTAAACAAATTTGCTGAACCGCGTAGGAGATATCAAGTCTCGTGAAGGTGAGATAATGTAACGCCCCTGCAAGGCTGCGGTAATGGGTAGGGTTACTATATGGGGAGTCGGCCGTGTTACTCAATTTTGCCTTTGTATCAACCGGTGTATGTGAAGGTTTGCACGATGACATGCCAACTTTTTTCTATAATATCCTCGGCGTATTTCTTCTGACTGAGAAAAAGACCATCTGCATATTGAGTAACTGCTATGCCCAAAAACTAGTTTAAAGGGCCTAAATCCTTCATAGAAAATTCCGAAGCAAAGAAGGACATAATCGACTGGCGAAGCGAGGCAGATGATGCTGTGAGAATAATGTCATCCACATATAGAAGAAGATACGTCATGTCATGTCCTTTCTTGTAAATGAACAATGACTGATAAGACTTGCTGTGGGAGAACCCTAACGTTGATACGAACCCTGCAAATCTATTGTACCATGCCATGGGTGCCTGTTTCAAACCATATAGAGATTTGTTCAACAAGCACACATAATCTAGATAGGTAGGATCTCGGAAACCCAACGGCTGGTGCATGCACACTATGTTTCCTGTAGGTGACCATGTAAAAATGCATTCTTGACGTCCAACTGATGTATGGTCCATGATTTGGATAGCGCCAGACACACAACATTCCTGATAGTAGCCGGTTTGACTACCGGACTGAATGTTTCACCGTAATCCACGCCAACCTGTTGTGACCTGCCATCACCTACAAGACGAGCATTATGTCACGCAAAAGAACCATAAGAATTTTTATGACAAAAAACTCACATAGATCGTATGATATTCACATTAGATGGACGGGGCACTAATTCCCACGCCTTATTTTTAATAAGAGCATCAATTTCGTCTAGCATGACATCTTTCCAATTCGGGTTGGATAGGACTACTTTGGGATTTTTTGGTAGTGGAGATGGTTGGACCGAAGTAGTTAGGTTAAAATATTGTTTAAGGTGAAATTTTTTGTGCATGGCACGTGTTTCAATATTGCGAAGTGTGGCTTGGACAGTGGGATGGGTCACGGGTTGTGTGGGTGATCTACTAGACCGAGTGGGGGAAGTGGGATTGGGCCGAATAGAGGGTTGTGTTACTGGTCCTGGCGGACTTCTTAGGGAAGGAAGTTGGGATGGGGATCTTGACCGTGAACTGGACTGGGCTAAAGAATGGGCAGTGGGTGCCCATTCTTGGTCTGGCCTAGTGCCGTTCGGTTGTTGGGCCTGCAGTGGTTGGACTAGCCCAGCCAACACACTTTCGGTTGTTGTATTTAAATGGTGGTTTAAATAACGATGTAGTCCTACATCAATAAATTAATATGAAGGTGGGAAATGACACTTGAGATGCATTAAACAAAAACGTGGACTCATCGAACACAACATGACGACTTAAGATAATTCTCCCCTTAGGCATATCGTAACACTTGTAACCCCAATTATTTTGTGGATATCCCAAAAAAACACAAGGAGTGGACCGAGGTTGGAGCTTGTTTATGGTTGTGGATGGGAACAAAGGATAACATAAACACCCGAAAATTCTTAAATGGTTGTATGAGGGAATGTGATGGTACAAAATTTGGGTGAGTGATTTATTGGATAGTAACTTGGTGGGAAGAATGTTCAAAAGGTAGGTGGTCATTTGAAGAGAATGATGCCAAAAAGATGATGGTGTGGACGAGTGTGAAAGTAGTGTACAAATCATATTATTGATTGTTCGGATTTTTCGTTCGGCTTTTCCATTTTATGGAGAGCTATATGGACATGAGAGACGTAATGACACCCCATTTTGTTGACAAAATTCGGTGAAAGTGTTGTTTATGAATTCTCTCACATTATCACATTGAAAATATTTTTTGGATCTCTCAAATTGTGTTTGGATGAAAATATTAAATTATTTGAAAATAGTGGGGACTTGTGATTTTTTTCCAATGTGAAATGTCCATAAAAAATTTGTATAATCATCCAAGATAAACATATAATACTTATGATCCGCCGATCTTAAAACCGGGGACGTCCACATATCACAATGCATAATATCAAATGGCTTAAGAGTTTGTGTAGTAGATAAGGAAAAAGGAAATTTGACATGCTTCCCAAAAACACAAGAATGGCAAACATGTGAGTCCACATTACGGTTACAAGTAATAAAATTATGTCTTTTCAGGTAGTCCAACACCGGTGCACCTGGGTGACCCAAACAGTTATGCCATAAATCAGGGGGAAAAATAGCAAAGGCCAATGGAGAGTTGACTTTTTTGTTGGTGGGATCAGTGATAGGATACAAATCCCCAGTGCTATTACATCTCATTAGTGGCTTCCCCGTCTGAAAATTCTTCACAAAAAATCCAAACGGATTAAAATTCACAAAAACATTGTTATCAGTGGTATAACAACGCATAGATACCAAATTTTTAATAAGTTTGGGGGCGTGAAGGACATTTCTAAAATGTAGGGGTGGGGGGTGGTGGTAGATTTGTTTGTCCAATACCACAAATCGGAATTTCTGTACGCTAGCCTTACCCCCTACCTTAGGTGGTAGAGAGGTTGTTTCTGGTAATGGCAATCAAACTAAAGCTAAATTAATCAAAGTATGCAAAGAATGTGAGTTCAAATAGCCCTATCATTGAGTCCTTTATACAGAGAAGAGAACGTATCAATTTAAGAGGAAACCAAGATGAGGATTCTAAATAAACAAAGATAAAGAGACTAGGGAACACGGTACTAGTGAATTGTAGTAGAACAAGCATAGGAAAAGTTCATGTTATGCTACGGGAACAAGCTAAATATGTGGCACAGATGCTAGAAAAAAGCTTTTCAAGTTGAGCCTAGTAACAGCCTAACAGGAGAGTGTTATATGGTTATCTTAGTTTACAAGATTGCAGAGAAATCTACACCCCACCACCCACCACCAACCCAAAAAAAGGGAAGAAAGACTAGAATTGCAAATGGTCAGCCTGCGTGCAGCTAAAGGATTTAAATTGCAAGCACATTTTTATCCAGTAAAATAAGATGTGCAGATGATTACGATGGTTAACCGAGTGGCTTATGCTTGTGTATCAGCTTAAAAGATGATGATAATTGTTCTTTTAATGACTCTGGGAGAAAAGGTATGTTAGACCACGACTTGCAAAGTTCGCAACGAGAGAAGAAAGGATGAAATACATAATGTGGAAATTACCCTGCTATCTCTGTCCCCATTCCCCTCAACATCTTATAATATATGACTAGGTATCACAAATATTGAGTACTACTAAGGGACACACAAGATGTTGCCAGTTAGTTTTCACAGTTCACAATGTATTAGTGTTTGACCCAACTTAGACTTGCAGATAAATTTGTGAACTTCTTTCTGAAGTGGATACACTGAGGAAGCAAAATAAACATAAAGCCATCAGTCTGAAAATGCAGAGACCATATAATAGACCACGACTGTTCTTGTTGGAAATTTGCCTTTGGTGGGGAGGTGCGTCCACCCATATTTAATGAATTAAACACTAGGGTTCCGCATGTTGGAGGCTTTGTCTCTTCACACGTGCATAATATACTAAGTGAGTAGATGACCGTAGGGCCAAGAATCATCAAATTTCGTTGAGAAATAAAAGAGATATTGGTCCACGAAGTAAGGTGTCTGAGGCATGAAAATATGGTGGGACAAATCTACCACATTGGTGGAAAAAGGAAGAATTGCTCTCTTTATAATTCTCAAAATTGGCTAAGGGTTTGGGACCCCAAGGGGTAACCCATTTGTTTAAAGGAGGGAGGACCTAGATGTGCTTGGGTTCAAGGCTAAGCCCACACGCGCACCGCCGTGGGCCTTGAGCTTCTTCTGGTATTATCTCTTTGGACCCCAAATTATTTAATATTTACAGTTTGATCCCTGGAGTTTCTGGAATGTTGAATTTGGGAACAACGGAAGTAGAAAGTTGATTTTTGGGGGCGTATTGTGCATTAACCAGCCATTACTTGGCTAATTAACTACCTCCATTAACAACCATTACTTGGCTGAATTACTCCCTCCTTCAATGGGCCATTAACAGTCATGTCTTGGCAGTTGAGAGGTCTCCCCTTATGTTATATATTGATGCCTTTTGGCTCAATTGTGAAAAACAGAAATACAGAAAATAGAACATAGAAGAAAAACGAGACTACAATATAATACACAGACAAACAGAAGAGAACAACTGAAATTATGTCCACAAACAGTGAACAGAAAACTCAATACTCTTCCTTCCTTTTCCGTTCTTCAGCAAGTCGTTTCGTATTCGTTTTCTTCGTCAGAATCAACCTATTTGCTTTGTAGTGTTGATTAAGGTGTTGTTTTATTTTGGGAGACTATTGCCCGTTAACGTAAAAGCATATATACGGGGCAATCTTGTCTTAAACACAGAGAGCCATCTCTCGACTCAGAACACAGTTGTAACAATCCAGATTTAGTGTTTCTTGATTTCAGGTTATCAAGATTCAAGACTCAACAAGCTTGCGGCAGTTATGAACATTGACCTATTTGTTTATCCTTTCGAACACTTGTAATATTTATTTACTTCCCGTACTGCTTTACATATCCCACAGTTCTTACTTCAAACTTCACGTCTTCTCCTGCAGGAGTGTCTTATCCCAACTCATTAACTGGCCAACTAAACCTGTATAAGAGCATATTCCCACACATTCTATTATTGATGTTGATCTTAATGTATGCCAAATTTTCTGGAAACTGAATGTCCATTTGATTTCCTAAATTACAGGCATCTAGATATGTGTGAGCCTGATGCAGGAGAGAGCACCTTATACAGGATTCCGAAGATCTAGAAAAGCGGCAGTTAACATGCTTAGATGCTTTTACTGTGGGAGAGGATTATCTTCATGCCTAGTGCAACTTAAAGTTTGTGATCACTCTTTTTTTTCCGATGAAGTAAAGTTTTGTGATCACTCTTTGAACATATCATGCACATTAGCAAAAGCTTATAGGATTCCACACATTACTATATGTTCATGATATTTCTTCGGTTAACCAGTTTCATCATTTTGCCTACTTAAATTAATTGCTATGTAAGTTATTTCAAAACACAAACTCTGCCAAAAACTAGTTATTAGCAACTTAATCTCTAGAATATTCAACTAAGACAATAATCTAAAAAAAATTCATATACAGGCATTGCAACAGAGAATTTAACATCAAATTTCAGTTGCACCGCACCGCACCGCACCCCACCCCACTATCTTATAGGTAAACAAATTATAGAAAAGATCAAACCTATGCCTTTGGATAGGGAAAAGAATCATTACCTTCTTAGTAATGAGCTCACATTGTGTATCTTTACCAGAAGCAGGAGCTCCCGATATCATTATCCTCAAAGGTTCTTACTTTTTTGCACACCCCACAACCTAACACTCAGCCCTACACAAAATTATACCAAAAAAAAAAAAACAATCAATCAATCAATCAACTATGCCATAATGAATCAACTACATCTCAAAGTAAACATCTTCAATACATATTTATATAAAAATTCAACCTGTTACTGTGCACCCACTAATTAAAAATTCTAAATTTAACTTAAAAATCAAAAGGGTATCAAAAGAATTGCAAGACGTACCAAGAAACTGGGACTATTCGTTAATGGGATTTTCCGGCATTGAGTTTGGAGAAGGGTATGATTTGGATGAAGTGAAGATGATTTAGAAAACGGTAAGTGGGGAGTAATTGGAAGCTGAAGAGAAGAAGATATTGATGATGAGGAAGGCTTGTTTGGCTTTGAAGAGACTGATGTGAAGCTCAGTGTGCACCACGAAGCCATGGCACTACTGCACTGTGTAATTTGTATAGACATTTGGGACTAATTTTTTACATATTTAAATTTGAAGTAAAATTTTTAAGTTTTTTGTGTTATTTTCAAATTTCTTCAATATAAGAAAAAGTACAACAAAGTTGAATTTCAAACCAAAAAACACAATCTCAATGGTAGAAAATTCACAAAAGAAAGAAAGACATTTGTGGCCATTATCTACTTCATTCATGGTATGTTGGGTTGGGTTAATGAAACATTAAAACCTAACATAAAGCTAGCTCTTTGTGCATATAGTTAGGAACAAGTTTGGCTCATGGATTCTTTCTTGTGCTAAGAATTATCAAACTCTTCTATTATCATTTGGACAAGTTAAAAAAAATACTTGTTGGTCCTTTGTGTTTGTTAAATCAAATCATACATTTTTTGCATTCGAGAATGCAAATAAAACAAATTATATTCAATTCTAGTTTAGCCAGATTTTATTTTTTATGAATATCTAAAATGTGATAACTTGCATTTTCTTCCTATGAGAACTAAGAAGAAAGGTTGAAGTTATAAAATAACAAGCACCAGTGGTCTAGTGGTAGAATAGTACCCTGCCACGGTACAGACCCGGGTTCGATTCCCGGCTGGTGCAAACAGAGTGCTGTGATGATAAACTGCGCGATGGGTGAGATTTGGGTCTCTACCAATTCTGAATTCAGATGATTAAATGTCGCATCTGAGCCTCTATTCTTTTTAAAAAGCTCAATGTAAAACTTTTCTAAAAATGAGATTATGGAGTTCATACTAAAAACAAAGCAAATAGGCAATGCTAGAAAAAAAAAGACTGTATGAGCATTTATTTTCAATAATAATTATTTTGTAGGTGTACATTTTCTTTTTAAATGTAACCACCAAGGATTATAGCAAAGCAATAAATTTGTTTGTTGAAGAACAAGAATAGAAGGACATACTGACATACAGAAATGAAATATCGAGTTCTTTCTCTACCCACACTCTTTATACCTCTCTTCCTTGCTATATTACCCATTGTTTGTTCTTACTCCTTATTGTTCTTACATCATGCTTTATAATTATGTCTTGTATTGTTGTTTAAAGGATGAAGAGTTTTTTTTTATAAATAAGACCCTCACCTTCCTTATTAAAGGTGCTTTAACACCGAATAATGCTTCTCAACATACTATATATGACAACTATAATAGAATTTAGTAGGCGTTTGGCCATACATTTTAAATATTTTTCACTTTATTTGAAATTTATAGAGTTGGAGTTGAAGATAGAATTGTATCTGGTTATACTTTTTGCAAAGAATATTTGGAATAATGTTCATGCTTAAATGTACTTAAATATAACTTCAAAAGTGAAAAGTGAAAAGTGAAAAGTGAAATTGGAAAACATGTTATAAGCTTTGATATACAACTTCAAGTTGGACTTAAATTTTTTAACAATCAAATAATGATTTTCAAATAAAGTAAAAAATTATTCTGAAAAAATAAATGAATATATTTTATGGTCAAATGGGTCCTTGGATGCTTTCATTGCTAACAATAGCTAAGCTACTATTTATTTATATTTAATGGAGGTTTGAATTTGACTAATTAAGACCTCAAATTATTAAGTACATTTATTATAATTATAATCATTTAGGGTATGTTTCGGAAAATATTTTCTTGAAAAATAAAATTAGTGGCTATCTTACTTATTTTTTTTATGTTTGGTAAATAAGTAAAAAATATTTTTTCAAAAGTATTTTTATACAATCTAGAAAAACACTATGAGGGCGGATGGAGAGTGAGAGTGTGGGAGTAGTGGGGATGGGGGCTATTGGGGTGGCGGTGGAGGGTGGGGTGTGTTAAAGGGTGGTAGGAGTGAATTTGTTTTCTCTACTTTCATTAGATAATTCATTTTTTTTCATTTTTAAGATTTTTTTTTATAAAATATAATTTTACAAAAATATTGAACAACAAAACAATAAAAAATTAAAAAACATATTTAAGAAAATGATTTCTTTCGTACCAAGAACACCCTTAAATTGTCTCTGAATTATATATGAATCATTCATATCTTAAATATATTTTTAATATTATCAAGAAGCTATGCAATTAAATAATTTTAAGGAAGATGATATTTCATTACTATTATGTCCATAACCATCATAAGTTATCACTGTACAATACAAATCCTTAACCGTCGCGTTGCCGATCACCATCGTCCATCGACATCATTAGCCATCACCAATATTGTCTCCACCATCAACCCCAATATCACTACTAACAATCATCGCCTACCATCAATATCATTAGCCACTGTCGCTAGACATTACCATAACAACCTCCACCATAATAACTATCATCATTATCAACCATAACTAGCCATCATCACCAACCATTACCATCAGCCACTATCACCCGCTGTTACAACCAATCACCTTGAACATCATAACTATCACCACCACTAATATCATCATCAACCACCACCAGTGAGCTACTAACATAAACGACCCCCACCATCAGGGCGGATTCAGGATTTTAAAACGACGGGGGCACCATCAAAGGAAGATGCACGTTAGTCGAAACATCAATTTTAAATCATGGGTCTGTCTCTAATCATAATGTCATGCAACACCGCATCATTTAAAATTTTTGTTAAACATCCATAGAACCGATGTAAAATAAATATAAATGATCAAATGACATAATTGTTTAGAGCTCGCTCACTGATTTGGTGGTTTGGTCTCAAGTTATACACGTTAGGTTCCCCGTTCGAAACCTTCCAGCAACACGTTTTTATTTATTTTTTAACTGTTAGCTTAAAAAAATATTGTAGTGCTGAGTCGAACTTGGGTTGCGCGCCTACGCTCAAGTAGCCAAGGGGCACGCTGACCGACTTCAACAAATAATTTGAGGGGTTTATATGACACTCCTAATTCTTCAAAATATATACACATATATATAGATTTTTTCCCTGAAATTAACGAGACACATATCCCCCACCCCACCATGTAGGTCCACCCCTGCCCACCATCACAATCGCCAATTCCTACAATTTCTATCGTGTAATTATTGCCAAATATCAACACTAACATCAACACCTTTACCGTACAACCTAATATATTTTATGGATATCTTATTAAAATTTTAATTCTTTTATAAAGATAAATTATTAACATTTGGATATTGGGACAACAAATAGTCCCAAGCATTTAGTATTTAAATCTAAATGCAATACCTCATACTATTAAGATATATATTTAAATTTAAATATATTAATATTTAAAAATTATAAGCGGACCTAAACACTTGCTTCCCCGCAAGTCCTTAGTTAGTTAAGAATACCATAATAATAATAATAATAATAATAATAATAATAATAATAATAATAATAATAATAATAATAATAATAATAATAATAATAATAATAATAATAATAATAATAATAATAATAATAATAATATCATATGTCTATTTTATATATGGAGTTGAACAATTTTTTGGAAGAATTAAGCCCAATGGACATTCAGTGATCTAGTACACCAGATTTGGCCCAATTATTAACTTATTACTTGGTTTAGTCATTCGGTGATGTAATGTTACTAGTTTAACCCAAACGTGTAACCCTATTGATAAACTCTATAATGTTTGGCTGAGAGCTAACTTTCTGAGTGGAATAGTCAAAAGAGAAGACAGGTTAGCCTAAGAAAAATCATCACATTGGAACGCCATAATATCAATTACCCTTTCTGAATACGGGCACCTATAGATGTCCTCGATTGACTAGGCAATCAATTCGGAATAATAGCAACATCGTTAAAACTGTAAGGAAATAGACATGTACTGTAGTTGATTACGTTCAGGAAGATGGCTTTTTACCATCACTAAAATGGAGGGATAATAATCCCAACGCTATACATGGTTATAAAGAATATATATATACTCCAATTTTAGTTGATTTCGTGTGTTTATACATGATTATACAAAGCTTATATATAAAGTATATGTAATGTTTATATATAGCTATACAGAACCTATACATTATCTATACACCGATTGTAAAGAATGAATCTTCGTTCTAACTCAACCTCAAAAGCTAGCTTGTAGGGTGAATATTATTCAAGTTCATATAAGGAATCCATGTTCCCATTCCATATCCGATGTGAGACTCTTAACACTCCCCCACACGCCCAGACTTTGTTAACTGGAGTGTGAATAATATAATTTGGGGCCCAACATCGGTGAACAAAGAATTGGAATGGGCCTGACTCTGATACCATGTAAAGAATGGATCTTGGGCCTAACTCAACTTCAAAAGCAACCCCAAAAGCTAGCTTGTAGGGTGAGGATTGTTCAAGTCCATATATTTCAATTGCATATATAGTCTAAAAATTAATTGTAACTATAAAATGTGCACAAAGTACTCTTAATATAAAGAAGATATTACAAGTTAATTTGGAAAGTAAGAGGGTAAATATTAGAAATGTAAGTTGAAAACTCCATTAATGAAGATTGATAGAAGTTTGAAGAAGAAGTTAGCTAGGAGACATGTAAGACGGAAGAGAGAGTTCATAGAGAAAGAGAGAAGAGAGTCAGTTATAGAGAGAGAAATATTACATGGTTGTTATTTCACAATAATAACTCATTGTCAATAATACACTGACTACTATCTATTTATACACACATCAACCACTAACTAACTAGAGTTAGTTAACCATAACTACCTAACCAAATAGGTATTAAGCTAACCACGTATCTTGTAATCTACAACTCTTAACACTTCCCCTCAAGCTCATGGTTGAAACAAGTCTATAACTCCAAGCTTGTTTAGCAAATGTTGATGTTGTACTCTGCTTAGTCCTTTGGTAAGCAAGTCTGCATGCCAATCTTTCGTGTGAACATACTCAGTCTTTAACATTCCTTGGCATAACCCTTCTCTAACAAAATGACAATCAATGTCAATGTGTTTGATTCTCTCATGAAATATTATATTAACACCTATTTGAATATTTGTTTTGTGTCACATATCATCTTAGCAGAAACTCTATTTTTACACCAAGTTCTTTGAGCGGACCAATTAGCCAAGTTACCTCTGCTGCACATGTTTCCATTCTTCTAAATTCTACCTCTACCGAGATTTTAGATACAGTCTCCTGCTTCTTTGACTTCCAAGACACAAGAACTCCACAAAATTTAAATAAATAGTCTGTAACTAATCTCCTAGTATCCAAACATGCTCCCCAATCTGAGTCACAATAGGCTACTAGCAGGTTAATGTTTTCTGCAGGCATCAATAACCCTAGGCTTGGTGCTTCTTTGACATATCTTACCACCCTGAGTGCAGCTTTCATATGAGACACTTTAGGACAATGCATATACTGACTTAGTACATGTATTGAGAATAAAAGATCATGCCTATAACAATCTTTCATCTTGAATTTTGCAGTTGTCACTCAAATCTTTCATCTTGAATTTTTTCTGTAGTTCTTGTCTAGTTGTAGACAACTGCTGAGGATTTTTTCCAGTGATCAGTAAGTCATATTCATCAACATAGACTAGAATAATCACCACATCTGAACCAATATTCTTTGTAAACAATGAATAGTCACAATGACTCTGTTTGAACCCTAGATAAATCAGCCACTTAGTAAGCTTCAAGTTCTACTGCCTAGGTGCTTGTTTAAGACCATACAAAGACTTATGTAGTTTGCAGACCTGCTTAGTCTCCCCTGTCTAGCAAACCCACCAGGAACATTCATATACACATCTTCTAGTAGATCACCATTGAGAAATGCATTATGCACATCCATCTGATAGATATACCAATGTTTAGCAGCAGCTAAGGCCACCACAATCTTGACAGTAACCATTTTTCTCACTAGGCTGAAGGTTTCACTAAAATCAAGCCATTCCTTTTGACTATATCCCTTGGCTACTAGTCTAGCCTTATATCTTTCAACCTCACCATTAGACTGATACTTGATTTTATAAATCTACCTACACCCAATGGGTTGTTTTTCAGGTGATAAATCAACCAGATTCTAAGTATTGTTGGCTTCTAAAGCTGCAATTTCTGCTTTTATGGCTTCAACCCATTTAGGATCATCAAAAGCTTATTTAAAAGAAAAAGGCTCAGCTTGAGCTGAGTAGGAAGATATAACATGCTGATGGGAAGGATAACTATGTTTGTAGGAGAGAAAAGAAGAGATGGGATACATACAAGTATTGCCTTTGGAGTTGGTTATATAATCTTGCATCCACAAGGGTTGTTTGGTAGATCTAGATGATTTTTTGGATGAAACAAAACTTTAGAGAGGAATGAGAGGCATATCTGATAGGGAGGATGCACAAATAACTGAAACATCTAATGAAGTATGTGATGAAGTTGGGTTAGTGACTGTATCAGAAGGAATAAACTCTGGTGTCAAGGATACATCATAAGTGGAAGGAGTTGGTGGATATTCAGGGTGAGTTTCAGGAGCTAAGATGTCTAAAATAGGAAATATTAGATTAGAAGAAGTCATGTATGTGCTTAAAGGGAAAAATATCTTCTTTGAACACTACATGTCTATTGACAAAGAATTGTTTAGAGTGCAAATCATATAGTACATACCCCATTTGAGTGGAAGAGTATCCGAAGAATGCAATAGTATGTCTCTAGGTGAGAACTTGTCAAGATGTATACGAGAAGCAACATAACACAAGCAACCAAAAACCTTGAGATGTGTGAGTGAAGGAGGATGTTTATACAGAAGTTCAAATTGAGACTTAAACTTTAGTACAAAGGAAGGTAATCTATTAAGGAGATATACAACAGTCAGAACACACTCACTCCAAAATTTTAGAGGAATAGAAGCCTGAAACCTAAAATCCCTTACCATTTCTAGAATGGACCTATGTTTCCTCTCAGCTATCCCATTTTGCTGAGGTGTATACACATAAGAGGACTGATGAAGTATGACATTCTTCTCAACCATAGCTTTAAACTCAGTACTCAAAAGCTCACTACCATTATCAGTTCTAAGAACTTGTATAGAAACACAAAAAATATTTTTGACTTGTGCAAGAAAGTTCTTCATTACAACAATTGTATCAGCTTTGGAAGTAATTAAGAAAATCTAGGTATATCTAGAATAGTCATCCATAATAGTCACAAAGTATCTTTTATTATTGTGAGTAAGAACTCTATAAGGACCCCAAATATCACAATGTACTAGTTCAAACACAAACTTAGATGCATGATACTTAAAGGAAATGGTAGCTTAGTATGCTTAGCTATAGGGCACACTATACAATGAGAGTGAGACTGCTCAGACATAACCAAGATCCTAAAATACACATTCTTCTTTATTACAGCTATGGGAGCATGACATAACCTTTGATGTAATAACATAGAACTAGACTCAGTAGGACTGGCTTTATGAGTAGTATCATTTTTGAGCTGACTTGAAAAAGACTCCTGCTGGCTTCCTTTGCTTAGTATGTAGAGATCATCCTTATCAATTCCCTTGATCTGTCCAGTGTAAAGATCTTAGAAAACATAGAATTCAGAAAAGAATAGGGCTGAGCACTATAGTTTTTAGTGAGTTTAGACACTGATAATAGGTTATACTTGAATTCTGACACAAATAGCACATTAGTGATAATTTGATCCTTAAGAATACTAGCTTCACCAACATGTGAAACTCCTACCACATTTTTATTATGTAGTGAAACTGTAGTCCTACTTGACTATGAGTTATATTTGCACATGGTTAGCATATCAATTTTGGATGTCACATACAGGCATTACAACAGAGAAATTAACATCAAATTTAAGTTGCACCTAGTGCTGGCCAGTGGGCCGAGCTCGGGTCTGGCGGGCCGGGACAGGTGAAGGGGGCGGGATCTGGTTTGGCAGGATTTGCCGAAGTCCCGTCCCGATCCCGATCCCATCGGAATCGGGTCGGGGCGGGATCAGGATCAGGTTCCGGCGGTTTTTTATTTTTTATTTTTTATGTATAAAAAAAATTCAAAAATTAAACAGGACAAGATAGTGTAATAAAAATATCACAAGGCTGTTTTTGTGCCTCTTATATTATTTAATAGACATATGATTTTTTTGTAATACAAATACAATTGTCGAAATTGCAACTTTGTGGTGTTGTCCAAAAGTTGCAAATTACATAATAAAATTGCAATTAAAAAAATTACATTCTGAAAAAAACCTGTTCTAGCTTCTTGATAATTTCCTATGGTTCTTCGGTTGAAATTGGTATTTTTTGGTCAAATTGATCCACGTCGCTTCCACCACCTTCGGATAAGATTTCGTTGTAGTTTTCGTCTTCTTCTTCATTGATCTCCGGTTGACCGCACCTTCACCGCTCCGCTCGTATCCAATCTCTGAATAATACTGCAATTTTCAAGTTGTCTCCGGCTAATGAGTGTATGTTGTCTCCTATTTGATATCTGCCGACAGAAAAAGCGCTTTCAGACGCAGTTGATGACACTTGAATGTTCAAAATATCTCGGGCCATCATTGAAAGTGTCGGAAAGGTCTTCTCATTCCCCCTCCAGTATTTCAGCAAGTCTTCACGTCCTTCTTCATTGAGAACTGTTTGGTACGGTACAGAATCCTGCAAAACAAAAATATCAAACTCGCTAATTTGGTTAGTAGCGGTACGGCCGCACATTCTATTTCTGAGGCTTTCAATACTAGCCGTAGAAACAACATGTCTTTTGTGAGGTTGTGTTGAAGATGAAGAAGATGGTATGGAAGCCGGTAGGTTACTAGCACTTTCTTGTTGGTAAAACCTATATATGTTTTTGCATTGGTCTTCTACGCTAGACAACACTTCTTCTTTAGTTTGTTCAATAGGTGGTGGGTGATTTGGATTTTTTGGACTTGGAGGTGGTAGTACTTCTATACAATCGTAAATAGTTTCAATAAGTGATTTAGTACCATCTATTTTAATAGTCGGATTTAATACAACACCAATAATATAAATAGTGGGAATAAGAATAAAATATTTTTTTTATTTTGATAAACATTTTTTTAATAGCTGCCATATAAGCTGGTTTTTCCATATATTCACTAAGTAATAAAAATATTAGAGTTATATAAAACAACATAGTTGAAATAGTAGGATAATATATACCAGAAAATTCTTTTGTTGCTTGAAAAAAATTCTCTAAAAATACAATAAGTTCGGAAATTTTTACCCAATCGCTATCTACAACCATATCAGCTGAATTTTGATTATGAGAGTTAAAAAATAATGTTA
This sequence comes from Anisodus tanguticus, assembly GCA_034509755.1. Classification (NCBI taxonomy): domain Eukaryota; kingdom Viridiplantae; phylum Streptophyta; class Magnoliopsida; order Solanales; family Solanaceae; genus Anisodus; species Anisodus tanguticus. The sequence goes on from CM067555.1 coordinate 41,656,155, forward strand.
TAGATTTTCTATAGTCATAAGCAACAAGTAGTTGCTCGTATAAAGAATTTCACCTAGTGGGTACTTCTTCTGGAATTTTTCTATAAGGTAGTTGGCAATCGTGACAAGTTTTTTTATATTCTTTTCTTCGTTGTATTCTATTACTTTTAAAAATAAAGTTTATAGCAAATTGTATTTTACTAAGAATGTCTTCAAAAAGTGATAGACCATCCTTTACAATTAAGTTATATATATGGCACGCACATTTTATATGAAAATGATCGGAAAAGATGGAGTTAAACTATTTTTTAAAATTGTAATAGCGTAATTGTTAGAAGAAGCGTTATCTAATGTAATAGTCATAATTTTATCGGTTATTCCATAATAATGGCACACTTGATAAATATTTTCTGCAATAAAAGTACCAGTGTGCCTATCATCTATATATCTATACGCTAAGATACGTTTTTGCATAGACCATTTATAATCTATCCAATGACATGTTACCGTTAAATAATCATGGTCGTTAGTACTACGACCTATATCGACGTGATAGATACTTTGCCATTAAAATGATATAATGAATAACGTAAATATTGTTGATATTCATGTGCGAATTTAAATACATCTCTCTTAACAGTTGATCTAGGAAAACCGTTAAAAGCAGGATTATATATATCTCTAATGTAATGAATAAAACCGGGAGATGAACGAAAAGAAAAAGGCAAACCCTCCACAACAACTAATTTTGATATTGCTTCCCTATCTCTATGTTTATTGTATTTAGGGCCTACAAATCCCCCCGTCATAGGGTTAATTTGACCATGTACTTGGTCCGGGACAGTATCAGTATGTGAACATTGTCCCGATGGAGCGGGCGTTTGCGCACCCGGTTTTGAAGCCTGGTATTGGGCAGACCTAACTGGATGAGCCCTTACTACGTGTCTCATTAAACCCCCCGTCCCACCGTGACCCTTTCTAGTTTTAAATTTTAAAACATCTTTACAAATTTTACATCTAGCTACTTGATTCTCTACGTCCCTAGAATCCAAATGAATGATCACATTATGTAATGGATGAGACCCCTTGTACTTCCAACATAAAGCTTGTACCTCAAGTTGATAAGTGCTTTGATGGTTTGATGAACCAGGTTTCTCAAAATATACTCCATCATTGTCTTCAACATTGTCCGGATCTTCATTGTTGGTTTGTCCTGACCCTGGATTACCTTATACAACTTAAGTAACCTGATGTTCAGCTTCATTAGAAATAATTGAGGCACCAAGTCTCTGCATGCTTCTTGGATACTCTGCATCATCATCTTACTTAGCTTGACTCATCATATCTATCTTTCCATTTGAAATATAGATAACCTCATCATGAACCTTTGAAAATTCCCATTTTTAGCTTCATCATCTTGCATGTCTTTGTCACCCAGAACATTTGACTCATCAAAGATCACTGCACACTTTTTCAACACATTGAGTTCTTTTGTTGAAGACCTTGTATGTCTTGTTGTGTAAAGAGTATCTAAGGAAAATACCCTCATCACTTATAGCATCGAACTTTCCCAAAGCATCCTTACCATTGTTGAGAACAAAGCATTTGCACCTAAATGCTCTTAGTTAAGTCAGCTTGGGTTTTCTCCCATTAAGTAGTTCATAGGGAGTTTTCTCAAGTAAGGACCTAATCATACACCTGTTAATGAAATGACAGGCAGTGTTGGCAGTTTCAACCCTAAAACTATTAAATACACTACTGACTATTTGCATAGTTCTAGCCATATCTTCAAGAATTCTATTTTTCCTTTCCACAACACCATTTTGTTGAGGTGTTCTTGGTGTAGATAAGTCATGACTTATTCCATTCTCAGCACAAAATTTATCAAACTTTGCATTATCAAATTCAGTACCATGATCAGACCTGATACTAACAACCTAGTTCCCTAATTTGACTTGAATTTGTTTCACAAAGCAATAAAAACATGAAATGTTTCATCTTTGGTTCTCATAAACAGAGTCCATGTAAATCTGAAGTAGTCGTCAACAATAACAAATATGTACTTCTTTCATCCTCTACTTAGAATCCTCATTGGTCCACAAAGATTTATATGAAGAGCATGTCTATTTTGGACTGCTTCACTTGACTTGTTCCCTCATGAGCGGTTTGGAGAGCTTCCCAGAGTTCCTTTACAGTTAGACAAGCTAAAATACAGTTGTATTCTTCTGGTCCAATGCCACAGACAAGGATTTTCTTTGTCTTGAAGTTCTTCTCCATGGACTTTCTATTAGCATCATCATACAACTTCCTTTACTTTGGAGTTGTTGGGACACCAGCCACATTTGTATTCATAGGAACATGAGAACTATCACAAATGATGTTCCACAACTAATAATCCTCACCCATAATAAAGTCATGCATTCTTATCTTCCACCATCCATAATACTTTTCATTGAATCTTGGTAGTTTTGTGGTAGATTGTCCTTCTTCTAGGTTTGGGGGAGTATCCTTGAGAAAGATCCTTTCTAGGCATTAACATTTTAGAAAGAACTCAATTTGATACCAATTGATTTAATACACGAGTCCACCAAACAGTGCAGAGAATCGAGTTCTCTAACTGTTCCCTTAACTAAAGCAGAAGTAAATAACACAAGATATTTACGTGGAAATCACCTTGCTCAGGGGAGTAAAACCATGACCTACCATAGTAGAGTTTTTCCAAAACTTCACTAAAACTGAGCATTGTTCAGATTACACCCTCTTGCGACCTAGGAATTAAACTCTTAATCCCTCCCCCTTACAATAACTCTATTGCAAGACCTCTATAATACTTCTACTGCAAATACACACTTTGACTAACTCTAGCCAAGTGTACAACTCAAAGACTTGAGAAAAACAGACCCACAATTCTTAAAAGAAGCGCATGTTAACAAGTTCAAGAACAAAAGAAAAAGATTCAACAAACCTAGGACTTCAAACATCTTCAGTGGTAAGAGAACCGGTCCTTCTATTGTTGCAACTTTGGTCTTGATATGAGCACTGCTGATCTCGGTGGCTTCCAGGTGAATATGAGAGCAATTTGGATTTGCAAGATTAGGTTTTTCACTCCTAACATGTATATATATGAGGAATGAGAAAAGTGCCAAAACCTTAATCCTTGGACCAATGTTCAAGCAAGCAAAGCAACTCGTTCTTTGTGCTTTGCGATATTGCCACTATGTCAGCAACTTTACAACTGTAGAGTTGACTTGCATATCGACAAAATTGATTTCTCTAAAAACTTAACTGTTTTCTCGTACATATTTGTCAAATCATCAAAGCATACATTATCAATCTTCATCGCTATTAATTAACAACTATTAGTTGATGAAAAAGATCGACAACACATTCAATTGAGACAAGACAATACACAATGATAAAACCGATGGAACTTAAGTATTGCATATTTCAACAATTATTTAACTAGCTATAGAGACAAATGGCAGAAGTCTCGCATAATTGAAAATCTAGGTACAGTGATATAAGTCAAGATCATCATCGGATTGGAAGGATTGAAAAAATCATCTTAGCATAAAGTGAAGAAAAAGATAATGCTATGTTTGATTAGAGAGGGATTAGAAGGATAAAAAGTAATAATTCCTAAATGTTTGGTGGGTTGAATAAGGAAAATATTTTTCGCATAATTATATTTAATGTTTGATTTATGATATTAAATAATATTTATATTAAGTTATGTGAAATATAATATAAATGACACTGAATAAAGGGAAGAAAAATGCAAGACTTAGGGTGTGTTTAGTATGAAGAAAAATGTTTTCCATAGTTTTCTTATTTATATTTTAGTGTTTTCCGTAGTAATTTTTTTTTGTCCCAAGATCATTTAAATATAGAGTTTAAGTTTATACAATGTTAATGTAAACGATTTTGGATCTTTCGGGTAAGAACGCCAATGACGTTCGGGTAAAAAATCGTGTTTTGAGATCTTTTTTAATCGGGTCTAAAATTGGGTATAAGACATGGGTTGGAATCAGGAAATACCCCAAATGTGTCCCGTCCTGAATTTTTATCTCCGCTAAAATAAAATCTTTAAAAAATGACCTTAACGTGAAAAAATTCGTTGGAAAGTATTTTTGTTGCCCATCAGGCACAACTTGTGGTCAATTGAGCAGTTCACTGTCTCGAAATATCCTAAACTCCTGCCTTATATGCAGGAGCTAGAAGTTATGCCTTATGGGCAAGAAAAGCTTTCCTCTGTTGCCCATCGGACAAAAGTTTTAATTCTTGCCTATAAGACATGACTTTGATCAATTAAGCAGGTTCATTAAACTAATTTATGTCCACAACTTATGCCCGATAGGCAATGAAAGTTTTGCCTAGTAAATTTTCTAAAACGGAGGCTACTTTTACAAGAATTTGTTAAGCGAGGCCTAAAAATCAAGACCACCAATTATGAAGGCCATTTGTGAAATATAGATTTGATGAGTTAAATATGTTGTTTTATTAAAAAAATAAAATTTTAATATGACATTGAATGTCAATTAAAAGAGAAGAATGCTTTTGTGGTCTGTAATATTTTTTGACGAAAATAGTGATAATTGAGAAATATTATAATCTTTAAAAAAGAATATAATTTTAATAGGCAATTTTCAAAATATGACTCCATATAGAAAATTAACTCTGATTCTGTGTCACATGGTGTTTGATTTGTTTGTGCAAAGATTGCTTTAATTTGAGAATGATAAGATGAAATTTTGAGATTATCTTTAAACTGGGTTTAGTACCTTGAAAAGATTTCTGCCAAAATTGATTTAAATTAATTGTCGGGTCGCTAATAGAATGCCTAGATCCACGAACAATAATAGGTAGATATTAGGATCCATCAAGCGTCAGGCAAATATTGGCGCATAAAAATACTTTTTTCGATTAAAAATGTGATTATGCTTTTTTGTTTTTGTTTGAAATGTGTAAAAAGAAATCAAGATTGTGATTACGCATCTTGTCCAAATTCTTTTAAATCATCAAAGTTCATTAGTTTATTAAAAATGAGTAGATAATGCATTAGGTACGATTACACTTCTAAGCCAATGTATGCCTAGATCAAGTGCGGCTACACATCTAGGTTGAAACTAGGCAAGCATAGGCAAATAATCACAGTATTATCCAAATAATTGATTTTAGCCAAGTATATCAATTTTAGCAACTATACAAGAAGCTTCTTTTTGGTTATGGGTTCAATAAAGTGATTTGAAACTCCAAAACTCAACTTCAAGTAGCGACTTTTAATAAATAAATAATCACTTTTTAAAGTTGTCACTTTAATTGAAAACCCTTTTAAACGCTCTTAAGTGGGTTAAAAAAATGGGTGTGATTGATGGCTACTTGTTGGGGATAACCAGAATTCGATCTTTGAGATATTGACTCGTATTTGACTTTTATTATTTTAGATATATTGTGTTTGTTGGGCTGTGTAATTAACTGATTGTCAATTTCACACAAGAAGTTTGTTGGAATCGGATGCCCAGATAATACACATGTGTTAAATTAAAGTGCCTACTTGGTTACTAAAAAAGCTTATCAGATTGTCAGTTAGGTTCAAGTTTATATGTCTATCTGTGTATTTTTCCAATTTAATATGATTAAGATATAATAGCAATTAGCAAGTTGTTGTTTATAAAAAAAAAAATGCATCCAATGAAAGATGGTGCAGAGTGCAGGGTAAGATGTACGCACATACCTATTTCTATCTTTGTGGGGTTGAGAGGCTGTTCTAGATAGACCCTCGGTTCAAAAGAAATAAAAGAATTTGAAGCAAGGTATCAAAAAAAAATATGACAGCCCGATAGCAAGATACAAAACAAATGAAACAACATATAATACTATGCATTGAAAAAAAAAAAACAACGTTGTTACTAACTAACTAGTACTTATAAGGAGACATCGGATACCTACTAACCTTCTAGCCTAATCCTCGACCTCCACACCTTACTATCTAAGGTCATGTCCTCAGTGAAAAATTGTGTCATGTTCTATATAATCACCTCCCTCCGATTCTTCTATAACCTACCTCTATCTCTCCTAACTTCTGTTATGGTCAACCTCTCACACCTCTTACTGGCGCATCCACGTACCTCATCTTCACATGCCCAAATCATCTCAGTCTCGCTTCTCTCATATTGTCCTCCATGGGGCAACTTCCTCCTTGCCCCATATAACTTCGTTCCTAATCATATCTCTCCTAGTATGCACACACATCCATCTACGCATCCTCATCTCTGCTATATTTGTCTTCTAAACATGATCATTCTTGACTTATCAGCACTCTGCCCCATATAACAATGTCAGTCTAACCACTATTTTGTAAAATTTATGTTAAATAAGGCAATATACACACAATATACATGTGTATATTGCCTTATTAAGCTCTCGGTTTATCGCCCATAATTGGCCGTATTAAGCCCTCGGTTACCGCCCATAATTGGCTCTCCTTATTTGGTAATTGTTAATATTAGACAAGGTAAAAATATTGTATATTAGGAAAATACATGTGTAGTATATTGTAATGTATTTGTTACCATAATTAGGAATATACACTACCATAATTGTAGAGTTAGAATTATGGTAGAATAAGATTTTAGGAATAGAATAGGAATATTTTGTATCTTGTATATATACATATTCAAGTAATGAAAATAATCAAGGGGATTATTTCTTTCAAAGTATCAAGAGACTAGGTTTTACAAAAAAAATTCTCTCCCAAAAATTTTGACAACCTCGCCGAGTACCCCCCCCCCCCCTCTCGGATTTCTCTTCCGAAAGTAGTCTTCCGCTCTCAAAATCTCTCTTACTTTTCCCAAATTTTCCCTCCTACTTTGTTCTTTCAATATGTCTAAGAACAATTATCATCCTGCCCTCATGGTTTCTAACGTCAAGAACAGTATCCCTATTGTCCTTGAAATGGAAAACGTCCAATATGCGACGTGGGCGGAGTTGTTTAAAATTCACGCTATCTCCCATCAAGTTATTCATCACAACATTCCTCCCGCTACACCTCTTCCCACGGAGGATCCTTAGTTATGGATTACTCTTGATGCTACCGTTCTCCAATGGATCTATTCCACTATTTCGGTTTTCCTTCTACGACGATTATTGAGCCAGATACCACGGCTATGGATGCCTGGAATAGATTGTGTGACATATTCCAAGATAACCAACATTCACGTGTTGTCACCCTCGAGCAGGAATTCTCTCTAGTTCGAATGGATGAATTTCCAAACGTTTCTGCATATGGAAAGAAACTCAAGGAGTTGACGGATCAACTCCGTAATGTTGGCGCACCGATAACAATTAATCGTCTGGTTCTACAATTGGTTGCCGGCCTTTCGGAGCCCTATAATGGTGTTGGAACTCTCCTTTGTCAAAGCAACCCTCTTCCTGACTACTATCAAACCCGCTCCATGCTTACTTTGGAAGAAGCCGATTTGGCTAAAAAGGTGGCTACCGGAGCAAGCCCCGTCGTCATGGATTTTAAATAATCATGGATTTTAAAACCAGAACAATAACACCTTCAAGAAGATTAATACCAAGGATAGAAGGGTCTCGACTGAGTATAACCAGAGAATCGTTAGTAACACAGCAGAATAGTTTACCAACAATACAACCTAGGACTATAGACTTAATAAATATAGATTGTAATAGATTAAAGATTAAAGTTATAATATTTAAAAACATGATAACTATAGATGGAATAGCAGAAATAAATACAGGAGCAATTAAAAGTTTTATACACATAAGTAAAATAAACGAAAACGACTGTAGTATAATAGAACCACAGACTTATAATTACCCTGAAAATGAAAGAGAAATAATAATTACTAAAAGTATAAACTTAAGATTTAAAATTCAAGATTTAGAGTATAAGATAAACATAGGAGTAATAGAATACGACAGTATTAATGAATTATTATTAGGAAGTGACTTTCTGACTATGATAAACTATAAGATAAATAACAATGGAATTGAAATAAACGATCAAGGAAAAACTCGATTCATAAATAAGATATGAATATACAGCTAAAAATAATAAAGAAAAAACATAAGCTAAAGACTATAAAGATGGCCTTATCAGGAGAAATATATTCCCAACTAAAATACTTAGAGTACAACGCAAAAGAAATGAAATTAGAGAATGATATAGCACAACTGGAAAAGCAATGTGAAAAGTTTAGTAAAATATGGATAGACACGGGAAACGGATGGAAAAAATGAATAAACAATCCTGATTATGAACAATAACGAAAAAATAAATGCGTTATGGGAAGAGATCATATTAAAAGAAAAAATGAAAAATATATTATCACTAATGGATGAAGTAAAAGATAATCAGAATAAAACTCAACAAATGATTAGAGAAGAATTGACTAACCTATGGAACGTATCCAAAATACCAACGTTTAAATTAATATTGGAAAAACTGAATATGTTATTAGAAGAAAAAAGCAAAGGAAAACAAAAAGAACCCAATGAAGAAGCCAGTACGAGTAAAGAAACAACTGCAGAAAGACGACTACTCATAAACCAGAGATAGTACCAATAGATGCATGGAGAAGAAGTAAAATAACTGTAATGGTAGATATAAGCAAAATAAAACCAAAGTTACCAAAAGATGTAATAGACACTTTAGGCGGACTAACGAAACTAAATAAAGAAGGAAAATTCTAATGGAACCTGGAGCGATCACATTCTTAAGAACTCATGGAAAACAGATTATAGAAAAAGAAAGATATAAATACGAACCTATGAGATCAAAACCAGTAAAAGTAGAAACCCTAAAAGAAAAAACATCCGTAAAAGAAGAAGAAAAAAAACTTACGAATGTCTAAAGATAGATCAACAGGAACAACAGATAAGTGAATTAAGAGCAGAAAATCTAAAGTTAAAATCAAATGATAATGCAGAATGGTACGACAAATATAAAATATATAAAAGAAAGCATAAAGATACAAAAACAATGTTGAAAGAAACTAAGATAGAACTAAGGGAAACTAAGTAAGAGTTAAAACAAGAAATATTAGAACTTAAAGAAGAAATACACATCCTAACAGAACAATTAAAAAGATTAAAAGGAAAAAAGAAGGTAAAAAAGGTAAGATTAAGCGATGAAATTACCTCAAGTAGCGGACATACTGATGAAGAAAATACCGAGCAGGTAAATCAAGAATTACAAGTAGTAGAATTCATAGAAGAAGAAAATTCTAAAGATACTGAGATAGTAAAAGAAAATAACCAAATAATAGAAGCTTTGAAAAAGGTAAAAAGAGTAAACGCGATAATAGAGGATGAACCGGATAGCGACATAGAAGACGAATATAATGGACAAATAAAACTGAGTTTGAATCAGAAAATATAATCAATGAAGATGCAGATGACTATCCTGAAGAAGATTTAGTAGACCCCAATCTAGAAGTAATAACTAGAAGGAATACAAGATTGCCAGACCATATACCTGTAGGGCAACAGGCTGAATTTAAAGAATTTGTAGGATCAATGACCCAAGGAGTAAATTACAATGGATACTTTTTAGATTTAGACAATGTTTATGATGAACAAGAAGTAGGAAGAAGAATAACAGACTGGAATTTAGGAATGTATATAGCATTGATGAATAGTACACAAACAGAAAACCTAGATTACATATATGATTTAATATCAAAAACTCTAATTGGAAAAGCAGCATACTGGATAGAATCAATAGCATATCAGCTAAGAGGAGAAGTATTAAGTTATGCAACAGATTGGAAATCAATGTTAATGATATTTGACTTATTATTAAAAAGAGAATTCCTAGGAGAAAAATGGTTAGTGGCTAGGGAAAATGTACTAGCTGAAAGAAAAACTGAGATTATCATGAACCTGAATAACATGAAATGTTGTAAGATAAACAAACTACCAGAATATACGATTAGCTTTAGCAAATTCTTTTACGAAGCTAGATTCTTACCAGAAGAAGGAGTAATTTATCAACAACTATACTATGATCATTTACCTGTACCATACAATATCGAAATATCTAAAGAATATGTCCAACTAGAACCTAAAGAGAATACTTTAGGAGAAAGAATAAGAGTACTTAGAGCATATCTAATGAAAAAATGTGAAGAATACAGATTACAACAAAAGATTAAAAAAGACAAAAAGATAGGATTAAAAGAAATATGTGGATTTACTGAAAGGAGATTAATATTTGGATGCGATGATAATAGAAAAGAGAAGAAGTATAAAAAACACAAGAAACATAGAAGACACGAAGATAAATATAATCGCAAATATAAGAAATATAAATATAAGAAAAAACCTTATTACAAATCTTATAAGAAAAAGAGGTTTAGAAGATATAAGAATAATCCAGATACAAGGAATAAATTTAGATACAAAAGAAAATTTAGGAAAAGAAGAAATGTAAACCCTATAGAAGCAGATAAAACTAAAGAAGAAAAGGTTAAAGAATGTAAATGTTGGAATTGTAATGAAAAAGGACACTATGCAAACAAGTGCCCAAAGTTAAAGAAAAAGGGAGTAAATTATATAAATACCGAAAAATTTATAATGAGTTTACAACAGATTAAAGAAGATAATAATAAATGGTATGATTATAAATATTTTTATGTTAGTGAAACTGACGAAGAATCAGAACAACAAAACGTAAATTATATCAACCAGCATTCAGAAAGTGAATTTAGTTCTGAATAAAAATGAATACTTTAGAAAGACAGAAAAGAGTACTGATAAGAGAAAGAGAATACTGGATATAATACGAAGAATATACTCGACGCAAACTGATTATAACTTCAGCAGTTAATGAAACAGGAAGCATGTATTATAATGATAAGTACAAAAAGATTCCCAATAGATTATCAAAGATAAGAGAAGAAATGAATAAAATACATTGGAAACAAATGGAAATAGCAAGGCTCATAGAAGAAGCAATGAGAAATGAAGAAACTAGAGAAGAAATACGAGAATACGAACATGATGAAGAACTCAACAGAAGATTAGATAATCCTGACTAAAATGGTAGCAATCCATATTGAAGCTCATATAGAATACAAACCGAATAAAATGATAAAACAAAAGATATTTATTGATAGTGGAGCAGATATATGTTTATCTAGAAAAGATGTTTTAGAATCCCACAGATGGAAAAGATCAAAGATACATAGAGCAAAGGTATCAGGATTCAACGAACAATCTAAAGAGTTAGATATAATAGCAGAAAATATGAGAATTGTATTAGGAAAAACTATCTTCAAGATACCAATAGTATATCAGCTAGAGAATATGAAACAACAAGTTTTATTAGGAAATAACTTCCTAGATTACTTTAAAACCCAAGTGATTAATAAAAGTACATTTTGTTTACAATCCCCCTGTAACAAATGGATTATACTGAAAAGAATACTACCAGTAAATACAATAAGATTATGTACTATAAAAATGGAAAGAAATAACAATCTAGAACTATTAAAAGGAAAATATCTAGGCATGTTAAAAGGAAATTTTGGAGAAAATCCAATGCAGCTATGGGAAAAGGAAAAGATTTATGGAGAAATAAAATTAATAGATCCAAATGATACTGTTAGAACAAAGCCTATAAGGTATAGCCCAACAGATCAAAAGGAATTTGAAGTACAGATTAAAGAGTTACTAGAAATGAAAGTGATAAGAGAGAGTAAAAGTCCTCATAGTAGCCCAGCCTTTTTGGTAAGAAAACATAACGAACTAAAATGAGGAAAAGCCAGAATGGTAGTTGACTACAGAGAATTGAATAAAAAGACTATTTTTGATGGATACTTTTTACCCTATAAAAGAAACCTTATCAACAGGCTAGGAAACAAAAAATGGTTTAGCAAATTCGACTGCAAAAGCGGATTTTGGCAGATTAAGCTAACAAATGAATCTAGAACTTTAACAGCATTCAGTGCCTCTCAAGGACACTATGAATGGAATGTGTTACCTATGGGATTAAAGAATCCACCACAGATATTTCAAAGAAGAATGGATCAAGTGTTTAGAAAGCTTGCAGACTATTGTATCATATATGTGGATGATATATTAGTTTATAGCAACAGTTTAGAAGATCATATCAAACATATCGAGCAATTCATCAAAACGATTAATGAACATGGAATACTTTTGTCCGAAAAGAAATCTGAAATATTCAAGAATAGTATTGAATTTTTAGGATATATTGTGGACAACGAAGGAATACAGTTACAAGAACATGTTGTAACAAAGATTAAAAACTTTAAAGAAAAATTAGAGAATAAAATAGAAGTGCATCAGTTTCTCGGAGTAGTAAACTATGCCGCAGATCACATAAAAGATTTACCATATCTGAGGAAACCATTGCAGGACTTGATTAAAAAAGATGTAACCTTCGAATGGAAGGAAGAGCATACCATGGCGATTAACAAGATTAAAGAAAAGGTAAAATCATTACCAAAACACAGAGTACCTATAGAACAAGATCAATTGGAACTTTTTACAGATGCTAGTGACATAGGATGGGGAGCCGTTCTAATAGCATATGATAAAGAAGATATTGATAAAGAAAAAAGATTAATTTGTGGATACGGAGGTGGAACCTGGAAACCTAATGAAAGAAATTATCACATCAATGAAAAGGAATTATTGGCAGTAAAATTTGGAATTAAAAGATTTCATTATCATTTACTACCGGTAAAATTCATTGTTAGAACTGATAATACTCAGGTAAAAGCCTTTATCACAAACAAAATAGATCCTTTACCAGAATTGAATAGAAGAAGAAATTGGCAATCATTCTTTTATTGCTATGATTTCATTGTAAAAAATATATCTGGAACTAAGAATATTTTAGCTGATTTTCTTAGCAGGTATCACAATGATGACTAAGCAAAAAGAGATTAGAGCCAAGAAGATTAACAAAGATTATCTGATTAATTATGATATTTTATGCAACATCAAGCTGAGGAAATATCTCAATAATATCTGATTAATGTTTAGGATTAACTATGATATTTTATGCAGCAGCAAGCTGAGGAAATATCTCAAGATTAACTACAACGATCAATATGAAAACTCATCCTTCATTCAACCAAATCAGAATATTGAATAGAGACAAGCTTCAATACATTATTGAAAGGAATATCATTTATGGAAAGCTAAGTCTAGCCTGGAAAGAATTACTCTATTACGACGAAATGAAGCCATCTGAATTACTAGATAATCAAGGCAACATAATCGTCAGACAAGTAATAGTGAATAAAATGGTTAGCATTTATCGGACTATTGATTATAATAAATATCTAATAGATGGAAAGGAAACTAGTATACGAGTTGTTGATTGGTTACTCAAAGACTACCCATCACATTATTAGGTAATTAATATGAAAGAAATCAAAATACATTTTGATTATATCCTGATCCTTTTGAATAAGGAGGGAAAAACTGATTATTTTGCAGGTACAATGTAAAGGCTTAAAAAGAGGCCTTACGGCCCAAAATGAATATGGCTTAACAGCCCAAAAGATTATCAAAAGGAATCATGTGGATTTATCCATTTGAAACCTAGAAAAGAGGCTTATGGCCCAAACAGATTATGGCCCAACATAGTGTTTTATACTACAGTAAAGCCCAAAAGAATATCAGTCAGGGAATGTAGTTTACTGCATAACCCATAAAAGAGGTCCTAAGGACCCAAAAGATTATGGCCTTATGGCCCAAACCAGATTAGGAGCCTCACGGCCCAAAAAGATTACTATGACAGGGAACGTGTAGTTTTACTACGTGTAACCCATAAAAGAGATCCTATGGATCCAAAAATATTAACTACTGGTAACCCAGAAAAGAGGTCATAACTGACCCAAAAGAATATGGCCCAATGTAGTTTAAACTACAGAAAACCCAAAAGAGGCCTTAGTGCCCAAAATCAGATTATGGCCTAGCGGCCCAAAAACGATTATTGAGTCACAATTGATTAACAAAAATCAACCGGACAGCTGGAAAGTATTAAATAGGAAAGCAGCCCGACAAGAATATGACAACAGCCATGACATAATGGACAGCTGACAGATTAGCCGAATAAAGACAATAGCTTTACGGAAAGTAGCGGACAAGGCACTGCAGCCTTTATGACTTTTTGGAAAGCAGAACAGAAGACGACAAAACAACTTTGCGGAAAGTAGCAGACAAGGCACTGTACCCACTGTAGCCTTTATGACTTTTTGGAAAAGTAGTTTGTCTAGGACTATTTGATTACTGTTTACTTTACGACTTTTGAAAAGTAATACTGTTTACTTTTAAAAAGTGAAGAATAGTGAATAGTCGAGGTTATCTATATAAGGAGCCTCTTGTAAAGACGAAGATTCATTCGATCTTAAATTCGGAAATATACGCAACCTTTACACAACCAAAAAAATCTCTCAAATGTTCAGCTAAACACACCTTAGTCTATAATCAATTATCAACTAAGAAACATCAGAACTATAATTGATTATCAATATTAGAACACCATAAGGACCAGAGTAAAATATACTTTGATTATTTATGATTAAGAACCATATTAGTTTAAGCACAACATCTTTCAGACGGCGATCAGAGGATATCCGTAACTGACTCCCGGCTCCAAGGCGACATAGTACCCGCAATGCAAGGATGCGAAGGGGAAGGACAGCCATAGGAGGGTAGAGGCTACTTCGGTGATCTGAAAACTTGATTAAAAGGTATGTGCTCGAACTATGTGTTTCTAATTATAAACTTGATAAGTATGATTACTCTATTGTTATGTTGTTTGGATACTGATAGTAGATTATATTACGATGTTTTGAATGCTGATAAGAGATTATAGACGCTTTATTAAAAAATGAAATCGACCTTGAGATTATTAACCCGATTATTACATGCTTATAACCTGATTAACTCTGAAAAATGATTAAGCAACCAGATTACCGTCTATGTTCTAGCCTTTAGGGGTATATAGATGATGAAAAGATCCGCAGGATAGCCCGTCCCTGAAATTTATTTACCAGGGTACGCATCAACGTCCGGATCGTCTCGGTTCCAAAGAGCCCACGGGCGGCGTACATCGGAGACCCAACGACCGGTACCTATCAGTTTGCGATCAAATCACCCTTCCCACTTCAGGGAATTAAGAGGTGGATGTGTCATACGGAGAGTCACGGGTCGGGTCAGATCCCGAGCGAGATGCTCTGGCCTCTTTATACGCTCTGATACCAATTTCTGGACGGGTTGTCCTGCGGATATTTTCATCATCTATATACCCCTAAAGGCTAGAACATAGACGGTAATCTGGTTGCTTAATCGTTTTTCAGAGTTAATCAGGTTATAAGCATGTAATAATCGGGTTAATAATCTCAAGGTCGATTTCATTTTTTAATAAAGCGTCTATAATCTCTTATCAGCATTCAAAACATCGTAATATAATCTACTATCAGGATCCAAACAACATAACAATAGAGTAATCATACTTATCAAGTTTATAATTAGAAACACATAGTTCGAGCACATACCTTTTAATCATGTTTTCAGATCACCGAAGTAGCCTCTACCCTCCTATGGATGTCCTTCCCCTTCGCATCCTTGCATTGCGGGTACTATGTCGCCTTGGAGCCGGGAGTCAGTTACGGATATCCTCTGATCGCCGTCTGAAAGATGTTGTGCTTAAACTAATATGGTTCTTAATCATAAATAATCAAAGTATATTTTACTCTGGTTCTTATGGTGTTCTAATATTGATAATCAATTATAGTTCTGATGTTTCTTAGTTGATAATTGATTATAGACTAATGTGTGTTTAGCTGAACATTTGAGAGAATTTTTTGGTTGTGTAAAGGTTGCGTATATTTCCGAATTTAAGATCGAATGAATCTTCGTCTTTACAAGAGGCTCCTTATATAGATAACATCGGCTATTCACTATTCTTCACTTTTTTAAAGTAAACCGTATTACTTTTCAAAAGTCATAAAGTAAACAGTAATCAAATAGTCCTAGACAAACTACTTTTCCAAAACTCATAAAGGCTACGGTACAAGTGCGATGTTGTCTTGTCTGCTACTTTCCGTAAAAGTTGTTGTCTTTATTCGGCTAATTCTTCCAGCTGTCCATTCTGTCATGGCTGCTGTCATATTCTTGTCGGGCTGCTTTCCTGTGTGATACTTTCCAGCTGTCCGGTTGACTCAATAATCATTTTTGGGCCGTGAGGCCATAATCTGATTTTGGGCACTAAGGCCTCTTTTGTTTTGGGCTTTCTGTAGTTTAAACTACATTGGGCCATATTCTTTTGGGTCTGTTATGACCTCTTTTCTGGGTTACCAGCAGTTATTCTTTTTGGGCCATGAGGCTCCTAATCTGGTTTGGGCCATAAGGCCATAATCTTTTGGGTCCGTAGGACCTCTTTTATGGGTTATGCAGTAAACTACATTCCCTGACTGATATTCTTTTGGGCTTTACCGTAGTATAAAACACTACGTTGGGCCATACTCCGTTTGGGCCATAAGCCTCTTTTATAGGTTTCAAATGGATAAATCCACATGATTCCTTTTGATAATCTTTTGGGTTGTTAAGCCATATTCTTTTTGGTCGTAAGGCCTCCTTTGTAGGCCTCTACATTGTACCTGCAAAAGTAATAAGTTTTCCCTCCTTACTCAAAAGGATCAGGACTTTGTTCTTTTTTAATGCTTACAGTAGACGATGATGCCGTCTTTGTTCTAATCACTGGTCGTTTCCTTTGTTCAGTCATACTCTTGTAATGTCGGATAGTCTCCTCAGCATGGGTATGCTTTAGATTAGTAATCTTGTCTAATAAAAGGGTTAATTCGGTAGTCTCCTTCACTTCGATATCATTGTCGTAGTAAAGGGTCATAATTTCCTCGACATCTCCTCCTTTGGAAGATCCTATTACGGATGCTTTCCGGTTTCTAATCATGTCCTCTATTCTGGTCTTTAGAGTTATTAATCCAAATGCTCTCTTAGTACTCATCCAGTCTTGGAATTTCTCCAATGTACAGAGAATTTTCTGGTTTAAATTCTTGTCTTCCCCGTTGATGGTGCTATTCCTTCCTGTTTTAAAATTTTGACATATAATAATCGGCTTACCTTTTAGATCTGTTGATGCGTCCAAGATCTGTATTCCGTAAATCCCTTTGCCAAAGGATTCCATCATCAATTCTGTTGATCGGGTAATAATCTGTGGTAGTTTGGTCAGGTTATTCATTTTATCATCGGTAACAATTTTGTCAATAAATCCGTATGTAAATAATCTCTCAACAATGTTTGAATTTGCTCGTTCGCTGCAGATAAACCTGGGATATTTACTTAGTTTTGCACTGCGTAAAATATCAGGGTTAGTCTTGTAATCATAAAATTTATTGATCTTCTCATAAGCGGTAATCACTTCAGGTCTGAACTTCAAAGTGTCTGCCATGGATACCACTGAAGAAGTTGAAGGTATTGCTGGTGACATAGTTGCAAGTTTAGACGAGAATGGTACAAAGGTTTTTTGTTGTACTGGTGGCATTGTAATCGGTTTTTTTCTGTGAGGTTTCTTTTTGCAATATTTTGAATTTAGTAAAATCTTGTATAGCTTCTGCTAATTTGTTGATGGTTTGGGTATTCTCCTGTAATTTGGTAATCAATATTTCATTTTTCCTGATAATCTCTTGCATAGCTTTTGCTATATATTCTTCGAAGTCTTCGTTGTTAATTGACATTATATCAGCTAAGAAAATCAGCTAAAACATTCTTAGTTCCAGATATGTTTTTAACAATAAAATCATAACAACAGAAGAACGATTGTCATTTTCTTCTTTTATTTAATTCTGGTAAAGGATCTATTTTATTAGTGATGAAAGCCTTTACCTGTGTATTATCAGTTCTAACAATGAACTTTACTGGTAGTAAATGGTAGTGAAATCTTTTAATTCCAAATTTTACCGCCAATAACTCTTTTTCATTTATATGATAATTCTTTTCGTTGGGTTTCCAAGTTCCACCTCCATATCCACAAATTAACATTTTCTCTTTATCTACATCTTCTTTATCGTATGCTATTAGAACGGCTCCCCATCCTATGTCGCTAGCATCTGTAAAAAGTTCCAATTGATCTTGTTCTGTAGGTACTCTGTGTTTTGGTAATGATTTTACCTTTTCTTTAATCTTGTTAATCGACATGGTATGCTCTTCCTTCCATTCGAAGGTTACATCTTTTTTAATCAAGTCCTGCAATGGTTTACTCAGATATGGTAAATCTTTTATGTAATCTGCGGCATAGTTTACTACTCCGAGAAACTGATGCACTTCTTTTTTATTCTCTAATTTTTCTTTAAAGTTTTTAATCTTTGTTACAACATGTTCTTGTAACTGTATTCCTTCGTTGTCCACAATGTATCCTAAAAATTCAATACTATTCTTGAATATTTCTGATTTCTTTTCGGACAGAAGTATTCCATGTTCATTAATCTTTTTGATGAATTGCTCGATATGTTTGATATGATCTTCTAAACTGTTGTTATAAACTAATATATCATCTACATATATGATACAAAAGTCTGCAAGCTTTCTAAACACTTGATCCATTCTTCTTTGAAATATCTGTGGTGCATTCTTTAATCCCATAGGTAACACATTCCATTCATAGTGTCCTTGAGGGGCACTGAATGCTGTTAAAGTTCTAGATTCATTTGTTAGCTTAATCTGCCAAAATCCGCTTTTGCAGTCGAATTTGCTAAACCATTTTTTGTTTCCTAGCCTGTTGATAAGGTTTCTTTTATAGGGTAAAAAGTATCCATCAAAAATAGTCTTTTTATTCAATTCTCTGTAGTCAATTACCATTCTGGCTTTTCCTCGTTTTAGTTCGTTATGTTTTCTTACCAAAAAGGCTGGGCTACTATGAGGACTTTTACTCTCTCTTATCACTTTCATTTCTAGTAACTCTTTAATCTGTACTTCAAATTCCTTTTGATCTGTTGGGCTATACCTTATAGGCTTTGTTCTAACAGTATCATTTGGATCTATTAATTTTATTTCTCCATAAATCTTTTCCTTTTCCCATAGCTGCATTGGATTTTCTCCAAAATTTCCTTTTAACATGCCTAGATATTTTCCTTTTAATAGTTCTAGATTGTTATTTCTTTCCATTTTTATAGTACATAATCTTATGGTATTTACTGGTAGTATTCTTTTCAGTATAATCCATTTGTTACAGGGGGATTGTAAACAAAATGTACTTTTATTAATCACTTGGGTTTTAAAGTAATCTAGAAAGTTATTTCCTAATAAAACTTGTTGTTTCATATTTTCTAGCTGATATACTATTGGTATCTTGAAAATAGTTTTTCCTAATACAATTCTCATATTTTCTGCTATTATATCCAACTCTTTAGATTGTTCGTTGAATCCTGATACCTTTGCTCTATGTATCTTTGATCTTTTCCATTTGTGGGATTCTAAAATATCTTTTCTAGCTAAACATATATCTGCTCCACTATCAATAAATATCTTTTGTTTTATCATTTTATTCGGTTTGTATTCTATATGAGCTTCAATATGCATTGCTACCATTTTAGTCAGGATTATCTAATCTTCTGTTGAGTTCTTCATCCTGTTCGTATTCTCGTATTTCTTCTCTAGTTTCTTCATTTCTCATTGCTTCTTCTATGAGCCTTGCTATTTCCATTTATTTCCAATGTATTTTATTCATTTCTTCTCTTATCTTTGATAATCTATTGGTAATCTTTTTGTACCTATCATTATAATACATGCTTCCTGTTTCATTAACTGCTGAAGTTATAATCAGTTTGCCTCAAGTATATTCTTCGCATTGTATCCAGTATTCTCTTTTTCTTATCAGTTTTGTAATAAGGTTTTTTCTTATATTTGCGATTATATTTATCTTCGTTTCTTCTATGTTTCTTGTGTTTTTTATACTTCTTCTCCTTTCTATTATCATCACATCCAAATATTAATCTCCTTTCAGTAAATCCACATATTTCTTTTAATCCTATCTTTTTGTCTTTTTTAATCTTTTGCTGTAATCTGTATTCTTCACATTTTCTCATTAGATATGCTCTAAGTACTCTTATTCTTTCTCCTAAAGTATTCTCTTTAGGTTCTAGTTGGACATATTCTTTAGATATTTCGATATTGTATGGTACAGGTAAATGATCATAGTATAGTTGTTGATAAATTACTCCTTCTTCTGGTAAGAATCTAGTTTCGTAAAAGAATTTGCTAAAGCTAATCGTATATTTTGGTAATTTGTTTATCTTACAACATTTCATGTTATTCAGGTTCATGATAATCTCAGTTTTTCTTTCAGCTAGTACATTTTCCCTAGCCACTAACCATTTTTCTCCTAGGAATTCTCTTTTTAATAATAAGTCAAATATCATTAACATTGATTTTTTAACAAAAAAAAAAATAGGCTTCTCAAAATAAGTTGTTTTTGAAAATCTGACCAAACAAGCTTCTTCTTTGTTTCAACCAAACCATTGAAATCCTATTTTAGTGCCATGTTAGCCCTTCCATCATCCAGTGTTAGTGACGTCTTAAAGAATACTAGTTCTGCACTTGCGTTACACGTATATGCCGAGCCATATAGTATACGATTTTACCAAATATATTTATATAGTTCAAGTACCATCTTTGTGGGCAACTGTAAATCATATTATTGGCAGGTATAATGCCTAAAGCATTAATGTTACATACTTCTCGTTAGAAGACACATCTGGTACATATAAAAAGTCTTTAAATCTTTGATAAGGCTCAAAAATAAATTAACTAATTTTAAAGAATATTATCGTTGTATCTCAAAATTGTTATAACAACTTTCAAGTATAAATTTAACTCATTCAAATAAAGTACTTTATATATATCATTTTCATAATTTCAAGAATATTTTCAAGTACTATAGTAAATCTAATCCATGTTCTTACCGCCTTAAAGATAATTTTCAACATTTTTCCAGCCTTGTTACTAATTTGTATATTAATGAACCAATTTTATTTGGTATAAGAGATAATTATCATAATAGCCTTAGTGATTCTTAATCACAATAAGCATGAAGACACAACATATCATGAGGTCATGACCATCTACCCTAACATTCATACAAAAAAGATTTCATAAATTAGCATAGATAGAAAATTAAAATAAGTAAAAGAAATAGAATCTGATTTTATTTCCACTATTATATTGATTCACCTTTGAAGTATGATATGTGGCCTCCTTAGCTCGGACATTAAACCAGCATGTCAAAAAATGTTTTAATGTAGGATATGCTCCCTTAATTTGCACTGAGCAACTAAAGCGATTGTAATGCCTATCAAATATGATTACATTCAAATATCGTTGAATTTCGTTCACTTCGTGACTTTTGTTCGGATCCAATATATTGTGTGCGGGTTCATCATGAGAACCCAGTAATATTTTCTCAAACACTCTATATATATATATAAAATTATGAACTCAATGATTATCGTATATGCATTAACTTGAAGTTATTGTATGAATAAACTTCAAACTCCTAGATCTCGTAGGTCATATGGTCCAAATGATTAAATTTTAATTCTATTCCCATAATATAATTCTCCCTCAAGAAATTAAAGTTTCACTATAATATTTTCTACCATAAACTCAATAGAGAAGAAAAGAGAATGAAAGAATAGGCATCGTGAATACTTAAAGAGAATGGCTTTGGCAGAAAGGCTACGAAAATTGCTCAAATCCTTCGTATATTTTTATGCTATCTGCTTATAAGTTTCTTTAGAGAACATGCGTAAACAACTTTGAAAGTTTATTTTTTCTTGACTCTTGCAAGAAATATTCATTAGATTTGTATTGCAAAATGACATTATTGTAAAGGCATGTCATTGCATAATAGGCGTAAGTCAAAGGTTGCATTGCAAATTCAAAAAGAAGGTAGATAACAAATTAGAACAACACAACCTTTTAAGAATACACACTTCTAAATATATCAGTTTTCTTCTCTCTTTTTTCTAAAATATTATTGTTAATATTATATTATTAATAACACTTATATAAGTAGGGTGTTTAATTATTTGAAGGGTTTTTAGGTATTTTAACTTTTTGAGATTCTCACTTTTATAATAACTAATTTCTCGGTACATGCGTTTTACTTGTGTACAATCATGTAGTATACATGTTTGTAAAATAATATTAATATTACTAAAATTATTAAAATAAAATTTTGAGTAAATTGTACATGAAATTAATATGAATCGTTATATCATGATTTCTTTATTAAGATCAAGATGATTGAATATTATTTGAATCCACATAAATGGACAATCAAACAGTAATATATTATAAATATTCATCTAAAATAACAATGCTTAACTTAAAATAAAAAAAATAAAAGAAAATGGAGGAGATCAAACCAACCTCTTCTATGTACGTTCCCATAGAATTTAGAAGGGAGAGGCCTAGGGGCTAGTTTACCAACCTCTTGATGTTTAAAGTTAAAAACCCTCAAACAAGGCTGCTTTTCTTTCTTCGGTCAAACAAGAGACCGTTTACTTATAACTTGATGGTAGCGGTAGTAATATGCCTCTTATTTGTGTGGTTAGTTTATGATTTCTCCATTAATAAAGAAACTAATATAGAACCTAAGAATCCTAATTTAGAAGAGATGAAACTTATGGTGTCTGAAGGAATTCATTCCATTGATTTATTTCATCCCAAATATATAATATATATACAAGTCTATAATATCAATCTATGGCTATGAATATGGAAGACTATCTTAGTAATTAGCTAATCATCATATCCTACATAATTACACAATATTCTCCTTAATGATTGTACATGATTGAGATGATTCTCCTTAATGATTGAGATGATGAAGGATAATTAGGAAGATATGATCCTAAACATCCTTAACATACCCCCGCAGTCTTAGCTGGAGGTGCTCGGATGCTGAGACTGTCCATGAAATCAAAAAACAGTATGCGTGGAAGCCCTTTTGTGAATTTTTTTGCAATCTGATAACGGGATGGAACATGTAGAACCCGGACTTGTCCACGTGCAACCTTTTTCACGGACAAACAAGATATCCATTTCTATGTGTTTTGTGCGTTGATGCTGGACAGGGTTACCTGATAAGTATATTGCGCTCACATTATCACAATAAACGACGGTTGCTTTTGCAATCGGACAATGTAGTTCTAACAGAAGATTTCGGAGCCAACATAATTCAGAGACCACATTTGCTACCCCTCGGTATTCTGCCTCAGCACTTGACCGAGATAGTGTCGACTGTCATTTTGACGACCATGAGATGAGGTACACCTAAGAACACACAATAGCCAAACGTGGAGCGACATGTATCTGGGCAGCCACCCCAATCATCATCTGTATACAAGGTAATGCTAGTGATGATGGACTTATACAGATGCAGCCCAAACTAAAGAGTACTCTTAATATACCGCAAAATTCATTTCAGATCTCACATACGTGCTTCCTTCGGATCATGCATATGTAAACAAATTTGCTGAACCGCGTAGGAGATATCAAGTCTCGTGAAGGTGAGATAATGTAACGCCCCTGCAAGGCTGCGGTAATGGGTAGGGTTACTATATGGGGAGTCGGCCGTGTTACTCAATTTTGCTTTTGTATCAACCGGTGTATGTGAAGGTTTGCACGATGACATGCCAACTTTTTTCTATAATCTCCTCGGCGTATTTCTTCTGACTGAGAAAAAGACCATCTGCATATTGAGTAACTGCTATGCCCAAAAAATAGTTTAAAGGGCCTAAATCCTTCATAGCAAATTTTGAAGCAAGGAAGGACATAATCGACTGGCGAAGCGAGGCAGATGATGCTGTGAGAATAATGTCATCCACATATAGAAGAAGATACGTCATGTCATGTCCTTTCTTGTAAATGAACAATGACTGATAAGACTTGCTGTGGGAGAACCCTAACGTTGATACGAACCCTGCAAACCTATTGTACCATGCCATGGGTGCCTGTTTCAAACCATATAGAGATTTGTTCAACAAGCAAACATAATCTAGATAGGTAGGATCTCGGAAACCCAACGGCTGGTGCATGCACACTGTTTCCTGTAGGTGACCATGTAAAAATGCATTCTTGACGTCCAACTGATGTATGGTCCATGATTTGGATAGCGCCAGACTCAGAACATTCCTAATAGTAGCCGATTTAACTACCGGACTGAATGTTTCACCGTAATCCACGCCAACCTGTTGTGACCTGCCATCACCTACAAGACGAGCATTATGTCACGCAAAAGAACCATAAGAATTTTTTTTATGACAAAAAACCACATAGATCGTATGATGTTCACATTAGATGGACGGGGCACTAATTCCCACGTCTTATTTTTAATAAGAGCATCAATTTCGTCTAGCATGACAGCTTTCCAATTCGGGTCGGATAGGACTGCTTTGGGATTTTTTGGTAGTGGAGATGGTTGGACCGAAGTAGTTAGGTTAAAATATTGTTTAGGGTGAAATTTTTTGTGCATGGCACGTGTTTCAATATTGCGATGTGTGGATTGGACAGTGGGATGGGTCACGGGTTGTGTGGGTGATCTACTAGACCGAGTGGGGGAAGTGGGATTGGGCCGAATAGAGGGTTGTGTTACTGGTCCTGGCGGACTTCTTGGGTAAGGAAGTTGGGCTGGGGATTTTGACCGTGAACTGGACTGGGCTAAAGAATGGGCAGTGGGCGCCCATTCTTGGTCTGGCCTAGTGTCGTTCGGTTGTTGGGCCTGCAGTGGTTGGACTAGCCCAGCCAACACACTTTCGGTTGTTGTATTTAAATGGTGGTTTAAATAGCGATGTAGTCCTACATTAATAAATTAATATGACGGTGGGAATGACACTTGAGATGCATTAAACAAAAACGTGGACTCATCGAACACAACATGACGACTTAAGATAATTCTCCCCTTAGACATAACGTAACACTTGTAACCCCAATTATTTTGTGGATATCCCAAAAAAACACAAGGAGTGGACCGGGGTTGGAGCTTGTTTATGGTTGTGGATGGGAACAAAGGATAACATAAACACCCGAAAATTCTTAAATGGTTGTATGAGGGAATGTGATGGCACAAAATTTGGGTGAGTGATTTATTGGATAGTAACTTGGTGGGAAGAATGTTCAAAAGGTAGGTGGTCATTTGAAGAGCATGATGCCAAAAAGATGATGGTGTGGACGAGTGTGAAAGTAGTGTACAAATCATATTATTGATTGTTCGGATTTTTCGTTCGGCTTTTCCATTTTATGGAGAGCTATATGGACATGAGAGACGTAATGACACCCCATTTTGTTGACAAAATTCGGTGAAAGTGTTGTTTATGAATTCTCTCACATTATCACATTGAAAATATTTTTTGGATCTCTCAAATTGTGTTTGGATGAAAATATTAAATTATTTGAAAATAGTGGGGACTTGTGATTTTTTTCCAATGTGAAATGTCCATAAAAAAATTGTATAATCATCCAAGATAAACATATAATACTTATGATCCGCCGAACTTAAAACCGGGGACGTCCACATATCACAATGCAAAATATCAAATGGCTTAAGAGTTTGTGTAGTAGATAAGGAAAAAGGAAATTTGACATGCTTCCCAAAAACACAAGAATGGCAAACATGTGAGTCCACATTACGGTTACAAGTAATAAAATTATGTCTTTTCAGGTAGTCCAACACCGGTACACCTGGGTGACCCAAACAGTTATGCCATAAATCAGGGGGAAAAACAGCAAAGGCCAATGGAGAGTTGACTTTTTTGTTGGTGGGATCAGTGATAGGATACAAATCCCCAGTGCTATTACATCTCATTAGTGGCTTCCCCGTCTGAAAATTCTTCACAAAAAATCCAAACGGATTAAAATTCACAGAAACATTGTTATCAGTGGTATAACAACGCATAGATACCAAATTTTTAATAAGTTTGGGGGCGTGAAGGACATTTCTAAAATGTAGGGGGGGTGGTAGATTTGTTTGTCCAATACCACAAATCAGAATTTCTGTACGCTAGCCTTACCCCCTACCTTAGGAGGTAGAGAGGTTGTTTCTGGTAATGGCAATCAAACTAAAGCTAAATTAATCAAAGTATGCAAAGAATGTGAGTTCAAATAGCCCTATCATTGAGTCCTTTATACAGAGAAGAGAACGTATCAATTTAAGAGGAAACCAAGATGAGGATTCTAAATAAACAAAGATAAAGAGACTAGGGAACACGGTACTAGTGAATTGTAGTAGAACAAGCATAGGAAAAGTTCATGTTATGCTACAGAACAAGCTAAATATGTGGCACAGATGCTAGAAAAAAGCTTTTCAAGTTGAGCCTAGTAACAGCCTAACAGGAGAGTGTTATACGGTTATCTTAGTTTACAAGATTGCAGAGAAATCTACACCCCACCACCCACCACCCACCCAAAAAAAGGGAAGAAAGACTAGAATTGCAAATGGTCAGCCTGCGTGCAGCTAAAAGATTTAAATTGCAAGCACATTTTTATCCAGTAAAATAAGATGTGCAGATGATTACGATGGTTAACCGAGTGGCTTATGCTTGTGTATCAGCTTAAGAGATGATGATAATTGTGTTTTTAATGACTCTGGGAGAAAAGGTATATTAGACCACGACTTGCAAAGTTCGCAACGAGAGAATAAAGGATGAAATACATAATGTGGAAATTACCCTGCTATCTCTGTCCCCATTCCCCTCAACATCTTATAATATATGACTAGGTATCACAAATATTGAGTACTACTAAGGGACACACAAGATATTGCCAGTTAGTTTTCACAGTTCACAATGTATTAGTGTTTGACCCAACTTAGACTTGCGGATAAATTTGTGAACTTCTTTTTGAAGTGGATACACTGAGGAAGCAAAATAAACATAAAGCCATCAGTCTGAAAATGCAGAGACCATATAATAGACCACGACTGTTCTTGTTGGAAATTTGCCTTTGGTGGGGAGGTGCGTCCACCCATATTTAATGAATTAAACACTAGGGTTCCGCATGTTGGAGGCTTTTTCTCTTCACACGTGCATAATCTACTAAGTGAGTAGATGACCGTAGGGCCAAGAATCGTCAAATTTCATTGAGAAATGAAAGAGATATTGGTCCACGAAGTAAGGTGTTCGAGGCATGAAAATATGGTGGGACAAATCTACCACATTGGTGGGAAAAGGAAGAATTGCTCTCTTTATAATTCTCAAAATTGGCTAAGGGTTTAGGACCCCAAGGGGTAACCCATTTGTTTAAAGGAGGGAGGACCTAGATGTGCTTGGGTTTAAGGCTAAGCCCACACGCGCGCCGCCGCCGCCCGTCCGGGCTCGGGCCTTGGGTCTTGGGCCTTGAGCTTCTTCTGGTATTATCTCTTTGGACCCCAAATTGTTTAATATTTACAGTTTGATCCCTGAAGTTTCTGGAATGTTGAATTTGGGAACAACGAAAGCAGAAAGTTGATTTTTGGGGGCGTATTGTGCATTAACCAGCCATTACTTGGCTAATTAACTACCTCCATTAACAACCATTACTTGGCTGAATTACTCCCTCCTTCAATGGGCCATTAACACTCATGTCTTGGTAGTTGAGAGGTCTCCCCTTATGCTATATATTGATGTCTTTTGGCTCAATTGTGAAAAACAGAAATACAGAAAATAGAACATAGAAGAAAAACGAGACTACAATATAATACACAGACAAACAGAAGAGAACAACTGAAATTTTGTCCGCAAACAGTGAACAGAAAACTCAATACTCTTCCTTCCTTTTCCGTTCTTCAGCAAGTCGTTTCGTATTCGTTTTCTTCGTCAGAATCAACCTATTTGCTTTGTAGTGTTGATTAAGGTGTTGTTTTATCTTGGGAGACTATTGTCCGTTAACGTAAAAGCATATATACGGGGCAATCTTGTCGTAAACACCGAGAGCCATCTTTCGACTCAGCACACAGTTGTAACAATCCAGATTTAGTGTTTCTTGATTTCAGGTTATCAAGATTCAAGACTCAACAAGCTTGCGGCAGTTATGAACATTGACCTATTTGTTTATCCTTTCGAACACTTGTAATATTTATTTACTTTCTGTACTGCTTTACATATCCCACAGTTCTTACTTCAAACTTCACGTCTTCTCCTGCAGGAGTGTCTTATCCCAACTCCTTAACTGGCCAACTAAACCTGCATAAGAGCATATTCCCACACATTCTATTATTGATGTTGATCTTAATGTATGCCAAATTTTCTGGAAACTGAATGTCCATTTGATTTCCTAAATTACAGGCATCTAGATATGTGTGAGCCTGATGCAGGAGAGAGCACCTTATACAGGATTCCGAAGATCTAGAAAAGCGGCAGTTAACATGCTTAGATGCTTTTACTGTGGGAGAGGATTATCTTCATGCCTAGTGCAACTTAAAGTTTGTGATCACTCTTTTTTTTCCGATGAAGTAAAGTTTGTGATACACTCTTTGAAGATATCATGCACATTAGCAAAAGCTTATAGGATTCCACACATTACTATATGTTCATGATATTTCTTCGGTTAACCAGTTTCATCATTTTGCCTACTTAAATTAATTGCTATGTAAGTCATTTCAAAACACAATCTCTGCCAAAAACTAGTTATTAGCAACTTAATCTCTAGAATATTCAACTAAGACAATAATCTAAAAAAAATCACATACAGACATTGCTACAGAGAATTTAACATCAAATTTCAGTTGCACCGCACCCCACCCCACCCCACTATCTTATAGGTAAACAAATTATAGAAAAGATCAAATCTATGCCTTTGGATAGGGAAAAGAATCATTACCTTCTTAGTAATGAGCTCACATTGTGTATCTTTACCAGAAGCAGGAGCTCCCGATATCATTATCCTCAAAGGTTCTTGCTTTTTTGCACACCCCACAACCTAACACTCAGCCCAACACAAAATTATACCAAAAAAAAAAACAATCAATCAATCAACTATGCCATAATGAATCAACTACATCTCAAAGTAAACATCTTCAATACATATTTATATAAAACTTCAACCTGTTACTGTGCACCCACTAATTAAAAATTCTAAATTTAACTTAAAAATCAAAAGGGTATCAAAAGAATTGCAAGACGTACCAAGAAACTGGGACTATTCGTTAATGGGATTTTCCGGCATTGAGTTTGGAGAAGGGTATGATTTGGATGAAGTGAAGATGATTTAGAAAACGGTAAGTGGGGAGTAATTGGAAGCTGAAGAGAAGAAGATATTGATGATGAGGAAGGCTTGTTTGGCTTTGAAGAGACTGATGTGAAGCTCAGTGTGCAGCACGAAGCCATGGCACTACTGCACTGTGTAATTTGTATAGACATTTGGGACTAATTTTTTACATATTTAAATTTGAAGTAAATTATTTAAGTTTTTTGTGTTATTTTCAAATTTCTTCTATATAAGAAAAAGTACAGCAAAGTTGAATTTCAAACCAAGAAACACAATCTCAACCATAGAAAATTGACAAAGAAAGAAAGACATTTGTGGCCATTATCTACTTCATTCATGGTATGTAGAGATGGGCAGTCGATCCTGGATCCGGTGAATCCAGATTCATTTTATAGGATATGGATCTTCAAAATTTGGACCCGATGGATCCGGATCGGACCCGGATCAGTTTCTGACGGATCCGATCTGGATCTGGATCTTGTATTTGAAATCCGTATCCAGTCCAGATCCGACCCGTGGATCCTTTTTTTATTAAATATATTCATAACCTAGAATGTAATTTTATAAGTATTTTCTTAAAATTGCTAAGCACATCCTTGCAAGTTTAATTCTCAAAACAAGTTTAATTTATCCCGCGTTAACTCGAAAACCAAAAAATAAAGAGGTAACTTTGATAATAAAATTAATGTTATATTAGTGAACGACTAACATCTCCATAGACAAGTAGTTAAAATTATATTCACTTCATTTGTGAAGATTCCAAGCACATGCAAGTTCTGCATTGTGGAAATATTATTCAACATTTTCCACAACTAATGTCATTGTCCAACATTTTCAATTAATAGCTCACAATCAAAACGAGACAACGAACAAAATATCTCATATGAACATTTCAAAATTGAAACACAGTAAACTGTTAACTAAGTAAAAATCGTTTGTCAGTTCAAAAAAAAAAATCTTAGCAAAGTTACATTCTTAGCAAAGCAAATTTTTTTACATGTGGATCCAGATCTGATGACCCGATGGATCCGGATTTGGATCTGATTTTTATGAACCCGATGGATCTGGATTCAGGTATGAAAAACGGATCTAGATCTGGATCTAGTAGGATCCGATCCAGATCCGATTCGTTGTCATCCCTAATGTTATGTTAGGTTGGGTTAATGAAACATTGAAACCTAACATAAAGCTAGCTCTTTGTGTCAGCTAGTTAGGAACAAGTTTGTCTCGTGGATTCTTTCTTGTGCTAAGAATTATCAAACTCTCCTATTATCATTTGGACAAGTTAAAAAAAATACTTGTTGGTCCTTTGTGTTTGTTAAATCAAATCATACATTTTTGCATTGGAGAGTGCAAATGAACAAATTATATTCAATTCTAGTTTAGCCAGATTTTTTCTTTTATGAATATCTAAAATGTGATAACTTGCATTTTCGTCCTATGAGAACTAAGAAGAAAGGTTGAAGTTATAACATAACAAGCACCAGTGGTCTAGTGGTAGAATAGTACCCTGCCACGGTACAGACCCGGGTTCGATTCCCGGCTGGTGCAATCAGAGTGCTGTGATGATAACTGCGCAACAGGTGAGATTTGGGTCTCTACCAAGTCTGATATCAGATGATAAAATGTCGCATCTGAGCCTCTCTTTTTTTAAAAATGAGATTATGGAGTTCATACTAAAAACAAAGCAAATAGGCAATGCTAAAAAAAAGAAGAGACTGTATGAGCATTTATTTTCAATAATAATTATTGTAGGTGTACATTTTCTTTTTAAATGTAACCACCAAGGATTATAGCAAAGTAATAAATTTGTTTGCTGAAGAAGAATAAGAATAGAATGACATACTGACATACAGAAATGAAATATCGAGTTCTTTCTCTACCCATACTCTTTATACCTCTCTTCCTTGCTATATTACCCATTGTTTGTTCTTGCTCCTTATTGTTCTTACATCATGCTTTATAATTATGCCTTGTATTGTTGTTTAGAGGATGAAGAGTTTTTTTATAGATAAGACCCTCACCTTCCTTATTAAAGGTGCTTTAACACCAAATAATGCTTCTCAACATACTATATATGACAACTATCATAAAATTTAGTAGGTGTTTGGCCATACATTTTAAATATTTTTCACTTTATTTGAAATTTATAGAGTTGGAGTTGAAGATAAAATTGTATCTGGTTATACTTTTTGCAAAGAATATTTGGAATAATGTTCATGCTTAAATGTACTTAAATATAACTTCAAAAGTGAAAAGTGAAAAGTGAAATTGGAAAACATGTTATAAGCTTTGATATACAACTTCAAGTTGGACTTAAATTTTTTAACGATCAAATAATAATTTTCAAATAAAGTAAAAAATTATTCTGAAAAAATAAATGAATATATTTTATGGTCAAATGGGTCCTTGGATGCTTTCATTGCTAACAATAGCTAAGCTACTATTTATTTATATTTAATGGAGGTTTGAATTTGACTAATTAAGACCTCAAATTATTAAGTACATTTATTATAATTATAATCATTTAGGGTATGTTTCGGAAAATATTTTCTTGAAAAAATAAAATTAGTGGCTATCTTACTTATTTTTTTTATGTTTGGTAAATAAGTAAAAAATATTTTTTCAAAAGTATTTTTATACAATCTAGAAAAACACTATGAGGGCGGATGGAGAGTGAGAGTGTGGGAGTAGTGCGGATGGGGGCTATTGGGGTGGCGGTGGAGGGTGGGGTGTGTTAAAGGGTGGTAGGAGTGAATTTGTTTTCTCTACTTTCATTAGATAATTCATTTTTTTTCATTTTTAAGATTTTTTTTTTATAAAATATAATTTTACAAAAATATTGAACAACAAAACAATAAAAAATTTAAAAACATATTTCAGAAAATGATTTCTTTCGTACCAAGAACACCCTTAAATTGTCTCTGAATTATATATGAATCATTCATATCTTAAATATATTTTTAATATTATCAAGAAGCTATGCAATTAAATAATTTTAAGGAAGATGATATTTCATTACTATTATGTCCATAACCATCATAAGTTATCACTGTACAATACAAATCCTTAACCGTCGCGTTGCCGATCACCATCGTCCATCGACATCATTAGCCATCACCAATATTGTCTCCACCATCAACCCCCAATATCACTACTAACAATCATCGCCTACCATCAATATCATTAGCCACTGTCGCTAGACATTACCATAACAACCTCCACCATAATAACTATCATCATTATCAACCATAACTAGCCATCATCACCAACCATTACCATTAGCCACTGTCACCCGCTATTACAACCAATCACCTTGAACATCATAACTATCACCACCACTAATATCATCATCAACCACCACCAGTGACCTACTAACATAAACGACCCCCACCATCAGGGCGGATTCAGGATTTTAAAACGACGGGGGCACCATCAAAGGAAGATGCACGTTAGTCGAAACATCAATTTTAAATCATGGGTCTGTCTCTAATCATAATGTCATGCAACACCGCATCATTTAAAATTTTTGTTAAACATCCATAGAACCGATGTAAAATAAATATAAATGATCAAATGACATAATTGTTTAGAGCTCGCTCACTGATTTGGTGATTTGGTCTCAAGTTATACACATTAGGTTCCCCGTTCGAAACCTTCCAGCAACACGTTTTTATTTATTTTTTAACTGTTAGCTTAAAAAAATATTGCAGTGCTGAGTCGAACTTGGGTTGCGCGCCTACGCTCAAGTAGCCAAGGGGCACGCTGACCGACTTCAACAGATAGTTTGAGGGGTTTATATGACACTCCTAATTCTTCAAAATATATACACATATATATAGATTTTTTTCCTGAAATTAACGAGACACATATCCCCCACCCCACCATGTAGGTCCACCCCTGCCCACCATCACAATCGCCAATTCCTACAACTTCTATCGTGTAATTATTGCCAAATATCAACACTAACATCAACACCTTTACCGTACAACCTAATATATTTTATGGATATCTTATTAAAATTTTAATTCTTTTATAAAGATAAATTATTAACATTTGGATATTGGGACAACAAATAGTCCCAAGCATTTAGTATTTAAATCTAAATGCAATACCTCATACTATTAAGATATATATTTAAATTTAAATATATTAATATTTAAAAATTATAAGCGGACCTAAACACTTGCTTCCCCGCAAATCCTTAGTTAGTTAAGAATACCATAATAATAATAATAATAATAATATCATATGTCTATTTTATATATGGAGTTGAACAATTTTTTGGAAGAATTAAGCCCAATGGACATTCAGTGATCTAGTACACAAGATTTGGCCCAATTATTAACTTATTACTTGGTTTAGTCATTCGGTGATCTAATATTACTAGTTTAACCCAAACGTGTAACCCTATTGATAAACTCTATAATGTTTGGCCGAGAGCTAACTTTCTGAGTGGAATAGTCAAAAGAGAAGACAGGTTAGCCTAAGAAAAATCATCACATTGGAACGCCATAATATCAATTACCCTTTCTGAATACGGGCACCTATAGATGTCCTCGATTGACCAGGCAATCAATTCGGAATAATAGCAACATCGTTAAAACTGTAAGGAAATAGACATGTACTGTAGTTGATTACGTTCAGGAAGATGGCTTTTTACCATCACTAAAATGGAGGGATAATAATCCCAACGCTATACATGGTTATAAAGAATATATATATACTCCAATTTTAGTTGATTTCGTGTGTTTATACATGATTATACAAAGCTTATATATAGAATATATGTAATGTTTATATATAGCTATACAGAACATATACATTATCTATACACCGATTGTAAATAATGGATCTTCGGTCTAACTCAACCTCAAAAGCTAGCTTGTAGGGTGAATATTATTCAAGTTCATATAAGGAATCCATGTTCCCATTCCATATCCGATGTGAGACTCTTAACACTCCCCCACACGCCCAGACTTTGTTAACTGGAGCGTGAATAATATAATTTGGGGCCCAACATCGGTGAACAAAGAATTGGAATGGGCCTGGCTCTGATACCATGTAAAGAATGGATCTTGGGCCTAACTCAACTTCAAAAGCAACCCCAAAAGCTAGCTTGTAGGGTGAGGATTGTTCAAGTCCATATATTTCAATTGCATATATAGTCTAAAAATTAATTGTAACTATCAAATGTGCACAAAGTACTCTTAATATAAAGAAGATATTACAAGTTAATTTGGAAAGTAAGAGGGTAAATATTAGAAATGTAAGTTGAAAACTCCATTAATGAAGATTGATAGAAGTTTGAAGAAGCAGTTAGCTAGGAGACATGTAAGACGGAAGAGAGAGTTCATAGAGAAAGAGAG
Source organism: Anisodus tanguticus (assembly GCA_034509755.1). NCBI lineage: Eukaryota > Viridiplantae > Streptophyta > Magnoliopsida > Solanales > Solanaceae > Anisodus > Anisodus tanguticus. Next base: position 41,690,771 of record CM067555.1, read on the forward strand.
AAGAGAGTCAGTTATAGAGAGACAAATATTACATGGTTGTTATTTCACAATAATAACTCATTGTCAATAATACACTGACTACTATCTATTTATACACACATCAACCACTAACTAACTAGAGTTAGTTAACCATAACTACCTAACCAAATAGGTATTAAGCTAACCACGTATCTTGTAATCTACAACTCTTAACACTTCCCCTCAAGCTCATGGTTGAAACAAGTCTATAACTCCAAGCTTGTTTAGCAAATGTTGATGTTGTACTCTGCTTAGTCCTTTGGTAAGCAAGTCTGCATGCTACTCTTTCGTGTGAACATACTCAGTCTTTAACATTCCTTGGCATAACCCTTCTCTAACAAAATGACAATCAATGTCAATGTGTTTGATTCTCTCATGAAATATTATATTAACACCTATTTGAATAGCTGTTTTGCTGTCACATATCATCTTAGCAGGAAACTCTATTTTTACACCAAGTTCTTTGAGCAGACCAATTAGCCAAGTTACCTCTGCTGCACATGTTTCCATTCTTCTAAATTCTACCTCTACCGAGATTTTAGATACAGTCTCCTGCTTCTTTGACTTCCAAGACACAAGAACTCCACCAAATTTAAATAAATAGTCTGTAACTAATCTCCTAGTCTCCAAACATGCTCCCCAATCTGAGTCACAATAGGCTACTAGCAGGTTAATGTTTTCTGCAGGCATCAATAACCCTAGGCTTGGTGCTTCTTTGACATATCTCACCACCCTGAGTGCAGCTTTCATATGAGACACTTTAGGACAATGCATATACTGACTTAGTACATGTATTGAGAATAAAAGATCAGGCCTATAACAATCTTCCCATAAGTCTTTGGTAGCTATTGGGATCTTATAAAACTGGATCATTTTTTGTCTTGTTAATCTTGTTATCTTGTATACACTTATCATATTCAACAGAAGTCAACTGTTTATTTAGCTCAAGAGGTGTTGCAGCTGTCATAGATCCCCCTAGCCCAGACTCAGCTATCAACTCTAGAGCATATTTTCTCTGAGACAACACAATTCCTTTACTTGATCTTGCACATTCAATTTAAAGAAAAAACTTCAACTCACTCAAATCTTTCATCTTGAATTTTTTCTGTAGTTCTTGTCTAGTTGTAGACAACTGCTGAGGATTTTTTCCAGTGATCAGTAAGTCATATTCATCAACATAGACTAGAATAATCACCACATCTGAACCAATATTCTTTGTAAACAATGAATAGTCACAATGACTCTGTTTGAACCCTAGATAAATCAGCCACTTAGTAAGCTTCAAGTTCTACTGCCTAGGTGCTTGTTTAAGACCATACAAAGACTTATGTAGTTTGCAGACCTGCTTAGTCTCCCATGTCTAGCAAACCCACCAGGAACATTCATATACACATCTTCTAGTAGATCACCATTGAGAAATGCATTATGCACATCCATCTGATAGATATACCAATGTTTAGCAGCAGCTAAGGCCACCACAATCTTGACAGTAACCATTTTTCTCACTAGGCTGAAGGTTTCACTAAAATCAAGCCATTCCTTTTGACTATAGCCCTTGGCTACTAGTCTAGCCTTATATCTTTCAACCTCACCATTAGACTGATACTTGATTTTATAAATCTACCTACACCCAATGGGTTGTTTTTCAGGTGATAAATCAACCAGATTCTAAGTATTGTTGGCTTCTAAAGTGCAATTTCGCTTTTATGGCTTCAACCCATTTAGGATCATCAAAAGCTTATTTAAAAGAAAAAGGCTCAGCTTGAGCTGAGTATGAAGATATAACATGCTGATGGGAAGGATAACTATGTTTGTAGGAGAGAAAAGAAGAGATGGGATACATACAAGTATTGCCTTTGTAGTTGGTTATATAATCTTGCATCCACAAGGGTTGTTTGGTAGATCTAGATGATTTTTTGGATGAAACAAAACTTTAGAGAGGAATGAGAGGCATATCTGATAGGGAGGATGAAGAAATAACTGAAACATCTAATGAAGTATGTGATGAAGTTGGGTTAGTGACTGTATCAGAAGGAATGAACTCTGGTGTCAAGGATACATCATAAGTGGAAGGAGTTGGTGGATATTCAGTGTGAGTTTCAGGAACTAAAATGTCTAAAATAGGAAATATTGGATTAGAAGAAGTCATGTATGTGCTTAAAGGGAAAAATATCTTCTTTGAACACTACATGTCTATTGACAAAGAATTGTTTAGAGTGCAAATCATTTAGTACATACCCCATTTGAGTGGAAGAGTATCCGAAGAATGCAATAGTATGTCTCTAGGTGAGAACTTGTCAAGATGTATACGAGAAGCAACATAACACAAGCAACCAAAAACCTTGAGATGTGTGAGTGAATGAGGATGTTTATACAGAAGTTCAAATTGAGACTTAAACTTTAGTACAAAGGAAGGTAATCTATTAAGGAGATATACAACAGTCAGAACACACTCACTCCAAAATTTTAGAGGAATAGAAGCCTGAAACCTAAAATCCCTTACCATTTCTAGAATGGACCTATGTTTCCTCTCAGCTATCCCATTTTGCTGAGGTGTATACACATAAGAGGACTGATGAAGTATGACATTCTTCTCAACCATAACTTTAAACTCAGTACTAAAAAGCTCACTACCATTATCAGTTCTAAGAACTTTTACAGAAACACAAAAAATATTTTTGACTTGTGCAAGAAAGTTCTTCATTACAACAATTGTATCAGCTTTGGAAGTAATTAAGAAAATCTAGGTATATCTAGAATAGTCATCCATAATAGTCACAAAGTATCTTTTATTATTGTGAGTAAGAACTCTATAAGGACCCCAAATATCACAATGTACTAGTTCAAACACAAACTTAGATGCATGATACTTAAAGGAAATGGTAGCTTAGTATGCTTAGCTATAGGGCACACTATACAATGAGAGTGAGACTGCTCAGACATAACCAAGATCCTAAAATACACATTCTTCTTTATTACAGCTATGGGAGCATGACATAACCTTTGATGTAATAACATAGAACTAGACTCAGTAGGACTGGCTTTATGAGTAGTATCATTTTTGAGCTGACTTGAAAAAGACTCCTGCTGGCTTCCTTTGCTTAGTATGTAGAGATCATCCTTATCAATTCCCTTGATCTGTCCAGTGTAAAGATCTTAGAAAACATAGAATTCAGAAAAGAATAGGGCTGAGCACTATAGTTTTTAGTGAGTTTAGACACTGATAATAGGTTATACTTGAATTCTGACACAAATAGCACATTAGTGATAATTTGATCCTTAAGAATACTAGCTTCACCAACATGTGAAACTCCTACCACATTTTTATTATGTAGTGAAACTGTAGTCCTACTTGACTATGAGTTATATTTGCACATGGTTAGCATATCAATTTTGAATGTCACATACAGGCATTACAACAGAGAAATTAACATCAAATTTTAGTTGCACCTAGTGCTGGCCAGTGGGCCGGGCTCGGGTCTGGCGGGCCGGGACAGGTGAAGGGGGCGGGACAGGTGAAGGGGGCGGGATCGGGTTTGGCAGGATTTGCCGAAGTCCCGTCCCGATCCCGATCCCGTCGGAATCGGATCGGGGCGGGATCAGGATCAGGTTCCGGCGGTTTTTTATTTTTTATTTTTTATGTATAAAAAAAATCAAAAATTAAACAAGACAAGATAGTGTAATAAAACATCACAAGGCTGTTTTTGTGCCTCTTATATTATTTAATAGACATATGATTTTTTTGTAATACAAATACAATTGTCGAAATTGCAACTTTGTGGTGTTGTCCAAAAGTTGCAAATTACATAATAAAATTGCAATTAAAAAAATTACATCCTGAAAAAAACATGTTCTAGCTTCTTGATAATTTCCTATGGTTCTTCGGTTGAAATTGGTATTTTTTGGTCAAATTGATCCACGTCGCTTCCACCACCTTCGGATAAGATTTCGTTGTAGTTTTCGTCTTCTTCTTCATTGATCTCCGGTTGACCGCACCTTCACCGCTCCGCTCGTATCCAATCTCTGAATAATACTGCAATTTCCAAGCTGTCTCCGGCTAATGAGTGTATGTGGTCTCCTATTTGATATCTGTCGATAGAAAAAAGCGCTTTCAGATGCAGTTGATGACACTTGAATGTTCAAAACATCTCGGGCCATCATTGAAAGTGTCGGAAAGATCTTCTCATTCTTCCTCCAGTATTTCAACAAGTCTTCACGTCCTTCTTCATTGAGAACTGCTTGGTACGGTACAAAACCCTGCAAAACAAAAATATCAAACTCGCTAATTTGGTTAGTAGCGGTACGGCCGCACATTCTATTTCTGAGGCTTTCAATACTAGCCGCAGAAACAACATGTCTTTTGTGAGGTTGTGTTGAAGATGAAGAAGATGGTATAGAAGCCGGTAGATTACTAGCACTTTCTTGTTGGTAAAACCTATATATTTTTTTGCATTGGTCTTCTACGCTAGACAACACGTCTTCTTTAGTTTGTTCAATAGGTGGTGGGTGATTTGGATTTTTTGGACTTGGAGGTGGTAGTACTTCTATACAATCGTAAATAGTTTCAATAAGTGATTTAGTACCGTCTATTTTAATAGTCGGATTTAATATATCACCAATAATATAAATAGTGGGAATAGGAATAAAATATTTTTATATTTTGATAAACATTTTTTAATAGCTGCCATATAAGCTAGTTTTTCCATATATTCACTAACTAATAAAAATATTAGAGCTATATAAAACAACATAGTTGAAATAGTAGGATAATATATACCGGAAAATTCTTTTGTTGCTTGAAAAAAAATCTCTAAAAATACAATAAGTTCGGAAAATTTTACCCAATCGCTATCTACAACCATATCAGCTGAATTTTGATTATGAGAGTTAAAAAATAAAGTTATAGGTTTTCTATAGTCATAAGCAACAAGTAGTTGCTCGTATAAAGAATTCCACCTTGTGGGTACTTCTTCTGGAATTTTTCTATAAGGTAGTTGGCAATCGTGACAAGTTTTTTTATATTCTTTTCTTCGTTGTATTCTATTACTTTTAAAAATAAAGTTTATAGCAAATTGTATTTTACTAAGAATGTCTTCAAAAAGTGATAGACCATCCTTTACAATTAAGTTATATATATGGCACGCACATTTTATATGAAAATGATCTGGAAAAGATGGAGTTAAACTATTTTTTAAAATTGTAATAGCGTAATTGTTAGAAGAAGCGTTATCTAATGTAATAGTCATAATTTTATCGGTTATTCCATAATAATGGCACACTTGATAAATATTTTCTACAATAAAAGTACCAGTGTGCCTATCATCTATATATCTATACGCTAAGATACGTTTTTGCATAGACCATTTATAATCTATCCAATGACAAGTTACCGTTAAATAATTATGGTCGTTAGTACTACGACCTATATCAGACGTGATAGATACTTTGCCATTAAAATGATATAATGAATAACGTAAATATTGTTGATATTCATGTGCGAATTTAAATACATCTCTCTTAACAGTTGATCTAGGAAAACAGTTAAAAGCAGGATTATATATATCTCTAATGTAATGAATAAAACCGGGAGATGAAGGAAATGAAAAAGGCAAACCCTCCACAACAACTAATTTTGATATTGCTTCCCTATCTCTATGTTTATTGTATTTAGGGCATACAAATCCCCCCGTCATAGGGTTAATTTGACCATATACTTGGTCCGGGACAATATCAGTATGTGAACATTGTCCTGATGGAGAGGGCGTTTGCGCACCCGGTTTTGAAGCCTGGTATTGGGCGGACCTAACTGGATGAGCCCTTACTACGTGTCTCATTAAACCCCCCATCCCACCGTGACCTTTTTCAGTTTTAAATTTTAAAACATCTTTATAAATTTTACATCTAGCTACTTGATTCTCTACGTCCCTAGAATCCAAAGGAGTGATCACATTATGTAATGGATGAGACCCCTTATGCTTCCAACATAAAGCTTGTACCTCAGGTTGATAAGTGCTTTGATGGTTTGATGAACCAGGTTTCTCAAAATGGACTCCATCATTGTCTTCAACATTGTCTGGATCTTCATTGTTGGTTTGTCCTGACCCTGGATTACCTTATACAACTTAAGTAACCTGATGTTCAGCTTCATTAGAAATAATCAAGGCACCAGGTCTCTGCATGCTTCTTGGATACTCTGCATCATCATCTTACTTAGCTTGACTCATCATATCTATCTTTCCATTTGAAATATAGATAACCTCATCATGAACCTTTGAAAATTCCCATTTTTAGCTTCATCATCTTGCATGTCTTTGTCACCCAGAACATTTGACTCATCAAAGATCACTGCACACTTTTTCAACACATTGAGTTCTTTTGTTGAAGACCTTGTATGTCTAGTTGTGTAAAGAGTATCTAAGGAAAATACCCTCATCACTTATAGCATCGAACTTTCCCAAAGCATCCTTACCATTGTTGAGAACAAAGCATTTGCACCTAAATGCTCTTAGTTAAGTCAGCTTGGGTTTTCTCCCATTAAGTAGTTCATAGGGAGTTTTCTCAAGTAAAGACCTAATCATACACCTGTTAATGAAATGACAGGCAGTGTTGACAGTTTCAACCCAAAAAATATTAAATACACTACTGACTATTTGCATAGTTCTAGCCATATCTTCAAGAATTTTATTTTTCCTTTCCACAACACCATTTTGTTGAGTTGTTCTTGGTGTAGATAAGTCATGACTTATTCCATTCTCAGCACAAAATTTATCAAACTTTGCATTATCAAATTCAGTACCATGATCAGACCTGATACTAACAACCTAGTTCCCTAATTTGACTTGAATTTGTTTCACAAAGCAATAAAAACATGAAATGTTTCATCTTTGGTTCTCATAAACAGAGTCCATGTAAATCTGAAGTAGTCGTCAACAATAACAAATATGTACTTCTTTCCTCCTCTACTTAGAATCCTCATTGGTCCACAAAGATTTATATGAAGAGCATGTCTATTTTGGACTGCTTCACTTGACTTGTTCCCTCATGAGCGGTTTGGAGAGCTTCCCAGAGTTCCTTTACAGTTAGACAAGCTAAAATACAGTTGTATTCTTCTGGTCCAATGCCACAGACAAGGATTTTCTTTGTCTTGAAGTTCTTCTCCATGGACTTTCTATTAGCATCATCATACAACTTCCTTTACTTTGGAGTTGTTGGGACACCAGCCACATTTGTATTCATAGGAACATGAGAACTATCACAAATGATGTTCCACAACTAATAATCCTCACCCATAATAAAGTCATGCATTCTTATCTTCCACCATCCATAATACTTTTCATTGAATCTTGGTAGTTTTGTGGTAGATTGTCCTTCTTCTAGGTTTGGGGGAGTATCCTTGAGAAAGATCCTTTCTAGGCATTAACATTTTAGAAAGAACTCAATTTGATACCAATTGATTTAATACACGAGTCCACCAAACAGTGCAGAGAATCGAGTTCTCTAACTGTTCCCTTAACTAAAGCAGAAGTAAATAACACAAGATATTTACGTGGAAATCACCTTGCTCAGGGGAGTAAAACCATGACCTACCATAGTAGAGTTTTTCCAAAACTTCACTAAAACTGAGCATTGTTCAGATTACACCCTCTTGCGACCTAGGAATTAAACTCTTAATCCCTCCCCCTTACAATAACTCTATTGCAAGACCTCTATAATACTTCTACTGCAAATACACACTTTGACTAACTCTAGCCAAGTGTACAACTCAAAGACTTGAGAAAAACAGACCCACAATTCTTAAAAGAAGCGCATGTTAACAAGTTCAAGAACAAAAGAAAAAGATTCAACAAACCTAGGACTTCAAACATCTTCAGTGGTAAGAGAACCGGTCCTTCTATTGTTACAACTTTGGTCTTGATATGAGCACTGATGATCTCGGTGGCTTCCAGGTGAATATGAGAGCAATTTGGATTTGCAAGATTAGGTTTTTCACTCCTAACATGTATATATATGAGGAATGAGAAAAGTGCCAAAACCTTAATCCTTGGACCAATGTTCAAGCTGCAGCAACTCTGCTGTTGTGCTCCGATATTGCCACTATGTCAGCAACTTTACAGCTGTAGAGTTGACTTGCATATCGACAAAATTGATTTCTCTAAAAACTTAACTGTTTTCTCGTACATATTTGTCAAATCATCAAAGCATACATTATCAATCTTCATCGCTATTAATTAACAACTATTAGTTGATGAAAAAGATCGACAACACATTCAATTGAGACAAGACAATACACAATGATAAAACCGATGGAACTTAAGTATTGCATATTTCAACAATTATTTAACTAGCTATAGAGACAAATGGCAGAAGTCTCGCATAATTGAAAATCTAGGTACAGTGATATAAGTCAAGATCATCATCGGATTGGAAGGATTGAAAAAATCATCTTAGCATAAAGTGAAGAAAAAGATAATGCTATGTTTGATTAGAGAGGGATTAGAAGGATAAAAAGTAATAATTCCTAAATGTTTGGTGGGTTGAATAAGGAAAATATTTTTCGCATAATTATATTTAATGTTTGATTTATGATATTAAATAATATTTATATTAAGTTATGTGAAATATAATATAAATGACACTGAATAAAGGGAAGAAAAACGCAAGACTTAGGGTGTGTTTAGTATGAAGAAAAATGTTTTCCATAGTTTTCTTATTTATATTTTAGTGTTTTCCGTAGTAATTTTTTTTTGTCCCAAGATCATTTAAATATAGAGTTTAAGTTTATACAATGTTAATGTAAACGATTTTGGATCTTTCGGGTAAGAACGCCAATGATGTTCGGGTAAAAAATCGTGTTTTGAGATCTTTTTTAATCGGGTCTAAAATTGGGTATAAGACATGGGTTGGAATCAGGAAATACCCCAAATGTGTCCCGTCCTGAATTTTTATCTCCGCTAAAATAAAATCTTTAAAAAATGACCTTAACGTGAAAAAATTCGTTGGAAAGTATTTTTGTTGCCAATCAAAGCGAACTTGTGGTCAATTGAGCGAGTTCAACTGTCTCGAAATATCCTAAACTCCTGCCTTATATGCAGGAGCTAGAAGTTATGCCTTATGGGCAAGAAAAGCTTTCCTCTGTTGCCCATCGGACAAAAGTTTTAATTCTTGCCTATAAGACATGACTTTGATCAATTAAGCAGGTTCATTAAACTAATTTATGTCCACAACTTATGCCCGATAGGCAATGAAAGTTTTGCCTAGTAAATTTTCTAAAACGGAGGCTACTTTTACAAGAATTTGTTAAGCGAGGCCTAAAAATCAAGACCACCAATTATGAAGGCCATTTGTGAAATATAGATTTGATGAGTTAAATATGTTGTTTTATTAAAAAAATAAAATTTTAATATGACATTGAATGTCAATTAAAAGAGAAGAATGCTTTTGTGGTCTGTAATATTTTTTGACGAAAATAGTGATAATTGAGAAATATTATAATCTTTAAAAAAGAATATAATTTTAATAGGCAATTTTCAAAATATGACTCCATATAGAAAATTAACTCTGATTCTGTGTCACATGGTGTTTGATTTGTTTGTGCAAAGATTGCTTTAATTTGGGAATGATAAGATGAAATTTTGAGATTACGGGTTTAGTTCCTTGAAAAGATTTCTGCCAAAATTGATTTAAATTAATTGTCGGGTCGCTAATAGAATGCCTAGATCCACGAACAATAATAGGTAGATATTAGGATCCATCAAGCGTCAGGCAAATATTGGCGCATAAAAATACTTTTTTCGATTAAAAATGTGATTATGCTTTTTTGTTTTTGTTTGAAATGTGTAAAAAGAAATCAAGATTGTGATTACGCATCTTGTCCAAATTCTTTTAAATCATCAAAGTTCATTAGTTTATTAAAAATGAGTAGATAATGCATTAGGTACAATTACACTTCTAAGCCAATGTATGCCTAGATCAAGTGCGGCTACACATCTAGGTTGAAACTAGTCAAGCATAGGCAAATAATCACAGTATTATCCAAATAATTGATTTTAGCCAAGTATATCAATTTTAGCAACTATACAAGAAGCTTCTTTTTGGTTATGGGTTCAATAAAGTGATTTGAAACTCCAAAACTCAACTTCAAGTAGCGACTTTTAATAAATAAATAATCACTTTTTAAAGTTGTCACTTTAATTGAAAACCCTTTTAAACGCTCTTAAGTGGGTTAAAAAAATGGGTGTGATTGATGGCTACTTGCTGGGGATAACCAGAATTCGATCTTTGAGATATTGACTCGTATTTGACTTTTATTATTTTAGATATATTGTGTTTGTTGGGCTGTGTAATTAACTGATTGTCAATTTCACACATCACCCGTGATTTGAGTCCACACATGAAGTTTGTTGGAACCGGATGCCCAGATAATACACGTGTTAAATTAAAGTGCCTACTTGGTTACTAAAAAAGCTTATCAGATTGTCAGTTAGGTTCAAGTTTATATGTCTATCTGTGTATTTTTCCAATTTAATATGATTAAGATATAATAGCAATTAGCAAGTTGTTGTTTATAAAAAAAAAATGCATCCAATGAAAGATGGTGCAGAGTGCAGGGTAAGATGTACGCACATACCTATTTCTATCTTTGTGGGGTTGAGAGGCTGTTCTAGATAGACCCTCGGTTCAAAAGAAAAGAAAAGAATTTGAAGCAAGGTATCAAAAAAAAAATATGACAGCCCGATAGCAAGATACAAAACAAATGAAACAACATATAATACTATGCATTGAAAAAAAAACTACTACTGTTACTAACTAACTAGTACTTATAAGGAGACATCGGATACCTACTAACCTTCTAGCCTAATCCTCGACCTCCACACCTTACTATCTAAGGTCATGTCCTCAGTGAAAAATTGTGTCATGTTCTGTATAATCACCTCCCTCCGATTCTTCTATAACCTACCTCTATCTCTCCTAACTTCTATTATGGTCAACCTCTCACACCTCTTACTGGCGCATCCACGTACCTCATCTTCACATGCCCAAATCATCTCAGTCTCGCTTCTCTCATATTGTCCTCCATGGGGCAACTTCCTCCTTGCCCCATATAACTTCGTTCCTAATCATATCTCTCCTAGTATGCACACACATCCATCTAAGCATCCTCATCTCTGCTATATTTGTCTTCTAAACATGATCATTCTTGACTTATCAGCACTCTGCCCCATATAACAATGTCAGTCTAACCACTATTTTGTAAAATTTATGTTAAATAAGGCTATATACACACAATATACATGTGTATATTGCCTTATTAAGCTCTCGGTTTACTGCCCATAATTGGCCGTATTAAGCCCTCGGTTACCGCCCATAATTGGCTCTCCTTATTTGGTAATTGTTAATATTAGACAAGGTAAGAATATTGTATATTAGGAAAATACATGTGTAGTATATTGTAATGTATTTGTTACCATAATTAGGAATATACACTACCATAATTATAGAGTTAGAATTATGGTAGAATAAGATTTTAGGAATAGAATAGGAATATTTTGTATATTGTATATATACATATTCAAGTAATGAAAATAATCAAGGGGATTATTTCTTTCATAGTATCAAGAGACTAGGTTTTACAAAAAAAATTCTCTCCCAAAAATTTTGACAACCTCGGCCGAGTACCCCCCCCCCTCTCAGATTTCTCTTCCGAAAGTAGTCTTCCGCTCTCAAAATCTCTCTTACTTTTCCCAAATTTTCCATCCTACTTTGTTCTTTCAATATGTCTAAGAACAATTATCATCCTGCCCTCATGGTTTCTAACGTCAAGAACAATATCCCTATTGTCCTTGAAATAGAAAACGCCCAATATGCGACGTAGGCGGAGTTGTTTAAAATTCACGCTATCTCCCATCAAGTTATTCATCACAACATTCCTTCCGCTACACCTCTTCCCACGGAGGATCCTCAGTTATGGATTACTCTTGATGCTACCGTTCTCCAATGGATCTATTCCACTATTTCGGTTTTCCTTCTACAGACGATTATTGAGCCGGATACCACGGCTATGGATGCCTGGAATAGATTGCGTGACATATTCCAAGATAACCAACATTCACGTGTTGTCACACTCGAGCAGGAATTCTCTCTAGTTCGAATGGATGAATTTCCAAACGTTTCTGCATATTGAAAGAAACTCAAGGAGTTGACGGATCAACTCCGTAATGTTGGCGCACCGATAACAAATAATGGTCTGGTTCTACAATTGGTTGCCGGCCTTTCGGAGGCCTATAATGGTGTTGGAACTCTCCTTTGTCAAAGCAACCCTCTTCCTGACTACTATCAAGCCCGCTCCATGCTTACTTTGGAAGAAGCCGGTTTGGCTAAAAAGGTGGCTACCGGAGCAAGCCCCGTCGTCATGGTGGCGTCCTCTCCAAGTTCTTCGGGTTTTGTTAATAATTCGGGCCAAAACCATAATCATGGTGGCGACAAAAATAATCGTAAGAATAATAATAAAAACCACGGGGGCAAATGCGGCGGTTCTGGTGGCGGTTTCGGTGGTCAGCAAGCAGGCGGTGGGCCCCATCCAGGGAACAGTAGCCCACTACCCCCTAGTCCCAGCAGTGCGGCCCATGGCAGTGGGGCTGGGGTAGTGGGCCATGGGCCAGCAACCCTTATAATCCAGGCAATTCCAGAAGCCGGTGGGGTGGCCACCAATTCGAGCCCAACAACCAAGCGGTGGCGGCCCACTGGCCAGTGGCCCAGCAGCAGCAGTTCCAGCAGCTACGGCCCAGCTCAGTCACGGTCTGGAATTCTTGGGCCCCGACCTCCGCAAGCCCATCATGCAGCAGGCCCCACTCAGACCGATATCGAGGTCGTGATGCACACGTTGGGGTTGACTCAACCGGACCCAAATTGGTACATGGACACCGGGGCAACTACTCACATGACTTCCGAATCAGGTACTCTCTCATCTTATTCCAATTTGAGCACCCCTCGGGGTATAATTGTTGGTAATGGCAACTCTATTCCAATTCAGGGTTATGGTCAGAAAACGTTATCTCCCTCCAATCCACCCCTTATCTTGAAAAATACTTTACATGCCCCCAAATTGATTAAAAATTTAGTGTCTGTCAGAAAGTTCACCACTGATAATTCGGTTTCAGTTGAATTTGATCCTTTTGGTTTCTCTGTGAAGGATTTCAAGACGGGGAGTCATCTCATGAGGTGTGATAGTAAGGGGGATCTTTATCCTATCATGCCGGTTTCAGTCCATCGAGTCAAGCCTGGCCGTCAGCTTTTGCAGCCATTTTTCCTTCCGTCTGGCATGCCCGCCTAGGTCATCCGGGCTCTTCTATTTTATCAGTTTTAGATAAAAATAGCTTCATTTTTTGTAAGGGTACGAGTCGTACTCAAATTTGTCAATCTTGTTCATTAGGAAAAAGTGTTAAATTGTCATTTGTGGACTCAAATTCTCATACTTCACGGCCTTTTGATATTATCCATAGCGACTTATGGACATCTCTTGTTCTAAGTTCGTTAGGTCATCGATATTATGTTCTATTTTTGGATGATTACTCTAAATTTTTGTGGACGTTTCCAATTGCCAATAAATCTCAAGTGTTTTCTGTCTTCATAAAATTTAGAGCATTCATTAGAACACAATTCGAAAGAGAAATAAAGAATATTCAATGTGATAATGGGAAAGAGTATGACAATAGGGTGTTTCGGGAGTTCTGTGATAATAATGGGATAAATTTTCATTTTTCGTGCCCTCATACATCTTCTCAAAATGGAAAGCCGAACGCAAAATTCATTCCATAAATAACATTACCCGCACTATCTTACTTCATGCTTCCGTACCCCCGTATTTTTGGAATCATGCTCTGCAAATGGCAACATATCTACTTAACATAATTCCGACCAAAGGTCTGACATATTCTTCCTCCCGCCAAATCCTATATAATAAGAACCCTTCTTATTCTCATCTTAGGATTTTTGGGTACTTGTGTTATCCGTTATTCCCATCCACCACAATTAACAAACTTTAGGCTCGGTCTACCCCGTGTGTATTTTTGGGTTATCCGTCTAATCATCCTGGTTATAAATGCTTTGATTTATCCTCCAAGAAAATCATAATTAATCGCCATGTCATTTTTGATGAAACCCAATTTCCTTTTACGAAAGTTCATACTCCCGAGCCTAGGTCGTATAATTTTTTGGATGACCAAATATCCCTGTTTATTATTCGGAATTTTTCGGACATATCCCGCACCCAAAATCCTCCAGCGGGCCCACTGCCCGCTGGACCCACTGTACCGTGCACTGTTCCACTTACTGGATCAGTCCAGCAATTGGGCCAGTCCAACCCAATTCCGGAACTGGTCCAGTTGATGATTCAGGTTACCGATTTGGGCCAGCAGGCCCACTGCCTGCTGGCCAGTCCGTCCCGAGCCCAGAAAATTCCCAAAATTCCCTCAATTCTTCCTCGAGTCATAGACCGGTCACTCATAGTCAACGGGGTATTTTTACACCTAAAAGACATTTTAATTTACATTCTGATGTCTCTAAATCCCCCTTGCCCCGCAATCCTGTGTCCGCATTAAATGACCCTAATTGGAAAATTGCTATGACTGATGAATATAATGCTCTTATTGATAATAAAACGTGGGAGTTGGTGCCCCATCCATATGGTATTAATGTTATCAGGTCTATGTGGATTTTTTCTCATAAGGAGAATTCAGATGGGTCATTTGCTCGACATAAGGCGTGACTTGTGGGTGATGGTAAGACTCAGCAGGTTGGGATAGATTGTGGTGAGACGTTTAGTCCGGTGGTCAAGCCGGCTACTATTCGCATTGTGCTTAGCTTGGCTCTTTCAAAGACTTGGCCTATTCAGCAGTTGGATGTCAAGAATGCTTTCCTACACGGTGACCTCAAAGAAACAGTCTATATGCATCAGCCGTTGGTTTCAGGGATCCTAACCGTCCGCATCATGTCTATTTATTAAAAAAGTCCTTATATGGGCTTAAGCAATCTCCACGGGCCTGGTATACGAGGTTTGCTGACTTTGTTTCGACTATTGGGTTCACTCACAGCAGGTCAGATAATTCTTTATTCATCTACCGCTATGGTTCGTCATTGGCCTACATTCTGTTGTATGTGGATGATATCATCTTGACTGCCTCTTCCGATGCCTTGCGCCAGTCTATCATGGTCATGCTCAGTTCTGAGTTTGCTATGAAAGACTTAGGGCCCTTGAGTTACTTTTTGGGGATTGCGGTCAAACGTCATTCAGGTGGTTTGTTTTTGTCTCAACGAAAGTATGTTGCCGAGATCATAGAGAGGGCTGGGATGTCATCCTGTAAGTCCACTTCCACTCCAGTTGATGCAAAACCCAAGCTTAGTGCCGCGGCAGGTGCACCATACGAGGACCCGACCCGTTATCGCAGTCTTGCAGGTGCCCTCCAGGATCTTACCTTTACCAGACCGGATATTTCGTATGCTGTTCAGCAGGTGTGTTTATTCATGCATTATCCCAGAGTTGAGCACATGAATGCAATCAAATGCATCATTCGATATATTCAGGGGACACTGGACTATGGGTTGCACTTGTATCCTTCATCTACATCTACACTTGTCTCGTACACAGATGCGGATTGGGGTGGTTGTCCGGACACCAGACGATCTACGTCAGGATATTGTATGTTCCTTGGGAAACAACTTGGTCTCTTGATCAGCAAAGCATCAGGCGACTCTATCCCGCTCAAGTGCAGAGGCAGAATATCGAGGGGTAGCTAATGTGGTCTCAGAATCATGTTGGTTACGTAATTTGCTTTTGGAGCTTCATTGCCCCATTTAGAAGGCAACCTTAGTATAGTGTGATAATGTTAGTGCCATCTACCTCTCAGGTAATCCGGTTCAGCACCAACGCACTAAGCATATCGAAATGGACATTCACTTTGTCCGTGAAAAGGTTGCTCGGGGGCAGGTACGCGTATGTCATGTCCCGTCAAGATATCAAGTTGCAGACATCTTTACAAAGGGTCTTCCCTCGGTACTCTTTGAAGATTTTAGGGACAATCTCAGTGTTCGAAGACCGCCCGCTATAATTGCTGGTGTGTGTTAAATAAGGCAATATACACACAATATACATGTGTATATTGCCTTATTAAGCTCTCGGTTTACTGCCCATAATTGGCCGTATTAAGCCCTCGGTTACTGCCCATAATTGGCTCTCCTTATTTGGTAATTGTTAATATTAGACGAGGTAAGAATATTGTATATTAGGAAAATACATGTGTAGTATATTGTAATGTATTTGTTACCATAATTAGGAATATACACTACCATAATTGTAGAGTTAGAATTATGGTAGAATAAGATTTTAGGAATAGAATAGGAATATTTTGTATCTTGTATATATACCTATTCAACTAATGAAAATAATCAAGGGGATTATTTCTTTCAATTTACCTTTAAGCCTCAGCGGCGCGTTCTTATCGCACATACTCCGGATACGAGCCTTTATTTCATCCACCTCGTCTCAATAAAATGTGTTACATCCTCATAAATCTTCGCATATCCTTTAATTATGGACCTAAGATACTTGAAACTTCCTTTATTGGACATGACTTGATCATCGATCTTCACTTCCACCTCCGCCTTCTGCATTACGTTAATGAACTTGCACTCCTGGTATTCTGTTTTAGTCCTGCTTAACCTTGAATATTTAGACTTTAGGGTCTGTAACCAAACCTACAGTCTTATGTTAACTCCAACACATGTCTCGTCAATTAGTATTATATCATCTCCAAATAACATAAACTGTTGCAGCTTCCTTTGAATATATCGTCTCAATTCGTCCATCACTAAGGCAAGAAGAAACGAGCTAAGGGTTGATCCCTGGTACGATCCAATCATGACCTGAAAGTGTTTTGAGTCATCTCTCACTGTTTTAACCCGGGTCTTAGCTCCATCGTACATATTTTAAATTGCCCTCACGTAAGTCATAAGTACGCCTCTAGACTCCAAGCATCACCCATGAACCTCTCTAGGAACTTTATCATACACCTTTTCAAGGTGAAGTCTAAAGTTATATACTTTTGAGTTTTCTTCCAAAAGTTTAGTATTCAATATATATAGTTGCACGAAAGGGAAATTTTAAAATATTAGATAAGTTTTATCATTAGTGTAGTATTTGAAATTACAGGGAGAGTTAGTGTTACAAGATTAAACATAAGGTGTGGCCTTTGAGATTATAATCTTACTTGTTAGGTAGCATTAAATTACTCTTACTTTTTCCTTATGACTAGAAGGATCCAAATTCAATTTCCAGAAGGACCCAAATTAACTCAATGGCAAGAAAACTTCAATGTAAACCATTGTATCATCTTATAAATTGAGGAATTTGCACTCTCATGAAAAAATTGTCAATTTTTCAAAATGGCTTATTACCCTTACACCAAAGTTCAACTTTCATTATTTATTTTATCACTCATCAACATTATGCAGATAACAAATGCTTTCAGTTTAAATCCAAAAGTTACCTTTCGTTTTATCAGCGACCTTCCAAAACATACACCGTTACTCAAAGTTCATGGTCAATCAAAAGATGATGATCTCAGAGGTCGCACACTTAGAGTGGGTAACCAATTTGATTTCTCATTCCATATAAATTTCTGAGCGACTAGTCTTTATCATTGTAGCTTTTCATGGGGTTCAAAGCATAATCATTTTGATGTCTTTAGACCACATAAGAGCTTTTGTGGAGGTCTTAAGATTTTCAAGAATATCTATTGCACTTGATTGATGAAGGATTCTGGTATTTTTTTGGCTCTTGGTCCTAATCCTTCACCTATTGAGTTCTTGGTTATAAAATTAAGGGATGTATTACATTTCTTTGTTAACTTGGAAATATTTGTATCAAGAAGACGTAATTTATTAGTATACTTATGCCTGCATGCACCCGCTAGACATAAGTTCAATTTTGAAGGACAGAAATTAAAGACCAACCCATTTGAAGGACCAAAATCTAATGACCAGCCCATTTGAAGGGAAAGCTGTGCAACTTCTTCCAGGTCATTTGCACTTTTGACTGTATTTGTGTTACTCTTTAACTTTTGCACCTCAAGACAAATAAAATTTTCATGGGGCATGAGTTTATATTTTTGCATCATATATCTCACAAGTTATATCAGATTCTTTATAGAACTTATGCCCCGCTAGACATAAGTTTGACTCTAAAGGGAAAAAATTAAAGACCGACCCATTTGAAGGGAAAACAATGCAATTTCTTCATCAAATTTTGCATGGATTTCCCATTAAACGCAATGTTCTTTAATTTTTTTTGCCCCTCATATTTGTGATTTTTAATTTTTACCTCTGTTGCTTATTTAATAAAAATATCCAGATATGCCTCACTCGGAATAAGTTCTATAATATTTTTATCTTCGGAAATTGAACGTTTGCCTCGCTAGGCACAAATTCTGTAGCAATTAGGTTATGCGGCATAAATTGTGTAGTATTTTTCAGATTATGTTGAGTGTTGAAAGTTTTACCTTTTTCAGCATAACTTGTGGAATGTAATAATACATATGCCGAAGCTAAACGCTAACTATGTCGAGCGAAATCTAAACTTATGTCTTTTTTAAATTATGTTGAATGTTGAAAGCTTTGACTTGTCCGGCATAACTTGTAGGATGTTATGATGCATATGCCGAATCTAAAAGCTAACTATGCCGGCCAAAATATGTAATTATGTCGAGCCAAAAGTGATAAGGGAAAATATTACGGACCACAAATTTGAGGGATAAAAATTAAACACCACCCGAAGATGGGACGTTTCTGCGAAAATCCCTTTCTTCATAAATTTGTTTTATGATTGCTTGTTGGGCCAAGCCTAAGAAGGCCGAAAAGACTAGATTTTGAAAAACTCAAATTTCAGCGAACCCATGAAGGCCCGGCTTGTAAAGCTCAAAACATTTAATTTTGAACATCAGCAGTGAAGATTTACTGATGAGCAATTAGTATTAATAGAACGCGTAGCAGATGATTATGAACAATCATATGAAAGATTAGTAAGATTAAATACACAAATAGTAGAGCAAAATGAATTTATATATATGACAAAATCAGAACTAAGAATGGAAATAGAACACTATGGATGAAAACAAATTAATCTTGCAGCAAGAAAAAAAGGTACAGCTAGAAAGAATAGCAGAAAAACCACTTACATATAATAGAGATATAAACCAACATATTATAAGCTGTAGAATAGGAATAGAAATAATTGAGGAACAGGAAAAACAGTTACTAGAAAATCACATAACAATAAATAAACAGAAAGAAAAGATTATATTCTTAAGAAACTTATCAGCCCTAAGAGAAGAAAGAATTAGGCAGAAAGAAGAAGAAATCGAAAAGATAAAGGAACAAGGATTAGGAGAACAAATAGAAAATGAGAATGAAATAAGGGATTTAAAAGAAATCATAAAAGAACAATACAGATATATTGATTTATTGAAATATGGATAAAGAAAAGGAAGTAGTAACTGACTCAAGAGAAGTTTATTACCAAATGAATACTTATGAGGGAGGAACAAGTCAAGCACTAAGTTTTAAACCCGATACTTACCAAAAGATTCAAGATGAAAAAGAAGAGGTATCTGTAAAAAAGATATTTAAAACAAAATGGTTTGAAAGGAATAAAGAAATAAGATATATTGCACATAAACATGAAAATATAATTGATACTATCAGTACCAATGGAAGAACAAGGATTAATTTAATAAGTGATGAAGTAATAAAAAGAGAGTTATCAAAATTATCAACTAAAGAAGCGAAAAGATACAGAAATATTTACTTTGGAGGAGTAGAATTTACGATTAAAGCTTATTTTCAAAAGAATATTGATACACCTATACAGATCTATGTATTAGATGATAGAATACTAGGAAACCTACAAGATGCACTAATATCAGTAATCAAAGGAAATTTGATATACCAAAAATTGAAATTTACCATACAACCAGACTTTAGCGTATCGTTAAAAGACGAACACAAAGATTTAGCTTTAACACTATACTATAAGTTAGATGGAATATCAATGCCACCAGGAAGTAAAGTAATTAGCATAGAAACAAAGATGATATACGCCTTAACAGGAAATCACCATGTAAAGAAACAACATGAGATGAATATCACAGTACCAAAAATGTATAAAGAGATACTTGAACAAATAGAGCATAAAGAAAATTCTAAAATAACAATACCAGAGGAAATAATCATGGATTTTAAAACCAGAACAATAACACCTTCAAGAAGATTAATACCAAGGATAGAAGGGTCTCGACTGAGTATAACCAGAGAATCGTTAGTAACACAGCAGAATAGTTTACCAACAATACAACCTAGGACTATAGACTTAATAAATATAGATTGTAATAGATTAAAGATTAAAGTTATAATATTTAAAAACATGATAACTATAGATGGAATAGCAGAAATAAATACAGGAGCAATTAAAAGTTTTATACACATAAGTAAAATAAATGAAAACGACTGTAGTATAATAGAACCACAGACTTATAATTACCCTGAAAATGAAAGAGAAATAATAATTACTAAAAGTATAAACTTAAGATTTAAAATTCAAGATTTAGAGTATAAGATAAACATAGGAGTAATAGAATACGAC
Source organism: Anisodus tanguticus (assembly GCA_034509755.1). Lineage (NCBI taxonomy): Eukaryota > Viridiplantae > Streptophyta > Magnoliopsida > Solanales > Solanaceae > Anisodus > Anisodus tanguticus. Next base: position 41,711,478 of record CM067555.1, read on the forward strand.
AGTATTAATGAATTATTATTAGGAAGTGACTTTCTGACTATGATAAACTATAAGATAAATAACAATGGAATTGAAATAAATGATCAAGGAAAAACTCGATTCATAAATAAGATATGAATATACAGCTAAAAATAATAAAGAAAAAACATAAGCTAAAGACTATAAAGACGGCCTTATCAGGAGAAATATATTCCCAACTAAAATACTTAGAGTACAGCGCAAAAGAAATGAAATTAGAGAATGATATAGCACAACTGGAAAAGCAATGTGAAAATTTTAGTAAAATATGGATAGACACGGGAAACGGATGAAAAAAACGAATAAACAATCCTGATTATGAACAATAACGAAAAAATAAATGCTCTACGCTAGACAACACTTCTTCTTTAGTTTGTTCAATAGGTGGTGGGTGATTTGGATTTTTTGGACTTGGAGGTGGTAGTACTTCTATACAATCGTAAATAGTTTCAATAAGTGATTTAGTACCATCTATTTTAATAGTCGGATTTAATACAACACCAATAATATAAATAGTGGGAATAAGAATAAAATATTTTTTTTATTTTGATAAACATTTTTTTAATAGCTGCCATATAAGCTGGTTTTTCCATATATTCACTAAGTAATAAAAATATTAGAGTTATATAAAACAACATAGTTGAAATAGTAGGATAATATATACCGAAAATTCTTTTGTTGCTTGAAAAAAATTCTCTAAAAATACAATAAGTTCGGAAATTTTTACCCAATCGCTATCTACAACCATATCACTGAATTTTGATTATGAGAGTTAAAAAATAATGTTATAGATTTTCTATAGTCATAAGCAACAAGTAGTTGCTCGTATAAAGAATTTCACCTAGTGGGTACTTCTTCTGGAATTTTTCTATAAGGTAGTTGGCAATCGTGACAAGTTTTTTTATATTCTTTTCTTCGTTGTATTCTATTACTTTTAAAAATAAAGTTTATAGCAAATTGTATTTTACTAAGAATGTCTTCAAAAAGTGATAGACCATCCTTTACAATTAAGTTATATATATGGCACGCACATTTTATATGAAAATGATCTGGAAAAGATGGAGTTAAACTATTTTTTAAAATTGTAATAGCGTAATTGTTAGAAGAAGCGTTATCTAATGTAATAGTCATAATTTTATCGGTTATTCCATAATAATGGCACACTTGATAAATATTTTCTGCAATAAAAGTACCAGTGTGCCTATCATCTATATATCTATACGCTAAGATACGTTTTTGCATAGACCATTTATAATCTATCCAATGACATGTTACCGTTAAATAATCATGGTCGTTAGTACTACGACCTATATCAGACGTGATAGATACTTTGCCATTAAAATGATATAATGAATAACGTAAATATTGTTGATATTCATGTGCGAATTTAAATACATCTCTCTTAACAGTTGATCTAGGAAAACCGTTAAAAGCAGGATTATATATATCTCTAATGTAATGAATAAAACCGGGAGATGAACGAAAAGAAAAAGGCAAACCCTCCACAACAACTAATTTTGATATTGCTTCCCTATCTCTATGTTTATTGTATTTAGGGCCTACAAATCCCCCCGTCATAGGGTTAATTTGACCATGTACTTGGTCCGGGACAGGATCAGTATGTGAACATTGTCCTGATGGAGCGGGCGTTTGCGCACCCGGTTTTGAAGCCCGGTATTGGGCGGACCTAACTGGATGAGCCCTTACTACGTGTCTCATTAAACCCCCGTCCCACCGTGACCCTTTCTAGTTTTAAATTTTAAAACATCTTTACAAATTTTACATCTAGCTACTTGATTCTCTACGTCCCTAGAATCCAAATGAATGATCACATTATGTAATGGATGAGACCCCTTGTACTTCCAACATAAAGCTTGTACCTCAAGTTGATAAGTGCTTTGATGGTTTGATGAACCAGGTTTCTCAAAATATACTCCATCATTGTCTTCAACATTGTCCGGATCTTCATTGTTGGTTTGTCCTGACCCTGGATTACCTTATACAACTTAAGTAACTCGATGTTCAACCTTCATTAGAAATAATTGAGGCACCAAGTCTCTGCATGCTTCTTGGATACTCTGCATCATCATCTTACTTAGCTTGACTCATCATATCTATCTTTCCATTTGAAATATAGATAACCTCATCATGAACCTTTGAAAATTCCCATTTTTAGCTTCATCATCTTGCATGTCTTTGTCACCCGAACATTTGACTCATCAAAGATCTTTCGCACACTTTTTCAACACATTGAGTTCTTTTGTTGAAGACCTTGTATGTCTTGTTGTGTAAAGAGTATCTAAGGAAAATACCCTCATCACTTATAGCATCGAACTTTCCCAAAGCATCCTTACCATTGTTGAGAACAAAGCATTTGCACCTAAATGCTCTTAGTTAAGTCAGCTTGGGTTTTCTCCCATTAAGTAGTTCATAGGGAGTTTTCTCAAGTAAGGACCTAATCATGCACCTGTTAATGAAATGACAGGCAGTGTTGGCAGTTTCAACCCAAAAACTATTAAATACACTACTGACTATTTGCATAGTTCTAGCCATATCTTCAAGAATTCTATTTTTCCTTTCCACAACACCATTTTGTTGAGGTGTTCTTGGTGTAGATAAGTCATGACTTATTCCATTCTCAGCACAAAATTTATCAAACTTTGCATTATCAAACAACCTAGTTCCCTAATTTGACTTGAATTTGTTTCACAAAGCAATAAAAACATGAAATGTTTCATCTTTGGTTCTCATAAACAGAGTCCATGTAAATCTGAAGTAGTCGTCAACAATAACAAATATGTACTTCTTTCATCCTCTACTTAGAATCCTCATTGGTCCACAAAGATTTATATGAAGAGCATGTCTATTTTGGACTGCTTCACTTGACTTGTTCCCTCATGAGCGGTTTGGAGAGCTTCCCGAGTTCCTTTACGTTAGACAAGCTAAAATACGCTTGTATTCTTCGGTCCAATGCCACGGACAAGGATTTTCTTTGTTTTGAAGTTCTTCTCCATGGACTTTCTATTAGCATCATCATACAACTTCCTTTACTTTGGAGTTGTTGGGACACCAGCCACATTTGTATTCATAGGAACATGAGAACTATCACAAATGATGTTCCACAACTAATAATCCTCACCCATAATAAAGTCATGCATTCTTATCTTCCACCATCCATAATACTTTTCATTGAATCTTGGTAGTTTTGTGGTAGATTGTCCTTCTTCTAGGTTTGGGGGAGTATCCTTGAGAAAGATCCTTTCTAGGCATTAACATTTTAGAAAGAACTCAATTTGATACCAATTGATTTAATACACGAGTCCACCAAAAAAGTGCAAGAGAATCGAGTTCTCTAACTGTTCCCTTAACTAAAGCGAAGTAAATAACACAAGATATTTACGTGGAAATCACCTTGCTGGGGAGTAAAACCATGACCTACCATAGTAGAGTTTTTCCAAAACTTCACTAAAACCGAGCATTGTTCGATTACACCCTCTTGCGACCTAGGAATTAAACTCTTAATCCCTCCCCCTTACAATAACTCTATTGCAAGACCTCTATAATACTTCTACTGCAAATACACACTTTGACTAACTCTAGCCAAGTGTACAACTCAAAGACTTGAGAAAAACAGACCCACAATTCTTAAAAGAAGCGCATGTTAACAAGTTCAAGAACAAAAGAAAAAGATTCAACAAACCTAGGACTTCAAACATCTTCAGTGGTAAGAGAACCGGTCCTTCTATTGTTGCAACTTTGGTCTTGATATGAGCACTGCTGATCTCGGTGGCTTCCAGGTGAATATGAGAGCAATTTGGATTTGCAAGATTAGGTTTTTCACTCCTAACATGTATATATATGAGGAATGAGAAAAGTGCCAAAACCTTAATCCTTGGACCAATGTTCAAGCTGCAGCAACTCTGCTGCTGTGTTGCGATATTGCCACTATGTCAGCAACTTTACAGCTGTAGAGTTGACTTGCATATCGACAAAATTGATTTCTCTAAAAACTTAACTGTTTTCTCGTACATATTTGTAAAATCATCAAAGCATACATTATCAATCTTCATCGCTATTAATTAACAACTATTAGTTGATGAAAAAGATCGACAACACATTCAATTGAGACAAGACAATACACAATGATAAAACCGATGGAACTTAAGTATTGCATATTTCAACAATTATTTAACTAGCTATAGAGACAAATGGCAGAAGTCTCGCATAATTGAAAATCTAGGTACAGTGATATAAGTCAAGATCATCATCGGATTGGAAGGATTGAAAAAATCATCTTAGCATAAAGTGAAGAAAAAGATAATGCTATGTTTGATTAGAGAGGGATTAGAAGGATAAAAAGTAATAATTCCTAAATGTTTGGTGGGTTGAATAAGGAAAATATTTTTCGCATAATTATATTTAATGTTTGATTTATGATATTAAATAATATTTATATTAAGTTATGTGAAATATAATATAAATGACACTGAATAAAGGGAAGAAAAATGCAAGACTTAGGGTGTGTTTAGTATGAAGAAAAATGTTTTCCATAGTTTTCTTATTTATATTTTAGTGTTTCCGTAGTAATTTTTTTTTGTCCCAAGATCATTTAAATAGAGTTTAAGTTTATACAATGTTAATGTAAACGATTTTGGATCTTTCGGGTAAGAACGCCAATGACGTTCGGGTAAAAAATCGTGTTTTGAGATCTTTTTTAATCGGGTCTAAAATTGGGTATAAGACATGGGTTGGAATCAGGAAATACCCCAAATGTGTCCCGTCCTGAATTTTTATCTCCGCTAAAATAAAATCTTTAAAAAATGACCTTAACGTGAAAAAATTCGTTGGAAAGTATTTTTGTTGCCCATCAGGCAGAACTTGTGGTCAATTGAGCAGTTCACTGTCTCGAAATATCCTAAACTCCTGCCTTATATGCAGGAGCTAGAAGTTATGCCTTATGGGCAAGAAAAGCTTTCCTCTGTTGCCCATCGGACAAAAGTTTTAATTCTTGCCTATAAGACATGACTTTGATCAATTAAGCAGGTTCATTATACTAATTTATGTCCACAACTTATGCCCGATAGGCAATGAAAGTTTTGCCTAGTAAATTTTCTAAAACGGAGGCTACTTTTACAAGAATTTGTTAAGCGAGGCCTAAAAATCAAGACCACCAATTATGAAGGCCATTTGTGAAATATAGATTTGATGAGTTAAATATGTTGTTTTATTAAAAAAATAAAATTTTAATATGACATTGAATGTCAATTAAAAGAGAAGAATGCTTTTGTGGTCTGTAATATTTTTTGACGAAAATAGTGATAATTGAGAAATATTATAATCTTTAAAAAAGAATATAATTTTAATAGGCAATTTTCAAAATATGACTCCATATAGAAAATTAACTCTGATTCTGTGTCACATGGTGTATGATTTGTTTGTGCAAAGATTGCTTTAATTTGAGAATGATAAGATGAAATTTTGAGATTATCTTTAAACTAGGTTTAGTACCTTGAAAAGATTTCTGCCAAAATTGATTTAAATTAATTGTCGGGTCGCTAATTGAATGCCTAGATCCACGAACAATAATAGGTAGATATTAGGATCCATCAAGCGTCAGGCAAATATTGGCGCATAAAAATACTTTTTTCGATTAAAAATGTGATTATGCTTTTTTGTTTTTGTTTGAAATGTGTAAAAAGAAATCAAGATTGTGATTACGCATCTTGTCCAAATTCTTTTAAATCATCAAAGTTCATTAGTTTATTAAAAATGAGTAGATAATGCATTAGGTACGATTACACTTCTAAGCCAATGTATGCCTAGATCAAGTGCGGCTACACATCTAGGTTGAAACTAGGCAAGCATAGGCAAATAATCACAGTATTATCCAAATAATTGATTTTAGCCAAATATATCAATTTTAGCAACTATACAAGAAGCTTCTTTTTGGTTATGGGTTCAATAAAGTGATTTGAAACTCCAAAACTCAACTTCAAGTAGCGACTTTTAATAAATAAATAATCACTTTTTAAAGTTGTCACTTTAATTGAAAACCCTTTTAAACGCTCTTAAGTGGGTTAAAAAAATGGGTGTGATTGATGGCTACTTGCTGGGGATAACCAGAATTCGATCTTTGAGATATTGACTCGTATTTGACTTTTATTATTTTAGATATATTGTGTTTGTTGGGCTGTGTAATTAACTGATTGTCAATTTCACACAAGAAGTTTGTTGGAATCGGATGCCCAGATAATACACATGTGTTAAATTAAAGTGCCTACTTGGTTACTAAAAAAGCTTATCAGATTGTCAGTTAGGTTCAAGTTTATATGTCTATCTGTGTATTTTTCCAATTTAATATGATTAAGATATAATAGCAATTAGCAAGTTGTTGTTTATAAAAAAAAAAATGCATCCAATGAAAGATGGTGCAGAGTGCAGGGTAAGATGTACGCACATACCTATTTCTATCTTTGTGGGGTTGAGAGGTTGTTCTAGATAGACCCTCGGTTCAAAAGAAAAGAAAAGAATTTGAAGCAAGGTATCAAAAAAAAATATGACAGCCCGATAGCAAGGTACAAAACAAATGAAACAACATATAATACTATGCATTGAAAAAAAAAAAAACTATGTTGTTACTAACTAACTAGTACTTATAAGGAGACATCGGATACCTACTAACCTTCTAGCCTAATCCTCGACCTCCACACCTTACTATCTAAGGTCATGTCCTCAGTGAAAAATTGTGTCATGTTCTATATAATCACCTCCCTCCAATTCTTCTATAACCTACCTCTATCTCTCCTAACTTCTGTTATGGTCAACCTCTCACACCTCTTACTGGCGCATCCACGTACCTCATCTTCACATGCCCAAATCATCTCAGTCTCGCTTCTCTCATATTGTCCTCCATGGGGCAACTTCCTCCTTGCCCCATATAACTTCGTTCCTAATCATATCTCTCCTAGTATGCACACACATCCATCTACGCATCCTCATCTCTGCTATATTTGTCTTCTAAACATGATCATTCTTGACTTATCAGCACTCTGCCCCATATAACAATGTCAGTCTAACCACTATTTTGTAAAATTTATGTTAAATAAGGCAATATACACACAATATACATGTGTATATTGCCTTATTAAGCTCTCGGTTTACTGCCCATAATTGGCCGTATTAAGCCCTCGGTTACTGCCCATAATTGGCTCTCCTTATTTGGTAATTGTTAATATTAGACAAGGTAAAAATATTGTATATTAGGAAAATACATGTGTAGTATATTGTAATGTATTTGTTACCATAATTAGGAATATACACTACCATAATTGTAGAGTTAGAATTATGGTAGAATAAGATTTTAGGAATAGAATAGGAATATTTTGTATCTTGTATATATACATATTCAAGTAATGAAAATAATCAAGGGGATTATTTCTTTCAAAGTATCAAGAGACTAGGTTTTACAAAAAAAATTCTCTCCCAAAAATTTTGACAACCTCGGCCGAGTACCCCCCCCCCCTCTCGGATTTCTCTTCCGAAAGTAGTCTTCCGCTCTCAAAATCTCTCTTACTTTTCCCAAATTTTCCCTCCTACTTTGTTCTTTCAATATGTCTAAGAACAATTATCATCCTGCCCTCATGGTTTCTAACGTCAAGAACAGTATCCCTATTGTCCTTGAAATGGAAAACGTCCAATATGCGACGTGGGCGGAGTTGTTTAAAATTCACGCTATCTCCCATCAAGTTATTCATCACAACATTCCTCCCGCTACACCTCTTCCCACGGAGGATCCTTAGTTATGGATTACTCTTGATGCTACCGTTCTCCAATGGATCTATTCCACTATTTCGGTTTTCCTTCTACAGACGATTATTGAGCCGGATACCACGGCTATGGATGCCTGGAATAGATTGTGTGACATATTCCAAGATAACCAACATTCACGTGTTGTCACCCTCGAGCAGGAATTCTCTCTAGTTCGAATGGATGAATTTCCAAACGTTTCTGCATATGGAAAGAAACTCAAGGAGTTGACGGATCAACTCCGTAATGTTGGCGCACCGATAACAATTAATCGTCTGGTTCTACAATTGGTTGCCGGCCTTTCGGAGGCCTATAATGGTGTTGGAACTCTCCTTTGTCAAAGCAACCCTCTTCCTGACTACTATCAAACCCGCTCCATGCTTACTTTGGAAGAAGCCGATTTGGCTAAAAAGGTGGCTACCGGAGCAAGCCCCGTCGTCATGGATTTTAAATAATCATGGATTTTAAAACCAGAACAATAACACCTTCAAGAAGATTAATACCAAGGATAGAAGGGTCTCGACTGAGTATAACCAGAGAATCGTTAGTAACACAGCAGAATAGTTTACCAACAATACAACCTAGGACTATAGACTTAATAAATATAGATTGTAATAGATTAAAGATTAAAGTTATAATATTTAAAAACATGATAACTATAGATGGAATAGCAGAAATAAATACAGGAGCAATTAAAAGTTTTATACACATAAGTAAAATAAACGAAAACGACTGTAGTATAATAGAACCACAGACTTATAATTACCCTGAAAATGAAAGAGAAATAATAATTACTAAAAGTATAAACTTAAGATTTAAAATTCAAGATTTAGAGTATAAGATAAACATAGGAGTAATAGAATACGACAGTATTAATGAATTATTATTAGGAAGTGACTTTCTGACTATAATAAACTATAAGATAAATAACAATGGAATTGAAATAAACGATCAAGGAAAAACTCGATTCATAAATAAGATATGAATATACAGCTAAAAATAATAAAGAAAAAACAGAAGCTAAAGACTATAAAGATGGCCTTATCAGGAGAAATATATTCCCAACTAAAATACTTAGAGTACAACGCAAAAGAAATGAAATTAGAGAATGATATAGCACAACTGGAAAAGCAATGTGAAAAGTTTAGTAAAATATGGATAGACACGGGAAACGAGATGGAAAAAATGAATAAACAATCCACGATTATGAACAATAACGAAAAAATAAATGCGTTATGGGAAGAGATCATATTAAAAGAAAAAATGAAAAATATATTATCACTAATGGATGAAGTAAAAGATAATCAGAATAAAACTCAACAAATGATTAGAGAAGAATTGACTAACCTATGGAACGTATCCGAAATACCAACGTTTAAATTAATATTGGAAAAACTGAATATGTTATTAGAAGAAAAAAGCAAAGGAAAACAAAAAGAACCCAATGAAGAAGCCAGTACGAGTAAAGAAACAACTGCAGCAAAGACGACTACTCATAAACCAGAGATAGTACCAATAGATGCATGGAGAAGAAGTAAAATAACTGTAATGGTAGATATAAGCAAAATAAAACCAAAGTTACCAAAAGATGTAATAGACACTTTAGGCGGACTAACGAAACTAAATAAAGAAGGAAAATTCTAATGGAACTGGAGCGATCACATTCTTAAGAACTCATGGAAAACAGATTATAGAAAAAGAAAGATATAAATACGAACCTATGAGATCAAAACCAGTAAAAGTAGAAACCCTAAAAGAAAAAACATCTGTAAAAGAAGAAGAAAAAAAAACTTACGAATGTCTAAAGATAGATCAACAGGAACAACATATAAGTGAATTAAGAGCAGAAAATCTAAAGTTAAAATCAAATGATAATGCAGAATGGTACGACAAATATAAAATATATAAAAGAAAGCATAAAGATACAAAAACAATGTTGAAAGAAACTAAGATAGAACTAAGGGAAACTAAGTAAGAGTTAAAACAAGAAATATTAGAACTTAAAGAAGAAATACACATCCTAACAGAACAATTAAAAAGATTAAAAGGAAAAAAGAAGGTAAAAAAGGTAAGATTAAGCGATGAAATTACCTCAAGTAGCGGACATCTTGATGAAGAAAATACCGAAGCGGGTAAATCGGGAATTACAAGTAGTAGAATTCATAGAAGAAGAAAATTAGAAGATACCGAGATAGTAAAAGAAAATAACCAAATAATAGAAGCTTTGAAAAAGGTAAAAAGAGTAAACGCGATAATAGAGGATGAACCGGATAGCGACATAGAAGACGAATATAATGGACAAATAAAAACTGAGTTTGAATCAGAAAATATAATCAATGAAGATGCGAGATGACTATCCTGAAGAAGATTTAGTAGACCCCAATCTAGAAGTAATAACTAGAAGGAATACAAGATTGCCAGACCATATACCTGTAGGGCAACAGGCTGAATTTAAAGAATTTGTAGGATCAATGACCCAAGGAGTAAATTACAATGGATACTTTTTAGATTTAGACAATGTTTATGATGAACAAGAAGTAGAAAGAAGAATAACAGACTGGAATTTAGGAATGTATATAGCATTGATGAATAGTACACAAACGAGAAAACCTAGATTACATATATGATTTAATATCAAAAACTCTAATTGGAAAAAAAGCGACATCTTTGGATAGAATCAATAGCATATCAGCTAAGAGGAGAAGTATTAAGTTATGCAACAGATTGGAAATCAATGTTAATGATATTTGACTTATTATTAAAAAGAGAATTCCTAGGAGAAAAATGGTTAGTGGCTAGGGAAAATGTACTAATTTGAAAGAAAAAGCGAGATTATCATGAACCTGAATAACATGAAATGTTGTAAGATAAACAAACTACCAGAATATACGATTAGCTTTAGCAAATTCTTTTACGAAGCTAGATTCTTACCAGAAGAAGGAGTAATTTATCAACAACTATACTATGATCATTTACCTGTACCATACAATATCGAAATATCTAAAGAATATGTCCAACTAGAACCTAAAGAGAATACTTTAGGAGAAAGAATAAGAGTACTTAGAGCATATCTAATGAAAAAATGTGAAGAATACAGATTACAACAAAAGATTAAAAAAGACAAAAAGATAGGATTAAAAGAAATATGTGGATTTACTGAAAGGAGATTAATATTTGGATGCGATGATAATAGAAAAGAGAAGAAGTATAAAAAACACAAGAAACATAGAAGACACGAAGATAAATATAATCGCAAATATAAGAAATATAAATATAAGAAAAAACCTTATTACAAATCTTATAAGAAAAAGAGGTTTAGAAGATATAAGAATAATCCAGATACAAGGAATAAATTTAGATACAAAAGAAAATTTAGGAAAAGAAGAAATGTAAACCCTATAGAAGCAGATAAAACTAAAGAAGAAAAGGTTAAAGAATGTAAATGTTGGAATTGTAACGAAAAAGGACACTATGCAAACAAGTGCCCAATGTTAAAGAAAAAGGGAGTAAATTATATAAATACCGAAAAATTTATAATGAGTTTACAACAGATTAAAGAAGATAATAATAAATGGTATGATTATAAATATTTTTATGTTAGTGGCGACGAAGAATCGAACAACAAAACGTAAATTATATCAACCAAGCATTCGAGAAAGTGAATTTAGTTCGAATAAAAATGAATACTTTAGAAAGACGAGAAAAGAGTACGATAAGAGAAAGAAATTTGGATATAATGCGAAGAATATACTCGACGCAAGGCGATTATAACTTCAAGAGTTAATGAAACAGGAAGCATGTATTATAATGATAAGTACAAAAAGATTCCCAATAGATTATCAAAGATAAGAGAAGAAATGAATAAAATACATTGGAAACAAATGGAAATAGCAAGGCTCATAGAAGAAGCAATGAGAAATGAAGAAACTAGAGAAGAAATACGAGAATACGAACATGATGAAGAACTCAACAGAAGATTAGATAATCCTGACTAAAATGATAGCAATCCATATTGAAGCTCATATAGAATACAAACCGAATAAAATGATAAAACAAAAGATATTTATTGATAGTGGAGCAGATATATGTTTATCTAGAAAAGATGTTTTAGAATCCCACAGATGGAAAAGATCAAAGATACATAGAGCAAAGGTATCAGGATTCAACGAACAATCTAAAGAGTTAGATATAATAGCAGAAAATATGAGAATTGTATTAGGAAAAACTATCTTCAAGATACCAATAGTATATCAGCTAGAGAATATGAAACAACAAGTTTTATTAGGAAATAACTTCCTAGATTACTTTAAAACCCAAGTGATTAATAAAAGTACATTTTGTTTACAATCCCCCTGTAACAAATGGATTATACTGAAAAGAATACTACCAGTAAATACAATAAGATTATGTACTATAAAAATGGAAAGAAATAACAATCTAGAACTATTAAAAGGAAAATATCTAGGCATGTTAAAAGGAAATTTTGGAGAAAATCCAATGCAGCTATGGGAAAAGGAAAAGATTTATGGAGAAATAAAATTAATAGATCCAAATGATACTGTTAGAACAAAGCCTATAAGGTATAGCCCAACAGATCAAAAGGAATTTCAAGTACAGATTAAAGAGTTACTAGAAATGAAAGTGATAAGAGAGAGTAAAAGTCCTCATAGTAGCCCAGCCTTTTTGGTAAGAAAACATAACGAACTAAAATGAGGAAAAGCCAGAATGGTAGTTGACTACAGAGAATTGAATAAAAAGACTATTTTTGATGGATATTTTTTACCCTATAAAAGAAACCTTATCAACATGCTAGGACACAAAAAATGGTTTAGCAAATTCGACTGCAAAAGCGGATTTTGGCAGATTAAGCTAACAAATGAATCTAGAACTTTAACAGCATTCAGTGGCCCTCAAGGACACTATGAATGGAATGTGTTACCTATGGGATTAAAGAATCCACCACAGATATTTCAAAGAAGAATGGATCAAGTGTTTAGAAAGCTTGCAGACTATTGTATCATATATGTGGATGATATATTAGTTTATAGCAACAGTTTAGAAGATCATATCAAACATATCGAGCAATTCATCAAAACGATTAATGAACATGGAATACTTTTGTCCGAAAAGAAATCTGAAATATTCAAGAATAGTATTGAATTTTTAGGATATATTGTGGACAACGAAGGAATACAGTTACAAGAACATGTTGTAACAAAGATTAAAAACTTTAAAGAAAAATTAGAGAATAAAATAGAAGTGCATCGTTTCTCGGAGTAGTAAACTATGCGCGAGATCACATAAAAGATTTACCATATCTGAGGAAACCATTGCAGGACTTGATTAAAAAAGATGTAACCTTCGAATGGAAGGAAGAGCATACCATGGCGATTAATAAGATTAAAGAAAAGGTAAAATCATTACCAAAACACAGAGTACCTATAGAACAAGATCAATTGGAACTTTTTACAGATGCTAGCGACATAGGATGGGGAGCCGTTCTAATAGCATATGATAAAGAAGATATTGATAAAGAAAAAAGATTAATTTGTGGATACGGAGGTGGAACCTGGAAACCTAATGAAAGAAATTATCACATCAATGAAAAGGAATTATTGGCAGTAAAATTTGGAATTAAAAGATTTCATTATCATTTACTACCGGTAAAATTCATTGTTAGAACTGATAATACTCAGGTAAAAGCCTTTATCACAAACAAAATAGATCCTTTACCAGAATTGAATAGAAGAAGAAATTGGCAATCATTCTTTTATTGCTATGATTTCATTGTAAAAAATATATCTGGAACTAAGAATATTTTAGCTGATTTTCTTAGCAGGTATCACAATGATGACTATGCAAAAAGAGATTAGAGCCAAGAAGATTAACAATGATTATCTGATTAATTATGATATTTTATGCAACATCAAGCTGAGGAAATATCTCAATAATATCGATTAATGTTTAGGATTAACTATGATATTTTATGCAGTGACAAAGTGAGGAAATATCTCAAGATTAACTACAACGATCAATATGAAAAATCATCCTTCATTCAACCAAATCAGAATATTGAATAGAGACAAGCTTCAATACATTATTGAAAGGAATATCATTTATGGAAAGCTAAGTCTAGCCTGGAAAGAATTACTCTATTACGACGAAATGAAGCCATCTGAATTACTAGATAATCAAGGCAACATAATCGTCAGACAAGTAATAGTGAATAAAATGGTTAGCATTTATCGGACTATTGATTATAATAAATATCTAATAGATGGAAAGGAAACTAGTATACGAGTTGTTGATTGGTTACTCAAAGACTACCCATCACATTATTAGGTAATTAATATGAAAGAAATCAAAATACATTTTGATTATATCCTGATCCTTTTGAATAAGGAGGGAAAAACTGATTATTTTGCATGTACAATGTAAAGGCTTAAAAAGAGGCCTTACGGCCCAAAATGAATATGGCTTAACAGCCCAAAAGATTATCAAAAGGAATCATGTGGATTTATCCATTTGAAACCTAGAAAAGAGGCTTATGGCCCAAACAGATTATGGCCCAACATAGTATTTTATACTACAGTAAAGCCCAAAAGAATATCAGTCAGGGAATGTAGTTTACTGCATAACCCATAAAAGAGGTCCTAAGGACCCAAAAGATTATGGCCTTATGGACCAAACCAGATTAGGAGCCTTACGGCCCAAAAAGATTACTATGACAGGGAACGTGTAGTTTTACTACGTGTAACCCATAAAAGAGATCCTATGGATCCAAAAATATTAACTACTGGTAACCCAGAAAAGAGGTCATAACAGACCCAAAAGAATATGGCCCAATGTAGTTTAAACTACAGAAAACCCAAAAGAGGCCTTAGTGCCCAAAATCAGATTATGGCCTAGCGGCCCAAAAACGATTATTGAGTCACAATTGATTAACAAAAATCAACCGGACAGCTGGAAAGTATTAAATAGGAAAGCAGCCCGACAAGAATATGATAGCAGCCATGACAGAATGGACAGCTGACAGATTAGCCGAATAAAGACAATAGCTTTACGGAAAGTAGTGGACAAGGCACTGCAGCCTTTATCACTTTTTGGAAAGAAGAACAGAAGACGACAAAACAACTTTGCGGAAAGTAGCAGACAAGGCACTGTACCCACTGTAGCCTTTATGACTTTTTGGAAAAGTAGTTTGTCTAGGACTATTTGATTACTGTTTACTTTACGACTTTTGAAAAGTAATACTGTTTACTTTAAAAAAGTGAAGAATAGTGAATAGCCGAGGTTATCTATATAAGGAGCCTCTTGTAAAGACGAAGATTCATTCGATCTTAAATTCGGAAATATACGCAACCTTTACACAACCAAAAAAATCTCTCAAATGTTCAGCTAAACACACCTTAGTCTATAATCAATTATCAACTAAGAAACATCAGAACTATAATTGATTATCAATATTAGAACACCATAAGGACCAGAGTAAAATATACTTTGATTATTTATGATTAAGAACCATATTAGTTTAAGCACAACATCTTTCAGACGGCGATCAGAGGATATCCGTAACTGACTCCCGGCTCCAAGGCGACATAGTACCCGCAATGCAAGGATGCGAAGGGGAAGGACAGCCATAAGAGGGTAGAGGCTACTTCGGTGATCTGAAAACTTGATTAAAAGGTATGTGCTCGAACTATGTGTTTCTAATTATAAACTTGATAAGTATGATTACTCTATTGTTATGTTGTTTGGATACTGATAGTAGATTATATTACGATGTTTTGAATGCTGATAAGAGATTATAGACGCTTTATTAAAAAATGAAATCGACCTTGAGATTATTAACCCGATTATTACATGCTTATAACCTGATTAACTCTGAAAAACGATTAAGCAACCAGATTACCGTCTATGTTCTAGCCTTTAGGGGTATATAGATGATGAAAAGATCCGCAGGACAGCCCGTCCCAGAAATTTATTTACCAGGGTACGCATCAGCGTCCGGATCGTCTCAGTTCCAGCAGCCCACAGGGCGTACACTGGAGACCCAACGACTGGTACCTATCAGTTTGCGATCAAATCACCCTTCCCACTTCAGGGAATTAAGAGGTGGATGTGTCATACGGAGAGTCACGGGTCGGGTCAGATCCCGAGCGAGATGCTCTGGCCTCTTTATACGCTCTGATACCAATTTCTGGACGGGCTGTCCTGCGGATATTTTCATCATCTATATACCCCTATAGGCTAGAACATAGACGGTAATCTGGTTGCTTAATCATTTTTCAGAGTTAATCAGGTTATAAGCATGTAATAATCGGGTTAATAATCTCAAGGTCGATTTCATTTTTTAATAAAGCGTCTATAATCTCTTATCAGCATTCAAAACATCGTAATATAATCTACTATCAGTATCCAAACAACATAACAATAGAGTAATCATACTTATCAAGTTTATAATTTGAAACACATAGTTCGAACACATACCTTTTAATCAGGTTTTCAGATCACCGAAGTAGCCTCTACCCTCCTATGGCTTTCCTTCCCCTTCGCATCCTTGCATTGCGGGTACTATGTCGCCTTGGAGCCGGGAGTCAGTTACGGATATCCTCTGATCGCCGTCTGAAAGATGTTGTGCTTAAACTAATATGGTTCTTAATCATAAATAATCAAAGTATATTTTACTCTGGTTCTTATGGTGTTCTAATATTGATAATCAATTATAGTTCTGATGTTTCTTAGTTGATAATTGATTATAGACTAAGGTGTGTTTAGCTGAACATTTGAGAGATTTTTTTGGTTGTGTAAAGGTTGCGTATATTTCCGAATTTAAGATCGAATGAATCTTCGTCTTTACAAGAGGCTCCTTATATAGATAACCTCGGCTATTCACTATTCTTCACTTTTTTAAAGTAAACAGTATTACTTTTCAAAAGTCGTAAAGTAAACAGTAATCAAATAGTCCTAGACAAACTACTTTTCCAAAACTCATAAAGGCTACAGTGGGTACAGTGCCTTGTCTGCTACTTTCCGTAAAAGTTGTTGTCTTTATTCGGCTAATTCTTCCAAGCTGTCCATTCTGTCATGGCTTGTCATATTCTTGTCGGGCTGCTTTCCTGTGTGATACTTTCCAGCTGTCCGGTTGACTCAATAATCATTTTTGGGCCGTGAGGCCATAATCTGATTTTGGGCACTAAGGCCTCTTTTGTTTTGGGCTTTCTGTAGTTTAAACTACATTGGGCCATATTCTTTTGGGTCTGTTATGACCTCTTTTCTGGGTTACCAGCAGTTATTCTTTTTGGGCCATGAGGCTCCTAATCTGGTTTGGGCCATAAGGCCATAATCTTTTGGGTCCGTAGGACCTCTTTTATGGGTTATGCAGTAAACTACATTCCCTGACTGATATTCTTTTGGGCTTTATCGTAGTATAAAACACTATGTTGGGCCATACTCCGTTTGGGCCATAAGCCTCTTTTATAGGTTTTAAATGGATAAATCCACATGATTCCTTTTGATAATCTTTTGGGCTGTTAAGCCATATTCTTTTTGGTCGTAAGGCCTCCTTTGTAGGCCTCTACATTGTACCTGCAAAAGTAATAAGTTTTCCCTCCTTACTCAAAAGGATCAGGACTTTGTTCTTTTTTAATGCTTACAGTAGACGATGATGCCGTCTTTGTTCTAATCACTGGTCGTTTCCTTTGTTCAGCCATACTCTTGTAATGTCGGATAGTCTCCTCAGCATGGGTATGCTTTAGATTAGTAATCTTGTCTAATAAAAGGGTTAATTCGGTAGTCTCCTTCACTTCGATATCATTGTCGTAGTAAAGGGTTATAATTTCCTCGACATCTCCTCCTTTGGAAGATCCTATTACGGATGCTTTCCGGTTTCTAATCATGTCCTCTATTCGGTCTTTAGAGTTATTAATCCAAATGCTCTCTTAGTACTCATCCAGTCTTGGAATTTCTCCAATGTACGAGAGAATTTTCTGGTTTAAATTCTTGTCTTCCCCGTTGATGGTGCTATTCCTTCCTGTTTTAAAATTTTGACATATAATAATCGGCTTACCTTTCAGATCTGTTGATGCGTCCAAGATCTGTATTCCGTAAATCCCTTTGCCAAAGGATTCCATCATCAATTCTGTTGATCGGGTAATAATCTGTGGTAGTTTGGTCAGGTTATTCATTTTATCATCGGTAACAATTTTGTCAATAAATCCGTATGTAAATAATCTCTCAACAATGTTTGAATTTGCTCGTTCGCTGCAGATAAACCTGGGATATTTACTTAGTTTTGCACTGCGTAAAATATCAGGGTTAGTCTTGTAATCATAAAATTTATTGATCTTCTCATAAGCGGTAATCACTTCAGGTCTGAACTTCAAAGTGTCTGCCATGGATACCACTGAAGAAGTTGAAGGTATTGCTGGTGACATAGTTGCAAGTTTAGACGAGAATGGTACAAAGGTTTTTTGTTTTACTGGTGGCATTGTAATCGGTTTTTTTCTGTGAGGTTTCTTTTTGCAATATTTTGAATTTAGTAAAATCTTGTATAGCTTCTGCTAATTTGTTGATGGTTTGGGTATTCTCCTGTAATTTGGTAATCAATATTTCATTTTTCCTGATAATCTCTTGCATAGCTTTTGCTATATATTCTTCGAAGTCTTCGTTGTTAATTGACATTATATCAGCTAAGAAAATCAGCTAAAACATTCTTAGTTCCAGATATGTTTTTAACAATAAAATCATAACAACAGAAGAACGATTGTCATTTTCTTCTTTTATTTAATTCTGGTAAAGGATCTATTTTATTAGTGATGAAAGCCTTTACCTGTGTATTATCAGTTCTAACAATGAACTTTACTGGTAGTAAATGGTAGTGAAATCTTTTAATTCCAAATTTTACCGCCAATAACTCTTTTTCATTTATATGATAATTCTTTTCGTTGGGTTTCCAAGTTCCACCTCCATATCCACAAATTAACATTTTCTCTTTATCTACATCTTCTTTATCGTATGCTATTAGAACGGCTCCCCATCCTATGTCGCTAGCATCTGTAAAAAGTTTCAATTGATCTTGTTCTGTAGGTACTCTGTGTTTTGGTAATGATTTTACCTTTTCTTTAATCTTGTTAATCGCCATGGTATGCTCTTCCTTCCATTCGAAGGTTACATCTTTTTTAATCAAGTCCTGCAATGGTTTCCTCAGATATGGTAAATCTTTTATGTGATCTGCGGCATAGTTTACTACTTCGAGAAACTGCTGCACTTCTCTTTTATTCTGTAATTTTTCTTTAAAGTTTTTAATCTTTGTTACAACATGTTCTTGTAACTGTATTCCTTCGTTGTCCACAATGTATCCTAAAAATTCAATACTATTCTTGAATATTTCAGATTTCTTTTCGGACAGAAGTATTCCATGTTCATTAATCTTTTTGATGAATTGCTCGATATGTTTGATATGATCTTCTAAACTGTTGTTATAAACTAATATATCATCTACATATATGATACAAAAGTCTGCAAGCTTTCTAAACACTTGATCCATTCTTCTTTGAAATATCTGTGGTGGATTCTTTAATCCCATAGGTAACACATTCCATTCATAGTGTCCTTGGGGGGAACTGAATGCTGTTAAAGTTCTAGATTCATTTGTTAGCTTAATCTGCCAAATTCCGCTTTTGCAGTCGAATTTGCTAAACCATTTTTTGTTTCCTAGCCTGTTGATAAGGTTTCTTTTATAGGGTAAAAAGTATCCATCAAAAATAGTCTTTTTATTCAATTCTCTGTAGTCAATTACCATTCTGGCTTTTCCTCATTTTAGTTCGTTATGTTTTCTTACCAAAAAGGTTGGGCTACTATGAGGACTTTTACTCTCTCTTATCACTTTCATTTCTAGTAACTCTTTAATCTGTACTTCAAATTCCTTTTGATCTGTTGGGCTATACCTTATAGGCTTTGTTCTAACAGTATCATTTGGATCTATTAATTTTATTTCTCCATAAATCTTTTCCTTTTCCCATAGCTGCATTGGATTTTCTCCAAAATTTCCTTTTAACATGCCTAGATATTTTCCTTTTAATAGTTCTAGATTGTTATTTCTTTCCATTTTTATAGTACATAATCTTATGGTATTTACTGGTAGTATTCTTTTCAGTATAATCCATTTGTTACAGGGGGATTGTAAACAAAATGTACTTTTATTAATCACTTGGGTTTTAAAGTAATCTAGAAAGTTATTTCCTAATAAAACTTGTTGTTTCATATTTTCTAGCTGATATACTATTGGTATCTTGAAAATAGTTTTTCCTAATACAATTCTCATATTTTCTGCTATTATATCCAACTCTTTAGATTGTTCGTTGAATCCTGATACCTTTGCTCTATGTATCTTTGATCTTTTCCATGTGTGGGATTCTAAAATATCTTTTCTAGCTAAACATATATCTGCTCCTCTATCAATAAATATCTTTTGTTTTATCATTTTATTCGGTTTGTATTCTATATGAGCTTCAATATGCATTGCTACCATTTTAGTCAGGATTATCTAATCGTCTGTTGAGTTCTTCATCCTGTTCGTATTCTCGTATTTCTTCTCTAGTTTCTTCATTTCTCATTGCTTCTTCTATGAGCCTTGCTATTTCCATTTATTTCCAATGTATTTTATTCATTTCTTCTCTTATCTTTGATAATCTATTGGTAATCTTTTTGTACCTATCATTATAATACATGCTTCCTGTTTCATTAACTGCTGAAGTTATAATCAGTTTGCGTCAAGTATATTCTTCGCATTGTATCCAGTATTCTCTTTTTCTTATCAGTTTTGTAATAAGGTTTTTTCTTATATTTGCGATTATATTTATCTTCGTTTCTTCTATGTTTCTTGTGTTTTTTATACTTCTTCTCCTTTCTATTATCATCGCATCCAAATATTAATCTCCTTTCAGTAAATCCACATATTTCTTTTAATCCTATCTTTTTGTCTTTTTTAATCTTTTGTCGTAATCGTATTCTTCACATTTTCTCATTAGATATGCTCTAAGTACTCTTATTCTTTCTCCTAAAGTATTCTCTTTAGGTTCTAGTTGGACATATTCTTTAGATATTTCGATATTGTATGGTACAGGTAAATGATCATAGTATAGTTGTTGATAAATTACTCCTTCTTCTGGTAAGAATCTAGCTTCGTAAAAGAATTTGCTAAAGCTAATCGTATATTCTGGTAATTTGTTTATCTTACAACATTTCATGTTGTTCAGGTTCATGATAATCTCAGTTTTTCTTTCAGCTAGTACATTTTCCCTAGCCACTAACCATTTTTCTCCTAGGAATTCTCTTTTTAATAATAAGTCAAATATCATTAACATTGATTTTTTAACAAAAAAAAAAAATACGCTTCTCAAAATAAGTTGTTTTTGAAAATCTGACCAAACAAGCTTCTTCTTTGTTTCAACCAAACCATTGAAATCCTATTTTAGTGCCATGTTAGCCCTTCCATCATCCAGTGTTAGTGACGTCTTAAAGAATACTAGTTCTGCACTTGCGTTACACGTATATGCCGAGCCATATAGTATACGATTTTACCAAATATATTTATATAGTTCAAGTACCATCTTTGTGGGCAACTGTAAATCATATTATTGGCAGGTATAATGCCTAAAGCATTAATGTTACATACTTCTCGTTAGAAGACACATCTGGTACATATAAAAAGTCTTTAAATCTTTGATAAGGCTCAAAAATAAATTAACTAATTTTAAAGAATATTATCGTTGTATCTCAAAATTGTTATAACAACTTTCAAGTATAAATTTAACTCATTCAAATAAAGTACTTTATATATATCATTTTCATAATTTCAAGAATATTTTCAAGTACTATAGTAAATCTAATCCATGTTCTTACCGCCTTAAAGATAATTTTCAACATTTTTCCAGCCTTGTTACTAATTTGTATATTAATGAACCAATTTTATTTGGTATAAGAGATAATTATCATAATAGCCTTAGTGATTCTTAATCACAATAAGCATGAAGACACAACATATCATGAGGTCATGACCATCTACCCTAACATTCATACAAAAAAGATTTCATAAATTAGCATAGATAGAAAATTAAAATAAGTAAAAGAAATAGAATCTGATTTTATTTCCACTATTATATTGATTCACCTTTGAAGTATGATATGTGGCCTCCTTAGCTCGGACATTAAACCAGCATGTCAAAAAATGTTTTAATGTAGGATATGCTCCCTTAATTTGCACTGAGCAACTAAAGAGATTGTAATGCCTATCAAATATGATTACATTCAAATATCGTTGAATTTCGTTCACTTCGTGACTTTTGTTCGGATCCAATATATTGTGTGCGGGTTCATCATGAGAACCCAGTAATATTTTCTCAAACACTCTATATATATATATATAAAATTATGAATTCAATGATTATCGTATATGCATTAACTTGAAGTTATTGTATGAATAAACTTCAAACTCCTAGATCTCGTAGGTCATATGGTCCAAATGATTAAATTTTAATTCTATTCCCATAATATAATTCTCCCTCAAGAAATTAAAGTTTCACTATAATATTTTCTACCATAAACTCAATAGAGAAGAAAAGAGAATGAAAGAATAGGCATCGTGAATACTTAAAGAGAATGGCTTTGGCAGAAAGGCTACGAAAATTGCTCAAATCCTTCGTATATTTTTATGCTATCTGCTTATAAGTTTCTTTAGAGAACATGCGTAAACAACTTTGAAAGTTTATTTTTTCTTGACTCTTGCAAGAAATATTCATTAGATTTGTATTGCAAAATGACATTATTGTAAAGGCATGTCATTGCATAATAGGCGTAAGTCAAAGGTTGCATTGCAAATTCAAAAAGAAGGTAGATAACAAATTAGAACAACACAACCTTTTAAGAATAGACACTTCTAAATATATCAGTTTTCTTCTCTCTTTTTTCTAAAATATTATTGTTAATATTATATTATTAATAACACTTATATAAGTAGGGTGTTTAATTATTTGAAGGGTTTTTAGGTATTTTAACTTTTTGAGATTCTCACTTTTATAATAACTAATTTCTCGGTACATGCGTTTTACTTGTATACAATCATGTAGTATACATGTTTGTAAAATAATATTAATATTACTAATATTATTAAAATAAAATTTTGCGAAATTGTACATGAAATTAATATGAATCGTTATATCATGATTTCTTTATTAAGATCAAGATGATTGAATATTATTTGAATCCACATAAATGGACAATCAAACAGTAATATATTATAAATATTCATCTAAAATAACAATGCTTAACTTAAAATAAAAAAAATAAAAGAAAATGGAGGAGATCAAACCAACCTGTTCTATGTACGTTCCCATAGAATTTAGAAGGGAGAGGCCTAGGGGCTAGTTTACCAACCTCTTGATGTTTAAAGTTAAAAACCCTCGAACAAGGCTGCTTTTCTTTCTTCGGTCAAACAAGAGACCGTTTACTTATAACTTGATGGTAGCGGTAGTAATATGCCTCTTATTTGTGTGGTTAGTTTATGATTTCTCCATTAATAAAGAAACTAATATAGAACCTAAGAATCCTAATTTAGAAGAGATGAAACTTATGGTGTCTGAAGAAATTCATTCAATTGATTTATTTCATCCCAAATATATAATATATATATACAAGTCTATAATATCAATCTATGGCTATGAATATGGAAGACTATCTTAGTAATTAGCTAATCATCTTATCCTACATAATTACACAATATTCTCCTTAATGATTGTACATGATTGAGATGATGAAGGATAATTAGGAAGATATGATCCTAAACATCTTTAACATACCCCCGCAGTCTTAGCTGGAGGTGCTCCGATGCTGAGATTGTCCATGAAATCATCAAACAGTATGTGCGGAAGCCCTTTTGTGAAAATTTCTGCAATCTGATAACGGGATGGAACATGTAGAACCCGGACTTGTCCACGTGCAACCTTTTTCACGGATAAACAATATATCCATTTCTATGTGTTTTGTGCGCTGATGCTGGACAGGGTTACCTGATAAGTATATTGCGCTCACATTATCACATAGAATTTAGAAGGGAGAGGCCTAGGGGCTAGTTTACCAACCTCTTGATGTTTAAAGTTAAAAACCCTCAAACAAGGCTGCTTTTCTTTCTTCGGTCAAACAAGAGACCGTTTAAGAGGAAACAATTGGGGGCAACTTTTCTTAGAAAATCGAAGGGATGCTTTTGTTCGTAGGCATTTGTTTTTTCTTAAATTTTATTATATAAAATATTTAATTTAACTTTCTAGTTAGGGAGTTCATGCTTTTAATATAGTATAGTATAGATAGATATATAAAGATTAATTACATTTTCATCTAGCCAGAATAATGCCTTCTAATTTATTCCGACCAATGTTTTTCAAACCTTAATAGAGGTAAAGGAACTACATGTAAAATGACTAATCCTAACTGAAAATCACCATTACTTATTACTTGATGGTAGCGGTAATAATATGCCTCTTATTTGTGTGGTTAGTTTATGATTTCTCCATTAATA
The DNA here is from genome assembly GCA_034509755.1 of Anisodus tanguticus. Lineage (NCBI taxonomy): Eukaryota > Viridiplantae > Streptophyta > Magnoliopsida > Solanales > Solanaceae > Anisodus > Anisodus tanguticus. Next base: position 41,735,875 of record CM067555.1, read on the forward strand.
AAGAAACTAATATAGAACCTAAGAATCCTAATTTAGAAGAGATGAAACTTATGGTGTCTGAAGGAATTCATTCCATTGATTTATTTCATCCCAAATATATAATATATATACAAGTCTATAATATCAATCTATGGCTATGAATATGGAAGACTATCTTAGTAATTAGCTAATCATCTTATCCTACATAATTACACAATATTCTCCTTAATGATTGTACATGATTGAGATGATGAAGGATAATTAGGAAGATATGATCCTAAACATCTTTAACATACCCCCGCAGTCTTAGCTGGAGGTGCTCCGATGCTGAGACTGTCCATGAAATCATCAAACAGTATGCGCGGAAGCCCTTTTGTGAAAATTTCTGCAATCTGATAACGGGATGGAACATGTAGAACCCAGACTTGTCCACGTGCAACCTTTTTCACGGACAAACAAGATATTCATTTCTATGTGTTTTGTGGGCTGATGCTGGACAGGGTTACCTGATAAGTATATTGCGCTCACAGTATCACAATAAACGACGGTTGCTTTTGCAATCGGACAATGTAGTTCTAACAGAAGATTTCGGAGCCAACACAATTCAGAGACCACATTTGCTACCCCTCGGTATTCTGCCTCAACACTTGACCGAGATAGTGTCGGCTGTCATTTGACGACCAGGAGATGAGGTTATCTCCTAAGAACTCACAATAGCTAGACGTGGAGCGACATGTATCTGGGCAGCCACCCCAATCATCATCTGTATACGAGGTAATGCTAGTGATGGTGGACTTATACAGATGCAGCCCAAACTCAAGAGTACTCTTAATATACCGCAAAAATCATTTCAGAGCTCACATACGTGCTTCCTTCGGATCATGCATATGTAAACAAATTTGCTGAACCGCGTAGGAGATATCAAGTCTCGTGAAGGTGAGATACTGTAACGCCCCTGCAAGGCTGCGGTAATGGGTAGGGTTACTATATGGGGAGTCGGCCGTGTTATTCAATTTTACCTTTGTATCAACCGGTGTATGTGAAGGTTTGCACGATGACATGCCGAACTTTTTCTATAATCTCCTCGGTGTATTTCTTTTGAGTGAGAAAAAGACCATCTGCATGTTGAGTAACTGCTATGCCCAAAAAATAGTTTAAAGGGCCTAAATCCTTCATAGCAAATTCCGAAGCAATGAAGGACATAATCGACTGGCGAAGTGAGGCAAATGATGCTGTGAGAATAATGTCATCCACATATAGAAGAAGATATGCCATGACATGTCCTTTCTTATAAATGAACAATGACTGATAAGACTTGCTGTGGGAGAACCCTAACGTTGATACGAACCCTGCAAACCTATTGTACCATGCCCTGGATGCCTGTTTCAAACCATATAGAGATTTTTTCAACAAGCAAACATAAACTAGATAGGTAGGATCTCGGAAACCCAACGGCTGGTGCATGCACACTGTTTCCTGTAGGTGACCATGTAAAAATGCATTTTTGACGTCCAATTGATGTATGGTCCATGATTTGGATAACGCCAGACTCAGAACATTCCTGATAGTAGCCGGTTTGACTATCGGACTGAATGTTTCACCGCAATCCACGCCAACCTGTTGTGACCTGCATCACCTACAAGACGAGCCTTATGTCACGCAAAAGAACCATAAGAATTCTTTTTATGAGAAAAAACCCACATAGATCGTATGATGTTCACATTAGATGGATGGGGCACTAATTCCCACGTCTTATTTTTAATAAGAGCATCAATTTCATCTAGCACGACAGCTTTCCAATTCGGGTCGGATAGGACTGCTTTGGGATTTTTTGGTAGTGGAGATGGTTGGACCGAAGTATTTAGGTTAAAATATTGTTTAAGGTGAAATTTTTTGTGCATGGCACGTGTTTCAATATTGCGATGTGTGGCTTGGACAGTTGGCTGGGTCACGGGTTGTATGGGTGATGGAATAGGCCGAGTGGGGGAAGTGGGATTGGGCCGAATAGATGGTTGTGTTACTGGTCCTGGCGGACTTCTTGGAGAAGGCCGTTGGGCTGGGGATTTTGACCTTGAACTGGACTGGGCTGAAGAATGGGTAGTGGGCGCCCATTCTCGGTCTGTCCTAGTGTCGTGGAGTTGTTGGGCCTGCAGTGGTTGGACTAGCCTAGCCGACACACTTTCGGTTGTTGTATTTAAATGGTTGTTTAAAATGCGATGTAGTCCTACATAAATAAATTCATATGACGGTGGGGATGACACTTGAGATGCATTAAACAAAAACGTGGACTCATCGAACACAACATGACGAGATAAGATAATTCTCCCCTTAGACATATCGTAACACTTGTAACCCCGATGATTTAGTGGATATCCCAAAAAAACACAAGGAGTGAACCGGGGTTGGAGTTTGTTTATGGTTGTGGATGGGAACAAGGGATAACATAAACACTCGAAAACCCTTAAATGGTTGTATGAGGGAATGTGATGGTACAAAATTTGGGTGAGTGATTTATTGGATAGTAACTTGGTGGGAAGAATGTTCAAAAGGTAGGTGGCCATTTGAAGAGCATGATGCCAAAAAGATGATGATGTGGACGAGTGTGAAAGTAGTGTATGAATCATATTATTGATTGTTCGGATTTTTCGTTTGGCTTTTCCATTTTGTGGAGAGGTATATGGACATGAGAGACGTAATGACACCCCATTTTGTTGACAAAATTCGGTGAAAGTGTTGTTTATGAATTCTCTCCCATTATCACATTGAAAATATTTTTTGGATCTCTCAAATTGTGTTTGGATGAAAATATTAAATTATTTGAAAATAGCGGGGACTTGTGATTTTTTTCCAATGTGAAATGTCCATAAAAAATTTGTTAATCATCCAAGATAAGCATATAATACTTATGATCCACCGAACTTAAAACCGGGGACGTCCACACATCACAATGCATAATATCAAATGGCTTAAGAGTTTGTGTAGTAGATAAGGAAAAAGGAAATTTGACATGCTTCCCAAAAACACAAGAATGGCAAACATGTGAGTCCACATTACGGTTACAAGTAATAAAATTATGTCTTTTCAGGTAGTCCAACACCGGTGCACCCGGGTGATCCAAACAGTTATGCCATAAATCAGGGGGAAAAGCAGCAAAGGCCAATGGAGAGTTGACTTTTTTGTTGGTGGATCAGTGATAGGATACAAATCCCCTAGTGTTATTACATCTCATTAGTGGCTTCCCCGTCTGAAAATTCTTCACAGAAAATCCAAACGAATTAAAATTCACAGAAACATTGTAATCAGTGGTATAACAACGCATAGATACCAAATTTTTAATAAGTTTGGGAGCGTGAAGGACATTTCTAAAATGTAGGGGTGGGTGGAGGGTGGTAGATTTGTTTGTCCAATACCACAAATCGGAATTTCTGTACGCTAGCCTTACCCCCTACCTTAGGAGGTAGAGAGGTTGTTTCTGGTAATGGCAATCAAACTAAAGTTAAATTAATCAAAGTATGCAAAGAATGTGAGTTCAAATAGCCCTATCATTGAGTCCTTTATACAGAGAAGAGAACGTATCAATTTTAGAGGAAACCAAGATGAGGATTCTAAATAAACAAAGATAAAGAGACTAGGGAACAAGGTACTAGTGAATTGTAGTAGAACAAGCATAGGAAAAGTTCATGTTATGCTACAGAACAAGCTAAATATGTGGCACAGATGCTAGAAAAAAGTTTTCAAGTTGAGCCTAGTAACAGCCTAACAGGAGAGTGTTATACGGTTATCTTAGTTTACAAGATTGCAAAGAAATCTACACCCACCACCCACCACCAACCCAAAAAAAGGGAAGAAAGACTAGAATTGCAAATGGTCAGCCTGCGTGCAGCTAAAGGATTTAAATTGCAAGCACATTTTTATCCAGTAAAATAAGATGTGCAGATGATTACGATGGTTAACCGAGTGGCTTATGCTTGTGTATCAGTGATGATAATTGTGTTTTTAATGACTCTGGGAGAAAAGGTATATTAGACCACAATTTGCAAAGTTCGCAACGAGAGAAGAAATGATGAAATACATAATGTGGAAATTACCCTGCTATCTCTGTCCCCATTCCCCTCAACATCTGATAATATATGACTAGGTATCACAAATATTGAGTACTACCAAGGGACACACAAGATGTTGCCATTTAGTTTTCACAGTTCACAATGTATTAGTGTTTGACCCAACTTAGACTTGAGGATAAATTTGTGAACTTCTTTCTGAAGTGGATACACTGAGGAAGCAAAATAAACAAAAAGCCATCAGTCTGAAAATGCAGAGACCATATAATAGACCACGACTGTTCTTACTTCAAACTTCACGTCTTCTCCTGCAGGAGTGTCTTATCCCAACTCCTTAACTAGCCAACTAAACCTGTATAAGAGCATATTCCCACACATTCTATTATTGATGTTGATCTTAATGTATGCCAAATTTTCTGGAAACTGAATGTCCATTTGATTTCCTAAATTACAGGCATCTAGATATTTGTGAGCCTGATGCAGGAGAGAGCACCTCATACAGGATTCCGAGGATCTAGAAAAGCGGCAGTTAACATGCTTAGATGCTTTTATTGTGGGAGAGGATTATCTTCATGCCCAGCGCAACTTAAAGTTTGTGATCACTCTTTTTTTTCCGATGAAGTAAAGTTTGTGATCACTCTTTGAACATATCATGCACATTAGCAAAAGCTTATAGGATTCCACACATTACTATATATGTTCATGATATTTCTTCGGTTAACCAGTTTCATCATTTTGCCTACTTAAATTAATTGCTATGTAAGTCATTTCAAAACACAATCTATGCCAAAAACTAGTTATTAGCAACTTAATCTCTAGAATATTCAACTAAGACAATAATCTAAAAAAAAATCACATACAGGCATTGCAACAGAGAATTTAACATCAAATTTCAGTTGCACCCCACCCCACCCCACCCCACTATCTTATAGGTAAACAAATTATAGAAAAGATCAAACTATGCCTTTGGATAGGGAAAAGAATCATTACCTTCTTAGTAATGAGCTCACATTGTGTATCTTTACCAGAAGCAGGAGCTCCCGATATCATTATCCTCAAAGGTTCTTACTTTTTTGCACACCCCACAACCTAACACTCAGCCCTACACAAAATTATACCAAAAAAAAAAAACAATCAATCAATCAACTATGCCATAATGAATCAACTACATCTCAAAGTAAACATCTTCAATACATATTTATATAAAAATTCAACCTGTTACTGTGCACCCACTAATTAAAAATTCTAAATTTAACTTAAAAATCAAAAGGGTATCAAAAGAATTGCAAGACGTACCAAGAAACTGGGACTATTCGTTAATGGGATTTTCCGGCATTGAGTTTGGAGAAGGGTATGATTTGGATGAAGTGAAGATGATTTAGAAAATGGTAAGTGGGAAGTAATTGGAAGCTGAAGAGAAGAAGATATTGATGATGAGGAAGGCTTGTTTGGCTTTGAAGAGACCGATGTGAAGCTCAGTGTGCAGCACGAAGCCATGGCACTACTGCACTGTGTAATTTGTATAGACATTTGGGACTAATTTTTTACATATTTAAATTTGAAGTAAAATTTTTAAGTTTTTTGTGTCATTTTCAAATTTCTTCAATATAAGAAAAAGTACAGCAAAGTTGAATTTCAAACCAAAAAACACAATCTCAATGGTAGAAAATTCACAAAAGAAAGAAAGACATTTGTGGCCATTATCTACTTCATTCATGGTATGTTGGGTTGGGTTAATGAAACATTGAAACCTAACATAAAGCTAGCTCTTTGTGCATCTAGTTAGGAACAAGTTTGGCTCGTGGATTCTTTCTTGTGCTAAGAATTATCACTCTTCTATTATCATTTGGACAAGTTAAAAAAAATACTTGTTGGTCCTTTGTGTTTGTTAAATCAAATCATACATTTTTTGCATTCGAGAGTGCAAATAAAATTAATTATATTCAATTCTAGTTTAGCCAGATTTTATTTTTTATGAATATCTAAAATGTGATAACTTGCAATTTCTTCCTATAAGAACTAAGAAGAAAGGTTGAAGTTATAACATAACAAGCACCAGTGGTCTAGTGGTAGAATAGTACCCTGCCACGGTACAGACCCGGGTTCGATTCCCGGCTGGTGCAAACAGAGTGCTGTGATGATAAACTGCGCAATGGGTGAGATTTGGGTCTCTACCAAGTCTGATATCAGATGATAAAAAATGTCGCATCTGAGCCTCTAATTTTTTTAAAAAGCTCAATGTAAAACTTTTCTAAAAATGAGATTATGGAGTTCATACTAAAAACAAAGCAAATAGGCAATGCTAAAAAAAAAAAGACTATGATCATTTATTTTCAATAATAATTATTTTGTAGGTGTACATTTTCTTTTTAAATGTAACCACCAAGGATTATAGCAAAGCAATAAATTTGTTTGCTGAAGAACAAGAATAGAAGGACATACTGACATACAAAAATGAAATATCGAGTTCTTTCTCTACCCATACTCTTTATACCTCTCTTCCTTGCTATATTACCCATTGTTTGTTCTTACTCCTTATTGTTCTTACATCATGCTTTATAATTATGTCTTGTATTGTTGTTTAAAGGATGAAGAGTTTTTTTATAGATAAGACCCTCACCTTCCTTATTAAAGGTGCTTTAACACCAAATAATGCTTCTTAACATATTATATATGACAACTATAATAGAATTTAGTAGGCGTTTGGCCATACATTTTAAATATTTTTCACTTTATTTGAAATTTATAGAGTTGGAGTTGAAGATAGAATTGTATCTGATTATACTTTTTGCAAACAATATTTGGAATAATGTTCATGCTTGAATGTACTTAAATATAACTTCAAAAGTGAAAAGTGAAAAGTGAAATTGGAAAACATGTTATAAGCTTTGATATACAACTTCAAGTTGGACATAAAAATTTTAACAATCAAATAATGATTTTCAAATAAAGTAAAAAATTATTCTGAAAAATAAATAAATATATTTTATGGTCAAATGGGTCCTTAGATGCTTTCATTGCTAACAATAGCTAAACTACTATTTATTTATATTTAATGGAGGTTTGAATTTGACTAATTAAGACCTCAAATTATTAAGTACATTTATTATAATTATAATCATTTAGGGTATGTTTCGGAAAATATTTTATTGAAAAAATAAAATTAGTGGCTATCTTACTTATTTTTTTTATGTTTGGTAAATAAGTAAAAAATATTTTTTCAAAAGTATTTTTATACAATCTAAAAAAACACTATGAGGGCGGATGGAGAGTGAGAGTGTGGGAGTAGTGGGGATGGGGGCTATTGGGGTGGCAGTGGAGGGTGGGATGTGTTAAAGGGTGGTAGGAGTGAATTTGTTTTCTCTACTTTCATTAGATAATTCATTTTTTTCTCATTTTTAAGATTTATTTTTATAAAATATAATTTTACAAAAATATTGAACAACAAAACAATAAAAAACTAAAAAACATATTTCAGAAAATGATTTCTTTCATACCAAGAACACCCTTAAATTGTCTCTGAATTATATATGAATCATTCATATCTTAAATATATTTTTAATATTATCAAGAAGCTATGCAATTAAATAATTTTAAGGAAGATGATATTTCATTACTATTATGTCCATAACCATCATAAGTTATCACTGTACAATACAAATCCTTAACCGTCGCGTTGCCGATCACCATCGTCCATCGACATCATTAGCCATCACCAATATTGTCTCCACCATCAACCCCCAACATCACTACTAACAATCATCGCCAACCATCAATATCATTAGCCACTGTCGCTAGACATTACCAAAACAACCTCCACCATAATAACTATCATCATTATCAACCATAACTAGCCATCATCACCAACCATTACCATCAGCCACTACCACCCGCTATTACAACCAATCACCTTGACCATCATAACTATCACCACCACTAATATCATCATCAACCATCACCAGTGAGCTACTAACATAAACGACCCCCACCATCAGGGCGAATTCGGGATTTTAAAACGACGGGGGCACCATCAAAGGAAGATGCACGTTAGTCGAAGCATCAATTTTAAATCATGGGTCCGTCTCTAATCATAATGTCATGCAACACCGCATCATTTAAAATTTTTGTTAAACATCCATAGAACCGATGTAAAATAAATATAAATGATCAGATGACATAATTGTTTAGAGCTCGCTCACTGATTTGGTGGTTTGGTCTCAAGTTATACACGTTAGGTTCCCCGTTCGAAACCTTCCAGCAACACGTTTTAATTTATTTTTTAACTGTTAGCTTAAAAAAATATTGTAGTGCGGAGTCGAACTTGGGTTGCGCGCCTACGCTCAAGTAGCCAAGGGCACGCTGACCGAATTCAACAGATAGTTTGAGGGGTATATATGACACTCCTAATTCTTCAAAATATATACATATATATATATATATATATAGATTTTTTTCTGAAATTAACGAGACACATATCTCCCACCCCACCATGTAGGTCCACCCCTGCCCACCATCACAATCGCCAATTCCTACAACTTCTATCGTGTAATTATTGCCAAATATCAACACTAACACCAACACCTTTACCGTACAACCTAATATATTTTATGAATATCTTATTAAAAATTTAATTCTTTTATAAAGATAAATTTGGATATTGGGACAACAAATAGTCCCAAGCATTTAGTATTTAAATGTAAATGCAATACCTCATACTATTAAGATTTATATTTAAATTTAAATATATTAATATTTAAAAATTATAAGCGGACCTAAACACTTGCTTCCCCGCAAGTCCTTAGTTAGTTAAGAATACCATAATAATAATAATAATAATAATAATAATAATAATAATAATAATAATAATAATAATAATAATAATAATAATATAATATATGTCTATTTTATATACGGAGTTGAACAATTTTTTGGAAGAATTAAGCCCAATGGCCATTCAGTGATCTAGTACACCAGATTTGGCCCAATTATTAACTTATTACTTGGTTTAGTCATTCGGTGATCTAATATTACTAGTTTAACCCAAACGTGTAGCCCTATTGACAAATTCTATAATGTATGGCCGAGAGCTAACTTTCTGAGTGGAATAGTCAAAAGAGAAGACAGGTTAGCCTAAGAAAAATCATCACATTGGAACGCCATAATATCAATTACCCTTTCTGAATACGGGCACCTATAGATGTCCTCGATTGACCAGGAAATCGATTAGGAATAATAGCAACATCGTTAAAACTGTAAGGAAATAGACATGTATTGTAGTTGATTATGATCAGGAAGATGTCTTTTTACCATCACTAAAATGGAGGGATAATAATCCCAACGCTATACATGGTTATAAAGAATATATATATACTCCAATTTTAGTTGATTTCGTGTGTTTATACATGATTATACAAAGCTTATATATAGAGTGCATGTACTGTTTATATATAGCTATACAAAACATATACATTATCTATACACCGATTGTAAAGAATGGATCTTCGGTTTAACTCAACCTCAAAAGTTAGATTGTAGGGTGAGGATTGTTCAAGTCCATATAAGGAGTCCATGTTCCCATTCCATATCTGATGTGGGACTCTTAACTCTCCCCCACACGCCGTGGATAATATAATTTGGGGACCCAACATCGGTGAACAAAGAATTGGAATGAGTCTGGCTCTGATACCATGTAAAGAATGGATCTTGGGCCTAACTCAACCTCAAAAGCAACCCCAAAAGCTAGCTTGTAGGGTGAGGATTGTTCAAGTTCATATATTTCAATTGCATATATAGTCTAAAAATTAATTGTAACTATCAAATGTGTACAAAGTACTCTTAATATAAAGAAGTTATTACAAGTTAATTTGGAAAGTAAGAGGGTAAATATTAGAAATGTAAGTTGAAAACTCCATTAATGAAGATTAATAGAAGTTTGAAGAAGCAGTTAGCTAGGAGACATGTAAGACGGAAGAGAGAGTTCATAGAGAAAGAGAGAAGAGAGTCAGTTATAGAGAGAGAAATATTACATGATTGTTATTTCACAATAATAACTCATTGTCAATAATACATTGACTACTATCTATTTATACACACATCAACCACTAACTAACTAGAGTTAGTTAACCAAAACTACCTAACCAAATAGGTATTAAGCTAACCACGTATCTTGTATTCTACACCTCTTAACACTTCCCCTCAAGCTCATGGTTGAAACAAGTCTACAACTCCAAGCTTGTTTAGCAAATGTTGATGTTGTACTCTGCGTAGTCCTTTGGTAAGCAAGTCTGCAAGATACTCTTTTGTGTGAACATACTTAGTCTTTAACATTCCTTGGCATAACCCTTCTCTAACAAAATGACAATCAATGTCAATGTGTTTGATTCTCTCATGAAAGATTATATTAACACCTATTTGAATAGTTGCTTTGCTGTCACATATCATCTTAGCAGGAAACTCTATTTTTACACCAAGTTCTTTGAGCAGACCAATTAGCCAAGTTACCTCTGCTGCACATGTTTCCATTCTTCTAAATTCTACCTCTACCGAGATTTTAGATACAGTCTCCTGCTTATTTGACTTCCAAGACACAAGAACTCCACCAAATTTAAATAAATAGTCTGTAACTGATCTCCTAGTCTCCAAACATGCTCCCCAATCTGAGTCACAATAGACTACTAGCAAGTTAATGTTTTCTGCAGGCATCAATAACCCTAGGCTTGGTGCTTCTTTGACATATCTCACCACCCTGAGTGCATCTTTCATATGAGACACTTTAGGACAATGCATATACTGACTTAGTACCTGTATTGAGAATAAAAGATCAGGCCTATAACAATCTTCCCATAAGTCTTTGGTAGCTATTGGGATCTTATAAAACTGGATCATTTTTTGTCTTGTTAATCTTGTGGTCTTGTATACACTTATCATATTCAACAGTAGTCAGCTGTTTATTTAGCTCAAGAGGTGTTGCAGCTGTCATAGATCCCCCTAGCCCAGACTCAGCTATCAACTCTAGAGCATATTTTCTCTGAGACAACACAATTCTTTTACTTGATCTTGCACATTCAATTTAAAGAAAAAACTTCAACTCACTCAAATCTTTCATCTTGAATTTTTTCTGTAGATCTTGTCTAGTTGTAGACAACTGCTGAGGATTTTTTCCAGTGATCAGTAAGTCATCAACATAGACTAGAATAATCACCACATCTGAACCAGTATTCTTTGTAAGCAATGAATAGTCACAATGACTCTGTTTGAACCCTAGGAAAATGTTTTTCATAGTTTTCTTAATTATATTTTAGTGTTTTCCGTAGCAATTTGTTTTTTTCCCAAGATCATTTAAATATAGAGTTTAAGTTTATACAATGTTAATGTAAATGATTTTGGATCTTTCGGGTAAGAACGCCAATGACGCTCGGGTAAAAAATCGTGTTTTGAGATCTTTTTTAATCAGATCTAAAATTGGGTATAAGACATGGGTTGGATTCAAGAAATACCCCAAATGTGTCCTGTCCTGAATTTTTATCTCCGCTAAAATAAAATCTTTAAAAAATGACCTTAACGTGAAAAAATTTGTTGGAAAGTATTTTTGTTGCCCATCAGGCAGAACTTATGGTCAATTGAGCAAGCATCGTCTCGAAATATCCTAAACTCCTGCCTTATATGCAGGAGCTAGAAGTTATGCCTTATGGGCAAGAAAAGCTTCCCTCTGTTGCCCATCGGACAAAAGTTCTAATTCTTGCCTATAAGACATGACTTTGATCAATTAAGCAGGTTCATTAAACTAATTTATGTCCACAACTTATGCCCGATAGGCAATGAATGTTTTTCCTAGTGAATTTTCTAAAACGGAGGCTACTTTTAAAGAATTTGTTAAGCGAGGCCTAAAAATCAAGACCACCTATTATGAAGGCCATTTGTGAAATATAGATTTGATGAGTTAAATATGTTGTTTTATTAAAAAAATAAAATTTTAATATGACATTGAATGTCAATTAAAAGAGAAGAATGCTTTTGTGGTCTGTAATATTTTTTGACGAAAATAGTGATAATTGAGAAATATTATAATCTTAAAAATAGAATATAATTTTAATAGGCAATTTTCAAAATATGACTCCATATAGAAAATTAACTCTGATTCTTTGTCACATGGTGTTTGATTTGTTTGTGCAAAGATTGCTTTAATTTGAGAATGATAAGATGAAATTTTGAGATTATCTTTAAACTGGGTTTAGTACCTTGAAAAGATTTCTGCCAAAATTGATTTAGATTAATTGTCGGTTGGCTAATAGAATGCCTAGACCCACGAACAATAATAGGTAGATATTAGGATCCGTCAAGCGTTTTACGCTTTTTTGTTTTTGTTTGAAATGTGTAAAAAGAAATCAAGAATGTGATTACGCATCTTGTCCAAATTCTTTTAAATCATCAAAGTTCATTAGTTTATTAAAAATGAGTAGATAATGCATTAGGTACGAATTACACTTCTAAGCCAATGTATGCCAAGATCAAGTGCGGCTACACATCTAGGTTGAAACTAGGCAAGCATAGGCAAATAATCACAGTATTATCCAAATAATTGATTTTAGCCAAGTATATCAATTTTAGCAACTATACTAGAAGCTTCCTTTTGGTTATGGGTTCAATAAAGTGATTTGAAACTCCAAAACTCAACTTCAAGTAGCGACTTTTAATAAATAAATAATCACTTTTCAAAGTTGTCACTTTAATTGAGTACCCTTTTAAACGCTCTTAAGTGGGTTAAAAAAATGGGGATAACCAGAATTCGATCTTTGAGATATTGACTCGTACTTGACTTTTATTATTTTAGATATATTGTGTTTGTTGGGCTGTGTAATTAACTGATTGTCAATTTCACACAAGAAGTTTGTTGGAATCGGATGCCCAGATAATACACATGTGTTAAATTAAAGTGCCTACTTGGTTACTAGAAAAGCTTATCAGATTGTCAGTTAGGTTCAAGTTCATATGTCTATCTGTGTATTTTTCCAATTTAATATGTTTTAAGATATAATAGCAATTAGCAAGTTGTTTATAAAAAAAAATGCATCCAATGAAAGATGGTGCGGAGTGCAGGGTAAGATGTAAGCACATACCTATTTCTACTTTTGTGGGGTTGAGAGGCTGTTCTAGATAGACCCTCGGTTCAAAAGAAATGAAAAGAATTTGAAGCAAGGTATCAAAAAAATATGACAGCCCAATAGCAAGATACAAAAGAAATGAAACTACATATCATACTATGCATTGAAAAAAAAAAAGAAACTACGTTGTTACTAACTAACTACTACTTATAAGGAGACGATACCTACTAACCTTCTAGTCTAATCCTCGACCTCCACACCTTACTATCTAAGGTCATGTCCTCAGTGAAAAATTGTTTCATGTTCTGTATAATCACCTCCCTCCGGTTCTTCTATAGCCTACCTCTACCTCTCCTAACTTTTGTTATGGTCAACCTCTTACCGGCGCATCCACGTACCTCCTCTTCACATGCCCAAATTATCTCAGTCTCGCTTCTCTCATATTGTCCTCCATGGGGAAACTTCCTCCTTGCCCTATATAACTTCGTTCCTAATCATATCTCTCCTAGTATGCCCACACATCCATCTAAGTATCCTCATCTCTGATATATTCGTTTTCTAAACATGATCATTCTTGACTTATCAGCACTCTGCCCCATATAACAATGTCGGTCTAACCACCATTCTGTAGAATTTACCTTTAAGCCTCAGCGGCACATTCTGATCGTACATACTCCGGATACGAGCCTTTATTTCATCCACCTCGTCTCAATAAAATGTGTGACATCCTCATAAATCTTCCCATATCCTTTAATTATGGACTCGAGATACTTGAAACTTCATTTATTGGACATGACTTGATCATCGATCTTCACTTCCACCTCCGCCTTCTGTATTATGTTAATGAACTTGCACTCGAGGTATTCTATTTTAGTCCTGCTTAACCTTGAATATTTAGACTTTAGGGTTTGTAACCAAACCTACAGTCTATCGTTAACTCCACCACATGTCTCGTCAATCAGTATTATATCATATCCGAATAACATAAATTGTTGCACCTTCCTTTGAATATATCGTGTCAATTCGTCCATCACTAAGGCAAGAAGAAACGAGCTAAGGGTTGATCCCTGGTACGATCCAATCATGACCTGAAAGTGTTCTGAGTCATCTCTCACTATTTTAACCCGGGTCTTAGCTCCATTGTACATATTTTAAATTGCCCTCACGTAAGCCACAAGTACGCCTCTAGACTCCAAGCATCACCCATGAACCCCTCTAGGAACTTTATCATACACCTTTTCAAGGTGATGTCTAAAGTTATATACTTTTGAATTTTCTTCCAAAAGTTTAGTAATCAATATATATAGTTGCACGAAAGGGAAATTTTAAAACATTAGATAAGTTTTATCATTAAAACAAGTTTAGTTATAGAAAAATCAAAATAAAAAAGTTAGTGTAGTATTTGAAATTACAAGGAGAGTTAGTGTTACAAGATTAAACATAAGGTGTGGCCTTTGAGATTATAATCTTACTTGTTAGGTATCATTAAATTACTCTTGCTTTTTTCCTTATGACTAGAAGGATCCAAATTCAATTTTCAGAAGGACCCAAATTAACTCAATGGCAAGAATGAAAGTATATTTATGTCCTAAAGACAATCTGTATTAGGACAAATGTACTTTATACACATTAGTATTATTATTAATGGAGATTAATAATTTAGCATTTGCAATTAATGAATTATTAGTTGATTGTTTATAATATGCATCCCTAGAGGTTACGTTGTTATTAATGATGTGAGACATTAATATTATAACGTAACTCTTAAAATAGCCTCGACTAATGATCATCGAGAATGGAATATCAATGATATGTGATAAGTCGACATGTGGTCTGCATCACATCCTTAGAGGATGTAATATGTCTCACCTGCTGCGAGTAATGTCTACTCGTGATTGACACATAGATACTTTGAAAGTATTGGTATACCCTGCTGATATACTGTTTGTTATACTTGTCTAAAGTATGATCAGCGTGTGGGAGATAGAAGTCCTTAGACTTGAGGTCAATGCGCACCTTGTCCACAAAGTAATATACTTTGATCCTGTCCTAAGCTCAAATGCCTTATAAGTTGAGATACGGCTTGTATTGGATACATTACTATGTGAATTAAAGGTGGTAGTTGAGCCAAAATTAGGATTCATTCCTCGAATGTATATTCGAGAGAACACTCAACTTCTCAGTGATATTAGGTTGACTAAGTCGTTGGCCAACGCAATAGACATATTTAGAATACGGTCTACTTGTCAACTAATATAGATGAGATACATTGATTAAGCCATTTGGATAGACACTTGAGAAATCCTAAGCTTGACCGGGTGTGTCGTGAATGAAAGGATTTATCTTACCACATAGAGGTTAAGTTTACTGGATTCGTGTAAACGTACTTCACATATTGAGTTCATCTTGCGGCGCCGTCTAGGAGTTTCGCGTAGACCTTAATTTGATTAATGTCGATATGTGAAGGCATGTAGGGTCACGCTATGTCGATTGTCTTTTCGATCTAAGGATGTATTGAGAGAGTATTAAATATTCGATTTAGAATCGAGATATTTAAATGAATGATGATTGTTTTAATTAAGTCAAAATTGGATTTTGGATTTAATTAAGAATGTGCTGAAATTTTTTGGGCCAGGCCCAAAGTCAAACTCTAATCCGGTTTGACCTAATTTTTCACCTATAAATACAGACCTACACTTTTTTAAACATTACACTTCATTTTCATGTCATTATTCTAAGTCTTAGAGACTCAGAATCAAAACACTCTCTCGAACCTCTGTCGGATTTCCTAGCTTTCCAAAGAAGGAATACATTGAAGCTTGGAGCTTGCAATCGAAAGGGCATTCGCGTGCGCACCCACAATTGATAAAGATTCCATATATTGTAAAATATGTAAGTACCATTCAAGTCTTATGTTTACGGTTTTAAATTACCCTATAATCAAACAGTTTTACGTTTGTTGAGTTTGAAACAAGTTTTCAATATCCGCTGCGTACAACAACCCAACAAAACCCAACAAAGAAAACTTCAATGTAAACTAAGGCTGGCCAGTGGGCCGGGACGGCCCGACCCCGTCTCGAGCCCGATTAAAAAAAAATGGTAGCGGGACTCGAACTCGGGATGGGACAATGTCTCGTCCCGAGCCCGCCCCAGGCCCGCCAAACCCGACCCCGCCCCGAGCCCGTCCCGACCCCGCCCGAGAGCCCCCCCTTTGCAAATATAACCGTTGCACCAACGACCATTTTAGATTTTGGCCGTTGGGCAACGGCCATTTTTGGACTCCCCCCTTCCCCCAACCCCCTACCCATTAATATTTATTTTTAACCCATAAGTTATTATATTTACACTTTAACCCAATTTTTCAATTATAAATAACTCATTTTCTCTTCATCTTTCTCACAAATCTTCCTACAATCTCTCTAATCTCTTAATATATCTCTCTACAAGTCTACATTGTTTACTAAATATTCAATTTTATTTATTCATTTGGGAATTGGGAGTAAAGTTGGCAACTAGCTTGAGGATCTTCCATCGAGCAAAGTTTCAATTTTCAACCTCTCGATTACACGTCGGCGTTTGGTACATTCGTTCCTTCATTAAATTATTATTGTCTGTTTATTTTATTTAGCGCACTTAATTTTATTGTCTTTAATTATTTATTATCATAATTAAAATGAAAGGATTAAGAGGTATGTTTAAGGGTAAGGGTGCTTCTTCTAGTAGGGGCAACCAAGGCAAGGGTACTTTTTCTAGTCATCTTATTCCTACACAGGATGATTTTGTTGATACTCAATATTTTCCTACAATACCATTAGATTTAGACGAGGAGCTATTTTCTGGAACTCAAGAAGACTTTAATTTAGACGATGATCTAGATTATACACCCACTAATGTTGATGACAACACACCCACTAGTGCACCTTCAACTGAAATGCCTCTTATTCCCTCTAGTATGAGACGAGGTCCAGCAAAACGACCATTAAAATCAGATGCATGGACATTTTTTGATAGGGACGTAGAGAATCAAGTAGCTATATGTAAAATTTGTAAAAATGTTTTAAAATTTAAAACTGGAAAAGGTCACGGTGGGACGGGGGGTTTAATTAGACACGTAGTAAGTGCTCATCCAGCTAGGTATGCCCAATACCAGGCTTCAAAATCGGGTGCGCAAACGCCTACTCCATCGGGACAAGGTTCACATACTGATACTGTCCCGGACTGTACAAGGTCAAATTAACCCTATGACGGGGGGAATTGTAGGCCTTAAATGCAATAAACATAGAGATAGGGAAGCAATATCAAAATTAGTTGCTGTGGAGGGTTTTCCTTTTTCATTTCCTTCATCTCCCGGGTTTATTCATTACATTAGAGATATATATAATCCTGCTTTTAACGGTTTTCCTAGACCAACTGTTAAGAGAGATGTATTTAAATTCGCACATGAATATCAACAATATTTACGTTATTCATTATATCATTTTAATGGCAAAGTATCTATCACGTCTGATATAGGTCGTAGTACTAACGGCCATGATTATTTAACGGTAACTTGTCATTGGATAGATTATAAATGGTCTATGCAAAAACGTATCTTAGCGTATAGATATATAGATGATAGGCACACTGGTACTTTTATTGCAGATAATATTTATCAAGTGTGCCATTATTATGGAATAACCGATAAAATTATGACTATTACATTAGATAACGCTTCTTCTAACAATTACGCTATTACAATTTTAAAAAATAGTATAACTCCATCTTTTCCAGATCATTTTCATATAAAATGCGCGTGCCATATATATAACTTAATTGTAAAGGATGGTCTATCACTTTTTCAAGACATTCTTAGTAAAATACAATTTGCTATAAACTTTATTTTTAAAAGTAATAGAGTACAACGAAGAAAAGAATATAAAAAAATTTGTCACGATTGTGGACTACCTTATAGAAAAATTCCAGAAGAAGTATCCACTAGGTGAAATTCTTTATACGAGCAACTACTTGTTGCTTATGACTATAGAATACCTATAACTTTATTTTTTAACTCTCATAATCAAAATCCAGTTGATATGTTTGTAGATAGTGATTGGGTAAAAATTTCCGAACTTATTGTATTTTTAGAGAAATTTTTTCAAGCAACAAAAGAATTTTCCGGTATATATTATCCTACTATTTCAACTATGTTGTTTTATATAACTGTAATATTTTTATTACTTAGTGAATATATGAAAAAACTAGCTTTATATGGCAGCTATTAAAAAAATGTTTATCAAAATAAAAAAATATTTTATTCATATTCCCACTATTTATATTATTGGTGTTGTATTAAATCCGACTATTAAAATACACGGTACTAAATCACTAATTGAAACTATTTACGATTGTATAGAAGTACTACCACCTCCAAGTCCCAAAAATCTAAATCACCCACCACCTATTGAACAAACTAAAGAAGAAGTGTTGTCTAGCGTAGAAGACCAATGCAAAAAAAAATATAGGTTTTATCAACAAAAAAATGCTAGTAACTTACCGCTTCCATACCATCTTCTTCATCTTCAACACAACCTCACAAAAGACATGTTGTTTCTGCGGCTAGTATTGAAAGCCTCAGAAATAGAATGTGCGACCGTACCGCTACTAACCAAATTAGCAAGTTGGATATTTTTGTTTTGCGGGGTTTGTACCGTACCAAGAAGTTATCAATGAAGATGGACATGAAGACTTGTCTGAAATACTTTGGAGGGGAATGAGAAGACCTTTCGACACTTTCAATGATGGCCCGAGATGTTTTGAACATTCAAGCGTCATCAACTGCGTCTGAAAGCTCTTTTTCTACCGGCAGATATCAAATAGGAGACCACAGACACTCATTAGCCGTAGACAGCTTGGAAATTGCAGTATTATTCAGAGATTGGATACGAGCGGAGCGGAGAAGGTGCGGTCAACCGGAGATCAACGAAGAAGAAGACGAAAACTACAACGAAATCTTATCAGAAGGTAGTGGAAGCGACATGGATCAATTTGACCAACAAATACCAATTTCCACCGAAGAACCACAGGAAATTATCAAGCAATTAGAACAGGTTTTTTTGAGAATGTAATTTTTTTAATTGCAATTTTATTATGTAATTTGCAACTTTTGGACAACGCCACAAAGTTGCAATTTAGATTTTAGACAATTGTATTTGTATTACAAAAAAATTATATGTCTATTAAATAATATAAGAGGCACAAAAACAGTCTTGGGATGTTTTTATTACACTATCTTGTCTTGTTTATTGAGTTTTTTTATACATATGTTATTAAAAAAAAGAAAAGGAAAGCCCGCCGGAACTCGCCGCGCCCCGATTCCGACGGGATCGGGATCGGAACGGGACTGGAGCAAGTCCCGCCAAACCCGACCCCGCCAGACCCGACCCCCCCCTTCGCCCGTCCCGCCCCGAACCCGACCCCGCCAAACCCGGCACACTGGCCAGAATTGTAAACCATTGTATCATCTTATAAATTGAAGAATTGTCAATTTTTCAAAATGGCTTATTACCCTTACACCAAAGTTCAACTTTCATTACTTATTTTATCACTCATCAACATTATGCAGATAACAAATGCTTTCAGTTTAAATCCAAAAGTTACCTTTCGTTTTATCAGCGACCTTCCAAAACATACACCGTTACTCAAAGTTCATGGTCAATCAAAAGATGATGATCTCAGAGGTCGCACACTTAGAGTGGGTAACCAATTTGATTTCTCATTCCATATAAATTTCTGAGCGACTAGTCTTTATCATTGTAGCTTTTCATGGGGTTCAAAGCATAATCATTTTGATGTCTTTAGACCACATAAGAGCTTTTGTGGAGGTCTTAAGATTTTCAAGAATATCTATTGCACTTGATTGATGAAGGATTCTGGTATTTTTTTGGCACTTGGTCCTAATCCTTCACCTATTGAGTTCTTGGTTATAAAATTAAGGGATGTATTACATTTCTTTGTTAACTTGGAAATATTTGTATCAAGAAGACGTAATTTATTAGTATACTTATGCCCGCATGCAACCGCTAGACATAAGTTAAGTTCAATTTTGAAGGTCAAAAATTAAAGACCAACCCATTTGAAGGACAAAATCTAATGACCAGCCCATTTGAAGGGAAAGCTGTGCAACTTCTTCCGGGTCATTTGCACTTTTGACTGTATTTGTGTTACTCTTTAACTTTTGCACCTCAAGACAAATAAAATTTTCATGGGGCATGAGTTTATATTTTTGCATCATATATCTCACAAGTTATATCAGATTCTTTATAGAACTTATGCCCCGCTAGACATAAGTTTGACTCTAAAGGGAAAAAATTAAAGACCGACCCATTTGAAGGGAAAACAATGCAATTTCTTCATCAAATTTTGCATGGATTTCCCTTTAAACGCAATGTTCTTTAATTTTTTTTGCCCCTCATATTTGTGATTTTTAATTTTTACCTTTGTTGCTTATTTAATAAAAATATCCAGATATGCCTCACTCGGAATAAGTTCTATAATATTTTTATCTTCGGAAATTGAACGTTTGCCTCGCTAGGCACAAGTTCTGTAGGAATTAGGTTATGCGGCATAAATTGTGTAGTATTTTTTAGATTATGTTGAGTGTTGAAAGATTTACCTTTTTCAACATAACTTGTGGAATGTAATAATACATATGCCGAAGCTAAACGCTAACTATGCCGAACGGAATCTAAACTTATGTCCTTTTTAAATTATGTTGAATGTTGAAAGCTTTGACTTGTCCGGCATAACTTGTAGGATGTTATGATGCATATGCCGAATCTAAAAGCTAACTATGCCGGCCAAAATATGTAATTATGTCGAGCCAAAAGTGATGAGGGAAAATATTATGGACCACAAATTTGAGGGATAAAAATTAAACACCACCCGAAGAGGGGTCATTTCTGCGAAAATCCCTTTCTTCATAAATTTGTTTTATGATTGCTTGTTGGGCCAAGCCTAAGAAGGCCGAAACGACGAGATTTTGAAAAACTCAAATTTCGGCGAACCCAAGAAGGCCCGGCTTGTAAAGCTCAAAGCATTTAATTTTGAACATCAGCAGTGAATAAATTTCTTGTTTCAATTTTGCAGGTTTTCTTTATTTTTTCAACTCATCCTCAATTATTATTAGCTCTTATGAGTGACACAACAATAGAAATCATAGTACCATAATGAATATATTAACTCTTTAGAACTACTAATAGGCTACGGGATCGTATTTGTATCCTTTTAAAGCTACTCTTTAAATTATGTTCTCATTAGTTCAGTGGCATAAACTTCGCCTTCAAAAGTAATCGAATAATATTTTTGAAAATAAATATAACCCTTTGGGTGTGATCCTTTTCCGAACCTTGCTAATACGAAATACTTTATATATATCATTTTCATAATTTCAAGAATATTTTCAAGTACTATAGTAAATCTAATTCATGTTCTTACCACCTTAAAGATAATTTTCAACATTTTTCCAGCCTTGTTACTAAATTGTATATTAATGAACCAATTTTATTTGGTATAAGAGATAATTATCATAATAACCTTAGTGATTCTTAATCACAATAAGCATGAAGACACAAAACATATCATGAGGTCATGACCATCTACCCTAACATTCATACAAAAACGATTTCATAAATTAGCATAGATAGAAAATTAAAATAAGTAAAAGAAATAGAATCTGATTTTATTTCCACTTTTATATTGATTCACCTTTGAAGTATGATATGTGGCCTCCTTAGCTCGGACATTAAACCAGCATGTCAAAAAATGTTTTAATGTAGGATATGCTCCCTTAATTTGCACTGAGCAACTAAAGCGATTGTAATGCCTATCAAATATGATTACATTCAAATATCGTTGAATTTCGTTCACTTCGTGACTTTTGTTCGGATCCAATATATTGTGTGCGGGTTCATCATGAGAACCCAATAATATTTTCTCAGACACTCTATATATATATATAAAATTATGAACACAATGATTATCGTATATGCATTAACTTGAAGTTATTGTATGAATAAACTTCAAACTCCTAGATCTCGTTGGTCATATGGTCCAAATGATTAAATGGAAATTCTATTCCAGAATATAATTCTCCCTCAATAAATTAAAGTTTCACTATAATATTTTCTACCATAAACTCAATAGAGAAGAAAAGAGAATGAAAGAATAGGCATCGTGAATACTTAAAGAGAATGGCTTTGGCAGAAAGGCTAAGAAAATTGCTCAAATCCTTCGTATTTTTTATGCTATCTGCTTATAAGTTTCTTTATAGATATTCATTAGATTTGTATTGCAGAATAGGCGTATGTCAAAGGTTGCATTGCAAATTAAAAAAGAAGGTAGATAACAAATTAGAACAACACAATCTTTTAAGAATAGACACTTCTAAATATATCAGTTTTCTTCTCTCTTTTTTCTAAAATATTATTATTAATATTATATTATTAAACACTTATATAAGTAGGGTGTTTAATTATTTGAAGGGTTTTTAGGTATTTTAACTTTTTGAGATTCTCACTTTTATAATAACTAATTTCTCGGTACATGCGTTTTACTTGTATACAATCATGTAGTATACATGTTTGTAAAATAATATTAATATTACTAAAATTATTAAAATAAAATTTTGAGTAAATTGTACATGAAATTAATATGAATCGTTATATCATGATTTCTTTATTAAGATCAAGATGATTGAATATTATTTGAATCCACATAAATGGACAATCAAACAGTAATATATTATAAATATTCATCTAAAATAACAATGCTTAACTTAAAATAAAAAAAATAAAAGAAAATGGAGGAGATCAAACCAACCTCTTCTATGTACGTTCCCATAGAATTTAGAAGGGAGAGGCCTAGGGGCTAGTTTACCAACCTCTTGATGTTTAAAGTTAAAAACCCTCAAACAAGGCTGCTTTTCTTTCTTCGGTCAAACAAGAGACCGTTTACTTATAACTTGATGGTAGCGGTAGTAATATGCCTCTTATTTGTGTGGTTAGTTTATGATTTCTCCATTAATAAAGAAACTAATATAGAACCTAAGAATCCTAATTTAGAAGAGATGAAACTTATGGTGTCGAAGGAATTCATTCCATTGATTTATTTCATCCCAAATATATAATATATATACAAGTCTATAATATCAATCTATGGCTATGAATATGGAAGACTATCTTAGTAATTAGCTAATCATCATATCCTACATAATTACACAATATTCTCCTTAATGATTGTACATGATTGAGATGATTCTCCTTAATGATTGAGATGATGAAGGATAATTAGGAAGATATGATCCTAAACATCCTTAACATACCCCCGCAGTCTTAGCTGGAGGTGCTCGGATGCTGAGACAGTCCATGAAATCAAAAAATAGTATGCGCGGAAGCCCTTTTGTGAATTTTTTTGCAATCTGATAACGGGATGGAACATGTAGAACCCGGACTTGTCCACGTGCAACCTTTTTCACGGACAAACAAGATATCTATTTCTATGTGTTTTGTGCGCTGATGCTGGACAGGGTTACCTGATAAGTATATTGCGCTCACATTATCACAATAAACGACGGTTGTTTTTGCAATCGGACAATGTAGTTCTAACAGAAGATTTCGGAGCCAACACAATTCAGAGACCGCATTTGCTACCCCTCGGTATTCTACCTCAGGACTTTGACCGAGATAGTGTCGGCTGTCATTTTGACGACCATGAGATGAGGTTGTCTCCTAAGAACACAAAATAGCTAGACGTGGAGCGACATGTATCTGGGCAGCCACCCCAATCATCATCTGTATACGAGGTAATGCTAGTGATGGTGGACTTATACAGATGCAGCCCAAACTCAAGAGTACTCTTAATATACCGCAAAAATTATTTCAGAGCTCACATACGTGCTTCCTTCGGATCATGCATATGTAAACAAATTTGTTGAACCGCGTAGGAGATATCAAGTCTCGTGAAGGTGAGATACTATAACGCCCCTGCAAGGCTGCGGTAATGGGTAGGGTTACTATATGGGGAGTCGGCCGTGTTATTCAATTTTACCTTTGTATCAACCGGTGTATGTGAAGGTTTGCACGATGACATGCCGAACTTTTTCTATAATCTCCTCGGCGTATTTCATCTGACTGAGAAAAGACCATCTGTTATGCCAAAAAATAGCTTAAAGGGCCTAAATCCTTCATAGCAAATTCTGAAGCAAGGACGGACATAATCGACTGGCGAAGTGAGGCAAATGATGCTGTGAGAATAATGTCATCCACAAATAGAAGAAGATATGCCATGACATGTCCTTTCTTGTAAATGAAAAATTACTGATAAGACTTGCTATGGGAGAACCCTAACGTTGATACGAACCCTGCAAACCTATTGTACCATGCCCTGGGTGCCTGTTTCAAACCATATAGAGATTTTTTCAACAAGAAAACATAATCTAGATAGGTAGGATCTCGGAAACCCAACGGCTGGTGCATGCACACTGTTTCCTGTAAGTGACCATGTAAAAATGCATTTTTGATGTCCAACTGATGTATGGTCCATGATTTTGATAGCGCCAGACTTAGAACATTCCTGATAGTAGCCGGTTTGACCACCGGACTGAATATTTCACCGCAATCCACGCCAACCTGTTGTGACCTGCCATCACCTACAAGACGAGCCTTATGTCACGCAAAAGAACCATAAGAATTCTTTTTATGAAAAAAACCCACATAGATCGTATGATGTTCACATTAGATGGACGGGGCACTAATTCCCACTCTAGAAAATCTCATGAAGAAGGAGTTGTTCACGACTGAAATGAACACAACCGTAAGAATTGAAATATGTTGATATGATATGTGTGATACTTGTTGTCTTGATTTACTACAAAACGTGAATAGTTCAAGACATTTCGTCCACTATTTCACAAAGTAGATCCGATAGGTATTCACTACAAAAGGTTCAAGTCCAAAAGATACCTTTTTCGATGCATGTCATACCGCGTTGTTCAGAAATAACGAAAAGTTCCTTATTATCTTATTTTCTATCCAAATGTGGGGTATTGTATGTTTGAATAGAAAATGTGGGGTATTGTATGTTTGAATAGAAAATGTGGGGTATTGTTGGAACTTGTATGGAATTAAGAAGAAATAAAGTGATCAATGGATAGAAAATTCGAATCAAAGGTTGCAACTTTTCAGAACAATTACAACATTTGGTATGAATGACTGTAACTATTCATATGCTACTCTATATAAAGAATGTTGATCACTTAGTTGGAAGAACATACAACAAGACAGAACTAACTACAATCAATCAATTTTTCACAATTAATGATTTGAGATTGTGGCTTCTACTTCTTCTTCAAAACAAATTTCTGAAGAACACATATAGTAAATTCGTCAGAAGTGAAGTTCTTATGCTAGAACTCTCACTTAGATAGTTGTATCCTCTAGACAGATGTCCGTAAAACTGCAGCACAAGTGGGGGCGAATTTTTGTCTTAGGACACTACATCAAGTAGGCCTCTATCGACACCAAGTTAGTATGTGTTTTCAATTTGCTGAATTCATTGTTGTTGATTTCAAGTTATTATTATATTATTGTGCTCAATTTATTTCATCATTGATGATACTAGATTGGCACTAACACATAATACATGTTCATATATAGTTGAACACTAATATGAATTGTTTCTTCCTGTTAATATCTTTCTATTTAGTTTTCTCCAACTATACATTCATTAATTTTTCTTCTACAAATTCAAGAGAGAGCACAACCAAGGAAGGAGAGAAATTGGTAATTTACTGGTGGTAATAGTACTGCAGAAAGATGAAATAGAAATAATGATCTTTGAGTCGAGAGATGGTTCTCTGTCTTTAAGACAAAATTTCCCTGTATAGATGCTTTTATAGTATTGAACAATAGTCTCCAAAGATGAAACAACAACAATCAACAATACAAAGCAAATAATGTTGATTCTGGCGAAGAAAAATAAATATAGAACAAATTGCTGAAGAAATAGAGGATTTCTGTTTATGTCACTGTATTTCGAATCGAACAGAACAGACTGTGTTTCTGTATTTCGAACATAAGAGTTTTTCGTTCTCTGATTCTGTATAGTTCGAACAGAGTTGTCTTCAAACTGAATAGTAAAGTGTCCAATTTATATTTGAAGAAGAGGGTCGTTACAATATTTCAGAACTCTTCCGAACAGTTGCAATGTTTCCGAAATCTTCAGGGACCAAAGTGTAAATAAGAAATACTTCAGAGACTAAAAAAGAAACCGTGACCTGAAACCCGGGACCGTACCGGGCGTGCGGCGGCGGCGGCGCGTGTGTGGGGCTTAACCCTGAACCCAAGCTCATCTAGGTCCTCCCTCTTCTAAACACATGGGTTACACCTTGGGGTCCCAAACCCTTACTCAAAATTAGAGCTTATATATTGTTCAATCCTTCCAACTTCTACCTATGTGGGAGATTTGTCATTTGGCAAAAAAATACTCCATCTTTTCATATCTCAAACACCTTACTTTGTGTACCAATATCTCATTCATTACGAAATTTGACGATACTTAACATCATTTACTCACTTAGTAGATTAGGCATGTGCAAAGAAACGATGTTGTCGACATGAAGGGCCCACGTGTTAAGTCATTAAAGATGGGATAAACTTAATCCAACGTTAGTAAATTTCCAACAATCCCCTCTTGAAAGAGAATTGGCGCACACGAGGTGCCAAAGTCCAGCAATCTTTCAACGAAAAGATATTGCATCAGGAAAGGTAGCTTTCGTCTTTGAACCTTCCTTAGTCGATTACCATCGAATTTACTTAATGCGCGGTGAACATGATTTCTTGAACTGTCAGTGTTTAGTGTAAACCAAGACAATGGTATTAACACAATAACTCTCCTTATTCAATTCTTCTTATCGTTTTGTCTGTTATGGCCATGGACAACACTTGGTTTCTTAAGTGCGTACATTTGAAGTGGCTTGTATTCACACTTAAATAGGTGATCTCCTATAAGGTATACTGCTCTACCACACTCGCAAGTGTTAGGAAGCATTAAAAGTTTCAAAAACTTATCCTTTACCCATTATGCAGGTAGCATATAATGTCTATCACGGGAACGACTTTGGAGTTATATTTCTTTAAAGAATGATAATCCGAAGTGCTCTTACTTCAAGTGAAGCGCTAAAATGAACCTCTATAGTTTAGTTTTCCCATTGAACCAAATTCCTGGGATCTCCAGTCAGTAAGGTTGGGTTACTACCATAAAGATTCTTATTGTTTGGGTTTTAAGCCTATTCCCCTAGACAAGCATGATCTTTGGGTAGGACTTCAGTTAATGGATTCGCTAAGTTATCCTTTGATTTGACATAATCAATGGAAATGACACCCGTAGTGATCAATTTCCTAACAATCTTATGCCTCCGATGAATATGTCTAGACTTGCCATTGTACATATTACTTTGTGCCCTTCCTAAAGCCGATTGGCTGTCACAGTGAATCATCACCGAAGGTACGGGTTTATCCCAACAAGGGATATCCTCTAAGAAGTCGTGAAGCCACTCTGCTTCTTCTCCTGCTTTGTCTAAAGCGATAAACTCGATTCCATCGTGGATCGGGAGATGCATGTTTGCTTAGAGGATTTCCAAGACATAGCCCCACCACCAATTGTAAAAATATACCCACTGGTGGATTTGGTGTTCTTTATGTCCGATATCCAGTTTGCATCACTCTATCCTTCCAGTATGGATAGATATCTTGAATAATGTAATCTATAAGTCAGCGAATATTTCAGATATCGTAGTATCTAATTTATCGGGTGCAGATTGTAATGTACATTAAGCTACCAATGACCTGCGCATATCGCTCTTGGGATATGGGTGCACCACGATTCTTATCAATTCTATGATTCAGCAAAAGGGCCAAAAAGGACAAAACCTTTGATCCAGACTTTCTAACTTATATAGTCGAAAATGAACCGAGGACAATTAAGGAAGCATTGTCAACTCCAGAAGCACCGCTTTGGAAAGAAGCTATAGAAAGCGAAATAGATTTCATCGTGCAAAACCATACTTGTGAAATGGTTTATCTTCCTCCGAGAAGCAAACATTTGGGTTGTAAGTGGATACTCAAAAGAAAGTACAAAGCAGATGGAACTATTGACAAGTATAAGGCCAGATTAGTACTCAGAGACTACAGACAAAAGGAAGGCCTTGATTACTTCGACACATACTCCCTTATGTTTAGGTTAACGTCCATAAGGGTATTCATAGCCATTGCAACTTTGTGTGGCTTGAGATAAATTAAATGGATGTCAAGACAGCCTTCCTAAATGGAGAGTTGGAAGAGGAAATATACATGGAATAACCCGATGGGTATGTGGTTCCAGGCCAAGAAAAGAAAGTATGTCGACTTGTTAAGTCTCTGTACGGACTCAACAATCCCCGAAACAATGCCATGAAAAGTTTGACATTACTTTATTATCAAAAGGTTTCTCCATAAATGAATGTGATAAATGTATCTATATAAGAAGGAACTCTGAATTATTTGTCATGATATGACTTTACGTAGATGATATGCTCATCACCGGAAGTAGTCTAAACTTGATCTTGGAAACCAAAATATGTTGAAACAATGCTTCGACATGAAAGATATGGGTATTACAGATGTAATCTTAGGAATTAAGATTTCTAAGACAACTGACGGGTTGTTCTTATCTCAATCTCATTACATTGAAGATGTTTTGAGGAAATTTGATGTATTTGACAGTCCCCCTATGACGTCTTGGTTCAACATATAGAACCCCTAAGTTCTGTAGGTCTGGAACATTAAGTTTCGGATAGTCAGTAACTTCTGAGTCCTGTAGATCTGGAACATCTAGTTCTGGATAATCAGAAACTCCTGGGTCTTGTTGATTTTAAGCATTTTGTTCATAACTTCATTTGCGCGAAATTATTTCTTTTTCCTTTCTAGGAAAGATTTGTTCAAAGAATTCAGCATTCCTTGATTCCATGATCGTACCCTCATGAATACCAGGTATCTCCTACTTATGTACTAAGAAGTGATAAGCACTACTGTTATTTGCATATCCGATGAATATGCAATCTATAGTCTTAGGTTCAATTTTGACTTGTTTTTGTTTAGGTACTTCAACCTTTGCCAAACAACTCCACACTTTTAAATATTTGTAAATGGGTTTCTTTCCTTTCCATGATTCGTATGGAGTTTTATCCATACGCTTATGCGGAACTCTATTGAGAATTGTATTAGCGGTAAGAATCGCCTCGCCCCATATGTTTTGGGCTAATCCAGAATTGATAAGTAAAGCATTCATCATTTCATTTAACATATGGTTTTTGCGCTCGGCAATACCATTAGACTAAGGTGAGTAAGGAGCGGTTGTTTGATGAACAATGCCGAATTGAGCACAATATTCTTCAAACAGTGCTACGTATTCCCCACTCTATCACTATGAATTGCCTTAATCCGTAGGTTTAGTTGATTTTTAACTTCTGCTTTGTAACGTTTAAATGATTCAAACGCTTCATCTTTACTTTTCAACAAGTAAACATAACAATACCTTGTACTATCATCAATGAAAGTCACAAAGTACTTGTTCCCCCCTCTAGTTTGCACAAACTTTAAATCACATATGTCGGTGTGAATAAGTTTTAGAGGAGCGGTGTTTCTTTCGACTGAATGGAAAGACGATTTGGTTAATTTTTCTTCTACGCATACCTCACATTTATGTTGAGGGTTTATGTCGAAGGAAGGAAACAATTCCAATTTTACTAACTTTTGAATGGATTTGTAGTTAACGTATCCTAATCTATGATGCCATAAATTATAGGACTCAAGCAAGTAGGTAGAAGGCTTTATTTCATTTGATGAACAAATTACAAACATAACATTCATTTTGAAGAGGCCGTCACATGCGAAGCCCCTTCCTACAAAATTACCATTCTTAGTTATTACAAACTGGTTGGACTAAAAAACTAGTCTAAAATCAGCCTTGACCAACAGTGGCCCTGAAACCAAGTTCTTGCGGATGTCAAGGACGTGCATCACTTCCTTTAGAGTGATCTCTTTGTCTGAAGTCATTTTGAGGACAACCTTTCAAACCCCTTGCACTTTAGAGGTGGCGTCGTTGCCCATGAACAGCTTCCTGCTCGTGACTGGGGCATATAAGGAGAATGCATTCTTGTCAGAGTAGATGTGATGGGTTGCACCCGTGTCTATCCACCATTGCCTTGGGTTCTCCACCAGATTTGCCTCCAGCACCACTGCCGAGAAATCTATAATTTGTCGTCAAGATTCGGAGGATTACCCTCGTCTTGTACAACGTTAGCCTCTGCCTTGCGTTTGTTCTTGGCCTTCAGGTCATTTGTGACCTGGATATTTTGTCCCACTTCAGTCGTTATGTTAGAATGAGTGTCCATTGCATCCCCATCAGAAAGAGGATCTTCCGTCAAAGATCGTGACATGCTCAACGCAGTAAGATAGAACAACATCTTTAGTCTCATTCTCTTGTTGTAATTGTTATGCATAACCTTTCCTGGGCGTTTGCTTTGGAAACTGTCAGTGGCAGGGACAACAACATTTCCTTGAGCAGTGCCAAAGGCAGTGCCTTGAATATCAGCAGCAGAACTAGAAATAAAACTGTTGACAAGAGTAGAACCAGAATTACCAACGAAATTGTTAACAGAATTGTCAACAGAATAGTTGGCAGAAACAGAGCCAAAACCAGAATTAGAACCAGAACTGGAAACATAACTGTTGAGAGACATCTTTCGAACACTTAGGAAAATTTTGTCTTAAACTATTGGTAATAATGTTGTAGAAAGATGAAATAGAAATAATTATTTGCTAAGTCGAGGGCCGTTACAACGTTTCAGAACACTTCCAAACAGCTGCAACATTTCTGAAATCTTCAGGGACCAAAGTGTTAATAAGAAATACTTTAGGGTTTCAGGTCACGGTTTCTTTTTTGGTCCCTGTGCAAAGAAATGATATTTCCGACATGCGCAACATTTACTACTTTAAAAAACATAACATAGCCTGAAATTCGTACATTACACTCCATATAATTTCATTATCATCATCAGGTCAAAGTATGCGTTTAGATTGGTTTCTATAATGTTCAATACTATTCTATTTGCATGGCATTTTTTTAACCAGGTACAATGTTTAGTTGTTACCTTGAATGAATGTGTATCGTTACATGGTATGCATGTATAGTTCTTAATATTAACGTGTACCACTAGGTCTAGAATCCTAATTCATTCCTACCTCCATAATTAGAATATATCCCATATATTTTGTATATATTTAGTGATATAGAATTATGGTAAATAGAGGATTCCTTATTGTAATAGGGTTCTACACATTGTACACTATATATATTTGTATTAATGAGAAAGCCTCCCCAAGGGAGATTAATACTATTCTACATGGTATCAAGAGCCAAAACCCTACTCTAAATCAAAAAAAAATTCTCTTCTATCAGCTACTGCCCCTTCTCGGACAACAACCAAATTTTTTTTCCAACCTTAAATTTTTCTTCTCTTCTATTCAATCCCAATTTAATGGATATATTGGCTACTCCCACCTCTTCTGATGCTTCCGCTTCTAACCCAATCGTCATCCAAAATCCTCCCACAACCCTCTCATCGCTATCTTTCCATCGGCTCTCGCCGTCACCCACATCAAGAACTTCATCCTGTTGATTCTTGATCAGGAAGATGGTCAATACTGGTCATGGGTGGAACTGTTCCGAATTCATGCATGTGTATATCATGTGCTTGACCATATTGATGACTATGTACCTCGTCCTCCTGATATGGATGACACAACATGATGTCGCCTTGATGCCGTGGTCAAATAGTGGATATATGGCACTATATCCAAGGATTTACTCCTCAGCATCATGAAAACGGGTGCATCCGCCCGTGACCTATGGACACGGCTGGAAGAAATATTTCAAGACAACAAGAACACTCGTGCAGTATACTTGGATGAACAATTTAACACTACCCGTCTTGAAATTTTTTCTAACATGTCAGAATATTGCAAGAAGTTGAAAATGGTGGCGACCAATTGTCTAACGTTGGTACCCCGTGTCTGAGACGAAAATGGTGTTGCAACTGATTATAGGCCTCTAAAAAGGTGAATATGACACCATAGCCACGATGATTCAACAGGCTGACCCTCTTCCTAGTTTCAACAAAGCTCGCTCGCAATTATTATTGGAGGAAACCCATTGTGCAAAGCAAGACAAGCACAACCAGAAGGCGTTAGCGATTAAAACATCTGCACCGAATCACGCTGCCGCCGGCCAGAAGCCCTTGTCGGAGAACAGCCAGCCACGGTAGAACCGCGGCGGCAGGGGTGGCAGGGGGCGCGACAGTGGGCAAGGCGGCAAGGGTAGCGGTAAAGGAAAGGGCCAGCAGCCGCAACAACCCAATCAGTTTCCTTCATGGATCGGCCCAAGGCCTAACACCCAGAACCCGCAGTGGGCCTCATTCCCATGTTACCCCTCAGCCCACTATCCGCTTCAACATCAAGGGGTACTGGGCCCAACTCCAGGCTCTCGACCAGCCCAATATCCGCAGCACCAAGCCCACGTCGCACAAGCCCAGTTCCTGCAGCAGCCCATAAATCAGATGCCCACTAATTTGGGTCAGGCATTCAGTAGTATGAATTTGCAGCAGCCCGATGAAAATTGGTACATGGACTCCGGAGCCTCATCTCACTTCATCCGGTCTGCAGGTAATCTTTCCAATTTGTTTCGTTTAAATTCTCCTCAATTTATTACAGGTGGAAACGGTCACCGCATTCCAATTCAGGGTTATGGTCACACCCACACTCCGACACCTTACCCACTCTTCTCCCTAAATAACGTCCTCTATGCACCAAACATCATCAAAAATTTAATCTCCATTAGGAAATGTACTCGTCATAACTCTGTGTCTGTTGATTTTGACCCATTTGGTTTCACTGTGAAGGATCTACGTACGGGACTTCTCTTATGAGATGCAATAGCACAGGGGACCTATATCCGTTCACACCCTCATTGGCTGCCAGTTCTCATTCACACTCCGTCCTAGCTACTCTGTCTCCATCAATTTGGCACAATAGGCTTGGACACCCATGAGCTCCTGTTTTTAATTTCCTTAGAAGTAATAATTTTATTCATTGTAATGGGAAATTTGCCCAAAACTGCGAGTCTTGTCAATTATGCAAACATGTTCGTCTTCCATTTAATTCATCTGTTAGCATTACGTATGCTCCGTTTGATATTGTTCATGCTGATTTGTGGACGTCCCCCATTACCAGCCCCTTGGGTCATAAATATTATCTCGTACTATTGGATGACTACTCTCACTTTATTTGGATTTACCCACTAAAATTCAAGTCCGAAGTCTTTGCCAAATTTTTAGAATTTTGCACAATTATCAAAACGCAATTTGAACGAGCCATAAAATATTTCCAATGTGACAATGATCGTGAATTTAACAATTACGAGTTTAAAAATTTTGCAAAAATAAGGGCATGATCTTTCATTTTTCGTGTCCTCACACGTCCCCTCAAAATGGTAAATCCGAACGTATCATCCGTAAAATAAATAACATGGTCCGCACTTTCCTGTTTCATGCCTTTCTCCCTCCCTCTTTTTGAATATATGTAATCAAAATGGTAGAATACATCCTTAATATTTTACCCACTAGTATCCTGCATAACATGACTCCAACCGAAATCTTACACCGTCGGATTCCCTCTTATAATCACCGTCGGATATTCGGTTGCCTATGCTATCCTAATCTCACTTCCACTGCCCCTCATAAATTAGCCCCCTGCACCACTCCGTATGTCTTCTTAGGATTTCCTTCGAACCATAGAGGCTATCTTTGCTATAACCTGGCCACTCGTCAAATTCACGTATCTCGTCACGTCACCTCTGATGATACCACATTCCAATATTTTAATATTCGAAAGTTTCAAAAACTGGATTACAATTTTTTAGACGAGTCAGACATTTCTCCCGTCATTCTTAGGAAACTGTGTCAGCCAAACACTGCCACCCAGTCACCTGTGCCAAACACCGCCAGTCAGTCCCGGTCACTTACTGCCACACACCAGAACTACCCGTCGGTGTCACTGCCAAGTGTGCCGACTCCATCCAGTTCCACCAGTCCACCGGTCGTCGTCCCTGCCCCTGTACCATCTACAGTCTCCCCGTTCCACCGACATCAACTCATCCACCGGCAACCAGTCAACCAACCCCGTTATCGGAATTACTCCACCACCGACGTCGTACCCTATTATACCATCTATCACTAGTCCCGGTACACCGATACTGATCCCCAGACCCTACCCAGAACCTGCCACCACCATCGACCCAACCCATTCGATGCCTCACCTATTACCCATCACTAGTCCCACCTTACCTAGTTCAACAGCCAAATCGACCCTTCCCCTTGCAAACCCAGCACCCTCACACTGCATGAAAACCCGTGCCCAACACGGGATTTTCAAACCCAAAGTCCAATTTAACCTGTCCGCCCACACAATATCCCCTATTCCCAAAAGCCCAAAATTAGCCAAACTGGACCTAAATTGGAATGCGGCCATGTGTGAGAAGTTTAATGCTTTGACGAAACATCATACTTGGGACTTGGTTCCTTGACCAGATAGGGTGAATATGGTCCGGTGCATATGGTTTTTTCATCACAAGTACAGAGATAGTGGTGACTTAGAGAGATATAAGGCCAGACTTGTGGCCAATGGCACTAACCAACAGACATGTATTGATTGTGGTGAGACATTCAGTCCGGTGGTCAAACCGCCACTATCCGCACAGTTCTGATTATTGCTATGGGTAAGAATTGGCCCATTCATTATCTTGATGTGAAAAATGCTTTTCTTCATGGGGATCTGAAAGAAGCTGTTTATATGCATCAATCACCTGGTTTTGTCCACCCCACCGCCCTTCAGAATGTCTGTCGTCTTCGTAAGTCACTATATGGATTGAAACAGGCCCCTCGAGCGTGGTATGATCGCTTTGCACAGTACATTACGCGGATTGGGTTCATCTGCAGCAAGTGCAATAACTCTCTTTTTATTTTCCATCAAGGTAGTAGCATTGCTTATTTATTGTTATATGTGGATGATATTGTGCTCACTGCCTCCTCTGATGTGTTAAAGAATGAGATTATTGCACTCCTTAAAACCAAATTTGCTATGACTGACTTGGGGAAGTTGAGCTATTTTTTGGGCATATCAGTGACTCGGTCTGCCGATTCTATGTTGCTGTCTCAGCGCAAGTATGCCGAGGAGATAGTATACAGGGCCAAAATGACAAACTGCAAAATCATGTCCACTCCGATTGATTCTAAATCAAAGCTTAGTGTTGATGATGGTAACCAGTGTTCGTTCCCACTATTTACAGAAGTCTTGCAGGTGCACTCCAGTATCTTACCTTCACCAGGCCTGACATCGCTTATGTTGTTCAGCAGGTATGCTTGTTTATGTATACCCCCAGGGAGCCTCATTACACTGCCCTTAAATGCATCATTCGATATGTTAAGGGCACCCTTGATTATGGATTACATCTGTACCCCTCAGCACCAATCAGATTGTTAGTCTACACAGATGCTGATTGGGCAGGCTGTCCGGACACACGACACTCCACCTCAGGCTACTGCGTGTTTTTAGGGGATAATCTCATTTCATGGTCTGCCAAGAGGCAAGCCACATTATCCCATTCGAGTGCAGAAGTAGAGTATATATGAGTTGCAAATGTAGTTGTTGAGATCAACTGGCTCCGAAACCTTCTTTTGGAGCTTAATGTCCCTTACGTAAGGCGTTTGTCGTCTATTGTGATAACATATCCGCTATTTATTTATCTCATAATCCGGTTCAACATCAGCGGACTAAGCATATTGAGATGGATATACACTTTGTTCGTGAGAAGGTTGCTCTCGGTCATGTTAAGGTGTTGCATGTGCCTTCCTCATATCAATACGCGGATATCTTCACGAAGGGTCTTCCTCGACAGCTGTTCCTCGACTTCAGATCCAGTCTCAGCGTCCGGCCTCCTCCCGCTTAGACTGAGGGGGTGTATTAACGTGTACCACTAGGTCTAGAATTCCAATTCAATCCCACCTCCATAATTAGAATATATCCCATATATTTTGTATATATTTAGTGATATAGAATTATGGTAAGTAGAGGATTCCTTATTGTACTGGGTTTTACACATTGTACACTATATATATTTGTATTAATAAGAAAGCCTCCCAATGGAGATTAATACTATTCTACACTTAATGTCAATAATTTTGTGTTTTTTTGCTAATAAACATTTGCTTGTCTGATCTCATGACCTACTTATTCTATTTGGTCGTAATTTATATTTGGGTTTAACAAATATATATTATTTTAATATATTCTACTCTTCCACAATCTTATTATAACAGGTAAAATGGAATGTGTATTGCTATTGTAAATTAATTAAGTGCCTCAATAAAATACAATTATAATCACTATGAAATCGCTACTTGAGAATAGAAACAGTTGTCTAATGACTTATTGCCTATTTCAATTTTAATTGATGCATTATGATGTGTTTCTGCATTTTTTGATGTTTAACATTTAAACAAAGCAAAAATCTAAGCTTGATAAGATAATAAGTTCTTATAGAGTTCAAGTTAAATTTAATTGATTAAAATAGTATTCCATATGCTTATATCTTCGTAATAATACAATTTATATTTTATAATATTAGATTTCTATAATGGATAGAAAGATTATAGATCATGCAAATCACATTTCTTCGATCATGTAGTTATCAAGGTAAATTATTTATGCAAAATTTTATATTTCCATTACTTTACTTTATTCATAGATGTGATGTATACAATAATTTCACAAATGTGGACTGAATAGTGGAAAAGTGAACAAGTACAACAAAAGAATAAAATATATAAAGGAATTTTACCAAATCATTTATGTCATTGATATCCCAAGAAAATATATGTTGTGGCAGCTCATTAGAACTTACTGTAAAATGTTTGTTTTGTGCAATAGAAATGAAACCAATTGGTTCTTAATGAGCATACATTTTGGTATATTTCTTTAAACTGTATTATCTCTCATTCGGATAATATTAAATTGTTAAGCTTGGTTTCCTTTTAGTATTTGGTACTTAGTTTTGATAATATAACTAGAACAATTGATAATGTTATATATGGTTGGAGAAAAGAGAATGTAACAATTGATCCAAGAGTAATGATTGAATTTTGAGTTAGAATATTTTTTATTTTTTAATGACGGCTCCCAGTTATCCACTAAGTCAGCTATATTATTTGTCTCTCTAAAACAGTGTTGGATTGAAAGTTCCCTTTATTAAGAGTTGTCTTATTTCATGAATTAGATCTTTCATTTTCCACGTGACACTACTCATGTGTCCTTTGATCATATTGGAGAGCATCATGACGTCTGTTTTAATAAGTACATCCACAAAATGTTGCCAAAGTGGAGTAGCCATGCCAGGTGATACCACAAATGTTGGCAAAGTGGTACCAGTGTTGGGCTAATTCTCCCTCAACAAAGAGATGTTCAATTTAGGTGTGGAAAAATTTTCACCCATGAATTCAATCATTGAATCTTTAAGTTTTCTAAAAGAAATTTATATTTCTGATAATTCCGTAAAAAAATATTATAGATCACAATAATTAGCAATTCAAAATATTTAAAAATCATATGATAAACCTGTGATTAAAGAAGAACTCGTTTGACTCTCGAAATTTAAAAGGTGACACATAAATGGAGATGGAGAAGGTAGAAAGCAATCAAAGAAAAAGTGAGCAACGATACCTTTTTAGGAAATAATGTTAAATATTCATAGAATATTGGGTGGCACTCAACTTCACTTTATTATATTAAAATCATTAAATAATTTTTTATCACTAAAATTACTCAACTTACCAATATATCATAAAAGTCACTAAATTATTTTATGTTACCAAAAAGGTCACTCAACTTTGCATAATAGTATTACAGAAAATCATTAGGAGAAAACAATAAAGACATTATATATGATAGTCCGACAAAGTCGATGTAACGACTTGAAAAGTCATTTTTCTTATTTTACTTAGAAACCCCCAAATTACCCTTCCCGAGTTTTACTTGTGTGTTTTTGACTTGCGGGGATGGGTGACACAGTTCCCGAGGTAATCGGGCGGGTTTCAGATCCTTTTTGGCAAGTTTAGAAATTCCTAAGTTATTAGAATAGAAAGGTTTGACTCATAGTTGACTTATGGGTAAACAAATCCTTTTCGTGGTTTCATCGATTCCATCAGGTTCGGAATGTCATTTAAGACTTAGTCGAGCCTTTAGGTCAGTTTCTGAGTCAATTACGTACATTTTGGGTGGTTGGTTGAGAATTAGAGAAACTTTAACTTAAGGGTTGACTTTGATCAATCTCGAATCTTGGAGACCTTTTTCGAGAATTCCGAGCGCGCGAGTAGGACCAAAATGTATTTAATGATAGAAATGCATGTTTGGTTTGTGTCTATAAGGTTTCGAATGATTTCCGGGTGTCGGATCAAGACTTGGCAAAACCCAGAATTTTTTGGTGTTCAGTTCTGATTTCCTCCTTCAGGTTTGGATAGAAGGCATCGCGTTAGTGTAGACAGGGGATCACGGGAGGGATCGCGATCACGTAGACTAGCTCGTGTTCGCGAAGAGCATTCGAGGACTGGGACAGGTCAGCCAACCATCATGTTGGCGATGGCCCATGTCACGCTCGCGATGGTATGGGCCAGGGCAGACGGCGATCGCGAGCGGGTTCTCGCGTTCGTGAAAAGCAAATTAGACTTGGGTAGATTAAAACCCACTTCAAACTTCATGTTTCATTTATCCATTTTAAGAGCTATAGACCTCGACTTTGGGAGATTCAAAGTACAAAATTCACGGTTCTTCATTGGGGTAACCTCTAAACCTTAATCTTAGTCTTTTCCATTATTTTAGGCTTTAATACATCATTCATGAATGATAATTGGGGGTTTTTCACTTAGAAATAGGGTTTATTTGTTTCATGAAATTGAAGGACCAATTGAGTTTAGAATGTGATGATTTTTAGGATATGGATTGTATGGATCATGGGTAAGATATATTACATTCAATTTTCCGTTTTTCCCTTGTGGGTCTGGGGTTTCCTTTTTGGGTTAGCTTGGGGATTCTTAATTAGTATATCAATATAGGTAATGTTGAATTCATATGACCGTATATAGTGTCATTTTGATCTTGTCGAACTTGTATCCATGATAAATTACCATTTTGACCCTCGAGATTTGGGGATGAGGTTTGGATTGGCCTTTTTAGATCCGAAACCTTTCATATATCAAAGTGGGTATTGTTAGACTCATACTCTCATCTAGATATCATATTTGAACAGATTGTCATGTTCGTAGGCTCAACGAAAAGGGAAGGCACTCGAGTGACTTTTTGGCTCTGGGAACATTCAAGTTGAGACTTACTAGACTTTAATGTAGTGTTATGTGTTGGTAAATAACTAATTAAGGGGTATAATGGGAATTTTTTGGTCTCGTACTCATGATGTGACGAGCACTTGTACTGGTACATGTACTTAAAGGGGAATCAAATAGTTAAATATGTTGTACATGACGGAGATTATGTGTTTAGCCTTTGGGCCGTGAGCATGGTGCATAACTCCACTTAGGTTGTCTGCTGCTTATTTGGGCTATGTTAGCCATAATTGATAGATTATATGATTATGACTTATCATTCATTCATCACACTACATCTCGTCTAAATCTTGAAACAATAACATACCTAGTGAAATCTCACAACGTGGGGTCTAGGGAGGGTAGAATGTTTGCAGACCTTACCTCTACATTGGTAGGTAGAGCGGCTATTTTTGAGAGACCCTCTGCTCAAGACAGAGCATAAGCACACACAAAGAAATAGAAAAAGAAAAGCAAAGAAAAAGAAACGGTCAAGCCCAGTTAGAAAAAAATATTTAAAGCAGTATGAAAATGCTGGTATTAAAAACGAATAAGCCATGATAGCGCATTTCAAAAAAGTAAAGCGTAACTAGCGCAGGTAAATAAGCTAAACAAAGTACACTAAAGGATACATAGCAATAGAAATCAAACTACATAAGACTATAAAGTAGTACTGCTCCTATTAGTATGATCGGCTAGCGGACTTACAATAATAACCCTACAACTACCAGTTTATAAGCGTAAGTAGGACTACGCTCGACTACCTACTACTCTTCTACCCTAATTCGTGTCCTCCATAACCCCCTATCTAAGGTCATGTCCTCAGTAAGTTGTACATGTTCCATACCCCGTCTAATCACCTCTCCCCAATACTTCTTCGGCCTACTTCTACCCCTCATGAACCCATCCATAACCATCCCCTCACACATCCGCACTGGGGCATTTGTGTCTCTCATCTGCACATGCCTAAACCATCTCAACCTTGCTTCCCGCATCTTATCCTCCACTGAGGCCACTCCCACTCTGTCTTGGATATTATAATTTCTAATCCTATTCCTCCTTGT
The DNA here is from genome assembly GCA_034509755.1 of Anisodus tanguticus. Classification (NCBI taxonomy): domain Eukaryota; kingdom Viridiplantae; phylum Streptophyta; class Magnoliopsida; order Solanales; family Solanaceae; genus Anisodus; species Anisodus tanguticus. The sequence continues at coordinate 41,776,634 of CM067555.1, forward strand.
ATGCTCTTACATCCATCTCAGCATCCTCATTTCCGCAACTTTCATCTTTTGGATGTGCAAAGTCTTGACCGGCCAACACTCCGCCCCAGACAACATAGTCAGTCTAATCACCACCCTATAGAACTTGCCTTTATGTTTTGGTGGCACCTTTTTATCGCACAAAACTCCAGATGCGAGCCTCCATTTCATCCACCCTGCCCCAATACGATGTGTGACATCTTCATCAATCTCTCTATTCCCTTGGATAATAGACCCGAGGTACTTGAAGCATCCTTTATTTGGAATGACCTGAGTACCAAGTCTCATATCCACGCCTGTCTCAAGGTCGCTCCCGTTACTGAACTTGCGCTCCAAATATTATGTCTTGGTCCTACTCAACCTAAACATTTTAGACTCTAGATTATCTCTCCAAACCTCTAGCGTAGCATTCACTCTACTGCGAGTCTCATCAATCAGAACTATGTCATCTGTGAATAACATACACCATGGCACCTCCCCCTAGATTTGTCACATCAGTCCATCAATCACTAAGGCAAATAAGAATGGGCTAAGAGTTGATCCCTAGTGCAGCCCTATCATCATTGAGAAGTGCTCCGAGTCTCCTCCTACTGTCTGTACCCTGGTCTTGGTTCCATCATACATATCCTTGATTGCCCTAGTGTACGCCACAAGTACACTTCTAACCACCAAACATCTCTATAGAACCTCCTTAGGGACTTTGTCGTATGCCTTCTTGAGGTCGATGAAACCATATGTAAGTTTCTCTTCCTCTCACTATACTGCTCCACCGACCTCCTAATAAGATGAATGGCTTCAGTAGTCGAATGGTCCGGCATGAATCCAAACTAGTTCTCGGAGATAGACACACCTCTTCTCACCCTCATCTCCATGACTCTTACCCAAACTTTCATAGTGTGGCTTAGGAGCTTGATACCCCTATAGTTTTTGCAACTCTGGATATCATCTTTGTTTTTGCACAAAGGAATCATTGTACTCCACTTCCATTCTTCGAGCATTCTCTCCGTCTTAAAAATGACGTTAAACAACTCCATCAGCCACTCCAAACCTGCCCTGCCTGCGCTATTCCAAAATTCAATTGGGATTTCATCACGCCCGGTCGCTCGTCCCCTGCGTATCCTGCAAACAACACCCTTAACCTCATCAACCTTAATTCTTCTACAATATCTAAAATCTCGGTACCTACCAGATTGCTCCAGATGTCCCAGCATGATATCTCTATCTCCTTTTTCGTTCTATAGTTCATAAAAGTAAGACTACCATCTCCACCTAATCTGCACGTCCTCCACCATCACGATGTTAAATGTATTGATTTATTCTTTTTGTATGGTGTACATATATCCATTTCATACATTCATATTATTATTGGCAATGAATTGTAGAGATACTGAAAAGGGGGTTTGAAAGACGGTTACTGGATATGGTACATGGTAATAGTGATGACTGATAATGATACTACAACCACAGAGCTAGGACCTGATGGAAAATTTCGGGTGGATATATGGACCTCATGAGTCCCCCATGGGTTATATGACACCTATTGCAGGAGCATGTGTATACCGAGTACATACGACCAGTTGCATTGCATACATATCATTTGTATTGCATTTCATTTATACTTCTTGATGTGTAATTTATGCCATGTGTGCTCTTTAATGTAAAGTTGTAGACTTTATGATCATTTTACTCTTAGTGGAAGAAATAATGAATCTTTACAAGTTATCCTTGATGTAAGGCAGAATTATGAGACTTAATGGGACTAGACACCCTGAACGGGGTTCAGGCTAGATCGATAATAGTAAATTGGCTTGACTTTAGTAAAGTTTGGGACTTTGGAAAGACTTGTTAATAATGATGATCTTTACGATTAATTGAACTATATGGCTTTATTGGTATCTGATTTGATTATACCTTAGTCAACTAACTTAAGTAGAGAAGTATACAAAAGTATCAACCATCGCCACCACTATAGTTAGGGTCGATCGATGATAGTTTTGGGTACACGTGCTTTCCGTACTCACTCTACACTTGCTGCACCTTTATGTGTAGGTACTGATCCGAATTTGAGTGAATAAAAGACGCAACAATTTGGATAGATACCTCAGAAGTCCAGGGTGAGCTACAAATACTTTCCCAGCATTGGAACTCCCTTATGTTGTCATTTTATAATGACCCATCTGGTCATTTTTAGCTATAGACCCTTAATTCACTATTTTACCATTCCCCTAGAATATGTATGTGGTTTGTGATGTGCAGGGATGGGTGGCATAGATCCCGAGATTCATTATATTTTTTTCAGAAGATACACCCGAAATAGGAATCTTTTAGTTGATTAGTTTGGCTCAAAGTTAATTTTAGAGTATATGGGTTTGTTTTTGGGTTTTGTAACTTTCAGTAGTTCTGAAGGGTCATTTATGACTTAGTCAAGTCATTAGTTCACTTCACGAGGCAATCAGATGTACTTTGTAGTTTATTGTGAATTTGTGTTATTTGAATGTCTTGGGCGATTCTTTAGAAAAATGTACCTTCGAGGGAGCGAGCGAGTGTGTAGCACCATTTATCATATGGTAGCATGCTTGATTTATATCCAGGAGGTTCCGGGAGTGTTTCGGGTGGTTGGTGGAAGATTTAGAAATTTGGCAAGTTGTTGGTTCTGGTGTGCCGCAACGACAACTGGTTGGCCGCTTCTGCGTGCCCGCCTATACAAAGGTTGGCTTGCATATACGGGCCTATGAAGTTGAGACTTCCGCCATTGCGAAGATTTCCTCGAAGAGGCGATGGTGCCTCTACGACGATTCTCTCGCACCTGGGCCTATGCGAGAATTTATTGTTTTCCTCAGTGGGCTTTTTCTGTTGTAGCGAGGACGCCCCTACGGGATTGATTTCATCGGTGCGGGATCGTTGTTCCGGGCAGATTCTTAAATACCCTAAATCAATTCACTTTTCCAAAATATCTTATCTTAGTTTTAGAGCTTGCTTGGGGGAGATTTTCTTGAGGAGTTCAATTGGTTCATCATTTAAGGTATAATTTCACCCATATTTGATTATTGGTGACTTTTAAGATCCTAGTATGAGCTTTATTTGGGGAATAATGGTGTAATTTTTCATGAAAGCTTAAGAGAGTTAAATCCTTGATTTGTGGTTGAAATATGAATTAGATGATCATGATTTTACGAATAAGTGTTGATTTATGATAGGTTATCTTGTTGTATTAATTAATTTGGTATTGGAAACCTTTTTTAAGTTTGGACGAAATCTACGGTTTGTAAATTGGGGCTTTTCTCAAATCATACAATTGAGGGTTCAATTGGGGTTAGTTTTCTAATTAACTTAAGGATATGATTATTTAGTATATATGTATGCTTTTTAAGTAATAAAGTCCAAATTTTAGCACTGTGGGCTCGGGGTTGGTTGTAAGCGTCTTTTGGTATATTTAAGGACTAAGTCCTTGTATGCGTATTAACTTATTATTAACGTATAGTCTATTCTTGTTAGACTACGATTACTATGAGGTGCTCTGAAAGGGCAAGGCCAACACTGAATATTGATTGTTCGTGGCTTCTGCTCGGCTTTGAGGTAGGCTATGGTTTCTCTTTTGTAGACTTCGATAGAAGTGTGTAGTGCTTATGAATCTTGAGGGGTATTAGGCGTGTTTAGGGGTCCCACCTTAGCGATTGTGATGAATGTTTAGGTAGGTACCAGTGCTGAACTGTGATGATGGGTGACTTGGGGAATCAGCCTTAAGTTGATTCCGATAGCTATTGTTTGGGATTGTCGCCATTATGTGGGCTCGTCTCCATTATTGATATTGAAGTGTTTATTCATCACATTGCTTTCGATATGATATCCTGATTTTACTTGGATTATGTGTTATTGACTTCCTGAAAATATGTGATATTGATCTCTTATACTTGGTTGCATCTCCTACATCATGATTACTTGTCTTGTATTGCCATTTGAATTCATACACTCGTGCTTATGATGATTTTAAAATGAGAGTCGAATGAAACTATTGTGGGTCCAAGAGATCAAAAAGGCAACATTACTTTATGAGATAATTGGCAACACTGAGATAATGATAATATGTTGTGGGTCAAGTTGCACGCCTGCAATGGATGATGATACGCGAGGGACCAGGTTGCACGCCTGTAATAGATGTTATTACAACCAAGGGCTGGGGTCCATTGAGAAATTCCGAATGGGTATAAGGACTTCGTGGGTCCTCCATGGGTGTGCAGTACAAAGAATTTGAACGCATGTATACCGAAGATAAAAGGTACTTGGCATCTGCATTTGCATTCATATCATACATATATTTATACATTTATTACCTATTGATTAGGAATGTGGATCAGTTTCCATGATTGGGCTTTCTCTCTATGAATACTTAGATAATGGGATTGATTGTGTTGAATTGGATTGGTTGCCATGATTGGGCTTTGTCTCTGTGATACTTGGATAATTTGATTCATTCTGTTGAACTAGATTAGTTGTCATGATTGGGCTTGCCTTCATGAATTTGATTATGTGGTTTATAATTTATGAGTCTAAGTATTCGATGTCAACTTCTAAGTCGTTAATATCTATATTTTAGGACTGTCGTCTAGATCAAAGGTAACTATGTGTGTTTGTGTGTTGTCTAGTAATTGATAATGTTACTGTGTAACTAGTCTAGTAAGGAGTTTGTTAAAGTGTTGTTATTGTGATTGTGGACTTATTGGACATGTGTGTGTAGAATTTCCCTCCTTAATCTAATTGTGTATGGCGTAGACCTATAATTAGAAGACAATGTGAAGTCTTAATCAAGTCTAAATGCTAGAGATAATAAAGGAGTTAATGTCGTCATGGTTAGCCTAATTATAATACACTTGGAAAACGTTCTAAAAAAGTTATTGTGAATTAAGAGATGACTTTCCTATTTGATGTGTTAAGTCGGGTAATTGGGTTAAATATGAATAAGGCTTAGATAGAGTTTCAGATCGGTGGGTATTGATGGTAAATTTCATGTGTGTGCCATATAAATTGATGTATACTTGATTGGTTGTTGAGCTCTGGTGTGAATTAGGTGATTTATATGAATCACAAACTCTATGTCAATAAGGTGTCTTATGTGACTATTAAACTGCTTAGAATAGGGTATACTTAAGAGTCAACTTGATGTTTATCTCTGTACGTATCTTCGTCATTGTCGGCCTATGATGCCTACGGGGGTACGTTGTGTACTAATGCTACACTTGTTGCATTCTTTTTGGATGCAGATACAATGCCTTCTTCAAGTTCAGGACCTTTGGTTTGAGTCTAATTTGGTGGACTTCCAAAATTCAGGGTGAGGATGCTACCTTTCGGCATGCCCTTGGATGCGCTATCTTACTAGTCTTTTATTGTATTCAAGAGACATGTTCAGACGATTAGACTAAGTTCAATTTCAGTTTAGCTTATCTATTGACAGTTAGAGCTCTTGTATAATCGACCAGATTCGGGGGAGGGGGGTTGCTTTGTAAAATTCCAGACTTATTTCAGCTTTTATATTATGATAGATATATTTATGAAGTATTTTGTTAATTATGCATTTTCCTATTTAAATTGCTTGGTTAATCGGGAGTGGTTCGCCTACTGGTGAGAATTGTGTACGTGCCAGCACGATTCCTTAAAGGGGGTCGTGACATATTTACTTTTCTGTCTTATATTTAAGACACTATGATGTATTTAAGTTTCAGACTTGTTATCTAATTAGTAGTTTTGTACTCATGACTACCAGATTTTGGGGGATGATTTCTAATGCCGTATTAAGTATTTCAAGACCTTTTCAATACTTCTGTTGTTTTGTACAATATGACTTATATGGATTACTGAGTTGTCTATTATATGATTATTTGGTGTCAACTTGATATTTATCTCTGTTACGTATCTTCGGTCATTGTCGGCCTATAATGCCTACAGGGGTACGTTTTGTACTCATGTTACACTTGGTGCATTCTTTTGGATGCAGATACAACACCTTCCTCAAGTTTATGACCTCGGATTTGAGTCTAATTTGGTGGACTGCTAGTATTCAGGGTGAGGATGCTACCTTTCGGCATGTCCTTGGATGCCCTATCTTACTCTTGTCTTTTATTGTATTCGAGAGACATGCTCAGACGATTAGACTATGTTCTATTTCAGTTTGGATTTTGTATTAACAAATAGAGCTCTTATATTATTGACTAAATTCGGGGGGGGGGGGGGTTGTTTTGTTAAATTCCAGACTTATTTATGCTTTTATATTATGATAGATAGATTTATGAAGTATTTTGTTAATTTTGCATTTTCCTGTATGAATTGTTTGGTTAATTGGGAGTGGTTCGCCTACTAGTAGGAATTGTGTAGGTTCCACGACGATATCTTAAAAGGGATCATGACAAAGTTGGTATCAGAACTTTAGGTTAAACAGTCTTAAATACAAGAGCAATGTCTAGTAGAGTCTTGCAGATCAGTGTGGAGACATTCGTACTTATCTTCGAGAGGTTATGAGACATTTAGGAAACTTTACTTTCTTTATTCCTTTCGTGCTACTTCGTTCAAATTGGTATCTAGTCGATTCTAATTGGTATCTAAAACTTCTTCATCCTATTCTACCACCGATGGTGGGAGAACACTTTTGATTCGTACGTGAGTGGTTTGTTATGATGTCGCGCGGTAGGGTATAAAATGTGTCACTGTGATATGGATGCGTGACCCAATTCGGTTCTCAGTTATGGTTTGAAGGTTCGATTTAGTTGGGTTATAATCATGAATCCTCGGTTCGGTGATATCCTGGGAAAGTAGGAATGGTAATACAAAGGTGCAAGCAAAAGAAATTGGATGAATCAAGCTCCGCTGTATAAAGGAAAAATTGGTATCTGATCTGTTCGTCAGGATAAGGTTGCAAGATGTTTGAAAGTTAATTTCATATACGGTTATGAAAGATTAAGTTGGGCTTTGACGTGGTAGAGATATAATTGTGGAGCGAGAGCTAGTCATTTCTGAGTTCTTTCAGGAGATGGCTATCAGTTTTAGGTCAGGTGGCAAGGTTACTTGTGACGAGTGTAACTTAAGGAAATAGACAGTCACATTTATTCAAGTATAGAGTGTGTTCGTAGCGTCACTTGACGTTTCGAGGTTAGTGGTAGAAGGTAGTGTTGAAACCACGAGATTGTTGATTTGTTAGTTGTTTTGCAGTGTTAGCATAGAGTGAGTGTAAGTGATTGTTTATGAGTAGGTATGTTGGACTACGTCATAGGCTAATGGGAGCCAGTGATTGACTAATAAGAATGACTCTAGTGCTGGATAAGTGAGCAGTTCTATTTAAGGAATTAGTGGGTGATACATCTACTTCTTGGATAAGATTTGTAGGCATGATATACAAAGTTTAAAACTTGAGAGGTGCTATAATTACTGGTATAATAACTTTGTAGTTGACCGAAGGACATTGGAAAATCACACGGTTAGTTGGATGAGTTTTGGTTTGGCAAAATAAGGTAAGGGTTGGTTCTTCACAGGCATGCATCATATAAGGAGCCTTGAGGGGAAGTTGGTCAATAGGAACAATTATAGTAGACTACCATCTCTAGGATCGGCTAAACTGTTTTTGCAGGACTTAAGATATTGCGATATAATTTGAGTAGGTTTGAGTGATGATCTGTCGGTAGTTATTGATATGATTTAAATGGAATAGGGGAAAATGGAGAACTAAGATAATTGTATAGTTGATCGAGAATCGGGGTGAGTAAGGTGTTACGGGTCACTTTTACACAGGGCATAAAAGCGACTAAGAAATTGTTGATTCTTTTCGGATAATTAGTTTTTAGATTTGCCACCTAATTTATAGGGAAATTAGGAAAACCAAGTAAAAAGAGTTTATTCAAACAATGAAAAATCCTTTAAAAATCAGAGTTGGAGGTAATGGTTCTGGTGATCCCCCAGGAAAGGTGTTAGACACCCCAGTATTAAGGATCCGTATAATACGGTTGACAATCAAATTTCATAGTATGTTTTATTATGATTAATTGCTTAAAATAGTGTGAAGGGAGCTATGGATCGAATAAAAACAAGATGATCAGAATTCAATCAACTAAACGTAATGTTTCCTAATGTCGGTGATAATGTCGTCTGACACCAGTGACAACACTTGATAAAACAGAAAACCTTTAAGGGTAAAATACAGTGGAAAATAAAGAACACAAGTGTTTAAATTTTCATAAGTTATATACATGGTCAATGACTAAATGTATTGTATATGTATTATATACAAATTCCTTTCTTTACAGATTTACAAGATAAAACAGAAAGGAATTAAAAGTTGAAGTCGCAGATGACTTCTGCCTGAAAAATCTAACTAAGTAGACATAGACAACCTCTCATTATAATTGCTCCATACAAAACTAATCTAGAATCTAAACAACAACTGTAATTTGGACAGAATGTTGTCGACACAATCAGGCAACACTTGTGATCCAGATTTCTGAGATGAAATCCCGAGAGCTCTCTTGGTATTTTGCAATCTGATTGTGGATGATCGATTCACTGCAGTAGCCTCTCTATTTATAGTAGAGAGTCTTCATTGAAAGGCCCATCGATTGGTTGTAGAGGTTGAAGGAAAGGTGGGCAGCTTGTGGTAGATGATTGAGGTGTGAAAATCTCAACAACTTTGACTTGTTCCTTACTCGACTTCTTCCCCAAGCTTTGACTCTTTCTCCCACGTTTTACACAGTTCCAATTCACCACGCCTAAGTCATTTTCACCTCACAGTAAAATATTACTGCGTAATGTGAAGTAAGGCAAAACTGTTTTAAATAATGTTGGTCCGAATGTTGTGACATTTGTCCCAACATTTTCATGCATTCAAATCAGTACTTCAGAAGATATGTTATGTCAAATGTCACAACACCAAACCAACATTAACAATCTCCCCCTTTTTGCCTTTTTTCACAAAACTCATTACAGACCTAAACTGACTTAGGATATTGAGACAGATGTTGTCCGACATTTGTGATCAATAATATCAATGCTATGCTCCTCCTTAACCTGCGATGGCTTTCAAGTAATCATGCATGTACCGATTCATATGATTATAAAAAAAGATGTTAGCACATATATACATATCATCCACTATATACAAAACACGAATAGAAATAACTATTGTCAACAAATATCCACATCAATCCATCAAACCATTGAACAAGCATTTATAGCTTAGGTTCAACAACATCATTCAGCTTCCTCCTTGCTCATCATACAGCAACAACAACTTCCAACAACTTTCTACCCCTACATAACAACTTCAGTTTCCAGCATCTCTCCCCCTTCATCTCTGCTGCATTAAAACTTTAGCTCATCCCCCTGCATCAGCATCATCTCCCCCTTTTTGTGAAGAAAGTAGCATCATGAAATGGTCTCTAGTTTGTATCAGGGTATTCCTTGCAGCATCAACCTCAGAAATATGTTGGTTGATTTTTCCAATTTGATCCACAAGCCATTTTGTAGATAGTGTAGACTGTCTTGGACTAGTGTTGCTCAGAATGTTGGTGACATTTCTGGAAATATTTTCACTTTCAGCTTCCTTCTTCCAGGGCAAGAAACTCTACTTGATCGACGAGTAGGGAAGGTAGATGACATTGGCCTTTTACCCAAAGATGAAAAATCAACAGTTTCATCAACATCTATAGGGTTATTATCATCTCCGGGATAGCTAATATCTAAAGGTTCATCAAAATCTTTAAACACTATTGCTTTAGAAAGATCCTCAAGGAGATTTGAGGAAGTAGATAGGCCCGATTGTTGAGGGGTATTATTCTTGGGTTTTTCCGATTCTGATGAAGGGCTAATGCTCATGTGCGTGTTGGGTGGAATGTTGGTTGATATTTGTTTTGACATTGGAGAGATTTCCATTGGTGAAGCTTGAGGAGAGGGTTTTGAGATTGAGATTGAGATTGGAGTTTGATTTGGTGACTTCATCGGGTAGGTAGGATTATACCCGAGGTGTGATGTGATTTCCCTTTTTTTTTTTAGGAAAAATCGAAAATGATAAAAAAAAAAAAAGCAAATAAAGGAATATTTATATACATGGCTAACCTTTCATAGCAATAAAATTCCTTAATTTTAGGATTTTCATATTTATCTAATAACTTACACCTAAAATTTTGGGATAAAAAGATAAACATCACGGTATGAATTCAATTTAATCTTATCATTTTAAAGTTTAAAATTCCTATTAAAATAAGGCATAAAAATATGGAGAAAAATATGATTTTTCTGAAATCAGTAAAAAATAACATCCCAACATATATCACAATCTGAAAATATCAACAACAATGTTGGCAACATTTTGGACAACACATATATCACAATTTTTCATTTTGGCAAATATCAAACGTTTTATACATATTTCAAGTTTGTTGGACCAATGTAACATTTTTCCATTTCCTTGGATCATAAAACACATACAAAAGGTTTTTTGAGTAAAAAATAAGAATACTTATTTAGTATTATCAAAATTCTTTTGAAGCACTCGATACTGCTATAGAATAGAAACGGTGTCTTTTCAAAGGCTTTTCCCATTTTGTACAGTTGCCAAATATTTGTAAAGGCTTTGCCTTATTTTGATACTCCTTTTTTATGATATATATGTATATATATATATATATATATATATATATATAAATATCACCGCAGAGAACGGTATCATGTTGGAATCACATTCTTATTGAAGGATCATGCTTGTGTGACCAAAAGTTATGCACCATACAACAACAATAATCAGTCAGTGATATTACATAGGTAAATGTCACCCAAAATGTTAGACAACGTTTCAGCTGACATTACCAACAATGCCTTTTTTTTTAGAGATTACAAAGACCAAGAGATTTCTTCAAACTAGAAAATTTTCACGGTTCAATTTGAACTAGCTGTTTTTCGACTAAATCTCTTAAAAAGTGATGTCTAATATCAATATATTTTATCGTGAATGCGGAACTGGATTTTTGGAAATATTAATGGCACTCGGATTATCATAGTACAAAAGTAAAGTGTTGCTAATCAAACTATAGTCGTCTAACATGTGTCTTAGCCAAATTAATTGAGAGCAAGAACTTCCAGATGCTACATATTCAGATTCAACAATTGAAAGTGAGACAGAATTTTGTTTACGACTATACCATGAAACAAGGTTATTGCCAAGATAAAAACTTCCTCCACTTGTTCTTTTTCTATCATCCATATCTCCAGCCCAATTCGAGTCACTAAATCCTATTAAGTTAGGATTAGTGTCTTTGGAATACCAAATTCCCAACTCACATATGCCAGCAACATATCGAATAATACGTTTCACGTCATTTAAGTGGGACATTTTGTGACAAGATTGAATACGTCCACAAACACAAATACTAAACATAATATCTAGGTGACTAGCAGTAGGATAAAGAAGGCTACCTATCATAGATCGATATAATGTTGGATCGACTTTTCACCAACATTATCCTTACATACCTTCTGCGATGAATCCATTGGCGTTTTCATCTGTTTAGCGTTCTCCTAACCAAATCTCTTAAATGGATTCTTAGCACATTTATTTTGGGAGATGAAAATTCCATCTCCACTTTGCTTAATCTGCAAACCTAAGAAAAAAGTTAGTTCCCCAATCATGCTCATTTCAAATGTCGATGACATAGATTCAACAAATGACTTTAGATAAGACCGTGGGGTCGAACCAAAGACTATGTCATCTACGTAGATTTGAGCAATAATAATATCTACATCATGACGTTTAATGAAAAAAGTGCAATTACCTTCACCACGATTAAAACCAATTTCAAGAAGGAAGATAGTTAGACGACCATACCATGCACGAGGGGCTTGTTTCAACCCATACAAAGCCTTTTTGATCTTGTACAAATAGTGTGGATGGTAAGGATCTTCAAATCCTTTTGGTTGTTCAACATAGACTTCCTTATCTAGATAACCATTTAAGAATGCACCTTTTACATCTATTTGGTGTAAAGTAATTTTCAAACAACAAGCAATAGCAAGTAAAAGTCTAATTGACTTAATTCTAGCCACATGTGCGAAAGTTTCGTCATAATGAATTCCTTCAACCTGAGTACAACCTTGTGCAACTAGACGTGCTTTGTTTCTAACAATTGTTCCTGATTCGTCTGATTTATTCTTAAAAATCCACTTAGTTCCAATTACATTTGTATTATTTGGACGTGGAACCAAGTCCCAAACTTCATTTCGAGAAAATTGTTCAAGCTCTTCTTGCATTGCTTGTATCCAGAAATTATCTTTAAGTGCTTCTAAAATATTTTTTGGTTCTAAAGTAGATATAAAAAAAGAAAGACTAACCTCTTGGTTTATGGTAGACATACACACATACCTTACCATTTTTCTATAATTGAGTGGTTCTTTCCCTCTTGTTTTATTTCCTTCAAAAACTCCCCCTATCACCTGGCAAGTGGGATGATTCTTCCTAATCCTTAATAAGGGGTCCCTTCGAACTTGATCTAGCAATTCAACATTTGACTCCTCATCCATGGCCTTTGTGGTCTCTATTTCAAGTTCAGATATTGCCTCGGGTGTGGCAACATCTGATTCTTCACCAGTCTGACGCCTCGGGTGTGGCAACATTTGAAGCTAGGTTCGGCCCAAAAACATTTTGACATTCTTTTAGAACTAAGCATAACTCTAGCCATTTCTTGTAGTGTTCTATTTTTCCTTTCTGCTACCCCATTCTGTTGAGGAGTTTTGGGAGAAGAAAACTCATGGAAAATTCCCTTTTTCTCACAAAAATTTGTGAATGAGCTATTTTCAAATTCTTTTCCATGGTCGGATCTAATCCGAAAAATAGGAGAATAAAACAAATTCCTAATTCTAGAGTGCAAAATTTTAAACATATCAAAAGTTTGTAATTTTTCTTTCAAAAAATATATCCATGAATATCTAGAAAAATCATCTACTATCACAAAGGAATACCTCATGCCTCCTAGACTGTCTACTTCAATTGGACTCATTAAATCCATATGCAGCAATTGACAGTGAGACGTACCTGAATGTTGTCCGTCGTGTTGGACAACATTATGAGAGACACGGGTTTGCTTACCTTTCAGACAATCTTCACAGACAGTTTTACCTTTATGGCTAAGTTTAGGTAAGCCTTTAACAGCTTCATATGAGACCAATTTCTCTAAATTACGGTAGTTGACATACCCCAACTATTGATGCCATAGTGTTGTGTCATCGACTTTCGCATTATTGCATGTTTCTCGTCTTACAACAAGATAACAATTGTCACCTGTTCTAGTACCTTTCACGCCACATACATTGGCTTCATTCGTAACCACACAAACACTATTGTTGAATTTTACCTCAAGATCATCATCACACAGTTGGCTGATACTAAGCAAATTAGTCATTATGCCCTCAATGTGTAAGACATTCCTTAAGGCTGGAATATCAGGAACATCCAAGATTCCTTTTCCAATTATTTTGCTTTTACTGCCACCTCCAAAACTCATGTTTCCTCCATTGAATGACTCATAATTCTTCAAAAAAGCTTTAGTACCTGTCATGTGGCGAGAACATCCACTATCGAAGTACCAAGAACCTGAAATGTTAGTTCTTAATACAGTTATACATACATTACAAGTTAAGTCCATTTTAGGAACCCAAGCTCTCTTAAAATAATTTTTATTTTTTCGCTCATAAATGTTGCTTCGAATGTTATCTGAAATGTTGGACAACATTTTAGGCAACATTTTGCTCTCAGAATGTTGAAGATTGTTACAGTATGGTTTTAAGTGTCCAGGGGAGTTACAATAACTACACACAAACTTCAGATTATTCTTTGACGTATATGAGAAACTTTTATGCATCCCCTTTTCTTTTACAAAATATATTTTCTTATTATTACCAAAGAATTTAGAGCAACCAGTTTTAAGAGTGTTTTTGTACCCAAATCCTGCATGTGAAGGTTTACTGAAGTTAAGAATCTTTTTCAATTTTGAAGTTCTCGTGTTGAGCTTATGAAAGGTAGCTTCAGCTAAATCCAGTTTTGCACTAATCTTACCAAATTCAATATCTTTTTTGGTAAGTGCACCATCTAGTCGGGTTATTATTCCTTTTAAATCTACATTCTCGCGAGTTAAAGATTTTACCTTTTTGTCAAATTGCTTGGATTATATGATTAAGGCTTTACAAATACTTTGTACTTCATTAATCATATCATCTTTGCATTCAAATTGATCTATACATTCAGCCTCACCAATAGAAATAGAACTACTAAAGAAATTGACATCAGAAAAGTTAAAGAATTCATACCTTTCGAATGTCGCTGAGGATGTTGATGTCGTTGCTGATGTTGGAGCAAATGTCGTGACATCTGAGACAACATTGTATACGACATCTTCATTATCTGATAGAGACAGTTCGAAAACAGTGGCCAGCATTTCTTGTATTTCAATTTCACGATCTCCTTCCTCTTCTTCTTCATCATCACTAAGAGAAACCCATAGGTTCTTACCAAATTTTCTAAGAGTGTTTGCAGATTCATTAGCATAATGACCCCAATTTGAGAATGCATGACATTGCACGAACTCAAGTTATTTGGGATCAAATTTGGTACGATCTGAGTTAGTTTTTCTCAATTGGTTTCCTTTTTGTACATTTGGAAGGAATCTAATGGGCTTTTGATTGAAGACTTGGCTTTGGTGCTCTTTATATTTAAATTGATTTCTCTCATTGTTGAACTTCCTCACCATCGAATTATATTTTCGAGTAAGGCAACATTTGCACCTTCACCAATTTTTTCAAGATTCTCATCATCTTCTTTGATTTGACTCTCCGAGGATTGAACTTGAAGTGCCATATTCTTGGTTTTATACAATTCCTTTTGATTCTCAATGTTCATCTCATAAGTTTTGAGTATGCTCATCAAGGTATGAAGGTCCATTGTGGCAAGATTGTGAGCTTCTTCAATATCACAAATCTTTAAGTTGAACTTTTCAGGAAGAGAACAGAGAGCCTTTTCAACAAGTTGAGTGTTGGTTAATGGTTCACCAAGCACTTGACATTTCATTTGAGATGTCAATCAACTTTTCCAAATAAGATTTAATATCATCCGCTTCTTCCATCCTTAAACATTCATATTTACTCATGAGCATGCGTAGCTTTGTTCGACGAACACTTGAGCTACCTTCATAATGAATTTGTAAAGTATCTCATGCGTCCTTAGCCGTGGGGCAGTTTTGAATGAGTTTGAACATGTAGAGATCAACCCATCCAAAAATTGCATTTAAGGCCTTTTTGTTAAAGCTAGCACTATTGGTTTCTTCTGTAGTCCATTCGGATTCAGGTTTAGAAATAATGTCACCTTCGTCATCCGGTGGCAACATTGGAACAACATACCCATTGGTTATAAATTTCCATGCACGAATATCAATTGATTTGATATGCGAACGTAAGCGAATCTTCCAATAGGCATAATTTGATCCATTTAAAATAGGAAGTCTACCAATAGTCAGATTAGCCGGATCCATAGCTTATGACAATAGGACCAATCACTTATTATGTTAAGTGTCAGCTCTAATACCACTTGAAGGGAGCCACGGATTAAATAAAAACAAGATGAACATAATTCAATCGACTACACGTACATTTTCCGAATGTCGGTGACAATATCGTCCGACACCAGTGACAACACTTGATAAAACAGAAAACCTTTAAGAGTAAAATGCAGCGGAAAAATAAAGAACACAAAGATTTAAATTTTCAGAAGTTATATATATTATATAACTTATGATGGTCAATGACCAAATGTATTGTATATGTATTATATATAAATATACAAATTCCTTTCTTTACAGATTTACAAGATAAAACGGAAGGGAATTAAAAGTTGAAGTCGTAGATGACTTCTGCCTGAAAAATCTAACTAAGTAGACATAGACAACCTCTCATTACAATCGCTCCATACAAAATTAATCTAGAATCTAAACAACAATTGTAATGTTGGGAGAATGTTTTCGACACACTCAGGCAACACTTGTGATCTAGATTTCTGAGATAAAATCCCGAGAGCTCTCTTGGTATTTTTGCAATCTGATTCTGGATGATCGATTCACTGTAGTAGCCTCTCTATTTATAGTAGAGTGTCTTCCTTGAAAGGCTCATGGATTGGTTGTGGAGGTTGAGGAAAATGTGGGCAGCTTGTGGTAGATGATTAAGAAGTGAAAATCTCAACAACTTTGACTTGTTCCTTACTCGACTTCTTCCCCAAGCTTTGACTCTTTCATCCACGTTTTACACAGCTCCAATTCACCATGCCTAAGTCGTTTTTACCTCACAGTAAAATATTACTGCTTAACGTGAAGTAAGACAAAACTGTTCTAAAAAAATGTTGGTTCGAATGTTGTGACATTTGTCCCAACATTTTCATGCATTCAAATCAGTACTTCAGAAGATATGTTCGGTCAAATGTCACAACACCAAACCCAACATTAATATAGTGTGTTCAAATTCTTGCAAAAAAAGAGCCATGGCATACCATAAAACGATTTTTTTAAAAGTGAAATTCCTTTCTATTTCTTTCAAATGCTGAAATCTTTTTTGTGAAACACGTATAAGGTTTGAAATAGTTATTTTACTTTCCGGACTAAAAATACATTCAAGATTTCCCTTGAGTAAAGCTCGACTTAATTTAGTCCCAAGTATTATATCTTATTTATCCTTATAAGTTTTAAAAATATTACCAGTGTATGTCCTTTACAAATATGCCATAACATCATATGATTTTTGCCAAAAATTATCTTTTCCATTCGAAAGTCATAAGTTCATCTTTTTTTCTTTTTTAATTTGAAGGTCAATCATATCCTATTTTTTATCCCTTTCCTTAAACTTGGGTCCAAATAAAGTTCCTTTTGTCTTCGTCTAAAGTGGACTTGGCCCCAAAAAATCATTTTTAGCCACTTGAACCATTTGAAATCCTTTTCAATGAATCCTAATTTTGAAATCCTTTTCAATGAATACTACTTTTGAAATCAGATTTTCTTAACTTCTTTTTGTAATCTCGAGTTTAAAAGAAAAGAAAAGTTCACCAAGACGTACACTGGTTTCATTTTTTTTTTTTCTGTTTTTATACGGATAAAATAAATTTATTTCCTTTGTCAAGTTATGAAAGAGCATTATTTTTTATCTTTTATTGGGTCTGATTATTTTTAAAAAAAATGGTAACCGGATTCCTATCCGTTCTAAATGATATCCGTATCGTTTGCCTAATTCAACTAGGTTCCAACTATGGGTTTCAATAATATATACATATTCAATTACATAAAACAAAAAAATACAAGTATTTAAAAGTAAAATTAAGTTGGTGGGCATCCCGAACCCACCAGTTAAATGCTAGACCATTTTCACACATGAGTGAGCCTTTTCTCCGCGGTTGCTGCTAGAAATGTGATGGGGCTGACTCGATCTTAAGAGATGTTGGGCCTCGCGGCCAACACGTGATGTGGGAAAATGCATAAGTCCAATTGGACTCGTCTCGAGCAGTTTCATGTGTAGAAAATAAAGAAAACGAATTAGCAACCATCCGGAAAATAATTGATTTAACTGGATGATACAAACCTAATAAAATAGTATTTGGACAAATTAAGACACATTTCAGATGACTGGAGCGAGATTAATTTTCGAATACATTTTTAGACAAAGATATCTACCTACAGATAATTTTTTATGGCAAGAAACAAAAAGGGATTGCTAACTAAGCTACCGTGGCTTTCCAAAGCTTTTTATTTTGCCTTCTGGACCACATGTAATAAAACCTTAACGAATTTTCTTTCTCTAAATCACATACAAACTGAAATGGAAATCTACTGATTCTTTCTTAAGAAAGTATCACATGACCAATCATATTGAAAGAATCAAAGCTCCACTTATAGAGAAGATATAATTTGAATGGAATACTAAACTAGCTACTCTTAAGTGTAGTCATTTTTAACACTAGTTTACAGAAAATCAGATCAAGAAATATTTAAACCTACAACAAAAAAAAAAAATTGTTTTAAATAAATGTGCTCTGAGAGCATGACTCCAAATCCTAATCTCATCTTGTTATACATTATCTTAAACGTATTGATTTATGTTTTTTTCATGGTCCACATATCCATTTTATTCATTCATATTATTATTGGCATTAAACTATTGAGATACTGAAAAGGGGCTTGAAAGTCGATTACTAGATATGGTACATGGTAAGAGTCGTGCATCTATGTCATCATAGATTAAGACACGTTAAATAGCAAGTCATTCAAAAGCTAACGATGTTGAGATTGTTTCCTTCTGTCGACATAAACCCTCAAAATAAATGTGAGGTAGGCGAAGAGGCAAAATCACCTTTCCAAATTCCGTCAAAGGGAATAGCGAAAGAAGCACCGCTCCTCTAGAACTTAGTCACACCTACTTGAGTGATTTGAAGTTTATACAAAATAGAAGGGGGGAGATAAGTACTTTGTGACCTTCATTGATGGTGGTACAACGTATGAAATCCTTTGTTTGTTGAAAAGCAAAGATGAAGTTGTTTAAGCGGATAAGCGCTACAATGCAGAAGTTGGAAATCAACTAAGCCTATGGATCGTTCATTAAACAACTGTTCATTTCTCACCTTAGTCCAACGGTGTTAGCCAAGCACAAAGTCGTACGCCCAAAGTATGTGGGGTGGCTTGGTAAAAGTTGGAATATTGAAACAGGTCAAGTTGTACCTAAGACTGTAGATCGCATATCCACTGGATCTGCAAATAACAGTAGTGTTGATCGCCTCTTGGCATCAAAGAATGCTGAATTCTTTTAAGATAGCTTTCCTTGAAAAAAGGAAAAAGGAGTAATTGCTTAAGGTTAATAAGAACCCGCGAGGGCCTGACTGTCCAGAACTAGACGTTCCGTATCTACAGGACTCAAAAGTTGCTGGCTATCCGAAACTTAATATTTCAGATCTGCAGAACTCATGGATTCTAGATGTTGAACCGAGAAGGAGCAAAGAGGGGACAAAGACTTGTTCCTATACCTTTTAGCTTGTATGGTTGAGAATGAACCATGGACAATTGACAAATAATTGTCATCTCCAAAAGCGCTGCTTTGGAAAGAAGCTAAAGAGAGAAATATATTCCATCATATAGAACCATACGTGTGTAATGGTTGATCTTCCTCCGGGAAAAGAACCTTTGGGTTGTAAAATGTGCTCCCCTGTGAGTAGCTTAACATCCAGAGCCATTGCAGTCTTGCGTGGCATGGATGTTGAACCAGCCTTCCCAACTGGAGAGTTGGAAGAAGAGGATCAGAATTGGTTGCTGAACTATTGGGCTTCTTCCTGAACTTTCATTTTGGTCCCTGAAATATTTACATTTTGGTCCCGAAAGTTTCGGATAAAACGAAACAATGAATCGACCACGTAAATATTGACTCGTAGTTAGAAAGCCAACGGTTGGAAAACCAAGAATGCGAAAGTGAAAGTCATATTGAAACAAAGTCTCGATATGAAAGATATAGGTATCACGAGATGACATCTTAGGAATTGGATTTCTAAAGATATCTAACGGATCGGTCGATAGTTGATGGGGGCCTCGTTGAAGCCACCAATGGATATGAATCATAGAAGCGATTGGAATCATGGTGCACCCATAGACAAGGAGCGATATGCTCGTGTCACGTATAGTTCAATGTATTGTACACACTACAACCGACCGGTATCGGCCTACAAAGCAGCATCGGTTGATGGCGGATAATGATACTACAACCACAGAGCTGGAACCTAATGAAAAATTTCGAGTGGGTATATGGACCTCATGAGTCCCCCTGGGTCACATGACACCTATTGCAGGAGCGTGTGTATACCGGGTACATATGGTCATTTCATTGCATACATATCATTTACATTTATACTTCTTAAAGTGTAATTTATGCCATGCGTGCTCGTTGATGTAAAGATGTAGACTTTATGATCATTTTGCTCTTAGTGGAAGAAATAGTGAAGCTTTACAACTTATCCTTGATGTAATGCTGAATTATGAGACTTGATGGGACTAGAAGTCCTGAACGGGGTTTAGGCTGGATCCGGTCATAGTAAATTGGCTTGACTTTAGTAAAGTTGGGGACTTTGGAAAGACTTGTTAATAATGATGATCTTTACGGTTAATTGAACTATAAGGCTTTATTGGTAGAGTTGGATATCCGATTTGATTATACCTTAGTCAACTAACTAAGTAGAGAAGTATCAGAAAGTACCAACCCTTGTCACCGCTAAAATTAGGGTCGATCGACGATGATGTTGGGTATACATGCTTCCTGTACTTACTCTACACTTGCTGCACCTTTGTATGTAGGTACTGATCCCAGATTCGAGTGGAGCATAGAGGCGGTGGTTTGGATAACTATCTCAGGAGTCCAGGGTGAGCTGAAGACATTTTCCTAGCACTGGAACTCCCTTTTCTTGTCATTTACTTTTCTATTTTATATTTCATATAGTATAATGTATTTAAATTTTAGACTTGTATTCTAATTAGTAGCTTTGTACTCATGACAACCAAATTTTGCGGGATGATTTCTAAGGATTATGTATTGAGTATTTCAAGACTTTGTCAGTACTTCCATTGTTCTTTACTTTTTCTGCATTTACTATTATTTATTTTGTGTTGAACATAAGGGGTTCTATGAGTTCAGGGTAGGTGCTCTCATGGTACAAGTAGAATTTTGGGTTGTGACAGTCGACTGACTTTTTTATTAGAAAAATATTTGTTTAGTGACTTGTTGTGATTCTTAGGTAATGTTGAATGACTTTTTTTACTATAAAAAAGTTTAATGACTTTACTGTAATACTTATGAAAAATTGATTAATTTTAACTGTTAAAAATATTTAATGACGTTGATGCAATAAAATAAAACTTGGTGACCTTCTAGAAATCAACCCCAAAAAAGTCAAGAAAGTAGTCTACTTTAATAACAGAATCAAATTAATGTAATCTTAACTTGTTAGTGTAGCATTAAATTACTCTTTTTTTCATTATTGAGCGGAAAAACTCAAATTAAACTCAATATATCAATACCAAATCTGTATATCATCTTTATAAAGTGAGGAAACCAACTTCATTTTTACTCTAAAAATGGCTCATTATCCTTACACCAAAGTTTTATTACTTATTTTATGGTTCATCAACATTGTGCTTAAGACAAATGGTATCACTTTCAATCCAACAATTACTGAATATTTTATCAGTGGCCTCCCACAAAATTCACCTTTACTCAAAGTTCATTGTAAATCTAATAGTGATGATCTTGGAGTTCGCACACTTAAAGTGGGTGACAAATTTGATTTCTCATTCCATGAGAATTTCTGGGGTACTACTCATTTTTATTGTAATTTTGTATGGGGTCCAAAGCTTAATGATATTGATGTTTGGAAAAAACATAAGAGCCTTTGTAAATATCCAAAACGTTTTAAGGAAGATGTTTATTGTACTTGGTTGATGAAGGATTCTGGTATATTTCTTGCTCGTAATCGGAATCCTTCACCTAGTGACTTCCAATTTGCCTATCCTTGGTCGTAAGCATTAGGGAATTATTACATTTCTGTGTTAAATCTCAATATCTTCATAAATTAAAGTAAGTTATATTATACGTGTGCCCCCCCCCCCCCCCCCCCCACTCACACGCCGAAACAATGAATCAGAGCATATGAATTTTCATTTTCTTACAATCATTTCTTTGTAGTCAAGAAATGCGCTGGCACAATGTCACGATCTAAATTATGGGTTGTGGTGGCACCTATTCTATCCCATGGGTAGGCGAACCACATCCCAAAGTTTAGTAGGCATAAGTTAAAGAAGCGGAAGTTAAATAAGAACACGTTTAATAGCTTGATACGTAGCATAACTAGAGAAATATTTGACAACATCCAAAAATCTAGTCAAATAATACAAGAGTTCTAATTACAAATCTGAAATACCAGTTTGCAAGTGCTCGAAGGCTACATACTGTCTGCCAAATAAAAATACAAAAGTAAATAAAGGAGGGTATTTTAGGGGCCACAGATGACCAAGTGGCTCACCTTGAACGACCGTGAGATATCACCCTCGCGTATCAGCCACGGGGCATAGAACTGAAACCTGGATCGTACTCTGCACTCAATAAAAGTACATCAAGAGTAGTATCAGTAAAATACTAGTATTGGCAAGTATTATAGGTCGACAATGATTAGATAACGCATGAAGAAGTGGAAACTAACAAGTAGTACGTAGGGAAATCAAGTATGGTCACAAATCATATACAAGTAAAGTTTCAATGAGTCATATAATCAACCAAAGACAGATATGGGTCACCCAGTGATGAGTGAAATATATAAACGAGTGAATGCAATGCAGTGCAATGTAGTAGTCACCTCTTTCGTTCCACTCTCATACACACATGCTAAGGGTAATGCCTCAAAGCTATGACCCGTGGGGGTCTTGCATAGTCCATGTTCGTGCTTTCCATTAGAAACCTCGGAGGCTTTTTATCACTCTCATGCTCCGGCAAAGACCTCGAGTCTCTCTGTCACTCAATCTCCGGCAAAGACCTAGATGTCACTCTCAATATCCGACAAAGACCTCGGCGGCTCTCAATTACTCACCTCACCATCATGACAACATAGGAGTAATATGGAAAACATGGCATGTATGATATCAATCTCAACAATATCACCAATGTACGAATAACAAGTACAAGTCATATCACTGTTCATGGTTCAATTATCATTATTTACCTTCCTTTGCATGATGTGAGTGAGCTATCATGTGAAAAAGATACATGCATGTGATAAATACAAGTAAAAATACATATGGCGACAAACCCACATAATATATGACAAAACCAACCTAATTGGAAATTCACCTCCACACCATGCCCGAAGGCGTATCATGCTATCCCTGTCAATTTCTACCACTACATACGTTTCTCTAATCAGAGTCTAATTAATGTAAGTTGTAGCCTACCTCAAGGCCGAGCAAGTGCCCGAACCCTCACGTTAACATGTTTCCTCTTTGAAGTGCCTCCGAGCGATCAAAATCTATCAATTAAGAATTCTACATCAAAATACAATTCCGTTGATTCCTATTTCACTATACGTTTTCAAAAAGTTACCAAAATGACCCTAAAAAGTGACTCTGGGCCCACAAGGCAAAATTAGAGTTTTTTTTTACCAAATTGGGTTACTCAATGATCAATTAACCTTATTCCAAAACATTAATTTTAAAAGCCCTAAACTTGGCATTTAATTTCATAAAATACCTATTAAACCTAGGGTTTTAAATCCCTAATTGTACACTAATCTTCATGAAAACAAAGCTAAATAATGGATTTAAACATTGGGAAACACTAAATTAGGAATTAGGATTTTACCCTTATGAGAAATCAATTTCTTAGCACTTGAAATTGCCTCTAACCAAGCTCTCAAACCCAAAAGATGAAATAATAAAGTCTATTTCGGATAGGGGGCTCTAATTTACCGCTCAACCCGATACCTTATCGCGATCGCGGACTGGGTCACCACGATCGCGATACCCATCCACGACCTGACTCACAATGATGCCTCGCGATCGCGAGGCCCTGGCTCGCGACCGCAATGCATCGCCACTCGACTACCCACTTATGCATATTAGCGCTACTGCAAAGCTTCCTCATGCGAGCGTGGAAGCCTGCTTCATTAAGGCTCGAAATCGTGGCTCCCCTCCGCATGATCTCGAAGAAGGAAACTAGAGATTGTTGAAAATCGCAACTCCCTTAAGTCACAAAGTCCGATTTGATACTCGAAACTCATCCAGGACCTCCTGGACACAAACCAAATATGCTACTTGAGTATAAACGATGCTACAAATTTTCTCGCGCACTCACAACACTGATCAAACATCGCTATGACACGCTTTTCCACATAATCCACCTAACAAAATTTATGATTAGCCAATCAAATACTCTAAACGTACTCGAACGCCTCAGGACCCGAGCCAAGAGCTCGACTAAGTCATAAATGGTGTTCCAGAACTAACAAAATCGCCAAATCTCAACTACGGACACCTTTGCTCAAAATTCAATTTTTAGTCAACCCTTTCATCTATGAAACTCAAGAAAGTTCTAACTGAATTGAGCCTGATATAATGAAATGGGCCCAATTTTCATCAAGAAGAGTGATATCCCTCCCCACGAGCTTATAAACACAAAAATAAGGGCCATGGAAAAGTCATTTTAGATATTAAAATTCCATAAAGGTCTAAACGACCAAATGGGTCATTACATCAGATCTACTCAAATAATTGTTCATCCTCAAGTGAAAAAGACAAAAGGGTGGGAGGTAAAACTTGAACCACCAAATAACTGTGGGTATCTACTCTGCATATCTGCCTCGGTCTCCCAAGTGGCCTACTCGACCAGATGATGCTCCTATTAAACCTTCACTGAGACTATCTTTCTAGATCCCAACTTTTGAATCTGCCTATTTAAAATGAATATCGACTATTCCTCAAAAGTCAAATTCTTACCAAGGAACACTGAACCCCGTTGAATCATAAGAGCATCATTCGAATGTAACTCTCGACTATCAAAATATGATATACGTTGTGATCACCCGATAACCAAGTGGCAAGCTAACCCATATGCCACCTTACAAATATGTTGAACACTCTCAAAGGGACCAATATACCACATGCTCAACTTATCTTCTTTCCTAACCTTATCATCCATTCCATGGGTGAAACTTTCAACAAGGACTTGTCCACCTTGCCCTAATAAACCCTCGCTAAATCTACACTCCAATGCCTAACCTCGAATACTTCGAACCAATAACTGGAAAACAACATCTCCTACCATACAATATATTTCTCAATTGGTGCTATCTTGAATCTCAAATTTAAACCATCATTTCAAGCCACTATGCCAAGGCAAGAACCATTCTTAATGACCACCAAGATTAGTCATACAAGCCCACAACCTATCTTCGAAAAGCTAGATAGTCTGCTTGAACTTGCCATTTGTCTACTAGTGAAATGATGAGTAAACTCCACCTAAGATGTAAGTAGTCTGATTCGGTATGAAAAGAACCGACTTGTCAAACAGTTTACACTAACCTAAGTAACATCAAACCTTTCCAAGGTCCATGATAACCCTACCACAAGTCTATAACAATTCGCTTGCTCACTAAATCCATCGTTTCTTTCTTCAACTTATCCTTGTAATCTGATTCTCACATATCTAACCCATCTAAACTTGAAATACGTAACTTATTTATAACCATAACTCATAATAAAATTGGTTGATACCACACTCCCCCTCATAATCATCAAAATCATTTTGTTGAGGTCACAAAACATTGTCAACTTGCACCTACAAGATGCCTTCAACCTACTTATCTTACTTATATACCTTCCAAAGTCATCCTTAGTACCCACAGTTTGTAGAACGCACTGTTACATACCGCAAGTCTAAATCATGACTCCCTCTGACCAGAAATGGAACTAGCGCTTGTACTAAGTCCATTGCAAGCATCTCAATCAAATACATGATCTTATCCACTGTCGTTTGTGCGAAATTCAAAGCCCTTAGTTTCATTTCGCTGAGCCGAAGCCACTTGTCAACACCCATCTATCGAACGCCTCTTAAACATTCAAATTTATTACTATGCTCATCACCTTGTTGATTGTCTTGCCATGCCAAATCGGTAAAAGTCAAATAATCACCCCAAGAACTTCTAATATTCAATTATACCTCCTCAAAATATCTCCAAGTACCCATGTTGACCATCATAATTATCTGTATAGTTGCTATCAACAACATTTTATCTAATCTCCTTGTAAACTCCAATAACACTTGGTAAACATATCATACCCCAATTTCAAACCAAATTTCATCCATACTTCTAAATGGGTTACTAGAATAGCCATAAATATTTCTGGTAATACCTCCATAAGCCACCCAACTTTAAAAAAATAATCATGACCTAAATAAAATGCCTCATTCCTGAATGTCATTTATAATCACCTGAACTATTTCCAAACTTTTATATCTGAAAGTAAGCTTATTCTAAATCAGTGGAGACCCATTCTCATATGTTGCTCTTGAAAACACAATCTCATTTTGTCCTTCCCAACCTCAAAGCTGGAATTGTCCAAGTCGTCAACCAAGTACCGATGAGTTATACCTTATGACCTTAAATATTAAGGTAAATTAACTACATCGAACTCTCTTCCGTGAAATTTTTCCCTACTCGTTCATCACCTCGAACACTCCAATGTAAGGCCTTTGGCCCCGTGCCTTATTCCTTACAACCATAAAATATCTTAGTACAATACCTTATTACGCATTTAGAAAATTCAAGAGTATAAAACCTTACAATCCATGTGCTTACCACACTCAAGCACTCGTGAGTCATCCTCATTTAAAATACTCAACCACACTATCCAACCGTCAATCATCCGATACAGTCTACTACCAATGACATAGCCTTACCTCAAAATTATGCCTTCAACTTTCAATTATAGAGATTTCTTCTTATTAATCAACTCTAAATCGTCTATTCGAATAGTCCATGGAATTATCCATCTTGATACTACCCAAATTATCTCCCCAAAAAATCTTCAATAAAGAAAGTTACGTTGGCACTTGACATACACTAAGTAGAATTATCCATAGACTTCCTTCTTCAATCATACTTCCACTTCTACACCGATCTGCGTGATATAACATAAAGTTAGTGTAACCCGCACATGATTCAAGTAATCACACTCCTTTAAATTCAAGTCTTACGAACATTAATCCTTCTCTACCATATTTAATTCAAGATCACTTTTATCATTATCAACCAAAAATCACTCAAACCCACCCGTGGGGTGAATCGAAATATCGCACATTTTAAAAGTAGAAGAGCCAATCATGGAGATAATGGTAAACAATAATTTACATTGTCTGGAAGTGTCCCATGCCTCACTATAATATTTAACTGAGCCCTTCTCTAACCCAAATGAAATCTTACATATCATTTCCCACAAAGCCTTTCTACCTACAGTACTGACCAAACCCGATCATACCTACAATGTTAATTATCGCTATTGTAATACTTCAAACCACCATCAAATTAGTCTATACATTATGGGGTGATCCTTAACTCCTACATATAAAATCCTACCAATGTCCCCATATAGCTTATAGTAGTTTCCTTGTAAATTCCTTAGCATATGAATTGCCCTTCCATCTTGATTCACGAGTTTACCAACTCAATATAAACAATTGAAGGTCCCTTGGTGAATTCACTGCTCCTTTTCTAAACTAGCCCTCGATTAATCACATGAGGTATACTTCACAACTGGAATCTTACTATCCACTATAATTGGTAGAAACTTGTCTAGTCTAAGCAACATATACAAACCCACCTTTCTTCTCATAACTTAAGTGCAACATCCAAAATTTCTGCAAGTAGTTTAATATTTACGCTCGTCTATCACTAGAATCATCCCATTAGTCAATTAATATTCCTTTATAAAAGTTTACAACGCAGTCCACCTTACCGATCAAATTGTGTTCCTTTAGCGTTTATTTCATAAACAGAATAACCTAACATAAGATAAACAAGCTCACAGTTCAACCTTGATTTCTCATTACCCTACACCAAAATATCAAGAGTACCTGCAACCACATACTTAATTGAAATATCACTCCTAATTATTCCCACAAGATTTAACCTACCATAGTAACCCTTGTCGGATGAGCACATTCACCCCTTGGGCTCGCCATATCACTGAGAATGATCCCTTTAAATTTCTTTCATTACATCTATGTCCTGTCTATTAGCTGAAGAATCTTCACACACTCTCCATTACGTAGTCCTACTCCCTTATACTTTACCACAAAAGGTCGTCTTTCATGATAATATGCTCTTCAAAATTCTCTTCATAGCCTCATCAACTATTCCTCCTGTTTGATAAAAAATTTATCCAAGTTTTTCTTTACCTTTGAGGATATTAATATACAATCCATCCCATTGCATCCCAAGAAATCCTTATGTTATGTTGAAACCTCTCATGCAGAATATTCAAGCCACAATGCTCATTACCTGGTTGTCCCGCTAACCGTACCCTTTAAAATTGTCAACTCACTTCTTAATAACCTTTATGCCATAGAAACACTCATCCAACATCCAAGTAACTAGTTCTAGAAGACATGTCGATCAATGTAGTCCTTCACACCACCACTTCCATTCTCAAAAAATTTACCAAACTAGAGTGTCACACCCCAACCTAGGTGAGGCGTGGCTAGCACCCAACACCTTATTAGGCCCGAGCGAACCAAGCTATAACTCATATTATCTATGTCTCGAGAGACAAATTAGGAAAGGAGGACAACCTGTAAACATAATATCGTATCTGGAGCCGATGAGGTCATAAGCTGTAATAATTGTACTCTAAACTAAGTCGGCAAGATGGGTCAAACTAGGCCAATATACATTTTTGCAAGCGAAAAAATCCAAAAGAGATATTTTCAAGGGCTAACAAGGCCTCTGTACCGACATATTGTATTGACAAAACAAATCTACAAGCCTCTACAAAAGTGTAACTATAACATGGTTAGGACAGGGCCCCGACCTACCCATACTATATGTACACAAAACTCTAAACTCGGTGACTCTGAATGTATGGAGCTTACTACACTAGCTGATACTCAACAAATCTTACTGGTTCGATTCTCTCGCAACCTTTCTGAACATATGGGAATGAATACAGTATCCCCATGCAAAGGAACGTTAGTATGAAATAATATACTAAGTATATAAGGCAGCTGAAGATAACTGAAATTGAACTAAAATGTAGATAAGCTGAATATATACTGAGGAGTCAATAAAGAGTCTGGATATAATTACATGTCGTTGTCATTTAACAACTAACCAACATGATATTATATAACCTAGCCTCATACAAGGCATTTAGACATGCGTGGATAGCCCGAAGGTAAGTGCATAGGCCCGAAGGCAAGTGTATAGCCCCGAAGGAATTATATATAGCCCCGAAGCAATATGTGTTTATATATTCCCGAAGGCAATCTATGTAAACCACTCAAAACATACCTCTACCAACTCGGTCCATATAGTAATGGACTCAGAAGACAAGTTATCCAACCATATAGTAGCCTCCCCCATTATAAAGAAGGGGAAGAGCCTTAGCTTCACGGCTTCTTCGGACATATTGGGATGATGAAATGCAAGACACACCTCATTGAAATTCCTCAAGTGCCTATTCGGGTCATCGGATGTCGATCCTCTGAATAGGCCCTTGTTGTTGAGCATGTGGAGCATGGTGGATGTGATGTGAAAACTCGCATTACCTAAAATTTGGGGTGTCCAGATGGCATTAGCAAAGGTGGTCATCTCTACGTTTCCCTCTTTATCGGATAAATCCGACATAGCACCTGCAACACAAAAACAACAAACAAATGTAAATTGAGAAATAAAGCTCTTAGCAAAGTAATAATACAATAAATAGAAAATTTCAAGACCATATTCCCCGGCAATGGCGCCAAAATTTGATCTCGCCCAAATTACACCTTTAATGATATAACACGGCCATTGTCAAATATAGTAACCCAACATAGATTGGGATCGAATCCCACAAGGAATACGATGAGAAACTAGTCTATTCGTGCATGTATTATGAATATACTAATTACTTTACTTCTATGGTAACCAAGTTGTTTGTTTGTTTGTTTGTTTTATCTACTTTAAATTATCAACTTAAATAAGCTTTAAATTATCAAGTAATTGGAATGTTAGGGTTGTGACTCAATTAATGGAAGTGGAGTTGGGTTTAGGCTTAAGTAGGTGTATTAGTGTGGTATGGGTAGTGAGGACTTGTGTCTAGGTGGGGATTTCTCAATTAACCCACCTAATTTTACTTTAGGCTTTCTCAAGCCTAAAGTATGACATTTATGAACACCCATTATGTACCTTTAGTTGATTCCCTTCTAACTAAAGTTGGGAATCATTAAATGAGGTTTAAATCCTCAAGTCCTAATCAACATACTCATTTCCTAGACTCTAGTCTCCTTTCTCAAGTTTGACTAAAGACAATAGGCAAGAAAGAGATGTTTGCAACCAACCATTTAACATTAAATATGAGGGGTAGTTGAATCCCACATGAATACACCTTTTTCATTATTTATCAAATACCCCAACTATCACATTCCATTATTTCATCACAACCCCAACCTAAATCTAGCCACTCATTGCAAGTAATAAATACACAACACAACAATAAATGTAACAAGACATAATGAATATAAAAGGATGCTTACACTGATTAATGATGAACAATACTTGTCTTTACACTGTGGATTAAGAATCTTTTCTTGGAATGATTAACTAAAAGATGAATAGTAAAAAATAGGATAAGGAATAATCCAAAGTGACTATCATATGTTGGAATCTAGGTATCAAATCATATGTCCCATCACAAAACCCTAGGTACTATATATAGGGACCCAATTTTTGAACTACACAATATTACAAAAATTCCACCTCCTGACCACTCTGCGATCGTAGAACAAAACCGCGGAATAGGTCTACGGTTCGCAGAACGGACCTAGGATTCGCAGAGTGATTCCTTTCTTGGACTATCTTGAACTGCGGTTGGAAGTGCGGTCCGCAAAACTAAAATGCGGCCCGCAGAAGTGTCTTGAGTATTCGCAATTTGAGTTTAACTTGAGTTGAAGCAGTGGTTCGCAGATCGGATTGCGGTCCACAGAACGAAAGTGCAGACCGCAGTTAGGGTCACACATCGGGGCTCTGGAATTATTCTTTCACTATTTGATTCTACGGTATAGCTACCATTCTACGGTCCACGGTTTGGTTCTACGGTCCGCAGTCTAGTTCTACGGTCCGCAGAAGTGGACTTTTCAGCACTTATTCTATTTTTCAGCATTTTTTATCATGTTTCAGCACATTTCCTCATTTTTGTGTCCTAACATAAAAATTTTACAAAAACCAAAATAACATAAGAAAAGACTACTACAAATGCAATAAGGACAATAATAATTCATGAAAATGATATCAAATGTGTCATAATTTCTAGGCATATCAATACCACACTAATACACCTACTTAAGCCTAAAACCAACACCACTTCTATGAATTGAGTCACAACCCTAACACTCAAATTACTTGATAATTTAAACCTTATTTAAGTTGATAATTTGAAGTAGATAAAACAAACAAATAAACAACTTGGTTACCATAGAAGTAAAGTAATTAGTAAAGTCATAATACGTGTATGAATAGACTAGTTTCTCATCTTATTCCTTGTGGGATTTGACCCCAACCTATGTTGGGTTACTATATTTGACAGTGGTCGTGTTATACCATTAAAGGTGTAATTTGGGATAGATCACTTATAACCATCCATAGACCTTCTTAAAATTCATTTATGTCATATATAACCCTCGCAGAACGTAGCTCGATTCATCGGAACTTAAGTTGAAAAATTGGATCCTCAACGGATGCGAGACGACGAGTATAACTCGGAATCTTTTGAATGTTCTTTCAGTCTTGGCCCAAGGCCTTTCTTATTCTCTTATAAATATTATTCTATTCTCATCTTGCATCGGCTTGACACGAAGCACTCAATGTAAGGATTGCAAATACGAAGAGCTTAACAGCTCTTTTAAACTCTTATGATTTTTTCGGTTTTAACTCGACCATCCCTTAATCCTTCCAATGGTACATTCTTACTTATCTTAGGTTTCTTATCTTAATGTATATTCGATATATGAATTAATAGGGTGTAATACCAATTTTTTAATTTGACATAATTAAAAAATGCTACGGCTTGACCACTCTGCGACCACAGAACAAGTATGTGGTTCATAAAGCAGACCTAGGGTTCACAGAATAGGTCCTGATTTGGATTGTTTGGAATTGTGGTTGGAAGTACGGTCAGCAGAGCTGAAATGCGATCCATAGAAGTGCTATGAAGCTTTGCAATCTAGGCTAGACTTGAATTGGAGCAGTGGTTCGCACATCGGAATGCAGTTCGCATAACGAAAGTGTGGACCACAAATTGAGTCGCACTTCGGGGCTCCATAGTCTTCTATTCACTGTCTGAATCTGTGATGTTGCTTACCATTCGACGGTCCAGAATCTGGTTCTGCAGTCCGTAGAAGTGGTCTTCTCAGCATTTTTTTCCTTTTTTGGCACTTTTGTCTATGTTTCAGCACATTTCCTCACTTTTGGTGTCCCGAAGCAAAAATCCTACAAAAATTGAAATTACATAACAAACTTATACTATGAATGCATAAAGGACAACAATAATCCATAAAATTGATATCAAAAGTGCCATAATTTCTCGGCACATCAAATGGGAGAAGACATCAAAATGTTGGAATTCAATTTTTATTAGCAAGATGACATGATGATCCTGATAATGATAACAAAGAGTATAACAAACAAAAAAAGTAAATGAAATGAAACAACAAACCCCAATCCCAAAACTCCAAATTTCACAAATCTAAGGGATCGTTGATAGGTGTACCATAAACCGACCATCGTCAATATCTAATAGTTATCATTTAGGATCGACTTCACGCATGGTCAATAATTTTCCACATGTTACATATAAACAAGGACAATATTTGTCTAAAAATCATAAATAAATAAAATAAACAATAGGACATGTAACCAATTAAATATTATAATAACACTTTAATACATCATATTAGAGTTCTCATCCATTGAACACATGATCAAAAAAGTTTTAGAACAAGTAATGATACTTAAAATGCTAATATTTATCTAAAATGTCATAAATAAATAAAATAAAATAAATAAAAAGACTAGATATTAAACATTATAATAACACTTTAATACAGCAAATGAGAGTCTTGATTCATTGAGCACATGATAAAAAGAGTTTTAGGACAAGTAATGGTACTTAAAATGCCAATATTTATCTAAAAAGCCATAAATAAATAAAATAAAATAAAAAAAGACTTGATACTATTTAAACATTATAATAACACTTTAATGCATCATATGAAAGTGTCCATCAATTGAACACATGATCAAAAGAATTTTAGGACAGGTAATGGTAATCATAACACTAGCATCCAATTAGTCCAACAATAAGTTATTGTTCCCAAAGCACAATATTGTTCTAAGGACAACCATTACTTGTGCTTAAACTCTTTGGATCATGTGTTCAATTGATGGGACTCTCATATGATGTAATAAAGTATTATTAATTGTATCAAGACTTTTTATTTATTTTATTTCATTTATTTATGTCTTGTTTAGACAAATATTGGCCTTTTAAGTACCATTACTTGTCATAAAACTCTTTTGATCATGTGGACTCTCATATGATGTATTAAGGTGTTATTATAATGTTTAAATAGTGACATATCCTTTTATTTATTTTATTTTATTTTATTTATTTATGTCTTTTTAGATAAATATTGTCCTTGGTATATATATAACATGTAGATAATTATTGACCAAGGGAGAGATAAGGTCTGCATACACTCTACCCTCACTGGATATTTTGTTGTTGTTGTTGTTGTGAATAATTATTGACCATGCGTGAAGTAGAGCCTAAATCAGAACTGTTAGTTATTGACGACAGTCATTTTATGTTATACATATCCACAGTCCCTTAGATTTGTGCAATTTGGGATTTGGGGCTTACTGTTGGGGTTAGGGTTTGGGGTTTCGCATTTGGGGTTTGGGGTTGGGATTTGGAGTTTGGGTTTGGGTTTGGATTTTATTTTTATTTTTTTTCCCATTAGACTAGTGCAAATTCAGCATGCTTCACATTCCAATAGTCGCCTTTATTTCTCTAGTTTATCAACGACCAAAATGATCTAAAATTGTCCTAAGTAGTGACTTATTATAGAACAAGATGGTTTATTTTCAAGTTGGCTTATAATTGACCCATCACACTTAGATTTATTTTTATTGACAGATCACAGATATTTTTACACGATAATAAAATAAAATAATTTATAACTGTAACAATATATCCTTCCCTATATAAAATCGACCCAAAGGTCAAACTCAAGTCTAGTAATAGACCTAGATGAATTTGCAAAAATAAAAACAGAAAAAAAAGCATGATCAAAATAAGTAGAAATAACACATATTTCAATAAAAAAAAAAGGTTAAAGTTCCAAAAAATTGAAAAAACTCAGAACTTTATGAACACTAGAGTTTATCAAGTTCGGAAAAAAATAAAAACTTTTATATAGGAAATATGGAGCTCAAAATGTTTCACCACTGATGCAAAATTAATTGACATGCTTGAGGACGACGATTGGAGAGCTTCCGAGCTCTGGAGAGAAGAAAAATGGATTGAGATCTTGATATAAAAGAGGAAGAGAGAGAGACTTATTTATACTTTAGGAGAAGAGAGAGGGACTTTTATCTATTTTAGTACTTGCCAAAGAGACTTAGTGTATAAGTTTAAAACTCCAAACTTTTAAAAATTGTGAAGTAACCCCAGACCCACTTTTCAAAACCCTAATGCTGAAAAATAAATCAAATAAAAATTAGGTGGTTTGTTGGCCAATTTAAGTTTCAAAGTGATATATTTGCCAAATCTTCTCCACTTACCTGGCAACAAGACGTTGAAGGCAGAAACAATTTGCTTCGCTGGTGGAAGCCCATAGCAAGGCTTTGCCTTGCTTTCGGTCTCACTCAGCGAGCCCAGCAGTGGCGAAAACTAATTCTTTTAAATTTATTTTAGACTCAATTATTTCATTTTGCACTTTTCCTACACATATACATAGTCCATAAGACGTGATTTGAAAAGAACTTTGGACCTAGAGAGAGCTAGAAGTTGCCATGGATGTCGGAGAGAGCTAGAAGTTGCCATGGATGTCGGAGTTTATTGGATTTTACCTTTCTTCTCCTTACTACTCCTTTTTATAATTTCTTTGGATGATTTGTTGTATTTTCCCCATGTATATGTGGAGCTAAACTTCTCATTTTAGGGTTGTGGTTCTTTCATGAACGTTGTTATTCGAATAATGATTTCAATTGATTAGTTTATCGTATTGATTTATTTATTTAATTATTTCATTGTTTGATCACCAATCGAATACTATCTTTGATTCTTAGATTAAACTCGAGAGAGGAATACTAGAATAGCATTAGGGTTAAACAGAGTAAGATCTCATCCTTGGGAATTGGGGACAAGATTTGCGTCTAGGATAGAGATATATCTAATTCGCCATGCTTGGTTGGTATACAGAAAATAAAAATGAATTCATGTTAAGGTTCATCATCATAGAGATATAGGCGTGAAAGTGATACGAATAAGCGGCTAGAGAACTCGATAGATTCGTAGTTGTAATATCAACCCTGTCAATCAGTAAACTGGATAAATTAAGAAGTTGAATTAATTGAAGAAACAACGTGATTGTTAGATAGCCAATAGCCCTAGTTCAGTTTCATATCATTGATAATATAAAAATCCGCTCTTGTTTTGTCGAAGTTCATTATTTACTTTCTTTTTATTTTAATTAGTTTAGAATTACAACCTACGGATTTCCTCTCTTGTGTCGATAATTTGAATCATTTAATTTAGCTAACGGTTAATCATAATTCTATATGGGTTTCAACATTCGATTTCTAAAATTACTATATTACTTGTACGACCACATATGCTCGCGTGTGCATTTGGCCAGTTTTTGGCGTCGCTGCCGAGGACTTAGAAATTAATTGTTTTTCTAAATTAGACTTTTCCTTTTATCTTTACAACTTTTTATTTTATTTCATTTTTGCTTTGTTTTACGTACTTTTTTTACAACGCGTTTTCATCTTGTTAGGACTTGGTATCTTTGGAGTACAACTTTAAAATATATGTTGCTCAACATGATATACCCTCAAATTATTTTGCTCAAGCAGCTAAAGAAAAGATTGAGTTCTTATATGAGGTTGAAAGTTTTTGTTTGGTTGTTCACTACTTGAATGAGGATTAGAGTACAAAGGGTGATGCGTTCAATGCTCATTAATTTAGTGATGAGTCGTGTGTAGCTGAAAAGTACTTAAAATCAAATTGAGGAGCTAAAAGTAGAGTATCAATCATTACACCATATTTTGTTTATGACATCAATGTTGAGACAAGTGCACTAGAGTCCTGTGAGGAAGTAGATAATACTATTTTTGACAACTCTAGCTTGTGTATATATGCGGATATAAATAATAATGCAATTCATGATTTTGTGTGCGTTATACCTAATCCGAATTATTTTTCTACATTGTGCTTAAATAGTGAGATAGTAATCAATCAATTTGAACCTTTGGTGGAATCAAATGATGAGGAACAAAGTGCCTATATTCTTGAGTTTATTGATCCAGAGAGACAGAATTACATCCCTCAACAAAAGGTCAGGAGGTGCAGAAGACTATATTTATTACCATGCTCAATTGGATATGTACATCCGTCCCTGAATCATGGTCGAAAACTTGAAGCAAAATTGGGGGTACAATTCATAAGTTCGAGTTGGAGGAAAAAGCAGGTTCGCGTCGTGTCGCGACACTAAATCAAACATTTGTTGGGAGGAAATCCAGTTTGTATTTTATTTTATTTTTATAGTGTTACATTTTATTTTGTTTGTATTTTTTAGAGTAGGGGAAGTATGAGTACCCAAAGTGGACAGTTTGCGGAGCATATTTTAAATAAAGTGTAGGCCGACCCTTGATGTTGAGGATTATGCCGCTAGCTAGGCCCTAGAGGGTCTCAGGGAGTATTTCTCACCCTTGTTTTAATTTTTTCTCTATAATACATGCATTGAGGAAAACACATATTTTAAGGGTGGGTGGGGTATTTCCGATACTTTTGAGGTCGAGGATGATTATGTTGTAGGATTTTTTTAGTTATTGGCCTTATATTTAAAAAATCCGGATTTTTTTTTTTACTTTTTTCTTTCTTTTATAGCTTCTTTTTCCCTCATTAGCGGCATAGATCATCCACCCTTTGGTTTTTCTTATGGACTCGATTCTTTTCGAAAGGGGGAAGGGCCTTTGAATCGGGTAATTTTCTTATTTTTAGGATTAAGTGTTTTTTAGTAGTAAAGAAAGGAAGAAAGACCTTTTGACTTGATACTAGTATATTTGGGTTTGAGCTTGAGTAGTACTTTCCTGTTAGTGTTTGAGTGTTAATATAAAATAGCAGACTTTCTGACACCTAGGCTTAGGATTGTGACTCTTTATATAGGTTTTTCTTATTTTGTAGTTCGTCATGATCATGTCTGTCCTAGAGTAGAATTGATCCATCTTGATTGATACTTGTGTCATGTGTGGTGAGGATTTCTACATCTATTTCATGTTTTGCATCTTAGTCTAGAACTTGCCCTGCATGTTATTGAAGTGAAATAAAAAGTGTTTCTCTATTTAAAAGATGATGATAGGCTTTCTTTGATATGTCTTGTGAATTTGATCCTTTTCAGAGATTGTACCACTAGTTAGCTCTTTGAGCATGTAGTCTTTTGTTTGTTAGACCTTTTTTTTGCCTTGATCCTTTTATTAAATCCATAGTTTTGCACCCTACTTCCTTGAGCATTATAGCTTAGACTATTTGATTAATTGTAAAATTTGAAAAAAAGGAATGGTCAAGTGAAAAAAGGTGACAAATGATAGCTACAAAGTGATGAAAAGAATATCACATGAAAGAAAAAAATGAGAATGAGAAAATTGCAAAATGATGATTGAGACATTCTTGATATGAAAGAAATACTTGTGAAATAATTGATGAAGAGAGGCCTGAATAATAAACTGAATATATTAAAATAATGGATGATGAAGTCTAAAAGTGCAAAGTGCTTATGCAAGTGTAAGTCACTATTATATAGTTCTCCTATCCGTTCCCTAGCCAACATTACAACTCATTAAAGTCCTATTTGATTCTATTCAAGCACACTTAATTAGTAGAGATGTACATAATGGGAAAGTCTATGGTTCTTTGTGCATACATATGAATTCTTTTGTGAGTATGGGAATTGTTCTTTGATGCTAAAGAATATGTTCTTTGATTTTATTGATGAATGATTTACAAGATAAATAAGGTTACAAGAATATTTACTTTGATACAAACTAGGTAAATAATTAACCTAATTACAAAAGGATTATAATTCTACCTAAAATAGGAGATATACAATTAATATAATTAATGAAAGAATATTAGAAAATATTCTATTACACCTCCACAGTCGAAGCGGGAGGTTCTCGAACATTGAGACTGGCTCAAAAATCATCAAATAGTATGCGCGGAAGTGCTTTGGTAAATATTTCGGCAATATGATATCTAGAAGGAACATGAAGGACACGAACTTAAAATGTCAATCTCAATGTGTTTAGTGCGCTGATGTTTGACGGAATTTTCGAAAAGATATATCGCACTAATATTATCGCAGTAGACCAGTGTTGCCTTTTGAATCAGATAGTGAAGCTCAAGTAGAAGGGCCCCAGCCAGGCTACGATAGTGAGTCGGGTCTGAATATGAAGGGCCGGAATCAGCACTAAACTTGGAATTGGTGTCTATAGGCATGTGGGATGGTTTTCAAGATGTCATGCCTGTACGGTCAAGCATATTTTCGGTGTACTTCTTCTGACATAGAAATAGGCCACTAGAATGTCGAGTGACAAAGATTCCCAAGAAATAACTCAGAGGGCCCAGATCTTTCATAGCAAACTCAGACAAAAAGAGAGACATAATGGACCTACGGAGAGCATCAGATGATGTGGTGAGAATGATGTCATCAACATATAATAATAGGTAAGTCATGTATGTACACTTGTTGTAGATGAACAAAGAATGATCGGATTTCTGTTGTGTGAAAAACCGATAGAGGAAATATAATCGACGAACCGCTGGTACCATGCTCGATGAGACTGTTTCAGTCCATAGAGCGATTTATGCAACAAATATACATAATCTTGATTAATATCCCTTAAATCCATAGGCTGATGCATATATACCATTTCATAAAGATCCCTATGTAAGAAGGCATTCTTGACATTAAATTGATGAATGGGACAAGATTTGGATATGGCAATGCTGAGGACGGTCTAGATGGTTGCGGGCTTTACGACCAGGCTGAACGTTTCATCATAGTCCACTCCCACCTATTGAGACATGTCATCACCTACAAGACGAGCCTTGTACCTCTCAAAAGAACCATCAGATTTCTTTTTATGTCTAAAAATCCACACAGAACTACTAATGTTTGCATCAGGTGGATGGGGTACTAGGTCCCACGTCTTATTATCAATAAAAGCATTATATTCATCAATCATTGTGGCTTTACAATTAGGGTCTAACAAGGCATCTTTCGGGTTACGAGGGACAGGGGAAGGGATAACTAAAATGGAAAGGTTAAACAACCAATTAGGTTTATGAATTTCATACATGGCACGAGTTTTCATGGTTCGAGAGTGTGTCTTAAGACGGGATGGGAGGGGGTTTGACGCGGGACTACTGGGAAGAGGAGGAAGGTCAGGGGTGATGGTACTGGCTGGCCGAACCTCGGTTTGCCGAGAGGTGGCTGCAGAATCACCCTGAGGCGGGCTATTCCAGGCCACTATCGACAGAATCAGATAGGCAGCTAATCCCGGACTAGCCGAGGTGGTTGCGGGTGCCGAGGTTTGGGACGCGGACTATGTAAATAGTGAATTAGAAGAGGGTTTAGGCCATAATCTAGAAAGTCGTAGGAATGTCGATGTGGCAAGTGTAAAGAGGCAAACGGGAATTGAGACGCATCAAATAGGACATGACGCGAAATAATAATTTTACGGCATAATAATTCATAGCACGAGTAACCACGATGATTGGTAGGGTAACCCAGAAATACACACGGGGAAGATCGGGGTTGGAGTTTGTGAGTGGTCGGATGGAGAGGGTAACAAAGACATCCAAAAATACGCAAGTGTTGGTAGGATGGGTTCCTACGAAATAGAACTTGGGTGGGCGATCGTTGAGCTAGAGACTTGTTTGGGATTATGTTTAGGAGATAGGTGGCCATGTTGAGTGCGTAATGCCAAAATTTAGGGGGAATTGAGGCATGAGCAAGTAGGGCACGAATGAGGTTGTTTATGGTTCGGATTTTTCGTTCGGCTTTACTATTTTGGTAGGATGTGTGAGGGTAGGAAAAATGAAAGGTAAAACCATTTTTGGAGAAAAATTGTTTGAATTGGTTATTATCTAATTCCCTGTCATTGTCACATTGATAACATTTAATGCTCTTTTCAAATTGTGTTTTTACGAAAGCACTAAATGAATAAAAAATGGGGTAGACCTGGGATTTATTTCCAATTGGAAAAGTTTATAGAAAGTTGGAATAATCGTCTAAAAACAACAAATAATATCGATGGCTAGCCGTACTCAAAATAGGAAATGTCCATAAATCACTATGTATGATATCGAAAGGCATTAAAGTATAATTTGTGGATACAGAAAATGGTAATTTGACATGTTTTCCAAAAATACAAGATTCACATATAGGAGTCATAGAAATACGATTGCAATTAATATAATTATTTTTCCTAAGGGACTATAAAACAGAGTCTCTCGGATGTCCTAATCTAGAATGCCATAAGGAAGACGAAAGAGCAACAAAGGTTGAGGGAACTGAGTCTGGATTATTGATGGCGTTTGAAATAGAGTAGAGATCTTCGGTGTTGTCACATCTCATTATTCGTCTCCCTGTCGTAAAATCCTTTACAGTAAAACCAAAAGGATCAAAGTCAAGGGAAACCCAATTGTTAGTTGTGAAACGTCGCACGGAGATTAGATTCTTAATGAGTTTAGGGGCATGGATGATATTTTTTAAGATTAGTGGTGGATGTGGTGGGGATAGGGAGGAATGACCATAACCACGGATAGGAATGCCTTGTCCACTACTAACAATAATATTCTAATTTAAATTACTAAAATTGGAATAAGATGAGAGAGCACCTTATGATGCCGTCATACGAGATGTAGCGCATGTGTCCATATACCAATTTTGTCGGAAGTGTTGAGTGACATTGTGTTCATAGCTGCCTCAATGTCAATCGGTGCATAAGTTGATGTCGGGGGGCCTGTGATGTAGGCCTGTTGTGGACGTGGGCCAAGTATCAGGTTGGGCCTGTTGGTTCTGAGGTGGAGTGCACGAGGAAGTCGTATACGGGAAAGAAAGGGAGGCCCATGATGGTGGAGCCCACACAGCTCACGATGGGTAGGCAGCCCACGCGGAGGCTGCTGCCACTGCAACGGTCGTTGTTGGTTGTTTCTGGCCGGCGGGGACTGCCCCTTCAGGCCGCCGTTGTTGCCGGAATTTCTTCCGTCGCGCCCTTGTCGGACTGCCTGCTTCAGCGGTTGTTACGGGAGGAAGCATACTGTTGTGGGTCCTCTGGCTGACAGTTCTGGTTGCGGATCGAGAGGCCCTGCCATCGGAGGAGGGACCGACGGTGGTGGTGAGGGCGGCGTCGGCTATGCTGGTCCGAGTGGTGTTGCGCTTGATTTTTGGGTTTCCTCAAGGATGAGCTTTGAATGAGCCTCATAAAATGGAGGTAATGACGTGTATTGCTGAAGGATGGTGGCAACACCATTATAGGATTCGTTCAAACCTATAATAAGTTGCATGACCAATCGATGATTAGTGACTAGTGCGCCGACGTTGGAGAGTTGGTCGGCAAGCATCTTGAGTTCTTGACAATAGGCAGACACGTTTGGGAAATTATCTAATGAACGTCCTTGAACCAATTTTCAAGGTATAACACTCGTTGAGTTTTGTTGTCGTGGAAATACTGTCCAAATGTTCCCACGTTTGGGATATGTTGCAAAGTGGCATCAGTGTCAATGATGGTGTGCAACATATCATTAGATATCGTGTCATATATCCATTGGAGGACGGCTGCGTCCAAATGAGACCAGAGTGCATCATCATAAGTTGAAGCTGATGGTACGTTTGTGGACTTCGGCGTGGTAGGGATGATGTGGTTGATAACTTCATAAACACGACAATAGATCTTAAAAAGATCTGCCCACGAGGAGTATTGACCCTTTTCCATCTCAAGAGTCATAGGGATGAAGTTTTTAATGTTGTTTACGGCAAGTGCCATTTGAAATTTGGTTTTGTCAGCCCTGGAAGAGAAAATTTAGGAGGCAGAGGGAGGGAGAATGGCCGGAAAAACTAGGGTTCCGTCGTGGGGAAAAGAGGGGGCGGCCGAGAGAGGTCGGCGGCTAGGGTTCCGATGTGGGCTAGGTGCCGACGTGGAAAAAAGGTGGCGGCCGAGAAGGTGTAGATATGAATTATGATTGTTATTTTTTCTTTGTTGGGGAATTTTGGTAATGATATTTTGTTATTTGTCTTTTTTACGGAAGTCAATGGTTTATTATTTATTAATACAATACTGAGATTAACTGTGAGACTTTGAATAAATTAGTGTTTATTTTCCTTTGTTTAGGATTATTTGTTCAGGAGTCAGTAGTTTATGTTTTGGTGATACAATAATATATATATCCTTAAATTATTTTAAGAAGCCCCAAAGTCATTTTTTTAATTAACTTTCATATTCCACAATAAGTTTGTGAAATGCTTATATATGGATGATACACGTTAGTTAGAGATGGCAATGGATCCTGGACCCGGTCCGGATCCGGTGGATCCAGATCCGTTTTATAGGATATGGATCTTCAAAATTTGGACCCGACGGATCCGGATCGGACCCGGATCCGTTTCTGACGGATCGGATCCGGATCTGGATCTTGTATTTGAGATCCGTATCCGGTCCGATCCGACTCGTGGATCCATTTTTTATTAAATATATTCATAACCTAGAATATAATTTTATAAGTATTTTCTTAAAATTGCTAAGCACATCCTTGCAAGTTTAATTCTCAAAACAAGTTTAATTTATCCCCGCGTTAACTCAAAAACCAAAAAATAAAGAGGTAACTTCGATAATAAAATCAATGTTATATCAATGAATGACTAACATCTCCATAGACAAGTAGTTAAAATTATATTCACTTCATTTGTGAAGATTCCAAGCACATGCAAATTCTGCATTGTGGAAATATTAGTAAGCATTTTTCACAACTATTGTCATTGTCCAACATTTTAAATTAATAGCTCACAATCAAAATGAGACAACGAACAAAATATCTCATATGAACATTTCAAAATTAAAACACAGTAAATTGTTAGCTAAGTAAAAATCGTTTGTCAGTTCAAAAAAATATTCTTAACAAGGTTACAATCTTAGCAAGGCAAATTTTTTTACATGTGGATCCAGATCCGATCCGTGGACCCTGTGGATCCGATGGATCCGGATTTGGATCTGATTTTTATGGACCCGACGGATCCGGATCCGGATCTGGATTCAGGTATGAAAAACGAATCTGGATCTGGATCTAGTAGAATCCGGTCCAGATCCGATCCGTTGCCATCCCTAACGTTAGTCTCTTTTATACTTTTTGTGTTCCGGCAAATATTAAGGTTATTCTTTGAACTAATTTCGGTAACGTTTTACATTCAAAATTAAATTTGGTTGCATTTTGAGATGCTAATCCCTACGCTTTTAG
The DNA here is from genome assembly GCA_034509755.1 of Anisodus tanguticus. Taxonomy (NCBI): domain Eukaryota; kingdom Viridiplantae; phylum Streptophyta; class Magnoliopsida; order Solanales; family Solanaceae; genus Anisodus; species Anisodus tanguticus. The sequence continues at coordinate 41,820,271 of CM067555.1, forward strand.
GCATTACTTGGTGATTTCAGGTGATTGATCTGTCCATTTAAAATATATACATAACAATTAATCATAATTCATATCAAAGTCTTATAGTTAAAATATTTATCTAAAATATTTTAGATAATCTGGAGGATTATCGAAAACCCGTAAACTCAAAGAGGTAATATTATTATGTGTAATACTTTTTATTTTTATTTTTTGTAAAATGAATTGCTTCTACAATGTAGATAAAAAAATCACTCTTTTATGTGAATCGTGAGCGTAAAATTTCATTTTGACATAATAAATATTTGAAAAGAAAGTTAAAAATATTTGAATTTAAATTAAGAGATGGAGTATTATAATTTTAATAGTTATTGTGGATTGACTTGGAGTTATAAAAGATGTAGTACTGGAATTTAGGCTCTCTTCATAAAAGAAAACAATAGGTGAATTTCCTTGAACATATTAATTTTAGATAAATATTTGAACTTTAATTCGAATAATTGAATTTCATAATTATCAAATAAAGAGTAAAATTATTCATAATCTAATCCACCCACTTTAATTCAAATTGGATTTCATTTAAAAGGTTAACAATGTTTGAATTTTAATTTTAATTTAATTGAAAGATAGAGTATGTAGTTAGAATTTTATTTCTTATTGCACACAATACCAAAAAAAATACTATATTTACCAACAGATTTTAGAAGAAAAAATCAGAGAAGTATATATTTCTATTTTAGACTAATTCAAAATTTAAATTTAAAATATATGAGATTTTTGAATTATAGGTAAAACATTAAATGATAAAAGACTAAATAAAATACCATAGTAGGAAGAAAATGTAAAAGGAGGAGAATATGTTTAAAAATAAACTTAAATATCTCATATAGGAAATTTTATCATTATAAATAAGACTCAAAATGTTATTTGAAAACAAAGGAGAAGAAAAATATAATTCCTTATTGCATGAAATAATAAAATAACAATTGTTGAAAATTGTAAATAAACTTTATGATAAATTAGTAAAATAATTCTTTGTTTATACTCTGGAGGAACTATAAATAACTAATTGGTTTTAGATTTGACATTATATCTATTATATATAATATAAAATGCTAAATGGATAAAAACCAACTAAAATATAAAACTAGAAAAAAAATCCTACACAAAATGGGAGATGCTAATAATGTGGGGATATTTATATTTGAATGAATTTTTTACTTAAATTAAATAATAATTCATATAATTGAACAATAGAAAAAAAGTATAAAAAAGTCAAGAGTAAGCAAATTATACACACACACAAAATTATATTAAAATGAGAGTAGTGAATAAGAATATTAACCCAACTGACAAACTAATAAAAGTATTATTAGTAATATAGTTATAAAATAGACGGATATTGTAATAAAGAAAAATAAGGAAGAAAAAAATTATTCGACGATTATATGATTTGTTTTCTTATCATGACCTCAAATTTCACTTGTGCCGTGAGGGCACCTACCCTAACCCGTAGGCGAACCCAGCCAACATCATATGAAAAGCGAAAATTAAATGCGGAAGTAAGGAGGTAAAAGAGGAATAATCAACAAGTCTAGAGATATAAATACATAGTCTGAATGGAACCCCAAATGATCCGGTAGTCATGAATATCAAGCTCTAAAACCGAATACAAGTCCGAATAATAAAAATACATAAAATGTCTGAAAATAGAAATGAACCATAGTCTGAGAAAGTCAAGCATAATATAATAATAGAGTGAAGCTCCGGTGCTGGGGAAGAAGTTGCGGCTCACCCTGGACTCCGAGTATCAAGCGTTCTGATGAGGGGGAGATCGAGCTACTCCGGTATCACCTCCTGGCTCACTACCTGCACATAGAGTGCAGTAAGCGTAGAGTGAGTATGGGAAACACGTGTACTCAGTAAGCATCGTTGACCGACTCTAGTTATAACGGTGGTGAGGGCTGGTACTTTACGATACTCCTCTCTCTACTAGTTAGTTACGTAAGACAGAATAAGACAGTTAACCAACCTATGATGAATATACAATTTAACTCACCATAAGTACCATCAAGTCATACTTCACACAAGTCTAACCTAAACCCATTAGGGCGTCTAGATCCCTCAAATCATTCCGTTCAAAATCTTACACAAGGTTCATCATAAGCTAATTGTATTCCTTCTAACCGTCCAAGAACACAAGTACAATAGAGTTCAAGACATGCACATAAGTCGTAAAGCTCATATCAAGATATAAATGAATGCAATGCATAATGATATGTATGAATGCAAGTGGCCACAATACCTGGTACACACACTGTTGCAGTAGCTATCACGTGACCAATAGGGGACTCGTGAGGTCCATATACCCATCCGATCCCATCAGATACCAGCTTTATGGACAAAGTGTCATATCGGTCATCACTCTCATAAACAAGTATCATATCCTTTAATCCGACTTCCCAAGTCATTCTCAGTGATTTCACTAGTAACCAATGTCAAGTATATATAATGTATGAATGAGATAGATATGAATCAGTTTATCAATATTTATCAGTCTTAATCAAGTGTTCAAATGAGGCGTAGAGTGATGAATGCATAATAGACAAATCAGGATATCATATTAATATCTACAAGCCCAAGTAAACAGTAAGCATACCAAACTAGGCAAACTCTTGCACCGCACATCGTGGCCGGAAGGCTAAACACATAAACTCTTTCACTTGCTATACTAATATTTCATTGATTACCCATTAAAGTTCACCCGGTAGCCATATTAGTGCTTGTCACCTCATTAATACGGGACCCCCAAGTTCCCAATAATCTCATTAGTTCATTAATTAAGCATATCAACAAATAACGCTATACTAGAGTATAGAAAAGACTCAACTTGCCTGAATGAAGCCGAAGACTCAAGCAATAACCTTTCTTTTTCACTTAGCCTCCTCACGAAGCCACTTTGATCAAACATATCCCGTATAAATGAGATTACGATCTAAGTTACCCATAATCCCCCAAACTAGAGTAGAAAGGAATCCCGACCCACATTATCAAAATATCGACTTTTCTACCCAAATAGTACTAACACAAGATAGATATGCATAATCTCAAGTTAATTGAACAACAAAACCTCAAATGATCCTCAATTTCAATATTTATAGAAAAGCTCCAATTCTAACCCTAGATTTTTCTCCAATCCCCAAAAGGGTTTAAACATGAAATTGATCTCACAACCATCATCTACTAGGTGAATATAGCACTAGTTCACAATAACAACAACAAACCATTAATCAACCCTAAATCCTCAATTAGAACTCTCTTATTCTCAACAAACATTTCTACTCCTTTTTCCCCATTTAATACACATGCTTAAGAAGTAAATACACTAATACTCATTAATGGAAGGAAGAAAGATTACGTAAATGGTGAAAAATCTCTTGAAGTATCCCTAACTTGCTGCCCAAACTCGAGTCTCAAAGAGGTGTCAATATTGGGGAATGAAATAAATGTTAGGTGTAACTTTCACTTAAATGCTGCCAGACCCACTCCGGCGGACCCAATTCCGCTGGAGCGAACCTGTTCCAACGAAAACCTTATAGGCTGGGTCGGAACCCACTTGAACCCACACTTTTGCTTTGGCGAGTCGGACCTCCGCTGAGGCAGACCCACCGAGGTGGATGCCTGGTCGTTAGGGCGACACTAGCAATCAACAGCAACCTAAGGGCATGAACTCCTTCGCCAACCATCTAAAACACTCACGGGACCTCTCAAACATAAATAAACACATGCTACCCTATCATAAAACACATTCCAGACCGGCTCGCGCACTCGAATTTCCCGGAAAAGATCTCTAAGGCTCGAGTTTGAATAAAGTCAACACTTAAATTTAATTTCACAATTTTACAAACTAAATCTTAAAACACACCGGGCTGCCCCTGCCTCGGGACCCGAACTAAAGGCTCGACTAAGTCATAAATGTCGTTCCAGAGCTAATGAAACTGACAAAACTACGAACGTGCATGTTTATCCAAACGTCAACTATGGGTCAAACTCTTCTTTCTTCTTAACTAAGTATTTTTCCAACTTAACTAAATGGGCCTGAAACCTATCCGATCACCCCAGAAACCATTCCACCCATCCCCTCAACTCACAAGCAAGGATATAAAGGCTCGGGGAGGACAATTTAGAAAATTCTAGTCAAAACAAGCAAAATGACCTTTCGAGTCGTTACATTTCTTTAGATAAAAATATACACAAAAAAGGCGATAGTAATAATGTGAGGATATTTATATTTGAATTAATTTAAAATTTTCAATTAATTAAATAATTCATATAATTGAACAATAAAATAGATGTATAAAAAATTCAAGATAAGAAAATTATGTATCTATGTTATATTGCCATGAGTGTAGTGGATAAGGATATTAAGCCAATTGCTAAGCTAAAAAAAAAAGGTCCTATTTAGTAATGTAATTACCAAATAGATGGATATTGTAATAAAGAAAAATATGGAAAAAAGTTATTCGATGATTATATAATTTGATTTCTTTAATTTAATAAATATTTTTGTTATTGAGTACATGACATTGAAAGATAAACTGATTGTTTAAACTTTATTAAAATAATATGACCTAATATGGTCAATGAAATCAAATTATGAATTTAATATAATATTTTTTCTCTATTACGTTACGCACATCGCGCGGGTACTATAGTATTTATAAAAAGGAATGAAAGTTGGTAGAGGTAAAAGACAAGATAATAAATTATTTAAGTTTATCTGTTCTATCTTGTACATAATGTAGTCGCGGAAGGAGAAATTGGTGCTTTGCTTGGTTTTCTAAATAGAAAAGCAATATCTTAAATATTTCATAAGTTTTTGGGTATTTCAAAGAGATCAATACATCATATCTCAAAATCTCATAAATCTCTGAGATATCCACAAAGAGATCAAGACATCAAATACTGTTTTTATCAAATTGTTTGATATTCTTGTAGATCAAATACATCACAAGGAGGTCATCCGTTCGAAAAATATGCTACTAACGACCCTCGAATCACGGAGAAAATTCAGGAGAGAAGAATCAAGGGAATAAACGAATTGTACCCAAACTATTAATCAATAAAATATTATTATTTCTTTTAAAAAATAGAGAAGCAATTATATGTGGAGCATGAGAAATTTCACCTACTATAAAATGATTACTATAATAAATTCTTCTTGTTTCACTCTTTTGTTTTGAATGCTCCATGTTATTTTTAGTGTTGAGGCGCCTTTTGGGTTAAAATTCAAAGAACAAATCAGTGCGGGATTAGGCCCAACACAGACAATATCTTAACAGTTGAACCAGAGCCGTTATAGTAAATTACTCATTTCCCAACCATAGGCAAAAACACACAACTTATAATTGGTTGCTCTATTGTCATTGGGCCTATGGCCCATGGGCTCCTGATATATCCATTTCACTTAAGTGTGAGTGTGACCTTGTTCAATAATTCTGTTTAGGACCGTGGGAATACAAGAATACTTTAGGCTAATTTGTAAGTTTCTTGGGTTGCAGTCCAAGTTCTTAAGGTTATGCAATTCAGTTCGTGCTACGAGCCTGAACAACAAAGGCCCATTAAGAGAAAGTCGCTGGATACGCGGTGTATCATACGTAAATACTTACTCATATAGGGTAACCAATGGATATATGATATATATTCGTGTAAGATTATATTAATCTTCCTTGTGAAGTATTTCTCAATAATACAAATATATATAGTGTATATAATGTGGAATCCTAATACAATAAGGATCCTATATATACCATAATTATACAACACCAAATATGACTAAATATTTTACATTATACACGTTAATACACCCCCTCAGTCGGAGCGGGAGGAGGCAGGACGCTAAGACTGGATCTGAAGTCGAGAAAGAGCTGTCTGGAATGGCCTTTCGTGAATATATCCGCATACTGATACGAGGAAGGCACATGCAACACCTTAACATGACCTAAAGCAACCTTCTTACGAACAAAGTGTATATCCATTTCAATGTGCTTGGTTCGCTGATGCTGAACCGGATTATGAAAGTAAACCAAAGACGCTTTACGCAAGGGACACTGAAGCTCCAAAAGAAGGTTTCGAAGCCAACAGATCTCAACAACAACATTTGCAACACCTCTATACTCGCTTCTGCACTCGAACGGGATACGGTGTCTTGTCTCTTGGCAGACCAGGAAATGAGGTTATCCCCTAAGAACACACAATAGCCGAAGGTGGAACGTCGCGTGTCCGGACAGCCTGGCCAATCAGCATCCGTATATGATAATAATTTGATCGGTACTGAGGGATATAGATGCAATCCATAATCAAGTGTGTTCTTAACATATCAAATGATATATTTAAGTGTAGTAAAATGAGGCTCCATGGGGGCATGCATGAATAGGCATACCTGCTGAACAGCATAAGCAATGTCCGGCTTGGTGAAAGTCAAATACTTAAGTGCACCTGTAAGACTCCTATAAAGTGTGGGATTGAACACTAGATCACCATCAGCTGCACTAAGCTTTGATTTAGAGTCAACCGGAGTTGAAATGATCTTGCAATTCACCATCTTAGCCCTGTACACAATCTCATATGCATACTTATGTTGGTAAAGAAATATAGTATCAGCAGATCTAGTCACTGAGATACCCAAAAAATAACTCAACTTCCCCAATTCAGTCATAGCAAATTCGATTTTAAGCAGTGCAGTGATCTCATTTTTCAACACGTCAGAAGAGGCAGTAAGAACAATGTCATCCACATATAGCAACACATAAGCAATGTTACTACCTCTATGAACAATAAATAAAGAATTATCACACTTGCTGGATACAAAACCACATCGCATAATGTATTGTGCAAAGCGATCATACCACGCTCGGGAGCCTATTTTAAACCATAAAGTGACTTACGAAGATGACATACATAGTTAGGGGTAGCAGGATTGACAAACCCTGGCGGCTGGTGCATATAAACAGTTTCTTCCAAGTCATCATGTAAAAATGTAATTTTCACATCAAGCTGTTGTATCAGCCAATGCTTACCTATAGCAATACTCAAAGCTGTGCGAATAGTAGCCGGTTTAACAACCGGATTGAATGTCTCACCACAATCAATACCCTCATGCTGGTTAGTGCTATTATCCATAAGTCTCGCCTTATATGTTAGCTCACCACTGTCTCTGTATTTGTGATGAAAAACCACATGCATCGGATCACATTCACCCCCTCCGATCTAGGAACCAAATCCCAAGTGTGCTGCTTTGTTAAAGCATTAAATTCCTCACGCATGACCGCATTCCAGTTCGGGTCTTATTTGGCTAATTTTGGGTTTTTGGGAATTGAAAATATAAGTTGGGTAGATAGGTTGAAATGGACTTTGTTTGAAAATCCCGTGTTGGGCACGAGTTTCCATGTGGTGCGTAGGGACAGGAGTAGGGTGGGGTAGTCTGGTATAGTGGTGCTGCCGGATTACAGGTGGTGTTGTCGGGTTGGTAGTTGGTTTGGATGGCGGGGCATGGTATCGGGTTTGATAGCGGGCTTGGGGCGGGCGTCGATCTGGGTAGACCGACACCGATTTGGTGGTCTAAGAACATTACCGGTGACGGACGGTGGATTAGAGGTTGTTGGGTGGTCTGTGGTGAGGCGATGTTGGTCTTGTTTTGGGCACTGTGATAGGTCGGTACAGGTGTGTTATGAGGGTGGATGGGATTCAATGTGATGGTATAATGGTGAGGTCGGGGTGGGGTTGTTACGGTGTTGGTCTGGTTAGTGTTGTATAATTGTGACTAAATATTTTACATTATATACGTTAATAATTCGAATATATACTACTATCACTTACTTATGGTTAATTAATGTATTTTCACTTTATTAAATCAGTAACATGCATGATAAAATTGAATTAGTTTGATGTAAATATTCGATGTGAATAAATATTTATTGTGCATAGATATATGATACACCGTATATCCAGCGATTCATAGTGCCTATCATTTTTTTGCAATGTGAAAAACCCGAACTCAAAATTCCTAATAAACGATATAAGAATTATATTCATATCTATCTCACCACAAGTTCCAAGCCTGTGGCCTATATAATAGTGAAAGGTCCTACTTACGTAAAATACTAGTAATTTAGACTAACAAATTGTTGTTAAATATTATTTATTTTCCCTCGTAAGACTAAAATACAAATTTTGTTTAAGCCTTCTACTATTAAAATGGGAATAGCTTATGTGCTCATAATGTCGTTTATCATTCATGAATTATATTGAGTTTGTATCCGGATGTTCCAATAGCTCGAAGTCTCCACACAGCTGTCGTCCACTCCCAACAACTCCAATCACATCAGTCTTCTTAGATCAAAGTGTCGTGGCGCGCGTGGACACGATGACATCAACAAGCTTGTGTCGTCAGAACTTTAGGAGGGCATAAGTCTATTTTTGTCTTATTTATGTAAGACTTAGAAGGGAAGAAACCATACATTGTATCCTCTAAGCTCACACTTGTAACAAAAACTCGATTCTCTCGAGAAGCAATACATTGAATGTAGCACTTGTCCATTATTTTTTATTACTAGTTCCGAATCAAAACTTACTTGTTCATATTATTTACTTATTCATTTACTAGCTTATTTTCTTATTCATCACCATTTATCTTTATACCCTAAAATACAAATCTCTAACTGTGTTTTTGATTAACATCAATTTCTCCAGAAAATAGTTTGGCACTATCTGTAGGGATAGACAATTGTGGTGTTATCCTGATTCGTTGCTTGAAACTCTCATACATACAAGCACATTCAATCTATCAAGCAAAATCCCGCTAACCAAAGCAGCAGTGTGCTAGGAAGAAGTGTCCCGTCCGAAACCAAGGACTCGCAAGGGACAAAACCAATGGATTTACGGAGCTCTAACACGGAAAACCACCGGAAAATAGAGACACAAAAACTAAGGGAGGAGACGACAGCACTCCCGAGAGAGGTCCCCAAAAAACCCTTGGTTGAGGAGGATGCACGGAGCCACTCAGCGAAAAACAAGGAGGTATGACCTAAAGAGTGTTACCCTAAGAAAAGAAAGAGACACCCGCACTCCAAAGTGGAGGGGATGTTCAAAGAAGAGGAGTCCCCCTAGGAGATGGCCCTAGCAGCAGTCTTGGCATCAAACAATGCCATAATGGAGAGCATGGAAAAAAAATTAAACTCGATATCCGAGGCAACACCGAGTGGCCGCCCGGTAGACAACCCAGACGCTGTTGAGGCGCTTGAGACTTCTACAGCAGACGCAGAGAAGAAAGAGCATGCATTAACGGAAGCAGACTTGGAAAAGTTTGTAGCGCTAGAAAATTAACTTCACGAGTGGATGAGTCAAATATCAGGGCCCTCTCTGTGTTGAAAGGGACCGAGGAAAGAAAGTACGAGAAGATACCTTACAAGGAGGATGAGGCTTCTGAGGCCATCCCGAAGAAATTCAAGATGCCTGGCATACTTAATTATGATGCCACCATAGGGCCGAATGAGCATATCGTGACCTTCAAGGCCGTTGTCACCAGACATGACTCGCAACAGCACTAGTCATGCTGAAAAATTTAGCTAAACGCTCACAAAGGGAGCACTCTCTTACCTGGAAATTCTATTGATTCCTTTCTTGCTCTTGCATATGCGTTCGTGAAAAGCCCATGTAGGGCTTAGAAGGTCGAAACCCACAAAGAAGATATTTTCACCGTAAATCAGAGGAAGGATGAGATGCTCTGTAGCTTTGTGGAATGGTTTCAACGGGAGAGGATGTTGTTGCCCGCCATCCCCGAGGATTGGGATATCGCAGCTTTTATCGATGGCCTAAACCTCAACAGTTCGAACGCATCGAGGAAATTGAAGGAAAGTTTAAGAGAGTTTCCGGCTAAATTTTGGAACGAAGTGAACAACATATATGCTGCCAAAATGAGGATAGAGGATGATCACCGGTCTACCGTCCGAACGGAAGTCGTATGAGGGTAACAAGGGAAGTCTCAAAACATTCCCCCATTCAGACAAAGGGACCCAAGAAGTTGGTATGAACCTTACTCAACCCGATCACCACCCATGCATGAAGAGAGGTCGAATAGGCCGAGATATGATCAGGGTAAGTTCGAAAAACAACTAGGGCCCCCCGAACGTGGGCGCTTACAACTTCAACGTAGAAGTCATCGAGCTAGTCATGACAATGAAAAATATGAAGGAAGCTTGGTTCCCTGTGGAGACTCGGTCTAACCCGAATAAACGGGGTGCAGACGTGGAGCTTTATATGAGTTCCACGGTATTCTGGGCCATTCAACAGAGGACTGTAAGCACTTGCGATATGAGGTAGCAGACCTACTAAGGAGGGGACACTTGAAATAATTCTTTAGCAGTCGGTCCAAGTATGCCCGAGAGAAGGGAACTGGGACTTCATGGGAGCGCCCAACACAACAAGGGATGATCAACATGACCACTGAAGGAGAAATAGTTGGGGCTGTATCGCAAAAACAACAGAATGAAGAGCCATCACCATCTAGAAAAAGGAGAAGGGATGAGGCCAAGGATTCCATCATGTTCAACGAAGTAAAGAGAAAAAACATCGAGGACCCGTACGCCGATGCACCGGTAATATCTATTCAAATATTTCAGTTTAACGTTAAGCGTGTGTTTGTTGACCCACGTAGCGCTGTGAACGTAGTGTGACTCTGCGTAATCAAATAGATGCAATTGAATAAGAAGATGATCCTGGTAATAAAGATCCTAACTGGGTTCAATCTATCTAGCGAAACAACCCGAGGACAGATCGAGTTGACCACACACGTGAAGGGAGTTTCGATGAAAGCCTTGTTCGATGTCCTCGAGAAAGGGATGCCTTATAATCTAGTGATTGAGAGGCCTTTGTTGCATGCCATGAAGGTAGTCTTCTCTACCTTGCACTAGGTTATAAAATTCCCGATAAAATAACGTGGAACCCGATTGAGCGACACCGAAAATATAACGTTTAGCATAAACAACCCATCTTCCATCGCTAAATAGTGACGGATTTAACTATGGAATCATGATTCCGTCAAAAAGTAAAAATAAAAACATCAGTGTATTATATAGCAACGGATTAGCGACGATAAACAAAATCTGTTGTTGAATTTAGCACTAATTTTTGGCGCATGCACTTTAGCTATGAATTAGCGACATACATTTTGTCGCTAAATTAATTAAAATTAATGACGGATATAGCGACGGTTAATCTGTTGCTAGTTATAATTGAAATATAAAAACATTTTAAAAGCCATTGAAATATAAAAACATTTTAAAAGCAATTGCTACGGAAAAATCCGTCGTTAATATTTTTCAAAAATAATTAAATTATTATTTTTGTTAGGTCACCGGTTAATAACATTAAATCCAACTTTATTTCTGAATCAAAATCCACTTCCACTTCCCCTCTCCCCTCTATACTGCGTTAAGGCTCAGGCCTCGATTATCACCGCCACTGGTACTGGTACTGGTACTGGTACTCTGCTAGCATTTCAATTGTCTTCGTTTCACTGCGGAACTCGTCTCCTTCAGGTACCACCGTCGATTTCTCCTACATCGATTTTTCTCGCATAGTGTAGTGACTGATAAAGGGAATTAGGTTTTCTGCAATTTTTCGAACTATTGCTAATATTTGAGTGTTTGTTCTTATTTCATTTTGTTAGGGTTTAATTTTTTTAGTTTGGGGTGCTCTAGCCATGGGATTTACGTTCAGACCATGTTATTTCCTTTGTAAAAATATTGTTCGACCATGATAAATCTGGATCCTTGTCCCTTTTATTGAGAATATAGTGGATCTTTGCAAATGCCTTCTAGTGTAACTAGTTCTTTTTTGCTTTCAAGGTAAACAAATCAACAGTAAAAAAATTCAATTGTGACAAGCTATAAGCTTATGGACATTTTGATCATAAGAAAATGTTAAGGATATGTGTGTGGTTGTGTCATTGTGTTAAAGAAATGTTGTTATGAAATTGGTTTCTGAAATTTTGTTTTGCGTGTGAGTTCCTACGACAAAATTGTATTTTACCTCTGGATATATTGACTGAGTTTGAAAAAAATGGAGTTATATTGCTTCTAGATGTGAGAATCACTTTGTGGCTCTTAATTGAGAAATATGTCTTCATTCTTTAGTTTAAGTGAACTGTTCTTATTTGATTGAGTTAAGGAGGTTTACTATTTGATGAAGAACGAGAGCTCAACTCTATTCTGTGTGTATTTGCCAACTTTATGTAATTTTATTTCTATTTTATAGGTATATTTTTAATAAGATTCTTATTCCTAAGTTGTGTTCTATGGAACTGAGAAAGACTTGGATCTGATTTGTCATATTACTATGAAATAAATTTGTAATAACGAAACCTGTTGTCGTTTTCATTTTTGAAGGGGAGCAGTTCATAGAGCTTATATATAGATGTGTCTTGATATTGCTGATTAGTGCACATACTTTAATTATTAATTTCTTTTTATTGCTGCGAGCCTTTGCTAGTAAACACTCTGATTATCCTGTTTGCTTCAACATTAAATTGGTAAAATGGAGAATCTAGAGCGTGATTGGATGTATGATAGGTTTTAGGGAGTATTTAAGAGCAGAACATTTACATTCCTCCCGGCTCCCCCTTAATTGTAAATTTTCTGAACTTCCTCTTGCAGGCTGCGTCGTTGAAAGATGATCATGGCCTGGCCCAGTGGGAACTTAACTCGACTCGTCTGAAGATAAAGGAATGCGATTCTCAAATCTCGAGCATTCTCAAGGAGCAGCAGCAACTTCGAAATAAAATTAGTGAGACCAATCTTGAGAAGGGAATGGAAAATGAGGTTGACTGACCACTTCCCTTGTGTGCTTGTTCTTCTTCTTGATATCTCTTATAAAGTTGCTGCTGTTTGTTTTTTTCCCATTAATTTCCCAGAAGCCTTCTGGGTATTTCATTATCACCATAAAAACCAGTGCTTTACATAGAGGTGGATTAAACATCCATGCCTCCAACTTCACAACTGCATAACAAAAGTAAAACCTACTAAACAGAGGTTATATTAACAGCCTAAAACAATTACTTATTTACTAGACTTCTAGCATCATCCTCAAGTAGCTTTGTTCTTCCATAAACAACCACAGTAGCTTGCACAACTTGAAACCCCCCTAAAAGTATCATGAAATTCCTCCAAAGCAGCTGAATTTTGTTGTCTTCAATTCCTCCTGTTGGTTCACAATTTTGCACTCCAATTTTTGCCTGATTTGTGCTCTAATATGTACCCAGAATCCCCAAAAAAGTCACTTGTAATGCCCCCCAAAAATAACTGCTGCATAGTAACAATTCCCTTGAAACACCTCGACGCAACCGATTTTGCCAAACTTGTTTCCAGATTTTCCACTCCTTGATGATGTATTTCCTCCTCCTTGCAGGAACATGAGGATATTTAATTTTTCCTTGACTGCTGTATGAGCTAAAAGATGCAGCAACGATCAAACTCATACAGCTCCCCCATCCACGATCAATTCTAAGGTTGACCATCTCTTCTTAAATTGTTGTTAATCGCAAATTTGGCTCTTCCGCTTTGTTATAAATTATTCTCTACTTTCCTTTGCTGGGAACATCATGAAATGAATTAGAAGTTACTTCACAAATTAGCAATTTTGGCGACTTCTGTAGCAATATTCCACGGCACTTCCCACACTCCATCAATTATAATTATCATCAACAGGGAATTCGTCTCTACCACAACAGGGAATACATGGTTAACACTAGAAAGAATTTCGATTGAGTTCCTCTAAATCTGCAGATAGACCAATTCAATATGCCGCTTTCTCTGAATCCTTTACACAAGCCTATCAACTAGATGGCTATCATGTATAGAGAGACGAGCTCTCAACAGCCGAGATTAAGCTCCCATAAGTAGTGAACCATTTATACATAAATACCCCTCCTCAGCTTGTGTCTTATGGAGGGAATATTATCTTTGTCCGAGATATATGCTCTACTGCAGCTCTGGGAAGGTCCTTGATATCATAGAAGATTTCCTCTTGTCCATTCATACTGCATTTGGCCAGTACATCCGCAACTTGATTTGCTTATGTATAATAGTGTTGAGCTACGAAGTTTGTTTGAGAGAGCAACTGTTTAATCTTATCCACTGAATCTTGAAGCGGCCATGCAATAATGGATTTTTCCTTGACCATGTTAATAATGTGCTGCTGTTTGTTCATTTTCCTGTTACCTATTTTTTTATTTTTAAAACATACAGCAGAATAAGCTAAGATAGACAAGATGGCTCCTAAAATAGAGAAAACACCTATATTAGTTCAGGAACTGTTCTGGCATCATTGAATGTGGCACTATTAAATCTGGAACTCATTTTTTGAGCTAATCTCAATTCTTACATGGTATGACATTAACATACTGTTAGCAGTGCAGAAATTTTACCCTGATTTGTTGATTCTATAGATGTTATGGATGCTTCTCTTTCTTAGTTGCCATGGAAAAAGATAAACTATGAAAAATGCTTGTCTGGGCAATTGTCAATAATGTGATCTATTTAACTATGAAATTATTTGACGGAATAACTATAAAGTGTGTAAACTTAGTTATTAGTACAGTAGAGTGTAGGCTATGGAGCCGTGGAGGACAATTTTATATCTCGAATATGTATTAACTTAACAGATAACCCAACTGGCAACTGACTGATAACCTTTAACCGAACCGAATTTACCGATATCTTATTGGTTCAGTAGCTGTTTAGCACATGTAAAAATCGATAACTGATAAGTCAAACCATTAAGTGCAAAATTCAAACCGAACCACCCGATAAGCACCCCTAGGCCATCGGACCTCTTTTACGTTCTTATGACCATTTTACCTTAGTAGGATTAGATCATTGTTGACAATTTGACCATTATTCCTAGATCTATTGAGTGCCCTTTCATGTGTTTAAGTGCACCTCTCTGTTAGATCGTTACCATATTCTAGGAATTTTGCTGTCATTTGCTTTCATTGTTTGATTCAAATTTGCTGGTAGAATCTATTAGCAAACATGATATCATGTCTTATAGGGTTTTGGTATTTGACTAGGTAACAAATAATTTGTAGTATGATTACTTCCTAACCATTGCCTATAATTCCAAATCTATCGTGGTGTTATTTATGGTATTGATCTATGCAAACAAATCAGGAGGAATGGTACTTCCTGTGTGCTGCTTTTTGCATGTACATGTTTGAATTTGGGTGAAGTACTAACAAGGCACATAGACACTGGCAGTACCCAAATTTCTTCATATGTAGTTTTCTTGTATCCACATTGTTTAAGTAATAATTTCTATTCCCTTCTCATAATGTTTGTCAAAGCAATTGTGCTGCAGAAGAGTAGTACATCGAAGAATCTACAGTGGCGACTCTTGTATATTATGAGTGAATCAAATTACTGTTTCGATAATATATTCAGATTGACTCTTGGCTGGCTTATCACTTATTCAATCTAGCATTGTAATCATTCAGAGATGCATTAATGGCATAGCTTAGACTACGTAAGTATTCCAGTTTTAGAAACTTAAGTTTATGGAATGTGATATCTCCAAGGCACCACACTTCTGGCTGAGAAAAGAGTATCTTCACCCTTAAATAGCGATACTTGCAGACATATTTGACTTGTAAAATGTGTAACTTTCCTGTTCTAATAACCTAAGTAAGTATTAATTAACCTGGTAAAAACCAAGTAACAAATGTAGCATTATTTTCTTATTTGACTTGTAAAATGTGCAACTTTCCTGTTGTAATAACCCAAGTATTAATTAACCTGGTAAAAACCAAGTAAAAAATGTTGCATTATTTTGGTTTGATTAGGTTGATAATTGTTCTTATAGAAGTTGTTACCTACAGTAGCTTAGGAACATTGAGAATCTAGAGCGCAATTGTATGTACGAGTACGACAGGTTTGTCCTTAATTTATGTTGCTATTGAGATGTGTAGAATCTAGCAATAAGTAATTCTTTGAAATGCATTTTAATTGACATCTTTTATCTTTACTTTGGTACAATGTATACTAGCAAATTTCATCAATTTCTATGTCTTTGCGAATTAATGAGTTGCGCATAAAGCTATTTTCACTGCTGGAGATTTACAAAATTCACAGAACGTAGTTACTTTCAGTTTTCTCTTTTCTTGTCATTAGATGGATGTACCATTCCAGACTATAGATATCTCTGAAGCTAATCTATTACTAACTTTCCTTTGTGTTAGGTGCTACCAAACCAAACAAGGATGTGTAGGCGAGTCCCTTGAAGACTGATTGCTGAATGTGACATTAGTATAGGCTTGCTGAATGTGACAAACGACTTCGCTATCTAGAAGAGGATTTTTCTCCTACATTCTACTAAGTGTTTGCTTCTCAAGGAGTATATTAGTTGTGGGCAAAATGCAATTTGCTTTTCCATATTGAAATTTTAATTTGCTAGTTTGATAAGAATTGATTCGTACTTGGCAGTAATATTTTAGTTGGACCTGGTAACTCTCTAGCCTCGCATTAATTAGACTTTTTTATTTCAACTTTATTGGTTGTGTTATGGATGTATTCAATTTGACTATATAATTGTTATATGCATTGACCTTGTAAAATATTACTCCATCTGTTTCAATTTATGTGAACTTTTTATTATTTTGGAAGTCTATGAGGTGGTTCTTTGACCATGTTTTTCTTATATTTTTTCTAAATTATTTGAATTATAAATTATCATAGTACTTTTAATGTAGTTTCTAAATATATAGATTTTATTTTTACAAACTTGAAAAATCTATATTAAAATTTAAGGTCAAAGTTTTATGTATGACCCTCGAACTTCGAAAAGGTTCACATAAAATGAAACAGAGGGAGTAGTTTATATGAATTTCATTTTTTAAAAGTGTAATAAAATGTTATATGCTTGAATAGGGAGTATTTAAAATATTAAATAAAAAAATTACAAATGTTGCGATGGATTAGTGACAAAATAAATTAGTCTTAATTGGCATTCAAGATATTTTGCGATGGCTAGCGATAGAAAGTTTCGTTGCGAATTAAGTCAGACGACGAAATTTATAATGAATTTAGCGACAAAATTGACAAAAATAGCGACCGATTATTCTGTCGCTAAACTTAGCAATAAATATGATCCGTCGCAAAAACTTGCATCAAATTTGATTTTTCCGTCGTTGAGGGGTTAGCAACGAGCAAAATAGTAACGGCCATGAATCCGTCGCTAAATTGATTTAGCTATGGAAATATGTTGTTTAGCTACGGAAATCATCCGTCGCTAAATGTTTTTTTTTTGTAGTGGTGGATGAGAAAGATGGACCGGTTAAGAGCGACACATAGCAATCACAAATGCCCGGTTCCGAGGTACTTCGGAAATTAAGCCCAAAAAAGAACCAGCAAAAGGTTTTTGCCAGGAGAATCTGATAGATAGAGTGCCCCGAGGATTCGTCGCATTGGAAGACTCAGATGCAGAGAGGTCCACGATTGAAGACCTTGAGTTGACCTTCTGTCACACGAACCACCCCAAGGAACAGGTATACCTGGGCTCGAGCCTAAAACCCGAGTTCCGGAAAAAGCTTAGTCAAATTCTTAAATAATAACATGAGTAGCTTCACTTGGTTGAGGTCAGATATTATAGGTGTGCCCCCGGAATTGGCCATTCATAAGCTAAGCATCAACCCAGATTGTCAACCCGTTAAGCAAAATAGATGTTTGGTGTCATAGAGAGAAGCCAGTTTGTCAAAGAGAAAGTGGTTCAACTTGTCAAATCGGGAGCAGTCCGAGAGGTAAAATATTCTGACAGCTAGCAAACGTCGTAGTACTCCCTGAGAAATCAAATACTTTTCAAATGTACATAGATTTAAAAGACTTAAACAGAGCATTCTTGAGGAACTCGTGCCACATGCCCCGTCTGGACAACACTGTCGACGCGGTGGCCGAGCATGAGCTGCTCAATTTCTAGATGTCTCCACGAGGTTCGACCAACTACAGTTGGACCCAGAGCATCCGGAAAAGACTTCGTTCATAATAGAGCACGAAATTTATAGCTATAATGTTATGTTTTTCGGCTTAAAGAATTGTCACGACCCTCTTTCAGGAATCATGATGGCACCTACATAATCCCACCACGTAGGCGAACCACACCCAAATCATTAACATGATACAACATAAGTAAAATCGGAAGATAACAAAATACTACATAAACTGTCTCATACTATAAATGCGGAATAAGAAACAAGTCTGAAACATCAACAAATACCCCAAAAGATCTAGTCTAAAGATACAAGAGCACTACCATAATACGAAATAAGTCTGAGAAAGTGGCATCCAGGCCAAAACTGAATACATAGTTTGAATATGTCTCTCAAGTGTGAATAAAAGACAATAAATAGAGAAAGAGTATCCAAGGGTATGCTGGAGATCATCCTCACCCTGAATGCCTGGGATTAACAACTCGAACCCTCAGCCACGCGGTGCTGTGGATGTGGAAGGTACTGAATCTGCATCCAAAAAGAATGCAACAAGTGTAGCATGAGTACACAACGTACCCTCGTAGACATCATAGGCCGACAACGACGAAAATACATAATCAGAGATAAATACCAAGTTGACACCAAATAATCCTACACTAGCATATCAATGACCAAGTATATCACATAATTACCAAGATGTTTCATAGAATCCATAGTATCTCAAATATCAAATAGTAAGAACATTCCCTTTCAAGTTCACAATTCAACCAAGTTACTCAATATCACCTAATGACAGTTTCCATCCATAGTATATCAAGACAAAGCATAAATGTGTATGATATGAATGCAATGCAGTGCATATGCAAGGTACCTTTCTAACATGGTATACAATACATTAAGATTTTATTATGATCCGTACATCCATGGGGGACTCGCGAAGCTTATATACCACTCCTAGCCAGCCGAAATTCCACACATGAATCTAACTAGAGCCCATGACTCATTTGTCGAGTCTCAATGATGTTGCAGGCGTGCAACTCCGCTCTCTGCGTATCAATATCATCTCAAGTGTCATAATTTGATATTACTCTTACTTTTCCGGTCTCTTGGACCACAACATATCCATACCACTCTCACATCAAGTCACAGAACCATGAGTGTATGAATGCAATGACAATACAAGGCAATATATCATGATATAATGAGATGCAATCAAGTATAAATATTATATAAATAGGCTTTGATGAATTCAACGACACAAGCAAATCCAGTCAAATCAGGATATCAATCGAAAGCATGTGTGATGAGTAACCAAACAATAACAAACATGGTGACAAGCCCACATATGTAGAAGAGCCCAAATAAACAGCAGTCGGAACCAACACAAGGCTGGTTCCCCAAACCCCATCATCACAGTTCAACACCGGTATTCACTCAACCGTTCATCACAACCGGCTGAGTAGGACCCCCAAACACGCCCAATGCCCTTCAATAGTTTTTAACTACTTACGTATTTCTATCGGAGTCTCGAAAATCTAAACCGTAGCCCACCTCAAAGTCGAGCGGGAGCGCTACCAAATCAAGTCTCGAATACAGCCTTGTTCTTCCTTCTTGCCTTGAAACAATCGAATTTTATACGCGCGCATTCCATAGTTAATAATAAGATTAACACAACAAAATTACGAGTTTAAATACCTATTCCGGGCCCATGCCACCAAGACTCGAACTTTAATACATAAAATCTAAGATTACATACTAGATAATCATATCTTTAAATTAATTGGAAACCTATACACATTTGATACCTCAATTGGACAATAATCAAAAGTCCCAATTTGAAATCCTAGAATTTTTTTCCAATTGAAAACATGTTTCTTTCACCAATTTAAGACTTATAACATGATATTCTAACATAATCCAACCATAATTCATGATATTAACATTATCTAATCCATAAACCCCATCAAAATCAACCATACAACTCCCTTAATCTCACAATATGTATAACCCATCTTCTCCAATTCAAACAATAATCTAAATCACCATTAATAAGCTTAGAATCATAAACTTAAACCCAAAAGGGAAAGAATCTATTACCTCAAGGTGGAAAATGCTTCTAAGGCTCTGAATAAACCCTTATGCGACGCTGGTTTCGAGGACATACTATTTTAGGAAAGTCAATTTGACCTAGAATTATATATAGGACACCTGAACAGTGATTCTCCCCAGCGGAATTAACTCCGATGTGGCAGAAAAGCCTTCGCCGTAGCGGATGTCACTTGACACATCATACCTCGCCACAGCGGACCCGACTTCGCTTTGGCCGAACTTTCCATTCCCCATCTTCCGCTTCGGTGAGCCAACCTTCTACCGAGGCGAACTCGGCGTAGCGGATGCTGGTTCTGCCATGACGGATACCAGACACCACCAGATGCAAAACAACCCAAAATATCCATCCAACACCCGAAACACTCACAGAACCCCCCGGACATGAACCAAACATGTTCGTCTATGGTAAACAGTGCTACAAACTCGCTCATACCCTCGAATTTCATAAATAATTGAACTAAGACATACGTTTCTAAAGAATTTCTAGAAACTAAAACATAATCCAAACTTTACAAATATAACCACAAAATACATCTGATTGCCTCTGGAACTACCGGAAGCGACAGAACCCGTAAAAGAACCCATCTAGCCACAATTCAACTTTGAGTCAAACTAACAAATACTAAGTTTCTAGTTTTGGGCTTTTCATCCGAAACTCATATAAATGGACCTGGGGATTCGTGTAATCCATTATTGCGCATCAAAAACCCCACAAAGAGTCTACGGGAAGGGTCAAACAAGTAAATAAGGGTCTTTAGCAAGAAATGACTAGGCGGGTCGTTACATTAGATACTAATTAAAACAACATTCGTCCTCGAACGAAGAGAAATAAATAGGGGAAATGTACCGGAAGTAGTGAACAAGCTTGGATATCTTATCCACATATCAGACTCGGTTTCCTAAGTCACCTTCTAGACAAGACGATGCCTCCATTGAACCTTCACTGAAGCGATCTCTTTCGGTCTCAACTTCCTCACATGCTTATCCAAAATAGCCACAAGCTCCTCCTCAAACTCTAGATTCTAATTAAGAAATACTGAGTCTCATTGGATAATATAAGAACCATTGGCATGATACTTCTTCAGCATAGACATATGAAAGACTGGATGAACGCCTGAAAACCCCGGTGGTAGAGCCAACTCATATGCCACGTCTCCCATTCTCTAAAGAACCTTAAATGATCCGATATACCTCAGACTCAACTTCTCTCTATTGCCGAATCTCATCACACACTTCATGGGTAAAACCTTCAGAAGAACCTTATCATCCACCATGAACTTTAAATCTCGGATCTTTCGGTCCGCATACTCTTTCTGTCTGCTCTGCGATGCCAGGAGCTTGTCCTAAATCACTCTCACCCTCTTTAAGGACTTCCTCAACAAATCAGTACCCTAAGGACTGACCTCAAACGCATCAAATCAACCAATCAAAGATCGACATTTCCTACCACACAATGCCTCAAACGGTGCCATATCAATACTGGAATGATAGCTGTTGTTGTACCCGAACTCTGGCAAGGGCAAGTGTTGGTCGTAATAACCACCAAAATTAATCACATATGCTCGTAACATGTCTTCCAATACCTGAATAGTCCGCTCGGACTAACCGTCAGTCTGAGGGTGAAACGCTGTATTGAGGTCCAAGTGAGTACCCAACTCTCTCTGCAAAGTCCGCCAAAAATACAAAGTAAACTGAGTACCCCGATACGATATGATAGAAATAACCCCATGAAGACGAATAATCTCCCGGATATAGATCTTTAGCCAACTTCTCTTCATTATACGTCGTCTGAACTGGAATAAAATGCATGGACTTGGTCAATCTATCAATAATAAGCCAAATCACATCAAACATACCCAAAGTCTTGGGCAATCCCATAACAAAATTCATAGAGATGCTCTCCCACTTCCACTCGGGAATGGGCATCCTCTGAGACACACCACCTAGGCGATGGTGCTCATACTTGACCTGATGGCAATTTTGACACCGAGACACAATATCAACAATGTCTCTCTTCATCCTCCCCCACTAGTAGCGTTGGCTCAAATCATGGTATATCTTAGTAGCACCCAGATGAATCGAATACCTATAGTTGTGGGCCTCCTCCATAATCAATCTAGTCAAGTCTCCCACACAAAGCACACACACACTCTACCCCTAATCCTCAGAACACCCTCGCTATCAATCATGGCCTCCTTAGCCTCGCCAATTATCACCTTATCTCGAATCTTGCACAACCCCACATCATTATACTGGTACACCCGAATTTGATCTAAGAGAGACGACATCGCCTCCACACAAGCCAAAATCCTACCCAGATTTGAAAGATCTAGCCTCACAAAATAGTTGGCTAGAGTCTGGACATCTAATGCCACAGGACGCTCAGAAATAGCCAAATAAGCTAAACTCTCCATACTAACCACCTTCCGGCTTAAAGCATCTACCACCATATTGGACTTGCCCGGATGATACAAAATAGTCGTGTCATAATCTTTCAACAACTCCATCAATCGACGCTGCCTAGAATTCAAGTCCCTCTGATTAAACACGTGTTGAAGACTGCGATGATCAGTATACATCTCACAATGAAAACCATAAAAATAGTGCCTCCAGATCTTCAAAGAAAACACAACAACAACTAACTCCAAATCATGAACATGATAGTTCTTCTCATGCACCTTCAACTGCCTCGATGAATAAGCAATAACCTTACCCTCCTACATCAACACGCCCGATCCAATCCTAGAAGCATCGCAATACACTGTAAAGTCCTTCCCCTCCATCGGAATGGATAAAATCAGGTTGTAGTCAATAAAGTCTTGAGCTTTTAGAAGCTCTGCTCATACTCATCAGACCACTGTAAATGAACCTCATTTTAAGTCAAGTGCGTCAAGTGAGAAGCAATAGAAGAGAATCCCTTGATGAACCAATTATAGTAGCTAGCAAGACCCACAAAACTCTGAATCTCTGTAACAGAAGTCAGTTTAGGCCAGTCCCTGACTGCCTCTATCTTCTAAGGTTCATCCATAATCCCGTCCTTAGACACCACGTGCCCCAAGAATTCCATAGAACTAATTATAGAAGAGAATCCCTTGATGAACCAATTATAGTAGCATACAACTTCTCCTCCTTCAAAATCCCAAGAACCATTCTTAGGTGTTGCTTATGATCCTCTAGACTCTTTGAATATACAAGAATGTCATTATTAAATACAATAACAAAAGAATCAAAGTACGTCTTGAATATATCATTTATCAAATCCATGAACGTTACGGGGGCATTGGTAAGCCCAAATGACATCACTAAAAACACATAATGCCCATAACGAGTCTAAAAAGCCATCTTGGGCACATCCTCAGCTCGGATCTTCAGCTGGTGATACCCGGACCTCAAATCAATCCTTGAAAACACAAAAGAACCTTGAAGCTAGTCAGGTCATCAATACGCGAAATCATATACTTGTTTCTAATAGTGACCTTGTTCAACTATCTGTAAACAATGTACATACACATAGTGCCATCCTTCTTCTTCATGAAAAAGATAGGAGCACCCCATAGAGATACACTCGATCGACTAAAGTCCTTACTCAACAAATCCTGAAGTTGCTCCTTCAATTCCTTCAACTCAACTGGAGCCATATGGTACAAATGAATAAAAATAGTCTGAGTTCCCGACTCAAGATCGATACAAAAGTCAGTATTTCTGTCTGGTAGCATACCCTGTAAATCTGAAGAAAATACCTCTACAAACTCACTAACTACCGGAACAGAATCAAATGAAGGGGACTCTGTACTAGTATTCCAAATATGCGCAACATAAGCCAAACAACCCCGATCCACTAACTTTCTAGCTTGAATATAAGAAGTTACTTTCCTATGAGCAGGGCTGGGATCGCCTCTCCACTCGAACCTCAGGAGACCAGGCATAACTAGCGTGACCATATTGGAATAACAGTCCAGAATCACATGATATGGTGACAGCCAATCCATACCTAATATAACATCAAAATCTACCATATCTAATATAACCAGATCTACCCAAGTGTTGTAACCTATGAAAGTAACTACACACGTGCGATATATTCTATCAATAATCACAGAATCACCGACTGGTATAGACACACGAATAGGAATATCAAGTATATCACACCACATCTCCAATTTTTAAAAAAATAGGTAGACTCATAAGGGAAAGTAGACTCTAGATCAAATAAAATGTAGCAGCTCGATGATCGACTGAGATAATACCTATAATGACCGCGTCTGATGCCTCAGCCTATACCCTACCAGTAAATGCTTAGCAATGAGTGCGCCCTGCCTCAAATTGAGTATCTTGCTAGCCACCTCAACCCTAATGAGCTCCATCTCTCTCTGACTAGGATCCATCATGACCTAACTGATGGCCACCACGGCCCGACTAAGATCCTCCTAGCTAGTCTGACTACCACATTTAGATGTTTGTGTTGGGGTCCTAGGTGCACGAGAGCCATCCAAAAATAGTCTGGGGTAATCTCTCCTGAAGTGTCCAACCTCCTCACAAGTATAACAATCTTTGGCCGCTGAGGGCTGTTGAATAAAGATAGAAGAAAATGAGTTGTCATGGTCTAAATACCGAAACTGAGAACCCCTCGATGACCAACCCCTACTACATCCTGACTAGTCTGACTACAACCTCTAGATGTCTATGTTGGGGTCCTAGGTGAACGAGAGCCACTCGAAAACTATCTAAGGAAACCTCTCCTGAAGTACCCAACCTCCTCACAAGTATAACAAGCTCTGGCCGTTGAGGGCTGCTGAATAGAGATAGAAGAAAATGAGCTGTCATGGTCTGAATACCGAAAGTGAGAACCCTTCGATGACCGGCCCCCACTACGTCCATCGGTAATCTGAAGAGTTGCCTAAACTAGTTGCGACTGATGATATCTCCCCTGATAATCATAACCACGGAAAGTAGAACCACTGAACTGTTCATAGCTCCTAGCCCTATTGTCGGGCTCTGGGCAACTTGCCCCTCAAATTCTCTACCATCATAGCATGCTCAACAACAGTCTCAAAAGAGGCTTCAAAAGCCACCAACTATAGTGTAGCCAGCTGTAGTGGAATAGTCAACCCTCTAACAAAACATTTCACTCGCTCCGCCTCAGTAGGAAGCGACAGCTCTGCATAACGTGATAAGGGATGAAAACGAGTCTCATACTATTCCATTAAAGAACTCTCTGATCAATCTTCTGAAACTCATCTCCGTTACTCAAACGTAAGATCAAAGGTTCGTACTTCTCAAGAAACACTCTGTAGAATCAAGCCCAAGACAACAGAGGTGTCCCTGCGGGCAAACAATCAACATATGCCCTCCACTACTGCTTCACGTCACCTCTAAGCTAAATGGCCACAAAACTGACTCCATAGGTCTCAACAATACCAAGAGTATGCAACCTCGCATGGCTACTCACTATAAACTCATATGCGTCATCCACAAGTTGACTAAAGAACTCTGGAGGCTTCATGTTTGAAAAGTGCTCCCAAATCTTTTGCTCATCGTGGGTTATAGATGTCCCACTAATAGGTCGGGGACTTAACTCTGGAGAATTAACCTCATATATATGCGACACTGACATCACCACAGGCTAAATACTAGGCGTATGAAACTTAGGGGTCTTAGTCTGCCCCTTCCTACACGGGTCTAAGAACCACCCGGAGTAGTAGGATGTGCGCCTGTCTGAGCAAAGCCATTGAGATCACTCAATAACCTGACCAGCGTGTCCTGAAGGATCGGTGTAGTAATAAATCCAAGATGATCCTGGGCTGGTCCCACCTCCTCCTCTATCATATCATCCTGAGGCTTAATAACTGGCTTAGGGAAAATAGATCTAGCACAAGCCTGACCAGCTCTCTATACTCCGCCTCGAGTTGGTGCTGCTGCTCTGTCTCTTCCCCAACCTCGAGCACATACTCTGCCACATCTATGTATGGCTGGTGCTGGAGCGTGTGCCTCATCTCTCGCTACATAGGCACGAGTCCTCACCATCTATAATAGAATAAAACAAAGTTCAGATACCAATTTGATTCAACTTAGCACAAAAGGAATGGAGAAAATGAAATTCCTAAATATCCCATAACCTCTCGAAGATAAGTACATATATCTCTTCACCGATCTGCAAAAGTCTACTAGACATTACTCTTGTATTTAAGATTGTTTAACCTATGGCTCTGATACCAACTTTGTCACGACCCCCTTTCAGGAATCATAGTGGCTCCTACATAATCCTACCACGTAAGCAAACCACTCCCAAATCATTAAGATGACACAACATAAGTAAAAGAATAAGATAATGAAATACTATATAAGATGTCTCATACTATAAATGCGGAATAAGAAACAAGTCTGAAACATCAATAAATACCCCCAAAGATCTAGTCTGTAGATAGAAGAGCACTAGCATAATACGAAATAAGTCTGAGAAAGTCCCACCCAGGCCAAAACTGAATACATAGTCTGCATATGTCTCTCAAGAGCGAACAAAACACAGTAAATAGACAAAGAATAACCAAGGGTATGCTAGAGATAACATCCTCACCCTGAATTCTTGAGATCAACAACTCGAACTCTCAGCCACGCGGTGCTGTGGAGGTGAAAGGTACTGAATCTGCATCCAAAAAGAATACAACAAGTGTACTATGAGTACACAATATACCCCCGTAGACATGATCGGTCGACAACGATGGAAATACATAATCATAGATAAATACCAAGTTGACACTAAATAATTCTATACTAGCATATCAATGACCAAGTATATCACATAATTACCAAGATGTTTCATAGAGTCCACAGTATCTCAAATATCA
The DNA here is from genome assembly GCA_034509755.1 of Anisodus tanguticus. Lineage (NCBI taxonomy): Eukaryota > Viridiplantae > Streptophyta > Magnoliopsida > Solanales > Solanaceae > Anisodus > Anisodus tanguticus. Next base: position 41,847,238 of record CM067555.1, read on the forward strand.
AATAGCAAGAACATTCCCTTTCAAGTTCACAATTCAATCAAGTTACTCAATATTACCTAATGACAGTTTCCATCCACATTATATCAAGATAAAGCATAAATGTGTATAATATGATTGCAATGCATATGCAAGGTACCTTCTCAACCTGGTATACAATAAATCAAGGTTTTATTATGATCCGTACACCAATGGGGACTCATAAAGTCCATATACTTGCTCCTAGCCATCAAAAATTCCACACACGAATCTGACTAGAGCCCATGACTCATTTTTCGAGTCTCAATCATGTTGCAGGAGTGCAACTCCGCTCCCCGTGTAGTAATATCATCTCAAGTTCCATAATCTCATATTACTGTTACCTTTCCAGTTTCTTGGACCATAACATATTCATACCACTCTCACATCAAGTCACAGAACCATGAGTGTTGAATGCAATGCCAATACATGGCAATATATCATGATATAATGAGATGCTATCAAGTATAGAGATGATATACACATGCTTTCAAGAATTCAACATCACAGAAGCAGATCCAGTCAAATCAGGATATTAATCCAAGGTATAATGAGTAACCAAACAATAACAAACATGCCGACAAGTCCACATGTGGCGATAAGCCCAAATATACAGCAGTCAGAACCAACACATGGTTTGTTCCCCAAATCCCATCATCATAGTTCAACACCAATGCCCACTTAACCGTTCATCACAAATGACTGAGTGGTACCCCCAAACACGTCTAATACCCCATCAATATTTATAACTAATTATGTATTTCTATCGGAGTCTCAATAAGCTAATCCGTAACCTACCTTAAAGTCGAGCGGGAGCACTACCAAATCAAGTCTCAAATACAACCTTGTTCTAACTTCTTGCCTTGCAATGATCGAAGTCTATACACGTGTATTACATAGTTAATAATAAGCTTAACATAACAAAAATAAGACATTAAATACCTATTCTAGGCCCATGCCACCAAAACTAGAACTTTAATACACAAAACCCAAGATTACATACTAGATAATCATATCTTTAAATTAATTGGAAACCTATTCACATTTGATCCCTCAATTGGACAATAATCAAAAGCCCTAATTTGAAATCCTAGAAAATTTTCCCCAATTGAAAATATGCTTCTTTCACCAATTTAAGACTTATAACATGATATTCTAACATAACCCAATCCTAATTCATGATATTAACATCATCTAATCCATAAACTCCCATTAAAATCAACCATACAACTCCCTTAATCTCACAATATGTATAATCCATCTTCCCCAATTCAAACAATAATCTAAACCACCATTAATAAGCTTAAAATCATAAAGTTAAACCAAAAGGGAAAGAATCTATTACCTCAAGGTGGGAAATACTCATAAGGCTCTGAATAAACTCTTATGCGGCGCTGGTTTCGAGGACACACTATTTTGGTAAAAAAAATCTGACCTAGAATTATATATAGGACACCTGAACAGTGATCCACCCCAACAAAATCGACTCCACTGGAGAGGACCTGCTGCGGCGGAAAAGCCTTCGCCGTAGCGGATGTAACTTGACATATCATACCTCACCACAATGGACCTGACTCCATTGTGGTGGAACTTTCTATTTACATATCTTCTACTTAGGCGAGCCAACCTTCCATCGAGGTGGACCCGTCAAAGAAAATGTTGGTTCCACCGTGGCGGACACCAGACATAAACAAATGCACAATAGCCCAAAACCTCCATCCAACACCCGAAACACTCCTGAAACCCCCTATACATGAACTAAATATGCTCGTCTATGTAAAAAGTGCTACGAACTCACTCGTACCCTTAGATTTAACAAATAACCGAGCCAAGGCATACTTTTCTAAAGAATCACTCGAGACTAAACCACAATCCAAACTTTACAACTATATCTACAAAATACATCCATTTCCTCCTAAAGCAAACCAATGACTCAAATAAGTCATAAATAACCCTCCGAAACTATCGAAAGTGACATAACTTGAAAACGAACCCATCTAGCCACAAGTCAAATTTGAGTCAAACTAACCAACACTAAGTTTATAGTTTTGGGCTTTTCATCTAAAACTCATATGAATGGACCTCGGGATCCGTGCCACATATCCCTACGTATCACAAACCCCACAAAGATTCTACGAGAAGGGTCAAATAAGAAACGACCAGGCGGGTCATTACAAGAATGTGGGCCACCTTCTGTCAATTGACTAAATGGATGTTCCAACATTCGTTGGGTCGAAGCGTCAAGATTTATTTAGATGATATAATTGTTAAGTCCCTGGAAACAAAGGAACACATTTGACATTTGCAGAAAATAATTGATATTCTCCGCAACTACAATCTTAAGACTAACTCAGAGAAATATGCCTTCGTGGTAGGCTCAGGGAAATTTTTGGATTTTATAGTATCGAACAGGGGCATTGAGACTAATCCAGATCCTGTCCGTGCTATCGAATAATTACCAGACATACTCAATAGTGCTCGGGAAGTATAATAATTGACTGGGAGAATAACTACACTGGGGAGGTTCATATCTAGGTCGTTCGATTGATATAAAAAATTCTTCAGCCTGCTGAAGAAAAAGAAAGACTTTGAATGGACCCTATAGTGCCAACAGGTGCTAAAGGACCTAAAAAGATATTTGACAAAATTGTCTCTGCTTGCAAGACCAGAGGAAGGAGAACTCTTGCTGATTTATCTCGCTGTGTCTGAAACCACTGTAAGTGTTGTGCTCATTCGAGAAGAAAAAGGTATGAAATATCTCGTTTGTTATACTAGCAAGGCCTTGACTAAGGCCGAAATCCGCTATCCTCACCTTGAGAAGCTGGCTTTGGCCTTGGTGGTTGCGTTTTGCAAACTAAGGCCATCCTTTTTATGTCACACCATATGTGTGATCACAACTATCCCTCTGAGGAATATTTTGCATAAACCCAAACTCTCGGGCAGGCTAGAAAACTATTCGATCGAAATATGCATGTATGACATTACGTATTAACCCCAGATTGCTATCAAGTCTCAGGCCTTGGATGACTTTGCGGCTGATTATAGTTCGGGAATGATGCCCTATGCTCATAGTGAGGTGATCCGGAAAATTGAGATCACATCCATGGAACGGGTCCTATATATGGACAGAGCCACAAACATGAAAGGTATCGGGCTGGGAATGGTCATGATTGCCCCATCTGGAGCAACGATCAGGCAAGCTATTAAATGTATTTCTTTAACTAATAATGAGGATGAATATGAGGTCGTAATTGCAGGTTTGGATTTAGCTCGAGGGCTCGGAGCTGAAACTATAGAGCTTAAAAGTGACTTTCAACTAATCATCAATTAAATTCTGGGCAAATACGAGGCTAAAGACAGCCGGATGCGAGAATACTTGAAAAAACCACCACTTTATTGAGCCGCTGCAGGAAGTAAAAGGTGGTACAGATCCTCCGAAAGATGAACATTGAAGCTGACGCCTTGGCTAACCTGGGTTCCTCATTCGGGGCAACTGAGGGAGAGTCATAATCTATAGTACACCTCTTGCGCTCTGTCCTTGATCCTGGCATGCAAAAGTAAACTCTACCATCCTGACATTGGTTTAGTGGAATGACATTATCAATTATTTGTAGATTGGGGCTCTTCCGGAGGACTATAAGGCTGTAAGAGGCTTGCAAGTCAAGGCGGCCAGATATTGCATGCACGAAGTCGAGCTGTACAAAAGATCCTACCTTGGGCCCTTGGCTAAATGTTTGGCGCCAATAGCGGTTGAGTACATAATGAAGGAGATACATAAGGGCAATTGCAGGAATTATTCCGGATATGACTCATTGGTGAAGAAGATAATAAGGGATGGATATTATTGGTCCTGGATGGAAGATGATGCCAAGGCCTATGTTCAAAAATGTGAAAAATGCCAGCAACACTCCCCCATGATACATCAGCTCACTGAACCACTCCACTCGGTAGTGGTCACTTGGTCGTTCATGAAATGAGGAATGAACATCGTGGGGCAATTACCAGGAGCGGTGAGGAAGGTAAGATTCTTGATGATCCTGACAGATTATTTCTCAAAATGGGTGGAGGATAAAGCATATAAAAAGGTCTGGGAGAAGCAGGTCATAGACTGCATCTGGGACAACATCATTTGAAGATTCAGAATACCAAAGGAGATCGCCTGCGAAAAACGTCGGCTGTTTGTGGGAAAAAAATAACTGAATTTTTAGAGGGGCTGAACTTCAAAACAATCATGTCGTCACTTTATCACCTGTGCGCAAACAGACAAGAAGAATCGACCAGCAAAACTATAATCCAGAGTATCAAGAAAAGGTTGGAAAGATCCAAAGGTAAGTGGCCAGAAGAGTTACCAAGGGTATTGTGGGCTTACAGGACCACGACCAAGATAAGTACCGGGGAAACCCCATTCTCCTTGGTATACATAGCTGAGGCCTTGATACCCATGGAAGTTAGGGAACCTAGCTTTCGATACACCTAGGAATCTAATATGGAAGCCATAACGGTAAGGCTAGAGCTGTTGGAGGAGCACATATAGTTGGCCTTCATACGTTTGGCAACACAAAAGAAAACAGTAGAAAGGTACTTTAACAGGAAGGGGAATTTGAGGCATTTTAAAATCGGGGACTACGTCCTCCAGAAGGTCACTCTTGCAACCAAGGATCCGAATGCGGGTAAGCTGGGAGAAAATGGGAAGGACCGTATCAAATAATGGAAATTATAGGAAATGGATCTTACCGGATCAAAGATGAATCCTGAAAAGAACAGAAGAATAGCTGGAACGTTAGTCACTTGAAGAGATTTTATCTTTAAAAAAGTAGCAGGTAAGTCTTCTCTTCAGAAAAATATTTATTTTTAGTTAATTCGCTTTCTCTCCTTGACAGGGACTGCCCACGAAATCAAGATCCCCCTGGGAGAGAACGGGTATGTGTTGCACTCTTTTCCTTAACCAAGGTTTTGTCCCAATCGGATTTTCTTGGCAAGGTTTTTAATAAGGCAACAAACCAAAATCATATCAAGCTTAGCGTACCGGGCCATATCCCGAAACTCGACTCCTCGATGCCTCACACTCAAATTTTTTGGGGAGAAGAATAGATCCGCATGTTCAAAACATGAGGTCTCCTAGAGGACATACTCGTATGACTGGGACTGCTGACACTCACTGCACTCGCCCAGTTTCTTTCTGTCATTTTGAAAAAACCCTGAAGAGGGATCATGTATTCACAGAACGAGTCATCCCTCTTAATCTCAAACAATGAAATAAAAGTCTTCACTTATTTTCGATTGAGTTGTTAACATTGAAAAAATCATTCGGGGAAAAACCAAACTCAGAAGCCATATGGCCTCGTAAACAGCTTCTAACACACGACACGATCACAGAGCCTCCGAGCGTGTAGGTTCCATGAACCTTTATGCCTTTAAATGGGGTTGATATATCTTCCCCATCAACACAAAAAATCGAGGGCCCTCATTTATTTCAAATTGGATGTCTTAATCCCAATATCACGAAAAGAATTCACGGAAGTGACATTCTCGGATTAGGTTAAGGAATGATGACCACAAACACAAAACGCAAAAACAAACATAAATTTTGCACCTGTCATCATACCTTAGCTTAAACAATAAACACTCAAATATTAGCATAGTTCCGATTGACGGGCGTAGTGGTCATGCCTCGACGGTTAAGTGTAAATTTAAAAGTCAACATGTCATTTTATGATCACAATTATTTCAAAAACAGAGCATGTCAAAGGGTAAGAAGACAAGGTTGAAGGAAAATTAATAGTTGTCATTACGAAAGGAGAAAAATTAGCACAAACGATCATGCAAGACCATTTTAGGGCACACATGCCCTAGAGAATTCATAAAACAGAGCACAAAGGCTGAAAATTAAAGTCAAAAGGGCTCATGGGCCCAGAAGTATCGATCACACACACAAAAAATGGCACGCAGGCCAAAACGGTAGCAAAAAAATTCACAAATGGTCCCACAGACCCTCAGCAAATTCATCAAAGCTAAGCCATAGGAGGGGCATTCTCGCCACCTAAGAAACCAACGGAAGTATCGGAGGAGGGAGGTATTTCATCATGAGCTCATCTATATCAGCCTTGGACACGACCAGGTCCACCTCTGCATCTATAAGGGGCGAGGAGACACTAATCCGCTCCTTCTCCACGCCTAGAAGAACCTCATGCTGGCTTTGCAGAATCGCATAATCTTGGAGAAAGGTAGCTCTTTGCTGATCAGCCTCCCGACGGAGCATTAGGCATTGATTCCAGGCTCGGAGTTAGGTACGGGAAGCCTCTAATTCCTATGTCTGTCCCCTAGCAGCATCACATTCTGCCTACATTCGAATCACCCTTTCCCCCATCAACTGACGAGCCTTAGTTATGGTCTGAAAAGTGTCCTCCTGGCTCCCGAGTTGCTAGAGCCTGCTTGGACTCTTCCCACCAAACCCCCAGAGTGGTCCTTAAATCCTAGATGACTCTATTCTCAGACTATTGCTGGGAAATCATGTCCTGAAGGCACTGGTTCTCCTGTGTCGACCTCTTTACATCCTGAGATGATGAAGTAATACTCTTGAAAAGCTTGATGGTGGAGGAAGAGGCATCATGACCCTGGAAACTGACCAAAATGAAGAAAACTTAGCACATGCATTCTCTTTAAATAAAAAATGATACAGGGTACAAAAACTCATGTTACCTGAAGATAAATGCCCGCCAGATGACTCAATGAGGCCTATAAGCCATGGTCTGGACTAGTAGTAAGAGGCGGTGGAATTGAGGGGCCAACACCTGCATTACCACCACCTACACTCCTGGGATGTCCTTCACTGACCCCGGATCCTCGACAGCTGCGGTGGAAGGGACCCTCGCGCTCTCGGTCTCTACGTCTTCTCTTTCATCATCCTCCACATGCACTACCCTCTCCAGCTCATCTCTTCGGTACTAATTGAATCGGCTACGCGTTCTTACACATGAACATATTTCGGAGGAAGATACCCCAGCATCATGAGGAAAAACATGCTTTCTACTCTCCATTGCCTCCTCAACTTCCTTAGCGATGCGAGCCTGGGCTTCGTCCTGGGAAGGCACTTTCCTAGTCGATCCCCTTCGGACGGAGAGACCTTACTAGAGAAAAAAAGAGTTAGAATGATATACCATGTCTACAACTCACGATAATGAAGGCGATAAAAGAGGACTCACTATGACTTTTCCCTCTCCATTTGTCGACAGAAATGGCTCTCCAAGTACGTTCAACACTATATAAGGCCCGAAACAATCCCATCACCCAACCAAAGATGTTAGGTAGAGGTTCAGGTACCATCGGGGCCGCTAAAGGAACCAAAAAAAATTATAGTCAGGAAAGAAATGGAGGAGATACAGAAATAAAAGATATGGATACTCACATGAGCTATTCCATTGCTCCGGTAGAGGTCCAAAATCAGCATCATGAAGGCGGTGGGTATGGATAATCAAAAATCGATCACACCATCCTCGGTCATGATTATCTTCTGCGTTGGTGATAAGGGCTCTGGAGTCCCGTAAAGCCAAGTTTATTATTCCCCTGCGAAGCACTCGAGGGGCGTAAAGATGGATCAAGTGATCCAACGTGAAGGGAAGGCAGGCAAGATCTGCCAAATACTGTACACAACAAATTATTCTCTAAGTCTGAGGGCCAACTGCCCCACACAAATGCCGTACCGGTGACAAAAGTCCTCAATAACCCGATGGATCGGGAGGCCAAAACCAATGCTAAAGGGGTAGATGTAAATCAGAGACATCTCTGGGATGTGCTGAGTGATTCTTGCATTGGTAGGAGGAGAAAATATGTCTATATCAAGGCCCCAAAATGCAATTTTGGGGATGATATAGTGATCAATCAATGAGGATATACCATCCACAGACACATAACGGAAGTTGACTAAAAAAAATCCTCTCAAAATTATAATTGGAAGGGATAGTCTCGGAGGCAGAATAATCCAGGTCGATGGCCCGGATAATACCGGAAGGTGATGGACGTCGGTGAGCGAAAGTCACCGTGGTAGAGCCAAGTTCTTCTCAAATTCTGGAGAGGGTGAGGTTATAGGAATAAGATGAAGAAGTAGAAGAATAAGACATAATGGAAATGAGGTTTGATGAAGCAAGAAGATGTCTTTGCTCGAAAAAATGAGATAAAGAGTAAGAGTGGGAAAGTATGATCGGGGTCACTGGCTTAAATATCATGTTGGAGTAATGATTAGCTTTGGAAAATGAAGCGGCGTACCCTGTCAGGAAGCATCAATCAGTGTCTCCAAAAGGGCATTGTCGAATGAGTGAGGGAACGCATTAAATGTCTGCTTGAAGAAACATCTGATCAGGGGAAAAGAGATGGCGTTTCGATTCCCGTGAAAAGTTTGGAAAAGTAAATAGACGCTTCCACTTCCCGGACTCATGCAATGAAGGGTCCGGAAAGTGGGGGACTATTTGTATTGGGTAAGAACGCCTTCAGGTGGATTAGTGTATCCGGATGTCCCAACGGTTCCGAAGACTCCACCCAACTATCTCCCACTCCCAATAACTCCCATTACATCAGCCTTCTTAGATTAGAGTGTCGCAGCGCGTGTGATCACGATGACATCAGCAAGCTCACATCGTCAGAACGTTAGGAGGGCATAATAGTCTAGTTTTCTCTTATATATGTAAGAATTAGAAGTGAAGGAACCACACATTGTATCCTCTAAGCTCACACTTGTAACAAAAATTCGATTCTCTCGAGAAGCAATATACTAAAAGTAGCACTGTATTCATTATTTTTCATTACTAATTCTGAATCAAAGATTGTTCATATTATTTACTTATTCATTTACTAACTTATTTTCTTATTCATTACCTATTATATGATCCCGGACTCATTGAGGGCTCTCCGGATCGAATACAATCCACTTGTCTTTAAATCCTAAAATACAAATTTCTAACTGTGTTTTTGGTTAATATCGATTTCTCTAGAAAACATAGTTATTTGAGTTGGCTAACCTATCTTTCCATTTTAATGAGAACCATTTTGTCATTATCCAGAGTTTGTTAAAAGGCTAAGCAGCAGTGCTCCCAAATGTAAGAAAAAGTCTTATTTATGAGAAAAGTTGTTTAATTTATGTCATCCTGCAACTACATGTCAATGCTTAGACTTAATAAAATAAATTGATTACTAAAAAAAAAGAGTTGAATTTTCCAAGGTCTCTCTTACGTAGAGGCACCTGAGTCCGTGAACCTCTTTCTTGGCTACCAAATAACATAAATTTAGTTCTTAAGCGATCACATTAATAACCTCATGGGTCAAGAATTTTTAATTAATTTCAAATACTTTAATAAAATTGAATCTTCAAAAAATGAATACACTCTAACTTCTCAAGTCTACTATAGCCACATAAGATCTCTAATTGACTTTAATTGAGTCAAATTAAACACTGAGCATGTTCAGAATCAATTAGTGTTTAGTAAGAAAAGAAAATATTAAAGATTAATTATTACTAATTAAACAAGTAAGCATGGTTAGCTATGACTTCATTAAGTTGTTAGCCAACACCAAGTGGCATTTGTTGGCTTTGACTCATCTCCAATATATATTTACTAAAATTTGTCTGTTGTTTAATGACAACTTGTCAATTTCAAATAATTTAAGGGTATTTTTGGCATTTTTTATTGTTATTATTAATATTATTATTATTATTATTGATAGCGAATATATTTATATATATTCTCCGTATATTCAAGTAATTAATACAATGTGTGTAATTATGTAAAGTAGAGATCCGCATTCAATTAGAACTCATATTGTATACACTATATATATTGTATTAATGAAAAGACTCAACTCAAGGGAGATTAATATTATTCTACAATAATTATTATTATTATTATTATTTGCTTACTATGTTTTAGGCTTATTGTACTTCTAGGTTTAGTGAGTGTAGTTAAGATAAGTCTCTCGACTCATACAATTAGTGGTTTTTTTGGGGGGTTAAATTATGAGATTGACCCCCAAAAGTTTGCTAATTTGCTAGGTGGTAACAGCCGTCATCCCCAAAATTTGCTACGTGGTGACTGCAGTCACCATCTAGACCACCACCTAGACTTCGGCGAAGTCACACAACCACTGGTGATGACCAAACACAACCACCGGTGAGCCCCCAAATACCCAGATCCAAACACCGCCGGTGACCACACCACCAACAACATCAACCCCTTACTACATCACCACTAGATCCGCCGACAACCAACGCCGGAGATCCAAACTCCGACAATCTCGTCAGACCACTAGCCACTCAACGCCTTCCCTTGCTCCCTCTCTCACTCCCTTCTTCTCCATCGCCATCACTGCCCCATCAACAATTGAAACCTCCGCGAACCACCCAACTCAGTCAACAACCACAAACTGCCTCAACACCACTGCAAACGATACCATCACACCCACTATTTCGGCGAAATGCCCGCGACAAATCAACCCACTTTATGATATTTTTTTAGCAGACGTGGACTCCGATTTGAAAGAACGGAATGGATTGTGTCGGAGATGCGGTTGATGAATGAACGGAGAGCGGCACTGATGATGGTTTGTTGGGTGTCGGTGATGGTTTGGGGGTTGGAAATTGGAACAACGGTCGGTGGTGATATCAGTTCGGATCCGACGTAGAGTAACGGGTTAAGGGTGCAATTGGGTTGATCCGACGTGGAGTGTCTATGTGGATCCGACGTGACGTTCAACTCAGATATCCGTCAATTCGAGAGAAAATTTAACAAGTTTGCTAATGGGAAGGGTATATTTGATCTCAAAGTTTGACGGATGACAATGTTATTCCATAAAGCATAATTGGAGGCAAATTTGACCATTTTCCCTTTTTTTATTGTAACCAACAGTACTGCCAACTGGCCTTTTTGTTGGTTTTGACTTATCAAGAGTACAGATCTAGTTAAGGTGTTTACTTCAACACCCATTGTATTAGTATGATATTATATTCTAATCCTTAGTTAAATTACAAATAAGCTAGTTGTCATTAATTGCTTGATAATATACTTATGTACATATTACGTACATGCATGAGTACTCGAAACACGAGCACGTGCCCACGGGTGCATTAATTCAGCAACCTAATTAAATAATTAAAATTGACTAACCATGTACTAATCATCTTTTTAAATATAAACGACTCAAACATGACAGCTGAGATATAACTGAAAATTAGTGAAAGATTATTTAAATCAAAGCCACAGCATCTTAATTAACTAACCGTTTATTATTAACATAATTAAGTCAAATTAAGCATTTTAGAGTGCCATGGGACACTATAGATTAAACAACCTTACCTTATCAGTAAAAGTATAAGAATGACTTGTAATGAAAGTGATAGGCATAACTATATGACCCTTAGAACCTCCTACTCCCTACTACCCCCACCCACCCCCACCCCACCCCACCAAAGCATGTGTATATGTATCTATTGGTTTATTAATGTTTATAATTAAGCTAATAGAATCAAAAGTATAGAGAAGTGAACTCTTGAGAGTCACTTATGGACAAGTTCCTAGTAAACTCAATCATGAAAGAATATAAAAATCTCTGCTTAATTGGATTTGATGACATCATTTTAAAGAGTGGGTTTGAAGTGGTTTCCACTCCACAAGTTGTAGAAAGAAAAAAATAGTACAAAAAAAATGATTGTATCAAATGTGGGACCGCTAGGAGAAAAGAAATTTTATTTGGTTTTTGGTTTCTTTTAATTTATTTTCCCTTAAACTATTGTGCATGGTGCATGGTGCATGGTGCATGGTGCATGGTGCATGTTAATTCAAATCATATCCCACCTTTCACTGTCTGTTTTCAATTATTTAAAAGTGTCAAAAGCAATAAATGGTAAGTGATTTGTTCTTATCTGTTTGATAATTGATATTTATATTGCTAAAAATAAGGAAACAAATAGTTAGTAGAATAAGTAAGATACATACAAATTGATCCAGCCATCATCATTATTAAAAAAACATACAAACAGAGTAGCCTATTATTTTGTTTTTTGCGGGGGTGGGGTTTATGAGGGGGGGGGGGATTAATGATTGTTAAGTTAAGGTACAAATCCATAAATGTGTGATCTGACTAAGGTCGTGGTAAGGTGAGGGACCATGGATGACCACCATCCTCCTGTTTTTTTCATTTGGCTCAAAATTATTTTCAGGACCCATACCATATGAAAAAAAATGGAAAATATTGCATCATAACTTTTGATCAAGTTGCAAATAATTAATGTTAGGATTGTTTTCTAAGAAAACTAGGACAACCCTGGTTTTGTCTAGCACATTGATTTTAATATAGTTTTGAGGGAGCATATTCCTATTCCTACGTGCATATACACGGAATTGAATCCATTCTTGACTTCAAAGATATACATGCATGTTTTAATAATAGGGTTTACTTCTGAATTGTTATGTCAACATCACAGTAAATGGTTTCCCACCTTCATCCATGGGTTCTACTCAGAGTACCAACATTAGTTTAAGCTTTTGCATTTAACTTATTATAGCAAAATGGAATCACTACACATAAAATTGTGTTCTCATTAATGAGCATATACCTAGAGGTTCATTCTGGCCTAAGTGTAACGATCCGACCTCTCATTTTAAATATTTGCATCTACATTTATGTCTTGTAGGAGTGATTTTTGTTGAAGATCATGATAAGTTTAGTTAGATTATGATAAGTATAATTAGAGATAAGTATTATCATTAGAGATAAGTTGTATTGTAAGTGTTACTATTGTATTAGGAGTTTAAGTCTAGTTGTATATAACTTGATATACAGTTGATATACTATGCATACTCGACTGATATGTGTATAAATACATTGCCTTTGTATTATGTATTCATCACAAATAATACACAACCTTTCTCTCATTCAATATCTCTCATATTTCTCATGATATCAGAGAATTAAGCTCTTCTTCCGCATATAATTCTTGACAATACAAACTTTGTCCAAAGAAAATGGCCTCTACTTCAAACACACTCTCAACCTCTTCATTGTACCACCTTATTGCTTCAGTCTCCATAAAACTCAAGCCTTCAAACTACTTGATATGGAGAACTCATATGTTGCAATTGATCCAAGTTATGAGACTAGCATATCTCATCAAGGATGAACCAAACACTGCAGTCACTGAAGAAGATACCTCCAACAGTGACAAAACTCCTGCTAGTGAGAAAGCCAGTGATAGTGATGATTGGGAACAAAAAGATATGTTGCTGAGAAGTTGGATTTCTGTTACATTATCAGAAGAAACCATGTATCTCATTGTAGATTGCAAAAATGCAAAAGAGATGTAGGAAATCTTGGAAGAAACATATCTTCAGGCTACTAAGGACAAAGAATTTCAGTTGAAAAAAAAACTTCAAACAATAAAACTGAGAAACAAGACTGCTAATGAGTTCTTGAAAGAGTTTAAGAACATAAGTGATGGTTTAGCAGCCATACACAAACCAATAGATGAAGAAAACAACGTGATCAATTTTTTCAGAGGACTAGGTCCTAAGTACAAGACTTTTACGACAATTATGCTTAGCAAACCACCTTATCCAACCTTGAACCAATTGGTGAATGCACTGAGAGGTCATGATCTCAGAGAAGATGATGGAGAAGATCAACAACAATTCAATCATAACACAACTTGTACTACTTAAAGATCAAACAATTACAGGGGAAGAGGAAACTTCTTTAATAATAAGAGGGGAAACATGAACTACATCTCAAGAGGTAGAGGTTTTAGAGCTGTTGGACAAAGTGCAAATAAAGGCAATCAAAGTTCTCAAAGAAATACAAATAACTCAAAGGAGAAGGAGAAGTCTGGTGTTTGTCAAATCTGTGAAAGGAACAATCACACTACACTAAAATGCTTCTACAGGTGGAATTTCTCATCTCAAGCACCAGAAGACTTGCCTCAAGCCTTGGCCTCAGTCAACTTGAATGACTCTAACAATGTTAATAATGCAGCCTATATGGACTCATGAGCAAATGCTCACATGAAAAACTCTTCAAGTAAGCTATCTAATCTGAGATCTTATAAAAGATCTGATAAGATAGTAGTAGGAAATGGAGATGAACTGAATATTACACATTGGTAGTGGAAACATGTCTAGTTTAAAACTGAAAGAAGTTCTAGTTGTTCCTGAACTTAAGAAGAAACTGTTATCAATAAGTAAACTAACCAAAGATAACTACTGTACAATTGAGTTTGATGAATCCACGTTTGATGTAAAGGACAAGATAATAGGGAAACATCTAGCCAAGGGAATTATAAGATGATACATCTATGTTTTGGAAGACAACAACCTGCTAGCATTAACAGTAACACAGACAAAGAGGAGTAGTTTTAGTTTTAGTAGTATTTGGCATGCCAGACTTGGGCATCCAAACTTTATGTTTTTAGAAGTTTTAGATAAGAATAAGTGTATCAATATCACGTATTGGAGTAAGAATCCTATTGTTTGTGTTATTTGTCAAATGGAAAAAGGTTGTAAATTGCCTTTTGTCCTTAGAAATAATATTAAAAAGGAACTATTGATTAAAATTCACTATGATTTGTGGGGTCCTGCACCTATTGAGTAATCACAACATATGAAGTACTATGCATTGTTTGTAGATGATCCTAATAGGTTCACGTGGTTATATCCATTAAAAAGAAATTCAGACATTTTTGAAGTGTTTGTCAAGTTCCAGAAAATGGTTGAAAAATGGTTTTCCAAATGCATTAAGATATTTCAATGTGATGGATGTGGTAAGTTCTCTAGCCTAAAGTTCATTAATCATTTGGAAAGTTGTGGCATTGTTAGGCATATCTCATGTCCAAACACACCTGAGCAGAATGGTATTGCAGAAAGAAAGCATAGACACGTGGTGAAAATTGATTTGACATTATTGTTTCATGCTAAACTACCCTTATTTTTATGGGTAGAAGCATTTGTCACAGATGTGTTTATGATAAATAGACTACCATCCTCAGTACTTAAGAAGGAAACACCTTTTCATATACTACATGGAGTGCATCCTCATTATATTAGTTTAAATGTGTTTGTTTGTAGGTGTTTTCCCTTTAACAAAGGAAATAACAAGTTTTCCCCTAAGACATATCCATATGTTTTCATTGGTTATAACAGTCTCCACAAGGGTTATAGATGCTATCATCCATCCCCAACAATAGTGTTTATATCAAGACATGTTGTCTTTGATGAACTAACTTTACCATATGTGCAGGAACACAGTGCTGACAATTCCTCTACAGGTTTCACTCATCTTGCAATATTTTTTAGTGCTTCTCAGAATCTAAAAATGCAGTTGATGTATTGCCCACTTCTGGTGTTGATCTGTATGATACTTCAGGGGAAGTGTTACCATCAGAAGAACAAGTTCATGACATTCCATAAGAAGAAATAGCTCATGACATTCCCACTCATGATGTAGATGCTCATGATTCAGTTTAGGATATTGATATCACTCAAGTGAAGTACACACTATGGAAAACAATATGGAGGATGCTATGGAAATCTCAAATGATGAAGAAGTCCATTCAGATGATGGTAACCAACATTAGTCTCAACAATTCAATGTTGAGAATTAGTAGGAAATTCAACTTGAGGATGATCTATCCAAGTTCTTCACAAATCAAGTCTCTCCTCAACAACATGCTTCAACTCAAGCACCAGCAGTAGAGCAACATGCTTCAACTAAAGCACAACTAATAGATTATGTCATGATAACCAGGTCAAAAGCTAAACACTTACCATTGAATCATACTTATTTATCTGCAGATGTAACTAGGGAGCCTAAGTCACTCGAAGAAGTACTTAATGCTCCACATTGGGTAACAACCATGAATGAAGAAGTGCAAACACTACATAATGAGACTTCGATTCTGGTCCCTAGAAATACTAATATGAATATATTAGGGTAAACATGGGTGTTTAGAACCAAGGTGAAGCCAGATGGATCAATAGAGAGACATAATGCAAGATTAGTTGCTAAGGGCTATTCACAACTTGAGGGAATAGATTTTGAGGAAACCTTTAGTCTTGTTGTGAAAATAACTACTATAAGAATTGTTCTATCTATTGCAGTCACTCAACACTAGTCTATCAGAAAGTTAGATGTTAAAAATACATTCCTACATGGTCACCTTATGGAAGAAGTATACATGAGTCAACCACTACAGTTTGTTGATAAAAAATATCCAAAATATGTATGTTTGTTGAAAAAGGCATTGTATGGTCTCAAACAAGCTCCTAGAGCTTGGTTTGAGAGGTTTAGCTTATATTTGCTTCATTTTGGATTCAAGTGCAGTAGAGCTGATTCATCTCTATTTACTCTCCATAGTTCAGAGGGAACAATATTGTTATTGTTATATGTAGATGACATAATTATGACAGGCAACAACACTAAGCAAATGGATGAAGTTGTGAGGAATATATGTATTGAATTTGCTATGAAGGATCTTTGACAACTGAGTTTCTTCCTAGGCATATAGGTGAACTACTTTCCAGGAGGAATTCACTTGAATCAAAGCAAGTATGCAACTGAATTTCTTAAGAAGATGGATATGAAAAATGATAAGGTTGTGCATAGTCCTTTAACTCAGAAATATGGCTTACAAGAGGCTATTGGGACTGCAGTTGATCCTTCACTATACAGAAGAATTTTAGAGAGTCTATAATACTTGACACTAACCAGAGCCAGATATAATCCATGCTGTGAATCTTGCAAGCCAGTTCATGCAAAATCCCAACTTTGTGCATCTTCTGGATGTGAAAAGGATACTTAGATCTGTGAAGGGAATTGTCATTCATGGACTATGCATTACATCTCAATCTTTCTTTAGACGATATGGGTTCTCAGATGCAGACTGGACAGGTTGTGCAACAACAAGAAGATCCACCACTAGTTAGAGTATATATCTTGGTGCAAATTTTGTGCCATGGTCTTCTAGAAAGAAAAACACAGTTACAAGGTCAAGTGTAGAAACTGAGTATACGGCTTTAGCTGCTACAACAGCTGAGCTTACATGAGTAACCTACATTTTGCAAGATATTGGAATATACCTCAAGACTGCTCCTACACTATTTCGTGACAATATGAGTGCACTATATATGACTACAAATCCAGTACTACATGCTAGAACCAAACATGTAAAGTTGGATTATCACTTTGTAAGAGATAAGGTAGCTCAAGGGCCGC
Organism: Anisodus tanguticus; assembly: GCA_034509755.1. Classification (NCBI taxonomy): domain Eukaryota; kingdom Viridiplantae; phylum Streptophyta; class Magnoliopsida; order Solanales; family Solanaceae; genus Anisodus; species Anisodus tanguticus. The sequence goes on from CM067555.1 coordinate 41,864,497, forward strand.
TGATCACTCAATTTGTTAGATACAAGGATCAGTTAGCTGATGTTCACACCAAGGCTTTAGCAAAGGACCAATTTAGATTCTTCATAGACAAGCTAAGAGTGGTGAATTCACCTCCATTAAGCTTGAGGGGAAGTGATGAAGATCATGATAAGATTAGTTAGATTATGATAAGTATGATTAGAGATAATTATTATCATTAGAGATAAGTTGTATTGTAAGTGTTACTATTGTATTAGGAGTCTAAGTATAGCTATATATAACTTGATATACAGGTGATATACTGTGTATACTCGACTGGTATGTGCATAAATACACTGCCATTGTATTCTGTATTCATCACTAGTAATAAACATCATTTCTCTCATTCAATATCTCTCATATTTCTCAATTTTGATTGAGATCCAAGGAGTTCGGACGATATTAGGATCAGTTTTGGAATCAAAATCTAGTTAGTACTAATTTCTGGTGCAAACTGCATTCCCGATAGTTTGATCGTGATCGCGATGCTATAGAGGTTTTAGGCACCGTGAATGCGAGGTCATTTATTGTGAACACGAGGTTATTTATCGCGAACGCGAGGGAGGGCCAGCAAGGTTTCTTTCTGTGATAGTGAAGGAAAGGTTTCACGATCGCGAATAACCAACTCATGTTGAGAGTCTGCAAACGCGAGGAGGGTCCAACCTATTTTGGGCCACGATCACGATAGGGTCTCCGCGATTGCAATAACCCCAAAGATAAATAAAGGAACAATATAATTTCAAATGCTATATTAGATTTTAAACTTTTGGGGGACTTGAACTATGGGTTGGGAAAGAATTGTCTTAGGGTCTTCTTACAAGGCGATGCTAATTATTCTAAACCAAACCCCAAGTTATTTACATGGTTATTTAAGTTTTTGCCTCCAAAGTCATGCAATTAGACATGAAAATTGTGGACTTTGAATCCCATAATCCAAAACAAGAAAATTGAGGATTTGAATGACCAAATGGACATGGATTATGAATCTAATTGCATATTTGGACTCCATAGACTATGAGCAATCGAAAAGAATAGTTTGTCCTGAGATTTGACCCTGTTGACCAAAAGTTAACTTTGAGTTTGGCAAAAAATTAAATTTAAAAAATTGATCCAAGAGTATAATCAACCCTCAAAATCATTATTTTGGTACATTGAATTTATTCGGGCAAGATTGAATGTGCTAAAGTGGTCTTGGATCATTAAGCTAGATTGGACTTAAGGTATGTTGAGAGTTGAGACTTCAACCTCAAGAAGTGATCATTTTTCTAAAACATAAGCAAGCTAGGTGGTTAAAGAGTATAATATGATTTTGCGAGTGATTTTATGTATACAACAAGACGAGCGTATACACATAAGCCATGTTATTGTCCAAGTTTTTTATTATAGGTAGTAGTGTGTATCGTGTGTTATCTAATACATGCATATGATATAAGGGTATGTGCATTCTCGTATGCTTTATCAAAGTATGATTTGATTATCATGTCACGAAACTTGCTAGAATAGAGTTATTGCATATGACACTTATATGCTAGAACATATGGATTATGTGATTGCATTTAATTACACAATCATGTCCAGAGCGGAGATAAAATGGTTGATTGCGCGTCTAATTGACCATCCTAGAGCAGACATCAATATTTTGATGGAGTCCGCTTGGGCAGTTCAATTGGTTATCAAGGGGGAAATTTGGAAAATCAATATTTTGATGGTTTAATTGACCTTCCTAGGGTAGAGTTAAATTTTTGATTGTTTATTTGATCATCTGAAAGCAAAGTAAAATAATTTAAGCAATCATTAAATCGTGTTAGTCTCCAAACCTCAGCGTACACACCAAATGCGCAAGAGATAAAATATAAGCATTGTAATTCGTTGAATCCATCCATGTCTAAATCTTTATCGTACATTCTCTCATATGCTTAATGTTCCAAAATTTTATGATTTTAAGAGCTATTATATATATATATATATAATGCACTAAACTCCCGCTATGCGCGGGGTCTGGAGAAGGGCCGGACCATATATATATATACACCAATCTATCAAACAGAGTAGAGAACCAGATTCTCGATATGTTCCCTTGAGTAAAGGCAGGAGGTAAATAACACAGGATGTTTACATGAAAAACTCATTGCTCAAGGGATTAAAAATCACGACCTACTGTTGTAGGATTTCCCAAACTCCACTAAAACTGAGTAATGTTTGGATTACAACCTATTGCAACGTAGGAAGTAACTTTTATCCCCCCCCTTACAACACCTCTATTGCAAAGACACTCCTTGACTAACTTTAGCCAAGTAAAACTATCAAACTCTTTCACTTACAATAACTCTATTGCAAAGACACACTTTGACTAACTCTAGTCGAGTTTACAACTCAAAGGTTTTAGAAACCAAACGACCTAAAAACAACTTCTTACGAGAAGAGTAAGTTTACATATAAAGAACAAAAGACAAAGACTCAACAAACCTAAGAACTTAAAACATATTTAGTGATATAGAATTGGTTCTTCGATTTATTGTAGCTTCGTTCTTAAGGAGAACCCTTTGAGAGGAGGCAACTTGCTCTTGGAATATCAGGGAATTTTGATCTTGCAAACTTAACTTTTCACTCCTTAACATGATATATATAAAAGAGAGGTGAAGGAAGTGACAAAACTTTAAACCTTGGACTAATTGGAAACCCGCAGCAACTCCGCAGCAGTGCTACGACACTGTCACTATATCAGCGCTTTATAGCTGTGGAATTGACTTGCATTGGCATAACTGGTACATCCAACTATGGAACTGGTTCCTTTATATATGTTTGTCAAATCATCAAAATAATATGTAATATACATTATAAATTTCTCCCTTTTTGATGATGACAAACTCAAAAGGCAAAATTTCCCTCTGCAGACCAGATCCCTGCTTTGTTCCCCCTAAGAATCAGACCTATTAAATTTCATTTACTTTTTCCCCCTTTTGGCATTATCAAAAAGAGACAGAGCAAGGTTAATAACATTAATCTCATAGCTATTGGGGCAACACAACATGAGCAACTATAATAACAAACAAGGTAAAAATTATTGCATAAACCAGAGAATAATGCCCAAGTTCAAATTCATCAAATTAACATAGTAGTTATAAAAGTACAAAATATGATACTTAAACGTCCATTAGTGCCAAGTCATTAAAAAATAGTAACAAGAAGAGGTTTGAGTGGCAGGGAGGATGTAGAAAAGATAGATAACATGAGAAGGAAAGAAAGAAACTACTTAAGACGATGAGCCAGATTATTTTATCAACTTTAGGACTTTGTCGATCCTATCATTTGCAGCTCACTGATCATCGACCAATTGTTTGTGCAGTACCTTCACTTGTGCCTTCAGCTGTGCATTTTTATTTTTCAGAGCTACAATGACACCAGTTTCCTCACTTACTTCTTCAAGCTTTTAATTCTCTGCCTTTAGAATTGATTTCTCAGCCATCAATCTAGCAATGTCAATATTTTCTTGCTCTTGTGCATTATTCAGGCTTGAAATTGTTAAATTGTTCCCAATTCCTCCCTTTTTTGGCACACATTCACGCTCTTCAAGAGTGACGAGAGAGAACATTTGATTTTTCTTCCCCATAGTTGCTTTCCCAACTATGACTCCAAAATGTTCAAATATCTTGGTGAGAAAGAACCCAGAGGCTAGCCCATGTTTACCATCTTTGACATTGACAATTTTCTTCATATGTTCTATCATGAGGGCGGGCAAGCTATTAGGGTGGAAGTTTTCCAAGGCTCCATGGAACATGTTAGGAATCGCAGCCATTGCTCTTCGTTCAGAGCGAGGTAGAAGCACATTGTTGACCAGATCGAAGAGTAGTTGAAACTTAGGCTTGAGTTCCTTTTTGTAGACCCTCTCCCTGGTCCTATTTCATTTCTGTTTGGTCATGAGATTTAAGAATTTTGTTGAAATTGATTCTTTTTTAACAGATTTTAACCCATCGGTGGGAACTTCCAAAATGTCGCCAATTATTTCCTTATCCAAATTGAATTCATTTCCATTTATACTCACAAATAATGAGTCATTAGTGACAATCAGACTCGTATAAAACTGGACAACTTCCTCTTTAAACATGCTTGGAAATAGGGGTTTGAAAAGATGATTCCATTTATGAAATTCAACCATTTACATCATTTCCTTCATCCTGAACCTTTCAGCTATTTCGGGGTCAAACACTCTCCACTTCAATATCTTTTGAGATTTCAAATTTTCTATTTTTTTTTCTTCGGACACTATTACAGACTTTTGTTTCTTTGGAGAAAAACTTGGTTCCTCATCCACATATGCCTTTATTTTGCAAGAATGATAAATATTCTCATCTGATTTCTTATCATCACATTAGAACCATGTGCAATGTCTTGTGCAATCTTTCCTTTTCTTGCTATTTCTTTCTTAGCCTTATCACTGTTAGCACCAGTTCCCTCTACAACCCCTGCTGACTTGCCTTTCCTCTTTCTCTCAAGAGGAGTCTCATCCACCTCTTATTTTTCATCAATTTTCACCTCTGCTACATTAGAGGGTTCCAAGATTTCTTCATCCACCAATGACCTTTTAACCATACGCCTTTAGTTCTGGCATTTTCATTTCACTTTGTTTTCTACGTAAGCAGATTCTAGTTAAGCGTGACGTCTTTGTCAAGTTGTAAGTTCCTTATATGCAATGTGCTTACGCGCAGTTGGAGAACTTTTTGGAGATACCCCAAACTTTCTTTTAAACACATGATCCAAAGGCACTTTATCATCATCCTTACCCCCTTTGGAGGAATTATCAGTGCCAAGTTCCTTTTCAGTAGAAATATTTCCTATGGGTACAGATAAGGTAAGCCCAAGTAGGTTATCCACATTCTTTGTGAGACATGTGTTCCATATCATACAGGATATGCAGTATGAACAAGGGACTTAGACTTCTCTTGAGTGAAGGGACTTATGTCCCCAACAGTTTTTCCACTCTTCAGTTTATTCATAGTCTCCAATAACCCAGACACAACCTCAACTTCTTCATTTTATAGTATTCTAGACCCTCTCTTTTCACATTCACGAAGATTTCCATCAAACATTTGGCCAACAGATAACTCAGATTGCTCTTTGACATACACCTCTCATGACTTACTAACTAAGAGAGTAGTGGTACCTGGTTCATGTGAAAATTTAGTAACCTTTTCTCGTTCATATTCAACACTATTTATAGAACTAGGTTATGAAGACCGTTCATACATCTTTAACTTGTCACCTATGTTTCAATTGGAGGTTGTTGTTGACTAGACACATCAGAGTTCTCATCATTTTCTTCAAGTTCAACTGTACCACCAATCAATTGAGACACTGAGATTGTTTGAGGACTATCATTATTTAAAAATTGCTCCTCAAGAGCAGGATATAATGACTCATAAAGGAATTTCTTAGGGTTTTGATATTTTTGACTTTGAGGATGATCGAAGGGATCGAACGTCATGGTTGAGGCTGGGTTTGAAATGGGAGTGAGTTTGAAGGGTTGTGTCAGATGGATTTGGGTGATTTGAGGATGAAGCGACAGGGTTGAGTGTAGAAGAGTTTGGAGATAGGGAGTCGGGGTTCAACATGATTTTAGTTTGAAGAGTGATCAGATATGTTCCCCTTTGACACAAGCATCACACGTATTGTAATCCTTGAATTTGGTTTTTAGCAACTCATGAACCAGGTCCTTCACAACTAGTTTGTTCAGCAGTGGAACACTTGTATACCACGGAAGTACGTGCCACAGTTCATCATCATCATCCAGAGAGCTGAGACATATCATATCATTGGCATTTTACAGAATCAAGATCAATCACATGGATCTTTTTGTTGTCAAGACCATTTCACCATATTTTATATTGGTGATAGTGCATAAAGGTGATAGGAACTTCAATTTATTTATTATAGATCTGAGAAGAACTTAACGACTATACTTCATAACTATCCACATGATACACACTCTCAATTGCATAGGGGAGTGTCTTGCCAATCTTTCCCATGCTAGGAGTGTAGACTCTCTTGATATTTCTAAAAAACACACTCCCTCCTTAAAAGGCCTAGAGTGAGAGAATTCTCTATTCCTTCAGTCATGCTTCGAGCATCCACTAATCATTTATCATTTAACCACTTCCTCTCACTCCATCTTGCATACAAGATTACTGATTAGATTTAGAAACACAAATCAGCTTAGGTCTCTTTGAATGATGGAAAGGATGAATCAGACTTCTTCTGGTCCATGCAGGTAACCCATTTTTTTATACATGGGATCGGGTTCCTCTGTTTTAGACTTCATTTCAACAAGCTTCATATTTTGCCAAATAGCTTGAATTCTGGATTTGCATGTATTTTTGTAATAACTTGGTTGACCGTAGTGGGTGCATAACTAATTTTCAGAGTTAGAGACTTACTTGTTATGTGGATTATAAAGAGATTTTCTTTTTGAAATCCAAAACCCTCTCTACTTCTTGTTTTACTTTTGTACATAGAAGCAATCACTTCAGAGGACCGTCCAGCTGAGTGACTTATCAAGATCATATTATACCCTTTTTAGATTCTCTTTGAGCTGTCTATTCTTCTCAATCTCAGTAGCAAGATTTTTCTTGACCTTCTTGAGCTCATATTCAAGCTCAAACTAAACTTTACTAGCTACCCCCTTTCCTCGTGAGGAAATACTTGTCCATTTTTTAAGCTGACCTTTTAGCAAGGTATTTTCTCTATACACTTCATCAATATGATCCTTTAAATTTGTGAGAGTGTCTCCTAAAACTTCCTTTTCTTGATCCATCTCACCAAGATCTTTGGTTAACACATCCCTTTCTATTTTGAGGCTATGATAAGCATCAATTAATACATTTGCTAATGAAATCAGTTTTTTTTCTAGAGTATTTCTTCAAGTTCTTCTGAACGTCAAGAAAATTACCTATCTTGTTTATTGATGTCATCAGCATCAGTTCTTACCATAAGTGCAAATACTATCTCATATGTAGAGGGTCCATCATCAATAGTCATCATGGATGTTTACTCTTCATCATCTTCATCTTCAGATTCACTGGAGAAATCTCCCCAAACAGCCAGAGCCTGCTTCATAGCGTTGCCAGCTACAATTTTTTTTTTAAAACTTTTTAGGAATCTGGTTCCTTCTTGCTACCTTTTCAGAGTTGTTCCTGTAATAATTTTGCTTATGAAGAGGACATTGTTTAATTAAATGTTCTGGCTTCCACACTTGTAACATCAGTCATTTCCTCTGAGATAATTACTTGTGCATCATTTTCTAAGGAAATCATTTTCGAACCATTTTCTGAAATCTTCGAGTGAGGTAAGCAATGTTTGACTTATCACCACTTGAATTACTCTTAGCAGCCTTGAGAACTAGGTTCTTTCCTTTTTTTGGCTCTCTCCTTTCATCGTCTCTTTGCCTTTTCAACTCATAGGTTTTGAGATTTCTGATGAGCTCATCAATGGTCATCATTTGTAGGTCCTTAGCTTCCGAGATAACATTGACTTTGCTTTCCCAGGAAGGGGGCAGAATACTGAGAAGCTTGCGTATGAGCCTGTGGGTTTTAATAATTTCACCAAGAGAGTGAAGTTCATTAATTATGGAGGTAAACTTGGTTAGCATGTCCTAAATGGACTCTCCATCTTTCATCTTGAAGAGTTCATATTTTGTGATAAGCATGTCTATTTTGAAATGTTTCACTTGACTAGTCCCCTCATGAGAAATTTGTAAAGCTTTCAGCTCTCATTCGCACTTTGACAAGCCGAGATTCAATTGTACTCATCGGGATCGAATACCGCAAATAAGAATTTTCTTAGCCTTGAAGTTCTTTTTAATGATCTTTCTGTCTGCATCGTTATATTCCTTCCTTGATTTTGGAGTAGTTGTAAGTCCATCTTGATTTGAGTTCATAGGGACATAAGGACCATCACAAATGACATCCTATAGCTCAGAATCCTCGACCATAATGAAATCATGCAGTCTTTTCTTCCACCAACCATAATACTTTCCATTGAGTCTAGGTGGTCTTGAAGTAGATTGTCCTTCCTCTAGGTCTTGTGGAGCAGCCATGAGAAGAATCTTTTATAGGTGTTAACCTTTTAAAAAGAACCTACTCTGATACCAATAAATATAATATACGAGTCCACCAAACAAAGTAGAGAACCAGGTTCTCGGTCTGTTTCCCTGAGTAAAGGCATAAGTTAAATAACACAAGATTTTACGTGGAAAACTCCTTACTCAAATGATTAAAAACCACGACCTACTGTTGTAGGATTTTTCAAACTCCACTAAAATGGAGCAATGTTTAGATTACAATCTATTGCAACCTAGGAATTAAACTATTAATCCCTCCCCCTTACAACACCTCTATTACAAAGACACTCCTTGACTAATTCTAGCCAAGTAAAACTATCAAACTCTCTCACTTACAATAACTCTATTGCAAGATCTTTACAATAACTCTATTGCAAAGACACACCTTGACTAACTCTAGTCGAGTTTACAACTCAAAGATTTTAGAAACCAAACGACATACAAACAACTTCTTACGAGAAGAATAGGTTTACAAGTAAAGAACAAAAGACAAAGATTCAACAAACCTAAGAACTTAAAACATCTTTAGTGATAGAGAATTGATTCTTCGATTTGTTGTAGCTTCGTTCTTGAGGAGAACCCTTTGAGAGGAGGCAACTTGCTCGTGGAATATCATGGATTTTGATCTTGCAAGCTCAATTTTTCTCTACTTAACATGATGTATATAAAAGAGAGGTGAAGGAAGTGATAAAACCTTAAACCTTGGACTAATAGAAACCCGCAGCAACTCTGCAGCAGTGCTGCGACATTGTCACTGTGTCAACGGCTTTACATGTGTAGATTGAGCATCGGCGGAACTGGTTCATCCAACTATGGAACTGGTACCTTTATATATGTTTATCAAATCATCCAAACAATACGGAACATACATTATATATATATATATATAAGTCGATCTAGTTTTTTACCAGGTTTCGTCTTGCATAGTTGTTAGATGCTCCTTTGGCTCATGCATTAAACTTTGATTTAGTACTTCGGTCTTTTTAAGAATTAAGTCTTTCTTTAATTTTCGATTGTGCAAGTATGCTTTAGTGCTCTTGATTTGTATGATTAGTAGGTTCGTCTGATAGATTAATGACTTGGTGTTGATTTAGTGGCGGAGTCAGAAATTTGGCGAAGGGTGTACAAATTTTCTTTGCAATTGTGTCAAGAGTGTGCCAAATTAAATATATACTCATAATAAATAACATTTAACGTATGTACACCGCGAAGTTTTCCTGCGAAGGGTGATCAGGTGACCACCCTTCTCCTAAGGTGGCTCCGCCCATGTGTCGATCATGGATCCTTAGAATTTGGATAGTGTAAATAAGTTGGTTCATGGTTGTCTCATGATATTGGATGTTGATTGTTGAGATTTTACTTTTCTTCAAAATAGAACAACTGACTCTTGATAGTTTAAGAGGTAGAGGGAAAACTTTTGACCTTAAAGCTGGTAGAGGGAAAATCAAATATTTGTTTTTCCAACTTCAAAAGCATGTACTACCGCAAGAGTTTTCATGAAAAATTCTATAAAAGGAAACTAGAAAAAGAAGAGGTAAGCTTGTAGATGCTGTACTTCATCCAGGTACAAAGAAAGTGAATAAAAATATAAAGAAAAACAAAGTCTGGCTCTAATTAAAAAGTATAATTTCAGTGATTTAATTGACAGAATAAATCAAAATCATAATGAGATTTTTTTCCCAGTGTCAACCAACTGATTTGTTGTTATAAAGAACTATTTGGAATTATTGTTGATGAATTAATTTATGCTTACGTAGCCAACAAATAAAATTTAGTCTCATATTATTATTTCGTAGAATTATATAGATCAATTTTAAGAACAGAAAACTATTTGAAGCCTTTCAGTCTTTTATGTAATCTTGTACATACAGGTACCCTTTTTTACTAAGACATTGTTGTCATATTTTAGGTTACTTATACACAATTGTTTATCGTGGTAGCGATGAATTAAGTTACGATGAATCAAAGTTATTACATTCATGAAATTTGTTGAAATGAGATTAGGAATCAACTTGGAAAAGGGAGAATGGAATAATCTATAATCATAATTCAAACTTGATAAAAAATCGGTTACATATCCGTTAAAAACAACATGTAGTTCTTTTACCAAATCTCTCTTGAAAGTCATCAATTTTGGCCTTAATCTATCTTAGATTCATGTAAAACTCATGGATTTGAGTTAGAAACAATACCTTGATGATATCCCAATGATTTCTTTCTCAAATGTGATGTTTTGATGTTTCAAAAATGCTTTCAAATGAATTAATTCAGATCAAATTTCTTTTATATTACAATAGAGACATATCCGATATTTTTACAAAAAAATATTCCTATTTTTTAACGTATTCATTAAAATTGAAAGGGACATTGTTAAAGAAATTTGAACTGCAAATTCATAGCCTACGACGTGAAGTTTTTGAATAATTTCACGTATACATGCTTGGCATGAAAGAAATATATATTAAATTCTAATAAACATTTTAATAATATTAAATTTTTGTTCTAGATATAATAAATACCAATTGATGAAAAAGAATTAAGTATATGTTGGGCCCGTGCTCAGCACGGGCTATGTTTCACTAGTATTTTTATAACTCAACAACACTATGTTATAACCATGGGAAAATATAATATAGAGTAATAGCTCAAAATAGCATACATATCCTAGTACAAGTTCACCCCACAATATACTATGTAGTTTCATAGCAATTATGAAAATTTCTTAAAGAAATAATCCCCTTGATTATTTTCATTACTTGAAAGGCTATATATACAAGTTATATAATAGGAGAGAATTATATTTTTATTTTATTCCTAAAACCTTATTCTATACATTTATGGTAATACACTAATTATGGTAATACACTACTAATTATATTACACCATTACCTAAACTAGGATACTAAATATTTACCATAATTTACATTACCTAAAACAGCAAAACTGTGACTCAATATAATAGCAAAACCGAGACTAAATATACACATGTATATTGTGTGTATATTTAACACACCCCCGCAGTCATAGCGGGCAATCTTCGAACACTGAGACTGTCCCTAAAATCTTTAAAAAGGACCGAGGGAAGACCCTTTGTAAAGATGTCTGCAATCTGATATCTTGACGGGTTATGACAGATGCGTACCTGACACCGAGCAACCTTTTCACACACAAAGTGAATGTCCATCTCGATATGTTTAGTGCGTTGGTGCTGAACCGGATTACCAGAAAGGTAAATGGCACTAATATTATCGCAATAAACCAAGGTTGCCTTTTGAATTGGACAATGAAGCTCTAAAAGCAAATTATGTAACCAACAAGATTCTGAGACCACATTGGCTACCCCTCGATATTCAGTCTCGGCACTTGAGCGGATAGAGTCGCCTGACGCTTCGTAGACCAGGAGACCAAGTTGTTGCCAAGGAACATACATTAGCCAGACGTAGACCTTATGGTGTCTGGACACCCACCCCAATCAGCATCTGTGTATGAGACAAGTGCGGATGTCGATGAAGGATACAAATGCAAACCATATTCTAGTGTGCCCTGAATATACCGAATGATGCGTTTGAGTGCATTCATGTGCTCAATTCTGGGATCATGCATGAATAAACACACCTGCTGGACAGCATACGTAATATCCGGTATGGTAAAGGTAAGATACTGAAGTGCCCCTGAAAGACTGCGATAGCGGGTCGGATCCTCGTAGGAACGCCTGCCACGGCACTAAGCTTGGGCTTTGTATCAACTGGAGTGGAAGTGGACTTACAGGATGACATCCCAGCCCTCTCGATGATCTCAGCTGCATACTTCCGTTGCGACAAGAATAATCCATCGGAATGACGAGTGACGGCAATCCCCAAAAAATAACTCAAGGCACCTAAGTCTTTCATAGCAAACTCAGAGCTGAGCATGGTCATGATAGACTGGCGTAAGGCATCGGAAGAAGCCATCAAAATGATATCATCCATATACAACAGAATGTTGGCCAAGGACGAACCACGACGGTAGATGAACAAGGAATTATCTTACCTACTGTGAGTGAACCCAATAGTCGAAACATAGTAAGCAAACATTGTATACCAGGCCCGTGGAGACTGATTAAGCCCATATAAGGACTTCTTCAACAAACAGACATGATGAGGACGGTTGGGATCCCTGAATACCAACGGCTGATGCATATAGACTATTTCCTTGAGGTCGCCATGTAGGAAAACATTCTTGACATCCAACTGATGAATATGCCATGCCTTTGAAAGAGCCAAGCTAAGCACAGTGCGAATGGTAGCCGGTTTGACCACCGGACTGAACGTCTCCCCACAATCTATACCCACTTGCTGAGTCTTACCATCACCCACAAGTCGCGCCTTATGTCGAGCAAATGACCCATCTGAATTCTCCTTATGAGCAAAAATCCACATAGACCTGATAACATTAATACCATATGGACGGAGCACCAACTCCCACGTCTTATTATCAATAAGAGCATTATATTCATCAGTTATAGCAATTTTCCAATTCGGGTCGTTTAAGGCAGACACAGGATTACGGGGCAAGGGGGATTTAGAGACATTAGAATGTAAATTAAAATATCTTTTAGGTGTAAAAATATCCCGCTGACTACGAGTGACCGGTCTATGACTCGAAGAAGAATTGAATGAATTTTATTTGTTGGGCTCGGGACGGACTGGCCAGCAAGCAGTGGGCCTGCTGGCCCAAATCGGCAATCTGGAGCAGGCTGGACCAGTTCCATAATTGGGCTGGACTGGCCCAATCGCTGGAACTGATCCAGTGATTGGAAATTGCGACGGAATAGTGGGGCCAGCGGGCAATGGGCCCGCTGGAGGATTTTGGGTGCGGGATATGTCCAAAAAATGGTGAGTAATATACGGGGATATACCATCATCTAAAAAATTATACGAACTAGGTTCGGGAGTATGAACTTTAGTAAATGGAAATTGGGTTTCATCAAAAATTACATGGCGATTAATGATGATTTTCTTGGAGGATAAATCAAAGCATTTGTAACTACGATGATTAGATGGATAACCCAAAAATACACACGGAGTAGACCGGGCCTGAAGTTTGTTAATTGTGGTGGATGGGAATAACGGATAACATAAGCACCCAAAAACTCGAAGAGGAAAATAAGAAGGATTCTTATTATATAAAATTTGGAGGGGGGAAGAATATGTCAGACCTTTGTACGGAATTATGTTAATGAGATATGTCGCCATTTGAAGAGCATGATGCCAAAAATATGGGGGTACGAAAGCATGAATTAAGAGAGTGCGGATAATGTTATTTATGGAACGAATTTTGCGTTCGGCTTTCCCATTTTGTGAAGATGTATGAGGACACGAAAAATGAAAATTGATCCCATTATTAGCACAGAACTCCCGAAACACCCTATTGTCATACTCTTTTCCATTATCACACTGAATATTTTTTATTTCTCTTTCGAATTGTGTTCTAATGAATGCTCTAAATTTTAGGAAGACGGAAAACACTTGAGATTTATTTGTAATTGGAAACGTCCACAAAAATTTAGAATAATCATCCAAAAAAAGAACATAATACCGATGACCCAACGAACTTAGAACATGAGATGTCCATAGGTCGCTATGAATAATATCAAATGGCTTTGAAGTATAAGAATTTGAGTCTACAAATGGCAACTTAACAATTTTTCCTAACGAACAAGATTGACAAAGTGGAGTACGACTCGTACCCTTACAAGAAATAAAATTATTTTTATTTAAAATAGATAAAATAGAGGATCCCGGATGACCAAGGCGAGCATGCCACAAGGAAGGAGAAATGGTTGCAAAGGCTGATGGCAAGGCTTGACTCGATGGACTGAAACCGGGTGTGATAGGATAAAGATCTCCCCTACTATCACACCTCATGAGAGGACTCCCCGTCTTGAAATCCTTCACAAGAGAAACCAAAAGGATCAAATTCAACAGAAACGAAATTGTCAGTGGTGAATTTTAGGACAGACACTAAGTTTTTAATTAATTTGGGGGCATGTAAAGTATTTTTCAAGATAAGGGGAGGATTGGGGGGAGATAGAGTTTTATGACCATAACCCCGAATTGGAATAGAGTTACCATTACCGACAATTATACCACGAAGGTTGCTCAAATTGGCATAAGACGAGAGAGTACCTTGATCGGAGGTCATATGTGTCGTTGCGCCGGTGTCCATGTACCAATTTGGATCCGGTTGCGTCAACCCAAGTGTGTGCATTGCAACTTCAATCTCGGTGTGAGTAGATGTGGGGCCCATTGCCGAGAATGCTTGTGTGGGCCGAGAGGACCACCCCGCCTGCCCCGTCTACGAAATGCGGAATGTTGGGCCTGAACTGAGACTATCCAGCCCACTGGCTGCCTGAAGCTGCTGGAAAATAGGGACCGCTGACCCACGGCCCATTGCCAAATTGGTGTATCAAATTGACATTCTTTAATTAGAAAGCAATGATTACCTTTATATGTGCCTCATCTTCCAGGAAGCTTTACTGCTCTTAATAAATGGGGTATGGGTTGTGAAATTTTGTTCAAAATCCATACTACTATATGATTGGATATATTAAAGCCATCCCTATCAAAATTGCATATGAGGACAATTATATTGCTTATTTTGTTTAAGACACAAAAGTGACCAAGTGTCTCCACCTAATAAAAGGGATGCCTTTTGTTTGAAAGAATCTTGAAAAAATATTACTTAATCTCTACCCTTTGTCATTTCCAGTATGGAATAGGAATGATGTTTGTTTCTATCAATCCTTTACTCCATTTAGTTTAAAATATTATAAAATACTATGCAAATTGGCATATGTCCCTTTCAAGTTGCACATATATAGTGGTGGAATTACTCAACATCACTCTAAATAAATTGGTGTAACCAAGAAACTACCTTTTTTTCTTTCAAAAGAGTGGTACTAGATAGTTTAATGAATAGGTGTCGAAACATTTGACTCCACCAGTCCACTTCACTAGTACTATAATATATGTTCATTGTTTTCATCCTTCTTGTGTCTCTATTATAGCTACTAAACAATTAGTATTGCACAAAGCTGGACTTAGTAGCTATATAATTTATATGTTGATGGTGCTAACAACAACTAATTAACCAACTTGTTGTGATATTGTAAATGAAAGTATTAAGTCAGAGGGGAACCTAGAACTTGAGCAGTACGGTTAGAAATCGGATTTTACCACAGTTTATTTGATTTATTAGTTTAAAATTTATTATTTATACTTATTTAATTAATAACACATATACAACATCCGAACTAAAGATATTAGGTTCGGATGCACCCATAAGTTCTAAACTACATCCGGGGCTGTATGATGTAGTTGAATTAGGTTTGATTTTTCATAGGCATCATCCTAATATTAAGCTGTTTAAATATATTATTATTGAATTTTATCAACTATAAATAGTAAAATCATAAAGATATTTTGTGTCATATAAAAGAAATTACATTTTACCCACTATAAAAGTAAAATCATTAGACTTGAGTTTATTATAACAACGAGACCTACTAATCAAGGTGATAACATGACTTTACTGTTATGATGAATAAAATTTTGTATGTTTAATGTTATAAGGGAGATTATAAAATTATGTGTTGGGTCTTAATTACTTCAATGTGATAATATTAGTTTGGTGACTTACTCTTGTAGTGAGTAAAGTCCAGTAACTCCAAGGAGACAAGTCAAAAAACTTATAACTTTACTGTTAATAGTGAAAAAGAATTGGTGATCATACATGAAATTGACCCCTTACTCTTATTTTTACTACTTTGGAAGATAAAAAAGCTTCATTTTAGCATTCAAAAGTGTGACCTAGTGGTCAATGAAATAGATTGAGAATCAAAAGGACTCAGATTCAATTTTCTGCGAAGCAGAGACACTAGATGATTTCTTCTCATCTATCTAAATCTTGATAGATAGAGACCCTGATACCTGTGTTGGTGGAGGTAACTGTTATTACAAATAAAACTTCACTTTTGTTTAATTTACCACTACTTTTGCATAAAATTCCAGATTTTCCTTGCAAAATTTTTGAAAACCAAACTTATAAATGACCCTACCCAACCATCTCCCAAGGAGGAATGTTTAAAAACAAGACCTCTCACATCTAACTATGGCTGGCCAGTGGGTCGGGATTGGGTCGGGGTGGGATGGTGGAGGGGCAGGATCGGGATAGGCGGGATTCGCCGCCGTCCCGTCTCGTTTCCGATCCCGTCGGAATTAGGTTGTGGCGGGATCGGGATTAGGGCGGGGTTTTTTTTTTGCACTTAATTTTAAAATAACATATATATATATATAAAATCAATAATTAAATAAGATAGTGTAATAAAAACATCACAAGACTGTTTTTGTGCCTCTTATATTATTTAATAGACATGATTTTTTTTGTAATACAAATACAATTGTCAAAATTGCAACTTTGTGGTGTTGTTCAAAAGTTGTAAATTACATAGTAAAATTGCAATTAAAAAAATTATATTTTGAAAAAAACTTGTTCTAGTTTCTTGATAATTTCCTGTGGTTCTTCGGTTGGAATTGGTATTTGTTGGTTAAATTGCTCCACGTCGCTTCCACCACCTTCGGATAAGATTTCGTTGTAGTTTTCGTCATTCTTCTTCGTTGATCTTCGGTTGACCGCACCTTCTCCTCTCCGCTCGTATCCAATCTCTGAATAATACTACAATCTCCAAGTTGTCTCCGGCTAATGAGTGTATGTGCTCTCTTATTTGATATCTGCCGGCAAGAAAAAACACTTTCAGATGCCGTTGATGACGCTTGAATGTTCAAAACATATCAGGTCATCATTGAAAGTGTCTGAAAGGTTTTCTCATTCCCCCTCCAGTATTTCAGCAAGTCTTCACGTCCTTCTTCATTGAGAACTGCTTGGTACGGTACAAAATCCTGCAAAACAAAAATATCAAACTCGCTAATTTGGTCAGTAGCGGTACGGCCGCACATTATATTTCTGAGGCTTTTAATACTAGCCGTAAAAACATCATATCTTTTGTGAGGTTGTGTTGAAGAACAAGAAGATGGTATGGAAGTCGGTAGGTTGCTAGGTAAAACTTATATACTTTTTTGCATTCGTCTTCTACACTAGACAACACTTCTTCTTTAGTTTGTTCAATAGGTGATGGGTGATTTAGATTTTTGGAACTTGGAGGTGGTAGTACTGCTATACAATCGTAAATAGTTTCAATAAGTGATTTAGTACCATCTATTTTAATAGTCGGATTTAATACAACACCAATAATATAAATAGTGGGAATAGGAATAAAATATTTTTTTATTTTGATAAACATTTTTAATAGGTGTCTTATAAGCTGGTTTATCCATATATTCATTAAGCAGTAAAAATATTAGAGCTATATAAAACAACATAGTTGAAATAGTAGGATAATATATACCGGAAAATTCTTTTGTTGGTTGAAATTTTTTCTTTAAAAATACAATAAGTTCAGAAATTTTTCCCCAATCGCTATCTACAACCATATCAGCTGGATTTTGATTATGAGAGTTAAAAGAATTTCATCTAGTGGGTACTTCTTTTGGAATTTTTCTATAAGGTAGTTGGCAATAGTGACAAGTTTTTTTATATTTTTTTCTTCGTTGTATTCTATTATTTTTAAAAAAAAGTTTATAGAAAATTGTATTTTACTAAGAATGTCTTCGAAAAGTGATAGACCATCCTTTACAACTAAGTTATATATATGGCATGCACCGTTTATATGAAAATGATCTTGAAAAGATGGAGTTAAACTATTTTTAAAAATTGTAATAGCATAATTGTTAGAAGAAATGTTATCTAATGTAATAGTCATCATTTTTTCAGTTATTCCATAATAATCGCACACTTGATAAATATTTTCTGCAATAAAAGTATCAGTGTGCCTATCATCTATATATCTATACGCTAAGATACGTTTTTGCATAGACCATTTATAATCTATCCAATGACAGGTTACCGTTAAATAATCATGGCCGTTAGTACTACGGCCTTTATCAGAAGTGATAGCCACTTTGCCATTAAAATGATATAATGAATAACGTAAATACTGTTGATATTCATGTGCAAATTTAAATACATCTCTCTTAACAGTTGATCTAGGAAACCGTTAAAAGCAGGATTATACATATCTCTAATGTAATGAATAAAGCCGGGAGATGAAGGAAATGAAAAAGGCAAAGCCTCCACAACAACTAATTTTGATATTGCTTCCCTATCTCTATGTTTATCATATTTAGGGCCTACAATTCCCCCCGTCATAGGGTTAATTTGACCTTGTACTTGGTCCGAGACAGTATGTGAACCTTGTCTCGATGGAGCGGACGTTTGCGCACACGATTTTGAAGCCTTGTATTGGGCATAACTAGCTGGATGAGCCCTTGCTACGTGTCTCATTAAACCCCCCGTCCCACCGTGACCTTTTTCAGTTTTAAATTTTAAAACATCTTTATAAATTTTACATCTAGCTACTTGATTCTCTACGTTCCTATAAAAAAATGTCCATGCATCTGATTTTAATGGTCGTTTTGCTGGACCTTCTCTCATATTAGGGGGAATAGGAGGTATTTCAGTTGAAGGTGCACTAGTGGGTGTGTTGTCATCTACATTAGTGGGTGTATCATCTAGATCATCGTCTAAATTAAAGTCTTATTGAGTTCCAGAAAATAGCTCATCGTCTAAATCTAATGGTATTGTAGGAAAATGTTCAGTATCAACAAAATCATCCTGTGTAGGAATAGGATTCTGTCTAGAAATAGGATGACTAGAAGAAGTACCCTTGCCCTTGCTGCCCCTACTAGAAGAAGCATGACCCTTACCCGTAAGCATACGTTTAAATCCTTCCATTATAAATTTATAATTATACTAATAAATAATTAAAATAAATAAAATTAAGTGCGCTAAATAAAATAAACAGACAATAATAATTTAATGAAGGAACGAATGTATTAACCGCCGACGTAACGTCAACGTGTAATCGAGACGTTGCTCGATGGAAGATCCTCAAGCTAGTTGCCAACTTCACTCCCAAATGAATAAATAAAATTGAATATTTAGTAGACAATGCAGACTTGTAGAGAGATAGATTGAGAGATTAGAGAGATTGTAGGAAGATTTGTGATAAAGATGAAGAGAAAATTAGGTATTTATAGTTGGAAAATTGGGTTAAAGTGTAAATATAATAACTTATGGGTTAAAAATAAATATTAAGGGGGTAGGGGGGTTGGGGGATGGGGGAGGCCAAAAATGGCAGTTGCACATGGACCAAAATGTAAAATGGCCGTTGGTGCAAAGGGAAGTTTCGGGTTGGATCGGGGGAGGGACCGAGACGGGACTGGGACCGGATCGGGGGAGGGACCGAGACGGGACTGGGACCGGGTCGGGCCTAGCGGGATTGGGGTGGGTCGGGACGAGACCATGTCCCGTCCCGGTTTGAGTCACGATACCGCAATTTTTTTTTTTAAAGTCGGGTTCGAGGCGGGACGAGGCCAACCCGGCCCACTGGCCAGCCATACATCCAACATTGAAAGCCAAATGCTACTTTGAACTTGTAGGGTCTTCACGCGTCATTGATTATTAGGACTTGAATTGATAGATTGAGAAAGAGAGAATTTAGATGAGCAAACATGAAGACAAACAAATAAAGTAGTACCGTAGAACTAATATGCATGCGCACTTATGTTTTCAAGTTGTAGCAAGCTAACTGTTTCATTTTTTTTTATACGACTTTCGTGATAAAAGGATAGGGTTCTGTATTGCATGAGTTTATTTTATTGTGGTTACTAGTGCCAAATTTGTTATTGAAGTAAGAGTATGGATCCTCCAAGATCATATATATATATATATATATATATATATCAATTAGAGACTTATTTTAATAGGGTTTGAAAATAAGTGGGTTGTATCCAATCTGAAAAACTCTTTACGAGTCCGGTTAAGTTGATAAATAAAGAGGACAACTAGTAAAAATGTAACATAACAAGCAAGCAATGATTCAAGTAAAAATGTATGCAAAACAATGGATATTCTTGTATATTGCTTAGAGAGAAAAGAGTGTTAGAGTTGCAAAGTGAGCCAGATGCCCTTCCTTCGCTTCTAAGGTATCATTATATAAACCAAAGTTGGACTTTTCAATCCTCAAAGTACGGGTGATGTGACAGCTTATAGCTGCAATGTTCGTGTATGTGGCGGCACTCTGATCAACACTGACAGATGTGACCCGGGTTGGTAGGAGTGGGGAATAGTTGTAGGGATCTTCCGGATCCTCTGCGCCCCCGGTCACATGAACTCCTTCGGGTACACTTTTATACCCAATACAGATAGTCCCCCACTTTTTGGGACATCAATTGAATGAACCCGAGAAGTGGAAGAATCTGCATCCTTTCAAACTTTATGCGGGAGCCTAACGAAACATCGCCACTCTTCCCACGATTAGACATCTTGTTAGGGAAGTATTTAATGTGTCCCTTCGTTCATTCGACGATGTCTCTTCAGAGGCAACAATTGGTTTTTTCAGACCAGGTATGTCGCTCCACTATCTGAGGCTAATGATCACCCCTCTTGGCTATTTAAACAAGCTATTCATCCCTTTTCTCCTCTCACTTTCTCTCAACATACGATTGTTTCTTCCTTTGTGCACCAAACTCTCCCTTTATTCGAAAAACAAAGATCCATGTCTTCTTCGTCCTTTCCATCCTCTTCATCATCCGAGGAGCAACCCATAGTCCCACTAGAAGACCAAATGGACAAGATTTTTACTACCCCTCATCGCCACTATGTCACGACGTCATCCACGACCTAGGAAGTAGACATGGCTTCACTGATTGTCGATATCATTCCACCTGGTTTTCATTATAATAGAGACTTTCGTGCAAGCTATCAATACGAATCTGTCATGGGGATACCCTCTCTGATCGATGAATCCCTGATCCCCAAGTGCGCACAGATTGCCAGTGGGGACCTGGGATCGAGATCCTTCCTTCTACTATTAATACCACTATCTCTCGACATATCGCAGGCATGTCCATGGTGTATACTTAGCCTTTCACCATCATCTTTAGCCTCCCCGTTCATGAGGTGATTTAGGCCTTCTGTCATTGCTATCGGGTTTGCTTGGGCCAACTGGCCCCTCAAACCTAGAGGGTCATTTGACTTCCCTTCACTCTTGATCATTTAATCCATCTATACTTTCCCCGCGTGTTTTGTGGGGGAATAATTAACCTAGCTTACTGTAATTTTTGAGGTCTCATCACTAGTGTCGAGGATGACCTTGACCGAGAGTGGTGCGAATAGTTTGTAATGATCCTTACCATCCTCCTTCGTCGTACTGCCCCCGATCCTTTCTTAGAGTAATGGAATGATACTCGTATGTAGTTGTTTTATTTATCGTCTCCCTTTTTTCTTCTTCAAATGCTATTTTTTATTTTGTTACTCATGCTTTCACAGCGACCCCCATTGAACCTGAACTTCTGCCTGATATATTTGGCTTGGTGATGGATATCATGTACTCGTCTTGGAACGTTAAAAGGACATGGAGGGGTATCTCTATGAACTGGTTGAGGGGCAAGAGCCATGGTGAGTTTTGAGAAGACTTTTTTTTCTGCTCGAGGATCTTCCTCCAAGAGTGCGCCCTCCAAGGAAAATGCCCTTGCGCATATTGCACAAGCAACCACTAAAGCCAGAAGCTATCGAAAGCGCGAGCCCCTGGGTGATGCCGGTTATCGAATGATAATGCGTCTCCGATTCCTCGATAATAGGATGAAGGCTATGTAGAGTGTGGTGCACATTGTTGAAGATGAAAGGAGAATCCACTAATGCTAAGGATGTGAGAGGTCCTTCTCCTGATGTTGTTGCCGGTCTGGGAGACCTTCTAGTGCCTGCTTGCTCGGGAGGCGGTGAGACTCAGCCTGAGGATGCTGGAATTGGCGGCGACCAACCTGATGAAGTGAGAGGTGGTGAGAATTCACCTGATGATGTGGTAGTTGGCCCTTCGGCCCCATCACCACCTTCTGACAGCCCCGTCTTTGGTCTAAAAGATTTTCTTTCTCACTTGGCCGACACATTTCTCAACAGGTAAGACAAAAGTTTCTCATCTCACCACCGTTGTTTCCGCGGAGTGAGATTGTGTTCTAAGGCCACTTATTTTCTTTTCCTCTTACTTAAGGTCATGTTTTTACCGCCTCAGACATCGAGTTGGTCAAGAACATGACATCTTCTTCCCCTCATGAGTTAGAGAGGCTGACGACCTAGAATCAGTGCCTCCGGGCCAACCTATCCATGCTTTGATCAAAATACAAATATCTTTAGGCCTTGAGGGCTTTTTTAGGATTGTAGTGGGAGGAGGCCAGAAAAGTCTTGGTCAATATGGAGAATACTTTTCGACACCTCACCGCATCGCGCCAACTGTTGCAGAGAGGTTGACTAGGGTGGACTTTGGTGCTGTTGAAATAGATCTGGACGATCTCCACGACGAGACACTCTCTTCTTCCAATGCTTCTACTAGATCATTTCCTATCAATTCCTTTTGAATAAGGCTACACTTATTCAAGCCTTTAAAACTATTGACAATAGAATCTTTGTTTTCGTTGGGGTTTTTTCTCCACCAATAACCAAGATGCATGAAAGCGGCTTCAGCGCTACTGGACAGAAGACATGATGACATGAAACTCGATTACGTACGTTGATTGTTCATCCACTTCAAATGCTTAAAACATATCATTTTCTTGTGAAATGAAGTGGATTGGTTTGGTTACTTAGGGAATCCCAAGCAAAGCAATCTACGCCATTTTCGGGAAGTCATATTTAGAGTTGTGGGATTTGAAGGAATAGAATGTCCCATTCGAATGGGCATGGACAATCGATCATTGGCTTAATTTCCTGGGTTTTGGGACTCTAGTATAAAAAATTCCTAGTATTTCATCATTAAAGTGTCACATTTAGATTGTTCTTATTAAAGGAAAGAGCCGAATAGACAAAGGATTTTATGACTGCTCATTTTGGACAAGATGTCATAGTATAAGAAGAAGGCCTTTAGAATGAAACTTACTTGAGGAATTAGGAAGATGAAAGAAAGAAAAGCGGAAAACAGGGATATGGGTGATGAAGATGCCCCCTGCTTAGTTATGCCAGTTTTTTGTGGGCCTTCGTTCCCTTTGAATGTTTTGGCATGTGTGCCATTTATGTTCCTTTCTTTGTACTCTCTTTACTAGATATTTGGGGTCTATGTACCCTTTTTGTGGTTTTGCCTGAGCCTTCGTGTTCTTTTAATTTTTAAACGATGAATGATATCCGCCTATTTTGCTCTCAACCTTGAGTTTTATTTTTACACTTTGACATGCGTTTTGTTTGCAACAATTGTGGTTACGAATAACCTGTTGGCTTTTTACTTAACACTTAACTGTCAGGGCGTGACCGCTATGTTCGTCCTTTGAAACTATGTTCATATTAGGGTGGAGGTGTTTAAGTTAAGAATTATTGACCGGTGTACGCTGCTTTTTCTTTTGCATTTTGTGTTTGAGGTCATCATTCTTAACTCAATCCGGGCATGTCACTTCCGAAAACACTTTTTACGACTTGGGAGTTTTTTATTAATCATCTGATTCGTAATAAATGAGGGCCCTTTGATTGTGATGCTGATGAGAAGGACATCTCGACCTCATTTAATGGAACAAAGGTTCATATAACCTGCACGCTCTGAGGCTCTAAGGTTGTGTTGTGTGTTAGAAGCAGTTTTGTTGGGCCGTATGGTAACCGAACCCTGAATGTTTTGAGTTAAAAAAAAGTGCCTCGTTGGAAACCATTGAGTAATAAGTGAGGATTATTATTTCATTCTTGAAGTTTTGAGGGATGACTCATTCTGTTGATACATAGGCCCTTTCGGGATTATTACAGAATCTTGATAAGATGTGCAAAAGAAAGCCCCGGGCGCACGCATTAAATATCGGCAGTCCCGACCCATGAATATGTCTTCAAGAATATATATGGTTGACAACCTTTCTAATTTATCCGGATCCTCTTCTCTCCCCCTGGCACTCGAATGCGAGGTCCCAATGAGTCAAGTGTTGGGTTATACCCTTCCCGCTGGCTTCCCCCAAAATTATGGCGTGGCATTGGCGGAGCGTGATACGCTTTTAAATTGTTGCCTCATTAAAAACCTTATCTGGAAAACCCATTTGGGAAAAACCTTAGTCAAGGAAAAGAGTGAAACACATATCTCTGGTTTCCCTTCTTGTGATCGGGGGATACTCTTCCAGGGCAGTCCCTATCAGGAAGAGAAAGCAGGTTAGCAAAGGGTAAATGATGTAGAGATTTTATCATACATGTTTCCCTTTAAGAGATAAAATTATTTTAAGTGGATGACGTTCCAGCTATTTTCCGCTATTTTCCAGCTCTTTTCTGTGTCCATCTTTGATCCGGTAGGATCCCTTGCCTGCGATCCCCATTACCTGGTACGGACCTTCCCATTAGCCCCCAACTTGCCTGCGCGAGCATCCCGAGTTGCGAGCATAACCTTCCGGAGAACGTAGTCTCCAATCTTAAAATGCCTTAAATTTGTTTTTATGTAAAAATATATTTTGACCATCTACTTTTGTGTCACTAACCGTACGAAGGCCAACTCTCTACGCTCTTCTAACAACTCTAACCTGACATTCATTGCTTCTTTGTTGGACTCCTCCATGGTCTGAGTGTATCGAAGCCTAGAATCTCCGATTTCCACAGGTGTTAGGGCTTCGACCCCGTATACCAGGGAAAATGGAGTCTTTCTGGTGCTTGTCTTGGTCGTAGTTCTATAGGCCCACAATACGCTAGGCAATTCCTCTGGCCATCTTCCCTTGGTGTCCTCCAGCTTCTTAATGTTTTGGATCAAAATTTGTTGGTCGACTCCGCTTGTTCATTTGGGCACGAGTTGTATGGTGAAGAGGTTATTCCTTGATCTTCAACCCTACGTAAATTTTTTAATGGTGGAATTTGATCGTTCACGATATGTTGGACGTGATCAAAAGTAAGGATAATGTTATACATCTTTTCTTCCTTTCTTTAATTTCTTATAAGCACACTTGCAAATATGTGTCCTAGACGTGTATTTATGACCAATAATTGATAAAACAAATTTGCTGACAGTTATCTTTCTGATCAAAACTTTATGAGCTCCTTTATTTTTTATTTTTTATTTTTTATTTTTATTTTTTATAATCCTATTTTCTTCACTTCCTGGAACCACTTATGCTCCTCAAGTTGATGCAATATTGGGAAATGGATTAATAGGATTTTGTTATTTTTTGGCTGTAGGGCCAGAAACCCCACTTTTAGCCGTGTGGAAATAATTAAAGAGGAAGGTATACAGTGACTTCCTTTAAAGTTAAAGTCTGACAAAAATACCAACATATTTTTGTCTGTATTTCTCTATCATAGTTCACCACTTGATGGAGGCTACATTAGACCGATCATAAAAATATATTCATATATGATATTTATATCAAATTAATAAATATATGATATATATTTATATATAAATTTTTAATATTTAATTATAATTAACTAACGTGCATTCTTACCTCTAAATTAAATAATTTAGTGTAAACACTCTAAACGAAATCTTAACGAGGGGGAAGGAAGGAAAGCATACCAAGTGAAGAGAGTTCTTTCTATTTTCTAAATTTATTAATTACTCCATTTTGATGTTCTAAAAAATAAATATATTTTAATTAAATAATTTATTACTTATTTGACGAATCTCTATACATTAATATCATATTTATTTTTCAGTTCTTTTGGTGAATAATTTTGAGGTTGTGTAAAAAGTAATAGTAGTAGATTGTGTCATGCCCGAGTGACTTTATTTCTTTCTTTTCCTTTTTGATATAACCGTATGGTATTAGGATTTCACCAGCGAGACCTAATCCAGATTCTGGTCCCATAGGGCTCATTAAAAGGGAAATGACCTCTACTAGTAGTTTCTCCATTCTGAAGACTTGACCCCAAGCTCTGATTAAAGGGTAGATGGATCTCATCAATCCTATCATATTGAGATCCATCCACACCCATTGATGACGTTCACGTAGGCATCAAATAAACTAGGTAGAATTCGGTAAGTATAAAACGGTGATCGTAACTTTTGATAAATTTAAAGGACCAAAATTATTCATTATATACTTAAGGGACTCTTTTAAATCTACCCTCAAACATAAGGGATCATTTTAGTCATTTTATCTCATGTTCACCCGAGATCAGTACAATCAAATCTTAAACATGCTTAGCAAAGAATATGAAGAGAGACCTATTTAACAACAAAAGCTAGTGAACATATGGCAGGTATAACTCTAGGGATAATCTAAATTTGATTGTACATACATGAGCCACTAACCACATGATTGAAAATTAGAGATTCTTACCAGGTGATAAGCTTAAGCTGTGTTATGTTTTTTAGCATTTAAGTTCAATCTTTAGTCTGTGACTGACAATATTGTCAAATTGTCATGTCACATCTTTCTATGGACAAAATAGCAACAAATTGAATCTAAGGCAATAATTTCAAGGTTGCAATGGTGTTACTGGAAAATCACTGTTGAATCTGACTCCCTATTATTATTAGGATGATCAAGAAAGATATAAACACTTCTTGGCAGATAATGTAAATCATTCAGCAATTTGGGACCCTTAGAAATTCTAGAAACTTTCATTTTCAACATTGCCTCAGAGAGCGCAACATGGTTGCTGACAAATAAGCTAACTAGGGAGAGATTAATATGGAAGGAACATGTTATTTAATCAAGATGTTTTTTGCGAACTCAAGTTAGAATCAAGGCGGACTTTCATGTCTTAGAATTAGACATGCTAAATTACACTATACTTTTGTTTAAATTTGTCTATGATCCTTGTAAATTTTATCATGCTTTCTTATGCCTTTTTTATTAGCATAGGTCACTTCGTTCACTCCGATGAGCTCTTCATCTTAAATGTATCTCAAAAGAGGATTGGCCAAAAGCCACCTCTTGTACTCTCAACTTTACGGTGGTCTATTTTTTTTATTTTTTTTTTAATTTTTTTTTATAATCCAGGTTTCCAGGCTTGCGCCTGACTACTTCACTGGTATTACCCAGACGTCCTGAAGGTAATAACACCGGTCCTTCAACACTATTACCAGGTAAATCGCGGGATGTGCTCCGATGACCAGTTTTTCTGGGAGCATACAACTGATCAATGAGACAAGGTCAAATTACCCAACGTGCAGAGTTTCTTCGTGCTTGCGGGGAATCAAACCCACGTTGTCCCATGCCAGAGCGCCTTAGGGCGCCCAAGCTTTCCCACTGGACTATGCCTCGGAGGACACGGTGGTCTATATTTAACCCCCTCCCCCCACCGATAGGTGGTTTATAAAGGAATAAGAAAAAAAGTAAAAGCTTCTTTCTCTCTCAATATTATGCATGTTTGTGTGTTCTTAAGCTTCCATCCACGATCTTATACAAAATTCATGAGAAATAAGAGTCATAAAATTTTAAGTACTCCAAAAGGAAAATAATGAAAGTCATATTTATCTGCAATCGTGGAGGAAGATAATTATTTTGATGATGTTAGTGTCTTTACTTCCTTCAACAACCAAGAAAGATAATGATCCATATGTATATCAACTAACTGCAAAACACCAAAAAGATTTGGTCAGCAAAATGCATTAAAAAACGAAAAGAAAAGTGAATCTTGACCAAATGTAATGAACCCACACATAATTAAAAGTATGTGCAGGAGATTATGATCTGAAATTTTGGAGGACGCGTGTACCTTTTAATAGTTAGCCACTTTTAATGTTCACCAGCTTTTGTACATGTACGGCTGCTATTGTTTCTTCACTCTAACCAACCTGTCTGGCAGGGGCGGAACTAGCATAGGACATACGAATTCGGCCTAACCCACTAACTTTGATATTTGTTTTGAAAAAATTATTGAATATATAAAAATTATTAATTTAGAAATCAGTAACTTAAGCTAACTAGAATTTGAACCTACAAGCTTCAAATTTTTGCTCCACCTCTACTGTCCGGTTAGATTGACGTTATATTATAAGCAGAATTTTGTATAAACGATGTTTACTTACTGTTACAATTTGACTTATAAATGACATTTAATTAGAGACGATAGAGCATTGAAGTTTTACTTTTAATCTCTATTTTTTGTGATTTTGTATTATTTTACGCGGTTTGGCTTATTGTATATATATAAGTGTATCTTTTTTAAAGAAAATTGTTACATTTGTATATGTACTGAATTTTCTCTACTCTTTCACAATTAAGAAAATAATTTGGATCATTTTTGTAAGAATGTATTAATTTTTCTTTGGGAGTATTTCTCATTAATACAATATATAGTGTATAAAATGTTAAATCTTAATTGAATAAGGATCATATATTTACCATAATTATACACTACTATTAATTATAAAATATATGGTGAATATATGGTAATATTCGCTAATACACCCCCTCAGTCGGAGCGAGAGGAGGCCAGAAGCAGAGACTGGATCTGAAGTCTAGGAATAGTTGTCTAGGAAGTCCTTTAATGAAGATATATGCATACTGATATGAAGAAATCACATGCAACACCTTAACATGACCTATAGCAACCTTCTCATGAACAAAATATATATACATCTCAATGTGTTTGGTTCTCTGATGCTGAACCGGATTATGAGATAAGTAGATCGTAGATATGTTATCACAGAACACCATAGATGCCTTACGCAAAGGACAATGAAGCTCTAAGACAAGGTTTCGGAGCCAGCAGATCTCAGCAATAGCGTTTGCAATGCCTCAATATTTTGCTTATGCACTCGATCGGGATAGGGTGACTTGTCTCTCGGCAGACCACGAAATGAGATTATATCCTAAGAACACACAGTAGCCGGAGGTGGAACGCCGCGTATCCGGACAGCCTGCCCAATCGGCATCCGTATATGATATCAACCTGGTCGGTGCAGAGGGGTAAAGATGCAATCCATAATCAAGAGTGCCCTTAACGTATCGAATGATACGTTTAAGAGATGTAAAGTGAGGCTCCCTAGGGGCGTGCATAAATAATCACAACTGCTGAACAACATAAGCAATAGCTGGCTTGGTGAAAGTAAGATACTGAAGTGCACCTGCGAGGCTCCTATAAAGGGTGGGATCGGACACTGGATCACCGCCAACAACACTGAGTTTCGACTTCGAGTCGATCGGAGCAGGCATAATCTTGCAGTTTGCCATTTTAGCCTTGTACACAATTTCTCTGCATACTTACGCTGACACATAAACATAGTATCTGCAGATCTAGTCACTGAGATACCAGAGAAGTAACTCAACTTCCCCAAGTCAGTCATATAAAATTCGAATTTAAGCAGAGCAATTATCTCATTTTCTTAACACATCAGAAGAGGCAGGGATAACAATATCATCCACATATAATAACAAGTATGCAATTTTACTAACCCCACTGCCCATCACAACCCCCACTACCCTCAATTCCTGCCACCCAAATGATCCAACTGCCCTAGTTTTCATCACCGAAATAGTCCCGATCCCGACCCACCACATGGAAACCCGTGCCCATCACGAGATTTTCAAACTGAAAGTCCACTTAGCCTCATCTCGTGGTCTGTAAAACGGCAAGCCACACTTTCCCGTTCGAGTGCAGAAGCATAATATAGAGGCGTTGCGAACGTCGTTGCCAAAATTAGTTGGCTCAGAAACCTCCTCCTAGAGATTCATTGTCCCTTACGTAAGGCATCTATTTTCTACTGTGATAACATATCTGCAGTCAACCTGTCTCATAACCAGTTCAGCATCAGCGAACCAAACATATTGAGATGAATATTCATTTTGTTCGTGAGAAGGTTACCATGGGCCTTGTTCGGGTATTACATGTTCCTTCTTCCTATCAGTACGCAAATATATTTACTAAGGGACTTCCCAGTTGTTCCTTGACTTCAGATTCAGTCTGAGCGTCTGGCTTCCTTCCGCTCCAACTGAGGGGGGGTGATAGAGAATAAGTAAATATTTTCTATATATTCTGTAATTAGTATTCTAGTGTAATTATGTAAAGTAGATATCATCATACAATTAAGATTACAATTATAAATATTTATATATATTGTATTAATGAGAAGACTCCAGACCATGAGAAATTTATAATTCTACAATATGTAGCATCATTATTTATCAAAATTAACGGACAAAGTGTATAGAATCACATTCCATACGGCCTGTTTCTTTTGACTTTTCTAAATATAGAAATAGTAGGTAAATGAAACAAGATATTTTCTACGGTTATTGACCTTTCACCCAACAGGAAAAAACAATAAATTCTCCTCAACCCATTATTTAGATATTTTTTTCAAATGATATGTCCTTTCATTGCTTGAGAATTTTGACTCAGAAGAAATCTTTTTTGTGTTTTTAGTGAATGATCACTTTTTGACTGGCTTCTTATATTGATTAAGCATTTATATTTGTTTCCCCTGTATTTGACATTATTGGAAATATATAGTGTATTATCATTACTTTGTTCACGAGACACTTGAAAAGTACTGAAACAGTAATTACATGATAAAAACGTCCAGTTACATGCAATGCAATGCACCTATGATCTATGTGTCCCTATTTTATTTCATTTAGAGTTTATTTCATTTTTACTTTCCCTAAATGAAATAATTATTTGGACCTTAATTTGAAGTGTCCAGTGAAATCCCACAAGGCGGAGAGGATAGAGTCTATACAAACCTTACCCCTATATTTGTAAGGTAGAGAGATTGTTTTCGGTAAATCCTTGACACAAGAATAACGGTTCAGAGCAATATAAAAGTCATTGCGAAACATTATAAAAAGTATGATAAAGCTGTCTGGCAAAAAAAAAAAAACAGAAGTCGCAACTATCACAAAATAATACGACAATTGAAGTATAAGAAATAACATATATTAGAAGAAATTGAAGGACTAGAAACTAGAAGAATAATACACGACTACTAGTATGAAAGGATAAATACGACAATGTTCAATTACCTACTAACCCTCCACCCTAATTTGTATCCTCAATAACGTCCTATCTAAGGTCATGTACTCGATAAGCTGGAACTGCGTCATATCTTGTCTAATCACTTTTCTCCAATACTTCTTCATCCTACTTCTGTCTCTTCTGAAACCGTCCATAGTCAACCTCTCACAATTCTGCACTGGGGCATCCGTGCATCTCCTCTGCACATGCCCGAACCATCTCAGCCTCACTTCCCCCATCTTATCCTTCACCGAGGCCACTCCCACCTTGTCCAGGATGACTACTTATTACCTAACACGAAAATTGTTGGTTACAAAGGTGCAGGAAACGGAAATTACAAATTACTTCTAAGTAATACAAGAACTGAAATTACAATTCAACAACAAACTGAAATTACAATGATGTTGAACAAGAAACTAGAACTGTTTTGTGTATGCTGAGTCGAGTGTGGCACTCTGTCTTTAAGACAATATTGCCCCGTATGTATCCTTTATACGTCATGGACAATTGTCTCCCAAGATAAAACAGCAATGGAACAATTGAGCAAAGGAAACTCAAGTGCTACCGTGAAGAATTTTGAGTAACGAAATGATGCTTGGAAGATTGTAGGAAGAAGAATTTTGTTTTCTGTTTTTCGTCTAGTGTAAAGTGTTCTCAACAATGGTGACAATGGGGTCTTTATATAGTAGAAGGAGGGGCTGAAGAACTGCCTCCATAAGTGTCATTACTGGCCAAGTAATGGCCATTATGGAGGTAGTAATACCACCAAAATAAATAGTGAAGATGTGCAACGGATTGACCATTATAGGAGGAGTAATTCAGCCAAAATAAATGGCTGAATTGAGTGTTGTGGCGTTTCTGAAAGAATTCTGGTCCAAACTGTACATATGAAACTTTGGGATCAACTGTACATCTGGCAAAGTTCTCTGACCCAAAAAGATAATATTAGAAGAAGCACGGCCCACGGTCCGGGAACCCGGAACCGGACCGGCGGGCGGCGGCGGCGCGCGTGTGGGCTTTCCTCGAACCGAAGCACATCTAGGTCCTCCCTCCTTTAAACACATGGGATACCCCTTGGGGTCCCAAACCCCAAACCAATTTTGAGTCTTATAAACACAACAATTCTTTCTTCCTCCACCGATGAGGGAGAATTGATCTCAAACCACACTTTTCCATTCTTCAAACATCTCACTTCGTGGACCAATATCTCTTTCATTTCTCAATGAAATTTGACGATTCTTGGCCCTACGGTTATCTACGTACTTAGTAGATCATGCATGTGTGAGGAACCGGATTCTCCAACATGTGTAACACTAGTGTTTAAGCCGTTAAAGTTGGTCGGTCGCAACTCCCGCCAAAGGCAAATTTCCAACAAAAATATGTTATAGTGATAAAAAAATCTTTAAATCAAATTTCTGTTTTACTAATCTTACGTGAATTTTACATAATTAAAATTTACACGGAGAATTTTCACAATATTACAGAGAAAAATAAGCAAATTTCACTGGAAAAATTTATTCCTAAAATGACAACGGCGTGAATTAAGTAAAAAAACAGAGAAATTTAGGTGAAAAAAAGAACCTGTAGAAACTTGGCAAATAGAGTCGTTAACTCATGCTTTTAAGATTGAAAGTAAGAAATTGTACAAGTAAAATGTTGAATTTATTTACAAAGTAAGCAGTTAAGAAACACTATATTCATGACGGCTCTTCTTGTTTTCTAAAGGACATGATTAATCTTGAATTTCTAAAACTTATAGTGCTAAGTACTCCACTATTTATTATGAGTTTAATTCCGGAGCTAATTCGCTGACCTAAGACTTTATCAAAAAGTATATTGCTTTTAAATTATGATTCTCCGTTGAAATGACTAAGGCTGTCCAGTGGGCCGGGTCAGCCCGATCCCGCCCCGGCCCCCTTAAAAAAAGCGGGATGAAAAATGTTGGTATCGGGGTTCGAACTCGGACGGGACTAGGGCTCGTTCGGCCCGTCCCGATCCCGATCCCGACCCATCCCGCCCCCATCCCGATCCCGACCCATCCCTCCCCCCTCCCGCCCCGACCCGGCCTGCCTCGCCCCGTCCCCTCCCCCTTTGCAGAAACTAACCGTTGCACAAACGACCACTTTCAATTTTAGTCGTTGGCAACGGCTAGTAACGGTCATTTTCCCCCACACACCTCATAAACCCCCCCTACCCCTTAATATTTATTTTAACCCCTAAGTTAGTATATTTATACTTTAACCCTATTTTCAACTATAAATATCTCATTTTCCTCTTAAATTTTCTCACAAATCTTCGTACCATCTCTCTAATCTCTCTCTCTACAAATCTAAATTGCAAACTAAATATTGTATTTTATTTGGTAATTTCTATCAAAGTTTAAAAATTGGAAGTTGAGTTGGCAACTAGCTTGAGGATCATCGAGCAAAGTTTCAATTTTCAACCTCGATTACTCGTCGACATTACGTCGGCGTTTGATACCTTCCTTCCTTCTTTAAATTATTATTGTTACTTAATTTTAATTATCGTACTTAATTTCATTAACTGTAACTATTTATTTGCATAATTATAATGGAACGGGGTGGAGGTTTTTCTGGTAGAGGTACTAGGGGTAACAGGGGTAAGTGTGCATCTTCTAGTAATCCTAATTACGATGATTTCACTCATTTAGATGAAATTATTTTTTTAATGTTAATATTAATATACCATTAGATCATGAGGTATATTCTGCATGTGAACCATACTTTAATTTAGAAAATTAATTAGAAAATAATTTAGATAATACATCCACTAGTGCACCTCCATCTCATGCTCAGACTGAGTCTGAGGCTGAAACTGAAACTGGAATGCCTAATATTCCCTCTAGTATGAGTCGAGGAAAAAAAACAACGAAAATTAAAATCACCTGCATGAGATTTTTTGATAGGGACATTCCTTATCAACTAGCTATTTGTAAAATTTATCGCAAAGTTTATAAATTTAAAACTAGAAAAGGTCAAGGTGGGATGGAAAGTTTAATGAGACATGTAGGAAACTCTCACAAAGCAAGGTATAACCAATACTTGGCTGAAAAATCGAGTGTGCATTTGACTTTTGAGTCGGGACAAGGTTCAGATAGTATCCACGACCAAGTTCAGGGTCGAATTAACCCGATGACGGAGGAGTTATAGGTCCTAAATATGATAAACACAAAGATAGGAAAAATTTAGTAAAATTAGTTGTTGTGGAGGGTTTGTCTTTTTCATTTCTTTTCTCTCCTGGTTTTATTCATTATATTCGAGAATCATATAATCCTGCTTTAACGGTTTTCCTAGATCAACTGTTAGAAGAGATATTTTTAAATTTGCGCATGAATATCAACAATTTTACGTTATGCATTGTATCATTTTAATTGCAAAGTGGCTATCACTTTTGACATAGGCCGTAGTACTAATGGTAATGATTATTTAACTGTTACATGTCATTGGATAGATCAGAATTGGTATATGCAAAAACGTATATTAGCATATAGATTAATTGATGATAGGCACACTGGAGCTTTTATTTCAAGAAATATTCATGAAATTACTAATAAAATTATGACTATTATATTAGATAATGCTTCTTCAAATGATTCTGTTGTAAACATTTTAAAAACTCGATTGACTCCTATCTTTTCCCGATACTTTTCATGTTAGATATGCATATCATATTTATAACTTAGTTGAAAATGATGATCTAAAACTTTTTAAATACATCCTTGATAAAGTACAATTTGCTATCAACATTATTTTAAAGGTAATAAAATACAAAGAGGCAAAAAGTATAAAAAAATATGTCATGATTGTGGATTACCTTATAAGAAAATTCCAGAAGAAGTTGCAACTAGGTGGAATTCTTTGTATGAACAATTAGTTGTTGATCACAAGTATAGAAGACCTATAACTTTATTATTTAACGTCCATAATCAAAATTCAAGGGATATGCTAGTAGATGATGATTGGGAAAATATTTTGGAACTTAATGTATTTTTAGAGAAATTTTTTTTAGCTACTAAGGAATTTTCTGGTATTTATTATCCTACTATGTCATCTGTGTTATTTTATATAGCTCTAATATTTTTGTTACTTAATGAATATATGCAAAAATCAACTTACGCTCGAGCTATTAAAAATGTTTTTAAAATTTAAAAAAATATTTTTTTCCTATTCCCACTATTTAGTTTATTGATGTTGTATTAAATCCTACTATTAAAGTAAACGGTTGTAAAGCACTTGTTGAAACGATTTATGAAAGCTTAGAAATACTTCCAAGTCCAACAGACCCAACTGAAGAACCAACTTATGAACCAACTAAAGAAGAAGTTATGTCTAGCATACACACTGAATATATATATATATATATATATATATTACCAAGAGCAAAGTGAAAATAATCAACCGACTTCTGTACAATCTTCTTCTAAATCACTGCAACCTTATAAAAAATATGTGGTTTCTGCTTCAAGTATTCAAAGCCTTAGAAATAGAATGTATAGTGGTTCAAGTTCTTCACAAATTAGCGAGTTTGATGTTTATGTTTTGCAGGGTGTTGTACCGTACGAATCAATTGTCAATGAAGATGGACGTGAAGACTTGCGGAAATACTGGAGGGAGAATGAGAAGACATTTCCGACACTATAAAAGATGTCCCGAGATGTGTTGAATATTCAAGCATCATCAACAGCTTCTGAAAGCACTTTTTCTGCTGGAAGGTTTCAAATAGGAGAGCACAGACACTCATTGACGGGAGACAGCTTGAAGATTGCAGTTTTATTCAGAGATTAGATTAGAACGGAGCATAGAAGGTGCGGTCAATCAGAGCTCAACAAAGAAGACAACTACAACTACAGTAAAATCTTATCCGAGGGACCAGGAAGCGACGTCGAACAATTTGACCAACAACTTTCATTTTCAACAGAAGATCCTCAAGTGATTGTAAGGAAATTAAAAAAAGTATGGTTGAATATGTAATTTTTTTAATGGCAATTTTACTATGTGATTTGCAACTTTTAAACTATGAAACAAAGTTGCAATTTTGAAATTGTATTACAAGAAAATCATATTTCTATTAAATAATATAAGAGGCAAAAAAAACAGTCTTGGGATATTTTTATTTCACTATCTTGTTCAATTATTTAAGTGTTTAAATTTTAAAAAAAAAAAATTAAGTGTCTAAATTTTTTTTGTGAAGAAGTTGAACCACTAAAATGATACAATGCATAACGTAAATATTGTTGATATTCACTTACAAATTTAAAAACATCTCTTCTAACAGTTGATCTAGGAAAACCAATAAAAGCATAATTATATGTTTCTCGAATGTAATGAATAAAACCATGAGAGGAAGAAAATGAAAAAAGCAAACCCTCCACCACAACTAATTTTGCCATATTTTGTCTATCTTTATTTTTATCATATTTAGGACCAAAAATTCCCCCCATCGTCGGGTTAATTTGACATTGTACTTGGTCGGGGACACTATATGAACCTTATCCCGACTCAGATGGAATTGGCACACCCGAATTTTTAGCCTGGTATTGATTTCACCTAGTTGTGTGCTCACCTTGTACATGTCTCAATAAACCTCTTGTCCCACCTTGACCTTTTCTGGTTTAAATTTATAAATATTTTTACAAATTTTACATCTAGCTAGTTGATTCTCTTGGTCCCTATCAAAAAAAATTCATGCAACTGATTTTAATTTTCGTTGTGTGGGGCCTCGTCTCATACTAAGGGGAATAGGGGGTATTCCAATTTCAGTTTGAGGCTGAGTCTCAGTCTGAGCCTGAGGTTGAAGTGCATTAGTGGGTGTGTCATCTAGATTATCTTCTAAATTAAGGTCTGGTTCATCTACCTCATCATCTAATGGTATATCATTAAAAAAGTAGTTTCATTTATATGAGTGAAATCAATGAAATCATCCGGACTAGGAATAGGATTACTTGTTACCCATACTAGAAGAAGCATCCTTACATTTACCCTTAATCATACGTCCAAAGATTTCCATTATAATTATGCAAATAAATAATTAAATTAAATAAAATTAAGTGCTATAATTAAAATTAAGTAACGATAATAATTTAAAGAAGAAACAAAGGTACCAACGCCGACGTAACGTCAACGTGTAATCGAGGTTGAAAATTGAAACTTTGCTCGATGGATGATCCTCAAGCTAGTTTTCAACTTCACTCCCAAATTTTTAACTTTGATATAAATGAGCAAAAAAATATAATATTTAGTAGGCAATGTAGAATTGTAGAGAGATAAATTGAGAGATTAGAGATATTGTAGGAAGATTTGTGAGACATATGAAAGAGGAAAATGAGGTATTTATAGTTGAGAAATAGGGTTAAAGTGTAAATATATTAACTTAAGGGTTAAAAATAAATATTAAGGGGGTAGGGGGAGTTTATGAGGTGGAAGGGGGCAAAAATAGCCATTATAGTCATTGCACGACGGCAAAAAACAAAATTTGATCGTTGTTGCAACGATTGTTTTTGCAAAGGGGGAGGGGGCTGGCGGGGCGGGATGGGGTCGGTTTGGTTGGGATCGGGACGGGCGGGACGATTTGAGGCCTCATCCCGAGTTCGAATCCCGAAATCGACAATTTGTTTTATGGGGGATTGGGGCGGGTAGCGAGACGGGCTGACCCGACCCACTGAACAACCCTAGCCTAAAGTAGTGGTATTTGCTTTACTATCCCATGCATGAATTACAAAATGTCACTTCAACATTGATTAAAACGAGAATTTAATGCCACATGCTTCTACACACCAAAGATTTTTTATCTATGTATTTAGAGTATTACTGTAAAACATAAATTATTTAAGAATAAAAATGTAGTTTCGAGCTTACAAAAAATTGTGTTTCCTTAAAGAATTTAATCCTCTAACAATTGCTTAGGGTTTAGATTAATTCTTCCCATGATAGAACAAAATTCTAATCGAAATTGCAGAACTTCAGCGAACTCAACAAACGGTAGTAAATCACATAACACTTACTGATTTTTATCTTTGAAAATAATACGCAGAAGAGGGGAAGAAAAGTCTGATTTTTTAGAGAGTTTTTTGCTTTCGTGATTTCAGTGTGTGTTTGAGGCTAAGCCTCTGAAAATTTTATATAGCCACTGTTAGAAGTTTCAACAGATGCGAACATGTCTATTGGGAAGGGAAGTGTCTGTTCGGAAAAGAACAGACCGTTAGGATTAATTTATTCCACAAAAATAATTAATTAATTAAATTTTGCTGGAATTAATATTAGGAAAAGGAAATTAAATAATAAAATAGAAAAATAAATTTGGTCCAAAAATATTATCAATCAATCAGATCATTTGATCGAATTTGAATCTGAAGCCGAAGCTAAGCAGAGCGACAACGACGTCATGAGGGGTGATCCTCTTCTCAACTCTTTGTTGGCTACAAGATGTGCTTCTACATATAAGCACGCAAATGTGACATTCTACCACCAATGTGGGAGAAAACTCTCTTGAAAAAGTTACTTTTAAATTTTTTTATTTCCCTTCATTTTTCAATTCACACTTTATCTTTAACGCCCACATTTTAGTGTCATAAAGCTTTAAAGCCCAATAATTCTTCACATAAATGGGGAATGACTATATTATAAAAATAATGCATAAAAATTGTGTGATGTAAAAGTAAGGATTAACCGCATCTGGGTGTAGGTTTTCCTTTAAACTTTTCATAGTGAACATACATCGGGTATACTTGATCAATCGGTAGATATGATATCCTTGAACCGTCGAGTTTTTATGTATACCTAGACAACATGTGTCACACAATTAACTCTTAAATGTTCTTGATTCTCGTTGTTGAATTCATTTCAGCCACGAACATCGCCTGGTTTCATGAGTGCGTAGAGAACTGGTCTTACTCTAATTCTCCTTGAAGCGGCTTACACTTCACACTCACATAGATGATTTCTAAATGTGTAACCCGTAGATGCATTGTTTGCTCATATCATGTCAAACTTAGAAATCATTAAAAAGCCTTAGCGCTTTATCCTTGCTTTTGAACATTTGTCTTATCATGAGAATGGATTGAGTTTAACGACAATGTTGAACCATCCTTCATAACTTTGTTTGATCTCCTTGAACCTAGATCTTGGGATCTCCAGTCAGCTAGGTGTAGTTACCATTATGATGATTTGTTCTCGGCCATAATCTCATTTTCTTTGATGATTTATCAACCGCCTCTCTAATTAGGCCTTTTGTAAGTGGATCCTACACATTATCCTTTGACTTTACATAGTCAATCGTAATAATTCCACTATAGAGTAATTGTCTAACGATATTATTTCTTCATCGTATGTGACGAGATTTTCCATTATACATCACGCTTCTAGGGGTTCCTATTGCAGCTTGACTATCAAAGTGTATGCATATAGGTGCCACTGGTTTAGGTTAAAACAAAATGTCTTCCAATAAATACCATAGTCATTCTGCTTCTTCACCAGCTCTATCTAAAGCTATAAATTCCGACTCCATTGTAGAGCGAGTGATGCATGTCTGTTTAGATGATTTCCAAGACATTGCTACTCCTCCAATGGTAAAAATGTATCCTCTTGTGGATTTAACTTCAGATGATCCGATGTATCAATTTTCACCACTATATCCTTCAATTACATGGATATTTGTTGTAGTGAAAATTATAGTCTTGAGTGTATTGTAAATACCCAACACTCTTTTCATTGTTTTCCAATGAGTTTGATCGGAATTACTTGTGTAACGACTCAATTTACTTATAGCGCAAGCTATATATTGTCGTGTACAATTCATGATGTACATCAAACTTCCCAACACTCGAGCATAGTCCAATTGTGACTTGCTTTGACCTTGGTTCTTTGTAAAAGCAAGGTTTACGTCAATCAGAGTCTTTGTAACTTTGAACACCAAATACTTGAACTTTTCAAGTAACATTTTAATATAATGAGATTGAGACAATGCTAGACTTTGAGAAGTCCTATGGATTTTAGTTTCTAGAATCAAATCAGCAATTCCTAAGTCTTTCATATCAAACTTGCTAGCAAGCATACGCTTAGTAGCATTTATGTCAGCAATGTCTTTGCTCATTATCAACATATAAGCAAATAATGACTATGTGATTTGGAACATTCTTAATGTAAGCATATTTATCACATTCATTAATATTGAATCCATTTGCCAACATTGTTTGGTCAAAATTTGCATGTCATTATTTGAAAGCTTGTTTAAGTGCATAAAGTGATCAACAAGTCGACACACCTTCTTTTCTTTTTCTGAAGCTACAAACCCTTTGGGTTGATTCATGTAGATTTTTCCTCCAAATCTTCATTTAAGACGGTTATTTTCATATCCATTTGATGAATTTGAATACCGTACATGGCGGCTAACGCTATTAACACCCAAATGGATGTTATTCTTGTTACTAGCGAGTAAGTGTCAAGATAATTAAGACCTTCTCATTGACTGAATCCCTTGACAATAAGTCTTGCCTTATATTTTTCAATAGTGCCATCATCTTTCATTTTCCTTTTAAAAATTCACTTGGAGCCTAAAGGTTTATTTTCTAGAGGAAGATCAGTCAATTCTCAAGTGTGATTGTTTTAAATTGATTCTATTTCACTATTGATTGCCTCTTTCCAATATTGTGCTTATGAGGAAGACATCATTTCCTTAAAAGTTTGAGGCTCATTCTCCACTAAGAATGTCAAGAAATCAGGACCAAAGGAAGTAGATGTTCTTGACGTTTGCTACGTCTTGGATTCTCTTCATTAGGTGTAACTTCATTTGTCTCTTCCCGGTGTCGTTTAGATCTTTCGCTAGATGACTCACATTCCTTTTTATACGGGTAAATATTTTCAAAAAATTCAACATTATCTTATTCAATTACCGTATTAACATGAATGTCGGGATTTTCTGATTTATGAACCAAAAAATGATATGCTTTACTATTAGTAGCATATTCTATGAAAACACAATCAATGATTTTTTGTCCTATTTTTACCTTTTTGGGTTTAGGAACTTGTATTTTAACCAAACACCCCTACATTTTAAAAAATTTCAAGTTGAATTTTCTTTCTTTCCATTTTTCATATGGAATGGATTTTGTTTTGCTATGGGTACTCGGTTGAGTATTCGGCTTTCTGTAAGGATAGCTTCCCCCCACAAGTTCTAAGGTAAACTAGAACTTATCAATAAGGCATTCAAAATCTCCTTTAATGTTCGATTCTTTATTTCCGCAATTCCATTGGGTTGTGGAGTGTATAGGGCAATTGTTCGATGAATAATGCCATGTTCCAAACATATTTTCTCAAAAGGAAATTCATATTCGCCATCCCTGTCACTTCTAATCATTTTTATTTTCTTGTTAAGTTGTGCTTCAACTTCATTTTTGTATTGCTTGAATGTGTTAATAGCTTCATATTTGCTATTAAGTAAATAAACATAGCATTATCGAGTGTTATCGTCAATAAAAGTTACGGAATACTTTTTTCCCACCGCGAGATGGTATTGACTTCATGTCACAAATATTTGTATGAATTAGGTATAAAGGATTTCAATTCCTTTCAACAGACTTACAAGGATGCTTAGCATACTTAAATTCAACACATACTTGGCAATTTTGGATGATCTCAATCAAATTTAGGCAATACTTTCAAGTTAATCATTTTCCGCAAGGCTTTATAATTAACATGTCTCAAACGTGCATGTCATAAACTATTTGACTTAAGTAAGATAAAAAGAATTTATTAATATCAACGGTAATTACATTGAGTTTGAAAAGGCCCTCAGTGAGGTAACCCTTTTCTACATACATCTCATTTTTGCTAACTACAACATTGTCGGAAACAAAAAGACACTTGAATCCATTTTTGACTAGAAGTTATGACGAGACTAAATTCTTCCGCAGCTCCGGAGTATGAAGGACATTGTTCAAAGTTACAATCTTTCCCAATTTCATCTTCAAAGTAATTTTACCCATTCCTTCAATTTTTACAGTAGGGAAATTTGTCATGAAAATTATCTCGTCGAGTCCAGCTGCAGGATAAGAAGAAAACAACTCCTTATAAGTACACACATGACGGGTTGCACCAGAACCTATCCACCATTTTCTTGGATTACCTACCAAGTTGCATTCTGACAACATAGATAAGTTGTCCACAACTCCATTCATTTCTGTCAGGTTTGCTTGACCCTTCTTCTTTTCTTTATCTTTCTTTGGTACATGGAATTTTGAAGACATGTATCTACACTTTCCACAATTGTAGTAATTTTCTTTGAACTTCTTCTTGCTTGGAAGATTTTTCGGTGTAGATGTCTTTTTCCTTTTCTTTTAATTTGTTGGAGCAGTTTCAACAATATTTGCTCCCATAATTGTTGACTTTCTACTTGCTTTCTTTTCAGCAGATCTGTTGTCCTCTTCAATTTTAAAACAAACAATTAGATATTCAAATTTCATCTCCTTTTGTTATGCTTCAAGTAGTTTTTAAAGTC
This sequence comes from Anisodus tanguticus, assembly GCA_034509755.1. Classification (NCBI taxonomy): domain Eukaryota; kingdom Viridiplantae; phylum Streptophyta; class Magnoliopsida; order Solanales; family Solanaceae; genus Anisodus; species Anisodus tanguticus. The sequence goes on from CM067555.1 coordinate 41,907,200, forward strand.
CCTCCACAAAGGAGGCAACTTTTCAATGAAGGTTGCTACTTGGAAGACTTCATTAATTATCATTCCTTCGATAATAATAAAAATATTATTAGTAACATAATTAATATTTGAAATAAACATATTGATTTGAATAATACCTTCCGCAAGGAGATCATGAATAATCACTTGCAATTTTTGGACATGCGACATGACAGATTTGTTGTCTATCATTTTAAATATTAAAAAATTGGCAGCAATGAATTTCTTCAATCCAGCGTCCTCGGCCTTGTATTTCTTGTCCAAAGCGTTCCATAATTCTTTAGAAGATTTACAGACGCTATAAACACTATACAGACCATCATCTAATCCATTCAAAATATAATTCATGCATAGAAAATCAAAATGTTTCCATGTCTTCGTCACGATAAATCATTCATTATCTGAATATCATCTGGCAGGACTAGAACATCCTCAGTAATACGCTTTTGCGAACTAAGGGCCGTTAAGTTGAAAACATCTTTTGCCATCTTTTAAAGTCAATGCCGAAAAAATTTCCAGGCTTTTCAACGACTACCATTGCAGGCGTTGTGTGACTAGATGATGCAACATCCGTCGCAATAGAAGTAGTAGCAGTAGAGTTCACAACATTAGTTGAATCAACCATTTCTGTTTGGAAAGGAAAACACAAAAAAAATTAATCAATAGACGAAGTTTTTATATTCTTCAAACTAAATCTAAAAACGTATTCACTTGATGAAGTTTTTATATCTTCAAATCAAGTGACTTAACGGAGTAGAAATCCGAAGACTTTAATCTCCAACCAAAACATAATATAAGATGAAACATAAATATATAATTAAATTCTTTAAGTTTGTTATCTCTGTATTCAGAGTATATACTGTAAAACATAATTTTTTTAAGAATAAAAACGTAGTTTCGAGCCCACAGAAAACTATGTTTCCTTAAAGAATGTAATTCCCTCACAATTGCCCAATGTTTGTATTAGTTCTTCCCAGGATAGAACAAAACTCTATTCTACAATACTGGCAATTGAGATTGTAGAACTTCATTGAACTCAACAAACGGTAGTAAATCACACAACAATTATTGATTTTTGTCTTTGAAAATAATGTACAGAAGAGGGGAAGAAAAGACATATTTTTTCAGAGAGTATTTTGCTTTCGTGATTTCAGTGTGTGTTTGAGGCGAAGCCTTTGAATTTTTTATATAGCCACTGTTGGAAGTCTCAACAGATGTGAACATGTCTGTTGAAAAGGAAAGTGTCTACTCGGAAAAGAACAGACCATTAGGATTTAATTTATTCCAAAAAAAATAAATAATTAATTAATTAAATTTCGCACGAATTAATATTAAGAAAAATAAATTAAATAATAAAATGAAAAAATAAATTTGGTCCGAAAAGATTATCAATCAATTGGATCATTTCACCAAATCCAAATCCAAAGCCGAACCGACGACGACGGCGACGACGGGAGGGGTGATCCTCTTCTCAACTCTTTATTAGCTAGAAGATATATGTTTAGCTATAAGCACACAAATGTGACTTTCTACCACCAATGTGAGAGAAAACTCACTTGAAAAAATTACTTTTAAAAATTTCATTTTTCTCCAATTTTATTTCCCTCCATTTCTCAATTCACAATTCATCTTTAAAGCTCACATTTTAGTGTCATAAAGCTTTCAAGCCCAACAAGATTACAGTAAACATAAAGTTTGAAAGTGTTTTCGTTTTTTTCCTCGTGACAGTGTTTTGGTTGAATTATTTGGAATGACAAACGAAATCGATCCGAACGTGATAAATTTTATTCCATTCTTATATCTTTGACTTATTTCTTAGCTTTATCGACTTTCTGACTTTTTTTTTAACAATTTAATATTCAAAGTTTTGTAACCTGATTAATTTTGAGTCACTCCAAATAGACCCTTAAGAAAGATAAACGACATAATTACGAGACTAGTCATGACCAGTACTTGGTGCTTGAACTTAACCAAGTAAACCTTATTAACTTAGTTATTTTATTTCTGGTACATACCTCGCTCTGTCTGCACACACAAAAAAATTGATAAATAACCTTGAGTAAGATGGCCATAACTTTTAGTAGCAACGTTCAAATGATGAACAATTTGAGCAGTTGGAAACTAAACTTTAAGAGTTTCATTTGGCATCTTCTACATGGCCAAATTCATTATACATTCGGATTTGCCATCATATAAAGTTTGACCTTGTGTTCTCTTGTTTGGATCTTTGGCACTCCTTGTGTAGTTTCCAACGTGTCGTGCTCTTTTGGCTTCTATAAACTTCAAATCACTTCAGTTTCATGCCAGTAACCTACCAACCATACTCCCATAATAATTTCAATAACTCAAACCACTCGTTTATCTTGCAATCTAAGCACAACTAAAGCTAAACGCACTCGAAATTTTTCAGGACGCTACATCCTCCCACACTTGACACATGGTCTCTTCTAAGGCTATAATCCTTAACTCTTGAAAATTCTGTTTGCAAGCGTCAGACCACTAGAACATAACTTAGCTACTTTCTATGTCAACTTAGTCAATGACGATACTGTTGGTTACAAAGGTGCAGGAAACGGAAATTACAAGTAACTGCTAAGTAATACAAGAACTGAAATTACAATTCAACAACAAACTGAAATTACAATAATCTCGAAGAATGAACTGGAACTGTTTTTGTGTATGCTGAGTCGAGTGTTTGCACTCTGTATTTAAGACAATATTGTCCCGTATGTATCCTTTATACGTCCTGGACAATTGTCTCCCAAGATAAAACAGCAAAGGAACAATTGAGCAAAGGAAACTCAAGTGCTACCGTGAAGAATTTTGAGTAATGAAATGATGCTTGAAAGATTGTAGGAAGATGAATTCGTTTCTGTTTTTATTTAAGTGTAAAGTGTGCTCAACAATGGTGACAAGGGGTTCTTAAATAGTTGAAGGAGAGGCTGATGAACTGCCTCCATAAGTGTCATTACTGGCCAAGTAATGGCAATTATGGAGGTAGTAATTCCTTCAAAATAAATAGTGAAGATGTGCAACGGATTGGTCATTTAGTAAGAGTAATTCAGCCAAAATAAATGGCTAAATTGAGTGGTGGTGGACGTTTCTGCTCACGGCCCAATTCTGACTTTCTTGAAACTTCAGGGACCAAACTGTACATATGAAACTTCAGGGATCAAACTGTACATATGGCAAAGTTCTCTGGTCCAAAAAGATAATATCAGAAGAAGCACAGCCCGTGAGCCCGGAACCGGACGGGACTGGCCGGCGGCGGCGCACGTGTGGGCTTTCCTCGAACCGAAGCACATCTAGGTCCTCCCTCCTTTAAACACATGGGATACCCCTTGGGGTCCCAAACCCCAAGCCAATTTTGAGTCTTATAAGCAAAACAATTCTTTTTTCCTCACCGATGAGGGAGAATTGATCCCATACCACACTTTTCCATGCTTCAAACACCTCACTTCGTGGACCAATATCTCTTTAATTTCTCAATGAAATTTGACGATCCTTGGCCCTATGGTTATCTACGTACTTAGTAGATCATGCACGTGTGAAGAACCGGATTCTCCAACATGCGTAACACTAGTGTTTAAGCCGTTAAAGTTGGTCGGTCGCAACTCCCGCCAAAGGCAAATTTCTAACAGCTACAGTATAGAAAACCCCTCAGCAAACATTTGGTAATAACAAGCTAAACTCAACAAACTTCTGAGCTCGATTGACCTTGTCAACTCTTGACTGCTTTTATCTTTTATGGGATAAATTTTATTCATTCAACGAAACTACATGGACAAGAATGCCATATATGATTTCACACTTTAAAATTTTGGCGTATATAGCTCATTATCTGTCAAATTTTCCAAGGTTTTTTTTTGAGGTGTAATGCATATTCTTCATCACTGTTGAAGTACATTAATTATGTCAATCTATGAACATGATGATGAAAGTGCCGAGAAAGGCGTAAAGACTATGCTCACAAGGTTTATGAATGCGTGCATCTAGGGCAATGATTGACTCAAAGGACATCACTAAAAACTCATTATGTCCATAGGGAGTCTTTAAGGTCGTTTTTGGGATATATCCTTTATTTATCCTTAACTGGTGATATTCATGCCTCAAATCTATTTTTGAAAAATACTTTGCTCTCTAAAGCTGCTTAATAGATCATCGATTCTTGGCAACTAGTACTTGTTCTTTTGAGTTTGTTCAACTCCCGATAATCAATGCACATTTATAGTGAACCATCTTTCTTCTTCACAAGCAAGATCTTGGCACTCCAGGCTGACACATTCGACCTGATAAAACCATTGTCAAGAAGGTTCTCCTGTTTTTCAATTCTTCTAGTTCTGCAGGAGCTATTCTGTAGAGAGGGATAGACATCGGTTTAGTACCTAGTTGCACCCTGGTGACAAAATCTATAACTCTTTTTGGAGGAAGGTCAGGTGTGTCATCCAAAAACACTTCGTTAACTAATTGTCCACTAGGACATACTAGAGAGTAAGTGTGTTTATATTTTTTGGTTGGTGATGTGAGCTAGATAGTCTAGACACTCCTTTCTTAATTATCATTTTTCTTGGCCTTAAAGTAAGAAATAAATTTACCCACAAGCGAAGTTGTGCAACCTTTTCATTCTAGGACTTCTTCATTAGAAACTTGAAACTTGACTGTCTTGGCACAACAATACATTGTGGCATGACAAGACGATAACAAATTTATTCTCATGATCACATTAAAGTAGACCATTTTTAATTTTGTGAGATCGGTCATGGTACATCGGCTTTGAACTAAAATTATAACCTTTATAAATCTTTGTTGCTTTTATAGACACACTGAAACTACGAATGACTCGTCCTGACTGTTTAGGTTCTAACCTAAGCTTATTCTCAAAGGTGTAACATATGAAAAATGTTGAATCCGTGTCAATTAATGCATAAGTATTATACGAACAAATCAATAGAGTACATGTGACCTCAACTAGAGATATCTCGACGCTCTGATGATTTAAGGCTGCATAAAAAATGGGGGTTGTCCGCCATCCCTAAGTAATTAATGTTATTAATCTGTATTCCAAAAAAAAAACCAGTAAACAATAATAGTTGAATAATGAACAGAATCAGTGTTGGAAAAATAAAAATATTTTTCAGAATATAATCGAGCCCACTTAGTTCAAAGTGTGTCCTTAAGGAAATTATTCCCCTCACGGTACTCGAGGTTGATGGAATATCCCCTCCCAGGATAGAACGATTATCTTACCGAATAGTAGTACTCCAAATTCCGGTAGCGGCGAACCACTCAACCAGTAGTATATCACACGAGAATTTGTTTATGCGAGAAGAAGAAGAAGTTTGTGTTGTTCAGAAAATTCGTAAGTAATATTCTGAGGAATCAAACGAATTTATAGCCATGGAAGTACTGTTTCTGAAGGTTTGCAACCTTTCTGAACAACCACTGAAAATGATGGGAAATTTAAATAAGGAAAAGAAATCGGGTCGCGGGTCAGACACGCGGATCCGGCCGGGTCGCGGGTCAGGGTCACTAACGGATAAGATTGGATAAGTTAATTAATTTAATTAAATAATGATTAATTAAATAATTAAAAATTAAAGAAAATTTGGTCCAAAAAGATTATCAATCAATTAGATCATTTGACGAAATCCAAATCCAAATCCAAATCCGAAGCCGAAGCCGAAGCCGTAGCCGTAGCCGTAGCCGTAGCCGAAGCCGAGCCGAGCGAGCGACGACGACGGCGCGAGGGGTCCTTGCCCCCTCAACCCTTTTACTGACAAGAAGGAGTAATTCTACTTATAAGTAGAAGAACTTTTCTTTCCACTACCGATGTGGGACAAATGCTTATTTTATAAAGCAAGAGGGAACTCCCACTTTTCTTTCCACTACCGATGTAGGACAACTCCCACTTTTCTTTCCAATTATTTCCCATTCACCAATATCAATACCCAACAATCCCCCACATGAATGGGGAATGGCTATAATATAAAAGTGCGGACAAGTGTGATATACAAGCGAGAATTGATTGCATCTGGATAAGTAGGTTTCCCTTTGAACTTTCCGTAGTGAACTTATATCGGATATACTCGATCAATCGGTAGATTTGATATCTTTGAACCGTCGAACTTTGTTGTATACCTAGACAACATAAGTCACACAATCAACCCTCAACCATCAACCATTTATGGTTCTCACGGTTGTGTTCGTTTCAGCCATGAACACTTCCTGGTTTTATGAGTGCGTAGAGAATGGGCCTTCACTGTCATTCCCCTTTAAAGCGGCTTACACTTAACACTCACATAGGTGATTTCTAAACATGTGGTCCTATAGCCACATTATCTGGTCATACACTGCCAGAATTAGATAATCATTAAAGAACCTTAATGCTTTATTAACTCATTAACAAGCCATGAGGTTTTATCCTTATTTCTGAACATTGTCTTCATCCGAGAATGGGTTGAGTTATTTGACAATGTTGAACCGTCAGTCACAACTTTGTTTGATCTCCTTGAACCTAGATCTTGGGATCTCCAGTCTGCTAGGTAGAGTTACCGCCATGATGACTTGTCCTCGGCCTTAACCCCATTCCCATTTATGATCTACTAACTCCCTCTCTAGATAAGCCTTTTGTAAGCGGATCCGCCACGTTATCTCTTGACTTTACATAGTCAATCGTGATAACGCCACTAGAGAGGAGTTGTCTAACGGTATTATGTCTTCGTCGTATGTGACGAGATTTTCCGTTGTACATTACGCTTCTGCCCTACCTATTCTTTGCTTGATTGTCACAATGTATACATATAGGAGCCAAAGGTTTGGGCCAGAATGGAATATCTTCTAAGAAATTCCGGAGCCATTCAGCTTCTTCACCGGCCTTGTCTAAAGCAATAAATTCAGATTCCATTGTAGAGCGGGCGATGCATGTCTGTTTTGATGATTTCCAAGACACTGACCCACCCCCAATTGTGAAAACATAACCACTCGTGGATTTAACTTCATATGATCCGGTGATCCAATTTGCATCACTATATCCTTCGATCACGGCGGGATATTTGTTATAATGCAAAGCATAGTCTTGGGTGTGTTTTAAATACCCCAAGACTCGTTTCATTGCCATCCAATGAGTTTGATTGGGATTACTCGTGAATCGACTCACTTGCTGATAGCACATGCTATATCTGGTCGTGTACAATTCATAATATACATCAAACTTCCCAAAACTCGTGCATAGTCCAATTGTGAGTCACTTTCACCTTTATTCTTTTGAAGTGCAAAACTTACATCAATTGGAGTCTTTGCAACATTGAAATTTAAATACTTAAACTTGTCAAGTACTCTTTCAATATAATGAGGCTGCGATAATGCTAGACCTTGTGGAGTTTTATGAATTCGATACCTAAGATCAAATCAAAGCAACTCCTAAGTCCTTCATATCAAATTTGCTAGCCAAAGCATACGCTTCGTAGCATTTATATCGATAATATCTCTACTCATTATCAACATGTCATCAACATATAAACAAACAATGACTTCATGATTTGGAGTATTTTTAATGTAAACACATTTGTCACACTCATTAATCTTAAATCCATTTGCCAACATTGTTTGGTCAAATTTCGCATGCCATTGTTTGGGTGCTTGTTTAAGTCCATAAAGTGACTTAACAAGTTTGCACACTTTCCTTTCTTTACCAGGAACCACAAAACCCTCAGGTTGTTCCATGTAAATTTCTTCCTCCAATTCTCCATTTAAGAAAGCTGTCTTGACATCCATTTGATGGATCTCAAGACCATATACGGTCGCCAATACCACTAACACCCGAATAGATGTTATTCTTGTTACCGGCGAGTATATGTCAAAGTAATCAAGGCCTTCCTTTTGTCTATAACCTTTGACCACAAGTCTTGCCTTATATTTGTCAATAGTGCCATCAGCTTTCATTTTCCTTTTAAAAATCCATTTTGATCCTAAAGGTTTATTTCCAGGAGGAAGATCAACCAATTCTCATGTATGATTGTTCAAAATTGATTCAATCTCACTATTGACTGCCTCTTTCCAAAATCTTTGAATCGAGAAGAAGACATCATTTGCTTTAAATGTTTGAGGCTCATTTTCAAGCAAGAATGTCAGAAAATCTGGTCCAAAGGAAGTAGATGTCCTTTGACGTTTGCTACGCCTTGCATCCTTTTTACTTGGTGTATTTTCCTTTGGTTCTTCCCGCGGTCGTTTAAGTCTTTCACTTGACGACTCACATTCAGTTTTATACGGATAAATGTTTTCAAAGAATTCAGCATTATCGATTCAATTACCGTGTTAACATGAATTTCGGGATTGTCCGATTTGTGAACCAAAAACCGACAAGCTTTGTTGTTTGTAGCATAGCCAATAAAAACACAATCCACAGTTTTTTGTCCGATTTTTACCCTTTTGGGCAAAGGAACTTGGACCTTTGCTAAACACCCCCACACTTTGAAATATTTCAAGTTGGGTTTTCTTCCTTTCCATAGTTCATATGGAATAGATTGTGTTTTCTTTGTGGGGCACCTTGTTGAGTATTCGGTTAGTTTGTAAGGATAGCCTCCCCCACAAGCTTTGCGGTAAACCGGAACTTATTAATAAGGCATTCATCATTTCCTTTAATGTTCGGTTTTTCCTTTCCGCAATTCCATTTGATTGTGGTGTGTAAGGGGCAGTAGTTTGATGAATAATTCCATATTCTAAACATATCTCTGCAAAAGGAGATTCATACTCTCCACCCCTATCACTTCTAATCATTTTTATCTTTTTATTCAATTGATTTTCCACTTCGTTTTTGTATTGCTTAAATGCATCAATTGCTTCATCCTTACTATTAAGCAAATACACATAACAATATCGAGTGCAATCGTCAATAAAAGTTATAAAATACTTTTTCCCACCGCGAGATGGTATTGACTTCATATCACATATATCTCGTGTGAATTAAGTCTAAAGGATTTGAATTCCTATCAATAGACTTATATGGATGTTTAACAAACTTAGATTCAACACATGATTTCACATTTAGATTTATTACACTCGAATTTAGGCAATACTTCTAAATTAATCAATTTTCGCAAGGTTTTGTAGTTGACATGTCCTAAACGAACATGCCATAAATCATTTGACTCCAATAAGTAAGACGAAGTGAATTTTTATTAATAATGTCAACAACCATTACATTGAGTTTGAAAAGGCCCTCGGTGAGGTAGCCCTTTCCTATGAACAAATCATTCTTACTTAATACAATTTTCTCACTAACCAACACACACTTAAACCCGTTTTTGTCGAGTAGTCCATTTGAAACTAAATTCTTCCGAATTGTTGGAACGTGCATAACATTGTTGAGAGTCGGGACTTTGCGGAAGTCATCTTCGAAGTATCTTCCCATATCCTTCAACCTTGGCATTGTTGCGGTATTTCCCATAAACAAGTACCTCTTCGGGTCCAGCGGGAGCATAGGTTGCAAATGCTTCTTTTGTAGCGCAAACATGTCGAGTGGCACCAGAATCAAGCCACCACTCCTTTGGGTTTCCAACCAAATTGCACTCCGATAGCATTGCACACAGATCATTCATATCATCATTCTTTTCCACCATATTGGCTTGTCCTTTTCCCTTGTTCTTTTTCGGGAGACGACAATCTGGGGCTTTGTGGCCAGCTTTCCCACAATTAAAGCAATTGCCCTTGAACTTTTTCTTATTGGAATCCTTCTCCTTTCCAGAAGGCCTCTTCCTTTTCTAGTTCTTTTTCAGAGCAGCATCTTCAACGATGTTTGCCCCTTCAATTGGTGAAGTCTTACGGTACCTCTTCTCAACGGTTTTGTTATCTTCCTCGATCTTGAGACGAATCACAAGATCTTCCAACTTCATTTCCTTTCTTTTGTGCTTAAGATAATTCTTGAAATCTTTCCATGAGGGCGGCAACTTCTCAATCATTGCAGCCACTTGGAATGCTTCATTTACTACCATACCTTCAGCAATAAGGTCATGGAAGATAAGTTGAAGCTCTTGAACTTGGGTTCCAACGGTTTTTCCATCCACCATTTTGTAGTCTAGGAATTTGGCAACCACAAACTTCTTCAAGCAAGCATCTTCAGTTTTGTACTTCTTTTCAAGTGTACTCCATAGTTCTTTGGAGGTCTCTACTGCACTGTAGACGTTGTACAAGTCATCTTCTAAGGCACTCAAAATGTAGCCTTTGCACAAAAAATCAGCCTGTTTCCAAGCCTCAGTAACCATGAACTTTTGGTTGTCAGGCATGTCGGCGGCAGGCACGGGAGGGTCCTCACTGGTGAACTTTTGCATACCAAGGGTGGTAAACCAAAAGAACATTCTTTCTTTGCCATCCTTTAAAGTTGGCACCGGTGAACTTCACGAGTTTCTCATCCGGTGGCACAAACGGTACGGGTTGTAGGAGTAACCGTGGTGCAAAGTAATTGCGAGAGGTAGTTCCGGTCTCAATTGCCATTATTCGTTTGTCCTTTGTCAAATCGACAAACTGTTTTAGTTAATAAAACCAGAATAGCAATTCAATCACAGACTTAAACGATGAAGATTTTATTTCTTCAAATTGCAGTATAATTATGAAACTTTAGTATTCCAACGAAGTTTTTATATCTTCGAGTCATAATACTAATATTCATATGGAGTAGAAAACTGCACAAGTTTTAATCTCCAAACCAGAATGCAGCAACGATGAAGTTTTTATGTTCTTCAAATCGTTGTACAAGTATGAACTTTAATATTCCAACGAAGTTTTTATGTCTTCAAGTCAGAATATGAAATTTCACACGGAGTAGAAAACCACACAGGTTTTAGTCTCTAAAACAAAATACAGATTAATCTAAAAATATAATTTCCTTAAGATTGTTATTAATCTGTATTCCAAAAAAAAAAACCAGTAAACAATAATAGTTGAATAATGAACAGAATCGGTGTTGGAAAAATAAAAATATTTTTCGAATATAATCGAGCCCACTTAGTTCAAAGTGTGTCCTTAAGGAAATTATTCCCCTCAAAGTACTCGAGGTTGATGGAATATCCCCTCCCGGGATAGAACGATTATCTTACCGAATAGTAGTACTCCAAATTCCGGTAGCGGCGAACCACTCAACAGTAGTATATCACACAGAATTTGTTTATGCAGAAGAAGGAGAAGTTTGTGTTGTTCAGAAAATTCGTAAGTAATATTCTGAGGAATCAAACGAATTTATAGCCATGGAAGTACCCTGTTTCGAAGGTTTGCAACCTTTCTGAACAGCCACTGAAAATGGTGGGAAATTTAAATAAGGAAAAGAAATCGGGTCGCGGGTCAGACAAGCGGATCCGGCCGGGTCGCGGGTCAGGGTCACTAATGGATAGGATTGGATAAGTTAATTAATTTAATTAAATAATGATTAATTAAATAATTAAAAATTAAAGAAAATTTGGTCCAAAAAGATTATCAATCAATCCGAAGCCGAAGCCGAAGCCGAAGCCGAAGCCGAAGCCGAAGCCGAGCCGAGCGAGCGACGACGACGGCGCGAGGGGTCCTTGCCCCCTCAACCCTTTTACTGACAAGAAGGAGTAATTCTACTTATAAGTAGAAGAACTTTTCTTTCCACTACCGATGTGGGACAAATGCTTATTTTATAAAGCAAGAGGGAACTCCCACTTTTCTTTCCACTACCGATGTAGGACAACTCCCACTTTTCTTTCCAATTATTTCCCATTCACCAATATCAATACCCAACAATTAAACCTACATCTTTACCTATCTCTCCACACCCAACCTGAGTTCGACGACCATGAGCTGGGATACATAGTTGTTGATATAGTAGCGATAATTTAATCATAGGGATGAGTTAATCCCCCACTAGGGTTTGACTGCAACTTCGAGCACTAATCTTAAAGTGCCCGCTATCTACATAGTTGTCACACCCTTTAAACCTAAACATGCACTAGCCCATTTGTTTACACATTCAAGAACTGCAAGGGACCCTTCTGTTGAGATGGTTACCCTGCACTATCGTACCTTTGAGAAACTAGGATCCTACAATTTTTATTATGATAGGAGTGGTTTTCGTGACTTCAACTCTACTTGAGTAGAGCCCCTCCACTAGACTGAGGAGTGGACTGTAAATGTGTTGATGAGCCTTTGTTAAATGAAATCTGCCTTCTCCACAAAATAAACCGTTGCAGCCACCCATTGTCCGAGCTTTATTATTTTGATCCCTCCCTACCCTTTTCTTTTGTTTCTTCTCTTCTATAAACTTCACAAAACTCAAATAGATGCACTCATTGTTGCATCTATTGTGGTGTCTTGAATGTTGTTCCCAAATCGATAATGAACCTATCTTTAAATTTAGTTTTCTCTGTGGGGATCACGTGTGGGTCATACTAGACCAATTTGATGAACTACCATACAGAAATTTTGCAAACTCATGTTCCTTTGTCTTGGCTGTTCAAATTCAAAATCAAAAGCTTCCCTGTCCTCCTCGAGTTTGAAATTAGCTATGAATTCCTCAGCAAGTTCCTTCAAGATAAGTAGGAGGACAAGCCTCCTCATATCTTTGTTGTCTCATAAATCAAACCAAGAGTAGGCCACATCCTTCGGCTGGTGTGACACCAAATCAATAACATTGTTGGTCGTCACTTTGATAATCTAGAGGACTTTCTAAATACTGTCTACGCATAACAAGGGATCTTGCTCCGGTTTGGTTCCACATAATTTTGGAACATCCAACTTAATTAGTTAACTTTGGAAAAAGTGGGGCTACTCAGTCTGTTATAGCCTGAGGTAGAGTCTCGTCTCCTTCTTAAGTAGCTATAAATGTCGTGAACATCTCCATGGAATCCTTAGCAATATTAAATGCCTCGCAATTTCTAGATGCATCATAATCCAAGGTAGAACTGTAGGTGGGAGTGTGAAAGGTTCTTGTCCATCTACAACGCTTGATGTGCCGAGAAATTGTGACACATTTGATACCAATTTCATGGATTATTGTTGTCCTTTATGTATTCATATAATATGTTTCTTATGTTATTTTGGTTTTTATATGATTTATGCATTAGGATACCAAAAGTGAAGAAATGTGCTGAAACAAGGACGAAAGTGCTGGAAAAAAAAAGAAGTGGTGAGAAGACCATTTCTGTGGACCGCAGAACCAGACTGCGGACCGTAGAATGGTAAGACAACTCGCAGAAATAGATAGTGAATATAAGACTCCGGAGCCCCGAAATGTGACCCAATCTGCGGTCCATACTTCCGTTCTGCGGACCGCTGTCTGGTCTGTAAACCACTACTCCAATTCAAGTCCAGATCAGATTGTAAAGGAGGATTAATATAGCAAAATCAATGGATAGAATATAGTTAAGATTCTTAAGAAGAGGAGGATTAATATAGCATGTGTTCAGGAGACCAAATGGGAAAGACCTAAGGCTAAGTATGTAGACGGGTATAAGTTATGGTTCTCGGGTAGGTCGAAGTATAGGAATGGGGTCGACATTTTGGTAGACAGTGAGTTAAGGGATCAAGTGGTAGAGGTGATGAGGGTCAATGACAGGATGATGGTGATTAAGTCAGTAGTTAGATGGTGCACTATGAACATTATTAGTGCTTAAGCGCCGCAGGCGGGCTTGGGCGAAGAGGAGAAGAGACACTTTTTGGAGGATTTGGACGAAGTGGTGGGAGGTATAGCACCCGCTGAGAAGTTATTTGTAGGAGGGGATTTCAAGGGACATATCAGGTCACTTTCGGGGGATTATGACGACGTGCATGGAGTTCGCTAGAGCTAGTGGGATGGTGATAGCCAATTCGAGGTTCCTGAAGAAGGAGGAACACTTGGTGACTTTTCGTAGATTGGTGGTGAAGACTCAGATATACTTTTTGCTCCTTAGGAAGGTTGACAAAGGTCTATGTAAAGACTGCAAGGTTATTCCGAAGGAGGATCTTACAACCCGACATAAGCTTTTGGTGATGGATTTGGAGATCAAGTTGGAGAAGAAGAAGAGGGTTGTGGATGACAGGTTAAGAATCAAATGAGAAAGTTTGACCATGACTAGTGCAAATGAGATGGGGGAGAGGTTGATGGCCAAAGAGGCTTGGAGAGTAGTGGAGATACGACCGGTATGTGGGATAGGACGGCCAGTTGCATTCGGGAGGTATCTAGAGAAGTGCTAGGGGCCTCGCGGGGTAACCGTGGTAGGCATCGAGGGGACTAGTGGTGGAATGGTAAAGTTTAAGAGAAGGTGGACATGAAGAAATCGGCGTATGTGAAATTTGACGAGGTGGAGAAGTGGACGAATAGGAAACTGTATAATATGGCGTGGAAGGAGGCAAAACTAGCGGTTACGGCAGCAAAAATGGTGGCTTTTGAACGTTTGTATATGGAATTAGAGGATAAAGGCGGGGATAAAAAGTTGTACAGATTAGCCAAGGCAGGGGAGAGAAAGGCCTGTGAGTTGGATCACGTGAGGTGCATCAAGGACGAGGACGGCAAAGTACTGGTGGATAAAGCGCATATTAGGCGTAGGTGGCAGTCTTACTTCCATAAAAACTTGAACGAAAAAAAAGATAGAGACATTGTGCTGGGTGATCTGGAGCATTCTGATAGGTATCGGGTTTTTGGGTATTTTAGAAAAATTAAGGTTGAGAAAGTTAAGGGTGTTGTGCGCAGGATGCGTAGGGGATGAGCGACCGGGTCTGATGAGATCCCAGTTGAATTTTGGAAGAGCGCAGGTAGGGTAGGTTTGGAGTGGCTGACTAAGTTGTTTAACGTCATTTTTAAGATGATAAGAATGCCGAAGAATGGAGGTAGAGTACAATGATTCCCTTGTACAAAAACAAATGTGATATCCAGAGTTGCAACAACTATAGGGGTATCAAGCTGATGAGTCACACTATGAATGTTTGGGAAAGGGTCGTGGAAATGAGGGTGAGAAGAGACGTGTCTATTTCTGAGAACCAGTTTGGATTCATGCCGAGGCGTTCGACTACTGAAGTCATTCATCTTATTAGGAGGTTAGTGGGGCAGTATAGGGAGAGGAAGAAAGATTTACATATGATTTTCATCGACCTCGAGAAGGCATACGACAAAGTACCTAGGGAGGTTCTATGGAGATGTTTGGAAGTTAGAGGTGTACCTGTGGCGTACACTAGGGCGATCAAGGATATGTATGGTGGAGCCAATACTACGGTACAGTTAGTAGGAGGAGACTCGGAGCACTTCCCAGTGACGATGGGGCTGCACCAGGGATCAGCTCTTAGCCCATTCATATTTGCCTTGGTGATGGACGGACTGACGTGACAAATCCAAGGGATGTACAATGGTGTATGTTATTTGAAGATGACATAGTCCTGATTGATGAGACTCGCAGCGGAGTGAACGACAAGCTGGAGGTTTGGAGACAGACTCTGGAGTCTAAAGGGTTCAGGTTGAGTAGGACCAAGACAGAATATTTGGAGTGCAAGTTCAGCAACGGGAGAGACCTTGAAATAGGCTTGGAGGTGAGGCTTGGTACTCAGGTCATTCCAAATAAAGGAAGCTTCAAGTACCTAGGGTCTATTATCCAACGGAATGGAGAGATTGATGACGATGTCACACATCGTATTGGGGCTAGAGATGGCAATGGATCCTGGACCCAGTCCGGATCCGGTGGATCCAGATCCGTTTTATAGGATATGGATCTTTAAAATTTGGACCCGACGGATCCGGATCGGACCCGGATCCGTTTCTAACGGATCGGATCTGGATCTGGATCTTGTATTTGAGATCCGTATCCGGTCTAGATCCGACCCGTGGATCCATTTTTTATTAAATATATTCATAACCTAGAATGTAATTTTATAAGTATTTTCTTAAAATTGCTAAGCACATCCTTGCAAGTTTAATTCTCAAAACAAGTTTAATTTATCCCCGCGTTAACTCAAAAACAAAAAAATAAAGATGTAACTTCGATAATAAAATCAATGTTATATTAGTGAATGACTAACATCTCCATAGACAAGTAGTTAAAATTATATTCACTTCATTTATGAAGATTCCAAGCACATGCAAGTTCTGCATTATGGAAATACTAGTCAGCATTTTCCACAACTATTGTCATTGTCCAACATTTTTAATTAATAGCTCACAATCAAAACGAGACAACGAACAAAATATCTCATATGAACATTTCAAAATTGAAAAACAGTAAACTGTTAGCTAAGTAAAAATCGTTTGTCAGTTCAAAAAAAAATTCTTAGCAAGGTTACATTTTTAGAAAGGTAATTTTTTTTACATGTGGATCCAGATCCGATCCGTGGACCCGGCGGATCCGATGGATCTGGATTTGGATATGATTTTTATGGACCCGCTGGATCTGAATCCGGATCTGGATTCAGGTATGAAAAACGGATCTGGATCTGGATCTAGTAGAATCCTGTCCAGATCCGATCCGTTGCCATCCCTAATTGGGGCAGGGTGGATGAAATGGTGGCTCTCATCTGGAGTCTTGTGCGACAAAAATATTCCACCAAAACTTAAGGGCAAGTTCTATAGGATGGTGGTTAGACCGACTATGTTGTATGGGGCGGAGTGTTGGCCAGTCAAGACTTCGCACATTCAAAAAATGAGAGTTGCGGAGATGAGGATGCTGAGATGGATGTGTGGACATACAAGGAGAGATAGGATTAGAAATGATGATATCCGAGATAAAATGGGAGTGGCCTCGGTGGAGGATAAGATGCGGGAAGCGAGGTTGAGATGGTTCGGGCATATGCAGAGAAGAGACACGGGTGCCCCAGTGTGGAGGTGTGAGAGTGTCACGACCCGACCCGACGGGCCGCGACTAACCGCCCTAATGACGTCATTATACTTACCTGTCACACATAATCCAACTAACCCTTAATGAGTCTGAAATCCGGCAGCATAACGTCGCAATAACAACATATGCCAGGGTAGGCAAGCCGACAAGGCTGCCTTTACCCCCGAATGCACCTGTCTCCTGAGGAGTCACAATTAGCCATTATAAAATAACAAGCAAGCCGACAAGGCTGCCACCAGATAGTAACGTATATACATGGGAACACCCCAGCACATAATACAATAACATGACTGACCCAAACAGAGTCATAACCCTTACATACGTACAACCCACCACTGTCTACAGACCTCTATAAGAAGAAGAACGACATATGACGGGACAGGGCCCCGTCGTGCCCCTAAATACAAACGAAGCTCTAAAGAGATTCGGTACCAACATGACAAAACTCTGGATCAAAGGAGCTTTCCAACCTGCTGAGTAGGAACCTAGGCCTGAGGTTCACCAAACTGAGAGCATGTACCTGCGGGCATGAAACGCAGCCCCCCCGAGGAAAGGGGGTCAGTACGAAATAATGTACTGAGTATGTAAAACATGAAGCTGGAAAATAAATCATAAGTAGCCAACAGAAACATGAGATCAGTATAAAAATCAGGATCCAAATCCAACTGTGCCATAAACCATAAAAGTCAGCTGTGCCTTATAAACATGAGAGGCAAGTCAAGAAAAACATGCATGCCTGTCCATATACATATATATACCTGTAACGTAACCCGGCCCACTAATGCGGGACTCGGTGAATCATATCATAACCCGGCCCATGCTGGGACTCGGTAAATCATCTCTCATCTATGGATCCATCCTACGTAACCCGGCCCTCTAGTGAGGGTCTCGGTGAACAATGCAAGGCGTGCACGAGTCGTAACCCGGCCGGGACTCGGTGAGGTGAAGTAGTAACACTTAGCACGAGTAGATATCATGAGTGCCATGCAAGTAAAAATCATCATTTGACTCTCAATAAAATCATTACAATAATGTCATAATAAACTCTTTGCTTTGAAAAATCATAGGCACTTCTCATAACAATCCTCTTTAGGAATTAAACTATATAAGAATTAAGTACGTCCGCCGTACTTTCATTAAAGCATGCCAAAAGAAAGAAGTAAGGGTTTCACATACCTCTCAGACGAATTAATCGACTCAATATTAGCGTACGCCTCGTTTTAGAACTTCAACCTTGTCGTCGAATTTATCTAAGTTCCGCGGGTCCTTGTAAGCCCCTATGAATGCTTATCTACATCATACGGATGATTTAAATCATAATCGACACAACATATTGAAAACAGATTCTTAGGGATATTCTAACGAACACCTTAAAAGCGTAGAACCTATATTCCTTCTATATCGAAATCTATGTAGTGAAACATCCAACTCTCTTAATCCTCCTTCTTATACTACTACAATCTCCAAAACAGTACCACAATTTCACATGCAAACCCAAGTAACTCCCAATTAAAGCGGCCCTAACGATACCCGACCCAAATTCGCATTTGTCGACAATCGTCTTAAGAACTAATAGCAAGAATCAAGTCCAAAACTTGTACAAACTTAGAGAATAAGGAAGATTACCTCTCTTAAATACGGCGACGAGTACCGTCGAATCGTCATCCCAACGACTTCCGACAGGCGAAAAAAGACCCCAAAATCGACTTGCTCCGAATTCTTTCGCATTCAAGGTTCTTGTAAGGCTCCCGAGTTTCTAAGCTTGTTCTTGGCTTCGATTCTACTTTGGAATCAAAGCCCGAACACCTCGAATTCTCCCTCGTTTTGGTTATATGGAAGCTCCCGAAAATCCCCAATTTTTGGTCGAAATTTTCGAAACCCATCAACCGAGCTTGCTCTTGTTGCTAGAAATGTGACCCTTTAATCCCTCATGGGTTCTTGAAGAAGATGAAGGTTGAAGAAATGGAGTGAAGAAATGGAAAAAAAAATGGAGAAGGAGGGCTTACGGTTCTTTGTTCGGGTCGATCGATTTGGGGGCTTTGCCACCCCAAATCGTTTATAAAACTCCCTCTTACCAACTCCCACTATAAATTGTCCCCTTCCTAATTAATTAATCCCACAATTAATTAATTATACACACCCTTAAACTTCCGGTCTCCAATTATTTAAATTCCGACGATTACTAAAATCCTCATATGTCAATATCATACTTCCCGTAATAAAATACCGTCTATACTCTCTACGGGATACACAATTATTTAAACTCCGTCGTCATACTTACTAAATCCCAAAATTATTTCGGGATCACGCCCTTTTATATACTAATCCTCTTATTAATACACATAAGTACAACGAAAATTTTCCCGGGTCCGGGTCTACTTACCTACGCTATGAGTTCAACCGCTATCCGAAAATACGGGGCGTTACATCCTTCCCCCCTTAGAAACATTCGTCCTCGAATGTCGGTACGGCATTTCTAACCTTTGACACCATACAAAAAGAATACACAAATTGCTATTCCAATTCCTCAAAAACAAGGGGTACGACATTCAGGGATTAATTCAAACTATCTTTTAAACTGTGGGGAGATACATATCCATCCATAACTACTTCTAAAGAAATAGACTCCAGTTTCATATGCGAACCAAAATAAACACATGGTGACTACATTCTTTAAATTCAAACAATAGGTAAAGGAGGTAGAAGGTCCTAATATCTAATTTTAGAGTTCTATACGCAACCTAGTTATTTATAAAAGCTCACACCTCAATACAATTAGCCATGCAACTGTTTTTATACCATTGCGGTTGATTCTTTTATTGCACTGTTTTTGGGCTAGAGTGCAGCACACAACTGCTGATTGATTTTTTTTTTCACTCTGCCCCTGCCCAGAATTTCAGCCTACGGTTGTCTCAAAATAAAGGCAGCAACATGTGTTTTTGCTGGGCACAATTTCACCAAAATACAGCGGGGATTACACAGTAGCAAAACAAGCTAAATAGCAGTCACCGGTAGCCAAAACAACAGCAGCTAAATAACAGCAGAAAATGAGCTCAAATAACAGTCCAAACACCGGCCAAAGACACGGCGGCTAATAAGAGGAAAATGAGCTCAAATAACAGCCAAATTATCAGCCAAAACAGCAGCTAAATACAGCAGAAAGTGAGCTCAATTTACAGTCAAAACAGCAGCTAAATACAACAGAAAGTGAGCTCAATTTATAGTCAAAACAGCAGCTGAATACAGCAGAAAGTGAGCTCAATTTACAGTCAACACAGCAGCCACAAAGAAGGTAGAATGCAGCAAAATTTGGTCACCATGCAGCCACTACTTACCCCATGGCACAGCAACCCAGCACCCTCACTCAGCTATACCTCACACAACACATCACAATGTCTTCCTATAGTGTAGTATCTGTCTTATCCTTGAGGAAAGGACAGCAGCTCATCAAGATCATGTACTGCAGAAAATATACTGCAGCACCTTGGATAAGAATGCAACATTTTGTAATCAAAATAGAATGGCCCAAAAATTTTGCAATAAGTCATACCCAAAGTAAAGTGTTAATGGCTAAGGTATAGCAGTCCTCAAGGTCTAAAATTATCTCAAAATATGACAGGTTCCAGCCTTAAACACACAGCATTTATCACCTCAACTGCTGCAGCAACTATAATTCAGAATTCAGTATTTTAAGAGACACAAGCCTTAACAAGGAATGTAGATAACTAGGGGAGCACAACATGCTTGAAAATAGGACCTTTGAGACTGAAAAAGGGCAGCAACATATGTGCCAACTGAGGCAATAATATGTGATTAAAGACCCACAGAGACAGCAATAGCAGCAACAAAACAGCAGCTAATCAGCAGTAACAAGACTAGTCTAAACATGCTAGACATTTCATAAACAAGCTGGTCCTTAGGCAACATAAAAACAAGTAACTAAATGCAACCTACTCTGGTTAGGTGTGCAGAAATGGGGCTTGACCATGTTGAGCCTCTATTCCAAGCATAACCAGTCGGCACCTTAATTAATACAGATTCATTTACCAAGTTCAGGTCTAGATTGGTGGTGCCACTCACCTATGGACATGGCTATGTAAAGCCTAACATCGGGGGAAAAAAAAACAACTCGAAATGCCAATACTAAGTCAAACACCCCTTTATACCATAGTTAATAGGCATCAAATACTTGCCGGGTTAATCTTGCTTCAATACCTGCACCTAACCTACAATCACACCATATCCAGGGCCACAACAAATACCCTAAGAGGCTGCATACCAACAGTTCATATAAGCAGAATTACAGGGTCCAGAGGAATTTTCTGAATCACCCCTTTAAAGGCCATCATGCTGAAATTAGCCTAAGTTTATCATTTTAACTTGTTAGGAACATATGTCAACTAGCATAGTGGTCCTAAGCTTTTATTCCTACCTTACACATGCACTTAAACTAGGTGGATTGGTTTACACATTGGCAATGATAACATGGATACATGAATGGGTGCAGAAATACTCTTTTCTAGGCATTCATAACATAACTTCAACATTCAGACCACATAAAGTTCAAGTTACAAGAACATAGATACAACAAGTACATACCTAAGAAAACAACTTAGGAACTAAACTTCCCTTTGGACATACCACAACCTCTTGGGTCAGTGTTAAGCTCATAAATTCCAACAATAAACTAAAATAAGTCCTTTGGTTTAAAAACAAAAATTCCAGTTTATATCACAGTATGCATCCATAGAAGTAACAAAGATATCAATAGCACAGACAGGACATTATGTAGTCATAATTGAAGCTAAACATGTCATTGGAGACCACATGTAGGCTACATCATTCCAAATTACCGGATACCACATAGAAAAACCAAAAAAACGATGGCCGACATATTCTCTAAGCTTATACTCAACCAAGGTTACTATCGTACTTATATGAAAAATGTAATAGAAGCCACACCGATCTTTTTACTATAACCAATAAGTCATAGGTTACTCCTAACTTTAGGTTAGATTCATATCAAGTCGGAATTGTATCTAACAACACTAATCACTTCAAAATCAATCCAAACAAGGTTATTATCGCTTAACTTATGCATACAATAGTTTAAAAGTCATTTCATGATTCAACTAAAATTACACAGGACTATACAACAACCTTATCAACCAACATGCAAAATCCACATATTCCTTTTTGATTAATCCAAACATATAACCATTTATTTAGGCATGCTTAGTCATGTCTTCTAACATACCCCAAATCGGTAAAGCAGGCTCGGAATCTAGGTAATATCCATAATTCACAATCATCACATAGGCTACCCTTTATCAATTCCCGTCATAATTAACATCACATAACCTCAACCATATCAACACACTTAAGTCATTCTCTTCTAGTTTTAAATTATCATATCAAACGATATAAGACAAGTTTTGCTAAATAGGACAACTACTGTTGTTCTTAATTAGAGGCGCTTGTTTTAGGTAGATAATATGACCAAACGACTTACAGATAGCCAAAGAGTTTCCAAAATAATATATCGGTCATCACATTAATTTAAATAACCCATACACGCTAAACCTATCTTCAATCCAACCTACCAATCCATGTCATGCTAACCTCATCACTACTCACTTAATAACTTAACCAAATCGGCAGAGCAAGGGAATGCACATAGTTGAGGAACTACTCAGATATTCATTTTTCATTTTTCATTGGGACATGCCAAGGATGGATATGACCCTTTACCCAGCAAAACATACACCAAATAGGCTCCTAAACTATCCTTCAGATCACGACAGCACTTAAACAAAACACACATCCATTTCAAAGTCATTAGGTGATCCTATCATAATTATAACAACATCCTTATGCTAAATCTTAGTTCCCTTATTATAGGCAGATAACTAAATAACTAAAAGCATTAAGCCCTTCAATCATTTACACGGGTCATACAAGGTCAAATGACTCGTAAACCTAACAAGACAACCACTTAACACACAAATAATCGTCACACAATGCTCTAACATGGTTTTCATCAACTGAACCTGCTAGACATTAATAGAGTAGTCACAAATAGCCACAGTATTCACATATATTACATAATGCTTGGCATAATATATTCAAGGTTTAATAGTTAACTAAATAAGTAAACCGTTTATTGCGTAGCACGACAGTCATTCCGGAATTATGTAAGTACTCAATTTTCCACTCCCTTAAGCAACTATTGACAACATGTTTAGCATACGAATCTATTCCCTATTTAAGAGACAAAACACAGGCTTGGGTTATTAGAACATTTTGCATTCTTCATTATGATACACAGAGACAATTACGGGGGAAATTTTAATCAAACATAAAAGATATCTAGACACGTCTAATTAACTGTTTAGGGGTAGTCCCACTGAGCAAAATTGGCGAAGATAGGTCCTAACACAAGTGATTTATACTCAACCCACATACTGTACAGGGACATTCACAGACCACCCTAAGAAGTATGACCAAGACAGAATACATTTATAGATAACATAGATAGCATAACTCATAAGAAAAGTGGAACACATCAACTTAAACAGGGTAACATTACAACATGTAGAGGACCATCTACTCCTAAGCCCCATCCACAAGTAGGACAACCCGTTAACGACTATCAACTACCTACTGAACTAATTTCAAGGACTTATCCAGACAACCTGCTCCAGAGACAACAAACCGTATATGTACAACAGTAGCGACTCCGAGTTTTTGGCATATCTCATATTCCTTTTCATATAACATAACCATATCAAGGAGTCATCAAAACTAATAGACTTCACACATACCATGTACTATAACCCGGATCAAACATAAAATATTTTACTCAAGAAGGCCTTGTATATCTAAGGTCTCAACGATTATCTAACATGCTAAGAGTCTCAAATATTCCATGTCCCAACTTACATTATTTCTCCCCGTATACGAGTAAGGTAGGTTCTCATAACCTCGAATTCGTATTGCCCTTCTAGCGTAGCTGTCGCATTCTTTGGAGGCATAGCGTAACACATTAATACGTCGAGAGGGAATAACCTAATAGCATAGCTCTATCGCACGATCTTAGAGTAAGAAGAATAGAAACCAATCCTAAATGTCCGGCAGCCTCTCGCGTATAAGTATGGTGCACAACATACCCATACACAAGACTCTACTAGACACGGTCCGTAGACGTTCCGAGGACTAACTCGCTCGATACCACTTTTGTCACGACCCGACCCGACGGGCCGCGACTAACCGCCCTAATGACGTCATTATACTTACCTGTCACACATAATCCAACTAACCCTTAATGAGTCGAAATCCGGCAAAGCATAACGTCGCAATAACAACATATGCCGGGGTAGGCAAGCCGACAAGGTCGCCTTTACCCCCGAATGCACCTGTCTCCCGAGGAGTCACAATTAGCCAATATAAAATAACAAGCAAGCCGACAAGGCGCCACCGATAGTAACGTATATACATGGGAACACCCCCCACATAATACAATAACATGACCGACCCAAACAAGAGTCATAACCCTTACATACGTACAACCCACCACTATCTACGGACCTCTATAAGAAGAAGAACGACATATGACGGGACGGGCCCCGTCGTGCCCCTAAATACAAACGAAGCTCTAAAGAGATTCGGTACCAACATGACAAAACTCGGATCAAAGGAGCTTTCCAACCCGCCGAGTAGGAACCTAGGCCCGAGGTTCACCAAACCGAGAGCATGTACTGCGGGCATGAAACGCAGCCCCCCGAGGAAGGGGGGTCGCACGAAATAATGTACCGAGTATGTAAAACATGAAGCTGGAAAATAAATCATAAGTAGCCAACGAAACATGAGATCGGTATAAAAATCGGGATCCAAATCCAACCGTGCCATAAACCATAAAAGTCGAAATTTGTGCCTTATAAACATGAGAGGCAAGTCAAGAAAAACATGCATGCCCGTCCATATACATATATATACCGTAACGTAACCCGGCCCACTAATGCGGGACTCGGTGAATCATATCATAACCCGGCCCATGCGGGACTCGGTAAATCATCTCTCATCTATGGATCCATCCTACGTAACCCGGCCCTCTAGTGAGGGTCTCGGTGAACAATGCAAGGGCGTGCACGAGTCGTAACCGGCCGGGACTCGGTGAGGTGAAGTAGTAACACTTAGCACGAGTAGATATCATGAGTGCCATGCAAGTAAAAATCATCATTTGACTCTCAATAAAATCATTACAATAATGTCATAATAAACTCTTTTTGAAAAATCATAGGCACTTCTCATAACAATCCTCTTTAGGAATTAAACTATATAAGAATTAAGTACGTCCGCCGTACTTTCATTAAAGCATGCCAAAAGAAAGAAGTAAGGGTTTCACATACCTCTCAGACGAATTAATCGACTCAATATTAGCGTACGCCTCGTTTTAGAACTTCAACCTTGTCGTCGAATTTATCTAAGTTCCGCGGGTCCATGTAAGCCCCTATGAATGCTTATCTACATCATACGGATGATTTAAATCATAATCGACACAACATATTGAAAACAGATTCTTAGGGATATTCTAACGAACACCTTAACAACGTAGAACCTATATTCCTTCTATATCGAAATCTATGTAGTGAAACATCCAACTCTCTTAATCCTCCTTCTTATACTACTACAATCTCCAAAAAACAGTACCACAATTTCACATGCAAACCCGGTAACTCCCAATTAAAGCGATCCTAACGATACCCGACCCAAATTCGCATTTGTCGACAATCGTCTTAAGAACTAATAGCAAGAATCAAGTCCAAAACTTGTACAAACTTAGAGAATAAGGAAGATTACCTCTCTTAAATACGCGACGAGTACCGTCGAATCGTCATCCCAACAGACTTCCGACGAATCGAAACAAAGGACACCCCAAAATCGACTTGCTCCGAATTCTTTCGCATTCAAGGTTCTTGTAAGGCTCCTGAGTTTCTAAGCTTGTTCTTGGCTTCGATTCTACTGGAATCAAAGCCCAGAACACCTCGAATTCTCCCTCGTTTTGGTTATATGGAAGCTCCCGAAAATTCCCAATTTTTGGTCGAAATTTTCAGAAACCCATCAACTGAGCTTGCTCTTGTTGCTAGAAATGTGACCCTTTAATCCCTCATGGGTTCTTGAAGAAGATGAAGGTTGAAGAAATGGAGTGAAGAAATGGAGAAAAAAAAATGGAGAAGGAGGGCTTACGGTTGCTGTTCTGGGTCGATCGATTTGGGGGCTTTGCCACCCCAAATCGTTTATAAAACTCCCTCTTACCAACTCCCACTATAAATTGTCCCCTTCCTAATTAATTAATCCCACAATTAATTAATTATACACACCCTTAAACTTCCGATCTCCAATTATTTAAATTCCGACGATTACTAAAATCCTCATATGTCAATATCATACTTCCCGTAATAAAATACCAGTCTATACTCTCTACGGGATACACAATTATTTAAACTCCGTCGTCATACTTACTAAATCCCAAAATTATTTCGGGATCACGCCCTTTTATATACTAATCCTCTTATTAATACACATAAGTACAACGAAAATTTTCCCGGGTCCGGGTCTACTTACCTACGCTATGAGTTCAACCGCTATCCGAAAATACGGGGCGTTACAGAGAGGTTGGCTATGGACGGGTTCATGAAGGGTAGAGGTAGGCCGAATAAGTATTGGGGAGGTGTGATTAGACGAGATATGGCGCAGATGCAACTTACTGAGGACATGACCTTAGATAGGGGGTTGTGGAGGACACGAATTAGGGTAGAAGGGTAGTAGGTAGTCGAGCGTAGTCCTACTTACACTTACAAAATGATAGTGTAGTGTTATTATTGTAGTCTCGATTAGCCTATTACACTTATAGGCGCATTAGTGTTTTATAGTGCCCTGTAGTTTGATTCATGCTACTATGTGTTCTTTAGTGTAATTTGGTTATCTTATTTAGTTGTGTTAACTACTGCTTCTTGTTATTAGAATGAACTATCATGGCGTATTCGATATTATTATCTGTATGTTCATAATGTTTTAATTTCTCGTCTGAGTCTGACCGTTTCTCTTGCTTTGCTTTGCCTGTGATTATGCGTGTCTTGAGCCAAGGGTTTTTCGAAAACAACCGCTCTACCTATCAAGATGGAGGTAAGGTCTGTGTACACTCTACCCTCCCCAGACCCTACGTTATGAGATTTCACTGGATATGTTGTTGTTGTCGTAGCCAATCCCCCGTTTGTATTCAAGGAACCCTCATATCAACCGACAAAAGTCTATTGATTCGACTTTATAAACAGACGAGGAATTTCTAAACCTACTTTTATGATATTAAGTTTGTGACGACCCTATTTATGGATGAGTCGTGATAGGAACTAGGTGCGTGAACTTTTTCGAGCAAACCTTCTTGGCGTAGCTGTTCTGTTTCTAGGCGCATCCCTTGCTCTGCCCATGCACAGTGAAACTTTAACAGACAACCTCTCGTAAAATGTCTATAAGTTTTAGTAGGGATGTCCAAATGATAAACTAATGGCATCTCTCTGTATTTTGGAAATTATGTAACTTTAAAATTTTTATTTTACCGTTATCGACCTAATTTATAGACATAGAAATTCCATTACATGTTTAAGGTCAGAATTTCCTTTATTCTTTTTTCAAAACATTGTGTCCATATAACTATATTATAAGTTGAAACTTTCATTTTTATCAGAAAAGGAGTATGGAGCTTAATAAAAGGGTCAAACATTCAATGTTTAGATTGAAGCAGACATCTATTCTTTTATTAGAAAAATCTTATTTAAAAGTTACATATAAATATTATAAGCTAAAATTTTGTTATATAATATTAAAAAATGTGTAAAAATGTTGTAGTAAGAAACAAACATTTGACTCTTCAACTAATAATAGTGTCGTATATAAATATAATAAAAAAAGTTATTAAATAAATAAATAAAATATTTCACACAGCCAAATATTTTTTTAGTAATATTAAGGTAGTTCCTCCTTGAGGTCACTTTACGACTTTACGGTATTGAATTCAACAAATCTAGGATAATATACCGCCTTCCTATTTATAGTAATTAATTAAAGAAATAGTTTCAGCAACAATTTGATGGGATTTGTCAATTTTCAAATCAACCCATGCAGGAGATAGACAGGTCAAACATCAAGTTGATTCATATTCAACCAAACACTTGGCAATACAAAACAAAAACAAGCTTTATATTCGTATTATTAAATATTCAATATTAAATATTAAATATTAGATAAAAATAGAAATCCCATAATACATGCAATATTTATGCATCTGGTCTCCTCCATCCGTGCCTTAAATATGTAAAGTAATTTCAGAAACAATGGAAATGGAAAAAGCTTTGAGAAGGTTAGAGGAAACGAATAGGCGGCAAATGGACGATTGTGTTAAATTTAAACTGAGTTAAAATATTAAATAATCATTTAATATTTTTTAGTTTATATTTTTAAGATGTGATGATTAAAGTTATATTTTTAATTATTAGTTTAAATTCTTTCAAACGTAATTGTAAACTTTCAAAATTATTTTTGGATTGTATTTTCATCGATGAGTTGTACTATTTTAACCTTTTTTGTTACAACAATTCGATCGATCATTTCGAATTTAATTTATTGGCAAAAACCAATAAACATGTAAGGTCAACATATTTAAACTTCAACGAGTTGGGCAGATTGTTAAAAATAAATTAATATTTCCACATCTAAGAAGAAAAACATTTACAATCTATTTTTTTAAGAGAGTAGATTTATGCAGCTTCCTTATTGATTTACTAAAATGATATATATTTTGAGATAATTACTCCATTCGTTTATTTTTACTTGTCACTTTTGGACTTTTCACGCGCCTTAAGAAACAATGATTGATATAGATATTTTACCGCAATACCCCTATTAATTGATAAAAAATCTCAATAATTGAAACCAATTTCTATAGGTAATTATTAGAGCTAGTATGAAGTTTTAAGGTTCAATATTAAATTTTTATAGATATTAGTAGCACTTTACAATTCATCCGTCTCTTTAAGGAAGAGGTGTGTCAATCCCAATGCAGAGTATTGATTAGCTAAAATTAACTTATAATATCAATAAGTCTTGGTAGTAAATAAATTAAGGGTAAAATAGAAAAAATATTGTTTTATCTTGATATGCGAAAAGTGACAAGTAAAAATAAAAATTTATTTTTGAAAATAATTGACAAGTAAAAGTGAACGAAGGGAGTATCTTTTTATAAATGTGATAAGTAAATAAGACTAAAGGAAGTAAATTACAACTTTATCCAAGCTACTCTTGCTTCCACTTCGTCTCTGTTCATTGGCTAAATTTTCCTCGAAAAAAGGAGATCAATAAATCTTATATACTCTCCTCATTGTTTTATGTGTCTAAGTTTAATTAAATAATTCCTTCCGTTCAATTTTACTTGTCAATTATATTTAAAAAAAATACTTTTGCTTGTCTTTTTAGCATATTAAGATAGAGAAAAATAATTTATTTTTACTATTTTAATCTTAGCATTAATTACTTATTTCAAATTATTTTTCACGGCCATTAAGACTATACACCAATTTATATAGGTATTATAATAAAATATGCATTTCATTTATTAATTCTTACGGCAGTGCAGAGTCCATTATGATGATGTAAAAGTGAACGGAGGAAGCAAGAAATTTATGAAAGTAAAGCTAACTTTTGAATTTTGTAATCTTAAACTAAAGATATATATGATGTACAAAAATATTATTCGAATCTCATAATCTTAATGTCATGTAAGATATTATAATTAAATAGTTAGGAGTGCTAAATATAGAAAGTGTTATTATTCTTTAAACTAACTAAAAGTCAGGTTCAAACTCCAGTGAATGAAAGAAAATTTTATTGGGAGCGCCGCCCTAGGAATGGACCGTCCAGTGTGAGATTCGAATTTAATTGAACTTTAACGCGGATACCGGACATCGAATGTGAAAAACTAAAAGTAAAATAAAATACATAAATTAAACAGACAGTTTCGAGTTGTATTCTGTCTCTTAATTTTTGTAAATAATATTAATGCATCTGTTAAAATTTTATTTTTTAAAAAAATCTCTTTGATTCCCTTTACTAATCATTGTTTTATAAATTCCTATACGATGGTACGGATAGTAAGTTCATCCCCTCTATACCGCTTTTTCCCTATTTGCCCTTTCATAATATGTAGTCAACCAACTCCTCCCCTACCACAGGCTACAATTTGTACTTCTAGACCCACCCACCACCCCACCCACCCCACCACCACCCCTCACCCTACTTCACTCACACTCTTTTTACATATATCCAAACTTACACATACCCTCTACTTTCCTCTCTCTTTCTCTTTTGTAAATATACAAAAACATGAGCTGTAAGGAGATTCCGTGTGTGGGGATTAAAGCTGTATGTTAAAGGACCCCACCCCTCTCACCCCACCACCCCATGAGGAGTTTATTTTATTTTATTTTTTGCTCAACTTTACCTATATATATACACCCTCTGCACTTAGTTTTTTTCATTCATTAAACCATCAAAGGTTCAAACTAGTACTACACCTACTAGCAACAAACAACATTTGAAGTACCTAATTTTGGTACCTTTGGTTCTTGTTTAAACATGGAGATTGTTTCTATGTTTTGCTTATTTGCTATCATTTCATTCTCACTTCTTCTCCTTCATTCAATCTTCAAGCTCTTGGCTTTTGCTGCCAAGAAATTACCACTTCCTCCTGGCACTTTGGGTTGGCCTTATATTGGAGAAACATTCCAACTCTACTCTCAAAATCCCAATGTTTTCTTTGCTACAAAAGTCAAGAAGTAAGTGAAAAAATAAATTATAAATCATTCACTTTCTTTAGTATTCTCTAGATTTTGAGTTACTAATGAAAAATGGGTGTTGGTTCTTTTTGTCTCTTTTTTTAATTATTAGGTATGGTTCAATATTCAAGACTCACATATTGGGTTGTCCTTGTGTAATGATATCAAGTCCAGAAGCAGCTAAGCTAGTTTTGGTCACAAGGGCTAATTTGTTTAAGCCTACATTTCCAGCTAGCAAAGAGAGGATGTTGGGAAAACAAGCAATTTTCTTTCACCAAGGTGATTACCATGCCAAGCTGAGGAAATTAGTCCTCCGGGCCTTCATGCCCGAATCGATCAGAAACATTGTCCCGATATTGAATCCATCGCGAAAAGTTCACTCGAATCGTTCGAAGGCAGATTGATCAACACTTACCAAGAAATGAAGACAGTATGTTCTTGAATTCCCTACAACTAAAATTTACCAAAAAACAAGGGAAACAGAGTCCTCTGTGTTTGCTACAACTAAATCTTAGAAAAAACAGGGGAAAACAGAGTGCCCTGTTTTTTCTCTGTTATTGAATGCCGCATTTGGATAGTTACTAAACTTGTTTTCTATACATTTTTGGTTATTTGCAGTACACATTCAACGTTGCATTGATTTCGATATTTGGGAAAGATGAATTCCTATATAGAGAGGAACTCAAGAGGTGTTACTACATTCTCGAAAAAGGGTACAATTCAATGCCAATCAATCTCCCAGGTACACTCTTCAACAAAGCAATGAAAGCAAGGAAGGAACTAGCAAAAATTGTGGCCAAAATCATCTCGACTAGACGGGAAATGAGGATCGGTCATAGCGATTTACTCGGGTCTTTCATGGGAGATAAAGAAGGACTCACTGACGAACAAATTGCAGATAATGTAATCGGAGTCATTTTTGCAGCTAGAGACACTACTGCTAGTGTACTTACATGGATCCTCAAATACCTTGGAGAAAATCCTAGTGTCCTTCATGCTGTCACAGTAAGATCCATACCCTAACAAAAAAAATCTCAATTTTTTTTTTTTTTACTTAAGATGGTTTCATCTATGTTGCTCGGACACTTAAAATATGTTGCGAGATACGTGTCTGAATCCTCCAAAAGTAGTTCATTACTTTTTTGGAGGATCGGGGAATGATGAGACAACATTTTTGGGAGTACGAGCCAACATAGGATTTCAGAATAGGAGACAGAAATATAATGATATTTTGTGAATTTACAGGAAGAACAAGAGGCATTAATGAGAAATAAAGAGGAGAGTGGTGAAGAAAAAGTTCTAAATTGGGAAGACACTAAACAAATGCCTATGACTACAAGAGTAATTCAAGAAACACTTAGAGTTGCTTCTATCTTATCTTTCACTTTCAGAGAAGCTGTTGAAGATGTTGAATTTGAAGGTTAGCTTTGATAATCCCTTTGATTTTTTAAAGTCAAAAGCTATCATATTCCAATTTAGATATTTTTTGTTAATTTTTTTGTATGTTTGTGATAATTTTCAGGATATTTAATACCTAAAGGATGGAAAGTACTACCACTCTTTAGGAACATTCATCACAGTCCAGACAACTTCCCTGAACCAGAGAAATTTGATCCTTCAAGATTTGAGGTAAATATCAGAGAAAAATTGTATAACCTTTAATTTAAGTATTTTAGCTTCTTTTTTAAAAAAAATTCCCACATAAATTCTACTATTGTCCAAGAGAAATCTTTTTGGGATATGACAGGTGTCTCCAAAGCCCAATACTTTCATGCCATTTGGCAATGGGGTCCACTCATGTCCAGGGAATGAATTAGCCAAGATGGAGATCTTGATCCTTGTACATCATCTGACCACAAAGTACAGGTCAGTAACAGAACTGAAAAAAAAAAAAAAAAGATCCCATTTCTCATTCTAACTGAATTCTCATCATCTCATTAGAAAAAAAAACCCTTAAAAGTAAAGTTCCTAAAAATAGTGTACTCAAATATAATTTTCTAATTTTTCTTTGTTCATTTCTGACAGGTGGTCTATGGTGGGCCCACAGAATGGAATTCAATATGGGCCATTTGCTCTTCCCCAAAATGGTCTGCCCATTAAGCTATCTCTCAAAACATCATCAGCATAAGGCCTAATATTTATTGAGATGAAAAACCACAAATGGTTTTTTCTCAAGGAAGAAAAAAAAAAGAAGATGAATAACAAAAAATGTTTTTTCATCAAGAAAGACAAAAAATGAAAAAGATATTATACAAAAATAAGTTCGAGATATCAATGACAGGCATCGCACGAGCTTGACCAGTCCAAAAAGCACGACCAAAACCAGAACAAACGTCACTCAAGCCTGACCAATTTTATAAGGCAAGACCAAGACCAACATAGGCATCACACTAGCTTGATCGGTCCAAAAGGAAGGCTAACCAAGACAAGCATTGCACGAGCTTGACCTAGTCAAGAAGGCGTGACCATGACCAAGACCAAGACAGGCATCACACTAGCTTGATAGGTCCAAAAGGCACGACCAGGACCGAGACGAGCAAATAAGTTGAGGACCTAAAATTGTAAATACAAAGAGTTCCAATACTATGAGATATTCAAAGTCCAAAAAAGAAAACACAAAGGGTCTGATTCATTTTCCTTGAAGAAAAGGAGAAAGATAGGTACAAGGTAATTAATTAATGTAACATATAGTAGGACGAAATTCTTTTTTTTTAAATTTTATTTACTCATTTGGGTTAATTTTTATATTTTTTAAAATTCTGACAATGTAAAGAAGTCCGCAAGGCAATTAATGAATAGTTTCGTCAATTTGTTAAGATTATTGTAGTTTATTTGTTTCTCCTCTGAAGATTGAGAAAATACAGCATTAACTCTATGAAGTATGATTTTTTTTTTAAAAAGACATTTGAATTTTGCGGGAATTCTATCACCCTCTAAACAACTTTGAATTGATATAATTATTTCCTTTTTTGTCCAATCCCAATTTCTGAAAAATAGGTGTTAACCACGCACCTATCCAAACTTAACACGTGTTAATTCATTTAAAATCGTATTTTCTTTTTGTTTTTCATTTTTGTTTATAACCCACTGTTCTTCTCTTCAGCGACCTTTCTTCTATCTATCTTTCTTTCTTTCTTCTTCTTCTTTATTCTAACCCCCACCAATACTCACACTACGATGCGAGAAATGTTTCAAATTCATATAATTTTCCACAATTTGTTGAGTTGTTGATATTAAAAATTAATATATTCTTTCTTTTCTTCAAGGAAATTTAAAATTTTAGTAATATCATCAAGTAATTTATCTATTTTTCATATAACTTAGCGCAATTAAAAATCAAAATTTGAAAAGAATTAATGAGTTTCCCGAAATTTATAAGGGATTGGGCTGAAATTCGAATTAAAAAGTTAGATTTTGCCTCCATTAATCTTGAAATTTAATGGGTTAGAATTATTAAAAATGTAAGTAAATAAATTAATAGAATTTATGAGTTAAGAAAGACTTGAAGCGCTATTAGTAAAGGAAGATAGGGTGGAAATGATGGCATTGAAAGTGACAGGTGGTCCGACGGAGGTAGTTTATGAAGAAGAAAGAAAAATTAAAATAATCACAAAATAGAAAAATATATTTTATATAAAAAATAAAAAGGGCAATCCGGTGCATTAAGCTCCCGTTATGCGTGAGGTCCAGAGAAAGACAGGACCATAAGGATCTATTATAGACAGCATTACCTTGTATTTCTGAAAAAGCTATTTACACGGCTTGAACCCGTGAACTCCAGGTCACATAGCAACAACTTTATCAGTTACTCCAAAGCTCCTTCAACATTTTATATAAAAAAAAGTGTATATTGTTTTTCGGGTTGCCCACTCTCTTTAAGAGAGTGTATTCTCTATGCTATGTTAGGTGGCACAAAAAAGATAATTATATCGGTTCAAAATTATTTAGGGGTATTAGAATCCTCGAAAAGTTTAAGTATCTTTTTTCAAAAAGATCATAGTTAAAAAGGATAATGATGTATTTTCTCTGAATATTCATTGAGTTGATAGATACATACTCATCCTCATCCTTCTGATGCAGCTACCTCCCTTTCTTCCTCACACGAAAACAAATAAAAGGGAAAAAATATAATTAAAAAAAGTGCACACGTTGTACTGAATTTTTATAATTAATTTCTCGAATTATAAAGAAATGAACAGCATTTGTTTGAATTTGTGTCCTTTCTCTGGTATAGTTCTTATTTTACATGCTACGAGATTTCATACAACTAAATTTGTTGTTAAAATTGGATAAGACGAGTCATTCTGAAATTGTCAAAAAAAAATTAACATCCAAATAACTAAATATGGAAAAATTTCTAAAAACCAAATATTTAACCAAAATAAATCTATTTAATCTGGCTATTTCACAATATAGACTAATTAAACTCTATTATTTTTATAAATCTAATAAATTCCGACCATCTACAAATTCAATTATTATCTTTTTACATTATAGTTTTCAATTCTTAATTTAAATATTTTACTTCTCCAATTAATTAATATCTATACCAAGTTAACCATTTTAATTTAAATAAAATAAATAATATTTTTAATAAAACGATAAACTACAATAAACACAAAGAATGAACCAACCTAAATCACCCTACAAACAAATTAAAAAGAAAAAAAGAGCAATCCACACTATTAGATTTCCTTTTTTAAATAACCATTTGATATTGATCAGGCTAATCTAAATTCATGTATATATAGTGTCCATATAAGAGGAAAGCCTCCTTAATGAGAGTTCTTTCAATCACATAGCTTAACTTAGATATCTGATTAAGGATTGGGCCCGTGCGAGCTGTGCTGCCTTCGAAAAACGAAAAATTTTAGGGGCCCTTTTTCATTTTTTTATTAAGTAGTATTAGCCAGAATTTACTGTAAAGACTCATAATTCGCATGTCTTAACCCAATCTAAGTAAAGTGATCCAGTTTCAATGGCGCACATGTGGAGACCCAAATTCAAATTTCAAATCAAACCTATTAGGCCTTGACACTTTCTAGTAGGTGATAATTTGCTTACACACCGCCAAAGCAAACCTACGGATTAGCATTGGTAGCAATTGAGAATGAAATTTTGGAGAATATACCATATGAGGACTTGGTTGATGAATTTGCTTCAAAAAGTGTTAGAAGGATAGCTCTTTTTAAGTAGGGGTTGATTAACTTGAAGTTGTATTGGGTTGTTATTTATAATTTAAAATAATTTTTAATTATTGAAATCGTATATTTACTTATATTAAGGGTTCACTTTTATGAATCAGAATAGAGCCCCAAAATGCATGAGACGGCCCTGTTAAGGATGTATACAAATCCATGATAAGTTATAATCACTTTATCGGGGAAAGGGTTGAACTAGAGGCCTCAAAATTTGGGTGCTTAACCCGTTAACCGTGATTTGTTTTTGTAGAATGAATTTGCCCTTAGTATAGTACTACATCATATATCTTTGACATAATTCACGTATAACAAAATTATTCTGAAAAGAACACAGAAATTCTAGACTAGTTATGTCCAAAATAAGGTGCTGAATCATGGAAAGACATAGTTTACAAACTCTATAAAACATCGAAAATATATTTGCCCTCCATTCTATTTTATGTGATGCACGTTTGGACACGAAGTATCATTCTCTTTAGACAAACTAAAGAGAAAATGCATTACATAAAATGAGACAAAGTAATAAATCATTCTCTTGTCCAACCCCTCGCTGCTTCCAAACAGTGGTTCAGAAATGATAGAGGTAGGGGGAGGGGAGTTTCCTTCCCAGAAAACGGTGGCGGATTCAATAACGAGTTCGTGTAATTGGCAGAAATAATCTACTAATACTTTAATATAAAACCATATATACGTGGAGAAAATAATGATATATAGATAAAGTACGCTATACGTTTCAAATTCAACTCAAGTCTCAATGAAGAACCCGCACTGTCCTAAATTTTGGATCTGTCACTGCTATTAACGAATATTCTCCGAATATTTTATAATTATGATAGATGTATATTTAAGGCAACTTAGGATTCTTATTATATTAGAAATCAACCATTTAAGATAAGTTAAGATTCTTATTGTATTAGGAATCAACATCTGTACAACTATATATATTGTGATTAATGAAAGGATTCCCCAATGGGAAATTATTCCAATCATACATAGTATCAAGAGTCAAACCCTAATCCCTACTCTTCTCTTTTCTTCCTCTCGGCCGACGCCGACCACCACCCAAAATTCCCTTCTTCTCGGCCGACGGCTATAATTTGCCACCATGTCTCGCCCTACTTCCCCCACCAATTCCGGTTCTTCCACTGGCACACCTGACAACCTCCATCAACATTCATCGTCTTCTTTTCATCCGGCCTTCGCCGTTACCAACATCAAGAATTTTATCCCTATCATTCTTGACCAAGAAGACTGTCAATATTCCATGTGGATAGAACTGTTCTATATTCATGCATGTGCGTACAATGTGCTCGATCATACTGATGACTCTGTTCCTCATCCAATCGATGTTGCAGACTCGACCTGGCGTCGCCTTGACGTCATCGTCAAACAGTGGATCTACGGCACCATCTCTAAAGACTTGTTATGTACTATCATGAAAACGGGTGCTACGGCACGTGAACTTTGGGTACGTTTAGAAGAAATTTTTCAGGATAATAAAAATACTCGGGTCGTGTATTTGGAAGAGCAGTTCAACAATACGTGTCTCGAGAATTTTAACAACATGTCCGAATACTGTAAACAACTGAAACTCATAACCGACCAACTTTCCAACATAGGGACATCTGTTTTAGAGACCAAGATGGTACTTCAACTAGTTGCGGGGTTACCGAAAGGTGAATATGATACGCTTGCAACGATGATTCAACAGGCCGACCCCCTACCAAGCTTCAATAAAGCACGTTCACAACTTTTGTTGGAAGAGATCCATCATGCTAAACAAGAGGAGCACAAGCATAAGGCATTAGCCATTGACGACATGGCACCACCGATGGCCACCTCCACCCAGCCACCACCGCAAGACCACCACCAGCAGCAGTCCCGCGGCGGAGGGCGTGGCGGCAGAGGTCGCGGTAACAACAATAAGGGGAAGGGTCGCGACAAGTTCAACCAGAACCAGCAACTTGCAGGCCCAGCACCTGCTGCCTCATATCAATGGGCTGGACAACCCTCTTAGACCAATACCGAGAACTGGGCCTCGCCTG
The DNA here is from genome assembly GCA_034509755.1 of Anisodus tanguticus. Classification (NCBI taxonomy): domain Eukaryota; kingdom Viridiplantae; phylum Streptophyta; class Magnoliopsida; order Solanales; family Solanaceae; genus Anisodus; species Anisodus tanguticus. The sequence continues at coordinate 41,945,155 of CM067555.1, forward strand.
CATGCCCCTACACGACATCAGGGGCCCAAATCCAACAAGGCTGGCAGCCATGTCTCTTGGGCTCCGCCCCCACCAACCGACAGGCCCACCAGCAGCAGCAGGCCCTCCAAGAGCAGCAGCCGTCCTCGGTAGCGAGCTCGAAGACACCGCAAGCAAAGCGCACCTGGCCCCCACCGATTTGGGCCAGGCCTTTAACACCATGAACCTTCAACAGCCCGACGATAATTGGTACATGGACACCGGAGCCATATCTCACCTCACCCGGTCGACAGGTAACTTATCTCAACTACTTCGGTTAAAGTGTCCTCAATTTATTACTGTCGGCAATGGTCATCGCATTCCAATTGAAGGTTACGGTAACACACATACCAAACATCCCCACCCGCCTTTCTCCCTAAATCACGTCCTTTACACCCCTAACATCATTAAAAAATTAATCTCTGTTAGAAAATTCACTCGCAATAATTTTGTGTCTGTCGAATTTGACCCTTTTGGTTTTTCTGTGAAGGATCTCAATACGGGGAAAATTCTTACACGCTGCAATAGTGTGGGAGACCTCTACCCCTTCACTCAATCTTCTGCTGTCAGATCGCAATCACCTCTATCCCTTGCAGCTATCTCTCCCTCAACTTGGCACAACAGACTCGGGCACCCCAGAGACCCTGTTTTTAATTTTCTTAGAACTACTATGCGTATTCAATGTAATAACGGAAAACTTACACAACACTGTTTTTCTTGCCCACTTGGCAAGCATACTCGTCTTCCATTTATGTCATCCAACAGTGTTACTTTTTCTCCTTTTGATATTGTTCATGCTGATTTGTGGACATCTCCAGTTGTTAGCTCTTTGGGTCACAAATTTTATCTAGTATTCTTAGATGATTTTTCACATTTTGTCTGAATTTACCCACTGAAATTCAAATCTGAAGTTTTTGCCTAGTTCCTCGAATTTCAAAAATTCATTAAAACACAGTTTGAAAAATCTATCAAATCATTCCAATGTGATAACGGACGTGAATTTAATAATTCGGCATTTCACACTTTCTGCTCTAAACAAGGCATGGTTTTCCGTTTCTCCTGTCCCTATACTTCCTCCCAAAACGAAAAGGCTGAATGAATTATACGTACCATCAATAACATGGTTCGCACCCTTTTTTTCATGCCTATCTTCCACCGCCATTTTGGGTCTATGCTGTTAAAATGGTAGAATCCCTCCATAATATTTTATCCACTAACACTCTTCCAAACAAGACCCCCACCGAAGTTTTATACCGTAGGATCCCGTCATATAACCAACTCATAATTTTCGATTGCCTATGCTACCCCAATCTAGCCTCCACTGCCTCTCACAAATTAGCACCATGAACTACGCCCTATGTCTTAATTGGTCTCGCGTCTAATCATAGGGGTTACCTGTGCTATGATCTGTCCACTCGTAAAATCATTATCTCCAGCCACGTCATATTTGACGAGACGTATTTTCCATTTTCCAATCTTCGAAAATTTCAAACCACGGACTACACATTTCTTGATGACACAGATCTGTCCCCACTAGTCAAATCACTGTTCCACTTTCCGTCCATTGTTCACGCGTCAATATTGTCGGTGACGGTAGTCTCACCACCACCAGTGACCGTCACTGACGTCATCCGTACGATAGAGAGATCCCTGTCACCTATTCCCACGGTCGAACAGCCACTGCCATCACCAAACTCCTGATCGGTTGTCCCAAAACCCTCTCGCCGACACATCTCCGATCCACCCTCACATCGGAAATCTGCAACCACTACTCATTCCTGTAATGCCAAGCTCCGCCATCTCGCTACCAATACCGACATCTACCAAATACCCCAACCAGTCACCTCCTCCACCCGTCATCGGCGACTCCCAGAATCCGAATTCGAATTCTAAAACCGAAGCCCAGCCGTCACTGCCTACCCACCGTATGGAGACTCGTGCACAACACAGGATTTTCACACCCAAGGTCCATTTTAACCTCTCTACACAAACCATATCACCCATTCCAAAAAAATCTGAAACTAGCCAAACTAGACCCTAATTGGAATGCGGCCATGTGCGAGGAATTTAATGTTTTAACCAAGCAGAACACTTGGGATTTGGTACCTAGACCGAATGGTGTGAATGTTATCCGGTGCATGTGGCTATTTCGTCACAAGTACAGAGACAGTGGTGACTTAGAGCGGTATAAGGCAAGACTGATTGCTAATGGCACTAATCAGCAAGAGGGTATTGATTATGGTGAGACATTCAGTTTGGTTGTTAAATCGACTACTATTCGGAGTGTTCTCAGTATTGTTATGGGCATGCATTGGCCGATTCATCAGCTTGATGTCAAGAATGCATTTCTTCATGGGGATTTGAAAGAAACTGTGGACATGCATCAGCCCCCTGGCTTTGTTCATTCAGCAGTTCTGAAGTTTGTATGTCATCTTAGGAGGTCATTGTATGGCTTGAAACAGGCACCCCACTCTTGGTATGATCATTTTGTCATGTATCTTATGCAGATCAGATTTGTATGTAGCAGGTGTGATAACTCTCTCTTCACTTTTCATCGAGGTAGCAACACTGCTTATTTGCTATTATATGTGGATGACATTGTTCTTACTGCCTCCTCTGACGGTTTGAAGAATGAAATCATTGCTCTACTTAAAACTGAATTTGCTATGACCGACTTGGGCAAGCTGAGTTATTTCTTGGATACCGTGACCAGATCCGCAGCTACTATATTTTTGTGTCAGCGCAAATATGCGGAAGAGATAGTGTGCAGGGCTAAGATGGCAAATTGTAAAATTATGCCAACTCCGATTGACTCGAAATTCAAGCTCAGTGCAAATGAGGGTGCGCCAGTGTCTGATCCCACTCTATATTGGGGTCTTGCAGGTGCCCTTCAGTATCTTACATTCACTAGGCCTGATATTGCATATGCCGTTCAGCAGGTGTGTCTATTTATGCACGACCCTCGAGAGTCCCATTTTGTGGCCCTCAAACGTATTATCAGATACGTTAAGGGCACACTGGACTTTGGACTGCATCTCTACCCCTCTGCCCCGACCAAGTTACTCTCCTACACGGATGCAGATTGGGCAGGATGTCTGGACACACGTTGCTCCACCTCCGGCTACTGTGTATTTCTTGGGGATAATCTTCATGGTCCGCCAAGCGGCAGGCCACGCTATCCCGTTCGAGTACTGAAGCAGAGTATCGCGGAGTTGCTAATGTCGTTGCTGAGCTTTGTTGGCTCCAAAATCTTCATTTGGAGCTCCAGTGTCCATTGCGTAAGGCGTCTATAGTCTACTATGACAACACATCTGCCATCTATATGTCTCACAATCCGGTCCATCATCAGCGCACCAAGCATATCAAGATGGACATTCACTTTGTGCGTGAGAAGGTTGCCCTTGGTCAGGTCAAAATATTACACGTGCCTTCCTCCTATCAATATGCAGATATTTTCACAAAGGGTCTACCGCGACAGCTCTTCACCGACTTCCGATCCAGCCTTAGCGTTTGGCCTCCTCCCGCTCCGACTGAGGGGGAGTATTAGCGAATATTCTCCGAATATTCACAGTATATTTTGTAATTATGATAGATGTATATTTAAGGTAACTTAGGATTCTTATTATATTAGGAATCAACCATTTAAGGTAAGTTAGGATTCTTATTGTATTAGGAATCAACCCTGTACAACTATATATATTGTGATTAATGGAAGGATTCTCCAAGGGAAAATTATTCCAATCTTACCACGGCAACAAACAACAAAAATTTTGTGAGAAATCTTCATGTCTGTCAGTCTCAGTGTGTTACTCATGTTTCATGAAACTTAGGCAATTGTAATTAAGTTACGTGCACAAGTTCAGTAGCCAACTGAAAGAATTTCTTTCTCATTTATGAAAACACAATATAGTCTTTGCTTAATACGATGTATTCAATTTTTTATTACTTAACTTATTGTAATTTTAAAATTATAAATTCTAACATATAGTAGTATTTATCATAATTTTAGTTAGTAATTCGTTTACGTATATGTTTAAGTTTCATGTCAAAAATACTGAATTCACATGAATTTCTCTCTTTTTTATCTTCTAATTTGAACAACAATTAATTGTGACTTCATGAAGATAAGGATGTCTAGCAAACTGTCGCATTGTAGGTTTTGACTTAAATGTATATATTTGACTTTGACTTTTATTGTATCGTCGGTGACAAACTTGATGAATCATGTTAAGTTTATGAATATATCACGTCGTACTTAATTTTATGTGACTTTGATTTTTAGACAAGTGAAAAGTGCATATGCATGACACGTGAACAACCTTTTTGAAAGAATTAATCCTTTAATTATTCTTATCGAATGAATAGATATATATACAAGTTACAATCTCCAAATATGAAAAATTCTATTCCTACTAAACTTCTAATATTCTAGTTCTACTTGTACAATAATTCTACAATTATGATAATTATACAATATAATTTAATACTTCTATTTATGGTACAAGACTAGTCGAAACCGTGTATAACATAGGAATATACACGGTATATTCTATCACACCCCCGCAGTCATAGCAGGCGATTGTCGTACGCTGAGACTGTCCCAAAAATCTTCAAATAAAACCGAGGGAAGGCCCTTCGTAAAGATGTCAGCAATTTGGTATCGCGGGGGCACATGTAAGACATGTACTTGTCCACGAGCTACCTTTTCGCGAACAAAGTGAATATTCATCTCGATATGTTTAGTACGTTGATGTTGGACCGGATTACCAGAAAGATAAACTGCACTAACATTATCACAATAGACAAAGGTTATTTTCTGAATAGGAAAGTGTAGTTCTAACTAAAAATTATGCAGCCAACATAATTCTGATACCACAGTCGACATGCCTCGATACTCGGCCTCTGCACTGGATCTTGATAATGTAGCTTGTCATTTTGCAGACCACGAGACCAAGTTATCTCCAAGAAACATACAATAACCAGAAGTCGAGCGTCCGGTATCAAGACAATCACCCTAATCAAGATCTGTATAAGACACAAGTGTAGAAACGGACGTAGGATACAAATGCAAGTCATAATCAAGTGTGCACTGGATATATCGTATAATGCATTTGGGCGCATTCATATGATCGATCTGTGGATCATGCATAAACAAACACACATGTTGAACTGCATAAGTAATATCAGGTCTTGTGAAGGTAAGATACTGAAGTGCTCCTGCAAGGCTGCGATAGTGGGTAGGATCCTCAAACTTAGTGCCAGATGTAGCACTCAACTTCGAGTTAGTATCAACTGGAGTAGAAGTAGAGTTACACGATGACATACCAGCTCTTTCAATTATCTCAGCGGCATACCTCCTTTGTGATAAAAATAGACCACCTGAATGACGAGTGACAACAATCCCCAAGAAATTACTCAAGGGCCCCAAGTCTTTCATAGTAAATTCAGAACTGAGAAGTGTCATGATAGATTTGATCAGATTATCAGACGAAACAGTCAATATAATATCATCGACATACAACAAAATGTATGCCAGAGAAGTACCACGACGATATATAAAGAGAGAATGATCAGACCGACTGTGAGAAAAAACCAATAGAAGATACATAATCTGCAAATCTTTTATACCAATCCCGTGGGGCCTTCTTAAGTCCATACAAGGACTTCTTCATCAAACAGACATGATGAGGATGATTGGGATCTCGAAAACCCAAGGGTTGATGCATATAAACTGTCTCTTTAAGATCACCGTGTAAAAAGGCATTTTTCACATCCAACTAATGAATGGGCCATGCTTTTGAGAGAGCCAAACTGAGAACAATATGAATAGTAGCTGGTTTGACCACCGGACTAAAGGTTTCACCACAATCCATGCCAACCTGTTGAGTTTTACCATTACCTACAAGATGAGCCTTATGCCTCTCAAAAGAACCGTCAGAATTTTCTTTATGAGTAAAATCAACGTAGACCGAATAATATTAACACCTGAAGGACGGAGAATCAACTCCCACATCTTATTTTCAATAAGAGCATTATATTCGTCAGTCATTGCCAATTTTCAATTCGGGTCATTTAATGCGGACACAAGGTTACACGGGAGGGCGGATTTAAGGACATTAGAATTGAGATTAAAATGTCATTTTGATTTAAAAATACCCATTTGACTATGAGTAACAAGCCCTAGATTAGAGGAGGAATTGGATGGATTTTGGAAAATGTGTGGAACGGGGACGGACTGGCCAGTAGGCAGTGGGCCTGCTGGCCCAACAACTGGAACAGGAACAGTCTCGGGATTGGGCTGAAACACTGGAACAATACCAAGATCAGGACTGGACTGTGTCATCGGCCCACAGGGCAAAACAGTGGTTGCAGTAAACTGTGGGCCAGTAGGCAGTGGGCTTGCCGGCGTATTATGGTCAGGGGACAAGTTGGAAAAATGGTGGATAATATATGGTAAGACCTCGTCATCTAAAAAATTATACGAACTCGGCACGGGACTACTCACTTTAGCAAAAGGAAATCGGGTTTCCTAAAAAATAACATGGCGACTAATTATGATTTTATTAGATGATAAATCAAAAAAATTATAACCACGATGATTAGACGGATAACCCAAAAACACACAAGCAGTAGAACGGGCCTGAAGTTTATTAATTGTAGTTTGGCAGAAAAAGTGGATAGCATAAACACCCAAATATCCGAAGATGAGAATACGAAGGATCCTTATTATAGGGAACTTTAAGGGGAGATTTAGATGCTAATCCTTTGGTAGGAAGTATGTTAAGGAGGTAAGTAGTCATTTGTAGTGCATGATGCCAAAAAGAATGGGGTATAGAAGCATAGGCTAATAAAGTTCGGACAATATTATTGTACGAATTTTTTGTTCGGCTTTCCCATTTTTAAGGACGTATGAGGACAAGAAAAATGAAAAACTATGCCATTAGCATCACAAAATTCCCGAAACAACCCATTATCATATTCCTTGCCATTATCACATTGAATACTTTTAATTTCCCGTTCGAATTGGGAACGGATGAATGCTCTAAATTTTAAGAATGTGGAAAAAACATGAGACTTTTTCGATAAAGGAAAGGTCCACAAAAAATTAGAATAATCATTCAAAAATAGGATATAATAAGGATGGCCCACAGAACTTAACACGGGGGATGTCCATAAATCACTATGAATAATGTCAAACGACATCAAAGTACTAGAAGTAGAGGCTACAAATAGTAATCTAACATGTTTCCCTAACGGACACGAAGGAAAAAGTGGAGTACTACGCGTACCCGTACAAGAAATAAAATTATTTTAATGTAAAGAAGAAATAATAGACGATCCCGGATGACCCAAACGTGCATGCCACAAGGAAGGAGCAAGGGCAGTAAAAGTAGACAACATGTCTTGACTCACGGAAGTGGTGGTATTTGTGATAGGATAAAGCTCTCCCCTACAATTGCATCTTATTATAGGTATCCCCGTCTTGAAATCCTTCACAGAAAACCTAAAGGGATCAAAATTAACAGAAACTCAATTATCAGTGGTGAATTTTTGGAGAGACACCAAATTTTTAATTAAGTTAGGGGCATGAAGGATATTTTTCAAAACTAGAGGTGGATATGGGGAAGACAAAGTTTTATGTCCATAACCGCGAATTGGAATTAAATTGTCATTGCCAACAATAATACCATAATTTTTGCTCAAATCGGAATAAGACGAGAGAGTGCCTTGGTCAGACGTCATGTGAGAAGTGACTCCGGTGTCCATATATCAATTCACGTCTGGAAGATTTAATCCAAGTGTGTGCATTGCGGCCTCAATATCTGTCGGAGTTGGTGTGATGCCTACCGCCTGGAACGCTTGCGGAGGCCGAGGCCCAAGCAAACCTACATGCGGCCCCGACTTAGAAGTGAATCCGCTGCCAGTATTCAAACCCGAGAAACTGGGCCTGGCCTATCGCTGGAACGAGGCCCAGTTACCCGGGTAAGGCTGGGAGGAAAATATGGACTGTTGGGCTGGCCACTGGCCCAGTTCTATGGACAAGGGGCCCACAACTAGGTCCAGTTAGCCTGCGGCCCACTGCCCCGAGGCCCATTGTAGCTGCCACCATTGTTTCGGCCACCTCCGTTACCACCGCGGTTTTTGCAATTATTTTTATGATTTTGACCTTTTTTGCCACCACCGTTGTTGCGGTGTTGGCCAGAATTCTCGGAGAATGAGTGAGGGTCGTCTGACGTGGTCATTATCGCGACGTAATTTGCACCTGTAGCCACATTTTTAGCTAAGTCGGCTTCTTCTAACGTGAGCATGGAACGAGCCTAATAAAAGGGTGGTAGAGGGTTTACTTTGACGAAGTAATGTGCCAACGTCGTTATAGGACTCAGACAGGCCTGCAACCATTTGGAGAACAAGACGATCATTGGTAACTGGCGCACCAATGTTGCGGAGTTGGTCTGCCAATTCCTTCAGCCTTTTACAATAGACCGAAACGTTAGGAAAATCTACCATGTAGACATGTGAAAATTCCTGCTCGAGGGTGACAACACGAGAATTCTTGTTATCTTGGAATATATCATGCACCCTATTCCAAGTTTCAATTGTCATAGTGTCGAGCTCAATGATCGTTTGTAGGAGGTCGGTAGAAATAGTGGAATAAATCCACTAGAGAACAGTAGCATCAAGTGTCGTCCATAACATAGGATTTTCTTCGGGGTTAGGCAGCTCCTCTATGCCAGGTGTCGTGGAAATTATGTAATGGAGGACTTGATGCGAGCGTGCGTGAATTTTGAATAATTCCGTCCATGTCTCGTATTGGACGTTTTTCATCTCAAGAACAATAGGGATGTGGTTCCTGATGTTGGAAACTGTAAAGGCTGGATGAAACAGGTTCTTTGACGTAGACATAACGAAAGAACAATAGGAAAATTAGGGATTTGGAAGAAAATATGGGAAGGGAGGAGGAAGAAGTCGGCCGGAAACCGAGAAGGGTTCTCGGAATTTGAGCCGAGAGTAGCGGAAGAAAATTGGGAAGGGAAGTAGTTTAGACCTAGACTTCTGATACCATGAAAGAATTAATCCCTTGATTATTCTTATTGAATGAATAGATATATATATATATATACAAGTTACAATCTCCAAATATGAAAAATCCTATTCCTACTAAACTTGTAATATCCTAGTTCTACTTGTACAAGAATTCTATAATTATGGTAATTATATAACATAATTTAATACTTCTATTCATGGTACCTGACTAGTCAAAACTGTGTATATCATAGAAATATACACAGTATATTCTATCACTTTTGTCTAATTAAGAGGCAATAATAATTCTCCAATATCACAAGTTTGAATCATACTATTCACTTGTCCTTTATCATGCCTGTTATAAGATAAAGGACAAAATAATTCATCAAGTTTGTACCACAATTATAAAATAAGGTGCGTTCATGTGAACTTGTGTTATTGGAGAATGTGTTAATACTTCTAACACTTTTGAACTTGTGTTAATACTTCTAACACCTTATAGCTTAACATGCTTTGGCCAAACTGACCTCCTGGATTGGTCTCCTAGACTACGCTATCATCGAGTTCAAAAATGTGCGTTCATGTGAACTTGTGTTGTGTTTTATAAAGCTCTTCATCTTTCAACTCCAATTTGATGTGAGTTCCGCTAAGATGTAATATGCACCTGAAGTTTTGCTCACTTAAATGACTGTCGGTTCTTCTCTTTGACCGGCAGTCCTTATCGATTTGTCCTCCTTCACAGGCTTCACAATATACATCACGACACGAGTGAGCACTATCTAATGTCTATGAGGTTATAATTCGAACAAGTACTATTCTGGATCACCATGACATCTCTACTGCCTAGTTGACTTTGCTATACTCTTGTTAATACGTTAAAAAAAAAAGAAAAACAAATTAAGAAAACTGTACGAGCTAGAGCCCATGTCATCACCCATCACCAGTGGTCCAATGCTAATTACTTTTAAATTTGACTTTGATGAATTAAATTGCTTAACAGTAGCTGACTTTATAACTGAAATCTTTATCTTATTTATGAATTTGGGAACACTTGTCTGTTGTTCCTGATTTCATGCCGCTATTTTATAGTATTAAATGTTACAGATTGCAGTTGGGAATGTAAGCTGGAATGTGATGTTAATGACTAATTTATCCTATCTTCCTCTCTTTCTTCCCTTATTATCACGTGAAAATCTATCATATTTGAAGAAATATTTAATATTTTTCATCGTTTCTGATAGTGAATATATTCCATATATATTATGTAATTATTATTTAGTGTAATTAATGTAAAATAGGGATTCTAATTCAATTAGGATTACAATTATATACTCTATATATATTACATTAATAAGAGAACTCCATGAAGGAGATTTACACTATTCTACATGGTATCAAGAGCCAAAAATCCCTCCCTACCCTAACCCTAGTTTCAGCCGTTGTATACCTCTCCTCCGCCTTCCTTTTTTCGGCGATATTCAACCATATACATCCTTGTATACCACAACCTCTTCGTGATATAAAACCAGTATACCCTGATTCTACGTGATATACACGCCTCTTCTCTAAAAAACTAAATGTATACTTCTTCTCTCAAAACCAAAGCGGTGGCCACACTGCCCAACCCACTTCCTCACAGCCCAATTCCAGACTCATCCAGCCCAACCCCAGCCCAACCTACAGTCCCCACTATACTCGATCCAGCCCCCAACCCACTGTATGAAAACCGTGCACAACATGAGATTTTCAAATCAAAAGTTCACTTTAATCTGTCCACTCAAACCATCTCCCCGCTACCTAAACACCCAACATTAATCAAACTTGACCCGAATTGGAATGCGTCCATGGGTGAGAAGTTTAATACGCCTACTTCACAACGCACTTGTGATCTTGTTCCGCGACGTGAGGGGGTGAATGTAATATGTTGTATGTGGCTATTACGTCATAAGTTTAGAGATAATGGTGCCCTTGAATGTCACAAGGCCAAGCTTGTGGCAAATGGCACAGGGCAACATGATGGTGTTGATTATCGTGAGACATTCAGTCAAGTGGTTAAGCCCGCTACCATCTGCACGGTTTTGAGCATCGCAACGGGGAAGAATTAGCCTATTCACCAGCTTGATATCAAGAATGCTTTCTTACATGGTGATTTGAAAGAAATCATTTATATGCATCAACCGCCAAGTTTTTTGCATCCGGAGGCTCCTCATCATGTTTATCGTCTTCGTAAGTCGCTATATGGGTTAAAACAATTCACCAGGGCTTGGTATGAGTGGTTTGCCACTTACATCCTACAGATCGGCTTTGTGTGTAGCAAGAGTGATCATTCATTGTTCATTACTTCAACTGAGATAATGAAAAATTATTTCACCATTTTAGTTCTTTTTAGTTGGAATCGAGGTACTGACACAACTTACCTTATGTTATATGTGGATAATAATGTACTGACAGCTTCTTTAGATGGCCTGAAGCACGAGATCATTGCTCTACTCAAGTCTGAATTTGCTTTGACTGACTTGGGTAAGTTGAGTTATTTTTAGGGATATTAGTGACCAGATCCTCACATGCCATGTTTTTGTATAAGCGTAAGTATGTATAAGAGATCGTATACAGAACTAAAATGGCAAATTGCAAGATCATGCTGACTCCCGTCAACTCCAAGTCCAAACTTAGTGCAGATGACGGGGAACCGGTCAGCGATCCCTCTATAAAAATTCAGTATCTCATATTTACTCGGCCAAATATTGCATATGCAGTTCAGCAGGTGTGCTTGTTCATGCACGATCCTAGGGAGCTTCACCTTACCGCCCTTAAGCGTATCATTCGGTACATTAAGGGCACTCTTGACTATGGACTTCATTTATATCCCTCCGCACCGATTAGATTGCTCTCTTACACAGACACAGATTGGGTAGGATGTCCGAACACACGTCGCTCTACGTCCGGCTATTGTGTATTTTTGGGGGATAATATTATATCGTGGTCAGCCAAGCGGCAAGCCACACTTTTCCGTTCGAGTGCAGAGGCAGAATATCGAGGCGTTGTTGCCGAGCTATGTTATCTTCAAAATCTCTTTCTTGAGCTTCATTGTCCCATACATAAGGCATTTTGATTTATTGTGATAACATATCTACTATCTACTTGTCTCATAATCCGATTCAGCATCAGCAAACCAAACATATTGAGATGGATATTCACTTTGTTCGTTAGAAGGTTGCAATGGATCACGTTAGGGTATTACATGTTTCTTCTTCATATCAGGACGCAGATATCTTTACCAAGGGGCTTCCTCGGCAACTGTTCCTTGACTTCAGATTCAGTCTCAGCGTCCGGCCTCCTCCTGCTCCGACTGAGGGGGTGTGATAGTGAAGATATTCCATATATATATTATGTAATTACTATTTAGTGTAATTAATGTAAAATATAGATCCTAGTTCTATTAGGATTACAATTGTATACTATATATATTACATTAATAAGAGAACTCCATGAAGGAGATTTACACTATTCTACAGTTTCGCCAGATTTTTTACGTAAATACTCATTCGCACGAGGTGTTTACATCACATCAATTTAACCTATCATGAATTAAGTGATTTAATGAAGTAAAATATATACTGATTAATTATGATTAAGTAATGGTTATGTATATACAAATATATATCATGTATCTATTAATTTATTATAAACACCTGATTCAGGTGAATCTTTCAATTTTCTTGGGCATGTGTACAATATTATTACACTCTTATCAAGTCTCAACAACAACAACAACATACCTAGTGAAATTCCACAACGTGAGGGCTGGAGAGGGTAGAATGTACACAGACCTTACCTCCACCTTGATAGGTAGAGCGGCTGTTTCCGGGAGACACTCGGCCCAAGACAAAGCATGATCACAGGCAAAGCAAAGCAAAGCAAAAAAAGCAAGAGAAACGATCAGACTCAGACGAGAAGTTAAAGCATTATGAACATACAAATAATAAAATTGAATACGCCATGGTAGTGCATTCTAACAATAGGTAGCAGTAGTTAACACAACTAAATAAGATAACCAAATTACACTAAAGATCACATAGTAGCATGAATCAAACTACAGGGGACTATAAAGCACTAATGCGCCTATAAGTGTGATAGGTTAATCGAGCCTACAATAATAATACTACACTATCATTTTGAAAGTGTAAGTAGGACTACGCTCGATTACCTACTACCCTTCTACCCTAATTCATGTCCTCTACAACCCCCTATCTAAGGTCATGTCCTCAGTAAGTTGCACCTGCGCCATATCTCATCTAATCACATCTCCCCAATACTTCTTCAGCCTACCTCTACCCCTCCTGAACCTGTCCATAGCCAACCTCTCACACCTCCGCACTGGAGCATCCGTGTCTCTCCTCTGCATATGCCCGAACCATCTCAACCTCGCTTCCCGCATCTTATCCTCCACCGAGGTCACTCCCACTTTATCCCGGATATCATCGTTTCTAATCCTATCTCTCCTTGTATGCCCATACATCCATCTCAGCATCCTAATCTCCGCAACTCTCATTTTTTGTATGTGCGAAGTCTTGACTGACCAACACTTCTTATCAAGTCTCTATCTTGAAAATGGGGCTAGAACATTCAGTTAAGATTGCCATACTTAGTATTCAGAGAAAAATTTATAGACTTTCTACGTGGCGTAAAATCATAACAGAACAATCATATGTTTATCAATTTTCTATCTTAAAAATTATAGAAGAACTCAGAATTTAGAGTTAATGAATTCAGAATTAATATGATTTTATTTTATATACATAACTCGAGTTGTGAGCAATCGATTCAATTGATCACGTAGAACCCGCCCTAAATCCGCATTGAAAATATTCAAGATAGTATTTTCACATTTTAAATTCCATGTGTTCTTCAAAGAAAACTCCACATGGGTTCATCATCATCAAGGTTGTAATTATCATAGTGAAAAAATGTCAATGGCTATTTATTCAAAAGGATAAAGGAAAATGAGAGATGGAAGTGAATTGTTCATAAAATGACTAGCTGACTTACCAGGTGTAGAACTGCACACATCATCAACAATTCGTATTACAAAATTCTTTGCTTTCTATCAATGCAAAAATTCAACATTTGCAACCATGTACTATGTGATTTTAATTTTTGGTCCTAAATTCGTCATCATCACTCTGTATTATGCATTTACTACGTTATTTCATCTTCACGATCACAAATCTTACATTTTGAATATCATTTTCTCTGTATTTGATAAATATAACTCATGCTGCATGCACGGAGTTAAACATAATATAATGGACGGTAAACATAAGACACTATAATCTGTTAAGAAAATGCATATTAGGTCAAACTCAATTTCAGAAAGTTAGTTTAAAAAGTGAAAATCGCTAAAAACTATATAACAAGGCCAATTACCTCTTGTTATACCGATGTAGGACTCTAACACTCTCCACCCCATTCGCACACACTCAATTTAATATCTGAAGTGTGGATAATATAACGTAGCTCAACAACGGGTAGATCAAGAATTGAAATAGATTTAGCTTAGATATCATATTAAGAAAATAAACTGTGGGCCTAAATCAATTTTAAAATCTAATTTAAAAAGTGAGAATTACTATGACTATATTAGAGACCAATTACCTAATCCCACATTTATGTGCGACTCTAACAGATAGAAGGTAGTGGTGGGATGATGAGACCCTTCCATTTCAACATCTTATAGATTGGTTTAGGTGTGAATGTGCAATGTGGATAAAAGAAAAAGAAACAGTAACCAACTTGACAAGGTCTTTTCTCTCATAGCTTGCTTAGGTCACTTTTGAAGATTTTAAAGCATTTGACTTAGAATTACCGGTAGATTTCTTAGTCCTAATTAATAAAGCATGACTATGTTGTTATTGACACATAATCTTAGGTTTAATTCGGGTTTTGGTCAATTACATTGTATTTTAAATTCAACGAATGTATGTGGTAGAATAGTGTAAATCTCCTTGATTCAAGTCATTTCATTAATACCATATTTATAGTATATACAATTGTAGTTCTAATGGAATAAGGATCTCTACTTTACATAATTACATGAAAATATTAATTACAGAATAATACAGAATATACGGTGAATATATATAAATATATTCACTATCACCCTCCCTCAGTCGGAGTGGGAGGAGGTCGGACGCTGAGACTAAATCTGAAGTCAAGGAACAGTTGTCGAGGAAGTCCCTTAGTGAAGATATCTGTGTACTGATATGGAGAAGGAACATGCAACACCCTAACGTGACCCATTGCAACCTTCTCACGAACAAAGTGAATATCCATCTCAATATGTTTGGTTCGCTGATGCTGAACTGAGTTATGAGACAAATAGACAGCAGATTTATTAACACGGTAAACCAAAGATGCCTTACGTAAGGGACAATGAAGCTCAAGAAGGAGATTTCGGAGCCAACATAGTTCTGCAACAACTCGATATTCTGCTTCTACACTCGAACGCGAAAGGGTGACTTGCCTCTTGGCATACCACGAAATAATATCATCCCCAAAAAATACAAAATAGCCGGACGTAGAGCGACGGGTGTCTGGACAGCCTGCCCAATCTGCGTCTGTATAAGAAAGTAACCTAGTCGGTGCGGAGGGATATAGATGTAGTCCATAGTCAAAAGTGCCCTTAACGTACCGAATAATGCGTTTAAGAGCTCTAAAGTGAGGCTCCTGTCACGACCCAAACCGGAGGGTCATGACGGACACCCGGGCCTTACCTGCCGAGTACCACTAATTATATATTTAGCATATAATCGTAATTTCTCATGGTCCACGAGGGCCACCACGAGATATCCTGCTGATATATGGGAATAGTAAACTGTAAAAGGGCTATGTAGAATCCTGCAACTAGAAAGACCCAACCTACATACATATACATACCAAGGCTGACAAGGTTATACATGACTACTATACACATGTCATCTATCTACAAGCCTCTAAAGAGTACGTAACATCATAAGATCGGAACAGGGCCCCGCCATACCCCTATGCATATCAAAAATATCGTACCGCGACTAGACTGCAACTCCGGAACAAATAGAGTGCTCCAACATCAGCAGAACCAGCAACATACTAGTGCAGACCGTCACCCTCATTACCTGAGCCTACGGGCATGAAACACAGCGTCTCCCGACAAAAGGGACGTCAGTACGAATAATGTACCGAGTATGTCAGACATGAAAAATAGTTTAATAGAGACCTGAAAGTAACCCGAGATAAGAAACAACCAACCAATAGAGAATGCCTTTGAGGGACATAATATGCCTAAGTACCATGTCTGTGCAGAATGCCTCTGAGGGCCATAATATGCATAAGTATCATATATGTGTAGAATGCCTCTGAGGGCCATAAAATGCCTAAATGTCATGCACAATGCGGTCATGCACATATGCATATATAACGTCATCAAGCCTCTGTGGACATCCCATCATATCATATCGGGCTCTGTGGTCATAATCATCATCGTGTATATCTGTACCAGCTGCAGGTGATGTGCGTATATGACGTCGTATCCCTTTCCCCATCCCCCATACATATATATAATGCATACATATAGTAGAGTATATAACTCCTTTGAGGTCAATGTATGTGAATGTAATGCATGAATGATATGATAATATGACACTATAAGTTTGTCGAAGTGATATAATGTTTCTCCATCTCCGATTAACATTATGAATACTAACATCTTTTCCATATACCTCAATAAGGATTTAGGAACATATTTAGATATGCTTTTAACATAGGAATGAACAACAGGAACATCCTTAACTACTAAGAGTAGAATAATTTATGGAACAATATTACGTTCACGTTTCATACATAGAACATGCCAAAAGAAGAAATCATTTGCCTTAACATACCTTTACTCCCGATCCTTTATCGATGATAGTGAAATCGACATTTCTTACAAGCTTATCTTGAATGTCAAGAACTAAAATCTTAACACCGTACTTTACTATGAAGAAATCTTCAATCCACTTTTGAGAACTTGAGAGAATTTATGTAAGAAATTTTAAACTAGTTACAGCCCTTTGCTAGTGATAAAAGGAGAAAACTTCTAAAGTTCAGCAACTTCATGTTGCTTCTTGTATCTGTACGAAAATATATATACCTATATATCTTATATGCTCTTCTCAAAATGGTGATAACCATTTTAAATGCTATGTCCCCTGGATTGTAAACTTTGTGTAATAAATTAAACTTGTTAGAGAAAGTTAGGCCGTACCTGATATACTAGGCGGTGGATCTTTGAGATGGCAAAGTAGAATGGTTATCTCTATTGATAAAGTTATGTGGCTAACTTCTCTAGGTGTCATCAACACACCACACAAGAGAATCTTAGTCATTTACTACTTTTGACTATGCCCCCACGTGGACATTTATCCATATAACTTCTTGTCCACTTAATTTAATTAATGTCTTATCTCCACCAAATTGCACATTTATTCAATTACACACGTACTTAATTTCTTAATTTCAATTCACTTAAATATTAATGACTTATAAAATCTTCATATATTCAATGTCATAATTGTGCGATATAGCACTAGTCCATAACTTCTTTGGCGACATACAACTATTATTATTAATCCCTATCATCACACTTATTAAGTCCTAAATTATTTCGGGACCACATCCTTTAATATCTCCATCTCTTTATTTGCATACGTGAATATGACACGAATCCTTTTAAGGCTCGGGTCTACTTGCATACGTCTAACTGTTCAAACTATCATCCGAAAGTACGGGGTGTTACAACTCGCTAGGAGTGTGTATGAGCAAGCATACCTGCTGAACAACATATGCAATATCGGGCACAATGAATGTGAGATACTGAAGAGCACCTACGAGACACCTATAAAGAGAGGGATCGTTGACCGGATCCCCGTCACTTGCACTGAGTTTTGACATTGAGTAGACAGGAGTCGACATGGTCTTGCAGTTTTCCATGTTAGCCATGTATACAATCTCATCTACATACTTACGCTGGCATAAGAACATGGCATATGCGGATCTGGTGACTAATTCCCCAACAAATAACTCAACTTATCCAAATCTGTCATAGCAAATTCAGACTTGAGCAGGACAATGATCACATGTTTCAGTGTATCAGAAGAAGTTGTTAGAACAATATCATCCACATATAAAAAAAGATAAGTCATGTCAATACCTCGATGAAAAATGAACAGGGAATGATCACTCTTGCTGCACACGAACATAATATGTATGATGTATGTAGCAAACCTCTCATACCAAGCCCTAGGGGCTTGTTTCAAACTATATAGTGACTTACGAAGACTACATACATAATGAGGAACCTCCAGATGCACAAAGACATATGGTTGATACATATAAACAGTTTCTTTCAAATCCCCATGTAAGAAAGAATTTTTTACATCAAGCTGGTGAATAGGCCAATTTTTCCCTATAGCTATGCTCAACACTGTGCGAATGGTGGCTAGTTTGACCACCGGACTAAAAGTCTCACCACAATCAACTCCTTCCTGCTGACCAATACCATTAGCCACAAGTCTTTCCTTATGGCGTTCAAGATCCCCACTATCTCAGAATTTGGGATGATAGATCCACATACAACGAATCACATTCACCCCTTCTGGTTTCGGAATAAGATCCCAAGTGTGTTGATTGGTTAACGCATTAAACTCCTCACGCATATCCGCATTCCAATTTGGGTCAAGTTTGGCTAATTTTGGATTTTTAGAAACAGATGAGATGGTTTGTGTGGATAGGTTAAAGTGAACTTTTGGTTTGAAAATCTCATGGTGTGCACGGGTTTCCATGCGGTGTGTGGGGACGGTCACAGGTGGGGAAGAGGGGCTGGGTGGTGATAGACTGGACTAGACAGTGGGGTCGGGTATGGGCTGGGAGAGTGATCGGCAGTGAGGCTGGGCAGTGGGGTGGGGCAGTGGCAGGTTGTGTGACGGGCAAGGACTGGGCAGTAGGGTGGTTCAATGTGGTGGGTGTATCATCGAGCAGGGACTAGGCAGTATGGCTGGGCAGTGAGGTTGACGGGTTGGGTGTGGTCAATGGGATGGGTGGGGTCGATGGACGGGTAGCGATACGGCCTGATGATGCGGATTTTGTAATGCATTTTGGACTAGAGGTGAGGTGTCTGAGTCATCAAAGAATCTGTAATCAGTAGGGCGGAATTGGTGGATGTTGGAAAAGGGAAAAACGTTCTCCTCAAACATGACATGATGTGAGACTATGATTTTGCATGTGGACATGTTATAGCATAAGTACCTCTTATGATTTGACGGGAACCCCAAGAAGCTACACGGAGTGGAACAGGGTGCTAATTTGTGAGGGACAGTAGAGGTCAGATTCGGGTAGCAGAGACAACCAAAAATCCGAATATGATCATAGGTAGGGATCCGAAGAAATAGGAACTCGGTAGGGGTCCAATTTTGGAGCACGGGTAGGTAGTATATTGAGAAGGTATTCTGCCATTTTTAATGCATATACCCAAAAGCTGGGGGAAAGAGATGCATGAAAAAGTAAGGTATGAATTATATTGTTAATGGTGCATAGAATTCATTCGACTTTGTCATTTTGAGGGGAAGTATGGGGGCAGGAGAAATGAAAGACCATGCCATTAGCCGTACAGAGTTTATGAAAGAGAGAATTGTTAAACTTACGACCATTGTCATATTAAAATATTTTTATTTCTTTTTCAAATTGTGTTTTAACATACGTACGAAATTCAAGAAAGTTGAAGTGGACTTGAGATTTAAAGTGGAGCGGATAGACCCATAGGAAGTGAGAAAAATCATCCAAGTATATTAGATAGTATTTATGACCCAATTTGCTAGTATTAGGAGAAGTCCATAAATCTACATGAATAATATCAAGAGAGAAAATGTAATACTCAAGAATGACGTAAACGGAAGTCTAACATGCTTTCTAAGATGGCAAGATTAGCAATTATGGGCAAGGTTCCCTTTATTAAATTTAATGAATTGCGGTTTCTAAGAAAATAAAAAATATGAGCTCCGGGATGGCCAAGTCTACTATGCCACGTTGAGGACGAGATTGCAGCTAGAGATGTGAGAAGGTTGAAACTGGCAGCGGGCGTGGATAGGAAATGATAGAGGTCCCTTACACTTTTTCATCTAGTAAGAAGTTTCCCCTATGTAGGTCCTTCACAGAAAAATCAAATGGGTCAAAATCAATAGATACGGAATTATCAGTGATAAATTTTCTAACAGAGATTAGGTTCTTGATAATGTTAGGGGCATATAGGACGTGTTTAATGGAGTAGTGGGTGTGGTGGTAGAGTGAGTGTGTGGTCGAACCCTTGAGTTAGAATGCGATGATCATTTCCGACCATAATAAATTGAGGAGTATTTAAATTGCGTAGTTGAGAAAGATTACCAAAATTGTGAGTGAGGTGAGACGTGGAGCCCGTATCCCTATACCAAGCGTCATCGGGCTACGCAATATTCATCGAGCTATAGGCATGTGTCAATTCGGTCGGGGGAGAGGGCCCGTGATGGGCCGCTGTAAGGTGGGCCTGGTCGGTGGAGACCGTTGGACGTGATCCTGGACGAGGGCCTAGCACACTGGGTTATTGCCACTGGCCCAGTTGCTGGGCCTATTGGAACTGATAGGGGCCGTAGACAGTGGCCCAATTTTCCCAAGGCATGGGGCTGGCCCAATTTACTAGATAAGGGGCCTACAGTAGTGGGACATTGGGATTGGGTCTGCCTCCGCGACCCTTGCCTCTTCCATCGTGCCCTCTGCCGCTGCCTCGGCCACCGCGGTGGGGTTGATTTTCGGTGGGTGTCAGTGATCCGGTGGATGTGGTGGCAATCGGCGGGATGATGGTTGCCATTGGTGATGTCCGTCTTGTTTTGCTCATCTAGTCTCCTCTAGCAATTGGGACCGCGTTTTGTTGAAACTCGGTAGGGAATCGGCCTGGCGAATAGTGTTAGGATTTTTAGGCCCTTGATACCATGTAGAATAGTGTAAATCTCCTTGATTGGAGTCCTTTCATTAATACCATATTTATAGTGTATACAATTGTAGTTCTAATGGAATAAGGATCTCTACTTTACATAATTACATTAAAATATTAATTACAGAGTAAAACAGAATATACGGTGAATATATATAAATATATTCACTATCATATGTCAAGATGTTAATTTTCTTAACCAAGTCATAACACATTAGAACCACCTTATTAAGCACGTATATTATATCAGACTACCGAATAGTTTCAAGCAAAGGCGGATTCAAGATTTCAAATTTATAAGTTCTGGCGATTGCGGGTTATGTAGAGCTAGAGGAGTGGATGAAGTTCATCCGATCCTCATTACCGGAAAGTCACACTGTATATAAAAGGATGAAAAAAATGTACGTACATATAATGTAGAGAAAAGGGTCAAATATACCCATCTACTTTGTTTTATTAGCTAACTTTATACTCTGTTAGCGATTGTGAACAAAAATACCTCTGTCGTCTTCAAACTTCACAATTATAATCCTATTTTGGAAACACCCAAATCCTCTTAAATTACCCCATTTCAAAAAATTACCCACTCCCCTATCATCATCAAGCTTTAGCTTCAATCAAGGAGAAAAAAAGAGAGAAGTAAAACCACACCTAAATGATGAAACCCAAAATCCACCTCAGATTTCCGATTCTTGATTTCACCACAACCTGGGGCTGGATTGGCTGGAAGGATCAAGAACATCTATAAATATCATTTCTCAAATGCAATTCAATTTGCTAGGAGAAAGTGCAAATTCACCTTGACGATCATCACAACGAATGAAACAGGAATTAAAGAGGCTATAGTGATTACAATTGCAAGAGAGAAGGAAATACAAATGAAGGTTTTAAGATAACCATAAAATAAACATCTTTTTTTTATTTTATCATAACTGTCCTTATATACTTAATTGATACTCTGATTATATAAATCTAGTATGAGTTAGAGAAAACCAATTTATTCAACGTTAGAAACTGATATTTCTAGTATGTAAATTAAAGCTGATAAGATAGCTTTTTGTTATTTATATTTAATAACATACCGTGATATACATGGTTTTGTATACCATGTGTATCACAGTTTCAAAAGGAAGCTTTTCCATAATTGAAATAGTGATATACACGGTATAGAAAACCGTGTATATCACGGGTTGGGGTTTAGATTTTAGGTAATATTGTTGTGATTAAATTAGCATTGTACACTTACCATAATTATAGAATTCTTGTACAAGTAGATTA
Organism: Anisodus tanguticus; assembly: GCA_034509755.1. Classification (NCBI taxonomy): domain Eukaryota; kingdom Viridiplantae; phylum Streptophyta; class Magnoliopsida; order Solanales; family Solanaceae; genus Anisodus; species Anisodus tanguticus. The sequence goes on from CM067555.1 coordinate 41,967,515, forward strand.
TGGTATTATATATACTCATTCATTAATAAAAATAATCAAGGAATTATTTTTTTCATGGTATCAGAAGTCTAGGACTAAATTACTTCCGCTCTTCTCCAACTTTATTCTCGGTTTCCGATCACCCTTCTCGGCCGATACTTCATCGAATTATGTGCCCCTTTTTCTCGGATTTCGTGTCAAAATTTACCTCCTCTCTTCCCAATTTTTTCCCCAAATCCCTTTGTTCTTTCGTTATGTCTAAGAACGTGTTTCATCCTGCCCTTACTGTTTTCAACATCAAGAACAACATCCATATTGTTCTTGAGATGGAAAACGTCCAGTATGCGACGTGGGCAGAGTTGTTCAAAATTCACGCAATCTCTCATCAAGTCCTCCATCACATAATTCCTCCTGCTACCCCTACTCCCACGGAGGATCCTCAGTTATGAATTACTCTTGATGCTACCGTCCTTCAGTGGATTTACTCCACTATTTTTACTGACCTGTTACATACAATCATTGAACCGGAAACGATGGCTATGGCTACCTAGAATAGATTGCGTGATATATTCCAAGATAACCAACATTCTCGTGTTGTCACTCTTGAACAAGAGTTTTTACAAGTTCGCATGAAAGATTTCTTGACTATTTCTGCATATTGTAAATGACTCAAGAAATTGGCAGACCAACTCCGTAACGTTGGCGCGCCTGTCACCAATAATCGTCTCGTTATACAAATGGTTGCAGGCCTCTCTGAGGACTATAATGACGTTGGAACTCTCCTTCGTCAAAGTAATCCGCTCCCCCCTTTTTTATTAAGCCCGTTCGATGCTCACTTTGGAAGAAGCCGACTTGGCAAAAAAGGCGGCTATCGGCGCCAGTTCCGTGGCAATTCGGGCCAAAACCGCAACAACGGTGGAGGCAAGAAGAGTCAAAACCATAAAAATAAAGGCAAAAATCATGGCGGCAACGGCCGAAACAGTGGTGGCACCGGTGGTGGCCTTTGGGGCAGTGGACAACAACCCAATTGGGCTCAGCAGTGTGCCCATGGCAGTGGAATTGGGTCGGTGGTCCTTGGCCCAATAGTGGGTATTTTATACCATGCCCTTACCTGAGTAACTAGGCCCGGTTCCAACAGCAGGCCAGACCCAGCTTCTCGGGTCCAGTTTCAGCAGGCAGATTCTCGTCTGGGCCGGGGCAGCAGGCCAGTGTGCTTGGGCCTCGACCCACGCAGGCGTTTCAGGCAGTGGGACCCACACCGACACCGACAGATATTGAGGCCGCAATGCATACGCTTGGATTAAATCCTACAAAGCTGAATTGGTACATGGACATCGTCGCCACTTTTCACATGACGTCCGACCAAGGTACTCTCTCGTCTTATTCCAATTTAAGCAAAAATCATGGCATAATTGATGGTAATGGCCACTCAATTCCTATTCATGGTTATAGTTATAAAACTTTGTCTCCCTCCCATCCACCTCTTGTCTTGGAAAATGCCCTTCATGCCCCTAACTTAATTAAAAATTTGGTGTATGTCCGTAAATTCACCACTAATATTTGGGTTTCTGTTGATTTTTATTCTTTTGGGTTTTCTCTGAAGGATTTCAAGACGGGGATTCCTCTCATGAGATGTGATAGTATGGGAGATCTTTATCCTATCACGCCCGCCTCTGGTCTCTCGAGTCAAGCCTTGCCATCTACTTTTGCAGCTCTAGCTCCTTCCTTATGGCATGCACGTTTGGATCACCCTGGGTCGTCTATTGTTTCTTCCTTACATAAAAACTATTTTATTTCTTGTAACGGTACACGTAGTACTCCCATTTGTCAATCTTGTCCTCTAGGAAAACATGTTAGATTACCATTTGCAGCATCTACTTCTCGTACTTTAATGTCATTTGATCTTATTCATAGCGATTTATGGACTTCTTCCGTTCTCAGTTCTATGGGCCATCATTATTATGTTCTATTTTTGGATGATTATTCTAATTTTTTATGGACTTTTCCATTAGCGAAGAAATCTCAAGTTTTTTCCACATTCTTAAAATTTTGAGCTTTTATCCGTAACCAATTCAAACGAGAAATAAAAAATATTCAATGTGATAATGACAAAGAATATGATAATGGGTTGTTTCGGCAATTTTGTGACAATAGTGGCATAGTTTTTCGTTTCTCTTGTCCTCATACGTCCTCACAACATGGGAAAGCCGAAGGAAAAATTCGTACCATTAATAATATTGTCCGAACTATATTGGTCCATGCTTTCGTTCCCCCTTTCTTTTGGCATCATGCTCTACAAATGACTACCTATCTTCTTAACATACTTCCTACTAAAGGGTTGGAAAAAACGTCTTCTCTTAAAGTACTCTATAATAAAACTCCTTCGTATTCACATCTTAGGGTCTTTGGGTGCTTATGTTATCCGCTATTTCCGTCAACTACAATTAACAAACTTCAAGCCCGTTCTACTCCTTGTGTCTTTTTGGGTTATCTATCTAATCATCATGGTTACAAATGTATTGATTTATCGTCTAATAAAATCATAATTAGTCGCCATGTTATTTTTTATGAAACCCAATTTCCTTTTGCTAAAGTCAGTAGTCCCGGGCCTAGTTCGTATAATTTTTTCGATGACGAGGTCTCCCAGTATATTATCCACCATTTATCGAACGTGTCCCGCACCCAAAATCCGCTAGCGGTCCCACTGCCCGCTGGTCCTCCAGCACCATAGCGATCTCCTGTCACGGGTCCAGCAACTGGGCCGCCTTTCCAGCCCAGTTCTGCCCTAGTTAATGTTTCCGATGTCATTCCTGAATCCTGTATTGGGCCAGCAGGCCCACTGCCTGCTGGCTTGTCCGTCACCCATCCGAATGTTTCCCAAAATCCATCCAATTTTCTCCCGAGTCATAGACCGGTCACTCGTAGTCAACGGGGTATTTTTAAACCAAAAAGACATTTTAATCTTTATTCTAATGTTCTTAAATCCCCCTACCCCATAACTCAGTGTACGCATTAAATGACCCGAATTGGAAATTGGCTATGACCGACGAATATGATGCTCTAATTGAAAATAAGACGTGGGAGTTGGTACCCCGTCCTTCTGGTGTTAATATTATTCGGTCGATGTAGATTTTTACTCATAAGGATAATTCTGATGGTTCTTTTGCGAGGCATAAGGCTCGTCTTGTAGGTGATGGTAAGATACAGCAGGTTGACGTGGACTATGATGAGACGTTTAGTCCGATGGACAAACCGGCTACCATTCGCATTGTTCTCAGTCTGGCTCTTTCGAAAGTTTAGCCCATTCATCAGTTAGACGTGAAGAATGTTTTCTTACATGGTGAGCTTAAGGAGACCGTTTACATGCATCAGCCCTCGGGTTTTCGAGATCCCAAATATCCTCATCGTGTCTGTTTATTGAAGAAGTCCTTGTATGGGCTTAAGCAGGCCCCATAGGCTTGGTATAAGAGATTTGCAAACTATGTGTTATCTATTGGATTTTCACACAGCAGGTCTGATAATTCATTATTCATTTATCGTCGTGGTACTTCCCTGGCTTATATACTATTATATGTGGATGATATTATCTTGACTGCCTCTTCTGATGCTTTGCGAACGTCTATCATGACAATGCTCAGTTTTGAGTTTGCTATGAAAGACTTGGGGACCCTGAGTTACTTTTTGGGGATTGTTGTCACTCGTCATGCAGGTGGGTTATTCTTATCACAACGGAAGTATGCAACGGAGATCATTGAGCGAGCTGGTATGTCCTCGTGCAAGTCTACTTCCACTCCAGTTGATATTAAATCCAAGATGGGTGATGCGACTGGCTCATCGTACGAGGATGCGACCCACTATCGCAGTCTTGCAGAGGCTCTTCAATTTCTTACTTTCATGAGACCAGATATTACGTATGCCGTACAACATGTGTGTTTGTTTATGCACGATCCCAGGGTTGAGCACATGAATGCACTCAAATGCATTATTCGATACATCTAGGGAACACTTGACTATGACTTACATTTATATCCTTCATCTACATCTACACTTGTCTCGTATACAGATGCTGATTGGGGTGGCTGTCCAGATACCAGACGATCCACATCTGGCTATTGTATGTTTCTTGGTAATAACTTGGTCTCCTGATCTGCGAAGTGTCAGTCTACACTATTACGCTCTAGTGTCGAGGCCGAGTATCGAAGGGTAGCCAATGTGGTCTCTGAATCCTATTGGCTACGTAATCTTCTTTTAGAGCTTCATTGTCCTATTCAAAAAGCTATTTTGATTTATTATAATAATATTAGTGTCGTCTACCCTTCTATTAATCCAGTTCAACACCAGCGCATTAAACACATCGAGATGGATATTCACTTTGTTCGTGAAAAGGTAGCTCGTGGACAAGTACGCGTCTGCCATATCCCTGCTAGGTATCAAATTGCAAACATCTTTACAAAGGGTCTTCCTTCTGTCCTTTTTGAAGATTTTAGGGACAACCTCAGCGTACGAAGACCACCCGCTATGATTGTGGGGGTGTAATAACATACCGTGATATACACAGTTTTGTATACCATGTATATCACGGTTTCAAAAGAAAGCTTTTCCATAATTGAAACCGTGATATACACGGTATACAAAACCGTGTATATCACGGGTTGGAGTTTAGATTTTAGGTAATATTGTTGTAATTAAATTAGCATTGTACACTTACCTTAATTGTAGAATTCTTGTACAAGTAGAATAGGGTTTTGGGAATAGAATAGGAATAGGGTTTTCCATATTGTAAATTGTATATATACTCATTCATTAATGAAAATAATCAAGGGATTATTACTTTCAATATTGAACAGAAGTGTTAGTATTTTTCATCATACATATTTCTCTATGATTGAAGCTGAAGCTTGATGATGATGATGATGATGATGATATGCGGGTCGGGGCGGGTCGGGAGTGGGTAATTTTTTTGAAATGGGGTAAGTTAAGAGGATTTGGAGGTGTCCATCCAAATAAGGGTATAAATGGAAAGTTTGAAGACGACAGGGTTATTTTTATTCACAAGTGCTAACAGAGGGTAAAGTTAGCTAATAAAACAAAGTATAGAGGTATATTTGACCCTTTTCCCTATAATAGATGATGAATACCCTCGATAAAAACCTTGTCTATGCTATTGTTGGAAACCCCTGTCCTGTAACCGAATCCACAACCCATTTATGCTACTGAGTTCGCAATTAATTATATATGCTTATTTATTGGATTTCTCAACACATTTATAAGATTTGAATTTAAACTACTGACCGATTCTGCCGAACTCGCAACATATATTGTACATCCGCCTTGACTTTCAACAGCCATAAAAATTACATCTCAACTCGAAGGTAGTTATGATCGATTATATAAATTCATGAAATAGTATCTTGTTAACAAACCTCATGCACAATGATTGAAACAAAAGAGTATATATATATATATATATATATATATATATATATATATATATATATATATATATATATATATATATATATATATATATATATATATATATATATATATATATGTGGGAGGGACTAGTGGGATTAGCCCGTTCTTGGTTCATAAAAAATTAAAGAGAAGACTTTGCAATGTGTAATAAATTCTAGTCCCTCAATTTATTTTTGAATTTATTCAGTTGTTATTTTAATATTATGCATTAGTGTTTTTATTTTGCTTCTGTTTTATTTTTAATTATGGTTGGCTGATGTTTGAGTTAGAATTTCTTTCGGAGTTATCAAATGTGATCAGTTCGTTCCTCATAATTCTTTTAGTGTATAAATTAATACCAACAAATATATTTGATTGTTATGCATAGTTAGATAGCTGATTACAATAAAGTAAACAATACCCATTTTTATTTTAGCAGTTTTATAGGTAAAATTAATAACAAATAAATCTACTTTCAACTCAAGTATAATCTTGTACTAAATATGGAAATTATGAATCACAATTATGCGTTATTGGATTCTTAAATTCAATTTAGTATTATATTTGGTGTCAATAGTTTTATATTACTTCATATTAGTGAATATTAGTAGAATATTCACCATATAATTTGTAATTATTAATGTTGTATAATTATGGTAGTTATAAGATCCTTATTGTATTAGAACTCCACATTGTACACACTATATATATTTGTATTAGTGAGAAAGACTCCCAAAGGGAGATTAATACAATCTTACATGGTATCAAGAGCCAAACCCTAAAAACACCTAAACCTTTTTTCTTTCTGTATTTCCGCTGCTGCCGACCCCCTCCCCCCTCCCTGTCGGCCGACGGCAGCCACCTTCTATCCATTTTTCTTGCTCCAATTTTTGTGACCACCATGTCTACTCCCACCTCTCCCAAAGCTTCCGCCACCGCCTCAGTCGTCTTTGACAACCCCTCTCCCTCTTTCACATCTTCTTTCCATCCGGCGTTTACTGTCACAAGTATCAAGTATTTCATCCCCTTAATTCTTGATCAAGAAGATGGTCAGTATTCATCGTGGGTTGAACTATTTCATATTCATGCATACGGGTATAACGTGCTTGACCATATTGACGACTCTATCCCTCGCCCTCCAGATGTTGCAGACTCGACATGGCGTCATCTTGACACTATTGTCAAACAATGAATTTATGACACCATCTCTAAAGAATTGCTTCATACGATCATGAAAATAGGTGCCTCAGCTCGTAAGTTATAGGTACGATTGGAGGAAATATTTCAGGATAATAAAAATACTTGAGCCTTGTATTTGGAGGAACAGTTCAACAATACACGTAGCGAGAATTTTGCCAACATGTCCGAGTACTGTAAACAATTGCCAATTTCCAAAACTAAGATGGTCCTACAAGTTGTTGCGGGCCCACCGAAAGGGGAATACGATATTCATGCAACTATGATTCAACAAGCCGACCCACTACCGAGTTTCAACAGAAGATGTTCACAATTACTTTTGGAGGAAACCCAACATGCCAAACATGACAAACATAATTAAAAGGCGTTAGCGGTTGAAAATTCGGCATAATACAATGCCAACACCGCCACCGCCGGACAGCCAGCAATCGCGGTTGTGGCAGAGGTAGCAGAGACCGTAACAGTGGAAAAAAGGAAAAGGCAGGGGCTGAGGAGGCCGGACAAGTCAGCCACAACAGCACTGCCTAGTGGATCAGCCTAGTACAGTGAGCCAACGCTGGAAATTAGGCTTCAACAAAGCATTTCCTTACCAGCCTGCTGATGCCCAATTCCCAGGCCATTGGCAGGCGGGTCAGTTGGGCCCTGCACCCAGCCCACGACCGATTCTTCAACAGCCTCAACAGGCCCATCTGACATCAGCCTTGTCTCAGCAACTGATTTTTAATGGCTTGGCCCCCACTGATTTGGTCCAGGCCTTCAGCTCTCTCAATCTGTAGCAGCCCGATAAAAATTAGTACATGGATACAGGAGCCACTTCTCATCTCACCCGCTCTGCAAGTAATCTTCCCAGATTGTTTCGTTTAAAGTATCGTCAATTTATTACTGTTGGTAATGGCCATCGCATTCCAATTCAGGGTTATGGTACAACCTACACCTAACCGCCTCACCCACCCTTCTCCCTAAATAACATCCTATATGCTTCCAACATTATTAGAAACTTAATATCTGTTCTGAAATTTACTCGTAACAATTCCGTGTCTGTTAACTTTGACCCTTTTGGTTTTACTGTGAAGGATCTTCGTATGGGGACACCTCTTACGAGATGCAATAGCATGGGGGACCTCTATCTTTTCCCATCCACCTACGCAGCCAGCTCCTACTCTCCTATCTCTCTCGCTGCTATCTCTCCATCAACTTGGTATAATAGGCTTGGGCACCCAGGAGCTCTTGTCTTTAATTTTCTTAGAAGCAATAACTTTATTAGATGTAATAATGAGAAACTTGCCCAACATTGTTTTTCTTGCCCATTAGGCAAACATATTCGCCTTCCATTTCAATCATCTTTAAGTGTTACATTTTATCCATTTGATATTGTTCATGTAGATTTATGGACATCTCCTATCATTAGCTCGTTGGGTCATAAATTTTATCTCATTTTATTAGATGATTTCTCTCACTTCATATGGGTGTACCCACTTAAATTCAAGTCTGAAGTGTTTACCAAGTTTCTTGAATTACGTGCATATGTCAAAACACAGTTTGAAAAGGCCATAAAATCATTCCAATGTGATAATGGTCGTGAGTTTAATAATTCCGCTTTTCAAAAAATTTGCACTAATAATGGCATAATTTTTCGATTTTCGTGTCCTCACATCTCCCTCCAAAATGGCATGGCCGAACGAATCATTCGCACTATCAATAACATAGTTCGTACGATTCTCTTTCACGCCTCTCCCTCCCTCATTTTGTTTATGCTACTAAAATGGCTGAATATATCCTTAATATTCTGCCTACCCATACTCTCCAAAACAGAACACCCATCGAAATTTTATTATGTAGAATCCCCACTTATGATCACCTAGGGATTTTTGGTTGCCTGTGTTACTCAAATTTTGCATCCATAGCCCCACATAAACTTGCACCCCACACCACCCCTTGTGTCTTCTTAGGTTTCCCACCCAACCATATGAGATATTTGTGTTATGACATGTCTTCCCATAAGATCATCATGTCTCGTCATGTCACATTTAACGAAGCAATCTTCCCATTTCCAAACCTCCAAAAATTCCGGTTCACGGATTACACATATCTCGATGGATCCAAACCTTCCCCCGTTCTGCTCCACCTACTCTGCCATCAGCCACTGTTCCATCACCCCAAGCTCCGTCGCATTCAGCCACTATTCCGTCCCCTTAGTCCCCACCAACTTCTGACGATGTCATCCCTGTCCCGTATGATCAATCCTCACCGACTCAACCCCAGACCACATCCAACACCCTCCGCCCTCACAATAATCCCGACACCAACCATCGTCGCAACCCCGACCACCTGACCCCTTACCATCCTTACTAAATCTCGTACCCTAACCCTCTGACACCTCACATTAGAACCCCAACTTCGAACCCAGACTGTCTGACCCTTCACCGTCATACCTATATTCTGACACGAATCTCCGTCGAGAACCTTTCCCGATGACTTCCACTACAGTCGTCAAATCCCCACCCTCAGGTAACCATGCTATTGCCTTCACCAAACTCACCCCCGCACCAAGAACCCACTGACCCTACCCAACGCCAGGACGCGCCCCACCCTCCAGCCATGACAGGCCTTGTCCCTCCTCACAGAATGGAGACCTATGCTTAACACGGGATTTTCAAACCCAAAGTCCACACAAAATATATCCCTAATTACTAAAAACCCAAAAGTTGCCAAACTTGACCCGAACTGGAATGCGGTCATGTGTGAGGAATTTAATGCTTTAACCAGGCAACATACTTGGGATTTGGTTCCTAGACCATATGAGGTGAATGTGATCTGATGCATGTGGCTATTTCGTCACAAATTCAGAGACAGTGGTGATTTAGAACGATATAAGGCGAGATTTGTGGCTAACGGTACTAATCATCATGAGGGTATTGACTATGGTGAGACATTCAGTCCGATTGTCAAACTGGCTACCATTCGCACAGTTCTGAGCATTGATATGGGTAAGTATTGACTGATTCATCAGCTTGATGTAAAGAATGCATTTTTACATGGGGACTTGAAAGAAACTTTTTACATGCACCAACCGCCAAGCTTCGTACACCCGGAGGCCTCTCAGTATGTATGACGTCTCCTTAAATTACTTTATTGTTTAAAAACAGGGCCCAGAGCGTGGTATAAACGCTTTGGAAATTACATTATGCAGATTGAGTTTGTATGCAACAAGTGTGATAATTCTCTCTTTATTTTTCATCAAGATAGTAACATTGCTTATTTGTTGATATACATGGATGCTATTGTTCTTACTGCCTCATCTGATGTGTTGAAAAATGAGATCATTGCACTACTTAAAACCGAATTTGGTATGACTGAGTTGAGGAAGTTGAGTTACATTTTGGGGATATCAGTGACTAGATCTGCAGATACTATGTTTCTGTGTCAGCGTAAGTATGCAGAGGAGATTGTGTACTGGGCTAAAATGGCGAACTGCAAGATCATGCCTACTCCGATTGACTCTAAATCAAAGCTCAGTGTTGTTGATGGTGATCCGGTGTCAGATCTCACTCTTTATAGGAGTCTTGCATGTGCACTTCAGTATCTTACTTTCACCAGACCTGATATTACTTATGTTGTTCAGCAGGTGTGCTTGTTCATGCATGCCTTCAGGGAGCCTCATTTTACTACTCTTAAACGTATCATTCGATACGTTAAGGGCACACTTGATTATGGATTGCATCTATACCCCTCTGCACCGACCAGGTTGTTATCATATATGGATGCATATTGGGCAGTCTGTCCGGACACACGACGCTCGACCTCCGCCTACTGTGTGTTCTTAGGGGATAATCTCATTTCATGGTCCCACAAGAGGCAAGCCACTCTATCCCGTTCGAGTGCAGAAGCAGAGTATAGAGGCGTTGCAAATGTTGTTGCTGAGATCTGCTGGCTCCAAAACCTCATTTGAGCTTCAGTGTCCCTTGCGTAAGGCGTCTTTGGTATACTGTGATAACATATCCGTCATATACTTATCTCATAATCCGGTTCAACATCAGCGAATCAAGCACATTGAGATAGATATATATTTTGTTCGTGAGAATGTTGATATAGGACATGTTAAGGTGTTGCATGTGCCTTCTTCGTATCAGTATGCGAATATCTTCACAAAATGACTACCTAGACAACTATTCTTCGACTTCAGATCTAGTCTAAGCGTCCGGCCTCCTCCCGCTCTGACTGAGGGGGTGTATTAGTGAATATTAGTAGAATATTCACCATATATTTTGTAATTATTAGTGTTGTATAATTATGGTAGTTATATGATCCTTATTGTATTAAGACTCCACATCGTACACAATATATATATTTGTATTAATGAGAAAGACTCTCAATAAAGATTAATACAATCTTACACTTCAAAATAGTACTCTCTCCGTCTCAATTTATATGACATTCTTTTCTTTTTAGTTAGTCCAAAAAAGAATGACACATTTCTATATTTAGTAATAATTTAACTTTAAATTTACTTTTATATCCTTAATGAAATAATTTTGAGCCACACAAATTTTTATAAATTATTTTAGATCATAAATTTCAAAAGTCTTTCTTTATTATTTAAACTGTGCCAAATAAAAAACCTTCATATACAATCGGAGGGAGGGAGTAAGATAATTTGAACAAAAAATGCACCGCAGGTCGTAGACTTCACGTTGTGGGTCCTTAAACTGTCTCTTATATATTAGTAGTAGTAATACGATATTGATGCAAACAAACTAGACTACTCGGTTACTCGTCTAAAATTGAAACCGTGCTAATAGAGTCTTTTAAGGTTTACAGGCACTCTGGAATTAATGATGGGGTCTTATGGTCAAAGGCCGATTTTGGATGATTTCTGTAGGTTCAATAGCTGAGGTTATTTATATAATTGGGTTTTTAACATATTTAATCGTTCAATTAAAAATAATTATAATTTCTAGTCAAATATATATTATTCATTAATATACAAAAAATAATAATTATTGACTATTATTTTAATAGACGACTATACAATGTTAAAATTCCTTTGTAGTTCCCTATTCCCAATGAGCATTCTCTTTATGGACCTTTGTTGTTCAGGCCCGTAGCATGAACTGAATAGCCCAACCTTAAGAACTTGGACTGCAGCCCAAGAAGCTTACTGATTAGCCTAACATAAACCTCATGGGCCTAAATAGATTATTGAAGCTAATCACACACAATCACAATAGGTGAAATTTTCTCCGATGTCCCTGTTGAAATAACTATTTAGTAATGACTCTTTCTTATTTGTGTTGTAACTTATGGACCTTTAGACCATAATCTAAAAAGTGATTTTAAGCCAACTAAAAATTTTATGAGAAAACGTTAAATCACAATTTAAAATATTGTAAATTATTAAAAATGTTAGATGATAGTATGATATTTTATCCGCAAGGTTGGACAATAAATGAACGAATCTTAGATTCAATTGTAACGTTGTTGAAAAGAGTAATTTTCCGATTGCTATATTTTCTTAACTTTTAAAAATAAGGATAAGATCTAAATAATAGTCTAAAAAGGTACATTCGACTAATTCAGCCACACACTAGTGAAATGTAGAAATCAGAAGCACATGGGCCTTGGCCCCAATGACAATTTTCATGTTTTTTATGGGCAAATTGCACATTTGGTCAATTGGCCGAAATAAATTGGTAAAATAATTACATATACTAATCAAATCTATACTATTATGTATATACAATAACAATAACAACACCAATATATACAATGTAGTCCCACAAGTGAGACTATACTCGGCCCCAATGACAACTTTGATTCTTTTTTATGGGCAAGTTACACATTTGGTTAATTGGCCGAAAGAAATCGGTAAAATAAATACATCTATTAGTCAAATATATATTATTATGTATATAGAATAACAACAACAACAACAACAACATATAAAGTGTAGTTCCACAAATAAAGTTATACTTGTCGTCTATTATTTTGGTGAGCAAATATACCATATAAAAATCCCTTCACCGCCCCCCACCCCCTTTTATTTTTGGCCTATGATTGGAATCAAGTAAGTCGTTCAATGTATCCATTTCCATAGAAGCTTACAAATCAAACACCTACTCAAAGTATTAACAACTTAAAAGGGCCAAATGAAATCAATGATTAAATGACCCCAATAGTCTCAAGAAACCTGCCCCAAAGAATCTGCCTAGTCTACTACTGGCCTACACATGTTAAGAATTTCCAAATACTTATAATCTCTAATAATGTTTAGAGAAAACAATGTTTTTAATTAGTTTATTTAATAATCATCTTACTCATCAAGTGAACTTCACTTTGCAAATTTTGTAATGTCTCATGTCTTATTGAGTAAAGAATATCTAAATATATACTAACTTCTTCCAAATTTGACTTAGAAGCATTAACTTCAAGTATATATATATATATATATCGATTGAGGAATTGATTTCTTAATCTTTTCAAAATTAAACTTTATATGGCTATTCTCCCATTATTAATTGTGTTTACAAGATGCAACCTAGAGATTAGTTGTTATCTAAACCTAATTTTATCCAAAAGAAAATAACTTAGAGCATAAAAAGAAAATATAGAGCAATAGAGTAAAAAGAGAAGAAACCATTTACAATGGAATCTGGCCTTCACATCGATTACATGCTTTATATAAAAGGGAAGTTATACATTTAAGTGTTCGACCAAAAATAAAACAGCCTTTCATAAACTTAAATAATTATATCATCTTTTCTTTTATAATTTCTACCAACTTTTAATTCCTTTTTATAAATATAGAAATAAAGTTCAATTTCACATGTATAAATAACTATGTAGTTTCTCTTTTCTTCTTCACTAATTCTAAACAAAGCTTCATACTTTCTATTTTCAATATTTGTTTTTGGAATTGTTGTTTGCTAGAGAAAATGAAAACGTCATTTGCTGTTTTGCTCCTTGTTGCTATACTCTTTAGCTCCTCATTAATTGAAAATGCAATGGCTACTTCAAGTAAGATCCTTTTCCCACTATTTTTCTATTTTCTTTCTTTTTCGAAAATTATGCAAATAATATTTTTTCACATTTTGATGTCTCCAATGGGACCAAATAATATTTTCCACATATTTACTATGTTTTCTTTTTATATACTCGTTTGCAACAACATAGTTAAGTAGTCATCGTGTTATTTTCTCTATCCCTATGTATATGTCGTATTTTACTTTTTAGTCGTTCCATGGGTGTTATATTTTCCTTTATAAAAATATTTTAACTTTTAATTATTTTAATCATAAGGAAATGATTTATATATAGCACACAAATATTTATAGCTTATTTTAGACATAACTTTCAAAAGTATCTTTTTTTTTCTTTAATTTCATGCCCAATAGAACAAGTACCGCTACATAACGGGAGGAATGAGTAATATATATAAGTTGTAAGCAGTTATTACCACTCAATATTGCTTATTGATGTCATGCAGCCATATATTCCAAGTATATTAATTAGTACTACTATATATAATTCGAAAACCTAGTAGTGTGCGAAATATTTGATGTAACAAATTAAATCATCTTATTAACTCATTCGTGAAGACATAGTCAGACTAACCAATCTAGATTATCTAATAACTTCATCAATATTCTTGCTAATCACCATAAATCACATATAGTCCTTAGCCAATAAATTAACTCAAGTCGTAACAAGCAGCAAAGCCACCAATTTATGAGCAAGTCTGTCTTTTTCTTTAAGCTTGTAACAATTAGGTACAATAATCAAGCAAATTAATTAATCAAGCTATAAGCTTATATTGCATGAGATTTACATGTTCTTAGTCCTAGTTAATTTCCAATTAGAGGCGAACTCAAGATCTAAAAAAGTGTTCAAAATGAGTATGATATATTATATGTGTATGTTTCATTCTTTTTGCATATGTTCATAGTTCACGCTAAAAATAATGAATTCAGTTAAACCCATAACTTCCGCCCTAAGTCCACCTCTATTTCCTACCAGACAATGAATTTTAATTTGCTCTAACAGTGTTCGATTATTCTCTCGATGCCTTTAGACTACAAAACAGCTAGCCCAACAAATCCCAAAGTAAAAAAATATGGAAAACAGTTACACATTCTGTCGCTCACCAAAAATAATTACAACCGCTATATATATATATAATATATATATATATATATATATATATATATATATATATATATATATATATATATATATATATATATATATAGACATACATACACACACATTTAACAACTACTCCTTGTGTCCCAATTTATGTGATACACTTTCATTATTAGTCAGTTCAAAAAAGAATGATACATTTCCTTATTTGACAACAACTTAACTTTAAATTTTACCTTTTATGCTTAACGAGATGATCTATAACCACACAAATATCTTTGATTTTTTTTAGACCACAAGATTCAAAAGTCTTCCTTTATTCCTTAAATTCCGTGCCCAGTCAAACTATATCACATAAATTGGGACGGATGGAGTATTATTATGGTGGATGCAAACAGTGTACGTAAAAATTCCTAAAAAGTAACACTAATTTTTATTTTCTTACAAATTTTATTCAGTATATAGTGTATAATAAATATATAATTAGTGTATAATCAATGTGTACACGATTATACACTGGCGACAACTACGAACTATTATGGTTAGGCGGGTAAAAGTTTCTAGCTGACTGGTTAAAAATGTTAATATCTTTTTTTTTGTGTGTTAATGATAGATTATTGTGACGAAAGGTGCACGGCAAGGTGCTGGAAGGCAGGGTTAAAGAAGCGTTGCTTGTACTGTGGAATATATATGTTGTGTTACATGCAAATGTGTTCCTTCTGGTACATATGGAAACAAGTCTGAATGTCCTTGTTATAGAGATAATTTAAACTCTAAGGGCAAGCTTAAATGCCCTTAATATAATCAAGGAGTTCATAATTTTCCCTCTAGAAAATAAGAGTTTAAGTTTTGTATAACGTCAGTGTAAAGAAATATTTGTATTATCAGGTCACTTGTCACATGATATTTACAAGTAAGTCGTCTTAAAAAGTGGAATTTGTAATCTTGAAAATAAGAAAGATTACTCTTATAACAGATAAAGATGACCTGATAATGTAAAAAAAAAATTACACTAACAGTGTATATAACTCAAAATCGAAATTTAAGTCCTTTGCTTTGTCTTTGTACTTTGTTCTTTGCAATAAATTACTAGAAAGCGTTAGAGTATTGGTCTGTATCTTAGCTCAACCACGGTTGTAATTGTAATTCATACTAGTGAAAAAAAAGAGAAAATGAGAAAAGGTTAAAGATTCTCTCTTGGCACTTTTATTAGTGCCCCCCTTCAATTATGGATAACATCTTGATGAAATATGTTAAGAGTCTCACGTCGAAAATGGAATGGAAATATAGACTCTTTATATGGACTTGGACAATTCTCATCCTAAAAGCTAGCTTATAGGGTGAGGATTGTTCAAGTCCATATTATTAGCGAATATTCTCTGAATATTCTCTGTATATTTTGTAATTATGATAGATGTATATTTAAGGTAACTTAGGATTCTAATTATATTAGGAATCAACCTTTGTAAGTTAAGCTAGGATTCGTACCATATTAGGAATCAACCTTTGTACAGCTATATATATTGTGAATAATGAAAGGAATCCATAAGGGAAATTATTCTATCTTTCATGGTATCAAGAGCCTAAAACCTAAACCCTACTCTTATCCCTTCTTCTTCTCTTTCTCGGCCAAAACATATTTTTTTTCTTGTTCTTTCCCTCGGCCAGAAACAGTTCTCGGCCAAACAGATTCTGTGTTTTCTGTTTTGCTTTACCTCGGCCGAAAAACAGCAAGCCACCATGTCTTCCCCTACAAATTCTGGTTCATCCACTGGCACACTTGACAACCCCTCTCAACGTTCAGTATCTTCTTTTCATCCGGCATTCGCCGTTAACAACATCAGAAATTTTATCCCCATAATTCTTGATCAAGAAGACTGTCAATACTCCATGTGGATGGAACTATTCTATATTCATGCATGTGTATACAGCGTGCTCGATCATATTGACGAATCTGTTCCTCGTCCCACCGATGTTACAGACTCAATCTGGCGTCGTCTTGACGCCATCGTCAAACAATGGATCTACGACACCATCTCCAAAGACCTATTGTGCACTATCATGAAAACAGGTGCTACGGTACGTGAACTTTGGGTTCGGCTAGAAAAAATCTTTTAGGACAATAAAAATACTCTGGTCGTGTATTTAGAAGAGCAATTCAACAATACACGCCTCGAGAATTTTAACATGTCCGAATATTGTAAGCAACTGAAACTCATCACCGATCAACTATCCAACATCGGGACTTCTGTTTCAGAAATCAAGATGGTGCTTCAACTTGTTGCGGGTTTACCGAAAGATGAATATGACACACTCGCAACAATGATTCAATAAGCCGACCTTCTCCCATGTTTCAATAAGGCACGTTCACAACTATTGTTGGAAGAAACTAGACGTGCTAAACAAGAGAAACATAATCAAAAGGCGTTAGCCGTTGATGGGATGGCAACACCTGCGGCCAGCAAAAGCCGGCAGCAGCAGCAGGCTAGTGGCGGAGGTCGTGGCGGCAGAGGTCGCAACAACAAAGGCAAGGGACGCGGAAAGGGCCAACGCAACCAGCAGCAGCCAAGCAAAAACACTGGCCAGCAGAATTGGAACCAGCAGCAGCAGCAGGTCCAGCAGCAGCAGTGGCCCAACCAGCAGAACTGGGCCTCGCCTGCATGCTCGTACCGAATGCCGGGGCCCGGCCCAACGGCCGTGGTTGATCGGCCTCTTGGGCCCCGGCCCGGCCACCAGCAGCCAACCAGAAGCAATAAAGCGAGCCCACCACCGGGCGCAGTCCGGCAGCAGTAGTGGCCCAACCGAAGCAGTGCAGCGGCGGCGCACGCTGCTAGCCTGCCCCGACTGATTTAGGCCAGGCCTACACCACCGTGAACCTTCAACAGCTCGACGACAATTGGTACATGGACACCGGAGCCACATCTCACCTCACCCGATCGTCAGGTAACCTATCTCAACTACGTCGGTTAAAGTGTCCTCAATTTATTACTGTCGGCAATGGTCATCGCATTCCAATTAAAGGTTACGGTAACACACACACCAAACATCCACACCCACCTTTCTCCCTAAACCACGTCCTATACACACCTAACATCATTAAAAACTTAATCTCCGTTAGAAAATTTACTAGCAATAATTATGTGTCTGTCGAATTTAACCCTTTTGGTTTTTCTGTGAAGGAACTCAATACGGGGAAAATTCTTACACGCTGCAATAGTGTGGGAGATCTCTACCCATTCACTCAATCTTCCATTGTCGACCGCAAGCACCTCTATCCCTTGCGGCGATCTCTCCCTCAACTTGGCACAACAGACTCGGACACCCCGGAGACCCAGTTTTTACTTTTCTTAGGACTTCTAAGCGTATTCAATGTAATAATGGGAAAATTGCCCAACACTGTTTTTCTTGTCCACTAGGAAAACATACTCGTCTTCCATTTATGTCATCAAACAGTGTTACTTTTTCTCCCTTTGATATTGTTCATGTTGATTTGTGGACATCTCCGATTGCTAGCTCTTTGGGTCATAAATTCTATCTAGTATTCTTGGATGATTTTTCACATTTTGTCTGGATTTACCCACAAATTCAAATCTGAAGTTTTTACAAAATTCCTTGAGTTTCAAAAATTCATTAAAACGCAATTTGAAAAATCTATCAAATCATTCCAGTGTGATAATGGACGAGAATTTAATAACTCAGCATTTCACAATTTCTGTTCTAAACAAGGCATAGTTTTCCGCTTTTCTTGTCCCTATACTTCTTCCCAAAACGGAAAGGCTGAACGAATTATACGTACCATTAATAACATGGTTCGCACACTTCTGTTTCATGACTGCCTACCACCGCCTTTTTGGATCTATGATGTCAAAATGGTAGAATCCCTTCTAAATATTTTACCAACTAGCACACTCCAAAACAAAACCCCTACAGAAATCTTATACCGTAGGCAGCCATCATATGATCACCTACGTATTTTTGGATGCTTATGCTACCCCAACATAGCCTCCACTACACCCCACAAACTTGCCCATCGCACTCTTCCATGTGTCTTCCTTGGTCTATTTCCTAATCATCGGGGCTATTTGTGCTATGACATTGCTACTCGAAAACTCATCGTCTCCCATCACGTCACCTTTGACGAGAAAACCTTTCCTTTTTCAAATCTCCTGAAATTTTAGACCACCGATTACATCTTTCTCGATGAACCAAGTCTGTCCCCGGTCATCCAAAATCTATACCAACAGTAGCCCACTTTTCCGACAGTCTCGCCACTGTCCCGCACCATCCCACCAGCTCCCTGCTCACCCCTACAGCCCCCAGTCGAGTCACCTGCACCACCAGCGACATTGCTGCCCAGCACTCCAGCAACCAGTCCCGCAAGTCTACAGGTTTCCAGTCCAACACACAGTCCAGAAAATAGTCCATCTGAACTACTGCCCACTGGTCCAGAACCAGTGGACCAGCAATCTCACAGCCCCGACCCACAACCACTGCCCTCACATCGCATGGAGACTCATGCACAACACGGGATATTCAAACCCAAGGTTCAATTCAATCTCTCCACACAAACCTTATCACCCATTCCAAAAAATCCAAAACTAGCAAAACTGGACCCAAATTGGAATGCGGCCATGTGTGAGGAATTTAACGCTTTAACCAAGCAGAAGGTGTGAATGTTATTCGGTGTATGTGGCTATTTCGGCACAAGTTCAGAGACAGTGGTGACTTAGAGAGGTATAAGGCAAGACTAGTTGCCAATGGCACTAATCAGCAGGAGGGTATTGATTGTGGTGAGACATTCAGTCCGGTTGTTAAACCGTCAACTATTCGGACAGTTCTCAGTATTGCTATGGGCATGCATTGGCCGATTCATCAGCTTAATGTCAAGAATGCATTTCTTCATGGGGATTTGAAAGAGATTGTGTACATGCATCAGCCTCTTGGCTTTGTTCATCTGACAGCTCCGCAGTTTGTGTGTCATCTCAGGAAGTCATTGTATGAATTGAAACAAGCACCTCACGCTTGGTATGATCAGTTGGCTAGGTATCTTCTACATATTGGTTTTGTATGTAGCAGGTGTGATACCTCTCTCTTCACTTTTCACCAAGGTAGCAGCACTGCATATTTTCTATTATATGTCGATGACATTGTTCTTACTGCATCGTCTGACGATTTGAAGAATGAAATCATTGCTCTACTCAAAACTGAATTTGCTATGAGTGACTTGGGCAAGCTTTGTTATTTTTTAGGTATATCGGTGACCAGATCTGCAGCCACTATGTTCCTGTGTTAGCGTAAGTATGCAGAAGAGATAGTGTACAGGGCTAAGATGGCAAATTGTAAAATTATGCCAACTCCGGTGGACTCAAAATCCAAGCTTAGTGCCAATGATTGTGCGCCAGTTTCTAATCCCACTCTATATCGGAGTCTAGCAGGTGCTTTTCAGGATCTTACATTCACTAGGCCTGATATTGCATATGCCGTTTAGCAGGTGTGTTCGGTCAACCATGAGTTACAAATTGTTTGTAATTGGTTTAGAGACCTACCAGGTTGTGTTGTTGAAGTTATCAGCCACAGCAAACGCGGAGATAACATGAACCTAGATCATGGCCCATTATGACCATATTTGATATGAGTTTGTATTCTTCTATGGGGTTGAAGAGTATGTTAAAATAGTGAGAACTAATTAAATAAAAGGCCTTGTTGATTAGCCTAAATGAATGTGTATAATAGGAAATAGATTTTGAATTTGATTTCCGGTTTATCTAATTCTTTAGATTACTAAAGATGTCGAGCTTATCATTGAAAATGTTGATTGAGATGAACAAACTTACTGGACCAAATTACCCTGACTGGTTAAGAAATCTATGATTGGTGTTAAAACTAGAAAGAATTGAGTATGTGTTAGACAAAGTATTCCCCACAATCCCTGTTGAAAATCTTATGAGTATGCCCTATTTGACAAGGTGACTTAGCAGAAACAGTTGAACGATGCTACCTTGGCAAAATTCCATGACTGTGGAGTTACAGAGGCAACATGAAAACATGGGCCCCAACGAAATGCTAGAACACTTGAAGAGTCTTTATGAAAAACAATCTCAAACAATGGAGTATGAACTGTTGAGAGACCCTTTCAATTGTAAGTTGAACGAAAGGGGACAAATGCCAGCGCATGTTCTAAAGAAGGACTACACAGCTCCAAGAGGACGCAAAACACTAGGTGCTTCTACCTCTACTGGACAAGGTATGTTTGTAATTGAAATAAATATGTCTACAAGTAACTCCCACTGCTGGGTATTGGATACCGCTTATGGCTCGCACATTTGTAGTAATGTGCAAGGCCTAATTAACAGTAGAAAGGTTGGACCTTGGGAGGTGGACCTACGCGTTGGAAATGGAGCATGAGTAGATGCTGAACGCGTGGATACTTATAGACTAGATTTACCTTCAGGCTTTTGTTTAGAACTAAATAATTGTTATTTTGTTCCCTCATTAACGAGGAATATCATTTCTATCCCAATGTTAGACATTGAGGGGTTTTCCTCATTCATTGCCAATGGCAGTTATGTAATGTCTTTTAATGGTTTTGTTTGTGGAAATGCTCCGCTTGTGGATGGATTGTATATTTTAAACTGTAGTCGTGAAATTTTCAATGTGCAAAATAAACGAGCTAAGATAAGTAATCCAAGAAATTCCACCTATTTATTGCATTGCAGACTTGGTCATATCAACGAATCAAGGATAGCAAGATTGAGGAAGTTAGACTACCTCGAACCATTTGACTTGGAGTCTTATGGTAACTGCGAATCTTGCTTGAGAGGAAAGATGACCAACAAACCACTTTCTAGGAAAGGGGTATGAGCCAAAGAGGTACTTGAGTTGGTCCATACTGATGTATGTGGGCCATTTTCAACTCAAGCTAAGGGAGGCTTTCCTTACTTCATCACTTTTACAGACGATTTCACAAGGTTTGGTCATGTGTATCTTATGAAACATAAGTCTGAAGCGTTTGAAAAATTCAAGGAGTACAAGTCAGAAGTAGAGAAGCAACTTGAAACAAGTATTAAGACACTTCGATCGGATCGAGGAGGTGAATACTTAAGAAAAGAATTTCTGGATTATTTGAAGCTTCATGGAGTCCAATCACAATGGACACTTCCTGGAACGCCACAGATGAATGGTGTTGTTGAAAGGAGAAATCGAACCCTATTAGATATGGTTAGATCCATGATGAGGTTCTCAGCTCTACAAACGTACCTTTGGGGATATGCATTGCAAAGCTCAATTTATATTCTGAACAGGGTTCCTTCAAAGTTAGTAGAGAAAACTCCATATGAGATATGGAACGGCAAGAAGCCAGCACTTAAACACATACGACCTTGGGGGTTCCCTGCATATGTGAAGAAGATGCTTACTGACAAGTTGTAATCTAAAAGTGAGAAATATTATTTTGTAGGGTATCCAAAGGAAACTAAGGGATACCACTTCTATCTTCCAGAAGAACATAATGTCATTATTTCCAGGAATGCAACTTTCCTTGAAGAAGAGTATGTCTACAAGGAACATAGCTAAACAGGGATAGAACTTGAAGAAATTCAAGAACCACAAGATAACACAGAAAATGAACCCTTGTCGAATGACCTAAAAAATGATTCAGTGGGAGTATCTGGTGAAGATTGGGTACTTAGAGTACGCCCTTCAGCCAGTGGGAGTGCTGTGAGAGATAGTGCAGAAATGCAAGGCTCTCATACACAACTAATGGAAGATGATACAATGGTTGTACCTCATTCCATTCAGAAAATACATGAAAATGACATTCTTGAAAGCTCTCAAGGTGATGGATTGTCCAACACACAAAGAACTTCTCACAATCAGAATGCAACAAATACTGAAACTGTCACGACCCGACCCGACGGGCCGCGACTAAATGCCCTAATGACGTCATTATACTAACCTGTCACACATAATCCAATTAACACTTAATGAGTCTGAAATCCGGCAGCATAACGCTGCAATAACAATATATGCCAGGGTAGGAAAGCCGACAAGGTTGCCTTTACCCCCGAATGTACCTGCCTCGTGAGGAGTCACAACTAGCCAACACAATACAATAGGCAAGCCGACAAGGCTGCCACTAGATAATATCATATATACACGGGGAAACCCCAACACAGAGTACAATAGCATGACTGACCAAAATAGAGTTATGACCCTTACATAAGTACAACCCACCACTGTCTACAGACCTCTACAAGAAGGATAACGACATATGACGGGACAGGGCCCCGTCGTGCCCCTAAATATACAAATGTCAAAATAATAGGGTTCTGTACCCAAAATGACAAAGCTCTGAATCAAGGGAGCTTTCCAACCTGCTGAGTAGGAACCTAGGCCTGAGGTTTACCAAACTGAAAACCTGTACCTGCGGGCATGAAACGCAGCCCCCCGAGGAAAGGGGGTCAGTACGAAATAATGTACTGAGTATGTAAAACATGAAATGCTGTAAAAGAGGTCATAAGTGGCCAACAGAAAACAGGAGATCAGTATAAAAATCAGGATCCAAATCCAACTGTGCCATAAACAATAAAAGTCAGTTGTGCCTTATAAAAATGAGAGTCAAGTTAAGAAAACATGAGTGCCTGTCCATATACATATATATATATCTGTAACATAACCCGGCCCACTAGCGCGGGACTCGGTGGAATCATATCATAACCCGGCCCATACCGGGACTCGGTGAAGTCATATCGTAACCCGGCCCATGCTGGGACTCGGTAAAGTCATATCTCATCTATGGATCCATCCTACGTAACCCGGCCCTCTAGTAAGGATCTCGGTGAAAAATGTAAGGCTGTGCACGAACATAACCCGGCCCGGGACTCGGTGAGGTGAAGTAGTAACACTTAGCACGAGTAGATATCATGAGTAACCATATGCAAGTAAAAATTATCATTTGACTCTCAATAAAATCATTATAATAATGTCATAATAAACTCTTTGCTGAAAAATCATAGGCACTTCTCATAACAATCCTCTTTAGGAATTAAACTGTATAAGAATCAAGTACGTCCGCCGTACTTTCATTAAATCATGTCAAAAGAAAGAAGTAAGGGTTTCACATACCTTTTAGACGAACTAATCCACCCAATATTAGAATATGCCTCATTATAGAACTTCAACCTATAATAATGGTAATACGTTCGTTAATTCTATGATTACTAGCATACTTTATATCGAATAACGACTTCTTATTCTATAAAAATTCAGGCAGCACTTCCCCCATCTATACATGTTTCCACAACTTCCAAACAAGGCTAATAACATAAATAACCAAGCACCAATTAAGGGCACAATCAAAACAACAATAAAGGGAATTTACACACCCACTTCTCATGTAAATTTAGCCTCTTAATCCACAATAAAAACAGCCCACAAACAGTCCATGTTCCAACAACAACGAGGGTAGAATGTGAAGCCTTTCTACGCCTTTCTACACCCTTATTCCTTTAGGACTTACATTAGCAATTACCACAACTAAACATGCATAATGGTAACTAAATTTTCAGCATTATAACACCACAAAACAGTCCATATCCATCTCAACATGTCCAACGATTTCATGCAAGTTTTTGGCCACAACATGTCATAATTTCATAACTCTTCTCTTAACTCCTAAAATCCAATTCCATATTTCAATACTTCCATATAACTAATTTTAAACTTTAATATCAATGTTTCCTTTCAATTTCATCATGCAATTAGTGATAATAATAACAATAATAACCAACGAATCCAACAACACCAAAATCTGTCCCAAATTGGCAACTAGCCCAAAATTGTCACATGCATTGTTTAAATTCCAAATTTTTCCTTAACACAAATTCATATCCTTAATTCTAACAACATGCATTCCAATTATATTATAGAAAGAAGAATTTTATACCTCAAATTTCGTCCAAAACAGTCCACAATTTTCTGTCCACGGCTTGTCCGAAAATCCCCACTGTTTTGTAATTTTTCTCCTTTTTTTGTTCACTTCTTCAACTCCAATTGATATGCAAGTGTTCTACAATGTTAAGCCATCATCCCTACACGTTTTTCTTCCAAAATTTCATCCAAAAATCTCAAAATTTCTGGGCTAAGGTCTCGGCCAGCAGTGGCTGTTTTTGCCATTGTTTTTGGTGTTGTTTTGCTTCTAATTTTTGGTGAAAATGTAGTCTAGGAAGAGAAGATAAAAACCTCAAATTTGGCTATGGGGTTGGAGGGTTCTCGGCTGGGGTATGGGGGAGGAGAGGAGAGGAGAGTTTATTTTAAGTTTTGAATGAAGAAGATGAAAGAATGCAGGTTAATTAAAAAAAATCTAGATTTTTAATATTACACTTTGGCCCCCAAGTTCTTCAATTAATAAATCTTAAACCCACCTCTTTTAATTCCCGAGAATTTCATAAAGCCTCGTATCCTCAATGTCATAATTTTATAATACAATACTATTCCATAGCTCCATTGGAATAAATTCAACTACTAGGATTAATTCTCGTCATCACATGTATAGCACTAAAGAAAAACTATTCCGGGATAACATCCGTTTATACACTAATTTCCCGTATTAACATATGTAAGTGTTCCTTATATTGAATATCCGAATCTTACTTCCTTAATGACGTTCTTAATTATCATCTTAATCTTACGAGGTGTAACAGAAACACAGAATACTCAACTCTGTAGGTCCACTAGGACTCATCGTCCACCTGAAAGACTTAGTCTCCTTGTTGAAACACACAATGAGATAGATATTCCTGATGACGATGAACCTACAACCTACAACGAAGCTATGTTAGACATTGATTCGTAGAGATGGCAGGAAGCCATGAAATCTGAGATGGACTTGATGTACATAAATGAAGTTTGGAACTTGGTTGATTTGCCAACAAGGGTTAGACTTATAGGATGCAAATGGGTCATCAAGAAGAAGATTGATGCATATGGCAAGGTACAGACCTATAAAGCAAGACTAGTGGCTAAAGGTTATAATCAACGGCATGGGATCGATTATGATGAAACCTTTTCACCTGTTGTTAAGATTAAGACCATTAGGATTTTGCTTGCAATAGCTGTATATTATGACTATGACATTTGGCAGATGGACGTCAAAACTGCATTCCTCAATGGTAATCTAGTTGAGGAAGTGTATATGAAACAACCTGAGGGTTTTTCAATTGAGTCCAAACCAAATGACGTATGCAAGCTACAAAAGTCCATTTATGGGCTTAAGCAAGACTTGAGGAGTTGGAACATTTTCTTTGACAAGGCTATCAAATCGTTTGATTTCGTCAGAAGCAAAGAAGATCCATGTGTTTATAGTAAACGCAATGATGGGAGTATTGCCTTCATTATCATATATGTAGATGACATATTAATAATGAGAGACAATAACTCTCCTGCAGTCAGTAAAAGAGTAGTTGTCCAGTACCTTCATGATGAAGGATTTGGGTGAAGCCTGCTACATTCTGGGGATTAGGATCTATAGAGATAGACCTAACAGATTGTTGGGGCTGTCATAGTCAGTCTACATAGACAAAGTGCTTAGACGTTTTTCTATTGAAAATTCCAATAAAGGCGGTCTACCTATGGGACAAGGCATCAAGTTATCTAAGAAGGATAGTCCTTCTAATCATATAGAACTTGAACGCATGAAAAGGATCACATATGCTTCGGCTATAGGATCGATCATGTATGCCATGACCTGTACTGGGCCAGATGTGGCCTTTACACTTAGTATGACTTGCAAGTTCCAGCAAATCCTAGGGAAGAACACTGGAAAGCAGTCAAGAGTATTCTTAAGTATCTTAGACGAACTAAAGAATATTTCTTAGTCTATGGTAGACAAGAGAAGCTGGTATGTACTAGGTACACTGATGCTAGATTCCAGACATATGTTGATGACTACGAATCTCAATCAGGTTACACATACATTTTCAATGGTGGAGCAGTGAGCAGGAAAAGTTCCAAACAAGCTACTACTGCTGACTTGACAACAGAAGCTGAGTACATTGCTGGATCGGAAGTTGGTAAAAAAGTTGTCGCGATATCTAAGTTCCTGAAGGAACTAGTGGTTGATCCAAGTGCCACTTGTCCAATAACGGTTTATTGCGACAACACTGGTGCGGTTACGCAAGCTAAGGAACCAAGATCAACTAACATAAACAAGCATGTACGAAGGAAGTACCACATACTCAGGGAGATAGTGGAGACTGAAGAGATTAGATTAGACTATGTTCCCACAGACGATAATCTAGCTGACCCATTCACTAAACCATTAAGCTTAGTCAAGCATAATGGTCATTTTGAGAATATGAGCATTAGATATGTTGGAGATTGGCTCTAGACCAAGTGGGAGATTGAAAGTATATTTATGTCCTTGAGACAATCTGTATTAGGACAAATGTACTTTATACACATTCATATTATTATTAATGGAGATTAATATTTTGGCATTTGCAATTATTGAATTATTATTTGATTATTTGTAATTATTCATTAATGTGCATCCATTGAGCTTACGTTGTCATTAATAGAGTGAGATATTTTATGATAGAGCGTAACTCTTAAAATAGCCTCGACTAATAATCATCGCGAATGGAATATCGATGATATGTGATAAGTCGACATGTGGTCTGCATCACATCCTTAGAGGATGTAGTATGTCTCACCTGCTACGAGTAATGGTTACTCGTGATGGACACATGGATACTTTGGGAGTATTGGTATACCCTGCTGATATATTGTTTGTTATACTTGTCTAACGTATGATCAGTGTGTGGGAGATAAAAGTC
Organism: Anisodus tanguticus; assembly: GCA_034509755.1. Lineage (NCBI taxonomy): Eukaryota > Viridiplantae > Streptophyta > Magnoliopsida > Solanales > Solanaceae > Anisodus > Anisodus tanguticus. The sequence continues at coordinate 41,995,120 of CM067555.1, forward strand.
CTTAGACTTGAGGTCAATACGCGCCTTATCTACAAAGTAATGTACTTTGATCCCGTCCTAAGCTCAAATGCCTTGTAGGTTGAGATACGACTTATATTTGGTACATTACGATATGGATTGAAGGTGGTAGTTGAGCCAAGATTAGGATTCATTCCTCGAATGTATGTTCGAGAGAACACTCAGATTCTCAGTGATATTAGGTTGACTAAGTCGTTGGCCAACGCAATAGACATATTTAGAATATGGTCTAGTCGTCAACTAATATAGATGAGATACAATGATTAAGCCATTTGGATAGATACTTGACAAATCCTAAGCTTGATCGGGTGTGTCGTGAATGAAAGGATTTTATCTTACCACATAAAGGTTAAGTTTAATGAATTCGCATAAACGTACTTCACATATTGAGTTCGTCTTCCGGCGCCGTCTAGGAGTTCCGTGTAGACCTTGATTTGATTAATGTCGATATGAGAAGCCCTGTAGGGTCACACTATGTCGGTTGTCCGTTTCGATCTAAGGATGTATTGAGAGAGTAATTAAATGTTCGATTTGGAATAGAGATATTTAAATGAATAATGATTATTTTAATTAAGTCAAAATTGGATTTTGGATTTAATTAAGAATGCACGAAAATGAAGTCGAGCGCTGCGGCGCCTGTGCCTCGATTTTTGGGCCAGGCCCAAGGTCAAACCCTAATCTGGTTTTAACCTATTTTTCAACTATAAATAGAGGCATTCACCTCATTATTCAACACCAATTTTCAGAATAGCATTCTAAGCCTTAGAGACTTAGAATAAAGTATTTTCTCAAACCTCTGCCGGATTTTCTAGCTTTCCGAAGGAGAAATACATTGAAGCTTGGAGCTTACAATCAGAAGGGCAACCGCGTGTGCACCTCACAGTAGACAAAGATTCTAGATTATCATACTTGTACGTAAATGTTCTTATGTTACAAGTTTTCATTGTTGTATAACCATACCAGAATTATTGTTAGGGTAAGTAAGAATCAAAATTTTAAACTTCCGTTGTGCCTTACTTATGTGATTTGTACCCAACAAAACATTTCAGGTTAAATGTTAGCTATTATGAGTAAATATTTAATTTTGCACTCTTAACACAAGTGAGAAGAAAATTTGCACAATCTTTCCCCAAATTCCTAGTGCCAGTGCTCTTACATCCTTGAAATCTTTCCAGCAGCAACATATTCCCTTCTTGCTACTTGTCCTACATCAGTCCAAGTGGACAGCTATATATCTACGTTTACAGAGCAAATACTACACCATATAAGATTCCCTGCTTCACATTCGACAAAGACTATAGAGAACATAAATAATTTTAAAGACAAGCATGAGAAACCTTTTAATAGTTAGGGCAAAAGAGGAAACTGAAGAGAAAAATAGCAAGTAGACTCTGAAGGAAACAAGTCAACAACTCTAGTTTACAAGGTGTCATCGTTTTTCAAAGCTTCATCCAAGTTTCTCAGCAACATAGCTTGTCTCGTCCGTTAACTCTATGACCAATTAGAGTATAAAATCTTGAAATGTCTATACATACTGACAAATGACTTAAGTGTAACTGTTGAGAATATACTCAAATATTAAAAGTGTGCTCTTTCTAACAGCTTAAGCTTTTAGATGAGTAGTCACATACTTCAACAGTAACAGTTGCCAAAACATCATTTAGGCATTAGTTTTATGAAAATAGCTGCAATTCCAAGAGAAATGAGCGTTAAAAAAGCAGAACCTTTTAAACCTATTCTCTTAGTTCACATTCCATCACGGTTACATTAATCCTTTCTAAATTTGATGATAACAGTATCATCAGAAATCAAAGATCAAATCTTTATAAATTTTCCACTCAATCCATCAGATACGTGTAACAACATAGGTAAAATCTGGGAGAGCGGTCATTGATAATCCATTAGGAAAGAATTATCTTACATGCTGCTCAATCTCAAATCACCAAAATATGATTCTTCTCTTTTCATTTCATATAACTATGATTGACCAAGAGTTCAAGAAAGAAAGACTTTTGGAGCATGCTATGACCAAAGAGTTTCGGAAATAAAAAAGTATTCACTAGAAATCGAAGATCAAACCTTTAGGGGTTGTTTGGTCGCTGGTTAGAAAATAAATTATTCATGTATTAAAATCAGTATAACTAGTATTATATTTGGTAGCATTTTAGTTGCTATGTATAAAATTCAGCACTCCAAGTACGGTATTTGGTTACCAATTTACAATTTCGTATAACTAATACTCTACTTGTATAAGCTATGAAGGAATCTATGTATTATTTGCATAACTCTAACCAACAACCAATCTTTTTGGGAAACTTGCACACGTGATAATTCAGGTAGGAAAAAATGTGATAGTTTAAGTATGTTTTTGACCATCATCTCTAGAATAAATTACATTTCTAATAGCAATCTAAATCGAACATCGTACTTCATTAAATGGCATCAAATTGACAAATCTGACTTCCAGCATTCATTACTCAACTAATGAAAACCTCTTAGATCCTGTGACGTATATATGTATCTCGTCTCAATTTAAGTGTCTTACGGTTAAGAATGGATCTTAGAGCTAACTTAACCTCAAAAACTAGCTTATAAAGGAGGATTGCCCAAGTCCATATAAGGAAACCACTCATCTCATTAACCACCGATATGAGACTTTTTTCATTCTTTAACACTTACTATCCTTTTTAACAATTCAAACATCCTACGTAATAAATTTAAAATCACAAAATACAAAGGACATATATGTGTATATCAATATATAAACAAGATCTAACGGTCGAATTACACGCTCAGCAATCGATCCACGCATATCCAACCTGAAGTACAAATTAAAAACACACACACATACACACAAAAATAAGTAATAATCCAAATCAAACTGAACTAATCAAACCTGATTAGATTGATCCACAACGAAGCTCATTTAGCTGAAACCAATCCGAATAATTCAATTCACATCAGTCTCCAATTCAGTTGATGCAAGGCAGGACTAAATTTTCCCCACAGTCAACATCTATTCATTCAAAACAATTGTATCCACAAAAATATTTGTTCATACAACAACAACCTACCCACTGTAATAACACAAATGGAGTCTGAAAATGGCAAAATGTACGCAGATTTGAAAAATATTAGTCCCGACCTGCACCAAGCGAATTAGAGGCGGCTGCAAAAAATGGAAATGCTAGAGAAAAACTGTGCAAAGGCAGAGAGTATGGCTAAATGGAGAAAAATCTTATTTATAGGAAAATTTAGCGAATAGGATGATGACACGTGGAGGTAATTAGATGCTTTCTGCAAAATTTGAGGGAGAAAAGGGTTTAAACTTTAAAATCGTGACATATAATAATGTTGAAAACTTTGGGGTTAGATTCGGTGTGAAAATTTGGTCTGACTAACGAGGATAATGTCACATGTGACGCATGATCTGCGACAACGTGTATAGATCAGCCAAAATATACCCTCTCCGATCAATAATACTTTACTTATCCACTATTAAATTTGCACGCCATTTAAAAATAATAAATAAAATACATAATTTATCATGATATTTATATTAATTGATGCATAGTTTTAATAAATTTAAAAAATGATTTGAAATGAGTAATGAATATTATGGATAAAACAAGAAAAAAATTCGTCTTCTCTTGATATGCTAAAAGTAACAAATAAAGTAAATTTTTTTAGTATAGTGGACAAGTAAAAGTAAACGGAAGAAGTAAGTGTTTTTGGCCTTTAGCACATCTCTTAAACCACCAAAATAGGAATAATTACGCTAAATGTTAATTAGGATAACAATGCTATCAAAATTGATCAACTTTTTTAAATCTTTCAAAAAATTACTCACTCCCCCCCTATCTATCTATCTATCTATCTATCTATCTATCTATCCACATCCTTTTTGACGATATTCCAAGACTTCCAGCAAGGACCATTTCTCTAGTTTGAATAAATCATATGTTCTTGAATACATTCTAGGTCAGCTCTTGCAGTATCAATCTCTAGGTTGTAGCTTTTCTATTTCCCTTCTTCGCTTTGTGTGTGTTTATATAAACATGACATTTAAAACAAAAAAAAATTATAATGTGTGATTTAAAGTAAATTATTGATGCTTTGACTAATATTCAAAGTAAAATATAAAATTTATACTAAAATTATATTAAAGTTGTTGAAATGTTGGTTTTAAAATGTCACATGTGATCTACGACTGCAACGTGTATAGATATTCTAATTCTAAATTAAGTAAAAAAAAGATAATTTCTACTCTCTCAGTTCCATCTTATTGAACGATGCTATGCTATAGACACGAAATTTAGGACTCGTTTGGATGTAAAACAAAATTCTAAAAATAATATTTGGTTACATATTAGAATAACTTTTTAATTAGTTTTTCTTAGGATAAGTTTTCAAATTTAAAAAATTGGTTGAGTTTTTATTTACTCACAAAATTTCAACTTTTTTCAAGTAAATACATATCCAAATTAAATACAACTTTAATTAACTGTCAAATATTATTTTTTAACTTCCTTAAAATATGATATTTTGTCAAATATCACTCAATTAATGTCCGAATGCATACTTCATACTCCTTCGATTTCAATTTAAATATCTTATTTTTCTTTTTATTCTATTTTAAAAAGAATGTTTATATCTATATTTAAATTTTCTAAGTTCAATATTCTGCTTGACTTGTGTAAGTTTTAAAGCCATACGATTCAAAGATCATTTTAGTACATTAAATACATATTTAATTTAAGACGACAAAATTCAAAAGTCTTCCATATTATATTAAATTACATGACTAGTCCAACTAACACACTTCAATTGAAACGGATGGAGTAATATTCTTTCGTTTTTTGAAACTTATGATTTGAAATAACACATAAGATTTACACGGAGGAGGACTCACAATATTTGGGCAAATACTTAATCATATTTATACTAAAGTGTATCAGTTAAAGTTGTACCACAAAAGATGAGTTCTTTCACAGTTTTCGTTATATTTAATAATGAGAATTTATCAAATATTTAATGGACACTAAAAAGTGTCATTCTTAACAAGTTTAAGGTATCAAAACTGCTCAATTACATCTAAAGTATTATTTAAAATCCGCCCCAATCATAAAGGACCATTTCAGTCACTTCCTCGTTAACAAATTCTTCAAGTAGTAGTATAATTTAGTATCTACCCAAAAGCTTCTGCAAATTAGATTCTCTGTACCAATTTGGTAAGTAAAACAAAGATAAAGAAAGCAACTCATAGTGAAACTCGTTGGTTTAGTCAAATCAATTATTTATATATGGTAAATTTAGTACTTCCTTCTAAACCACACATAAATTCATGTATCCCGAAAAGAAGAAAGGTTGTTGCTTTAACAAACTGCAATTATTTAAATCATTGTTGCTTCAAATTATATGAGTATATATGATTAGATTGGACATTATATAGCTAGCCATTAACAATTCCTTCTTTCCCCATTTTTTCTTAGTTAAGACGAATATGGATTGTCAAGAATGTGGAAGATAAATAGATAGTTGGTCAGATCTAGTCTGAATCGTATATGAATAGCAATGGAAGTCGGTGGCTCTTTCAAGATTTCTTTATCTAAAATCTCTAGATAAGATTTTCAAATTGGTCATGCGAACACTTTTTATATATACTTCATTTGTTTAAATTTATGTGTCTTACTTCTTCCGTCTTAATTTAAGTGTTTTCGTTTGATTTAACACGGAGTTTAAGAGATAAATGTAAAATTTTGAATCTTGTGGTCTTAAATTAAAAATGTGTGAGATCTTTTAAATTTTGTGATCTTAAACTTGACTTGAAATTGAAAAACTTATTAAATGTAGAAAGAGACACTCTTTTTGGACAAACCAAAAAAGAAAGTAAAACACTTAAATTGAGATGGATGAAGTACTTTTTTTTTGCCTGTCTAAAAAAGAATGTCACTGTTTTTATTTTGTAACTCATTAAATCCAACATTTGATATGACATATTTATGATCACAAAATTCAATGAGTATTTTAGTGCATTGCTCATTTTTTGTTTGAGATCACAAAATATTAAAATCTTACTATATTTTCTTTCTTAAATTTTGTGTCCATTCAAACTAAAATACATAAATTGAAATGAAGGGGTTAAGATTTTAGACAATTGAAAAATTAAGAACTAACAAAAACGATATTGATGAAAATGGAAGAAATTCTCTTATCAATTGAAAGAGTAACGTCCACATCAACAGGAAGTTGTTAAGTGGGTTATCGCACACTATACTTTTATTCTGTCATATTTGTGGGTTAATAGTATTTTTGTTTTTTTAATAAAATTTTGAGCTTGCATTAATCAAATGCAGCAAAACAGAATTCAAGGTTCAAAAGCAAAACAGAAAAAAATGAAACTATCTAAGCTAAACCTTGATCTAGCCTCCCTTGAAATATACATCTCAAGATTAACTATACATTTTGCTAGTAGTCTACAAATAAAAAATATATGTGATTCCTTCTTAATCTTCATCTGCATCTACACCCCAACCTTGTTGTATCTTCCTTGTTCTGATTCTGATGTAAGGTATTTGTAGCTTGTCCATATTCAGAATCCTTCTTCCCTCTACCGGTAGATCCTCAAAGTTGTGGAATTGTTGCATCTGATCTGTCTAGAAGATTAGATTTACTAAGTAATCTGCCATTTTATTGCCTTCTCTGTACATATGTACCACATGTATCTGTAATTGCTGCATAGCATGGCTTATTTCCTCTATATATTCAACCAATTCCCATAGGACTTTCCAAACATCATATAGAATGTTTTTCAGTATCAATGAATTTGTTTTCAGTATGATACTGAACATTTTGTACCAAACACTATTTCACTGCCTCATAAATTGCTTTGGTCTCTGTTATCATGTTTGTTGTGATTCCCAACTGATGTACATGTGCATACACCAAATCACTCATGTCATTTCTTATACAGAAGCCATATGAACTGCTGCCTAGATTTTCTTGACTAGCACCATCTGTGTTGCATTTCAAAGCTCCCCATCCTGGTAATTTCTACTTTACAAAACAATAGTGAAGAGTGGGCTTGTAGTGATTGATCATGTTGATGATTGAAGGCCAATCTGGAGGTACTCTTGTTATCTATAGATACTGCAGTTTGATCAACTGAAACACTGTTTTTTGAACCTGAAACTGCATCCTACTGAATGTTGTGCTGTCATCATGCTTGATAGAGTTTCTTCTTTTCAATATCCCCCATAAAATTATTGTTGGAACTGCTGCATGTATTTTCTTGCGCTTGGTAGGTGCCTGCATTTTCCACCATTTGGTAATAACCTGCAGCAACTGCATGCCTTCTATGTTAATACCTGCAAATGAAGAGAAGTTTCTCCAAAGCCTTAAGGCTATTAGAGATGTTAGAAAAAGATGTGACATTGATTCCACTTCATGATCTTCACAATACCAACACCCTGAGACAATTGAAATCTTCATTCTCTTCAGGTTTCCATCTGTAGAGATTCTGCCCTTCCGTAACCTCCACATGGAATATAGATTTTTATTGGGAATCCTTTTGTCCATATGAACCTGTACTAAATTGATTCTTCTTTATTCTTCCTCAACTCCTCCCAAGTTCTCTTGACAATGAATTTACCATTATTGTTATATATTCACCATGCCCTGTCATTGTCAACTTGTTGAATCTCTGGTTTTATTGTTTGAATAATGTGTTGTACAATCTCTTCTGTAACCACCAATTTGAGCTTGTTCTAGTTCCACTGGCCCTGGTATATAAAGTTCACCACCTCTATTTCTTCCTCCCTAGCATGATCTGGTAGTACAAAAGACAAAGCACCAAGCTTTGTCCAATTGTCAGCCTTTATTTGCCAATATATGTTATGTTCTACCTCTTCTCTAACCTCCGCCATCTTCCTCCACACATTTGATGCCCTATTTAGCCTGTGCAATAGTAGGATATAGCTTTTTACAGTATTTGTTCACCATGTATGCACCCCATAATGAAGGGGTGGTTTTCATATTCCACCACAGCTTGGAAAATAATGCCTTTGATATATCATGTAGAGATCTAAACCCCAACCCCCCTTCACTCTTAGGATAGCACATTTTATCCCATGCCACCCATCTGCTTTCCTTTTATTCCAGTTGTATCTCCAAAAGAATTGGCAAAGATGCCATGCAACTGCTTAACTACTCCCTTCAAGGGATTCATAGTAGACAACAGATAGTCATGCATAGTTTGTAATACATGAGCAATCAAAATATATCTTCCCCCAAAGGATAAGAATCTACTCTGCCAAGTCATGACTCTTCTCATTACGTTTTTTGATAAGCTCCTCAAAATAAACACTTTTCCTTCTACCATAAAACACATGACAACCAAGGTAAGGAAAAGGAAAGGAACCCTTTGTCAAACATGTCCTTCTCTTGATTCTAGAAATCACTTATATCGGAGTCTTCTCATGCACATTGAAGGAAATATTAGAGTTGTTTACCATTTGCCCTGATGTAGCTTCATAATTTCTGAGAACTTCCATCATCATTTTTAAAGATTTGGATTCTGTTGAGAAAAAGAGGATGGTATCATCTGCATATGATAGATGATTGATCTATGGACTCCATTTTGAAAGACCATAACCTTTGAATTCTCTATTCTCATGCAACTGATTTAAGCCCCCTGCAAGTATCTATGCAGCAATAATGAATAAGGAAAGAGACAAGGAATCACTTTGCTTCAAACTCCTAGTGGAGTGAAAAAAAATCATGTGATTGCCCATTTATTAACACAAAGTACCAATTGTTTGATACCAATCTCCACACCATATCAATAATTACTTTAGAGAAACTAAACTTTCTTAACACGTTGGTTAAAAAGATCCAGGATACCCGATCATAGGCTTTGGCCTCATCTAATTTAACTACTACATTATGAAACTTGTTTCTCATATTTATATCCTTTATTATCTCTTGGGCTAACAATACATTTTCTACAATACTCCTATTCTTTACAAATCCAGTCTGTGTATTAGAAATGATATCTGGATGAACTTTCACAATTTTTTCATGCAGAACTCTAGAGGTAATCTTGTTTGAAAAAGTACTCAAGTTGATTGGCCTTAAGTCTGTAAAACTGTTGATTACTTCCTTCTTTGGAATGAGGACCAGATTTGTGTTAGTAATGAATACCAGAAGCTCTTGACCGCAGAAAAAAGCTCTGACCATCCTTGTAACATCTTCACCAACTATACTCCAACAAACTTGAAAGAAATGCCCTGAAAACCCATCCGGACCACTGGTATTTTCCCCATTGAGACCAAAGACTGCTTCATATACTTCTTCATTGCTAGGAAAAACTAATAAAGTTGTATTCTGTTCTCCAGTAACCATGGAAGGAATGTTCTTTAGCATATCATAATTTGAGGCCATGTTCTGTTCAGTAAACTGGTCTTAAAAGAATTGAATTGCCTCATCCCCTATCTGCTCATTTGATGTTATCCACTCCCCTTGACTGTTTTGAATTCCATGCAAATTAAGCTTCCTTCTTCTCACTTTTACATAAGAATGGATGAATTTAGTGTTTCTTTCACTATCCTTAAACCACTTCACCCCATATTTCTGTTTCTAGTACCTCTCTTCAATATTTAAATATATGTTGAGTTATGCTTGAGCTTTGTGAAGTTCCTCTCTATTCACCCCTGAGGGATTTAGTTCCATCTGCAACTCCTTCACTTTGATCACATCCTCTAAAGTAGAGATATGTTGGAAAATATTACCATATGTTTCCTTGCTCCACCTTGCCAAAGCACTCTTTATCTTATTCATCTTGGCTTGGAACTCTGTAAAGGGATTTGCAGCATAAAATAACATCCAGTTTTGTTTGATCACCTTCATAAATCTATGATGTTTGGTCCAAAAATTTTAAAACCTGAAAGGTCTTACAACTATTTCTTCATTACTGTCACAAACAACATGAATGAGAGCATGATCTAATCCATTTCTGATGAGATGAGACACTTCACTAGATGAGAGTAAGTGCATGAATTCTTGATTACCAAAAACTCTGTCAATCCTTTTAAAAATATATTCTTCTTCAATTCTTTTATTCCACTAAGTGAATCTACTACCTGGGAACTTCAATTCTACCAAGCCATGATTATTTATAAAATGAGCAAAATCAACAGTTTTCTGATGTAACACTAGAAGATCCCCTTATTTCTCTTATTCTGAGAGTATAACATTGAAGTCACCATCTACTATCCAAGATAACTGATAATTCAATGCAATTTACCCTACAAAATCCAACAAATATTGCCTCTCAATTACAGTACACTTAGCATAAATTGATGTAACCATCACCTCTTACTGTAAAAAGGAATTATTGAGTATAAGAGTAACATGCTGAACTTCTTCTACAATCACCTGACTACTCCAATCTACTGACCAGAACAACCATATTTTTCCTGAAATGTTAACCATAGCATTCTCCAAACCCAATATTCTACTATAAGACTCAAGTTCTTAAGGTTCTTAAAAAGGCTCCATAAAAGCTATTAAAGTGTAGTGATGTCTTCTATTAAGCTCAATCAACCTCTCAAAAGCATTTTGAGTGTTGACTGATCTTATGTTCCAAAATAATAATTTGTCAATCATTGAAAATCGCTGGAAGAGTTCACCTTATTACTCCTTATTGTAACCTGTAAATGAATTACTGGCTTGGATTTTTCCTTCTTCAAAGCACTTCTCATGTTTTTTCTTGTCTTGGAGACAAAGTTGCATCTTGAGATATACTATTGATATTCTTCTCTAAGCGCTCATCTTCATACTTGTCCCTTAGCTCTTTTAGTTGCTCATTATCAATCTGCACTTCCGAAGATTCTGTCACTTGAACTGCTAATTAGAGTTGTGAGTTATTATCATCTAGTGTTGTATCATGAGGATATATAATCTGCAGAGGTTCATCATGCACCAAACTATCTTCATCTAACCCTTCTTCTAAATTCTTTGCTTTCTGCCATATATCTGGCCCGTGCCCCATTCCTTCATTTGCTGTTATTCTACCTATGATTCTTTACTTTTTTCTGTTGTTGAGATAGACCCTTGGTACTTATCATTCATTGTTTGCTTTCTAAATGAGTTTTCAACCCAATCCTTTCTTGATTCTTTCTTCTCAGCTCCCCAATGTTCTTCCTAGTCCTTGTTTTTATACTCGTTGTGTGCTTATGTTGTGATGTCTCCAGATTCTGAACTACATTTTTCTGATCATTTCCCATTTTCTAGTTCTCTTCCTTGCTTCCATTTTCCCTTTCTTCATTAACATATAGGGCAGAAAATTTATTGCTATTTTTAACCCTTGATGAATTCCCTTCCTTTGTGGCTCATGGTGCTTATTTTCCTGTATATTCTTCCATTTTCATGCCTTTTTGTTCACTATAGGATTCCATGCTTGGTTGTTCTTGGGGTATCCTCCATAATTCTGCTTTTTACCACCATTATTCTTTATTTCTCTTACATCCCCTTTGTTCTCTACCCTTTTCCCATCATTCTTTATCTCATTACTCTTTTCTTTCTTTTCAGTTTCAATATTTTTCCTTTTGTTCTCCACCTCTTTAGATTTTTCAACCACATCAGTTTCTGCTTTGGGATATAATTCTGGATGGATCACATAACAATCTTGTTCATTGTGTCCCTGTAATTTACACCTCCTACAATACTTGGGAACATGATCATAGTTAATTGAATCCATTTGTCAACAACTTCCCCAAATTTCTTTCTCATTCCAATGTTGACTCTTTTTGGGAATTCACTAGGCAAATCCACTTCTACTTTGACCATAGCACAACTAGGTCGCGTTTGATTTCTAGTAGCCATATCTACTTGTAATGGTTTACTAATAGCAGAAGCAAGTGAGCATACTGTCTCTTTCACAAAAAACTTAGGTGGTAAATATGGAAATGAAATCCAAGCAATAGCAATTGAAGTTTCTTCATCTAGATCAAACTAAGGATTCCATGATAGTGTTCTCATTAGATATGACCAATTTATGTGAGTTATATAGAACACCGACTTGGATAGCAGATTCACATAGTCTTCAAAAAGTGATGGATGAAGTAGCACATACCTATTTCGCAACAGTCCTACATTGCATTCACCCTTCAATTCACACTGTTTTGAGATTAATTTGCCCAATTCTTTGATGTCAGGACATACATACGAGAATTTTCCAATAATTGCATATTGTAGATTTTCTCGAATAATCATCTGCTCAATTTCCTTTTCTTCCCAGATATATCATAGTTCTCCATGCAGATAAGTGATTGGTTTTAGCGGTAGGGCTTTGTTTGTTGTCGCGTTGGGGCTCAAAGTAGGGGCATAATTGGGGGTTAAAGTTGTGGCATACGATGATGTGGCCTATTGTTGAGTAGCTAATGGAAGAGATGACTGAATAAACTCCGGTGGAGGTTCTCCGGTCGCCATTGTTGACCACTAAGTTTTACTCTCCAATACTTTTATTTTATTATTCAAATTTTCTGAGTCTTAAACGGTGTGAATACGCACTTTACAAGATAAAAATGATTTTACAAAATTTTCGATGATATTTTTCCATTTTATTTGACAAAATATCATCAAATATATTATTGTATATCATTTTCAAATTTTTATATATTTTTGAAATATATTTATTAATTTTATAAATTAAAGAGGATAATTATCTAATTGATTATCTCAATTAATTATTATTTAATTGATCAATATTTTACTCCATGAAATTAGAAAATTGATTAATTAAAAAAAGAGTCAAATAACATCTCAATTTTATTTCTCAATTAATTTTTATTTGGTCAATTCGGCCACATTTAAATTAAACGTGGCCATATTTTAAATAGTATCAAGCCACTATTTGCAAAATCAACTCATTCTTCCCCAATCCTTTTTAAAAATTCACGGGTCTCCTCCCTTTTAAATTCGACCAGCCAGACCCAATCCTTAAATGGCCAGACCCGGCCCATGTCGCGTATAAGGGCAATACGCCCAAGGCCCCTTTTCATTTTATAAAAATTGGCTAGGGTTATGCAGAACCCTAGCCGCCGCCACCATACGCTCCTCTCTCTCACTCTCTCTCCGACGTCACTATTTTCCAGTTTCGGCAAAATCGTTGAGCATGCCACCTTTTCTCAGCCCTGCTTCGATGTTTTGGGTAAGATTTTCTAAGGTTCCCACAATCTAAACTTTTTTCTTTTTCTTTTTAATTTTTGGTGTGGTCTGAGCATTGAGGATTGTATGAGGCTTTCCATTTAGTTATTAAATCTGAGTATGTCTGATTCTATGTATTGAGAATAATATTAGTCACTTATTAAGGTTGTGTAACTTTGATTTGGACTGTATCTGAGCCTAAATGACAAATTCTTACTTAAAACGAGTACTGTTAAGCTTAAACATGTTCTGTTTTTCTAGAAGGGGTATGGTAGTTAGCTTGAATGCTTTACGATAGTTGGCTTGTCTAGCAATTCATTTATGATGCAATGTATCATATTGAGTTTCAGATCTAATCTTGCGTGATCTATATGCTTGTCAAGTATGTTGGATTGCATGAATGGTCAGTTTAGTAGACTGTGTTTGCTTGGAAAATCATGTCATGTCCAGATTAGTTCTCAATATATGTTTGTGCCTAGCTTATGAGATTATTTAAGCCTTATGTTAAGTAGTGGCAAGGCTATATTAGTTGTATGAGTCTGATTATGTACCTTAGTGACCTGTTTATATGATTTTTCTATTATTTGAGACAAGTGATGAAGCATGTGTGTTCTTGTTAAGTTCCTTGAGTTAAATCCAGTATGCTCTAGATGTGATTTTGATTATAAGATGATGATTTTGTTAACTTAAACCATATTTAGTAACCATGTTAACTATGTCATGCCTATTTTAAAATGTCAGTATGCACAATAAAGCATAAATTGTGATTGAGCATGTCTGTGGTACCTATGGTCTTGCATATTTAGGATGGTGTCCTCAAAAGGTTAACTAATCATGTTTGATTGTCCTCCGTACCTGTTTGAACAAACTGTGCATTTGTCCCTGTTTTGTTTTAGTATAAGACTATTATCATGCTAGTATAGAAGCCTTCTAGGTCATGACATATCATGTTTTGTTTAACTGAGTATGATGTATGTTTAGTCTAGTTTGGATAGTCTCAGACTTACAGAATATCATGTTTGAATTAATCAAATCTTATGATAATATGTTCACTAGTCTGGTTACATGTCTGTTTTACTGGTTCTAATATCACTATGCCTAGTTGAGTAGCATCAATAAGATTTTTGCATATTCAGTTCCTTGGTTTGACTAACCCTAGGCATTTGAAGTACTGTTAAGGAAATATGACACTTTTCTATGTTGAGTTTCTCTTATTCTTTTCTGAATTGGCTACATGTTGCTTTGCTTTGTCTGAGTATAAAATGTTCCATGATTGCATTATATCATTCCCTAGATCATTCTATGTCTGTTAAGATTATTTGAGTCATGTCTGTGTTAGCATACCCATCAGCCTGTTATGTGCATATCTTACCTATTTGAGGGTCATCTGCCTAAATGCATAAGATGTGTTACGGTTCGCTTTTTATACGGGTTAGCGTACAAAGAGCTATTAAGAATTTCGATGGTGCTCTAAATTGGATAATTTGTTTAGAGTTGCCACCTAATTTATAGGTAATTTAGGAAAATCAGTGTGAAAGGTTTATTCAACAGTTTAAAAAATCCTATCTATACCAGCGTCAGGGTAAGGGTTCTGGTGATCCCCGGGGAAGGTATTAGCACCCTAGTATTAAGGATTCGTAGAATACGGTTGACCTACGGGTTCTATAGCATGCTTTTAAAATGATAAAACTGTTTAAGGTTTAAAATCCGCAAAGTAATTGTCATTTTTCACAGATTCAAGAACTCAAGGTTTTGTTTAAACATAGAGTTTTAAATAAAACTTCCGTCGAAATAATATGCCCGAGATGTTTAATTAGCTTAGTTTTCGAACTAAGAGCTCTCAAAGGTAAATTTGAGTAGAACTTTACATTTAGTCCAACTATTTGATTATTATACACTTGCATCTTTTATTTAAAAACTCTTTTTAAATCTCAAAAGTGGTATAGTTCCTCTTAAAATAGTAAGTTTGGTTTTTATCAAAGGTATGAAAAAATAGCTTTTTCTTTAGTTCATTAGCATGTTATAGTCTCATAGTCAACATCATATTCTATATCCCAAAACACTTGAACAAAGCTCAAATCCAAGATGGTTTTAATTTGTCAAAGATTATTTATCCTATTGGGCTCATCCTGGACTATAACTTAAATCAAAGTGTTCATATTTAAGCTCATTTCAATTCAGAATTCTGTTTGTTTATGTCACTCAAGCCCAAAGGTCCTTAATATCAGCCCATTTTCCATTTCAAATTCAGAATTTAAAGTTAAAAGTCTAAATTCTTTTGAGTCCAAAAATCAGTTTGAAACTTCGTCAAAAAAACAATTTCCGTTTTCAGTTATAAGTGTCCCAAAAACAGTTTCTTTCTCTAAAAAAAGTCCATTTATTTTTTTGTTTCAGATTTGTACAAGTCCTAAAATCCACTTAGGTGTATTCTAAACTAAACGACGTATTGTTTTACTTATCCTAGATTCCAACAATAATAAGTTTCAATATTATCAAAGTATTTTTGTTACAATATATACACACACATATACATATGATATATAATTGAAAGGGAGATAGAGTTTATACTGGTGGGCCTACTGAAGCCCACTAGTTAGCTAGTTTTACCCATAGCTGGACCTTCAAAGCGAATATTAGCTTCCATTGCATTCTTTTTGACCTAAATGTATGTGATTGGGCCGTCAGCCCAATCGGCAGAGTGGATAAGGAAGTGGACTCGTCTGGACATGCAGTGATGGGCCTTGTGAAGGCGCATCTCGACGTAATGCGACAGAAGCAAGCAAAAGAGAAAACAAAGACCTCGGTTAGAAGGTCAACTACCAGATTGAAATTGGGTTAAAATAAGATATAACTAACATGCTAATTCTCTAATCACACACAACAGTCAATACATATGTCAATATACAGAGACAAATTTAACTAAAACATGATGTACTAAACTATGAGCAACCTGGTAGCAAGCTCTGTGACCTCTAATGCCCATACAAGGTTAATATGATCTTAAATTAACATGCTAAGTACTTAACATACTAAATACCATCATTGTGAATAACATACTAAATACCATCATTGTGAACTCCAACAATGTTCAAACATGTGAGATATCTTTATAATGAACTCAAATAGCCATGACAATGAACATTAACAACACCATACCCAACATGCTAGATCTTAATCACAAACAATCATCAAATTTCAATCAACGACTGACCTAATGATCATGACTGGTTATTAATTCTACTAAACATGTTTACTAACTGACTAAGTAATCTTAACTAGTTATAATTTAACCAAAGAAACATTCTTAATAGTTAAACTAAAAGGCTCAAATAACAACTAAATCTCAACCAGGTAAACTTAACAATTAGCTTAATGAACATAGACATAAACTAAGATAAACATGATTAATAAATTAATTTACAAGCTCAACAGTCATGGTCCTAATAAATATACCTAAAACTAAGCTAAACTGCCACTAACACAAACCAACCCTACTTTATAAACATTAAAACACATCATATAAACTACATTAAGCTAATTAAAATAAAAGAAGTATTTACCTTGTATGAAGGCAGCCTAGGGTCTAAAGGGGACTTGTTCGCAAACACACTAAAGAAAGGTTTTAAAATTGTGAACGACTAATTTCCCTAATTCTGGCTTCCGCCCAAAGGTTGGATCCACAACTTAAGAGAGAATTAATTGAATATTTTCACTTGAAAATGGATCAAAGAAATATTAAGCCTCTGATTCCGGTTCTCCCCTTTAACAATGAGGGAATGAGGTTCAATTTATAGAACTCCCAAACCCTAGAAACATTGGATCCAAATCGGTGTGGGATATGTGAAAAAGAGGAGGAAAAATCCCTCCAAAAATAATTAGCCAATAAGATTTTGGATTTTGATATCAAACAAAGACAAAAAACATTAAACCAATCTAAAAAAAACAAATAGCAGAGGGGTAACCTCACCTTATGGGGGGTGGGGTTACGATAGGTGGTGGCTGAGGCTTTGTAGAGTAAGGGCAAAGGCATTAAATTCCCTTGCCCTAATTGGACGAGCAAAAACTGCAGTAGCAACAACGTACCATGGCCATGTCGCCATTTTTGGCAATGGAGGAAACATACAGAGAAATGACTAGGGTTTCTTAATGGTCCTAACTATCAATCAACAAGATTGATTATGGAGGAGGCCCACAACTCTATGTATTCAATTCATCCGGGTACTCTAAGATGTACCGTGATTTGAGGCAACACTATTGGTGGGAGAGGATGAAGAGAGACATTGCTGATTTTATGTCTCGGTGTCAGAATTGCCAGCAGGTCAAGTATGAGCACCAGCGTCCAGGTGGTGTGTCTCAGAGAATGCTCATTCCAGAGTGGAAGTGGCAGAGGATCACTATGGATTTTGTTGTGGGATTTCCCAAGACTTTAGGCAAGTTTGATGTTATTTGGGTAATTGTTGATAGATTGACCAAGTATGCGCATCTCATTCCAGTTCAGACGATGTATAACCCAGAGAAGTTGGCTAAGATCTATATTCGGAAGATTATTCATCTTCGAGGGGTTCCTATTTCTATTATCTCAGATCGGGGTACTCAGTTTACTTCACATTTTCTGGCGGACTTTGCAGAGAGAGTTGGGTACTCGCTTGGACCTTAGTATAGTGTTTCACCCTCAGACCGACGGTTAGTCCGATCGTACTATTCTGGTATTTGAGGACATGTTACGAGCTTGTGTGATTGATTTGGTGGTCATTAGGACCAGCACTTTCCCTTGGTAGAGTTCGCGTACAACAACTATCACTCCTGTATCGATATGGCACCGTTTGAGGAATTGTATGGTAGGATATGTCGATCTCCGATTGGCTGGTTTGATGCATTTGAGGTCCGTCCTTGGGGTACTAATTTGTTGAGAGAGTCCTTAGAGAGGGTGAGAGTGATCTAGGACAAGCTCCTAGCTGTGCAAAGTAGGCAGAAGGAGTATGTAGACCAGAAGGTCTGAGATGTAGAGTTCATAGTGGGGAAAAGGTTCTTCTAAAGGTTTCACCCCTGAAGGGTGTGATGAGATTTGGCAAGAGAGAGAAGTTGAATCCGAGGTATATCAGACCATTTGAGGTTCTGCAACGAATAAGAGAGGTGGCATATGAGTTGGCTCTGCCACCGGGTCTTTCAGGCGTTCATGCAGTCTTCCATGTGTCTATACTGAAGAAGTATCATACCGATGGTTCTTACATTATCCAGTGGGGCTCAGTATTCCTTGATCAGAATCTAGAGTTCGATGAAGAGCCAATGGCTATTTTTGACAGACATGTGAGGAAGTTTAAATCGAAGGAGATAGCTTCAGTGATGGTTCAATGGATGAATCGTCCTGTCAAATAGGTGACTTGGGATATCGAGTCTGATATGTGGAGCAGATATCCGAGCTTGTTCACTCTTTCAGTATGTTCCCTCTGTTTGTTTCTCTCCATTCAATGACGAATGATGTTTTAATTGGTATATGATGTAACGACCCGCTTGGTCGTTTCTTGCTAAAGACCCTTATTTGCTAGTTTGACCCTTCTTGTAGACTCTTTATGGGTTTTGTCATGCGCGGGGATGTGTGGCACAGATCTCGAGGTCTATTTATATGAGTTTCTTATGAAAAATCTCAAGTGTTGAAACTTAAAGTTGGTTTGGTTGACTCAAAGATGACTTGTGTCTAGATGGGTTCATTTCCGGGTTTCATTGCGTTTTCGATAGTTCCGGAGGTCAATTAAGACTTAGTCGAGCAATTGTTGCTTCCCGAGGCAATTAGATGTATTTTGCGGTCTTATTTGTAAAGTTTGGATTTTGGTTTTGTCCCAGACGATTCATTAGAAAAGTATGTCTTGTGAATCGGTTATTTGTGAAATCTGAGGGTACGAGAGAGTTCGTAGCACTATTTACCATAGACAAGCATGTTTGGTTTATGTCCGGTGGGTTCCGGGAGTGTTTCGAGTGTCGGATGAAGGTTTTTGGGCTATGTTTCACTGCTGGTGTCCGCCACAACGGAACTAGCATCCGCTCCGGCGGAAGGTTGGCTTGCCGGAGCGAAAGTCGGGAAAATGGAAAGTTCCGCCACAGTGGAATCAGGTCCGTTGTGGCGAGGTATGAGGTGTCAAGTGACATCCGCTACGACGAATGTTTTTCCGCCACGGGTCTGCTCCAGTGGAGTCGATTCCACCGGGGCAGATCATTGTTCAGGTGTCCTATATAATGTCTCTACTTATAAAGATATACTCGTCGATGTGTTATCCCACAATATTATTTAAGATTGAATTGCACCATCATGCATTTACAAAATTTAAATTCTTTTAAACTTAAAATTTGCCTTTATTGTTGATCCAATTCTACTAAAAATATTTTAGAAAAAGTTAAAAGATTTTCTTTCAGTTCGCCCTGTTGTCCTGTCTGTGAGGCTGGGGTTGAAGTGCGGCACCCTGCAATGAATTTTGTCGTACTAATAATTTCTTTGATAATAGCTAAGATTTGGGTGGTGTATCAATTATAAAGAGTCTGGACTTAAATAACCCAAAAATATAAAGAAGGAATTAAAGTATTCTAGAAAAAAAAATTATCAAAGTATTTTTTGTGCAATAAATTATTGCGCAAAATGACTAACTAACTGATTGCCGTTATTTTCTTTCGCGCATTAAATTTTTACGCAATACAAATTTCAACAAATTTAAATGTACATGGCCTAAAATTTAGGTAAGTGGAAACATATTGGAAACATATTAGAGAAAGTTTACGTGAGTATACAATTATCCAAAGATTCCCCCTAAAACTATGCACGGTAACAACCCAAAACAAATCCCATTTTCTATGCCTAAAAAGTAGGAATTGAATTCATTCTAATTTTGTAAATTATAATCAGTTTTGAATTCCGCATTCACCTATAAAAGGGGACTCTCATTCACTTGTACAATCAAGCCTTGGAAGAAAATCACCAAGCACTGTAAAAATTCTCTTCATAATAATATTTCAATTTTCGTTGTATACTTTCTCTCTCTTAGACATAGCTTAGGTATTATTCTCTCCCCTCTCTTTTTTATTTTTTGTTATTTCATATGATAAGCTAATAAACCTATACTGTCTGAGATGCTCTGCGATGATATGGTTTAAATAAAAAAAAGGATAGAATGAAATAGAATTCTACACTGAAATTTGGGAAGAACAATGTTCCATTAGATATCAATTTTATGATGAGTTGCAAACCAAGCAGGATTATAAGCCTTTTGTTAGATGGTTTGTCGAAGACTATGCTCTACCCAATATCAATGTTATTGAAAGACAATGGCATTTAGATTCCACAAAAAGTCCTTAGGAGTATATACCCTCCAGATGAACCATTTTCATTAAAAAAGAGAGGATAATAGTAACAATGATTTACAGGCCCAACCTTTTATGAAGCTAATACATCAGACCCTTCATAATGGTCCTACTATTGATCATATCAACACCTTGTTCTAACAACATAACCATACCGATATCCATCTTAAGGTTATTAGTGAACAGATGAGCTTATTACATAACAAGGTAGACAAGCTCAGATCTCTTATAGAGAACCAATAAGTCAAGATTGATGCTGCTACCGACCAGCCTCCAAAATATCTGGAAATACTAGCAAATATCCAACTTCCTCCTTCAATGGAAGGAATTTCCCTGACAAAAAAGACCACAGAACCATTAGTAAAAAATCTTGAAAATCTATTCTCTCATTTTCAGAGTAAGTTGAAGATTTCTCCAAAAGATGGTTCTACATCTACTGGTACGATGATTAGTACCGATAAATTATATGAGTCTGACAATGAAGCACAAATTGTAAATTATTGCGATGAGAAAGGGTAAATGGAAACCTAAGTTTAATTCGGAAAATTACTACTATCCGAGACCTACACCCATGGATGTTCTGATTGAAGAACAAGCTTATAAGAATAAGCCTACCGCTTATACCGGTACATAACTTGTTGAATGGAACATAGATGGTGGCGCTGATAGTCAAATCTTCAGGACTTGCCACAAAATCATCATGTATGCTGCAGCAGCCAAAGGTAATAACCAAACCGATACTCACATCGTTAAGATGATAATTGCAGGATTTATAGGTCAGCTCAAAGCGTGGTGGGATAATTATCTTACACCAAACTAGAAAGCTTGTATTTTAAATGTTGTAAAGCAAGAGGGTAATGAAGTCCAACCTTATGCGGTTCTTAATCTCGTTCTAACCATTTTAGATCACTTTACAGGTAATTATTCAACCAATTATGATAATATCAGAACTCTTCTGCAAAACCATAGGTGCCCCATCTTAACTTCATTTCCCAGAAGCCAATAGTAGTTTCTTGAAAGCCAGATTCATAGATGGCCTTCCCTCTCTTTTTGTTGAAAAGATTAAGAGAACCTTAAGAAAATATTTAGGTGATTCTCAGATCCAATGGGATCTTTATTCTTACGGTCAGCTAATAGGAAAATGCATGGAAGAAGGATTAACTCTATGCAATGATATGAAATTATAGAAACAGCTTAAAAAGCAGAAATTGACAGAAAAAACCCAATTAGGGGAATTCTGCCAGCAGTTCGCATTTGATCAACCGACCTCTCACCAGAATGGGAAAAAGAGGAAAAATATGTTTAAACCTCATAAAAGACAGTACTATGAGAAGTACAAATCTGACTCTTACAAGAAGTATGCTGCAAAGAAAAGAGCCAGAAATGCAAAAAAGGGTTATATTCCTAAGAGAGAGAAGAAGTCTCCTACATGTTATGCATGTGGTGAAAAGGAACATTACGCCAATAGGTGTAAAAAGAAGAAGATCGACAAGATCAAGAATCTTAATATAGATGAAAGCATAAATGATGCTTTGATGAAAATTGTTGTTTCATCAGATGAGTCAAATGACACAGAGGAGACACTGAGTTCAGACTATGAAGATCCTTACTCCTCCTATATGGAAGAAGAAGCCCTTTGCACCTGCATATCGAAAGATAAATGTCAGGCTATCAAGGAGAATGAAGAAACTGATGATGAGTTTTATAAACGTCAAGCTCAATTCTCCAGTCGCAGTATAAATGTCATAAAGGGAGAAGAAGTCAGTGACCTGCTGGATAATATTCAAGACAAAGCTCAGAAAACACAGATCACCGAAGCTTTGTTCAAAGCTCGAGAAAAGGACAAAGTTCCCCTTAAGATCAGATTAAGAATCGATCCACCATATAACTTTTCTGCGGTTCTTCAAGAATTACAGGAAAAAAAAGTCCTAATAGTCCTCTAACAGTCCAGAAATTGAAAACTGAGCTCCATGATCTCAAGACAGAACTAGCTCTACTACGTCAGCATTACGCTACCTTAGACGACAGAGTTACTTCATTAGAATCAGGACAGGCTAGTCATACTCCTCTTTCTGATACTCCTATAGAGTTAGGTTATACTCCTATACTTGATCAACCGATTACCTCTGATAATCCAAATGAGGCAAACTTTATGGAAGCCAATAATTTATATTCCCATCAAAGATGGATTACCCGCATTAATTTATTAATTAATAGAGGTATCATATATAGACATGTCCCTACATTGATTGATTCATGGGAAGATCTTAATTGCATTAGGGAATGACGTATCCCTACCAAATACTTCTCCAAGACTACTCATAGAGTAAGTGATGTAGATGGGAGCAAATTAGATGTCTCCTACAAATTACCAAGTGCCCATGTTTGCCATGACAAGATGTGTATTGAACATTCTTTTGTCTTAGTAAAAATTTGGCTCATGATATAATCTTAGGCATACCTTTTATTAATGATCTAATTCCTCTTACTCATATTGATGATAAGGTTTTCACAGGTACCTTTGAGAATAAATCTATTACTTTCCCTTGGGTTCCTGTATCAACTTTTAGCCTTGTTAATCTTGTGCAGAATAAAAGACAACATCTTGATTATCTGCAACAAGAGTTAATGATTTATAATATCATCGACCAATTGAGAAATCCTAAATTACAGGATAAAATAAAAGGAATAGAGCATGATTTTTCTATTTCTATTTGTAATGATTTACCTACTGCTTTTTGGAACAGGAAAAAGCATATAGTTAGTATTCCATATGAAGAAGGGTTCCATGAACAGAATATTCCGACCAAGGCTAGACCTTGCCAGATGAATGCGGAATATTTAGAAATTTGCAAAAAAGAAATTGCAGCCCTCATAGAGAAAATTTTAATTCGACCTTCAAACTCCCCATGGAGTTGTACAACGTTCTATGTTAATAAGCATGCTGAACAAGAACGAGGAGTTCAGATTATTCATCAGTTATAAACCTTTGAATAAGGTTTTAAAATGGATTAGATACCCAATTACTAATAAAAAGGATTTACTTGACAAGTTATACCCGTCTAACATATTTTCAAAATTTGATTTAAAGTCATGTTTCTGGAAAATACAGGTTGATGAATCTGATAGGTATAAAACTGTCTTTACAGTCCCTTTCGGACATTATGAATGGAATGTCATGCCTTTTGGGCTGAAGAATTCTCCATCAGAATTGCAGCATGTCATGAATGATATTTTTACTTCATATAGTGATTTTATCATTGTTTACATAGATGACATAATAATCTTTTCAAAAAACATACAAGATCATATCAAGCATCTTGATATTTTTAAGAAAATTATTATTTCAAATGGTTTGGTTATATCAAAACCCAAAATGAATATTTTTCAAACAAAGGTTCGTTTCCTTGGTCATAATATTGAACAGGGGAAAAATATTTCTATTACCAGGAGTATAGAATTTTCTTCTAAATTTCCTGATAAAATCCAATTATAAAGGTTTTTAGGGAGTCTAAATTATATTTCTTCTTATTACAAGAATTTATCTGTGGATGCAGCTATCTTATATGATAGGTTGAAAAAAACTGTCACTCCGTGGACAAATGCCCACACAGAAGCGGTACAAAAGATTAAGAAGAATGTGCAAGTTTTGCCGTGTCTTATGCTTGCTAACCCAAATTGGGGAAACATCATTGAGACTGATGCTTCATACATTGGTTATGGAGGGATACTTAAACAAATAAATCCCCAAACCAAACAATAATATCTTGTTCGGTATCATTCGGGAAAATGGACTAATAGTAAAAATAATTATGCTACTATAGCTAAAGAAATTCTTGCTATAGTTAAATGCGTCCTGAAATTCCAGGATGGTCTTTATAATACAAAATTCTTAATAAGAACAGACTGCAATGCAACCAAATTCATGTTTCAAAAAGATTTTAAACATGATGTATCCAAATAAATGTCTGCAAGATGGCAGGCCCATTTAGCCCCATTTGATTTGAAATTTAATATCTTAAAGTTGAAGATAATTCACTCCCTGATTTTCTTACTCGTGAATATTTGCAGGGAAAGGATGCGTTCAGAATGGACACCACCTACGCCTAATAGGGGTAGAGGCAGAGGCTCGGGATGAGACTCTGGCAAATCTAGTTTTACTGGAAATAATATTTCCAATATTCCAAGAGTAATACGTGGACAAAGAAGGCTCATCTAGTAATCAACAACAAGGCTCATATGCCGAAAAACACCAACAATCTGAGAAAGAAAGAAGAGACAAATATTTGGTCAAGGGTCATGAAGATTAAAATTATCTAAATGATCCTTGGATTCTAATGAATCGATATGTAGAAAATTTCTACAATCCTTTCCAAGAAGGAAAGAACAGGATGTATTATGAATATATCCTTATTGCGACCAGCACTGCTGAGATCAGATTGTTCCCGGATAATAAGCCTGGAGCAGAAAGGAATTTTTCAAAATTCTATCTTAAGAAAATTATATCTCCTTATGAGTGGAGAATTAGCCCATTCAGATCAAAAGAATTTATAAATCCTCGAACGACCATTAAAATGACGTTTAATTACTATGATTATATCAATGCTTTCACTCAGGTTTTCTACTATAAAAATCGAAAGCATAGTCATTCCTGGTGGATTAAAATTAATCTTAAGACTTTTAAAAGCAGCCAAAATGGTTTATTACTTCCAGGATGGATATTCCCGTGGTGGAGTGTCATTCGACCTGAAATTTAGGTTTTACAGGAGCCTTATATGGCTTTCTACAAAGAATGGGTTCAAGTAACACCATGTGTTACCCCAGAAAATCCCTCTGATTATACCGAAGGATCTGCTTCATTATTTTTCTGCACGCATGCAGGAATCCATTGGATATGGAAATGGATTCTAGAAGCAGGAAGAAATCAGCAATGCATTATATATCTTAAAAGGAAATTCCTTTGTAAGTTTTGATCCAAATTTTAAGTTAAAGATCCAGAGGACAAAATTCATCATTATGACAATTAGAAGACGATATATCTTCACTGGTTAAAAGTCTTAAAAATATCCATCATATGGAGAAAAAGACTAGAGAAGATTAATCATATTTCTTTTCCAAATTGGAAAAAACTATTAAGGTTCGAAATCCCCAAACATCAGACAAAGATCTCATAAAGAATTTTAAGGGGAAAGTGGATGATAGTCCCCATTCCGAGACATCTACCGCATCCATTAGAGATGTCCCTGATGACAATCAATATGCTTGTCTAGGAGGTGAATCACAACCATTGGAGCATTATACTTACCATCCAACGACAGAAGATCTGTTTGATAGCCTGGTAGAGGCAATACAACAAAAGCACAAATCCAAGGAGGATACAAATTCAAAGGAAAATGAAAAAATGTCAGAATGAGATGACATTGGTAGCCACGCGGAATCAATAATGGCCGGACAGGACAAATGTTCTTTTAGACTTCAATAAAGTTTTTAACTTTTTATAAAAGTTTTCTTCTTTTATAGATAAGATTCCCCGACACACGTCGCTTTCTTATAAAACTTTATGTAAAGTTTTTACTTTCCGCAAAGTAGTTTGTTCCTATGTAATTATTAGATTCGTTTACTAATTATTTTGTAAATTATAATCAATTTTGAAGTCCGCCTTCACCTATAAAAGGGGACTCTCATTCACTTGTACAATCAGGCCTTGGGAAAAAAATCACCAAGCACTCTAAAAATTCTCTTCATAATAATATTTCAGTTTTCGTTGTATACTTTCTCTCTCTTGGACACAGATTAGGTACTATTCTCTCCCATTCTCTTTTTTATTTCTTGTTATTTCATATGATAGGCTAATAAGCCTATACTGTCTGAGATGCTCTGCGATGATATGGTTTAATTAAAAAAAGGATAGAATGAAATATAATTCTACACTGAAATTCCGGGAAGGATATTAGTACATATCACCATGGGTTCTGAGGTATTCTAACAATTATGCTCTTGTTGTACGGAGTGCCCTTTCAGCCATTGTCATGGTTAGGCATAAGGCATTTTCATGGGCCATTTTTCGTATTGATCTATGTATAACAGTTGGAATATGCTCGGATTAAAATCTCTATTTATGAATAGTACTGTGATCCATCTTGGTTGTAGATTTCTTTTATTGTATTGTTCTATTCTTTATTAATATTCTAATAATGATCCTTTTCAGACCTGAACCTAGGTCTCATCAAATGGTATCAGACAGAGAAAGCAACATTGAATTAGCTAACCAAGAGATACAAGTAACTGAATATATAGAAGAGATAGAAGAAGAAGACTCGAAAATTGTAAAAGAAAACAACCAGATAATAGAAGCATTACAAAAAATGAAAAGCGTAAATGCAATCATAGAAGATGAACCTTAAGTGATGTAGAAGATGAATTTAATAGACTTATAGAAACAGAAATAGAAACATATGATATAATAAATGAAGATGCAAATGATTATCCTGAAGAAGAATTAGTAGACCCTAATTTTGAAATAATAACAAGAAAACGAACTAGATTACCAAATCATATACCAGTAGGACAACAAGCTGAATTTAAAGAATTTGTAGGATCAATGACACAAGGTGTAAATTACAATCGATATTTTCTAGACTTAGATAATGTTTATGACGAACAAGAAGTAGGAAGAAGAATAAATGATTGAAATCTTGGAATGTATATAACATTAATGAACTCTACACAAACAGAAAACCTAGATTACATGTATGACTTGATATCTAAAACATTAATTGAAAATGTAGCTTATTGGATATAATCTATAGTGAGCTTAATGCGAAAATGTGAAGAATATAGAATGCAACAAAAGATTAAAAAAGATAAAAAAAAAAACTAGGATTAAGAGAAATATGTGGATTCGCATAAAGAAGAGTAGTATTTGGATGTGATGATAAAAGAAAAGAAAGGAAATATAAGAAAAGTCATAAAAATAAGAAATATCAATGAAATAAAGATAAAAGATATAATAATTACAACAAACAACAGAACAAACCTTATTACAAACCTTATAGGAAAAATAGATTTAAAAAATATAGAAATATTCTTGAAACTAGGAAAAAATTTAAATAAAAGAGAAAATTTAGAAAAAAGAAAGTATATAAAACCATTAGAAGAGGAAAAACTTAAATAGTGTAAATGCTGGAATTGTAATGAAAAATGACATTATGCTAATAAATGCCAAAGCTAAAGAAAAAATGTATGAAATATATAAATACAACACAATTTATAATGAGTTTACAACAGATAAAAGAAGATAATGATAAATGGTATGAATATGAAGACTTTTATGTCAGTCAAACTGATGTAGAAAGTGAATCAGAATTTGAAAATATTAATTTTATTAATCAACACTCAGATAGTGAAGACAGTTCAGAATAAGATGAATCTACAAGAAGAAAAAAGAAAATTATTAGAAGAAAGAAATTACTGGATAATGTGAAAGACATGTTCGCTATAAACTTATTACAACTACAACTACAAGTGAAACATGAAATAAATACTACAATGATAGATATAAAAAAGTTACTAAGAACCTTAATAGAATAAGACAAAGATTGAGTCAAATAAGATGACAAGAATTAAGAAGACTAATAGAAGAAGTAGAACAAGATGAAAACATTCACCAAGAGGTAAGAGAATTAGGACAAGATGAAGATCTCCAACGAAGATTAAGAGAAATAGATATCAGACGAAATACTAATACCTAATTAAATGGTAGCGATCTATATAGAAGCCCATATAGAATACAAGCCTAATAAAATGATAAAATAAAAAATCGTTATTGATAGCGGAGCAGATTTATGTCTGGCTAGAAAAGAAGTACTAGAATCACACAGATGGAAAAGATCTAAAGCACATAGGACAAGAGTATCATGATTTAATGAACAAGCAAAATAATTAAATATAATAGCAGAAAATATGAGAAAACAACTTCTTAGATTAGTTTAAAACAACAAGTATTATTAGAAAACAACATCTTAGATTACTTTAAAACACAAGTCATAGATAGCAATACATTTAGTCTACAAACACCTTGTAATAGCCGGATAATATTAAAAAGAAGATTACTAATACATACGTTAAGACTATGTACCATAAAACAGAAAGGAATAATAACCTACAACTACTAAAAGAAAAATATCTTAATATGCTGAAAATAAAATTTGGAGAAAAATCCAATACAACTATGGGAAAAAGAAAAAATATATGCTGAAATTAAGTTGATGAGTCCCAATGATATAGTTAGATCCAACCTATTAGATATAGTCCAACAGATCAAAAGGAGTTTGAAACCCAAATAAAAGAATTATTAGAATTAAAAATTATACAAGAAAGTAAAAGTCCACATAGTAGCCCAACCTTTTAGTAAGAAAACATAGTGAGCAAAAACGAGGAAAAACTAGAATGGTAATAGATTATAGCGAACTAATTAAGAAGAAAATATTTGATGGATATTGTTTTTACCATATAAAAGAAATCTTATTAATAGATTAGGAAACAAAAAATGATTTAGTAAGTTCGATTGTAAAAGTGGATTTTGGCAGATAAAACTAACAAAAGAATCAAAATCGTTAACAGCCTTCGGTGCCCCTCAAGGACACTATGAATGAAATGTACTACCATTTGGATTAAAAAATGCACCTCAAATATTTCAAAGAAGAATGGATCAAGTGTTCAGAAAATTAACAGAATTTTGTATAGTATATGGTGATGATATATTAATACATAGTGATAATCTAGATGATCATATAAACATTTAGAAGAATTTATAAAAACTGTGAAACAACATGGAATACTATTATTTGAAAAGAAATCTGAAATATTTAAAAATAGTATAGAATATTTAGGATACATTATAGATAATGAAGGATTACAACTACAAGAACACACAGTAACAAAGATAAAAAATTTCAAGGATAAATTAGAAAGTAAGAAAGAAGTACAACAATTCCTAGGAGTAATAAACTATGCTTCAGGCTATATAAAAGATTTACCACTTTTAAGAAAACCATTGCAAGAATTAACTAGAAAAAACATAACCTTTGAATGGAAGGAAGAACATACTAAAGCTATAAATGGGATCAAGAAAAAAGTAAAAGCATTACCGAAACATAGAATACCAACGGAACTAGATCAACTAGAACTTTTTACTGATGCTAGTGATATAGGATGGGGAGCAGTCCTCATAGCATACGATAAAGATGATATAGATAAAGAAAAATCACTAATATGTGGATATGGAGGTGGAACATGGAAGCCAAATGAGAAAAACTATCATACTAACGAAAAAGAATTATTAGCAGTAAAATGCGGAATAAAGAGATTTCACTATCATTTATTACCAGTAAAATTTGTTGTTAGAACCGATAACACACAGGTAAAAGATTTTATTACAAACAAGATAGATCCTTTACCAGAACTAAACAAAAGAAGAAAATGGCAATCATTCTTTTGTTGTTATGATTTTATTGTCAAGAATATATCTAGAGCTAAAAATGTTTTAGCTAACTTTCTTAGCAGATATAACGATGTCAATCAGCGGTGATAACCTTAAGGAATATATTACCAATGTCATGGATTCCATTATACAAACCAATGAAACCTTAATATAAAAAATACAAGAGAATACCCATCTTGTAAATCATGTCAAAGAAGCCCTACAAGATTTAAAAACCTTGAGAACCTTACAAATCAGTGGAACTCAATCAAAATCACCTACAACAATACCTGAAAAGCCAAACAACCCTACTAAAGGGTCATATGCCGAAAAACTCCAACAATAAGGCTCATATGCCGAAAAACTCCAACAATCGAAGAAAGAAAGCAGAGACCAATATTTGGTCAAGGGTCATAAAGAGGCAATTCTCTACCTACATAATAAAGATAAAAATTATCTAATTGATCCTTGGATTCTAATGAATCGATATGTAGAAAATTTCTACAATCCTTTCCCAGAAGGAAAGAACAGGATGTATTCTGAATATATCCTTATTGCGACCAGCACTGCTGAGATCAGATTGTTCCCGGATAATAAGCCTGGAGCAGAAAGGAATTTTTCAAAATTCTATCTTAAGAAGATTATATCTCCTTATGAGTGGGGAATTAGCCATTCGGATCAAAAGAATTTATAATTCCTGAATGACCACAATGGCGTTTAATTACTATGATTATATCAATGCTTTCACTCAGGTTTTCTACTATAAAAATCGAAAGCATAGTCATTCCTGGTGGATTAAAATTACCTTAGATTTTTAAAAGCAGCCAGAATGGTTTATTATTTCCAGGATAGATATTCCCGTGGTGGAGTGTCATTGGACTTGAAATTCAGGTCTTACAGGAGCCTTATATGGCTTTCTACAAAGAATGGGTTCAAGTAATACCATATGTTAGCCCAGAAAATCCCTCTGATTATATCGCACGATCTGCTTCATTATTTTTCTTCATGCATGCAGGAATCCCTTGGATATGGAAATAGATTCCAGAAGCAGGAAGGAATCAACAAGGCATTAGATGTCTCAAAAGGAAATTCCTTTGTAAGTTTTGGTTGAAATTGTTAGTTAAAGATCCAGAGGACAAAACTCCACATTATGGATGGCAATTAGCAGGCGATATATCTTCACTAGTTAAAAGTCTTTAAAATATCCATCATATAGAGAAAAAGACTAGAGAAGATGAATCATCTTTCTTTTTCAAATTGGAAAAAACTATTAAAGTTCGAAATCCCCAAGCATCATACGAGGATCTCATGTCAGCATATCTTGATAAGATAAATGAGGATTTCATAAAAAAAAAAAGGCAAAGGTGGATAATAGTCCCTATTCCAAGACATCTACCGCATCCATGAGAGATGTCCCTGATGACAACCAATATGCTTGTCTAGGAGGTGAATCACAACCATTGGAGGATTATACTTACCTACAACAACAGAACATCTGTTTGACAACCTAATAGAGAAAATCCAACAAAAACACAAATCCAATAAGGAAGACACCAATTCAAAGGGAAAAGCAAAAATGTCAGAGTGAAGTGACATTGGTGGCCACGCGGAATCAATAATGGCCGGATAGGACAAATGTCATTTCACAACTTTAATAACTTATTTTCAAGATTTTGATTGATTGCCTTTTTTTTCCGGTATGCCGCTCGATCCCTTCCCCTCTCTTCCGCAAAGTTGTTTGTCCATATGTAATTATTAGATTCGTTTAATGTTTCTATTTTATAAATTGTATTCAGTTTTGAAGTCCGCATTCACCTATAAAAGGGAACTCTCTTTCATTTGTAAAGGAAGCCTTGGAAGAAAATCACCAAGCACTGTAAAAATTCTCTTCATAATAATATTTCCGTTTTTTTCGTTGTATACTTTCTCTCTCTTGGACATAACTTAGGTACTATTCTCTCCCCTTCTCTTTTTTATTTCTTGTTATTTCATATGATAGGCTAATAAGCCTATACTGTCTGAGATGCTCTGCGATGATATGGTTTGATTAAAAAAAGGATAGAATGAAATAGAATTCTACACTGAAATTCCGGGAAGGATATTAGTACATATCACCATGGGTTCTGAGGTATTCTAACGATTATGCTCTTGTTGTACGGAGTGCCCTTTCAGTCGTCGCCGTGGTTAGGCATAAGGCATTTTCATGAGCCATTTTTTGTATTGATTTATGTATAACTGTTGGAATATGCTCGGATTAAAATCCCTATTTATGAATAGTACTGTGATCCATATTGCTTGTAGATTTATTTTGTTTTGTTCTATTCCTTATTATTATTATTCAAATAACGATCATTTTCAGACCTGGACTCAGGTCTTTCAAATGGTGTAGGTCTCGGATAGTAGTAATTTTCCGAATTAAACTTGGGTTTCCATTTACCCTTTCTCATCACAACAATTTGTGCTTCATTGTCAGACTCAGATAATTTATCTGTACTAATCATCGTAACAGTAGATGTAGAACCATCTTTTGGAGAAATCTTCAACTTACTCTGAAATTGAGAGAGTAGATTTTCAAGATTTTTTACTAATGGTTCTGTGGTCTTTTTTGTCATGGAAATTCCTTCCATTGAAGGAGGAAGTTGGATATTTGCTGGTATTTCCAGATATTTTGGAGGCTGGTCGGTAGCAGCATCAATCTTGACTTATTGGCTCTCTATAAGAGATCTGAGCTTGTCTACCTTGTTATGTAATAAGCTCATCTGTTCACTAATAACCTTAAGATGGATATCAGTATGGTTATGTTGTTAGAACAAGGTGTTGATATGATCAATAGTAGGACCATTATGAAGGGTCTGATGTATTAGCTTCATAAAAGGTTGGGCCTGTAAATCATTGTTACTATTATCCTTTTTTTTTAACGAAAATGGTTCATCTGGAGGGTATATACTCCTAAGGATTTTTTGTGGAATCTAAATGCCATTGTCTTTCAATAACATTGATATTGGGTAGAGCATAGTCTTCGACAAACCATATAACAAAAGGCTTATAATCCTGCTTGGTTTGCAACTCATCATAAAATTGATCTCTAATGGAACATTGTTCTTTTGTAGTAAAAAATGAAAAACACCATCTTCTATAAAGATAATAATCTTCACTCAGAAATCTTTCGAAATAATTTTTCTCATACCTGAACCTGGACTATAATCAAAAGGAGAAGCACGAAAATGGTCGCTATCCATCTTTAAAATAATCAGTGATTCCCATTTCACTAGGAGTAGGATCTGTGCTAATTCCTACAGGAATTTTGTTATCTCCTATCTTTATTTTATCAATCTTCTCATCTTGAGAGATTTATGATGGAGTGGTAACCTTATAAAGGTCTTCGTTAACCTGAGAGGTTGACGCTCTAGCAGTAGAAGGTCTGGGAATGTCATCGAGAGGAGAGAGGTAATAATGAGATGACATTGATCTACCTAATTTAGGTGGTTGAGTAGCGAATTGGAGATGTATATTCCATCAGTAGTTTGAACTACCTAAGCAATTTGAGTATCTATCCTAGGTTGGACATGGATTGCCTTCTCAATTAGCCAATCGTCGGGGTAATTTATTTCATCCCAACTGATAGGTTTTCTAGTTGTTATCTTAGACCTTTTGGCTAGGTTGGTTTCTATAAGAACCGTTTGTTTATTTCTCTTATCATCCATAATCATACAATTAGGATTCATAGTGTCTAATACACGAAAATAGATACGATAACAGATGCACATAACTTTTGTTTCAGGCATATAATTATAACCATGAGCTTTTACATATAAAGGTAAAGCATGCAAAATATTTGGATCAGACAAAGATAAAGTAAGATTTGGTCTGACATCAAAATAAACTGGTCCATAAGCCAGACTGGAATGCATAGCACCCATAAGAGATTGTTTCCAATTTAAATTTCTAGCATCTCTTAAAACAGTCATAAAACTTTCAGGTAAACCCTTTAAAGTTAAAGGTTTAAATGCAATTTGCACTAATCCAATATGCAAAAATTTATAATGCAAATTTTGATATCTTTCAATATCAGTATCAGAAAATAACTGCATATTTTTTTCTTGATTATCCATTTGGACAGATTATTCAATAGTCTTAATAACATGGCGATTTCGCAAGTTTTCAAAAATACCGAAATTATAAATTTCCTTAGTGACAACAAATGGAATAGTCCATTTGTTTAAAGCATCTAACTGTTGTGGAAATTCATGTTCTTCCGATCTAGCATTTTTAATGCTATATTTAAAATTTCTAAAAATATTCATGATAATGAAAAAATTGTATGTGAATACTCTTTGAAAACGTGGCTCTGATACCATTTGATGAGACCTGGGTCCAGGTCGGAAAATGATCTTTTTTGAATAATAATAATAAAGAATAGAACAAAACAAAAGAAATTTACAACCAAGATAGATCACTGTACTATTCATAAATAAAAAATTTAATACGAGCATATTCCAAAAAGTTATAGATTTTCTTTCAGTTCACCCTGTTGTCCTGTCTGTGGGGCTGGGGGTTGAAGTGCGGCACCCTGCAATGAATTTTGTCGTACTAACAATTTATTTTATAACAACTAAGATTTGGGTGGCGTATCAACTATAAAGAGTCCGGAACTTAAATAACCCTAAAAAAAGAAAGAAGCAACTAAAGTATTCTAGAAAAAAAAAATATCAAAATACTTTTTGCTTAATAAATTATTGCGCAAAAGTACTAACTAACTGACTACCGTTATCTTCTTTCGCGCATTAAATTTTGCTCAATACAAATTCCAACAAATTTAAATGTACATGGCCTAAAATATAGGTAAGTTGAAACATATTAGAGAAAGTTTACGTGAGTATACAATTATCCAAAGATTCCTCCTTAAACTATGCACGGTAACAACCCAAAACAAATCCCATTTTCTATGCCTAAAAAGTAGGAATTGAATTCATTCTAATTTTGAGGGCTAATTTAATTTGCTTGATTTCTAAAGAAAAGATTCTATTTGGACCATATTTATTTTATTTTTTATTAAAAAAAGTTAATTTGTTACCGTGAAAACTTGAGTTTGTGATAGAAAAATTAAAATTAGAATATTTAACTTTTCATAGGTTAACTTTTTCCTAATTTTTTTACAAGAAAGTCAACTCTAGTTTATTAAAACAGAAAGTTAAACTCTTACCATGAAAATTTTAACAAAACAAGCTAACTCAAGTTAACTTTCTTATTATAAAAATTAAACTTTTACCATAAAAATTGAAGTTAATTTTTTTATTTCAAAGAAAAAAGTTAATTCAACTTTTCATAGGTTAACTTTTTCTAAATTTTTATCATAAATAAGTTAATCTCAAGTTTTCTAATTTTATAATAAAAGAAGTTAAGCGTTTACCATGAAAATTTTAATAAATAAAATTAACTCAAATTTCCTTAATTAAATTTTTTACCATGATGAACTTTTAACCTCATAAACTTAAATCTATAGCTAGTCAATAATTAGAAAATAATTCTATAACCATAGCAACGTTATTTGGTTTCCATTTCATAGCAACTAAATATTGACCTTTCAAAGGAAAATCCCTGAAATTCTGAATGTGAATCAATCACAAATTAATCTCTTCCTACTTTTTTTGGACAAAATATTTATCTTTCATTCGGAAAAAAAATTCATTCCTTTCCTTTTGAATGTTTTTCCTATTTTCCTAATACATGTCAAATTTATAGCATAATTATACATGATATCTTTGAAAATATATATTTATATCATAAATATACGTGGATTTTTACAAAAATATATTTATAGCATAAATATACATGGTATTTTCGGAATTATATTTTGATCATAAATAAACACGATGTTTTTTACAAATAATATATTTTTAACCATAAATATACATGGTATTTTTACAAAAATATATTTATGTCATATATATATGAGTTTTTTTCAACTGAAAAATATTTATCCCATAATATGCAAATGTTACCTTTATACCCCATAAATGTATAAGAAAGAATAATGCAATTTTGGATTAAAAAACATGTGTGTGTATATACACACACACATACATATCTGTAAATGAAAAATGCATCAAAGGTAAAAATTAACATTAACTAATAGTTTTGGTTATAAGAAGAGTGAGAAATGGGAATACATAATAATAGGAGACTAAAAATGAATCATTGATTAGTGGCACTTATCCTTTTCAAATATTTTCTTAATAAACAAATTATAAAATCTGCTATTTTTGTGTAACAATAATAATTGTGTTAATTATGTGTCAAAATTTAAAATAGTGACAACGGTGTCATTTCTTTAGGGAAGGGATTATGCACAATGGAATGGATAATATGTTGAAATATTTACCCATTAAACCAGTTAGTAAGAATTATATACAATAATAACATATCTTTTTAAAAGTAACAAATATAACATATTTTGTAACAGATATAGCATTTTGAAAAGAAAACAATAAATATAATAATAAACTCCATTTAAATGTTAACCCTCTCCGTTAATTAATGAGATCAAATTTCATCAATGCACTTAAATCTTTTCTCTCTTGTCTTCCATAATGTTCCCCCCCCCCCCCCCCCCCATAAATTTCTGATATATTTTCTTCAAATTTTATTTTATGCTAATAACATTTTTTAAAAAATCATTAATATATTTTAAATATATTATACTGTAACTATTTTATATATTGTTTATTCCATCAATATACTATATGTATTGTTCATACATTTATTATACCAAATATATGAATTGTATATATACAATATTTTATATAATTTTTATATTCCATCAATATTATATATTGTTCATACATTTGTTATACCAATATACGAATTATATTTACAGTATCTACTTAATTACAATAATATATATTTCATGTATACTATTGTTAAAAATTTAAATTTTCAAACAGTACAAAAATATAAATAAAAAAATTATTCTAAATTGAATATGTAACAAATATGTGCATTATCCAAATTTGAATGCAAAAGAAAAGAAATATGCCCCAAATAGAATCTTTTCTTTAGAAATCAAAAAAAATAAATTAGCCCTCAAAATTAGCATGAATTCAATTCCTACTTTTTAGGCATAGAAAATGGGATTTGTTTTGGGTTGTTACCGTGCATGGTTTTAGGGGGAATCTTTCTGATAATTGTAGTTACTTAAACTTTCTCTAATATGTTTTCACTCAGTTAAATTTTAGGCCATGTACATTTAAATTTTTTGAACTTGTATTGCGCAAAAATTTAGTGCGCAAAAGTAGATAACTTTTTATAACCATTTTTTTTTCTGGGATACTTTGATTACTTTTATTTTGGGTCATTTAAGTTCCGTACTTCAATTATAAATGTTCTAGTCTCAAGGCTAGAATTTCCTATATGTACAGAAAAAGCAATAATTTCATATAGGTGCATATAGGATGTGGAAAAATGAAGGCTACTAGCTACCCACAAACAACGGATATAGTTTTGATATTAGTAGTTAATTTTGAATACATAAAAATATATTTTTAAGGAGTTTGATTTGCATGATATAGTACTTGGAAAAGCTTGTGATGAAATTTATCAATTGGGTTGGAAAACTTTTGATAACCCGACACATTATTTAGAACATGAATATTTCCCGAGTGAATTAAATAACGTCCTAATTGCATCCTTTCCTCGAAGGCATCAAAACCGTAGTCGACTCTTAACTTGATAATTTAAATCAATTGTTTTGATACAATTTAGTTCAATCGTTATTAAAAGCAAACAAGATTTTTCTACCTTTCCTTTGGAAATATAGACTAATCATTGAGGCTTGCATTTAAATTGTATGTTTCTCATCGTATTCTCTGTGGGATTCGACCCCAACCTTATTAGATTGTATATTTTGTCAATAACCGCTTTACATCCTTTTTAAGGTGTAATTTTGGCGTATCAAAAACCACCAGCGACACCACCTCGCTCACCACCACCAGATCTGAGAGAGAAAGGGAGGGAGGGAGAGAGAGATATGAGGTGCTGACCGCCACCAAATCTTCGAAAAGACCTTCTTTTTCAATAACATCACATTCCTTCCACGGTGTCTGTCCTTTCCGGTGGTGCCGACCATCGGCTGCAGCGACTACGTCGTTGGGAGAAATTTTTTGAGATCCAGGCAAACGTAGTACATCGGCCGACGAACTCTCTTTCTGTCCTGTCTGGTGGTGCCGACCGCCGGCTACGACGTCGTTGGGAGAAGTTTTCTGAGATCCAGGACGAACGTAGTACACTGGCGGGAGATTATGGTCCGACAAAGAAGGAGCTAAGCTTGTATCTTCTGAATTAGTTTTTTGCGTGTAGATAAAAAGATAGATAGATAGATAGAGAGGGGGGGGGGAGTGTGTCATTTTTTGTAAGATTTTAAAAAGTTGGTCAATTTTGATAGCATTGTTATCCTAATTACACATACATCGTAATTATTCCTATTTTGGGGGTTTAAGCGATGTGCTAAAGGCCAAAAACACTTACTTCCTCCGTTTACTTTTATTTGTCCACTATACTAAAAATAAATTTCTCTTTTACTTGTTACTTTTAGTATATCAAGAGAAAATAATTTTTTTTTTCTATTTTACCCATAATATTAATTATTCATTTCAAATCATTTTTAAAATTTATTATAATTATGATCCAATTAATATGAATATCATGATAAATTATGTACTTTATTTATTATTTTTAAATGATGTGCAAATTTAATAGCAGACAAGTAAAATATTATGGATCGGAGAGTATATTTTGGCTGATCTATACACGTTGTCGCAAATCATGCGTCACATGTGACATTATCCTCGTTAGTCATACCAAATTTTCACATGCGTCACGATTTTAAACCCTTTTCTCCCTCAAATTTTGCAGAAAGCATCTAACTACCTCCACGTGTCATCATCCTAGTCGTTACTTTTTCCTATAAATAAGATTTTTCTCCATTTAGCCATACTCTCTGCCTTTGCACAGTTACTCTCTAGCATTTCCATTTTTTGCAGCCGCCTCTAATTCGCTTGGTGCAGGTCGGGACTAATATTTTTCAAATTTTGTCGTACACTCTACTATCTCCAAACACCATTTGTGTGATTACAGTGGGTAGGTTATTGTTGTATGAACAAATATTTTTGTGGATACAATTATTTTGAATGAATAGATGTTGACTGGGGAAAATTTAGTCCTGTCTTGCATCAACTGAATTGGAGACTGATGTGAATTGAATTATTTGGATTGGTTTCAGCTAAATGAGCTTCGTTGTGGATCGATCTAATCAGGTTTAATTAGTTCAGTTTGATTTGGATTATTACTTATTTTTGTGTGTATGTGTGTGTGTTTTTAATTTGTACTTCAGGTTGGATATGCGTGGATCGATTGGTGAGCGTGTAATTCGACCATTAGATCTTGTTTATATATTGATATACACACATATGTCCTTTGTATTTTGTGATTTTAAACTTATTATGTAGGATGTTTGAATTGTCAAAAATGATAGTAAGTGTTAAAGAATGAAAAAAATCCCACATCGGTGGTTAATGACATTAGTGATTTTCTTATATGAACTTGGACAATCCTCCCCTCATAAGCTAACTTTTGGAGTTGAGTTAGGTCTAAGATCCATTCTTAATAGTAATACACTTAAATTGAGACTGGGATACATATATATACTTCACAGGATTTAAGAGGTTTTCATTAGTTGAGTAATGAATGCTGGAAGTGAGATTTGTCAATTTGATGCCATTTAATGAAGTACGATGTTCGATTTAGATTGCTGTTAGAAATGTAATTTATTCTAGAAATGATGGTCAAAAACACACTTAAGCTATCACATTTTTGTGAGTTTCCTACCTCAATTATCATGTGTGTGAGTTTCCCAAAAAGATTGGTTGTTGGTTAGAGTTATGCAAATAATACATAGATTCATTCATAGCTTATAGAAGTAGAGTATTAGTTATGCGAGATTGTAAATTGGTAACCAAATACCGTACTTTGAGTGCTGAATTTTATACATAGCAACTAAAATGTTACCAAATATAATACTAGTTATACTGATTTTAATACATGAATAATTTATTTTATAACCAGCGACCAAACAACCCCTAAAGGTTTGATCTTCGATTTCTGGTGAATACTTTTTTATATCCGAAACTCTTTGGTCATAGCATGCTCCAAAAGTCTTTCTTTCTTGAACTCCTAGTAAATCACATTTATATGAAATGAAAAGAGAAGAATCATATTTGGTGATTTGAGATTGAGCAGCATGTAAGATAATTCTTTCCTAATGGATTATCAATGACCACTCTCCCAGATTTTACCTATGCTGTTACACGTATCTGATGGATTGAGTGGAAAATTTATAAAGATTTGACCTTTGATTTCTGGTGATACTGTTAGCATCAAATTTAGAAAGGATTAATGTAACCGTGATGGAATGTGAACTAAGAGAATAGGTTTAAAAGGTTCTGCTTTTTTAACGCTCATTTCTCTTGGAATTGCAGCTATTTCCATAAAACTAATGCCTAAATGATGTTTTGGCAACTGTTACTGTTGAAGTGTGTGATCATCTCATCTAAAAATTTAAGCCGTTAAAAAGAACACGCTTTTAATATTTGAGTATATTTTCAACAGTTACACTTAAGTCATTTGTCAGTATGTATAGACATTTCAAGATTTTATACTCTAATTGGTCATAGCGTTAACGGACGAGACTACGTTGCTCAGAAACTTGGATGAAGCTTTGAAAAACGATGACACCTTGTAAACTAGGTGGAGAGTCACGGTCATAAAGAAAATGAAAGATATAACATATCACAAGAAAAGAAAAGAAAAGATGAAAAATATGACTTATTTGATTTTTATAGTTTCTGTTAATGTAGGATTTTATATTGTGACATTTGACCCAACATATCTTCTGAATTATTGATTTGAATGTATAAGAATGTTGGGACAAATGTTGCACAACATTCGAACCAACATTTTCAGAATTGATTTTACCTTACTTCATGTAATGATTACTATGTGGTAAATATGACTTGGCAAGGTAAAAAGGAGTTGGTAAACACGTGTGAAGGACGAGTCAAGGCTGCTGCTTTTCGTGAGGAACAAGTCAAAGTTGTTAGAGGTTTTTGCTCCTTGATCGTCTCCAACAAATCCCTACCAGCTGCCCACCTTTCCCTCAACCTCCACAATCAATCGATGAGCTTTTCAAGGAAGACTCTCTTCTATAAATTGAGAGTCTACTACAGTGAATCGACATCCGAATAGAATGTAAAAATATCAAAGAGAGCTCTCGGGATTTCATCTAGAAATATGGATCACCAGTGTTTCCTGAGTGTGTTGACAACATTCTGTCAAACATTACAATTGTTGTTTAGATTCTACATTAGTTTTGTATGGAGTGATTGTAATGACAGGTTGTCTATGTCTACTTAGTTAGATTTTTCAGGCAGAAGTCATCTTTAAATTTCACTGCATTTTACTCTTTAAAGTTACTGTTTTGCTAAGTATTGTTATTGGTGTCGGATGACATAATTGACGACATTTGAAAACAGAATTGACATTCGATTTATTCCATCTCTTGTTTTTATTTTCATACCATTTTACACCCCTTCAAGTGGTATCAGAGCCGACACTCAACACAATAAGTGTTTGATGTTGTTGTCATAAGCTATGGATCCGGCAAATCCAACTATTGATAGACTTCCTATTTTAGATGTATCAAATTATGCCTATTGGAAGATTCGCCTATGTTCTTATATCAAATCAATTGATAGTAGGGCATGGAGATCTATAACCAATGAGTATGTTGTTCCAATGTTGCCACTGGATGAGAAAAATGTGACATTCTTGTTAAACCTGAATTTGAATGAACTACAGAAGAAACCAATAATGCTAGCTTTAACGAAAAAGCCTTAAATGCAATTTTTGGATGGGTTGATATGTATATGTTCAAACTCATTCAAAACTGCCCCACGACTAATGATGTATGTGATACTTTATAAATTCATTGTGAATGTAGTTCAAGTGTTCGTCGAACAAAGCTACGCATGTTCATGAGTAAATATGAATGTTTAAGGATGGAATAAACGGATGGTATTAAATCTTATTTTGAAAAGTTGATTGACATCTCAAATGAATGTCAAGTGCTTGGTGAACCATTAACCAACACTCAATTTGTTGTTCCGTGAAGTTGTCATGCATGCTCTAGTTGAGGTTACTATGCTAACGAATGTGCAAACACTCTTAGAAAATTTGGTAAGAACCTATGAATTTCTCTTAGTGATGATGAAGGAGAAGAGGAAGGAGATTGTGAAATTGAAACACAAGCAATGCTGGCTACTGTTTTCGAATAGTCTTTATCAGATAATGAAGATGTCGTATACAATGTTGTCTCAAATATCACGATATTTGCTCCAACATCAGCAACGACATCAACATCCTCAGTGACATCTGAAAGGTATGAATTCTTTAACTATTCTAATGTAAAATTTCTTTAGTAGTTCTATTTCTGTTAGTGAGGCTGATTGTATGGATCAAATTGAATGCAAAGATGATACGATTAATGAATTACAAAGTATTTGTAAAGCATTAATCATAGAATTCAAGTAACTTGATAAAAATGTAAAATCTTTAACTCATGAGAATTTAGTATTAAAAGGCACGATAACCCTACTTAAGGTTGCATTTACCAAAAAGAATATTGAATTTGGTAAGATCCATGCAAAATTAGATTTAGACGAAGCAACTTTCCGTAAGCTCAACACGGGGACTTCAAAATTGAATGAGATACTCAACTTTAGTAAACCTTCACATGAAGAAATTGGGTACGAAAACTCTCTTAAAACCATATGCTCTAATCTCTTTGATAAAAATAAGAAAATATGCTTTGTAAAAGAAAAAATGATGAATAATAGGTTCTCATATATATCAAAGAATATGAAGTTTGTGTGTCATCACTGTAACTCCCCTGGATACTTAAAACCATATTGTTTCAAACTTCAAGATTATGTGAGCAAAATGTTGCCTAAAATGTTGTCCAACATTTCGGATAACAATCGAAGCAACATTTCTGAGTCAAAAGGTAAAAAATATTTTAAAAGAGTTTGGGTTCCTAGAAAGGATGTAACATGTAATGTTGTTATAACTGCATTAAGAAGTAACATTTCAGGTTCTTGGTACTTTGATAGTGGATGTTCTTGACTTGAGTCATTCAATAGAGGAAACGTGACTTATGGAGGTGACAGTAAAATCAAAATAATTGGAAAAGGGATCTTGGATGTTCCTGGATTTCCAGCCTTAAGAAATGTCTTACACGTTGTGGGCTTAATGGCTAATTTGATTAGTATTAGTCAACTGTGTGATTACGATCTTGGGGTAAAATTCAATAAGAATGCCTGTAAAGTCACGAATGAAGCAAGTGATAATTGATATCTTGTTGTAATACAAGAAACATGCAATAATGCTAAGATCGATGACACAACACTATGGCATCAAAAGTTGGGGCATGTCAACTA
This sequence comes from Anisodus tanguticus, assembly GCA_034509755.1. NCBI lineage: Eukaryota > Viridiplantae > Streptophyta > Magnoliopsida > Solanales > Solanaceae > Anisodus > Anisodus tanguticus. Next base: position 42,038,719 of record CM067555.1, read on the forward strand.
CCGCAATTTAGAGATTGGTCTCATATGAATCGGTTAGAGGCATACCCAAACTTAGCCATAAAGGTATAAATGTATGTGAAGATTGTTTGAAAGGTAAGAAAACCCGTGTCTCTCATAATGTTGTCCAACATGACGGACAACATTCAGGTACGTCTCAGTATTTTCAATTGATACATATGGATTTAATGGGTCCAATTGAAGTAGACAGTCTAGGAGGCATGAGGTATTCCTTTGTGATAGTAGATGATTTTTCTATATATTTTTGGATATATTTTTTGAAAGAAATATCACAAACGTTTGACATGTTTAAAATCTTGCACTCTAGAATTAAAAATTTATTCTATTCTCCTATTTTTAGGATTAGATCCGACCATGGAAAAAAATTGAAAATAGTTCATTCACAATTTTTTGTGAGAAAAAGGAAAATTTTCATGAGTTTTCTGCCCCCAAAACTCCTCAACATAATGAGGTTGTAGAACGGAAGAATAGGACATTGCAAGAAATGGCTAGAGTGATGCTTAGTTCTAAACATTTGTCAAAACGTTTATGGGCAGAAGCTTTGAATACTGCTAATCACATCGCTAATATAGTTTATTTGAGGTCAGGAACAAAGATGACACCCTATGAGATTATAAATGGAAAAAACCAAACTTGCGTTACTTTCATGATTTTGGGTGTATTTTTTATATTTTTAATGACAAAGATCATTTGGCAAAAATTGACTCTAAAAGTGATAAATGATTTTTTGATGGCTATTCACAAAATAGTCATGCTTATCAAGTATACAATTTGAGATCTAGAACTGTACAAGATTCTGTAAATGTTATCTTTGATGATCTTTCTAATGTTTCAGGAAAAACTATTGAAAATAACATTATAGATACATTGGAAAGTCCACATATTGTAGAAGAATTGGATGTTGCCACACCTGAAGCAACATCCGAAACAGCAATAGAGACCACAAAGGCCACAGATGAGGAGTCAAGTGATGAATTGTTAGACCAAGTTCGTAGGAACTCCTCATCAAGGATGAGGAAGAATCATCCAACTGGCCAAGTGATAGGGGGAGTTTTTGAAGGAATTAGAACAAGAGGCAAAAAACCACTCAACTATAGAGAAATGGTAAGTGTGTGTGTATGTCAACCATATACCAAGAGGTTAGTCTTTCTTGTTTTATATCTACATTAGAACCAAAGAATATTGTAGAAGCACTTAAAGATAATTTATGGATACAAGCAATGCAAGAAGAGCTTGAACAATTTTCTCAAAATGAAGTCTGGAACTTAGTTCCACGTCCAAATAATACAAATGTAGTTGGAACTAAGTGGATTTTTAAAAATAAATCAGACGAATCGGAAACAGTTGTTAGAAATAAAGCACGTCTAGTTGCACAAAGTTATACTCAGGTTGAAGGAATTGATTTTGATGAAACCTTTGCACGTAGCTAGAATCGAGTTGATTAGACTTTTACTTGCTATTGCTTGTTGTCTGAAAATTACTTTACACCAAATGGATGTAAAATGTGCCTTCTTAAATGATTATCTAGACAAGGAGGTCTATGTTGAACAACCAAAAGGATTTGAAGATCCTTATCATCCACACTATGTGTACAAGCTTAAAATGACTTTGTATGAGTTGAAACAATCCCCTCGTGTATGGTATGGTCGTTTAACTAACTTTCTTCTTGAATTTGGTTTTAACCGTGGTGAAGTTGATCGTACTTTATTTATTAAACGACACGGTGTAGATATTATAATTGCTCAAATCTACGTGGATGACATAGTCTTTGGATCATTCATTTGTTGAATCTATGTCATCGACATTTCAAGTGAGCATGATTGGAGAATTAACTTTTTTCTTAGGCTTGCAGATAAAGCAAAGTGAAGATAGAATTTTTATCTCACAGAGTAAATATGCCAAGAGTCTAGTTAATAGATTTGGTTTGGAGAACGCTAAACAGATGAAAACGCCAATGGGTTCATCGCAGAAGGTATGTAAGGATAATGTTGGTGAAAATGTCGATCCAACATTATATCGATATATAATAGGTAGCATTCTTTATCTTACTATTAGTCGCTCAGATATTATGTTTAGTGTTTGTGTTTGTGCACGTTTTCAAGCCTGTCCCAAAATGTCCCACTTAAATATCGTGAAATGTATTATTCGATATGTTGCTGGCACATATGAGTTGGGAATTTGGTACTCCAAAGACACTAATCCTAACTTAATAGGATTTAGTGACTCGAATTGGGCTGGAGATGTGGATGATAGAAAAAGTACAAGTGAATGATATTTTTATCTTGGCAATAACCTTGTTTCATGGTATAGTCGTAAACATTTTGATTTTGTCTTGTGATAAAGTGCTATAAATATTTACAAAAATATCTCACTTTCAAGTTGAAAAACAACTAGTTCAAATTGAACATGTTGACACTCTTCATCAACTAGTGATATTTTTACAAAACCTTTGGACCATGAGAGATTTACTAGTTTAAAGAAATTTCTTGGTCTCTGTAATCTCTAAAAAAAGCATTTTTGGTGAATATCATGAATTTGAAATGTTGTCTAACATTTCGGGTGACATTTACCTATGTTATATCACTAAGCGATTATTGTTGATGTATGGTGAATATGATCCTTCAATAATAATATGTTATAAAAGTATACGTTCTCTGCGATGATATATATATATATATATATATATATCATAAAAAAGGAGTATCAAAATAAGACAAAGCATTTGCAAATATTTGACAATTGTGAAAAATAGGCAAAGCCCTTGAAAAGATACAGTTCCTATTCTATAGGAGTATCGAGTGAAAGTTATTGCTCTCAATTAATATGACTACGACGACTATTGGATGATATGTGTATATATGTGCTCATATTTTTTTTCTAATCCTATGAATTGGTATACACATGTTTGCTTGTATGCCATCACAGGTTAATGGGGAGCATGACCTTGAATGTTGATCACAGATGTTGGACAACATTTGTGACAACACTATAAGTCAACTTTACATTTTAACGAGTTTTGTGAAGAAATTCAAAAAGGGGGAGATTGTTAATGTTAGATTTGATGTTGTGACATTTGACCCAACATATCTCCTGAATTATTGTTTTGAATGTATAAGAATGTTAGGACAAATGTTGCACAATATTCGGACCAACGTTTTCAGAACTGATTTTGCCTTACTTCACGTAATGATTACTATGTGGTAAATATGACTTGGCAAGGTAAAAAGGAGTTGGTAAACACATGTGAAGAACGAGTCAAGACTGCTACTTTTCGTGAAGAACAAGTCAAAGTTGTTAGAGGTTTTTAGTCCTTGATCGTCTCCAACAAATCCTACCAGTTGCCCACCTTTCTCTCAACCTCCACAACCAATAGAAAAGTTTTTCAAGGAAGATTCTCTACTATAAATAGAGAGGTTACTACAATGAATCGACATCCAGAATCAGAATGTAAAAATACCAAGAGAGCTCTCGGTATTTCATCTAAAAAATCTGGATCACCATTGTTGCCTGAGTGTGTTGACAACATTCTGTCAAACATTAAAATTGTTGTTTAGATTCTAGATTAGTTTTGTATGGAGCGATTGTAATGAGAGGTTGTCTATGTCTACTTAGTTATATTTTTCAGGCAGAAATCATCTGCGACTTCAACTTTTAATTCCTTTCAGTTTTATCTTGTAAACTTGTAAAGAAAGGAATTTGTATTTTTGTTTATAATATATATACAATACACTTAGTCATTGACCGAATCATAAGTTATATAATATATATAACTTATGAAAATTTAAAGCTTTGTGTTCTTTAAATTTTATTGCATTTACTCTTTGAACTTACTGTTTTGCTAAGTGTTGTTACTGGTGTCGGACGACATAAATACGACATTTGGAAACAGAATTGGCATTCGATTTATTCCATCTCTTATTTTTATTTCCCGTAGCATTTGACACCCCTTCAGTTTCAATGCTCTCTGTGTATGTGGATATGTATGTTTCAGACCTTTGTTTACAATTTCACAGATTTCTCAATTTATCGGTTAAACATGTAATGCTCTCATTTCGCAGATTTTGTCTGCAAAACCATCATCAAATGAAAATGTAATTTATGTATAACTCTGTTGTGGGATTTGAGCTACACTCGGTCTTATGCTATGGACATTCACTAGTTTTATTTCTACAGTTTGATAGTATGAATGGAAATGGTCACCTGATTCCTATCTTTGCTCTGATCGAGGGAGTTTCGTTGTTTTATTATCTCATGTTAACTGCTTGATAACAAAGAATTGCACGTGCGAGTAAATTTGAGTATGAATTCTAGATAAGTATCAAATCTGAATGAGGTATGCTGCTCGACAGCTTATGTCCATCCTCATTCTTCACATTTTTTTCCTCATTTTCGTTGTTTAGCTATAAAATTTGTCCTTCGCTAATTTCTACTTTTTTAATAGTGTTTAGAATACCAACTAATTGTGTTATAGGGCAGAAACATGCATATTATGTAGAAATGTTTCCACAGAAAAACATGCCTTTTTCATACAGCCAGTTCTATTAGTAACTTTTTCTATACATTGTATCCTATAGTTTATACTAGATTATAATTCTCATGCACAAGGGCCTGCATATAGAGTTGTTTCCTTCAGAGTCTACTTGCTATTTTTCTCTTCAGTTTCCTCTTTTGCCCTAACTATTAAAAGGTTTCTCACGTTTGTCTCTAAAATTATTTATGTTCTCTATAGTCTTTGTCGAATGTGAAGCAAGGAATCTTATATGGTGTAGTATTTGCTCTGTAAACGTAGATATATAGCTGTCCACTTGGACTGATGTAGGACAAGTAGCAAGAAAGGAATATGTTGCTGCTGGAAAGATTTCAAGGATGTAAGAGCACTGGCACTAGGAATTTGGAGAAGGATGTGCAAATTTTCTTCTCACTTGTGTTAAGAGTGCAAAATTAAATATGTACTCATAATAGCTAACATTTAACCTACCTACATCGCGTAATTTTTCCGGCGAAGAGTGTGCAACTACACACCCTTCGCCTAAGGTGGCTCCGCCCATAGTGTGGACCATAGGTAAAGTTTAAAATTTATACTGCTGAACTATGTTGCTCGGACTCTTAATAATGTTGACTGGTGCGTATTTTTAAAAAAATACACTAAGGGGTTTCATTTGCATGATATAGTAGAATCAAAACATAAAGAATAGTCTAGAAGGTTCACTCCATCAAATTAAGATATCGGATGCATGTCACTGCTGTCATGACAGAATGAGTGGTTTGTAAAGTACATTCTTTATATGATTCTTCAATATTTCCTCCGGAAATCGAAGCTCATCGCTATCCGAATATGCAAAATGAGACAATTTGCTTGTCTTCCAAAAGACATCCTTGGACACTTGTGGCAATTGGCTTCCTTTTTGTTGAGTTAGAACCATTCCTAGCAACTCTCTTCTCTTACTTTCCAGCATTTCCTCTATTTGTTTTATAGCTTCTTCTTCAGATATTGTTCCTTTACTCTCTGTTATTATTATCGACACTATATTTTTTGGTGAACTCTCTGTTTCTTCTCTCTGCAAGAAATGTGAGAGAGGATCAAGTATTAGTATAGCAAATCAAACCCAATTTAGTAAAACATCATACTCCCTCTGTTCCAATTTATTGATATAGTTCGACTAGGCATAGAGTTTAAAAAATAAAACAAGACTTTTGAATCTTGTGGTTTAAAACAAGTCAAATATATTTGTGTGCCTATAAATTATATCATTAAGCGTAAAAGATAAATTTTAAATTAGATTGCTGCCAAATAAAGAAATATATAATTCTTTTTGTGACAGACTAAAAAGAAAAGTGAACCATATAAATTGGGATAAAGGGAGTAATAGTTTTACACTATATATATGTGATAATAATGGTGTACTGCAGATCAATTTGTGTCCATTTCAACTATTCTACCGCTACTTTCTACTCCTATCAATAAAGGTATATTTAAGTAACTTCATATATTCTTTAGAAAAATGATAAGAAATCACCTAACATTTTTTATCTCACGAATAATGTTTTGGATGCAAAAGAAAGATAAAGTAGTTTTAGAAGGCATATATTACCTTGTGCGATCGTAGATCATTAAGGAGTCGTGCCACCATCATGGTACAATTGCACAAGGTATTCATTTCACAACTCTGTAAAACATCCTTGGATAATTTTGGTGCAACAAAATATTGTGTTATGAGAGTAATGCATCTAACACCATTTCTCTAATATTTGCTTTTGCTGCAAGATCCTCTATCGTGTTGTAGAGTGCCGAAAAGAAAATCTTTACTCTCTCTGAATGGTAGCTCACTGTTGAGTGGTTAGTGTCCCACCTGTAATAAATGTTAGTAGCTAAATGAAAAGCCCAATGAGCTAAATTCCAGCAGCTTAAAAATCTTTAATAATATTGTGCTATCGGTATAAATTAGTTTTTCTTGTGAGACATAGTTCACGACATTTCAATAGATCATAATCAGTGAATCTACTCAATTGGTAACAAGTTTTATCTCTTCAGCAAAACTTACCTGTATTGCTCAATTATTCATGAGTCAATACAATTGAAACTCCCGCCCAAATAGGATGCAAAACACTATTTTCACTGTATATAGATTTCTTTAAATGTCTCGATCTCCTGCGACATAGGCAAAACTAACTTATGCGCAAAAGACAATTAGAACTTATACTCGATGAGCAACAAAGGTCATTCCTGTTATACAATTTTGCTAAGTGGGTCAACAATTTAAGATCGTTTTGTGTCCTTTTTATGCAGTTTTTCACCTAAAAAGAGATTTGTGCAGATGCCCCAAGCTCAAGTTCCATCTCTGAAAAATGGGCTAAAGCACATGGATATAGAGTCCGTTTGAGTTAGCTGATTAAAAATACTAGTTAAATTAAAATGACCAAGATATTATTCTCAAAGATACTTCCGATTTATAGCTTATGGCTGATTTTGACTATAAATATACTTACCTTATAAATACTTTTGATATCTACAAAAATCACATAAATCAACTAAAACTAAGGCTGGCCAGTGGGCCGGGACGACCCGACCCCGGCCCGACCCCGTCCCGACCCCGCCCGGTCCCGCCCCGACCCCGCTCAAAAAAAATTTAACGGGGCGGGACTCAAACTCGGGACGGGACGATGTCTCGTCCCGCCGGACCCGAGCCCGCCTGAGCCCGCCGGACCCGAGCCCGAGCCCGAGCCCGACCCTTAAACCCCCTTTGCAAAAATGGCCGTTGCACCAACGGCCATTTTAGATTATGGCCGTTGGCCAACGGCCATTTTAGGCCCCCCCCCCTCCCCCAACCCCCCTACCCCTTAATATTTATTTTTAACCCATAAGTTATTATATTTACACTTTAACCCAATTTTTCAACTATAAATAACTCATTTTCTCTTCATCTTTCTCACAAATCTTCCTACAATCTCTCTAATTTCTCAATATATCTCTCTACATTGTTTGCTAAATATTCAATTTTATTAATTCATTTGGGAATTGGGAGTGAAGTTGGCAACTAGCTTGAGGATCTTCCATCGAGCAAAGTTTCAATTTTCAACCTCTCGATTACACGTCGACGTTACGTCGGCGTTTGGTACATTCGTTCCTTCATTAAATTATTATTGTCTGTTTATTTTATTTAGCGCACTTAATTTTATTGTCTTTAATTATTTATTATCATAATTAAAATGGAAGGATTAAAAGGTATGTTTAAGGGTAAGGGTAAGGGTGCTTCTTCTAGTAGAGGCAACCAAGGCAAGGGTACTTCTTCTAGTCATCTTATTCCTACACGGGATGATTTTGTTGATACTCAACATTTTCCTACAATACCATTAGATTTAGACGAGGAGTTATTTTCGGAACTCAAGAAGACTTTAATTTAGACGATGATCTAGACGATACACCCACTAATATTGATGACAACACGCCCACTAGTGCACCTTCAACCGAAATACCTCCTATTCCCCCTAGTATGAGACGAGGTCCAAAAAACGACCATTAAAATCAGATGCATGGACATTTTTTGATAGGGACGTAGAGAATCAAGTAGCCATATGTAAAATTTGTAAAAATGTTTTAAAATTTAAAACTGAAAAGGTCACGGTGGGACGGGGGGTTTAATTAGATACGTAGTAAGTGCTCATCCAGCTAGGTATGCCCAATACCAGGCTTCAAAACCGGGTGCGCAAACGGCCGCTCCATCGGGACAAGGTTCACATACCGATCTTGTCCCGGACCAAGTACGTGGTCAAATTAACCCTATGACGGGGGGAATTGTAGGCTCTAAATACAACAAACATAGAGATAGGGAAGCAATATCAAAATTAGTTGTGGAGGGTTTGCCTTTTTCATTTTCTTCATCTCCGGTTTTATTCATTACATTAGAGATATATATAATCCTGCTTTTAACGGTTTTCCTAGGTCAACCGTTAAGAGAGATGTATTTAAATTTGCGCATGAATATCAACAATATTTACGTTTTTCATTATATCATTTTAATGGCAAAGTATCTATCACGTACGATATAGGTCGTAGTACTAACGGCCATGATTATTTAACTGTAACTTGTCATTGGATAGATTATAAATGGTCTATGCAAAAACGTATTTTAGCGTATAGATATATAGATGATAGGCACACTGGTACTTTTATTGTAGAAAATATTTATCAAGTGTGCGATTATTACGGAATTACCGATAAAATTATGACTATTACATTAGATAACGCTTCTAATAACAATTACGCAATTACAATGTTAAAAAATAGTTTAGCTCCATCTTTTCCAGACCATTTTCATATAAAATGCGCGTGCCATATATATAACTTAATTGTAAAGGATGGTCTATCACTTTTTGAAGACATTCTTAGTAAAATACAATTTGCTATAAACTTTATTTTTAAAAGTAATAAAGTACAACGTAGAAAAGAATATAAAAAAATTTGTCATGATTGTGGACTACCTTTTAGAAAAATTCCACAAGAAGTATCCACTAGGTGGAATTCTTTATACGAGCAACTACTTGTTGCTTATGACTATAAATTACCTATAACTTTATTTTTTAACTCTCATAATAAAAAGCCAGTGATATGATTTTAGATAGTGATTGGGAAAAAATTTCCGAACTTATTGTATTTTTAGAGAAATTTTTTCAAGCAACAAAAGAATTTTCCGGTATATATTATCCTACTATTTCAACTATGTTATTTTATATAACTCTAATATTTTTATTACTTAGTGAATATATGGAAAAAACTTATAAGGCGCTATTAAAAAATGTTTGTCAAAATAAAAAAATATTTTATTCCTATTCCTTCTATTTATATTATTGGTTCTGTATTAAATCCTACTATTAAAATAGACGGTACTAAATCACTAATTGAAACTATTTACGATTGTATAGAAGTACTACCACCTCCAAGTCCCAAAAATCTAAATCACCCATCACCTATTGAACAAACTAAAGAAGAAGTGTTGAATAGCGTAGAACACCACCGCAAAAATATATATAGATTTTATCAACAAGAAAATGCTAGTAACGTACCGGCTACCATACCATCTTCTTCATCTTCAACACAACCTCACAAAAGACATCTTGTTTCTCGCGGCTAGTATTGAAAGCCTCGAAATAGAATGTGCGGCCGTACCTCTACTAACCAAATTAGCGAGTTGGATATTTTTGTTTTGCGGGGTTCGTACCGTATCAAGAAGTTATCAATGAAGATGGACAAGAAGACTTTGAAATCTTTTGGAGGGGGAATGAGAAGACCTTTCCGACACTTTCATTGATGGCTCGAGATGTTTTGAACATTCAAGCGTCATCAAGCTGCGTCGGAAAGCCCTTTTCTGAGCGAGATATCAAATAGGAGACCACAGAGACACTCATTGGCGGAGACAACGGCTTGGAAATTGCGGTATTATTCGGAGATTGGATACGAGCGGAGCGAGAGAAGGTGCGGTCAACCGGAGATCAACGAAGAAGATGATGAAAACTACAACGAAATCTTAACCGAAGGTAGTGGAAGCGACGTGGATCAATTTGACCAACAAATACCTATTCCAACCGAAGAACCACATGAAATCATCAAGCAATTAGAACTTTTTGAAAATGTAATTTTTTTAATTGCAATTTTATTATGTAATTTGCAACTTTTGGACAACACCATAAAGTTGCAATTTAGATTTTAGACAATTGTATTTGTATTACAAAAAAATCATATGTCTATTAAATAATATAAGAGGCACAAAAACAAACCTTGGGATGTTTTTATTACACTATCTTGTTTTGTTTATTGAGTTTTTTTTATACATATGTTATTTAAAAAAAAAAAAAGGAAAACCCGACCCCGCCCCGCCCGACCCGACCCCGACCCGAGCCCGCCCGCCCCCGATACCGACGGGATCGAGATCGGGACGGGATCGGGAGCAGTCCCGCCTGCACCCGACCCCGCTAGGCCCGCTAGTCCCGATCCCGACCCCCCGGATCGTCCCGTCCCGACCCCGACCCCGCCAGACCCGGCCCGCCAGACCCGAGCCCGGCCCACTGGCCACCCATAACTAAAACTAAGCTAGTTTGACCAGCTTTATAAGCTTAGCCAAACATCCTCGGATGATTTTGTCGAAAATTATAAGCAAGGAAACATAAACACAATACCTTTCTACTAATTCAAAGATGTTGAGCAATTCATCTTCGCAAACAAAACCATCGAAAAAATCATCCACTAAAGTCACAAGCATGGTGTTCTTTGCACATGCAAGACGAGCGTCAGAGAATTCAGGTTCGAAGAGTAAGGCAGCAATCAGGAAATAAGTAGTGTATAAATACTGTTGTGACAATCCCACTTGCTCCAGTCTGCTATCTTCGAACCATCTACATTAAGTCATATAATTGTAAGTGGTATCCAAGAGTGACAGTTTATTAAAGCAATATTTGACTCATATATACACGATATTTCTTTCGTTTCAATTTACGTACCCTAATTTAGAATACGAGGATCAAACTAATTAATTATTTGTGTGAATTTAACTATAAAGACTTCAATTTATTTTTTAAACAAAATTTTACATTCAAAAACTACATAAAAAGTGCATTATAAATCACAATAATAAATATTTAAGTTATTTAAAAAGTGATTAAAAAGATCATGGTCAAAATATTCTAACTTTTAAATAGTAACTAGGTCACATAAATTAAAACAATCAGAGTATAATTTTTCAGTAAAAATTGTTCAATTGATCACCCTTCACCGATGAAGTTACCTCTTGAGTTGTTGAAGTTCTTGCTGTTGTTGGGCTTGGCACAAGTTAAAATCGTGCACTGAGAACCCAAGGAAATCTCTGTTGTTAATGTTGGTAGACCTAATAATAGAGGGAAACAAAGAACTTGAGAAGATGGACTTTTATATATTGATCAAACAATCAAGTAGAAGTCTACTAAACATTGAGGCTCTAATTGATACGGAGATGAAAAAGTTTTTAAAATTTTTACATTATTGGTTGATTAAATTTTTTTTTGTTTTTTTTGTTTTAGGTAAATAAGTTTTTTAAAGATTACAAAATGACTTTTCTAATGAGAATAGGAACAAAAAAGTTACATAAATAGTATTTCAAATTGATGGTCTCTTTCCCACCCCTCCACCCAAGTACCCCATCCGATCCAATCTCACCCCTACCCTTACCAGACCCATCTCCCACCCCTTGCCCCCACCGCACCCTTCACCCCCACTTCCTCCCGCCCCACCACGCCTTTCACCTATCCTACTCCTATAAGTGGCGAAGCTAGGAATCACTAAGGGAATTCAAAATATAAATAAGTAAACATATGAAGAAACTCAAACGAATCAACATCTACTATATATATTGGATTACTTATCAAACACCAAAACATAAGTAAGAAAAGTTATTTTCCAGAAAATCATTTTCGAAGAAAAATATTTTCTTTCCTATCAAACACACCCCGAGAAACAATCTGCCAATTACAAAAGTGAAGCAGAGAAAATTGCAGTTCTTGCTAGCAATATTACTTTTATCACCTACTGGTTAGCCATAGGAATGCTCATACTTTTTTTGAAAATGCAACTACGCCGTATGGTGGCGTGACCCTTTATATCATTAAAAAAAATATGTACAACTAGGCAGTGAAAGAAATAATCCTCTTTATTATTTTCATTAATTGAATAGATATATATACAAGTTACAAAATAGGAGAATCCTATTCCTATTCTATTCCTAAAACCTTATTCTACCATAATTCTAACTATACAATTATGGTAAGTGTATATCCTAATTATGGTAAGTGTATATCCTAATCTAGGTAACAAATATACTACAATATACACAATATACTTTCCTTAATATACAACTCTTTATCAACTTGTGTTTTGCCCTAATTCTGTGATGGGTGAACGTGCGAGCCCACTACCGAGACTTGCGGGCCCACTACCGAGACTTGCGGGCCCCAACTTGAGAGAGGCTGCATTGTTGCTTGTTGCTTGATCCATATGATATACACCACTTTGTATATTCGGTATATATCACATGTATATTGCTCGTTTAACACACCCCCGTTGATCATAGCGGGCGATTTTCGAACGCCGAGACTATCCCTAAAATCTTCAAAGAGAACATTTGTAGACCCTTTGTAAATATGTACGCAATTTGATAACGAGACGGGACATGGCATATGCGAACTTGACCCTTTGCAACCTTTTCACGGACAAAGTGAATGTCCATTTCGATATGCTTGGTGCGTTGGTGTTGAAGCGGGTTACGAAAGGTATATGGCACTAACGTTATCGCAATATACCAAGGTTGCCTTCTGAATGGGACAATGAAGCTCCAAAAGCAAATTACGTAGCCAACATGATTCGGAGACCACATTCTCTACCCCTCGATATTCTGCCTCGGCACTTGAGCGTGATAGAGTTGCACGACGTTTTGCGACCAGGAGACCAAGTTGTTTCCAAGGAACATACAGTAGCCAGAAGTCGACCGTCTGGTGTCGGGACAACCACCCCAATCAGCATCCGTGTAAGAGACAAATGTGGATGTAGATGAAGGATACAAGTGCAACCCATAGTCTAGTCTCCCCTGAATATACCGAATGATGCGTTTGATTGCATTCATGTGCTCAACTCTAGGATCATGCATGAATAAACACACCTATTGAACCGCATATGTAATATCCGGCCTGGTAAAGGTAAGATACTGGAGGCCCCCTGCAAGACTGCGATAGCGGGTCGGGTCCTCGTATGGTGCACCTGCTGCGGCACTTAGCTTTGGGTTTGCATCAACTGGCGTGGAAGTGTACTTATAGGATGACATCCCAGCCCTCTCTATGATCTCAGCAGTATACTTTCGTTGAGACAAAAACAAACCACCTGAATGACGCTTGACGGCAATCCCCAAAAAATAACTCAAGGGCCCGAAGTCTTTCATAGCAAATTCAGAAGTGAGCATGGCCATGATAGACTGGCGCAAAGTATCGGAGAGGCAGTCAAGATGATATCATCCACATACAACAGAATGTAGGCCAAGGACGAACCACGACGGTAGATGAACAAGGAATTATCTGACCTGCTGTGAGTGAACCCAATAGTCGAAACAAAGTCAGCAAATCGTGTATACCAGGCCCGTGGAGACTGCTTAAGCCCATATAATGATTTCTTCAACAAACGAGACATGATTAGGGCGGTTGGGAACCACGAAACCCAACGGTGATGCATATAGACTGTTTTCTTGAGATCACCATATAGAAAAGCATTCTTGACATCCAGCGATGAATTGGCCAAGTCTTTGAAAGAGCCAAGCTAAGCACGGTGCGAATGGTAGCCGGTTTGACCACCGGACTAAACGTCTCACCACAATCAATTCCAACTCTTTGAGTCTTACCATCACCAACAAGTCGCGCCTTATGTCGAGCAAAGGACCCATCGAATTTTCCTTATGAGCAAAAATCCACATAGACACGATAACATTAATACCATATGGATGGGACACCAACTCCCACGTCTTATTATCAATAAGAGCATTATATTCATCGATCATAGCAATTTTCCAATTAGGGTCATTTAATGCGGACACGGGATTGCGGGGCAAGGGGGATTTAGAGACATCGAGAATGTAAATTAAAATATCTCTTAGGTGTAAAAATATCTCGGCCGACTACGAGTGACCGGTCTATGACTCGAGGAAGAATTGAGGGAATTTTGGGAATTTTCGGGCTCGGGACGGAGTGGCCGGCGGGCGGTGGGCTGCTTGGCCCAAATCGGTACATACTAGACTCGGCTTCTGGAACAGTTCCAGAATTGGGTTGGACCGGCCCAATTCTTTGGAGCTGTTCCGGTGGCTGGAGGTGTTGGACGTGGCGATGCTTGTGGGTCCGGCGGGCGGTGGGCCATTTGGAGGATTTTGGATACGGGAGATGTCCGAAAAAATTTGAATAATATACGGGGATATTTGGTCATCCAAAAAATTATACGACTTAGGCTCGGGAGTATGAACTTTCATAAAAGGGAATTGGGTTTCATAAAAAATGACATGGCGATTAATTATGATTTTCTTGGAGGATAAATCAAAACACTTATAACCACGATGATTCGACGGATAACCCAAAAATACACACGGGGTAGACCGAGCCTGAAGTTTGTTAATTGTGGTGGATGAGAATAACGGATAGCACAAGCACCCAAAAATCCAAAGATGAGAATAAGAAGGGTTCTTATTATATAGGATTTTGAGGGGGGAAGAATATGTCAGACCTTTAGACGGAATTATGTTAAGAAGATATGTGGTCATTTGTAGAGCATGATGCCAAAAATATGGAGGTATGGAGGCATGGATTAAGAGAGTTAGGACAATGTTATTTATGGAGCGAATTTTGCGTTCGGCTTTTCCATTTTGTGAAGATGTATGAGGACACGAAAACCGAAAATTTATCCCATTATTAGCACAAAACTCCCGAAACTCTCTATTGTCATACTCTTTCCCATTATCACATTGAATATTTTTTATTTATCTTTCGAATTGAGTACGAATGAACGCTTTAAATTTGATGAAGACGGAAAACACTTGTGATTTATTCGCAATTGGAAACGTTCACAAAAATCTAGAATAATCATCTAAAAAGAGAACATAATATCGATGACCCATTGAACTAAGAACAGGAGATGTCCATAAGTCACTATGAATAATATCAAAGGGCTTTGAAGTATGAGAATTGGAGTCTACAAATGGCAGCTTAACAATTTTCCCTAATGAACAAGACTGACAAAGTGGAGTACGACTCGTACCCTTACAAGAAATAAAGCTATTTTTATCTAAAACTGATAAAATAGAAGATCCCGGATGACTTAGACGAGCATGCCACATGGAAGGAGAGATGGCTGCAAAAGCTGACGGCAAGGCTGGACTCGATGGACTGAAACCGGGCATGATAGGATACAGATCCCTCCTACTATCACACCTCATGAGATGACTCCCCGTCTTGAAATCCTTTACGAGAGAAACCGAAAGGATCAAATTCAACAGAAACAGAATTATCATTTGTCAATTTTCGGACATACACTAAATTTTTAATCAATTTAGGAGCATGTAAAGTATTTTTCAAGAGGAGTGGTGGATTGGGGGGAGACAACGTTTTCTGACCATACCCTAGAATTGGAATAGAAGCGCCATTACCAATAATTATCCCCAGGGGTGCTCAAATTGGAATAAAATGAGAGAGTACCGATTCGGAAGTCATGTGAGTAGTGGCACCGGTGTCCATATACCAATTTGGGTCCGGTTGAGATAACCCCGGTGTGTGCATTGGGACCTCGATGTCGGTTTGAGTGGGGCCTGTTTGCATGATGGGCTTGCGGAGGTCGGGGCCCAAGAACTCTGGCCGTCTTTGGGAACCGGGCCGTAATCGCTGCTTATTCTTTGCCGCCTTTGGGCCACCGGCCGCGTGGGCCGCCACCGGTGGGTATTGGGCACGGGTCGTTGGCCGGCCCACCGGCCGGCCGGAAGCTATCGCTCTTGGATGGTACGGGTTCCTTGCCATGGGCCCCACCTGCTGGGCCCGGGCGGTGGTGGGCCACTGTACCCTGGATGGGACCCACCGCCTGCTTGTTGACCACCGGAACCGCCACCAGAACCGCTGCGTTTGCCCCCGCGGTTTTTGTTATTATTTTTGCGATTATTCTTGCCGCCACCATTATTATGGTTTTGGCCCGAATTATTAACAAAATCCGAAGGACTAGGAGAGGATGCCACCATGACAACTGGGCTGGCTCCGGTAGCCGCCTTTTTAGCCAAACCGGCTTCTTCCAACGTCAGCATGGAGCGGGCTTGATGGAAGTCGGGAAGAGGGTTTCTTTGGCGAAGGAGAGTTCCAACACCATTATAGGCCTCCGAAAGACCGGCAACCAACTGTAGAACTAGACGATTATTTGTTACCGGTGCGCCAACATTACGGAGTTGATCCGCCAACTCCTTTAGTTTCTTGCAATATGCAGAAACGTTCGGAAATTCGTCCATTCGAACGAGAGAGAATTCCTGCTCGACTGTGACGACACGAGAATGTTGGTTGTCTTGGAATATGTCACGCAATCTATTCCATGCAGCCATAACCGTTGTATCTGGCTCAATAATCGTCTGTAGAAGGTCCACCGAAATAGTGGCGTATATCCACCGAAGAACGGTAGCGAAGAACGGTAGCATCAAGTGTAATCCATAACTCAGGATCCTCCGCAGGAAGGGGTCTAGTGGGAGGGATGATGTGATGAAGAACTTGATAAGATATAGCGTGAATTTTAAACAACTCCGCCCACGTTGCATATTGAACGTTTTCCATCTAAGGACAATAGGGACACTTAGCTTAATATTGAAAACCGTGAGGGCAGGGTGAAAATTGTTCTTAGACATATTGAAAAAATAAAGAAGGAGGGGAAATTTAAGAGAGGTTTTTGAGAGCGGAAAACAAAATTTTGGAGAGAAAACCCGAGGGGGGGGGGGGGTTCTCGGCCACAAGGAAGACAAAAGTTTAGAGAAAAACTTTTGTGTAGACCTAGTCTCTTGATACCATGAAAGAAATAATCCCCTTTATTATTTTCATTGATTGAATAGATATATATATACAAGTTACAAAATAGGAGAATCCTATTCCTATTCTATTCCTAAAACCTTATTCTAACATAATTCTAACTATACAATTATGGTAAGTGTATATCCTAATTATGGTAAGTGTATATCCTAATCTAGGTAACAAATATACTACAATATACACACAATATACTTTCTTAATATACAACTCTTTATCACTGTTTTGCTGCCCTAATTCCTGTGATGGGATGAACGTGCAGGCCCACTGCCGAGAGGCTGCACTGCTGCTTGTTGCTTCAGTCCATGTGATATACACCGCTGTATATTCAGTGTATATCACATGTATATTGCTCTGTTTAACAGGCAGGATCTACACAAATCCATAGTCCCAACAAAGCAGTTATACAGAAGAAGAAATAACATTATAAACCAAGTGCCCCTCCAGGAAACATAAACAAAAAATATAAGGATATATAGAGGGGCAACCGAGAAACTACACAGCTGTTTTAAACAAACTGGTGTCTCTTGTGCTTGTGTCTAAAAGATGCATCATTATCCAGTCAAGCCTATATTCTGCCTCATCTGATAATATAGGACCTTTAGCATAGCTAGGCAAGTCATTCGCCCAATGAAAAACTTGGTTTGGCATTATCAAACTTGTCTTTGCCCAAAGCCTATATTCTGCCTCATCTGATAATAGAAGTAGCTCCGTAAGGACTGAATGCTCATACATTTGTTATTCTTCGAATGCATCAACAAATAAGAATAAATACAATTTTATTAGTCATTGTGCTAGAATAATTACCTGTAAGCAGCTTTGAAGATTTTAAAATTGTTCACCTCATATGCCTCGATATATCGTCGATTTTCCACTCGATCATATGTGGCGTAAAACTTCCTCAAAGCAAGTTCCACCTAATATTTCTTAAATTAGAAATGGAATTACATAAAATTAAAGCTTGTAAGGAGAAAAAAAAAAAAAAAGTAAGGGTGTGTTTGTTACGAAGGAACATGTTTCTCATCGAAAATATATATACTCCCTCCGTTTCAAAAAGATTGTCTAGTTTTGACTTAACACAAAGTTTAAGAAAATAGAGAACACTTTTAAATCTTTTAGTCTTAAATTAAAGATGTGTTGAATGTATAAAAATGACATTTAATCTTGTGGTCTTAAATATGTCATGTGGAAAGTTGGAATGAAAGAGTTGCCAAAAAAAGGAAAGAAACATTCTTTTTTAAGCGGACAAAAAAGAAAAGTAAGACAAACTTTTTGAAATTGAGGGAGTATATTTTTAAAAAAAGTTATTTTCTTGCTTATTTTATGATATTTGGTGAGTAATCATAAAAAATACGGAAAAGGATCAAAAATGTCATTCTTCCACCTATTGGATCAAATTCGCCCCTCCTTTCACTTATTTGGATAAAAATGTCATTAACCTGAAATGTAAGTCTAAAATTGTCCCTCCTTGTAACAGAAGCTGATGTGAAATATATATATATTTTTAATTTAATATGTAATAGTATTATTTTTATTGGTCCACATATGATTAGTCCATTCATAATCCAACCCATTAGCCAAATTCATTTTTAAAAACCCAACACTTCTACACAACACGTCATTTATATGTAGTCTAGGAAAATATTATGGGATGGGGTGGGTACGTAGTGGAGGGTCGGAGGAACGAGGGTGGGGTGGAATCAACGGATGGGCCGATGGTGGTTGGGGGTTTTGGGCGTTGGGGTAGCTAGGATACAATGAGCTTGGAATGCCACTTACAAAATAGGTTTTTCCTATTTTCACTAGAAAAAATATTTTTTTCATTTTTAATGAACTAATTTTTCTAGAGATATTTTTCAAGATATATTGACCAACCAAACATAAAATAATTTTAAAAAAATATTTTTCTCCATACCAAATACATCCTAAAGCTAGTACAATTATTATTATTATTATTATTATTATTATTATTATTATTATTATTATTATTATTATTATTATTATTATTCACACCAACAACAATAATTATTACAAGCTATGCATAATTACATGTCTGAATGAGTAATACCTCCTTTTTTGACGTACTATCGATGAAGTCATTGTTTAAGAGTTTTTGCTTCATAAATATTCCTGTCCAATTGCTAATTGTATCCAAAATGTGATTTTTCTCATGAATAGCCAACTGTGAAGCTTTGTGGAGCTCAATAATTTCAACATGACTAGTAATTTTTCCACTGGTTGAAAAAACATGTTCTTCATCAACAAATTCTACCAGTTCTTCTGCAAAAAGAAGTTTGAAATTAATTGATGTAATATGAAAAATTAGGGGAATCTTAGTAATATGAATACTGATGCATGTAGCAAAGGGAATCCAGACAGTGCAGGAGGAGGGGGAGTACTTAGAGATTACAAGGGCCAACTAATCATGGCTTATACAGAATACTATGGAGAATGCTCCAACAACATAGCAGAATCTAGAGCCATTCAGCCATTCTTAAAGGGATCCAGTCGTGCGTCACAAATGGCTACCTCAATGTTGATGTTGAATCGGATTCAATGCTTATCATTAATATGATCAATGATCATTATAATGTTAATTCGCGGATCATGCATAAGCAAATTAGTAACTTGAACACTCAAGGCAACTTCACATTTCAACATTGCTATAGAGAAGTAAACCATCTGGTAGACTACTTTCAGAATAAGAGCTCAGAAGAATCATTTTGATAATGGTTAAACTACTTTGATGCTACTTTTTGTGTTTCTGGCAAATGTATTTTCTTCTTACTGTCTTGGTTCCATTAGGATACCCAACCGTTAGCCTTAATCTTGAGCTTAAAAGCTGTGGAAAATTTTTGTATAAGGATGAGTTGTTCATCCTTCATGTAACTCAAGGTGGATTAGACAAATATTCAATCCACCAACTATGTATTTTTGTTATAATCAATACATAGATTAGGCAATGTCTAATCCCACCAGTATGGTGATTTAAAAAAAGAATCTTAATAACTTAATTGGTTGACTACGCTCTAGCTTTGTTGGTGAATGTTTGATTCCCCATCTTTTAATTTTATCCCCCATTTCTTCTCCCGCTACCCACTATATAATAAAAAATAATTTAAACAAAAAAGTATTATGGAAAATTACGTACTTTGCTGTCAAAGTTTTTAATAATCTCTCCGTTGACCCAAAAAAAACTCTCTCCATTTCAATTTTTATCGTATTTTGTCTGTTTAAAAAAATAGGTTGAATACATGGATTGCCTCTGAGATTTGTCAATAAATTTTTATTTAAACACTTGAATTAGAGTTTGTCCAATTAAGCACTTGAATACATGATAAAAATGTTCTTATTAGACACTTATGACTCATTTTTTGAAATAATTTCTTCGCGTCTTTACAAGTGTCCATTATGAAGATAAGTTAATTACACAAAATATGTCTCATTTAATTATATACATCAGCATCAATTGGAACATCCATGAGGTTTTACGGCTTATTGATGTTAATGCGCATAATTAAAGGAGGTGACAAATTTTAAATCGTTAACTTATTTAGGTAATGGACACTTAAGAACACCTGCAAAAGTATTTTCAAAATTTTGAGTCGGAAATGTCTACTAGGAATTCTTTATCATATGTTCAAATACTCAATCGGAACATGTCGTAACTTGAGAGTCCAAATAAAAATTATTGATAAATTTAAGAGGCTGACGATGTATTTGATGTACCGTGAAATTACGGTACATTTGATGCAGTTTACTTAAGCTTTTGTTTATCTTAGAGTACATTTTACGTCGTTTCTTACGTATATGTGTTGTTTTGTAGGACAAGGGGTTCGGAGATGAAATGTAAGTGAAAAGGAGCAAAATGCCAGAAAACATGACTTGCAAACTGCAGGTCATGCATGCGGACCGCAAAAGAACCGCAAACTGCTTAGATACCCAGCTTATCTGCCAGTTGTCTGGCTGACATTCCCCAAACCCACTTTAGCTTTCAAGATTGGGTTGGTGTTCTTCTTCAAATCCAGCATGACATGTGTCAAGAAGCGAACCCATCAAAGTATCATGGATCTTGGTTCACACTTTATATCATTTTCTACGATTGATTGGAGACTTATTCAGTAGGTCCTCTTCCCAGGGAATTGAAAAAGCTGAACAAGACAAGATCAGGGTCTGCGACGTGACCTGCGGTTTGCCGATGGTGACGCGAGGGTATTTTTATCCAATTTGTGTGTGCAATTTTCAGGGATTATAAATAGATGTCTAGGGTTTTGGGTCAGATATGCCATATCAGATTTTGTCCCCAATATTCCAAACACTCTACAGTTATTATTTTTAAGCTTTTGAGGAGAGATTGACATCATTTTGATTCCAATTTCAGTTCAACTTTCAACTACTTTGTAAGTGACAATGATTTCTCATTTATTTAATGTTTTTTGTTCAATTACTATGAGTAGCTAATCATATATCTAGCCTGTGGATCTCAAAGGTGATATTAATTTAATGGGTGTCTTAAATGTCTGATTAGGTTATTTACTATTATTATACTCCATTAATGCTTCATTATGTAATGATATCAATGGTGGCCAACATTGGTAATACCCATAGCCCTTTATTGCTTGGAAAAGAATAGTGGGTAGGAAAATCATTAATGGAAAACATTTGAGAATCTAATTTCCATCTAATAACCAAAGCTAGGAATAGAATGGTTAATTTGAGATTAAAATGGGTGTATTGAATTTCACATCCTAGGGCTTGGAACAACATAGTGATGATATTTATCATCTAGGTTGAAAAACTAGTAATAAACTATTAATTGGCTCATAGTCTAGTATAATAGGTATTTAATTGACATCAAGTTTAGCCCCAATTGCATTGATTCACCTAGAGGGATCACAATTCTAGTCCTTCCACAATTTGAATTACCAATTTGAATTATTCCGTTCTTGAAGTAATTAGTATATCACTATCAAAACCAATAATATTTTCCCAGTCACCTTTAAAATTTAGACTAATTGTTGAGGTTTACAATTAAATTGTATTTTTCTCATCGTATTCCCTGTGGGATTCGATCCCAACCTTAGTTGGGTTCTATATTTGCATTCGACCGATTTACATCTTTTTCGGAGGTGTAATTTGAGCGTATCAAAATTTGGCATCGTTGTCGTGGAATATAATTTAGAAATTTGTAAATTAGTGTAATTATCTACCTTTAGTCTATATTTCCCATATCACTCTTTTTGTTGTTTATTGTTGTGTAGATGTGATGGCTTCGGATTCGATTCTGATGATGAGTTCATGGGAGCACGAGCCGCCTCTATTCAACCCCCACCACTTCAAGGAAATGCAAGTTTCCACGTCAATACTACTCTACTTCACCTACTCAACACTAATGGCCTATTTAGTGGTCTTGCAACCGATGGCCCAAATAGGCACCTTCGGAACTTCCTTGGGGTGTGTGATGCCAACCATCAACCCAACGTCTCAAGCGAGGCTGTCAAATTGAGGCTCTTCCCGTTCTCTCTCACGGGAGAGGCCACCGCTTAGTTGGATGATCTTCCGGCCGGTTCAATCACAACATGGACGGAATTGATCGATGCATTCCTCAAAAGTATTTCCCTCCATTCCAGATGTTGCAAATCCGTGATGAAATTAACAACTTTCGTCAACTTCTTAAAGAGACACTTCATGAGGCTTGGGCCCATTTTAAAATGAAGGTTAAAGTCGTCCAAATCATAGATTGCCGGACAGTGTAGTCCTTCAAACATTCTATAGGTCATTTGACTCGGTCAATAAGTCGGTGGTGAACAATTTACAAAGGAAGCCATCATGGATACTTCATACGATGTGATGAGTGCTCTACTTCACAAGCTAACCGAAACAAATGAAGCTTGGCATACTAGAGAGTCGAAAGTGATTGGAGGAAGTTCTTCTAAATCTTTGTTGTCTAGAGAGGCGCTTAGGAGGGAATAAGAGAGATGAAACAATATCTAAATTGATCACACAAATGGATATTCTCACGAAACATGTTATTGGAGAGAGATCGAAGAAGGTTAATGCGATTGGGTCTTGTGAAAGGGGCTCACTGGATCAACATTACTGATGATGAATCACTTATTGTTGAGCCTATTGTGGTTGATGAAGAGAGTGTTACAAAGAAGAAGCTGGCTAATATTGAAAAGACCATTGTTATTGAAGAAGAGCTTGCAAAAGATGAAGCCCCAGAAGTGATAGCACATATTCCAAAGCCCCCCACCTCCGTTTCCTCAAAGACTAGCCAAGAAGAAGGATGATGGGAAGTTTCTAAAATTCATTGAGAAATTGAAGTAACTTTCCATTAACATTCCATTAGTTGAAGCCCTTGAACAAATGTCGGGCTATGCGAAGTTTATGAAAGATCTTGTGACTAAGAAAAGGCAAGCTAGCTTTGAAATGGCGGATGTGACACACCATTGTGGTGCAATTGTCACCAAAGCACTAGTTCAAAAGAAAGAGGATCTCGGAGCATTCACTATTCTTTGCACCATTGGGCTTATAAGTTTGTAAGTGCTTTGTTTGATCTTAGTGTAATCATTAACATAATTTCACTCGCAATTTTCAACAAGTTAGGTTTGGGCACTCCCCATCCCACAACTATGAGGTTACTTATGGCAGATCATACAGTATAAGCCGGTTGGTTTTTTTTTATGTCCTTGTTCGTGTGGATGAATTTATATTTCTGACCGACTTTGTTATTTTGGATTGCGATGTAGATTTTGAAGTTCCCATAATCTTGGGATGACCATTCTTAGCCACGAGGCGAGCTCTTGTTGATGTTGAGAGATGTGACCTAAAATTCCAGATGAACAATGAAGAGATCATATTCCATATTGGCAAGTCAATAAAGCAACCAACGGACATGAGTATGGTGTCGGTTATTTATCCTATAGATGAAGCCGTAAAGAGTACTATTGAAAATGACTATGTTGGTGAAATGTTGGCAGTGGTGTTGATGAGTTATTATGGAGAAAATTATGAAGAATTTAAGGAGACGGTGAACGTCTTGGTTGGATTGGGTCATATAACTACAATCCCAAAAAGCTTGATCTTGATCTTAAAAACCGTGCAACTCCTCCTGCCAAACCATCCATCATTGAACCACCCATTGTGGAGCTCAAACCTCTTCATTCACACTTGAGGTACGATTTTCTTGGTCCAAACAACACTTTGCCCATTATAATTTCAAACATATTGATGAAAGAGCAACGTGAAAGATTGTTGGTTATCTTGAAGAGGTATAAAAGGGTCATTGGATGGTCAATTATGGATATTCGGGGAATACCTCCTGGTATTTGCACTCATAAAATCAAGCTTGATGAAAAATATATTTCGAGTGTTGAGCATCAAAGGAGGTTGAATCCTCATATGCAAGAGGTTGTGAAAAAAGAGATAATCAAATAGTTGGATGCTTATGTGGTGTACCCTATAACGGATAGTGAATGGGTGAGCTCGGTCCAATGCGTGCCAAAGAAGGGTGGTATTACCGTGGTGCCTAATGAGAAGAATGAATTGATACCAACTCGTACGGTTACCGGTTGGAGGGTGTGTATGGACTACCAAAAATTGAACTATTGGACAATGAGGGATCACTTCCTAATATCGTTCATGGATCAAATGCTTGATAGACTCGTGGGGAGGGATTTCTATTGCTATTTAGATGGTTACTTGGGTTATAACCAAATCATTATTACTCCCCAGGATCAAGAGAAAACCACATTCACATGCCCTTATGGTACCTTTGCCTTTCAAAGAACGCCTTTTGGTTTATGCAATGCTCCCGCCACTTTTTAAAGGTGCATGATGTATATCTTTTCTAACATGGTAGAGGAATCCATTGAAATCTTCATGGATGACTTTTTCGTTCTTAGAGACTCTTTTGATGCTTGTATATAGAACTCAGATCGGGTGTTTAAACGTTGTAAAGAGACCAACTTGGTTCTCAATTGGAAAAAATCCACTTTATGGTCAAAGAGAGAATTGTTCTTGGGCACAAAATTTCAGAAAATGGCATAGAGGTTGATCAAACCATATTTGAGGTGATTTTTAAGCTCCCTCCACCTATCTCCATCAAAGGTGTCTGAAGTTTTCTAGGCCATGCCTGGTTTTATAGATGGTTTATCAAAGACTTCTCTACGGTGGCAAATCCATTGTGAAAATTGTTAGAGAAAGAGACCAAGTTCGTGTTTGATGAAGCTTGTCTCAAAGTGTTTGAATGTTTGAAAGAGAAGCTCACTTCTGCACCCATCATTATTGCTCTAAATTGGTCAAAGCCATTTGAGCGCATGTCTGATGCTAGTGGTTTTGCCATGGGAGTTGTTCTTGGCCAAATGAGAGATAAAATTTTCCATCCCATTTATTATGCAAGTAAGACACTCAATGGAGGGCAAATGAACTATACCATCTCCAAGAAAGAGTTGCTTGCTATTGTCTATGCTTTTGAGAAATTCCGAGCTTACTCGTTGGGAACTCATGTTATTGTGCACACCTATCACGCGGCTCTTCATTATCTCATGGATAAGAAATATGCAAAGCCTAGGTTGATACGTTGGGTCTTACTTTTGCAAGAGTTCGATTTTGAGGTGAAATATAGGAAGGGGTGTGAAAACCAAGTGGCAGATCACTTGTCAAAACTTGAAGATGTGGCAAAGCTAAGTGATGGGCTTGAGGTGAATGATTCATTTCTGGATGAGTATGTAATGGCGGGATCACATGATATGATTCCATGGTATGCTGATATTTCAAACTATCATTCGAGTGACATTATGCCAAGTGATCTCACTACCAACTAAAAGAAGAAGTTTTTTAGTGATGTCCGAAAGTTTTATTGGGATGAGCCCTATCTATTCCGAATTTGCGTTGATAACATGATAAGAAGGTGTATTCTCAAGGTTGACATCATATCCATACTTGAGGCTTGCCATTCATCTCCTGTTGATGATCACCATAGTAATGCAAGAACCGCGGAGAAAGTGCTTACTATTGGCCAACCATCCATCAAGATGCCTATGATTTTGTGAAAGAGTGTGATCAATGTCAAAGACATAGGGCATTTCAAGAAAGCATGAGCTACCTTTGATACCAATCTTTGAAGTTGAGTTGTTCGATATTTGGGGCATTGACTTTATGGGCCCCTTTGTGAGTTTGTATTGTAATAAGTACATCCTTATGGCGGTTGACTACGTGTCAAAATGGATGGATGTTGTAGCGCTTCCTAACAATGAAGGAAAAAGTGTCACCGCATTCTTGAAAATGTACATCTTCTTGAGGTTTGGTACTCCTAGGGCTATAATTAGTGATGGGGGTTTCCATTTTTACAATCGATTGTTCAAATCTCTTCTTGAGAAATATGAAGTTAAACACAAGGTGGCTACGCCCTATCATCCTCAAACAAGTGGGTAAGTGGAAGTGTCAAATAGGAAAATCAAAAGCATCATATCCAAGATGGCAAATGTTGCAAGAACCGATTGGTCACAAAAGTTGGATGATGCACTTTGGGCATACCGGACAGCTTTCAAAACTCCAATTGGCATGTCACTATATAGATTGGTGTATGGCAAAGCTTGTCATCTCCCGGTTGAGCTTGAGCATAAGGCTAGTGGGCCTTGAAGAAATTGAATCTTGAGTAGAGTGATGCCTCGAACTTGAGAGTAGAGCAATTGAATGAGATGGATGAATTTCGACTCAAGGAATATGAGAGTTCGGCACTCTAGAAATCCCAGATGAATCACTTCTATGACAAGAAAATACTTAAGAGAGAGTTTAGCTTGGGGAGCGTGTGTTGTTGTTCAACTCAAGACTTCGTTTGTTTCCCAGAAAGTTGAAGTCGAAATGGTCAGGTCCTTTTGAGGTGACACAAGTATTTCCCCATGGGGCTATTGAAATTACTTGCCCGAGTAGAAATTGAGTCAAGGTTAATGGGCAAAGAGTGAAGCACTACTTGGGAATGCGGAATGAAGTGAAGATAAAAAAGGTGATCTACCTTAATGAGCTGTGAAAAATTGGTAACGATGTCGTTCCGCGACATAAAATTAGGCGTTTCTTAGGAGGAAACCCAAGTGTTTTTATTTTTCTTTTTGGTTATTTTGATATTTTGATGTTTGTTGAAGTGTGCAGGATTGGAATATGAAGACACAAGGAAAGAATTGACAAAAATGCAAACCATGAGCTACAGTCACGGTCTGCAGTTGAAACGTAAATCGCAGACCATGTCTGCGGTACAATGTGTGAACCGTAGACCAAGCACCAATGTTCCAAAAAGAATGAAATTCTCGGGCAAGGTCTGCGGTTGAAATGCAAACCGTAATAATTATCGGCGGTAATATTTGTGAACCATAAGTTATGCAACAGGTAAGCTAGGTTTGGGTCTGACCCGACCCGCATTAGTTTTAAATGCACAAAACCATTCAATCACTTCAATTTTTATCCTAATTCTTACTCCAATTAAATGGTTTTTAACTCCTTGCAACTCTAATCACCTTCCAAATCACTATCACTTCTCAAACCCGTTGATTTCTTCTATTGTTATTTTCAATCACACCGCACCATTATGCACTCACGGGTAATTTGAAGAAAAAGCACATAAACCGTCCTCTAGGTTACCAAGACAACAATAATCGTCATCAATCAGGTATGTTGAGCTTTGATCTTTATCCCAAAGTCTCTTAGTCACATTCATAGTGTAAATTCATCCACTACAACCTCCATGATGTTCGTTCATGAACTTGCACTAGGGTTAGTGTTGGAATTGAATAACTATTGTGTGAAGTGTGAATAGTGTGGGTTGTTCATGTATGCAATTATGGAATTCAAGTCATGTGTGTGTGAATCATGCTTGCAATTTGAACTAGAGGAAGTCTTGAGTACCCTTGTTTGTGGAATCTTCACATGAAATTCATGGTCAAAAAGTGTTTGATATAATGCATGAATGGATTGTTGAACTGAATTTGTTGTTGTTGTGATTCGTGTAAATTGTTTGAGGGTAAAGAATGAGCCCGGGGAAGTCTTGAGTACCCTACGTCTGTTAATCATGTTAAGATCCTTATTTAGTTCGTACTTGATCATAAAAGTTTTAACTTTATTGCGTATTGTGTGTGTGAGTGTTGTGCATGCCCCGTACGAATTGAAATTCCCGATGATGGATGGCGTGACAACTTTCTTAAGGGAATTATTCATGGGTGTGGGCGTGCTTTGGTTGTATGTGTAAATGATCCAAAAACAGGGCATCAAAAGGATTCAGAATGATAGATTATCATTGACATACTCTGCGACACAACGTGCGAACCGCACACCATGTCTGCGAACCGCAGGTGAATCGCAGAGTGTGACAGTGATTTTAGGATCACTGAAGCCTTTTGAAAGCAATATATGTGACATAACCTGCGGATCGCAGGTCATGCATGTGATATCGCATGGCATGTCGCAGATCATGCCAATCCTAAAATAATATGGTATTTGATTTTATTTTCGTATTTTCTTTTTCTTATTTGCTTTCATATTAAAAACCCATAAATATGTTCCTTCGTTAATATACAGGATGGCACAAATAAACAAACCCAAAGGTACTAAGAAGATGACTTCTCGGAAAAGAAAAGCTCATATAGATGATGCCCCCAGTCTAAAGGGGGACAACCATTGCACCTGAGGTCTATGAGTTGCCTGAGGTGGATACTACTGAGGAGATCATCTAGAAAAGAAAGGAAGAAGAAATTGCCCTCCGATTTGCTGACCCCGAGTTCAAAGAATTATATCTAGCTGGCCTTGCGGTAAAAAATAATAGCAATATGACCTGAGTAATACATAAAAAAAAAATGGTGAGTTGGAAAGGGTTAAAGGGTGAATGCCCCAGTATTATCCGGAAGTTGAAGACGTCGAGATGGGATTTGTTCACAAAATCCCCGGGTAATTATATTTCGATTATTGTGAGAGAATTGTATATAGCCTATGGGGTAATTCTGAATAGTAAGAGAGGTCGGTGATAGACCAAAGATTCTATAGAGCCTCTCGGTTTTGTGAGTGTTGATATCCGTGCCAAGAATATCAGCAACTTCTACTTTCAGGAAAAAAAAAAGAGTGAGAATGACTTCTCCCTCACGTACACAGATTATGATGAAAGAATGAAGAATCCAAATGATTATAGAGTGTGGGCTGCATCGTTTATTGCCAAAGAAACACTAGACTAGATTGATCCAACGATTGGCATACATAAGAACACTCTCACAAATGAGATAAAATTTTGGCTTGCGATCATATCTTCAAGGGTGTTGCCTTCATTTAATGACACAAATATTTCGTTAGAGAAATCCATTATGATTGCCGCTCTCATGATTGGGTCACACGTCATTGTGGGAGAGATTATTCAGGATGGGATTCAGGACTGGGTGCAACAAAGCAACACCTCTCTTCCATACCCTTGACTGATCAAAACCTTATGCATGAAGGCAAGAGTGCCCATGATTGACAAGGGCACTAAGCCAAAACATATGGTGGATTACACTCGATAAGAGTATGGTAACAAGAGCAAGACCACCATATCACAATCTTGTACTACTCCGATTGTGCTTGACCCACAGATTCTTGGCACAATGGATCAGCCTACCCTAGCAAGTACTTCAGTCCCGGCCTCTATTTTGGTCTTAGAGTTTCCGAGCCCTACTATAAAGTCTATTACTGCCACATCTGTGGCCACTTCTTCTGTCCCAGCTGTGGGTCAAGTCATTCCTAGTCATGGTATGTGGTTAATTAGAGTTGAGGATAAGATGACAAAATTAGTAGAGGAGTTTCCTGCATATGTCAAGGGAGCTATAGAGACAACCTTAGCACCTCACAAGGCAAACCTTATGGAAGTGAGAGAGGAGCAAGAGTATCATGGCCCAACTTCAGTCTATTGAGCTCCGGATGGGGTGTATTGAGGGAGGTGGAGATAAAGGTCTACCGGCTATCAGAGAAGATTTGAAATGGGTCAAGATATAACTGAGTGCCTTGGATCCACTTGAGATAGTACTTGCGGGACCTATACTACCACCGACAGCAGTGTTATTCTCTACCTAGTCCAGAGTTAGCACCGAGCCTCATGTTGACCACTCATTCGGGAGAGATGATGAGAGGAGGAGGATGATGATGATAGATCGAAGAGGCAGAGTGAGAGCGAGCCAGACAGTGATGAGACCTTAGAGACTGCCCACTCGGTTGTGAGAGCAGCAGGCATTCCTCCTGATGAGATGGATACAGTGGTAGCTATGCAGTAGTCTGTAGAGAGCACAGGGTGCCAGCGGAGCTAGTTCATCTTCGGCTACACCTACACATGTCCCCCTTCCACCATCAGTGGGTCCAGTGATCCCTTAAGGCACCAGGACTGAGCCGCACCAGATTAAAAAATTGAGCCTACTAGCCAGACTGCAGCCTCAGTTGACACAATTGATAGAGACACGACTAAGACAGATGCTTGATGCGTCCTCATGGAGTTCTTCACCTCATGTTTTATGATATATATGCATTGAGGATAATGCATAATTTATTTGTTGGGGGTGGGGTATTCGAGTTTGAGTTGTGGTTTTGTGGATATTTAGTTGCTCTTGGGTTTTCTTAGCCAAGGTTCTTTTCCGAGAGCATTTATTTTTCTGTTTAACCTCAAACGTTTAGCTAGTTTGTTATGTGTTATGTCGTATTTTGTTTCGTGTCATGTATTTTTCAAGTATAATTGAATATTGTGACTTATATAGCGTTGGTTTGATTAGTTTATGGCATGTATAGTTTGTGCTGACCCCTTCAAAAAAATTTGTCTGATGTGCACATGTACTTAATGGATGATGAATTGATATGTATGAATCATTTTGTGACATTATGCATATTAGAGTCGTGATTGATAAATGCCTTGAGAATTTGGGTTAGAAGTTGTGATGAAAGAAGTAATTGTCCATATGTCATGTGTGTGAGAGTGCCTGGTATATTTTCCAAGGGGAAATCCTAGACTACGCTTGGTTTGAAAAATGATGTTGGGCCTTCTTTGGACCGTCTTTATGCCTTCAATTTTTTACCCTTGCATATTTTCCCTAGTCAACCCATTTGAACCTTTAACATTTTCTTTGGCAACCATATTACAAGCTTTACCCTTTCATTGATATATAATTTGGCACCCGATCTCCCTAAGTGATTTTAGGCTAAAAGCCTAGTGGTAGTTGAGAAAGTGTGATGTGGGAGTTGTTTGAAAAGTGAAAAGGTGGAAAAAAAAAGAGAAAGTGAAGAAAATAGAAAATAAAATAAAATAGTGGAACCTTCCTTGGTATCTTAAAGAGAAAACGACAAAAAGAATAAAGAAGGAAGGTAGAATAAAAAGTGTTGAATAAAGGGAAGATTAGGTGTTGAATCAAACGGTAAAAAGGAAAGGAGAAAAATTTGTTAAAGGAGGTGTGCTTGAACTTGTGCAAGTTGTAGTGCTTAGGGAGGTATTGAGTCACTATTTCCAAATTATATCTCTACCTTGATCTAAAGCCTACATTACAATACAAAAAGTCCTAGTTGATTTCGAACCAAGTGTGTCTACATTAGTGGAGGATTACATGAAGGGCAAGCCTATAATATTGCATGTGTGCATATCGAACATCTTTGTGAGTGTGAGTGTGTTCTCTTCTTCTTTGTCTTTTGTCCCCTGTGTTTGTAAATATGTGTATTTTGGGGAGTTTTATTGGTCTTTGTGAGGGCATATGTATTGTAATGTTTAGTTGAGAAACACTTCTCTAATCGGGATATCTTGGCTATATCTCTCATGCTAATAGCTTTCTGTCACCATTTGAAGTTATAGAGTTAGTCTTTGTCTGTTGAGTGGTGCACCAAGTTTTGCCAATACGGAGTGAGGGTCGAAAGAGTCTTGAGTACATGCCTGTAGCTAATTGATATCACTGTTGTAGTCATTCTTACTTTGAGTATTCTTGAACGTGTGTCGTAGGATTGTGTATTGTTTTAGTTGCTTAAGAGCAAGCATGAGTCTAAGTTTAGGGGTGTTGATGTCCCGTGAAATTACGGTACATTTGATGTCGTTTACTTAAGCTTTGTTTATCTTAGAGTACATTTTACATTGTTTATAACGTATATGTATTATTTTGTAGGACAAGGGGTGCGGAGATGAAATGCAAATGAAAAGAAGCAAAAATGCCAGAAAACATGACTTGCGAACCACAGGTCATTCCTGCGGACCGCAGAAGAATCGCAAACTGCTGCAGGGAATTGAAAAAGCTAAACAAGACAAGAGCAGGGTCTGTGACGTGACCTGCAAACCGTAGGTCATGTCTGCGGACTGCAGACCATGTCACTGAAGACTGAGATTTTGACACAGCCTGCGGTGAAATTACAAGACTTGCGAATCGCAGGTCATGTCAGCGACATGATCTGCGGTTTTGCCGATAGTGACGCGAGGGTATTTTTTTCTAATTTCTGTGTACGAATTTCGGGGATTATAAATAAATGCCTAGGTTTTTGGGTCAGATATGCCATATCAGATTTTGTCCCCAATATTCCAAACACCCTATAGTTATTATTTTTAAGCTTTTGAGGAGAGAATGACATCATTTTGATTCCAATTTCAATTCAACTTTCAACTACTTTGTAAGTGACAATGATTTCTCATTTATTTAATGTTTTTGTTCAATTACTATGAGTAGCTAATCATATATCTAGGGTTGTGGATCTCAATGGTAATATTAATGTAATGGGTGTCTTAAATGCTTGATTAGGTTATTTACTATTATTATACTACATTAATACTTCATGTGTAGTGATATCAATTGTGGCCAACATTGGTAATACTCATAGTCCTTTATTGCTTGGAAAAGAATAGTGGGTAAAAAAACATTAATGGCAAAGATTTGGAAATCTAACTTTCATCTAATAACCAAAGCTAGGAATAGAATGATAAATTTGAGATTAAAATGGGTGTATGAATTTCACATCCTAGGGCTTGAAAAAGCCTAGTGATGATATTTATCATCTCGGTTGGAAAACTAGTGATAAACTATTAATTGACTCATAACTTAGTATAATAGATATTTAATTGACATCAAACTTAGCTCAATTGCATTTATGAGGGATCACAATCCTAGTCCTTCCACAATTTGAATTACCAATTTGAATTATTCCGTTCTTGAAGTAACTAGTAGATCACTATCAAAACAAATAATATTTTCCCAATCACCTTTAAATTTAGACTAATTATTGAGGTTTATAATTAAATTATATTTTTTTCATCGTATTTTTATGGGATCCGACCTCAGTCTTAGTTGGATTCTATATTTACATTCGACCGTTTTATATCATTTTCGAAGGTATAATTTAAGCGTA
The DNA here is from genome assembly GCA_034509755.1 of Anisodus tanguticus. Taxonomy (NCBI): domain Eukaryota; kingdom Viridiplantae; phylum Streptophyta; class Magnoliopsida; order Solanales; family Solanaceae; genus Anisodus; species Anisodus tanguticus. Next base: position 42,072,202 of record CM067555.1, read on the forward strand.
TCAATATACAGCCAAAAAGATAATATCACATTTAATTTGTATGTGTAGTAAACTATCAATTCCAACATTTCCATTGAACCTAATAACACTCAGCACTTATAGAAATAACATGACATGTTTATATAAATTCAAAAGACATTATTTTATAATATTTATATATATTTTTAATTTAAAATTATTAGATTAAAAAATATTCTTAAATTTTGGTGCAGTTAAATAAGACATGCTCCCTCCGTTCACTTTTATTTGTAGCGTTTCACTTTTCGAGAGTAAACTATATGGACTTTGACCAACATTTTAAGATGTGTTTTTTATCATATTAATATAAGAATAATTGTAACTTATAATATTTTTCGTATAATTTTTAACACATATAAATTTAAATTTTAAAATATTGAATTAATCTAATTGTATTTAACTCCGAAAATCAGTCAAATTGACTATTGAAAAGTGAAACGCGACAAATAAAAGTGAACGGAGGGAGTATAAAATAAAACTGAGTAACAAACCTGAGGAGATTTCATAATTGCTCATCCGTAAAAGTCGAAACGCCATGGCACAATTGGCAACGTTTGAAAAAACTTCTTCGTTCTTTTGTTGCCAAAGCCTATAAATATAGTTGACCAATATTATTACGAGATGCTTTAAAAGAACTGTACCTATATATCGTTGTGATCAAAGACATACCTATATGTTTCATCTAGAACTTTTCTTATTTCTGCTTTGAAATGCCGATGTACTCCCAAACTTTGAAGGGTATCAACCAAGCAAAGCAATGAACGTATCTTCGTTGGGTAGATAGTGGGAACTATGAGAACATCAAGGGGGACAAAAGAAGTACATTAGCAAAGCAAACAACTGAGACTATGGAAATATTATATCATAACATTGACATGTAATCGGAAAGTTTCTTATTTACACACTCCGTTTTTCATTTGATTGAATATTTGTAATTACTAATTCATGATATGACATGTACATAATGAAAATTTCATTCTGAATTCTGAGATGAGTCGACATACTCAGACTCAAACCTTTTTTTGGAGAGGAGCAGACAAAAAAGATATTAACTTTTTACAAGAATTTTGTTTCAATCTACTAACTGATGAAATAATCATATCACTGTGCTTGACCATGTTTATAAGTTGATCACATTAGTTTATGAGTATTTTTTTTACTTATCAACACGTTTGGTAAATATTCAAAGTATATATATATATTGTTGGTTACAAAGGTGCAGAAAACGGAAATTACAAATAACTGCTAAGACTTACAAGAACTGAAAATATAATTTAACAACAAAATTGAAAATTACAAAGATGTTGAACAAGAAACTGGAACTGTTTTTGTGTATGCTGAGTCGAGTTTGGCACTCTGTCTTTAAGACAATATTGCCCCGTATGTATCCTTTATACGTCATGGACAATTGTCTCCCAAGATAAAACAGCAATGGAACAATTGAGCAAATGAAACTCAAGTGCTACCGTGAAGAATTTTGAATAACGAAATGATGCTTGGAAGTTGTAGGAAGAAGAGTTCTGTTTTCTGTTTTTTGTCTAGTGTAAAGTGTGCTCAACAATGGTGACAATGGGGTCTTTATATAGTAAAAGGAGGGGCTGATGAACTGCCTCCATAAGTGCCATCACTCGCCAAGTAATGGCCATTATGGAGGTAGTAATACCACCAAAATAAATGGTGAAGATGTGCAACGGATTGGACCATTATAGGAGTAATTCAGCCAAAATAAATGGCTGAATTGAGTGCTGTGGCATTTCTAATCTCTCTGCCCAAATTTGACTTTCTGGAAACTTCAGGGACCAAACTGTACATATGAAACTTCTGGGATCAAACTGTACATCTGGAAAAGTTCTCTGGCCCAAAAAGATAATATCAGAAGAAGCATAGCCCACGAACCCGAGAACCCGAGAACCGGACGGGACGGGCGGGCGTCGGCGGCGCGCGTGTGGGCTTTCCTCGTACCGAAGCACATCTAGGTCCTCCCTCCTTTAAACACATGGGATACCCCTTGGGGTCCCAAACCCCAAATCAATTTTGAGTCTTACAAACACAACAATTCCTTCTTCCTCTACTGATGAGGGAGAATTGATCCCAAACCACACTTTTCCATGCTTCAAACACCTCACTTCGTGGACCAATATCTCTTTCATTTCTCAACGAAATTTGACGATTCTTGGCCCTACGGTTATCTACGTACTTAGTAGATCATGCATGTGTGAAGAACCGGATTCTCCAATATGCGTAACACTAGTGTTTAAGCCGTTAAAGTTGGTCGGTCGCAACTCCCGCCAAAGGCAAATTTCCAACAATCCCCTCTTGAAAGAGATTTTGGCGCACTCACATGGTGCCTTTTCCATTTTCAGCAACATTTCAGCGGACCGATGTTGCATAAGGAGAGGTAGCTTCAGCTTTGAACCTTCCATAGTTAAATACCATCGGACTTACTTACTGCGCGGTGAACGTGATGTCTTGAACCGTCAGTGTTTAGTGTAAGCCAAGTCAATAGTACCAACACAACAAATTCCCTTACTCTCTTCTTCGTAATGTTTTGTCCGTTTTGGCCATGGACAACTTCTTGGATTCTTAAGTGCGTTCATTTGAGGCGGCCCATCCTCGCACTTAAATAGGTGGTCTCCTACAAGGTATCCTGCTATACCCCACTTCACAAGTGTTAGGAACCATTAAAAGTTTCCCAAAACCTAACCTCAACTGTTGAGGATCATTACAGTTTTTGAAAACTTAACCTTCACCCATACTGCAGATAGCACTTAACGTCTATCGCGGAAACGACTTTGGATTTGGTGTTTCTTTACAGAAATCACTATCCGAAGTGCTCATGCTTCCACTGAAGAGATCAACTGAACCTTTACAACTTAGTTTTCCCATTGAACCAAATTACTGGGATCTCCAGTTAGTAAGGTTGGGTTACCACTGTATTGGTTCTTATATTTTGGGTTTTAAGCCCATTCCCCTAGACAGGCAAGCCATCTGATCCTTGGGTAAGCGCTTTGTCAATGGGTCTGCTATATTATCCTTTGACTTAATGTAATCAATGGATATTATACCCGTGGTAATCAGTTGCCTAACTGTCTTATGCCTCCGTCGAATATGACGAGACTTGCCGTTGTACATAGCATTCCGTGCCCTACCTAGAGCTGACTGACTGTCGCAGTGGATCATTACCGAAGGTACGGGTTTGTTCCAACACGGAACATCCTCTAAGAAGTCATGAAGCCACTCAGCTTCTTCTCCTACTTTGTCTAAAGCGATAAACTCCGATTCCATTGTGGATCGGGCGATGCAAGTTTGCTTAGAGGATTTCCAAGACACAGCCCCACCACCAATTGTAAATACATACCCACTGGTGGACTTGGTGTTCTCTATATCGGATATCTAGTTTGGATCACTTGTACCCCTCTAGTACAATTTGGATATCTCGAATAGTGTAACCCGAAGGTTAACGTGTATTTCAGGTATTGTAATACCCGATTCAACGCCTTCCAGTGATTATCACTCGGATTACGGGTGAACCTAGCCAACTTATTGACTGTATAAGAAATATCAGGTCGGGTGCAGTTTGTTATATACATCAAACTACCGATCACCGTGCATATCGCTCCTGGTATACAGGTGCACCAAGATTTTTATCAAGCTTTTGATTTGTATCCATTGGTGACTTTATCGGTGAACTGTCTAACATCCCGAACTTTCTCAAAACATCCTCGATGTAGTGAGACTAAGATAAGCCCGTTCGTCAGACGTCTTAGAGATTTTAATCCCTAAGATGACATCTGCGATACCCATATCCTTCATGTCGAAGCATTGTTTCAACATGTTCTTAGTCTCTAGGATTACCCTAGGACTGCTTCCTGTGATCAGCATGTCGTCTACATGCAGGCATATCATAACAAATGAGTCAGAGTTACCTTTCGTGTAGACACATTTATCACACTCATTAATGGCGAAACCCTTCGATAGTAGAGTACTATCAAATATTTTGTGCCATTGCTTCAGGGCTTGTTTCAACCCATACAGAGATTTGACAAGCCGGCATACTTTCTTCTCTTGCCCTTGAACCACATACCCCTCGGGTTGGTCCATATAAATTTCTTCTTCCAAATCACCATTTAGGAAGGCTGTCTCGACATCCATTTGGTGTATCTCAAGGTCACGCAAAGCTGCGATCGCAATGAATACCCGTATGGATGTCATCCGGGATACCGGAGAGTATGTGTCAAAGTAGTCAAAGCCTTCTGTCTGCCGATAGCCCTTGACTACCAACCTGGCCTTGTACTTGTCTATAGACCCATCTTCTTTGTATTTCCGTTTGAGTATCCATTTACAACCCAACGGTTTATTTTCGGAGGAAGATCAACCAACTCCCAAGTATGGTTATGCAGAATAAAGCCTATTTCACTCTTAATAGCTTCTTTCCAGAGCGGTGCTTCTAGAGTTAACAACGCCTTAGCAATTGTCCTTGGTTCATCATTAACCATATAAGCTACAAAGTCAGGGACGAAGGATTTATCCTTCCTGGCCCTTTTACTTCGCCTTAGATCCATCTCTGGAGTCTCCAAGTTCTGAGAATCTGGAACACTAGATTCTAGATGTTCAGCCACCTCGAGATCCGCTAGATCTGGATCATCTAGATCCGGGCCATCAACGACTCCCGGTTCTTGAGAGCTTTGTGTATAACTTCGTTTGCGGGAGGTTATTTCTTTTTCCTTTCTAGGAAAGGTACATTCAAAGAATAGAGCATTCCTTGATTGTACCCTGGTGGATATCTGGAATATCTGACTTATGCACTAAGAAGCGATAAGCACTACTGTTATTTGCATATCCGATGAATATGCAATCTACAGTCTTAGGCCCAATCTTGACCTGCTTTGGCTTGGGTACTTCAACCTTTGCCAAACAACCCCACACCTTAAAATATTTGTAGGTGGGTTTCTTTCCTTTCCATGATTCATATGGAGTTTTGTCCTTACCCTTATGTGGGACTCTGTTAAGAATTGTATTACCCGTGAACTCGAGAACCCGAAACCCGGAACCGGACGGGACGGGCGGGCGACGGCGGCGCGCGTGTGGGCTTTCCTCGTACCGAAGCACATCTAGGTCCTCCCTCCTTTAAACACATGGGATACCCCTTGGGGTCCCAAACCCCAAACCAATTTTGAGTCTTACAAACACAACAATTCCTTCTTCCTCCACCGATGAGGGAGAATTGATCCCAAACCACACTTTTCCATGCTTCAAACACCTCATTTCGTGGACCAATATTTCTTTCATTTCTCAACGAAATTTGACGATTCTTGGCCCTACGGTTATCTACGTACTTAATAGATCATGCATGTGTGAAGAACCGGATTCTCCAACATGCGTAACACTAGTGTTTAAGCCGTTAAAGTTGGTCGGTCGCAACTCCCGCCAAAGACAAATTTCCATATATATATATATATATATAAGTCAAAATCAGTCAAAAGACATGAAGTTGGTCACCCAAGTATCCAAATTATAGTTTTTCAGCTTATGGAAACTTTTAGTTTGAATTATTTACTATTAGATCCTTAATTTTAATTCTCAAAATACTTTTTCAAAACAAATCCCTAATTTCCTCTTAATCTGTATATCGTTTCTCCTTTTCTTTATAAGAATATATTTAAATATTTTTTGTAGAAATTTAAAGACGTTTATTCAAACGTGTAACTGTTTATCAAATTATAAAATTATTTTCAACACTTAAAATATTTTTTTCACCGCTTAAAGCTTATCAACTACTTACAACCAGCTAAATATCGGGCTCTAAGCATTGGAATTAAATTAATCCTCCAATTCCAAGAAGAAAAATAAAAAAGTAATTTCTTACCCCAATTTTTGTGCAGTTTCAAGATTGAATTCAACTATTCAAAGCATTTTTCATCATGCTGATGGTAAATCAAGGCAGCTGCAGGTAGTGGCTGGTGAATCAAATAGTGAACCATTGTGTCTTTGATGTACCATTATTTCCTTCCACTTACATAATTCACCAAGTCCTTCAGCGATATATCCAAGATTTGCAATATTCCCCTTGAAATCATTCTTTAACGCTCTAATAGTTTGCAGAAATTGTCAGAGACTGAGTTTAGAAAAGTAAAAATATATTTTTTATGCTGCAATTCAAGATGAATTTAGAATATAGTATATAAGAAACATACTGAGTCACATTACTGTAACTAGTTGCTTTGCCATTATTACAGTGACAGTTTTCCAAGATAGAGACTATAATAGTAATTATACGAATAAAGTTTAGAACATTACAATGTTACATTATGCAAAATAAAGGTAAAGGTGTATCGTTATACAAAAACAAAGTTTTGACTTTTAGTACATAAATGGTAATTTGTCATACTCGTACTATTTCCGGAGTTTTCTTATAGCCGAAAAAATCCATGACATGTAGTTTGAAGCTCGGTGAATAATGAATCTATACCTCTATTTTTTTTCAATTAAATACTAGACTTTAGCTTGCACACGATTCGAACTCGTGACATGCATCTAACCCGACATCACAAATTGCACCTTTTACTACTAGTATTTCTTATTTAACATGTTTTAGAATGAATTTGATTTTTTTTTCTTTATTTGATAGGATAAAATTACAAAATCTTCACCATGGAAGGTGTTGTGATTTACTCAACTCAACAATCAACAATCAACAATAGTTGCTAATCGGTCTGAATCCCAAATCAACCTATAATAATATCTACACAACATCGTTTATAATGAAACATACCTTTCAGTTGTTGCCAGATTTACAAGATCAAGATTCAAAGGCAAATTTAAATTTAATTTCTCTGCAGACTTGATCATACTGGGAAATATAATATCAAATCCTAGAGGTGAAATCTGATCCTTGTTATCAATTGCCCAACCATGCATCTCAATAAAGCCAATGCCTGAAAGAAAATGAAGGTAACTAATTTACAAGGTTCAGTGCACCAACTTAAAGTGTTATTGCAGAAAAATTATTTAACTAATTTTTAATTATAAAACCACTCAACTTTCACTAATTCTCTTCAAAAAAAAATTATTTTGGTCATTTTTTGGTTAAAGTTGGCGGAAAAGTTCATATTTAATTTTTTTAAAATAATTTAGAATTTACAAAAACTCCAACCTAATAAACTACCAATGACCCGATCCGACAAGACACAACCTTTTAAATTTTTATAAACGAATAGTTAATTAGAATTCAGCAAACTATTTTTTTATGAAGTTCAATGAATAATTGAAAGTTGAGTGATTTTATAATTAGAAAAAGGGAAAACAGATCTTCCTATATCCATATATAAACGTTGGTTTATTAAGAATACGCACGAAAAACACTTCAAATTGTTGATTAATCATCAGAGATGGCTTAGAAAAATTGCTTGGATGACTTTCTTGCTAAATACTATAGGCTCGATGGTAGGGACGACAAAAGGGAGGGGCGTGGCGAGGAGGGGCAGGACAGAGCAGGGCAAAAGCTTAACCGGGCAGGCCAACCGATAAATAGAGCAGGGCGGGGCGAGGGGGGCAGGTGAACTACAATTGCAATTCTAAATGGGGCAGGGCAACTTGTCAAATTCAGGTAAAACTTTGAAATGAACAATATTACATAATCATGTGAAATTCTACTTTTGTCAGGAGCATGTTAGTTTCTGCTTCTGTTATTGATAAACAAAGTTAGACATATAATTACATGAGAGCAGTTTAAATTACCAATATTTGACGGCAGATCTAAAATTAGTCTTACATCAACTCCAACAAAGGATGAACCTTATTTAAGCATGATTATGTCAAGAACTTGTTCGTTCGAATAAGTCGCCACATAATACCTTATCCTTCAGTAAATAAACTAAACGGACTCTCCATATTTGTTTTTCTATGCAAAATTATTCACATTTTGTATAATTTCTTTAAGTATAATTCTATATAACAAATTACACAGCATAAATATCGAGGGCTAAAATATTTAATATGATGTTGCAAAGTTAAAAATAAAGCGAAAAAATGAACAAAGATATAAATGAGGCAGGGCGGGCCAGGGATTGGCGGGCGGGACAGTGCAGGGCAAAATCATGAAAAAACTCCAAACGAGGCAGGGCAAAATCATGAAAAAAACTCCAAACGAGGCAGGGCAAGGCAGGTTAAATATTAGCATGCCAAGGCTTGCCATGCTCGTCCCACCCCGCCCTATTGATATCTCTATTCGATGGCCTCCTATGTAGTTAATTTCAACTGTTAAGAGTCTCACATCGAAAATTGAATGAGAACATGAACTTCTTATATGGACTTGAACAATTCTTACCTTACAAGCTAGCTTTTGGGGTTGAGTTAGACACAAGATCCATTCTTTATATGATATCAGAGTCAGGCCCATTTCACTTCTTTGTTCACCGATATTGGACCCCCAAATTATATTGTCCACGCTTCAGTTAACGAGGTCTGAACGTGCGGGGGAGTGTTAAGAGTCCCACATCAAAAATGGAATGGGAACATGGACTCTTTATATGGATTTGGACAATCCCCACCCACAAGCTAGCTTTTGTAGTTAAGTTAGGTCCAAAATCCATTCTTTACACCAATTTCTTGCTCAATGACTATAGTTTATACTTTCTTAAAAAAGAAACTCTAAGCTAGATGTAAGATACATTGTGCCAATTACCTCTTTGGACTTGCTTATCTCCCACTCTCCATTTGCTGAGAGCAAGCAAACATGCTAGAGTTGAGGAAAGAGAGTCCTTGACAAGCAATGGATGGCTAGGATTTAGTCCCCAAGATCCATCTTCTCTTTGATTTTCAAGAATCCAATCCAAGCACTGAGGAAAACATGGCTGGTTTAGAGAATGTCTTGAAGGGACCATAGCTACCCATGCTGTGTCATAAGAAGAAGGAGATAACTCTACTTTCATAAAAGCTTCCTTTATCCTCTCCTTTGCCTCTTTGAAGTTTGAACCCATCCTACAGTAAGAGAAGTCAAATTAACTCCTGAAAAGAGAAAGCAACATTATGCGAACAAATTTATTCTTAGTTAATAATAGTTGGGGTCAAAGATATTTTTATTGCTATGAAAGTAATTTAAATTTTTCCTTATTTTGAAAGGGCGGAACATTAGCACCGGATGATTTCAGGTGTCCCGCTATTAAGGATTATTTTTCTAAAACAAAGAGATAATAAACTGTTAAATATACACAATATACATGTGTATATTGTGTATATTGGCTCTCGGATTTGGTCTTCCTATTACCGTTTATACTCTATATATTTAGGAAATATTTAGTCTCCTAGTTTAGGTAATATTGTAATGTAATTAGTATTATACACTTACCATAATAAATGTATTACCATAAATGTATAGTTGGTATCACAAGTCTAGGTCAAACAAAATTTTTCTCTCAAATTTTTGTTGCTTTTCTCGGCCAAGACCGACCCCCCCTCGGGTTTACCATTTGTTCTTCCGCTCTCCAAATATCTCTATCACCTATTGTTCTTTTGTTATGTCTACGTCAAAGAACACGTTTTACCCTGCCCTTGTTGTTTCTAACATCAAGAATCATATCCCTCTAATTCTTGAAATAGAAAACGTCCAATACGCGACGTGGGCCGAGTTGTTCAAAATTCACGCTCGTTTGCATCAAGTCATCCATCACATAATCTCCGCGGCTCCCGATGATACGGAGGTTCCTAAATGCGAGGATGATCCTAAGTTATGGACAACACTTGATGCCACCGTCCTTCAGTGGATTTATTCTACTATCTCCACCGACCTATTGCAGACGATTATTGAGCCAGACGCTACAGCGATGGCTGCATGGGATAGACTGACTGACATATTCCAGGATAATCAAAATTCCAGAGCTGTTACTCTTGAACATGATTTTTCCCACATCAACATGGAAAATTTCCCGAACGTTTCAGCATATTGCAAAAGGTTGAAGGAATTGGCGGACCAACTCCGCAACGTTGGTGCGCCAGTTAATGAAGATCGTCTTGTTTTACAGATGGGTGCTGACCTATCCGAGGCCTATAGTGGCGTTGGAACTCTCCTTCGTCAAAGTAATCCTCTTCCAAGGTTCTATCAAGCCCGCTCCATGCTTACCTTGGAAGAATCCAGTTTGGCTAAAAATGCGGCTACTAATGCTAGTCCAGTGGTCATGATGACTTTCTCCACTAGTCCTCAAAATTTTGGTAACAATTCGCACCAAAACCGATCCCACAGGGGCAGCAAGAATGGCCAGAAAAATAATGGAAAAAATTGCGGGGGAAAACACGGCGGCACAAACAGCAATCACAGTGGCCAAAACAGTGGCAGTGGACCCCATCTAGGTTACAGTGGGCCACCGAACCTCTGGTCTCAGCCTTGGGCCTCTGGGCCGCGGGATTGGACTAGTGGACAGTGGCCCTACGGCCCACCTCCACAGGAGTTTCCAACGTCTGGCCAGTGGGCTTTCCAGCAGCCTAGATGGCCCACCGCGCCCCGGCCTAGTAACCCGGTTCCGGCGAGTTACAACCCGGGACGAGCCCTAGTTCTGGAATTCTTGGGCCCCGGCCTCCGCAAGCTCACCACGCAGCGGGCCCCACTCAGACCGATATCGAGGCTGTGATGCACACACTGGGTTTGACTCAATCGGACCTGAATTGGTATTTGGACACCGGTGCCACTACCCACATGACATCCGATTCAGGTACTCTCTCATCTTATTCCAATTTGAGCAACCCTCGCGGTATAATTATTGGTAATGGCAATTCTGTTCCAATTCGTGGTTATGGTCATAAAATATTATCTCTCCATCATCCCCCTCTTATCTTGAAAAATACCCTACACGCCCCTAAATTGATTAAAAACTTAGTCTTTGTCCGTAAATTCACTACTGACATTTCCGTTTCTATTGAATTTGATCCATTTGGTTTCTCTGTGAAGGATTTCAAGGCGGGGAGTCCTCTCATGAGGTGTGACAGTAGGGGAGATCTTTATCCTATCACACCCAGTCCCGGTCCATCGAGTCCAGCCCTGTCATCCGCCTTTATAGCCATTTCTCCTTCCTTGTGGCATGCTCGTCTTGGTCATCCGGGGTCCTCTATTTTGTCAGCTTTAGATCAAAATAGTTTTATTTCATGTAAGGGTACGAGTCGTACTCCAATTTGTCAATCTTGTTCTTTAGGAAAAATTGTTAAGTTGCCGTTTGTAGACTCAAAATCTCATACTTTAATGACATTTGATATTATTCATAGCGACTTATGGACGTATCATGTTCCTAGTTCTGTGGGTCATCGGCATTATGTTCTCTTTTTGGATGATTATTCTAAATTTCTGTGGACGTTTCTAATAGCGAAGAAATCTCAAGTTTTTTCCATCTTCTTAAAATTTAGAGCATTCATCAGAACCCAATTCGACTGTAAAATAAAAAATATTCAGTGTGATAATGGAAAAGAGTATGACAATGGAGTGTTTCGAGAATTATGTGTTACTAATGGGATAAATTTTCATTTCTCTTGTCCTCATACATCTTCACAAAATGGAAAAGTCGAACGTAAAATTCGTACCATAAATAACATTACCCGCACTCTATTGATTCATGCTTCCGTACCCCCATATTTTTGGCATCATTCTCTTCAAATGGCTACATATCTACTTAACATAACTCCTTCCAAAGGTTTGACATATTCTTCCCCCCTTCAAATTTTATACAATAAAATTCCTTCATATTCACATCTTAGGGTTTTTTGGGAGTTTGTGTTATCCGTTATTCCCGTCCATCACAATTAACAAACTTCAGGCCCGGTCGACTCTGTGTGTGTTTTTGGGTTTTCCAGCTAATCATGGTGGCTACAAATGCTTTGATTTATCCTCAAATAAAATCATCATTAATCGCCATGTCATTTTTGATGAATCCCAATTTCCGTTTGCTAAAATTCATACTCCCGTGCCTAGTTCGTATACTTTTTTGGATGAACAAATATCCCCGTATATTATTCAGCATTTTTCGGACATCTTCTGCACCCAAAATTCTCAACCGGGCCCACTGCCCGCTGGTCCCACTAGCCCGTCTCGGTCCTCTCTGCCCAGTCTTTTCACTGGGCCAGTTTCAGCAATTGGGCCAGTCCAGCCCAACACTGGAACTGGTCCAGTTCCTATTTCCGCCTCTGTTCCTAGTTCCAGAGTTGGGCCAGCAGGCCCACTGCCTGCTGGCCAGTCCATCCCGAGCCCAGCAAATTCCCAAAATCCACTCAATTCTTCCTCGAGTCATAGACCGGTCACTCGTAGTCAGCGGGGTATTTTTACACCTAAAAGACATTTTAATTTACATTCTAATATCTCTAAATCCCCTTTGTCCCGTAATCATGTGTCTGCCTTAAACGACCCGAATTGGAAAATTGCTATGACTGATGAATATAATTATCTTATTGATAATAAGACGTGGGAGTTAGTGCCCCGTCCATCTGATATTAATGTTATCAGGTCTATGTGGATTTTTGCTCATAAGGAGAATTCAGATGGTTCATTTGCTCGACATAAGGTGCGACTTATGGGTGATGGTAAGACTCAGTAGGTTGGTATAGATTGTGGGGAGACGTTTAGTCCGGTGGTCAAGCCGGCTACCATTCGCACTATGCTTATCTTGGCTCTTTCGAAGGCATGGCCTATACATCAGTTGGATGTCAAGAATGCTTTCCTACATGGTGATCTCAAGGAAACAGTCTATATGCATCAGTCGTTGGGATTCAAGGATCCCAACCATCCTTATCATGTCTGTTTGTTGAAAAAGTCCTTATATGGGCTTAAGCAGTCTCCACTGGCCTGGTATACAAGGTTTACTGACTATGTTTCGACTATTGGATTCACTCACAGCAGGTCAGATAATTCCTTGTTCATCTACCGTCGTGGTTCATCCTTGGCATACATTCTGTTGTATGTGGATGATATCATTTTGACTGCCTCTTTTGATGCCTTACGCCAGTCTATCATGACCATGCTCAGCTTTGAGTTTGCTATGAAAGACTTAGGGCTCTTGAGTTACTTTTTGGGGATTGCCGTCAAGCGTCATTCCGATGGATTGTTCTTGTCTAAATGAAAGTATGCAGCTGAGATCATCGAGAGGGCTGGGATGTCATCCTGTAAGTCCACTTCCACTCCAGTTGATACGAAGCCCAAACGTAGTGTCGCGGCCGGCGTACCCTACAAGGATCCGACCCACTATCGTAGTCTTGCAGGGGCCCTTCAGTATCTTACCTTTACGAGACCGGATATTATGTATGTTGTCCAGCAGGTGTGTTTGTTCATACATGATCTCCAGAATTGAGCACATGAATGCGCTTAAACGCATCAATGTTCAAGGCACACTTGACTATGGGTTGCATTTATATCCTTCCTCGACGTCCACACTTGTCTCGTATACAGATGCTGATTGGGGTGACTGTCCCGACACCAGACGGTCTACGTCAGGATATTGTATGTTTCTTGGTAACAACTTGGTCTCCTGGTCTGCAAAGCGTCAGTCGTCTCTATCCCGCTCAAGTGCCGAGGCTGAATATCGAGGGGTAGCTAATGTGGTCTCAGAATCATGTTGGTTACGTAATTTGCTTTTGGAGCTTCATTGTCCCATTCAGAAGGCAACCTTGGTATATTGCGATAATATTAGTGACATCTACCTTTCTGGTAATCCGGTTCAGCACCAACGCACTAAACATATCGAGATGGACATTCACTTTGTCCGTGAAAAGGTTGCCCGTGGTCAAGTTCGCGTATGACATGTCCCGTCGAGGTATCAAATTACCGACATCTTTACAAAAGGTCTTCCCTCGGTCCTTTTTGAAGATTTTAGGGACAGTCTCAGCGTTCGAAGATCGCCCGCTATGACTGCGGGGGTGTGTTAAATATACACAATATACACACAATATACATGTGTATATTGGCTCTCGGATTTGGTCTCCCTATTACCGTATATACTCTATATATTTAGGAAATATTTAGTCTCCTAGTTTAGGTAATATTGTAATGTAATTAGTATTGTACACTTACCATAATAATTGTATTACCATAAATGTATAGTTAGTATCCAAGTAGAATAAGGTTTTAGGAATAGAATAGGAATATGATTCTCCTATTATGGAAATATGTAACTTGTATATATAGTTTTTCAATTAATGAAAATAATCAGGAGATTATTTCTTTCATGAACATTCTACTTAAAAATGAAAAATGACTCTTCAGACGGTTACCTTTTTGTTTATATTTATATTATATTCTCTATAATAATTGTTGGGACGGACTTTCGTGAAAAATAAACAAGCCCTTTATCGGATTGAAAGAGTTGACTTAACCCTCTTTCTTCTTCTTATAGGACGTTTAAAGAACGTGATTCTTTAGTTTAATTATGTTCAAATTAGTTAAATTAAAAGGCCTCATTTGATTCAGTTCATGAATTATCTCACATTGAGTCTACAATATTTTATTTTCATAATATATATATATATATATATATATATATATATATATATATAATAAAGTATATCATTCGTCTCTCTCTTACAACACAACGAAACTAAATTCGAATCTAAATTGTACACCTAATTTTTTGGGGATTGTTGTTCACTCAGTCAGAGCACCGTCCTGTCAAGGTAGAAGTTGCGGGTTTGAGCCCCGTCAATCCCTATGGATTCCATTAATATATCAATTCATCTCACTATTTTTCTTACTTTTGAGCTTTTAAATGTTTTTTGTTTCTCCTTTCTCTCTCTCCGCGCATTTTCTTCCTCGTTTCTCCCACCATCATTGTCACTATAAAAAAATTAAAATTAGCTACAAACTTCATCTCTAATTCATCTCTATACTACTTGTACCTAACAAATCTTTCTTATAACCCGTCGCTAAATAGAATTAGCGATGAATTTTCCTGTTTAACTATAAAATTTATCCGTCGCTAATTCCATTGTTTTAGTAGTGCATCACTAGCTTCTCTTCCTTTTTTTTTATCTTTCCCAACCACCCAACCATTACCTCTACAACAAGGAGGAAATGCGCTAAACGATTTGAACATGCAACATAGGATACTATTTTCATGCAGGTGTATAGCCTCATAGGGCTCAAAGGAGGAAGGAGGAAGAATGTGTGATTGACGGTAGAAGTAGTAGCTGAGTGAGAAAAAGGAGGAACAAAACGAATAAAAAAGTCAAAATTAGGGAGAAGGATCAAATTTGCCTATGAACTATGCGAATGTTCAAATTTACCCACCGTTTAAAAATATAATTTTTAATTGTGGAATACGTTGCATCACTGGATGCTAAGCTCCCACCGTTTGAAAATAAGGGTAAATTTAATCCATTTTAATAACAACGATGGAATATTTTACTCAAACTATCATCGGAGGGTAAATTTGTTTCAATTCGCATAGTTAAGAGACAAATTTGACCCTTTATTCAAGAAACAATATACTCTATATGAAGTTTTTCTTAAAAAAAATTAAAACATCTCCTCAATATTTGACTTTAGGTCACCAACTGTGTTGAGAGGTCTAAAAAATAAAAAGAACCGAGGGACTCATTACCATTGATTCAGCAGTACTGTGGCTGCATCTTACTCTACATGGTCTCTGGCAAGTTGCATTTTCTTCAAACAAGGAGACAAAAAAATTGGGCATTATTACAAAATATTGAATTATAAATAGTTTCTTGTAGTGATAAAAAATATGAGTCTTACTAGTGGTTGAACCAAATTTGCCATTTCCATGTTTATGATGAGAAAGTGGTAGTATGATTGTGCTTCTGTGGCCAAGTATCATTTTTTCTAAGACAAATAGGGGGAGAGAATTATATGTTTTTAACGAAATTTGGCATTTCCACTTTTATTTACTCTTCCACGGTTGGCATTTTTTCTATCCACGTTTGTTCCAATGGCTACTTCAATTCTGTGCCACACAATATTCTTGCTAGATTAGGTGGGATCCAAAAGTCTAATAATTTATTTTTGTTGAGGGTAGTAGAGGGGGTATATCTTACTATAAGGGGTGGTTTGTTAGAGTGTATTGTGTATTAACAATATCTTGTTTGATTCATTTTTTCATCTTATGTATAATTAATATTTTATTTGGTATTATGTTATGCATAATTAATACCTAACAAACTATGATATTAGTAACGCAATGGGTTTTAATGCATGCATTAGCATGATTAAAGACACAATTGCACATGAAGCCCCTCATATATTATAGTATGAATGATATTTTTGTAAAAACAACTAATTATTTTTAAAAATTATGCAATGCATGTTATTTTTAATATATCAAACCAAACGGTGAATAAAAAATAATCTCTGCATAACTAATGTCAGCATTGTAAGATTAGAGTAATTTCTCTTAGGGATTCCTTTCATTAATCACAATATATATAGTTGTACAGATGTTGATTCCTAATACAATAAGAATCATAATTTACCTTAAATGGTTGATTCCTAATACAATAAGAATCCTAAGTTACCTTAAATATACATCTATCATAATTACAAAATATACTGTGAATATTCGGAGAATATTGGCTAATACTCCCCCTCAGTCAGAGCGGGAGGAGGCCGAACGCTAAGGCTGGATCGGAAGTCGGTGAAGAGCTGTCTCGGTAGTCCCTTTGTGAAAATATCTACATACTGATAGGAGGAAGGCACGTGTAATATTTTGACCTGACCAAGGGCAACCTTCTCTCGTACAAAGTGAATATCCATCTCAATATGCTTAGTCCGCTGATGTTGGACCGGATTGTGAGACATATAGATGGAAGATACGTTGTCACAATAGACTATATACGCCTTTCGCAGTGGACACTGGAGCTCCAAAAGTAGATTTCGGAGCCAACAGATCTCAGCAACGACATTAGCAACTCCGCGATACTCGCTTCCAAGACTCGAACGGGATAGCGTGGCCTGCCGCTTGGCGGACCATGAAATAAGATTATCCCCAAGAAATACACAGTAGCCTGAGGTGGAGCGACGTGTGTCTGGGCATCCTGCCCAATCTGCATCCGTGTAGGAGAGTAACTAGTTGGGGCAGAGGGGTAGAGATGTAGTCCAAAGTCCAGTGTGCCCTTAACGTATCTGATAATACGTTTGAGGGCCGCAAAATGGGACTCTCGAGGGTCCTGCATAAACAGAAACACATGTTGAACGAAAATGCAATATCAGGCCTAGTGAATGTAAGATACTGAAGGTCACTTACAAGACTCCGATATAGAGTGTGATCAGAAACTGGCGCACCCTTATTGGCACTCAGCTTGGATTTCGAGTCAACCGAAGTTGGCATAATTTTACAATTTTCCATCTTAGCCCTATACACTATCTCTTCTGCATATTTGCGCTGACACAAAAACATAGTAGCTGCAGATCTGGTCAATGAAATACCCAAGAAATAACTCAGTTTGCCCAAGTCAGTCATATCAAATTCAGTTTTGAGTAGAGCAATGATTTCATTCTTCAAACCGTCAGATGAGGCAGTAAGAACAATGTCGTCCACATATAATAACAAATAAGCAGTGCTGCTACCTCGATGAAAAGTGAAGAGAGAGTTATCACACCTGCTACATATAAAACTGATCTGCATAAGATACCTGGCAAAGCGATCATACCAAGCGCGGGGTGCCTGTTTCAAGCCATACAATGACTATCTGAGACGACATACAAACTGTGGGACTGCCTGATGAACAAAGCTAGGGGGCTGATGCATGTACACAGTTTCTTTCAAATCCCCATGAAGAAATGCATTCTTGACATCAAGCTGATTAATCGGCCAATGCATGCCCATAGCAATACTGAGAACAGTCCGAGTAATGTCCGGTTTAACAACCGAACTAAATGTCTCACCACAATCAATACTCTTCTGCTGATTAGTGCCATTAGCAACTAGTCTTGCCTTATACCGCTCCAAGTCACCACTGTCTCTGTTTGAGGAGGTTTGCAAAAGTGATTGTGATTTTGGGAAATATGATCTGAAAAGGATGTGTGACATGGTTTATGAAAATACATATAAAATTGACCTTTTAGATAAAAGCATGCCTTGTAAGACATTGTTTATAACATGTATGCAAAGTAGATTTTCAGATAAAAAAAGCATGCATTTATATGCTTTTGATTATAAAATATATGCAAAGTTGATTTATAAAAAAAAATGCATTTGGATGACATTCATTAAAAAAATATGCACAAGGTGATTTTTTTTGGTAAAACAATGCATTTATTCACAAAAATATATGCAAAGTAATTTGTTGAATAAAAACACACATTTTGATTGCATTATATATAGAATATATGCAAAGTGATTTTTTTTGGATAAAACATGCATTTGTATAGCATTGTTTGTAGAAATACATGCAAAGTCAATTTTTAGATAAAACATGCGTTTGCATTGCATTATTTATAAAATACATCTAAAATGATTTTTTTTTTGGGATAAAGCATGAACTTGCATTATTTACAAAGTACATGCAAAAAATGATATTTTGGATAAACAAGCGTTTGTATTGCATTAATTATAAAACACATATAAAGTTTGATTTTGGATAAAAAAACATGCATTTTTTAACAATTAACAATTAGGAGAAAAGCAAATTATTTATAATGCCAAAGAAGTAGTAATTTTGGAAATCGTTTTGAATTGCATATCGAAAAAAAGATAAACTTATTGGTATGATTAATAAAGCGAATAAAAGATGTCCACAGTTTGTTTTAAAAATTTGAATATGTATGACGAGCCTAAAAATAAATAACTAGCGGAGGATTTCTAAGTTTGAACTAACCGAGCCTAAAAATAAATAAACTAGCGACGGGTTTCCAGTTTTAGACTACTCTAGTAATTAATTCTAACTCTACCCATTCTAAGCATTTCAATAATTTCACGAGTACAATAATAATATTACAACACGGAATAAAATAAAGTTGAATTAAAGAAAGTAAAAAGAACAACAAAATAAATAATCTCCGAGGGATATTTTATCTTTTTTAACTGTGTTCCTTGCAAGATGTCAAGAACAAACGGTTAGAAATAATTGAATATAAATAACTTCGGATCTGTATCCAAAACAGTAAATATTTTGATTACGGAGGGCTCAAACTTAAATTTTGAAAAGATCATTCCAATCACGTCGTGGATGAGAACATATGACTCGTTGGTCATTTTTGTTGTCTTGCCTACCGAACATGTTGGTCTCTCGGGTGAAAAAGATTTAAGTTTCATCTTAGCCTAGAAATTTTATTTCCGTCTTTCCAATTGTGGAGTCCTCAAATTCGACGAACAATTCATCGGCCAGTGTAGTATCATGTTCAAATCAGCAAAATAATATCAAAGTAGTAAAACCAAAAACCGAGAAACAATTTCCGAAGGGACACGACCTCAAATTCAATTTCATTGGCCTAAATGCAGTATTTGTTCAAATCAGTAAAACAGTAAAGAAAACCGAAACCGAGAACCATTTTTTCGAAGGGACACGACCTCAAATTTGATTTCATTGGCCATAGTACAGTATTTGTTCAAATAAGTAAAATAACAACATAGCCGGGTAACGGATATTCAAATGCCAAAATAAACCAACAGTCCGCAATTAAAATGTTCGACCCGAATTTTGAAATTTTTGAACCGAAACAGAACTTGAAATGCTCCTAAAAATCTGACCCGACAGAATAATGACCCGACCCAGATAAACGATGAAACAATAAAGAAAAATTAGGTATTTCGTCCCAGTGCTGAAAACAGACCCGGATAGATGACATCGGATACAGTGGCATCCTTAAACAAAAAATATCCCCCGAGTCTGCTGAACAATTAGTAAGATTCACGTCGGTGTCTGGAACCCGGCCCAAAAGAACTATAGTACTATTGAAAAAGAGATTTTATCTATAGTGCTATGTATCACCAAGTTTCAGGATGACCTGATCAACAAGGAATTTTTATTAAGGGTTGACTGTAAAGCAGCCAAAGACGTTTTACAAAAGGATGTTAAAAACCTAATTTCAAAACAGATTTTTGCCACATGGCAAGCATTATTATCAAGTTTCGATTTTATAAAAGGTGAAGAAAACT
The DNA here is from genome assembly GCA_034509755.1 of Anisodus tanguticus. Taxonomy (NCBI): domain Eukaryota; kingdom Viridiplantae; phylum Streptophyta; class Magnoliopsida; order Solanales; family Solanaceae; genus Anisodus; species Anisodus tanguticus. The sequence goes on from CM067555.1 coordinate 42,092,292, forward strand.
CTTTACCAAATATTTTAACAAGAGAATTTTTGCATGGAAGAAATAAGACCGAGCTTCCCAGGAACTCGGCCTAATAGACCCCCTTTCCAACTTAAACCAGAGGAAAAGATGAAAAATCCTTTCCAAAGCCCCAGTGAGCCAAATAAACCAGTTCCCAGACCAGAACTCATAAATAGATATTCAGCTTTAGTTGAGTTCCTCATTTTACCTAGAGGAACCATTCCCTCTCCATTGAAAGAACCCATTACTCAGAAAATAATAATCCAGCCATTACATCAAAGAATGCGATAATACAGACCCGAGATAGCTACGCTATGAAGACCCTAGAATCATATTCAGAAGTAGTGAAACCAGAGACTCCTCAAAAGCAGAAGGAGACAGCCCAAGTAAATAAAGAGATCCCAAAATGGGAGTTTGTTAATACACAGGTTGTGCCAATAATGGCACTGGACAAACAATGTGAGAACTTCAGGGTAGAAGAACTTCTAAAACCCTGCTACACAAATTACCAGTACGTCGATACTGACAATCCCATTAAAACCAAAAAATATTACGAGTTTATTTTAGCAGATACTGACTCGATCCAAATCGAGCATAATTATTTTGAAAAGAATCCAAAGAGTATTGAATACTCTAAATTTACCATTAATAGGATATTAAGTCATTTTAACTGGTATGCAGATCATCTACATACCCCCATTTCATTATCAAGACAACATAGGCCACAGACCTATAATTGGTACGATTATAAAACAACATGGATTAACTTTTTATATGTTAGACCTTACACCCATACATGATTCGTTAAGTATTCGGACAAATTAAAGGAGGTTGTCATCCCAAGATGGTTTTACGAATGGTGGAATCTGTTTGGAGGCACCCAGTAAGTAATGGCCCCCATCTTCAAGATACACTACAAAACCTTTCAAGAAGAGCAGCAGATCTCGACTATGCCCGAGTATATTAAATTATGCAAATATTTTATTCACAGAAGGATATCTTATATTATTAACTGGCCCTTTGAGATCCATGAATTTGATAGAATCAGATACTTAAGTAAGAGTATCAGAATTAAATGATGGACTCCCAAACCCAAAGAGGAAAATGGTACATCATCCTCCTCAGCAAGAAGGGAAGGCAAAGTTCCAAAGGCAGAATTAAAGAAAAGGCTCCAAGAAGCCCTATCAAACTTAGTTGATCATACAGATCCTCAGGCGATAATGGATCTAATTGGCACAACATCGTCAAAAGAAAGTGACTTAGATAATGGAGACATATTACGTCCCAGAGGATTAGCACAATCCTATCTTTTGGAATAAAAGAGGGACAGTGACAAAAGACCTGCCTCAAAAGCAGACAAAATAAAAAGAAGAAGTCATATCAACAGGAACTTGACCTTTCGGAAAATGAAGGACCCCACTCCAATAGGAAGAGGCACTTGACCTTTCAAAAAAGAAAAGAGCAAGCGACCCCACTCCAACAGGAAGAGGCACTTGGCCTTTCAGAAAAGGAAAGAGCAAGCGACCTTTCACAAAAGGTTTTTAATCCATACCATCCACCTATTAGGATGAGATTTATATGCGAGGCCTATATAATGGCTCTCAAGTTATATTGTTAAATGATCCAGAAATTTCCCAAAATGAAATTCCTTACCTACTCCATCTCTCCCCTTGTACATATGTTGTTGATGATGTCGTTGTATGGACGTTGCTGTGTTTGCGACCTGTAGCCAAAGAAAGCTTGTGAGTTTTGGAGGGGGGGTGCTCGATTCGTATTGACTTTTGTATCTTTTCCCCCTGATATTCGTGTGTCCCACTGGTTTGGACCCATAGCTCATGCATGGTCTCCGGTCTTGGCTAGTTGTTGGTGAAAACATTTGTTGAAAACAATTTGTTTATGAGAAAGTATGCATATCCATAAAAATTTCTGTCGAACTCTAATAAAAATATTTGTTGAAAACAATTTGCTTATGAGAAAGTATGCATATATATAAATGTATGTCGAGCAGTGACATGCGGTGAAACAAAGCAAACGTCTTATCCAAAATCTTTTTTCTGGCTGAAGACTTAGCATGCTTATGCTTTTCTATGTCTATTGGCATCTTCTTACAGTGAACCCTTAAAATTTTGCCCCAGTTTCTGATATGCGAGGATGCTGAAACTTTAGCTGGACGGGACCGTGTCTTGCGTGGGTTACTTGCTTGTCCTATCAGGGCGATAAGATGGGTGCATTTTGTCATATGCAAGATAATGGGGGAGAATTTTGTTTTTAATGATGTGACCGAAGCCGATATAGGCCGCCTACGTATCCCCATGAGAGAATCAGGTCATAACGTAGTTCATTACAAACAAAAGGAATTGTAAGGATTTTTCTAAAAATGGGACCGAATCCGATGTGGTCGCCTACGTATCCCGCTAAGGGAATCAAGTCTTGATGTAGTTCATGTTACAAACAAAATGGGATTTTTTTGGGAAATTTCTGTCTTAAAGAGACTAAACCTTATGTGGGTTCTATGCGTATCCCGCCGAGGGAGCACAACTTTTACATCGTATAAAAGGTATTACATAGAGAATAACAAATCCAAGATATAGTATCTCTTCACCGCATCTGCATTGATAGCTTTTGGCCATACTTCGCCGTCCATTTCAGCCAAGATTAGCGCTCTTCCAGGTAACACCCGGTGAACCATGTAAGGCCCTTGCCAGTTAGGTGCAAATTTTCCTTTAGCTTCATCTTGGTGTTGGAATATGCGTTTCAACACCAACTGCCCTGGTTTGAAAATCCTTGGTCTCACTTTCTTGTTGAAAGCCCTGGCCATCCTGTTCTGATAAAGTTGTCTGTGACTGACTGCGTTCATTCGCTTTTCATCAATCAACATCAATTGCTCGTACCGATTCTGTCCATTTTTCTTCACTCAACTAGGCTTCTTGGATAATTCTCAAGGACGGTATTTCTACCTCTGCCGGCAACACAATTTCCGTTCCATAGACCAAAAGGTATGGCGTTGCCCCAGTAGAAGTCCTGATTGTAGTGCGATATCCCAAAAGGGCGAAGGGTATATGCTCGTGCCAGTGCTTGTAATTATCAATCATCTTTTGCAGTATTCTCTTGATATTTTTGTTGGTTGCTTCGATTGCTCCATTCATCTGAGGTCGGTATGGAGTGGAATTGTGTTGAATGATCTTGAACTTCTCACATATCTCATGCATCAAACCGCTGTTGAGGTTGGCTCCATTGTCTGTTACAATCCACTTAGGGATTCCAAATCGACAAATGATGTTATTTTGAACAAAGTCAACCACCACTTTTTTTGTTACTGACTTGTATGATGAGGCCTCTACCCATTTTGTGAAATAGTCAATTGCTACTAGAATGAATCTGTGCCCATTCGACGCTGCGGGTTCGATAGGGCCAATGACACCCATGCCCCAAGATGCAAATGGCCAAGGAGAACTCGTCACATTGAGTTCGTTTGGAGGCACTCGGATCAAATCGCCGTGAATCTCGCACTGGTGGCATTTTTGCACAAAGCGAATGCAATCTGTCTCCATGGTCATCCAAAAATATCCTGCTCGCAGAATATTCTTTGCCAGAGTGAAACCGTTCGTATGAGCCCGCATGTGCCTCCATGTATCTCTTCGACTAGCTTGCTCACTTCCCGAGCGTCGACACATGTTAACAAACCTAGATTCGGAGTCCTCCGATAAAGGATTTCTCCGTTTAGGAAGAACTGGTTTGCTAACCTCCGAAGTGTCTTCTTTTGAGTGCTGGTTATTCCTTCTGGATAGGCCTGCCTTGAGATACCTCTTAATGTCATAGTACCAGTGCTTTCCATCCGGTTCTTCATCTATGTGGAAACAATAGGCTGGCTGATCCAACAAATCCACCTTGATAGGATCAATGTAATTCTTATCCGGATGTTGAATCATGGAGGACAGAGTTGCCAAAGCATCCGCAAATTCGTTCTGAGTTCGTGGGATATGCTTGAATTCTATCTCGCTGAACTTTTTGCACAACTCCTTTACAAAATGCAGGTAAGGAAGTATCTTCACGTTCTTGGTGGCCCATTCGCCCTGTACTTGATGAATCAATAGGTCTGAATCGCCGATAACCAATAATTCTTGTACGTTCATGTCAACAGCTATTCTGAGTCCAAGTATACAAGCTTCTTACTCCACCATATTGTTGGTGCATGTGAATCTGAGCTTCGCCAAAATTGGGTAGTGCTGACTGATTTTGAAATCAAAACTGCTCTGATACCAACTCCTTTGAAGTTTGCAGCTCCGTCAAAGAACATTCTCCAACCCGGGTATTCTTATGAGATATCTTCTCCAACAAAGAATACTTCCTCGTCCGAAAAATAAGTCAGGAGAGGGATGTATTCTTTATCTATGGGATTTTCGGCAAGATGATCAGCTAGTGCTTGTCCTTTGATGGTCTTCTGGGTGACATATATGATGTCGAACTCGCTTAGCAGGATTTGCCATTTTGCTAACTTTCCAGTAGGCATGGGCTTCTGTAGGATGTATTTGAGCGGATCCATTCTTGAGATGAGATATGTGGTATATGCAAACATGTAATGTCTAAACTTTTGAGCGACCTAAGTCAAAGCGCAGCAAGTGCATTCTAACAAAGTATACCGGGCTTTATAAGACGTGAACTTCTTACTTAAGTAGTAATAGCTTGCTCATTTTTTCCTGTTTCATCGTGTTGCCCCAGCACGTATCCAAATGCATTTTCCAACACTGATGATATAGTAACAAAGGCCTTTCGGGATCTGGAGGCACCAAAATCGGCGGATTGGATAGATATTGTTTGATTCTGTCAAAAGCTTGCTGGCAATCTGCTGTCCAACTGGTAGCGGTGTCCATTTTCAGTAATTTGAATATCGGCTCACATATTACCGTCGACTGTGCTATGAACCTGCTGATGTAATTGAGACGATTGAGAAAACTCATCACGTCCTTTCGGCTCTTTGGATAAGGCAAGTCTTGAATAACTTTTATCTTCGAAGGGTCCAATTCAATTCCCCTTTTACTCACGATGAAACATAACAACTTCCCAGCAGGGACACCAAATGCACACTTTGCGGGATTTATCTTCAGATTGTACTGTCTCAGCCGGTCAAAGAATTTCTTCAAATATGACAAATGATCTGAAGTCCTTCGTGACTTAATAATGACGTCATCCACGTAGAACTCGATTTCTTTATGGATCATATCATGAAAAATGGTAGTCATGGCTCTCATGTAAGTGGCCCCTACGTTCTTGAGTCTAAACGACATTACTCGACAGTAGTATACTCCTTAAGGTGTGGTGAATGCTGTCTTTTCTGGATCTTCCTCATCCATCAGGATTTGGTAGTAACCAGCAAAGCAATCAACGAATGACTGTAACTCATGCTTCGCACAATTATCGATGAGTATGTGGATATTTGGGAGAGGGAAATCATCATTCGGGCTAGCCTTGTTGAGAATAATCCACGCATACTCTTATCTTCCCACCTTTCTTTGGCACAGGTACGATGTTGGCTAGACAAGTTGGATATTGGGTGACTCGAATGACCTTTGCGTCGAACTGCTTGGAGACTTCTTCTTTGACCTATAGACTCAAATCAGGCTTGATTTTCCTTGGGTTTTGCTTCACCGGAGGACATGATGGCTCAATAGGTAATCTATGTGAAATAATATATGTGCTTAGACCTGGCATATCATCGTAAGACCACGCAAATACGTCGATATATTGCTTCAAAAGAATCACCAATTCTTTCTTTTGGGCGGTGCTTAGATGGACACTAATTCTTGTCTCCTTCACTAGTTCTGCGCTTTCCAAATTCACGGCTTCTGTTTCATCTAGATTTGGCGTTGTCCTATTCTCAAAATGTTCCAATTCTTCGATCAATTCTTCCGATTGTGGGTCTTCCCTAAATTCTTCGGAGTCATGTTTGTTGTTTGGATTTTGTTTGCTTGTTTCGTTGCATGTCACATTCACATTATCGACTGATTTATTAGTTTGCATGCTGAAAGAGAAAAAGAAAATTATGAAATGACACGAATTTTAAAATAACAAAAGCGTAGTGGATTTGTTATTTAGGCTTTCAAAAGATAGAGGCAAAACATATTAAATGCATAAATGAGATTCAGGCCTCAATCTGAATCGCATTGTTTTATTAAATTTTAGTACAAATTCTACCAAGCTTCCCGGAGAAATAAGGTCGGGGCACAAGTCCAATTTTCCAGGACTTCTCCTTGCTTTGCATCTTAAATGATTGGGTCTTGGCATGATCATTCAGAACCACATTACATTCCGCTTCTTTTTCAGTAACGAAAATATTTTTGAGTCCTTCCACGAGGCTATCTACGTTGTCTTCATTTGCTTCCTTGGCAGTGCATGCTTTGACGAATGACTGATTCAGAGGTGGAACAGGCCTAGAAAAGGGAATGTTTTCTTTCCTTTTGGGGCCAGCTGAAAGTGCTTCTTCAGGGGTAGGTTCATACCTAAGGCCGAAAGTGTCTTTCTTTCAGGGAATCGAACTAGTTCTGTGATTCCCTTTAAGTTTGACCTGAGACCTCGGCCGCGTTCGAAACCGTTCTACAGCATTTCTCGAGCAACCATTGTAAGAGCACGGGGTAATCATAATTGTTTAACCTCGGCTACACCCCTAATCTTATTCACATGGAAAACAGATCCGCCTAGTCTTTCCATACTTTCCACAACAGGAATTGAGTTTCTAGCATTTATGGGGTTGCTCCCATCTACATGAATCACGACCTCGTGATGGTTCCAGATGAATTTCAAACTCTGGTGTAAGGTGGAAGGACCTGCACCGGCCATGTGGATCCAATGTCTTCCAATCAGCAAGTTGTAGCAGACGGATATATCCAGTACCTGAAACTTTACCATGAACTCGACGGGTCCTATTTCAAATGTTAGATCAATTTCTAACACGATGCCTCTTTGGGTTCCGTCGAATCCTTCAACTCTAACACGGCTCTCACGGAGCTTACTAATGCCGACCCCCAAGGCTCGAAGAGTCGACACAGGACAAGTATTGACAGTCGAACCTCCATCAATCAATACTCTGGAAATGAACTTATGCATGCTTTTGACAGTTATTTTTAGTGCCTTGTTATTCCCTAAGCCTTCGACTGGCAACTCGTTGTCGTGGAAGGAGATTTTATGAGCCTCTAGAATTTTCCCGATCAGGGCTGACAGGTTCTTGTCGGTGGTCTCTGCCAGAACATAAGATTCTTTCAATACCTCTAGCAAAACACTCATGTGGGTTGCAGAATGTATCAATAATGACAGCAAGGAAATTTGCGCTGGTGTCTTCTTCAATTACTCTACGACGGAATACTCTTTAGTCGGCATCTTTCTCCAAAATTCTTCCACCTCAGCCTCTGTTCCAATTTTATTTTGAGGCACTTCTTGGACTATTTCTGCAGGTGCGTAACATAGCCCGGATCTTGTCATGCCAACGATGACAACTTCTATAACTTGTTTTTCTTTTCCTTTGCCTTTTCCTCTGGTCGAATGATGCCATCCAGATACTAATACCGAGAATCTCAGCTTCGTAGGAGCTACTTCCACTTCAAATGATGCCTTCATTTGAGCTGTAATTATAGGGGTAACGAGAGCGGAAGATTCAATTTTCTCTTCTTTTCGGACCGGCATGATGGTCCCTACCAAGTTGCATTCTTCATCGACAGTGATCACGTTCACACTGGTACGGTCATGATTTGACAGGGGGTTGTTGTGCACATTTGGGGAGGCTTCCTTCAGTTGGATGATTCCATCTTTTATTAGAGCCTCGATCTTATCTTTGTAAGCAGTTTTCAATGTCATGCCTAGGGATTCCAGAGTGGTATGCGCAACGTTTGGCCTTGTCATACTATTTTGGGATTGGATTAGGGATTTTTCCGGGGCTTAGTTTGAGTATCCAGCAGTACCATAAGACTCCAAGTCAAATGGTTCGAGGTAGTCTAATTTCCTCAACCTTGCTATCCTTCATTCGTTGATATGACCAAGTCTGCAATGCCATAGGTAGGTAGAGTTTCTATTACTTATTTTAGATCATTTATTTTGTATATTGAATATTTCTCGACTACAGTTTAGTGTATATAATCCATCCACAAGAGGAGCAGTTCCATATATAACATTATCAAAAGGCAGTACTTGACTGTCATTATATATATATGAGGAAAAACCCTCCATGTCTAAAACAGGGATAAAATTGATATTCCTCGTTAACGAGGGTACATAGTAACAATCATTTAACATTAGACAATAGCCTGAAGGCAAATTTAATATATAAGTTACTACGCGCTCAGCATCTACTCGTGCTCCATTTCCAACGCGTAGGTCCACCTCTGTTGGTCCAACTTTCCTGCTATTAGTTAGCCCCTGTACATTGGTACAAATGTGTGAGCCACAAGCGGTATCCAATACCCAGGAATGAGAGTTATTTATAGATATATTTATTTCAATAACATACATACCTTGTCCACCAGAGGTAGAAACACCTAGTGCTTTTCCTCCTCTTGGTGCAGTGTAGTCCTTCTTCCAATGCCCCTTCTTGTTGCAGTTGAGGCATACATCCTTAGCTGGATTCACCTTCTTCTTCTTCACACCTCCCTTAGGCTTCATAGCTGAGGGCGCAACGACTTCTTTGCCCTTCTTCTTCTGTCATTCCTTACCTTTCGACTTGGGTCGGCTAGTAGAGCTCACCATGAGCACATCTTTGTCTTTGGAAGTGAAAGACTCAAAGGTCTTGAGCATGTTATGCAGCTCCGACAGACTCGCCTTCATTTCATTCATATTGTAATTCACTATGAAGTTTTCAAAGGAACGAGAGAGAGAGTTCAGGAGGAGGGTGGTAGCGACATTCTTTTGCAGCTTCGTTCCAATTGAAGCAAGTCTCTCTATCAGCCCTATCATCTTCAACACATGCTGCGAGACCTGGCCCCCTTCATTGAGCTTACACTTAAAAAGTTCTATCAGTAACTCATAATCCATAGTCTGGGATTGTGAGTCATAGAGGCTCTTCAAGTGTTCGTACATCTCATTGGGACCCATGTTCTCATGTTGTCTCTGAAGTTCTATAGACATGGAAGACAACATCACGCACTGTCCTGAAGTGGCATCATCTAGGTGTTTTTGGTAAGCATCCTTATCAAAAGAGGCATATTCAGCAGAGTTTGTCGCAGGGACTGTTGGGAACACCGTGTCCAACACGTATTCTAATTTCTCTTATCTCAGCACTATTTGCAAATTTATTAGCCAGTCAAGGTAGTTAGGTCCAGTAAGTTTGTTCATTTCAATCAACATTTTCAATGATAAGCTCGACATCTTTGATAATCTGAAGAATTAAATAGACTGGAAATCAAACTCAAAATTTATTTCCTGTTATACACATTCGTTTAGGCTAATCAACATGGTCTTTTGTCTAATTAGCTCCCACTATTTTAACATACTTCTACGACCCCATGATAGAATACGGACCTATATTAATTAAGGTCATAATGGGATAAGATCCAAGCCTATGTTATCTCCGCGTTTGCTTTGGGTGATAACTTTAATAACACATCTTTGCATGTTCTAAACCAATTGCAAAACTTAGTTGCAACTCTTGGTTGATCAAATATTATATTTAATCTTGTGTCCTTGGATTAGTCTGACACTTTGGCGCCAAGATTTGTCTAAGAAAGTCAACCCCATTACACGACTGCGTTTATGTATCTAAGTAAATTTGGCCTTTGTGAGAAACCACTTTGGTGTAAATACCCACAAAAGTTTATCGTTTACTTTTACATTTAAAACACATCTATGAAAGAGTCTGGGTCCTCGTAGACTTAGATCAAATGCTTTGGCATAAATACCCGTATCGCCGAAAAGGATTTTGTACTCTAACAATTATAATGAACGACGCATTTTAATTTAGACTTGTATTTAAAATTTTGGGGAATATTTTAATTCAGAGTTTTAACCAAGATCAACTCTACTACGCCATATCCAATATGACATCTTAATATCATGCAAAACTAATGACACATATAGTTGGGAACCGTCAACCCAATAGGCATGATATAAAATGGTTTACTCAAATACTGGGCGCCGCCTGCCCAGACAATTATAGCGGACACTATGCTAATTATTAAATGAAAGCATTTAAACACTTAGCATATAGTTCGTATATTATTCAATAATATACAATTAATAATAATCATGGGTTAACTTGTCTAAACTCTAAAATTTAAGTCTAATCCAAACAGTCCCTTAAGCATTTTCTGATTTTAAAAACTGATTTTCAGGATATTTCTGTAGGTTTCAAATTTTTAGAATTTACAGTTTAGTCCCTCAAGAATTTAAAATTTCAATTTTGAACCCCTTTAAATTCAGAAAATCTAATTTTAATTTTCAGAAAGTATTTTCAGATTTCAGGGACCTGTCTGTAATTTCCAGAATTTTAAATTAATTACAGATTTGGCCCAAGGAACCAAATTCGCTTTTCTAAAATTTACATATTTTCCCGAAGGACCAAATATGATGATTTTAACAACTTTTCTAGGGACCAAATTGCAATTACAAAAACTTTTAAAATTTTTAGATTTGCCCAAGGGCTAAATTGCAATTTCGTAAACCGCCACTGCCCCACCGGAACAGTGATTGCCGCCATTGTTCATGCCGGAACAATGTTCGATTACTATTCACTGTTCTGAGTTTTTTTTTTATAAATTGGAGCCTCAGTGCCGCGGCAAACCCTAGGTGGCGCTGTGATGCTCCATCATGGAGTTGCGGCGCCTCCGTCTCAGAAGCACAAAATCCGCATTTCCGAAACTCTAAAACTGGTCCAGGGTCAGATTTGCAGATTCATCTTCGTTACCCTTCACTATCAAACAACACGTTCATCAACCATTATCCAATCCCTTCTCGTTCTTCGCTTCAGTGCACCATGTTCGCAATGAACCGTTTACGCACATTGACTTTGAAGAGTTAGATCGGAATGACCTCCCTGATTACATCATTGTTTAATAGTTTGGGAGACAAGGATGATGTACTTTTAAGATATTAGGTTTTCAAGCTTTAAACGACATAAATTTCAGATTTAAACAAATTCTAACCCATATTATTATTCACTAATTACCTTATAATCATACAAAACAGCCTTGGCTCTTGATACCAATGTCGGTTTTTGATGGGTTGTTGTACGCAGCGGATATTGAAAACTTGTTTCAAACCCAACAAAAGTAGAACTGTTTGACTATAAGATAATTTAAACTGTAAACATAAGACTTGAATGGTACTTACATGTTTCCAATATCTGGAATCTTTATCAACTGTGGGTGCGCACGCGAATGCCCTTTTGATTGCAAGTTCCAAGCTTCAATGTATTCCTCATTTGGAAAGCTAGGAAATCCGGTAGAGGTTCGAGAGAGTGTTTTGATTCTGAGTCTCTAAGACTTAGAATAATGATATGAAAATCAAGTGTATTGAATAATGAAGTGTAGGTCTGAATTTATAGGTGAAAAATTAGGTCAAACCGGATTAGAGTTTGACCTTGGGAATGACCCAAAATTCGAGACAGATTAGGTCATGGCGCCACGTCCCTATGGTGTGGGCAAATAAAGAAATGATGCATACATTAAGGGTGTAAAATGCAACAGACTTGAACATATATCTATTTATAGTAAAGCTGGCCAGTGGGCCGGGACGGCCCGGTCCCGCCCCGACACCGCCCCGAACCCGAGTAGTAAAAAAAAATTCGGTATCGAGACTCAAACTGGGATGGGACAATGTCTCGTCCCGACCCGACCCGGCCCGCCCCAGTCCCGCCAATCCCGAGCCCGCACCGATCCCGCCCGTTAGCCCCCATTTGCAAAAATAACCGTTACACCAACGACCATTTTAGATTTTGGCCGTTGTGCAACGACCATTTTTGGCCTCCCCCTACCCCTTAATATTTATTTTTAACCCATAAGTTATTATATTTATACTTTAACCCAATTTTCCAACTATAAATAACTCATTTTCTCTTCATCTTTCTCACAAATCTTCCTACAATCTCTCTAATCTCTCAATCTATCTCTCTACAAGTCTACATTGTATACTAAATGTTCAATTTTATTTATTCATTTGGGAATTGGGAGTGAAGTTGGCAACTAGATTGAGGATCTTCCATCGAGCAAAGTTTCAATTTTCAACTTCTCGATTACACGTCGATGTTACGTCGGTGTTTGGTACATTCGTTCCTTCATTAAATTATTATTGTCTGTTTATTTTATTTAGCGCACTTAATTTTATTATCTTTAATTATTTATTATCATAATTAAAATGGAAGGATTAAGAGGTATGTTTAAGGGTAAGGGTGCTTCTTCTAGTAGGGGCAACAAGGGCAAGGATACTTCTTCTAGTCATCCTATTCCTACACAAGATGATTTTATTGATACTCAACATTTTCCTATAATACCATTAGATTTAGACGAGGAGCTATTTCTGGAACTCAAGAAGACTTTAATTTAGACGATGATCTAGATGATACACCCACTAATGTTGATGACAACACACCCACTAGTGCACGTTGAACTGAAATGCCTCATATTCCCCCTAGTATGAGACGAGGTCCAGCAAACAGACCATTAAAATCAGATGCATGATATTTTTTATAGGGACGTAGAGAATCAAGTAGCTAGATATAAAATTTGTAAAAATGTTTTAAAATTTAAAACTGGAAAAGGTCACGGGGGGTTTAATTAGACACGTAGTAAGTGCTCATCCAGCTAGGTATGCCCAAGGTTCACATACTGATATTGTCCCAGATCAAGTACATGGTCAAATTAACCCTATGACGGGGGGAATTGTAGGCCCTAAATACAATAAACATAGAGATAGGGAAACAATATCAAAATTTGTTGCTGTGGAGGGTTTGCCTTTTTCATTTCCTTCATCTCCCGGTTTTATTCATTACATTAGAGATATATATAATCATGCTTTTAATGATTTTTCTAGATCAACTGTTAAGAGAGATGTATTTAAATTCACACATGAATATCAACAATATTTACGTTATTCATTATATCATTTTAATGGCAAAGTATCTATCACGTGTGATATAGGTCGTAGTACTAACGGCCATGATTATTTAACGGTAACTTGTCATTGGATAGATTATAAATGTTCTATGCAAAAACGTATCTAGCGTATAGATATATAGATGATAGGCACACTGGTACTTTTATTGCAGAAAATATTTATCAAGTGTGCCATTATTATAGAATAACTGATAAAATTATGACTATTACATTAGATAACGCTTCTTCTAACAATTACGCTATTACAATTTTAAAAAATAGTTTAACTCCATATTTTCCAGATCATTTTCATATAAAATGCGCGTGCCATATATATAACTTAATTGTAAAGAATGGTTTATTACTTTTTGAAGACATTCTTAGTAAAATACAATTTGTTATAAACTTTATTTTAAATGTAATAGAGTACAAAGAAGAAAAGAATATAAAAAAACTTGTCACAATTGTGGACTACCTTATAGAAAAATTCCAGAAGAAGTATCCACTATGTGAAATTCTTTATACGAGCAACTACTTGTTGCTTATGACTATAGAAAACCTATAACTTTATTTTTTAACTCTCATAATCAAAATCCAGCTGATATGGTTGTAGATAATGATTGGGTAAAAATTTCCGAACTTATTGTATTTTTAGAGAATTTTTTTCAAGCAACAAAAGAATTTTCCGGTATATATTATCCTACTATTTCAACTATGTTGTTTTATATAACTCTAATATTTTTATTACTTAGTGAATATATGGAAAAACCAGCTTATATTGCAGCTGTTAAAAATATGTTTATCAAAATAAAAAAAAAGTATTCCTATTCCCACTATTTATATTATTGGTGTTGTATTAAATCCGACTATTAAAATTGACGGTACTAAATCACTTATTGAAAGTATTTACGATTGTATAGAAGTACTACAACCTCCAAGTCCAAAAAATCCAAATCACCCACCACCTATTGAACAAACTAAAGAAGAAGTGTTGTCTAGCGTAGAAGACCAATGCAAAAAATATATAAGTTTTACCAACAAGAAAGTGCTAGTAACCTACCGGCTTTCATACCATCTTCTTCATCTTCAACACAACCTCACAAAACACATGTTGTTTCTGCGGCTAGTATTGAAAGCCTCAGAAATAGAATGTGCGGCCGTACCGCTACTAACCAAATTAGCGAGTTTGATATTTTTGTTTTGCAGGGTTCTGTATCGTACCAAGAAGTTATCAATGAAGATGGACATGAAGACTTCTTTGAAATATCGGGGGGGAATGAGAAGACCTTTTCGACACTTTCAATGATGGCCCGAGATGTTTTGAACATTCAAGCGTCATCAACTGCGTCTAAAAGCGTTTTTTCTGCCGGCAGATATCAAATAGGAGACCACAAACACTCATTAGCCGGAGACAACTTGGAAATTACAGTATTATTCAGAGAATGGATACGAGCGGAGCGGAGAAGGTGCGGTCAACCGGAGATCGACGAAGAAGAAGACGAAAACTACAACGAAATCTTATCCGAAGGTGGTGGAAGCGACGTGGATCAATTTGACCAACAAATACCAATTCCAACCGAAGAACCACAGGAAATTATCAAGAAATTAGAACAGGTTTTTTTTAGAATGTAATTTTTTTAATTGCAATTTTATTATGAAATTTGCAACTTTTGAACAACACCACAAAGTTGTAATTTCGACAATTGTATTTGTGTTACAAAAAAATCATATGTCTATTAAATAATATAAGAGGCACAAAAATAGTCTTGGGATGTTTTTATTACACTATCTTATCTTGTTTAATGTTTAATTATTGAGTTTTTTTTATACATATGTTACTTAAAAAAAAAACCGCCGGAACCCGATACCGATCCCGCCCCCGCCTCAACCCGACCCCGCCAGCCCCGATCCCGCCCCCTTCACCCGTCCCGCCCCGACCCATCCAAATCCGGCCCGCCAAACCCGAGCCCGGCCCACTAGCCAGCTATACATAAATTCATAGTAAAAGGAAAGGTAATATAATATTAATTTTTTTTCAATAGTGGAAAGACAAATATGACATTTGACCCTCATAAAAATCAATTGTACTTTCTTATCTTTTGGTTTAACAATCAGGTACACAGCTTTAACGAATGGCTTGACGTTGAAGGGTTAAGGACAGAACATAACAGTCCAAATCATTGGTTTTCATTTAGTGTTGTAAAACGTTGGAAGAAAAAAGACGTTTCGTGAAAATAGCAGCCATAACTCATTTATTGTACATGTGTACTGTCACATCTAGGGTGGGGCTAATGAAATATATGTATTCTCTTGCTCTATTTATGTGGTATTATTTAGCGGGTGACGAAATTTAAGGAGAAAAAAATGATTAATCTTAAAATTTGTAGTTATAGACATATATGTGTGCTATAAATCATTTTCTTACTGCATAAATCTTTAATATAAGATAGTTACGTATTCTTAAAAAAATAATATTCTCTTCATTCAAACTTATGTGACATTCTTTTCTTTTTAATCAATTCCAAAAAGAGTCACATATATATATTTAGTAACAATTTGACTTTAAGTTACTCATTTTATTCTAAATGATATGATTTATAGTCACACAAATATCTATGACTTACTTTAGATTATAAATTTTAAAAGTATTCATTTTATTCTTAAACTATGTGCTCAATCAAACACCTTTACGTAAATTAGTACGAAGAGAATATACTATTACCTTTAACAGTGCTTGTGTTAAACGTTTTTTTCCCTTCAATTTTGTACATTTTAATGTGGTTGCATATTTAGTAGTGTAGGGTCAAACTTTTCCATCACCACATTTTTGTGATATGGATAATTAACACGTACACCTTTCTTCTTGATGCAATTGGTACTCTATCAATCTAAATTCAAATACTTACTAGGAAACATACTTTTATTGCGATATATATATTTCAGAAATTACTCTCATCATATACTACTACTCCTTTTAGCGGATATAACACGTATGGCACACAGTATGCCAATTTCATTAACATATCACAAGCCAAAATTAGTAGTCCCACCAATAGTGCAGTGAAGGACTCTCGCCTCACCGCCCATTTGACTTATGGCATCATCGACTTGCTTTTACAATAATAACACCTTGTGAGATAAAAAACACCTTTCTGAAATAGATGATCAAGGGATTACACGTTTCCTAATCCTAAGTCCCATATTAATGTTACAAATATAATTCTTCAATGAAAGGCAAAGATCCTGCAAAATTTATTAATGATGGATTGTTTAAAGCTTAGTGTTTTACTATCCATTAACTGGTAGGATCATTGAAGGGCCTAATAGGAAGCTTATGGTGAATTGTAATGGTGATGGAGTCTTGTTTGTTGAAGCTGATGCAAATGTGGAGCTTGAGAAATTAGGAGAGTCAATTAAACCACCATGCCCATACTTGGATTTACTATTGCATAATGTATCTGGATACAACAACAACATACTCAGTGAAATCTCACAACGTGAGGTCTGGGGAGGGTACAGTGTACGCAGACCTTACCTCTACCTTAGTAGGTAGAGCGACTGGTTTTGAGAGACACCCGGCTCAAGATAGAGCACAAGTAAAGCAAGATAAAAGCAAGATAAACGGTCAGATCCGGTGAGTATGAAATTACTGATATCAAAAGTGAATAAGCCATGATAGCGCATTCTGAAAAAGTAAGCAGTAACTAGCACAGGTAAATAAGCTACACAAAGTACACTAGAGAACACATAGTAGCAGAAATCAAACTACTTGGGACTATAAAGCCATACAACGCCTATCGTATGATAGGCTAAGTGGACCTACAGTAATAACACTACAACTACCAGTTTGCAAGCGTAAGTAGGACTACACTTGACTACCTACTACCCTTCTACTCTAATTCGTGTCCTCCACAACCCCCTATCTAAGGTCATGTCTTCAGTAAGTTGCACCTGCGCTATATCCCGTCTAATCACCTCTCCCCAATACTTCTTTGGCCTACCTCTACCCCTTCTGAACCCGTCTATAGCCAACTTCTCACGCCTCCGTACTGGGGCATTTGTGTCTCTCATCTGCACATGCCCAAACCATCTCAACCTCGCTTCCCGCATCTTATCCTCCACCGAGACCACTCTCACTTTGTCCCAGATATCATCATTTCTAATCCTATCCCTCCTTGTATACCCACACATCCATCTCAGCATCCTCATCTCCGTAACTTTCATCTTTTGGATGTGCGAAGTCTTGACTGGCTAACACTCTGCCTCATACAACATAGTCGGTCTAACCACAACCTTGTAGAACTTGCCTTTAAGTTTTGGTGGCACCGTTTTATCGCACAAGACTCCAGATACGAGCCTCAATTTCATCCACCCTACCCCAATACGGTGTGTTAATCTCTCTATCAATCTCTCAATCTCTGAGGTACTTGAAGCTTCCTTTCTTTGGAATAGCCTGAGTACCGTGCCTCACCTCCATGCCTATCTCAAGGTCTCTCCCGTTATAGAACTTGCACTCCAAGTGTTCTGTCTTGATCCTACTCAGTATGAACCGTTTAGACTCTATAGTCTGTCTCCACACCTCCAACTTAGCGTTCAGTCCGCTGCGAGTTTCATCAATCAGGACTATATCATCTACGAATAATATACACCATGACACCTCTCATTAAAGTTGTTGTGTCAGTCCATCCACCACCAAGGCAAATAAGAATGGGCTAAGAGTTGATCCTTAGTGTAGCCCATCATCACTGGAAAGTGCTCCGAGTCTCTTCCTACTGTCCATACCATGGTCTTGGCTCCATCATACATATTTTTGATCGCCCTAGTGTACGCCACATGTACACCTCTAACCTCCAAACATCTTCATATAACCTCCCTATGTACTTTGTCGTATGCTTTCTCGAGGTCGATGAAAACCATATGTAAGTTTATCTTCCTCTCCCTAAATACTGCTCCACCAACCTCCTAATAAGATAAATGACTTCTGTAGTCGAACGCCTCGGCATGAATCCAAACTGGTTCTCTGAAATAGACACGCCTCTTCTCACCCTCATCTTCACGACCCTTTCCCAAACTTTCATAGTGTGGCTTAGCAGCTTGATACCCGTATAGTTATTGCAACTATGGATATCACATTTGTTCTTGTACAAAGGGATCATTGTACTCCACCTCCATTCTTTGGGCATTCTCGCCATCTTTAAAATGACATTAAACAACTCAGTTAGCCACTCCAAACTTGCCATGCCTGCGCTCTTCCAAAATTCAACTGGGATTTCATCAGGCCCAGTCGCTCATCCCATGCGCATCGTGCGAACAACACCCTTAACCTCCTAAACCTTAATGCTTCTACAATACCCAAAATCCCGGTACCAACCAGATTGCTCTAGATCTTCCAGCACAATGTCTCTATCTCCTTTTCATTCAAGAGTTTATGGAAGTAAGACTGCCACCTCCGCCTAATATGTGCGTCCTCAACCAGAACTTTGCTGTCCTCGTCCTTGATGCACCTCACGTGAGCCAAGTCATGGGCCCTCCTCTCCCTCGCCTTGGCTAGTCTGTACAACTTCTTATCCCTGCCTTTTCCCTCTAATTCCACATACAGGCTTTCAAAAGTCATCGTTTTCGCCGCCGTAACCGCCAGTTTTGCCTCCTTCATCGCTATCTTATACAGTTCCCTATTCGTCCACTTCTCCACCCCATCATTGCTTTTTACCAATTTAGTATACGTTGATTTCTTTGCTTCCACCTTCTCTTAAACTTTACCATTCCACCACCAGTCCCCACGATGCCCACCACGGCTACCCCACGAGACCCCAAGTACTTCTCTAGCTACCTCTCGAATGTAATTGCCCATCCTACCCTACAAATTGGTCGCATCCCCACTACTCCCCCAAGCCCTCTTAGCCATCAACCTTTCCCCCATCTCATTTGCACTAGCCATGGTCTAACTCCCCCATTTGATTCTTAACCTTTCATCCACAACCCTCCTCTTCTTCTCCATCTTGATCTCCAAGTCCATCACCAAAAGCTTATGTCGGGTTGTAAGATACTCTGTCGGGATAACCTCGCAGTCTTTACAAAGACCATTGTCAACCTTTCTAAGGAGCAAAAAGTCTATCTGAGTCTTAGCTACTGAACTAAGGAAAGTCACCAAGTGCTGCTCCTTCTTCAGGAACCTCGAATTGGCTATCACAATCCAAAATACTTTAGCGAACTCCAAGAGTGAAACGTCTCCCATGTTCCTGTCCCCGAGGCCAAAGCCTTCATGCATGTCGTCATAATCCCCGGAAGTAACCTGATATGTCCATTGAAATCCCCTCCTACAAATAACGTCTCAGTGGGTGGTATACCTCCCACCACCTCGTCTAAATCCTCCCAAAAGCGTCTCTTCTCCTCCTCGTCTAATAATGTTCATAGTGAACCCTCCAACTACCAACTTAATCGCCATCATCCTATCATTGACCCTCCTAACCTCTACCACCTAATCCATTAGCTCGCTATCTACTAAAATACCTACCTCATTCTTATACCTCGACCTACCCGCGAACCATAACTTATACCCGTCCACATTCTTAGCCTTTGGTCCTACCCATTTGGTCTCCTGGACACAGGCTATATTAATCATCCTCTTCTTAAGAATCTTAACTAGCTTTACAGACTTCCCCGTTAAAGTCCTAATATTCCAAGACCATATTCTCAGCCTAGCATCTCCTTACCCCACTTACCCCCTTAATCCTCGCCCTCGTCCCCGATCGAAAACATGACCCTAGTCTACCATCAGTTACCAAAGCCACTAAAGAAAATATAAAATAATAAACTAATCAAACATTTACCTAAAATAGGAAGGGATCAAAGTGAAAGCACAAGTTAACAAGAATCTAAAGGCAAGTAAAACCACTACGCCAAGAATGCTATAACTAAAGACAAGAAGGGTAAATTCCATAATGTAAAGTCACAAATCAATACAGCGAAGCGGCAAAATTTAATGACAAAGATAATGAAAAAGAATGGAGAATGAATATGGGCAATCGGAGGTACTAACTCCAGTTGAATCGAACTTGTTCACCGGCAAAAATGGAGAAAAGAGATCGCCAATACCCGATTTCTTGTTTCATATTTTAGTGTGATTAAAGTATATGTACAATATTTGCACATCAAGTCAGCAATGGTGCAAGTACTGTTTTTCTTCCGAATATTTGGAGGAAGACCGACTGTTGATGCTTTGGATATATATTTGCAAAAGCAAAGAAAAGGAAAACAAAAGGGAGAAGGGAAGAGATATAGGGGGTAGGGTCAACTGAGAACCACCAAAATAAGCTGCCGAAAATAGTTCGGCCAGACGAAACCACTAGAAAAATAATGTTCACAGCCGGAGTAATGTTCTGACGGAATACTGTTCACCGACAATGTTCATCGTCGGAGTTGCGTTGTTTACTGTAACATGACAATCAAGGAGACACCCAAAATGCACTGGAAGTTGTATTGCAATGTCAGAGCTGAAGAATCAAACCACTAAGTCCTCTCACTCACCCAGACTCGCTGCCGATGAAATCCTGAAAGTTATATCCAGCGCGTGAGCTTCACGCACTTGAAATCTAGACACCGGGTTCTGGATTTCTACAGATCGGAGGTAGTTGATTCTCCCTAGGTAGGTTGTGACTGACACTTCTCACCTCGGGAAAAAAATCATGCAAGGCAGAACCAATTCCGACGAAGCTATACTAATGATAGTAGTTGAAAATCTCTTTTCTTTTACCTATTAATCGGGGGAGGACAGAGCCGCTTTGGTGGTCGGTGGTCGGTGGTCGGTGATGGGTGGTGGTGCTGCACCTGTGAGGGGGGGGGGCGGTTGTTACCGTTTAGAGAGAAAATGCGCTAGTTCAATAATGTACCTGGATCTGATGGAATAATTGGCTGCCCTCTTATGTTAGTTCAGGTAACGGCCAATAAATACTGTTTTTCTCTTTCAAAATTTCCTTTATAAAGGAGATTATGGATCGATCATCTTTCTTCTAGTGAATAGTCAAATAGAATCAACTTAAATTTAATACTGCTATTCGAAATCTTAGGAAAAAGAAAAGGAAATAAAAAGGTGGGAGTCAAATCCTCACACATATATGGTTTAGGAAAACTCATGTTTAGTGGCGGAGTCAAGAATTCTAATAAAGAAACCGAGAAAAAATTCAAGAAAACCACACACCTAGAATTTCAACAATGGTTTAAGAGGCGGGGCGCGAGGCGAAGCGTAAGTCTCATGTATCTTCAATTTTATAGTTTTATTACTAAGAAAATAAACGAAAGTAAAACTTTTTCATCAATTTTTGCAAATAAATTCAAACAAATTATGAATAGTATAAAAAATATTATAATTATAATTCGATAAAGGTAACAACACAAATATGATAATAGCCGAGATAATTTTTAAAATGAAATCATCATCGATCTCCATATCTACTAGTTCTTCCCACCTTCAACTAATATTTGCATTGATTTTTGTTTATATATTTCAAAGAAGGAAAAGGGAGCAATGACAAAAAATAACTAAAGTTACCTCAAGAACATAATGCTATGGAATCTATATCCTATCAATTTCATACATAATCATCATAAAAAATTATTTATGACAATGCTATGTTTTATAATACATTATTTGGTAACTAATTTAAGTTTGAACATTACAAACCATAAGCTTAGCTGCATCCCAGCTTGCTAATCACATGAGAGAAACACAAATCCAAAGAAGCTACTTGCACCTAAACACTACAACAGAATAAGAGGCTCATCTCCTAGGGAGAGTATCCTCTTTAAAATTGGAGTTGTTGTAGCAGCATCCTAGTGCCTAAAGAGGCTCTTACATTATATACACATGCTATCTCTTTTGCAATTACAAGGACTGCTCTCTCCACCTTCTCAAAAACTCGTATGTTTCTTTCCACTATATGAATGAGCTCGATATATACTTGTTTCATCAATCTTGCTTGTGCTGATTTGCCTCTTGTTGCTCTGAGTATCCACTGTTGAGACTGCTGAGTACCATTGATGCCTTGAGTTGATAAATGCAGCCACTGTAAAAACCTTGGCCAAAGTTGCTTAGTAAATAAAACTTACCAAACAAATGAGTATTAGTTTCTGGAAAAAATTTACAAAGAAAACGTGTTGGAGTAACATCAATCCCCATTTGATTAGCCTCTCTACTGTGTTCAAATGTCCATGTAAATGGACCCGGAGAGTAAAAATTGCTTTTGGTCTTGCTTCTTTTATGAACATAAATACCTCCATTCAATTTTGGCATGATCCCCTACAGATTGAATACAAAGTTGCCTCATTAGGCTATGTTTAGGATCCATTACAGCCTCTTGCTTCCACTATCTTTCTCACCATCCAACTTGGTTGCTTAGTTATAGGAACAGCATTGATATCCCTGTCCTTGATATAATAACTATGGATCCATCTAATTCATAATTTATCCCAACATGTCTTTGATATTGCATACTTGTGCCCTCTTTGTGATAATACCAATATGATACTTTCTATGATACTTGTTTTCTTTATTCATACATTTTAAAGAAAAATCACTAAACATGATAGCATAAAATATAGATATCATTACACCAATAATAAAAATATGAAAGTATTTTTAAATAACAAAAATCAAATTTAACGTCCGGGGCGTACACTTTTACTCTCGGGATTACACTTTTGCACCGGAGGCTTATAGGGCTACGCCCTATGAATCTACGCCTTTAATTTGAGCCTATGAGACCTAAAGTGAAATTTCAACCCCCTTTAACACAACATTTCCTGTTAAAAAATTAAATTCCAAAAACAAGGAATAAATTAAATAAACCGTTTTTGATATTGTAATCACTGTCCTTAAAAAAATTAAGCGTCTTCCTTCGTTATTGTAGGGATAGTGAAAAAATTCCTCCATAATTTTACAAAGCCAAAAAAATTCGAGTTCTCATCAATTAACTCGAATTTGTCACAAGTACAAAATTATGATTTGTAATGAGCAGTAAGAGAAGAAGAGCTGAATTCTTATCTCTTTCATGTTGGAGTAGATAAGGTATTTAGGAGTTTGGTGGAATTAACAGACTCAACCCAATTACCAACAGATATCTTTTTAAATTAATAGTCACCTATTTTGAATTTTTAAAAACCTGTTAAAAATGTTTTGAATACTTAATTAAAAACATTTTAAGTGAAATAAATAATTATTCTAATAGGTGACTAAAAATGTTATTAATTTCAGGATATTTTTACTATTTAATAATATAACCAAAATTTTAATTTTCCTTCAAAATTTCCCTCAAATAACTCAACTAAAAGGAGTTCTACTTTCTTCTATTTTACCAATGAGGGAGAAATTAACTATTCTAACATTTTTTCCTTTATGTCTAAGAGGTTTAAAGAACTTGCATACACATGAAAAAAATTATATTTACCTTATTTGCGGACATATTTTCAATCGGGACCAATTGATCCCTCTAGATTATTGAACTTAGCTCCGCAACTACTCACGTTGATACGAAAGGAGAAATATTATATGCACTTGGTTTTTCTAGAGTATTTTTATCATAGATTTTACTCTTGTATTTGCTTAATTTATTTTTAAAACGCTTTTCTTGAGTTGAGAATCTATCAGAAACAACTTCTCTACCTCACACAAGGTAAGAGTAAGGTTGACGTATACCTCACCCTTTCCAGACCCCACTTATAAAATCACACTGGGCATGTTGTTGCACTTGATATTTATAAAATAAAAATCAATATGTGACATGTGTCATGTGTATAAAATTTTATTTCAATTTGAACAACTATAAAGGCGTAACAAGTCAAGTTTAAAGGTGTAGTTGAGAATTCGAAACAAGTGGAGGGGTACTTATATAAATATGCATCATCTCATTTAGCTTATATGCGGTGTTCAAGAATATTTACAAAGCATGTTTCCTTCTTTATGTTATTTTCAAGTTACTAATCCTACTCTTCTTATAAATGGTATCAGAGCCATGTTTACAAATAGTGATAGATAACAAAGTTCAACACTTTCTCTTAATATGATGAATATCTTCAAGAACAAGAATACTGTTAAAACAGAAAAAAAGAAGAATATGATATACCTCAACACCTAGATCTACTTAATAAGTGGACTATTCCAAAAATCCAACCCAAGTTGATATACCAGATGGGTACTTTTGAAAAAATAGGATTCAAACAAGTAGTCAAAACTACGGAAGAAACTATCACTATAGATAGCGATCATGCTACTTTTAAATTATTAAATGATAGTGATATTGCCTCTTATAGGGAAACTCATCGTTTTATGCATATTGGGTTAGTATAAGTTGCTTTTAAGCCACTTACTCTAAGAGGCTTACCAGAAAGTTTTATAGTTGTTCTAAGAGATGGCAGAAACCATAATTGGAAAAAATCTCTAATAGGGACAATACAGACCAGTATGGCTTATGGCCCTGTTTATTTTAATGCTTATCCTAACTTGCAGGTATCTTTGCAAGATGAAAACTCTTTAAATGCTTTAATTCTGAGCATTAAATTGCATGGTTATGATTATATGCCTGGAACTGAAGTAATATGTATTTGTTACCGAATCTATTTTAAGCCTTTATATACTATGAATCCGATGTGCAAAATCATGGATTTTAAAAATGAGACTATTTTAATAGAGACTAATTTTGGTAAATCCAAAATTACCACTAGAAGACCTATTAAATGGGATGAAATTGATTTTCCCACAGAATGGGTCATAGAGGGAGTGACACCTCCCAAGAATAATTGTAATACTGATATTACTCATATTGATCAAGCCCCTGATGGGACTGTCAAGTTAAAATTTTCTAAACTTACCTGCTTGACAAATGATTTGGGTTCCAGATCTAATAGATCGGATGCTTCAAATCGTTCTTATATTTCTCCTACTGACTTTATTGTTAAGTCTCCGTCACGAGCTTCTACATCTCGTATTCCGGACTTTATACATCCTCATACGTCTGATAATACTGAAAATAATAGAGTCAATAGAATTATAATTGACGCTGATAATATTGCCAGAGGTGTTACCGAAGACTCAGAAATAACTGAGTCAGATATGGATTATCCAAGTATTTAATGGATAGTAGTCAAAAAATTGATTTTCGTCGGGGATCACCGGCAAGAGAAATGATCAGTAAAGATTTTTATAAACCTAGGTGGGAACCTTTTAAAAAAATGGGTTTTTGATACTTTTGATAACAGTGAGCGTACAACGCTGCAAGAGGAATTTTATAAAGATATTTCTCAAACTAACAAAATCATATCTTTTGTTCCTTGGTTTATGGTCAAATATGTTGGAGATTATATCTATTTTCTTGAAAGAGAATACAAATTCTCTAGTGGAGGAGTTACTCATATTGTTTTCCCTTCTCAACAGCCTTTTCAGATTGAAGAGAGGACAAAGTTCTCGATTTTGCTGCTTTTTCAAAACTTATTGAAAATAATATTGCTTTGGTTACTACTTCGCAGATTAATATCATGCTTAAACAAAATAATTACACCAATGTTTATATGAATGTTTTAGGTGAACAAATTATTCTGTTACATAATAAAATTGAAAAATTGACTTCTGAAATTATGAGAGTTGTTCCTGCCACTTCTCCTCATCTTCATACTACGACAGCAACTCCTAGTGTGCAGCCTCCACCTGAGATTAAAGATTTCAAGTTAAGAGCATACTCAGAACTTGAATAGTTACTAGATGATAAGTTTAAAGGTTTGTGAATCAGTCCTTTAACAAAAGATTATGAGTTAGACCTCTCTGGAGATGATTATAAGCAGAAGATGTCGGATGAAGTTAATAACCTAGAAAAATATGCTAGGAAACCAGTGCAAAGGATGTACTATTATCCTAGGCCCACTCCTCAAGATGTTCTGTTTGAAGAACAAGAGATTGTTGATAATAATAGCTATAGTGGGAAAAATATCTATGAATGGAACATAGATGGTTATACAGAAAGACAGATTTATACTGCGGTTCATAGAATACTCATGTATAGCACTATCTGCAAAGCCAACAATAATACAGACAAGATTGTTGCATAAATGATCATATCAGGTTTTACTGGCCAATTAAAAGATTGGTGGGATCATTATTTGACCCCAGGACAACGTAATAATATTATTGGGGCTGTAAAAACTGAGCAGGGATTGGAGCCAGCACAAAATGATGTCTACACCCTAGGAATTAATATTATAGAGCACTTTCTGGGAGATGGTCAGATGGTTCTGAAAATATCATAACCTTACTCCAGAACTTAAGGTGCAAAACCCTCACCTCTTTTAGGTGGTATAAGGATGTTTTCCTTAGACGGGTCATGGAACTACCAGAATGTAATAGTTCCCACTGAAATCTAAGTTTATAGATGGACTACCCGCCCTTTTTTCAGAAAGAGTTAGAAAGACTCTAAGAAAAGGAGGAATTACTATCAATTATGATATTTACACTTATGGCAGTCTAATAGGCACATGCATACTAGAAGGGTTAGCATTATGTAATGAGATTAAGCTTAATCAGCAGATTAAAAGTCAGAACCTCAATGAAAGACAACAATTGGGAGAGTTATGTGGCCAATTTGGTACGGATATACCAAAAGCCAAGGTGTCTCTTAGACGCAAAGCTAAGAACTAGGAAAGTTTCCAAAAATGGAAAACAAAGCGCCTGGATAAAAAGGTGAGAAGGAAGAAAGAGTTTAAAACTCGCAAGAATTTTATAAATTCAAAAAACCCCAAAGCATGTTGGAAATGTGGCAGGATAGGCCATTATTATAAAGATTGTAGAGTTAAGGAAAAAATTAAAGCCCTAAACATTAGAGATGATCTTAAGGAATCATTATCAAAGTTATTGCTCAACTCGGAACAAGAGGACTCGGGTTTCAAAACTAACGGAGCAAAGGATTCCTCCTCAGATGAGGAAATTCAGGTTCTTAATAAAGAAGATTATATTCCTTCTGAAGAAAAATGTCTACCTTGTCAAATAAGACAGCCTTGTTCTAGCAAGCAGAATAAGGAGGATGATGAGTTCTATAATATTTTTACTCAATTTCAAGACATGAATATTAATGTCCTCAAAGGTGATAACCTGGTAGAATTATTAAAATTGATCAAAGATCCAAATATGAGATCACAAATTATAGATCAGATCCGGGAGACTCCAGATCCTTCATAAGAAAAGAAGGCCATAGAGAGATCAAGTGCTTATTCTATGTCGGAGTTAAAAAAGCAAATGAGGGAGAAGTAATGTATTACTAGCACTCCCAGAGATTTAGAAAAAGAGATTAATAATCTCAAGCAAGAAATATTGGCTCTAAAAAAGAGTAATGATATTCTCGATGCTCGAATTACCAAGATTGAAGGTAAAGGAAAAGAGATTATAGATTCAGCAACAGTGGATGATATCTCCGACTTAGATAATCTTCTGATAACAGGAGCCACTGACGAAACATGAAACTTTCTACAAACCCTGGAGCTCATCACTTCCCAAAAGTTCTATATCAAAATTAGTCTTTTGATTGATTATAATTTCAAAAAAGATTTTACTGCTCTTGTTGATAGCGGGGCAGATGTAAACTATATACAAGAAGGTCTTATTCCTTCTACTTATTTTCATAAAACCACTCATAGTGTTCGATCTGCTAATGAGCAGAAATTACAAATTACTTTTAAATTACCAAAAGCTTATATTTTCAATAATAAAACTTGTATAGCAGAAAGTTTTATTTTGGTTAAAGATATTTCCAGCCAAATTATTTTGGGCACACCTTTTATTCAAAAAGTGTTTCCAATTACAAAAATTGATAAAAAAAAAAGGGATCATAGGAACCTTTGACGGAAAACCCATTGTTTTCCAGTTTATAACTGAACCTTTTTCTAGAGTGTTAAATGAACTCAAACATCATTTGATTCATAAACACCAACAAATTAGTTTTTTGAAACAAGAGATTTATATTTCTAATATTGAAGAATTATTGGGAAATCCCAAGCTATGGCAAAAAAATGATTTTATACAAAATCAATTTTCTATACAGGTTTGGAGTGACCTTCCCAATGCTTTTTGGGATAGGAAAAAGCATATTGTCTCCCTTCCCTATGAGGATGATTTCAGAGAGGGTAATATCTCCACAAAATCTAGACCTTGCCAGATGAATTCCGAATATCTGGAATTATGCAAAAAAAAGAAATTGCTTCTTTATTACAAAAGGTTTGATAAAACCCTCAAAATCCCCATGGTCTTGTACAACTTTTTATGTCAATAAACATGCTGAGTAGGAGAGAGGAGTTCCTCGACTTGTTATTAATTATAAACCGCTTAATAAAGCCCTAAAGTGGATTAGGTATCCTATCCCTAACAAAAAAGATTTACTTGATAGGCTTAATAGCGCTATTATATTTTCTAAATTTGATTTAAAATTCGGTTACTGGCAGATCCAGATTAAGGAAGCAGATAGATATAAAACTACGTTTAATGTTCCTATGGGACAATACGAGTGGAATGTGATGTCATTCGGATTAAAAAATGCCCCTTCAGAATTTCAAAACATTATGAATGATATTTTTCTGCCTTATAGCAATTTCACCATAGTTTATATAGATGATATTTTAGTATTTTCTAATAATATTGAAACTCATTTCAAGCATCTTGATTTATTTTAAAAAATCATTATACAAAATGGTTTAGTCATATCAAAACCGAAAATGACCCTTTTTCAAACTACTATAAGATTTTTGGGTCATAATATTGAAAAAGGAAAAATCATTCCTATTAATAGAAGTATTGAATTTTCTTCAAAATTCCCGGATATTATAACCGACAAAACCCAGCTTCAGAGATTTTTGGGTAGCTTAAATCATATCAATCCTTTTATAAAGGATTTAGCAAAAGATACATCCATCTTATATGAAAGGCAAGAAAAAGTTCCTACACCTTGGACAGATAATCATACTCAAGTTGTCAAAAGAATTAAGGTTAAGGTTCATAACCTTCCTTGTCTTACTCTAGCCAATCCTACTTGGCCAAAAATTATAGAGACTGATGCCTCAGATATTGGTTATGGAGGTATACTGAAGCAACACTCTCCAGTTGATAAACAGGAGTATCTGATACAATTCTACTCTGGCAAATGGAATCCTAGCCAAAAAAAAATATTCTACAGTTGCAAAAGAAATTCTAGCAATTGTAAAAAGTGTTTTAAAGTTTCAAGGAGACTTATACAATCAAAAGTTTATTATAAATACTAATTGTCAGTCAGCAAAATTTATGTTTAATAAAGATTGCAAACATGATGTTTCTAAACAGATGTTTGCTAGATGACAAGCTTTATTGGCACCATTTGATTTTGAGATCCATTATAAAAAAGGGACAGATAATAGTCTGCCTGATTTCTTGATCAGAGATTATTTAAGTTCATAAACTAATGATTTTATCATACAGGATGATGAGGCCTAATTGGATAGGCGGCGACTCAAATTATAGAAGACGCGGCGGAAGAGGTAGAGGAACTGGACGAGGTAATACTATTGTCCAACAAGGAAACAAGAAGCTTATAGCACAAACAGGGGCTTCAGCTATTGATAAAGAAAGTTTGTTATACCAGCAGTTCATGGATTTAATAAAATCCAAAGGAGAAAATGATAACCCACAACCATCATACTCAAAAGTTGCTCATGAAGAGCAGGATGATAATGAGGGTTATGAAAATCATGAGAAGAAAGATGTTATACTCCTTCTCGATTATAAAGATCTGCAATGGAAAGAGGAGCCATGGAAGCTCATGGAAAGGTATTTGAAAACTGGGTCATATCCCATCTTGACTTATAAATCAAGAATGCATTATGAGACTATTCTCACTACCATGGGATCAGCTGAAATTCAGCACTATTTCCCGATGCATACTAAGAAAGTTTATAACTTTTCTAAAATCATTATAAAAAAGATCTTTACTCCAGAAGACTGGGGATTCAGTACGTTAAAAGAGCGGGAATATTTCCATCATGAACAAAGAATTTAGGTTAAATTTAATTATTGGAATTATATAGAAAGTTTTTATAAAACATTTTTATATGAAAACCCAAACAAAAAACATTTGTGGTTTATAAAAATATGTTCCCGTGTTTATAAACAGGACATTCCTAATTGGTTTTGGCATTGGTGGATAATATATGGTCCATCTGTTAATATCTTGCCACAAGCATTCAAATGTTTATATACCGAATGGATTGATGTTTCTCCTAAGATTATAAAATTAGAAGATCAAAATGCTATTATAAATGGCATTGCTAATATGCATTTCTTCATCGAATTTTCCATTCCATGGATCATGAGATGGTCAGTAGAAGTGGGTTATACCCCAGAACAAATTCCTTGTCTACTAATCCTACTCTTCTTATAAATGGATATTTGTAGTTATATTTTAGGTTAACTTCATGTGATTAATGTATAAAAGTTGAATTCTTAAACTAATATACCTTATGCATAGGTGACCCATTTTAGCTCTGGTGGATTTGTTGTTGGATTCCAAGTTAATCACACTATGATGGATGCCTATAGCTTGAATATGTTTCTAAATGCATTAAGTGATTTAATTCAACGATCTTCTACACCTTCCATACTACCTGTATGGCAAAGGGATCTCCTAAGTGCTAAATCATCACCGTTCATTATATGTACTCACCGTGAGTTTGATGAGCAAATTGAATCAAGAATTGCGTGGGAATCTATAGTAATATTGTATTAATCTTCTTTGCGTAGTATTTCTCATTAATATAAATGCATATAGTGTGTATAATGTTGAATCATAATTGAATAAGGATCATATACTTACTATAATTATACACTACTATTAATTACAAAATATATGGTGAATATATGGTAATATTGGCTATTACACCACCTCAGTCGGAGCGGAAGGAGGCCGAACGCTGAGACTGGATATGAAGTCTAGAAATAATTGTCTAGGAAGTCCTTTAGTGAAGATGTCCGCATACTGATACGAAGAAGAAACATGCAACACATTGACATGGCCTATACCAACTTTCTCATGAACAAAATGGATATCCATCTCAATGTGATTGGTTCGCTAATGTTGAACCGGGTTATGAGATAAGCATATCGCGGATATGTTATCACAATACACCATAGACGCCTTACAAGGGATACTGAAGCTCCAAAAGAAGGTTTCGGAGCCAAGAGATCTCAGCAATAGCATTGACAACGCCTCTATACTCTGCTTCTGCACTCGATCGGGATAGGGTAGCTTGCCTCTTGACATACCACGAAATGAGATTATCACCTAAGAACACATAGTAGCGGGAGGTGGAGCATCGCGTGTCTGGACAGCCTACCCAATCGGCGTCCGTATAGGATATCAACCTGGTCGGTGCAGAGGGGTAGAGATGCAATCCATAATCAAGTGTTCCCTTAACGTAT
Organism: Anisodus tanguticus; assembly: GCA_034509755.1. Lineage (NCBI taxonomy): Eukaryota > Viridiplantae > Streptophyta > Magnoliopsida > Solanales > Solanaceae > Anisodus > Anisodus tanguticus. The sequence continues at coordinate 42,123,831 of CM067555.1, forward strand.
TGAATGATACATTTAAGAGCTATAAAATGAGGCTCCCTAGGGGCATGCATAAATAAACGCACATGCTGAACAACATAAGAAATATCAGGCCTGGTGCAAGTAAAGATACTGAAGTGCACCTGCAAGGCTCCTATAAAGAGTTGGATCGGACATTGGAGCTCCGTCACTAGCATTAAGCTTCGATTTTGAGTCAACCGGAGTAGGCATGATCTTGCAGTTCGCAATTTTAGTCTTGTACACAATTTCTTCGGCATACTTATGTTGACACAGAAACATAGTATCTGCAGATCTAGTTACTGATATCTCCAAGAAATAACTCAACTTCCGCAAGTCAGTCATAGCAAATTCGGATTTCAACATAGCAATGATCTCAGTTTTCAACACATCAAAAGAGGCAGTGAGAACAATATCATCTACATATAATAACAAGTATGCAATGTTACTACCTCGAGGAATTATAAAGAGAGAATGATCACATTTGTTGCATACAAACCCAATATGCATATTATAATTAGCAAAGCATTCATACCACGCTCTAGGGGACTATTTCAAATCATATAGTGACTTACGAAGATGGCAGACATAGTGAGGGGCCTTCGGATGGACAAAGCCTGACGGATGGTGCATATAAATAGTTTCTTTCAAGTCCCCATGCAAGAATGCATTCTTGACATAAAGTAGATGAATCAACAAATGGTTACCCATAGCTATGCTCAGAACCGTGTGAATGGTAGCCGGTATAACCACCGGACTAAACGTCTCACCACAATCAATACCCTCTTGTTGATTAGTACAATTAGCTACAAGTCTCGCCTTATAGCGCTCAAGGTCACCACTATCTCTGAATTTGTGACGAAATTTGTGACGAAATAACCATATGTATCGAATCACATTAACAATATCCAGTCTAGAAACCAAATCCCAAGTGTGTTATTTTGTTTAAGCATTAAATTCCTCATGCTTGGCCGCATTCTAATTCGGGTCAAGTTTGGCTAATTTTGGATTTTTAGGAATTGGGGATATAGTTTGTGTAGAAAGATTAAAATAGAATTTGGGCTTGAAATATCGTGTTGGGCACGTATTTCCAATCGATGTGTGGGGGCAGGGGTTAGTTGGTTATTTGGGTGGCGTGCTGGCTGGTGAGGTGTCGGGTCAGGACTGGAAATCGGGGATTGAGATGTCAGGGCAGTGATAGTGGTGAAAGGTTGTCTGGATTGGTCTACAAGGTAGGGGTGAGTAAGGTTCGGGTCCGGTGACCGGGTCTAGTTGGGTGTGACTGGGTATCGGGTCAGATCGATGGGTTGTGGGTGGGTTGGTGTTGGGAATGGTGATTGGGTTGGATTACTATTATGCGTAGTTTTGAGGCGGTCGCTGGGCAGGTTTGACCGATGGGAGATTAGGCGGCATGTGGCGGCACCATTGGGTTCGGCAAAAAGGATGGTCGGCGGTGTGGAGAGACGATGACGGGATGGGTCGTCTCTGTAGGGAAAGGTCCGACAAATTTCCGGTGGTGGCAGCGTGATAGGGTTGTGATGGACTAGTAGGGGGGGTGGTGGTAGCACGACGGAGTTCGGTAAGAACGACAGGGGAGATATCTGACTCGTCTAGAAAGGTGTAGTCCGCGTTCCAGAATTTTTGGATGTTAGCAAATAGGAAGGTACTCTCGTCAAATATGACATGACATGAGATATGGATTTTACGAGTAGATATGTCATAGCATAAATACCCCCTATGATTTGGAGGGAAACCTAAAAAGACACATAAATGGCGCCCCCCTGGATAAGATTTGGGTAACAAAGGCCTAAAAAAAGACATCATAGAGGGGATGGTAAAGGATTTGTGGGGGTCGCGGGTAGGTAAAATGTTAAGGATATATTCTACCATTTTGGGAAAGACCCGGAGGCATGAAAAAGGATTGTACGAACCATGGAGGCGGATGATTCGTTCGACTTTAACATTTTTTGGGGAGGTGTGGGGAAAATTGAAAGACCATACCATTATTTTTACAGAATATGTGAAAAGTAGAATTATTAAATTCATGACCATTATCACATTGGAATGCTTTGATGACTTTTCTGAACTGTGTTTTTATATAAATAAGAAATTCAAGAAACTTGGCAAACACTTCAAACTTGAATTTAAGAGGGTAGACCCAGATAAAATGAGAAAAGATCATATAATAAAATGAGATAAAATTTATGACCTAGTGAGCTAGTGATGTGACATGTCCATAAGTCAGCATGCACAATATCAAAGGGAGAAAATGTAACACCTAAAGATGACGGAAACAGAAGGAGAACATGTTTGCCTAGCGGGCAAGAATAACATTATTAGACAAGTTTTCCATTATTACATCTAATAAAATTATTGATTCTAAGAAAATTAAAAACAGGAGCTCTTGGGTGTCTAAGTCTATTATGCCAAGTTGACGGAGAGATAGTAGCGAGAGAGATACGTGAGCGAGAACTTGAAACGGAGGTAGATGGGAAAGTATAGAGGTCCCCCGTGCTATTCATCTCGTAAGAGGTGTCCTCGTACGAAGACCCTTCACATTAAAACCAAAAGGGTCAAAATCAACATAAACAGAATTGTTATGAGTAAATTTCTGGACAGATATTAAATTTTTAATGATGTTGGCAGCATATAGGACGTTATTTAGGAAGAAGGGTGGGTGAGGCGGTTGGGTGTAGGTTGTACCATAACCCTGAGTTAGAATGTGATGTCCATTACCAACCGTAATAAATTGAGGATACTTTAAACGAAATAATTTGAGAAGATTACCTGAAGAGCGGGTGAGATAAGACGTGGCTCCCGTATCCATGTACCAATTTTTATCGGGGTTGGAGATTTACTGTGTTGAATGCCTGACCCAAATTAGTGGGGGCCAGATCCGATGAAAGATGTTGATGTTGGCCCAATGAAAAATGGGTTTATTGGGACGTACCGGGCACCAGTCGTGGGCCTGGAAACTGGCCTAGAATCCCGGGCTGCCTTGAGTTGGGATACCGGGCCGCCAGTTGCTAAACCGAGAATAGAGCCAAGGCCCAGTGCCAGTGTTGGGCCACTGCCCTGGGCCATCCCACATTGGTAAGTTGTTGGGCTGCTACTGTTGACCTCCACGACCTCTACATCCTCGGCCTCTACTACCCTTGCCGTGCCGCGACCCCTGCCGCCTCTGCCACCACCGCGGCTATCCTGCATTTATTGGTTGTTCGACGGTGGTGGTTGGGTGGTGGAGGTAGCGGTTGCCGCCTTATTTTCAATCATTAACGCCTTTTGGTTGTGTTCAGCCTATTTGGCATGCCGGGTTTCCTCCAAAAGTAATTGTGAACGTGCCTTGTCGAAGCTTGGTAGTGGGTCTGCTTGTTGAATCATGGTTGCTAGAGTATCGTATTCGCCTTTTGGTAATCCAGAAACTAGTTGTAGGACCATTTTTGTTTCGAAATTTGATGTCCCCACGTTGGATAGTTGAGCCGCAACAAGTTTCAATTGTTCTCAATACTCGGGCATGTTGGCAAAATTCTCGAGACGTGTATTGTTGAACTGTTCCTCCAAATACGAGGCTCGTGTATGCTTGTTATCCTGAAGTATCTCCTCTAAACGTACCCATAACTCATAAGCTGAGGCACCTATTTTCATGATCGTATGAAGCAAGTCTTTAAAGATGGTGCCATAAATCCACTGTTCGACGATAGTGTCAAGACGACTCCATGTCGAGTCTGCAACGTCGATATGGCGAGGGAAAGAGTCATCAATATGGTCAAGCACGTATTACGCGCATGCGTGAATATGAAAAATTTCAACCCACGAAGAGTATTTACTCGTCTTCTTGATCAAGAATTAAGGGAATAAAATTCTTGATATTCGTGATGGTGAACGCCGGGATGGAAAGAAAAGGTGGAGGATGGAGGGGGTTGTCAATGACCAATGTGGAGGCGGTGGAAGCCTTAGGAGAGGTGGGAGTAGACATGGTAGTCACAAAAGAAGAACAAGAAAAATCAAAAAACGAAAGTTTTCCATCGGCTGAAGTGGGGGGTGGGGTGGGGTGGGGGAACCTGGAAGAAGAAGGGTTTAGGTGTTTTTAGGGTTTGGCTCTTGATACTATGTAAGATTGTATTAATCTCTCTTGTGGAGTATTTCTCTTTAATACAAATATATATAGTGGGTACAATGTTGAATCCTAATTGAATAAGGATTCTATACTTACTATAATTATACACTACTATTAATTACAAAATATATGGCGAATATATGATAATATTCGCTAATATCTATGGAAGACAAATTGATACAACAAGCATTTTTCTTTGGAAATAAGGAGATGGAAGCTATTAAAAATCAAGTTTCTCCAAATTGTAAAAGTACAAAATTTGAGTTGTTAGTGGCATTTTTATGGAACTGTCGCACCAATATTGCTCTTGATTTGCACTCTGAAGAAATAGTTCGTTTGATATACTTTGTTATCATACGTGGAAAATCACTAAATTTAAACTGCCACCTGGATACTATCAAAAGCAGGATTTTTATGTTCAAATTCACTGTCATATGCAATTGAACTGGTCAAGAATCCTAAAGATCATATGAGTGAAGAGTATATTAGATCAGTGGTAGATTAAAGGGCGATCAGAGTTGTCAAAATCTTGGAATTTCGCTATCTCAGATATTAGATCTATTGGATTTGATAAATTTGATTTTGGATGGACAAAGCCCATTTTTGGAGGAGTTTCAAAAGCCTACATCTTTCATTTGTATTGGAGTTCCTGTTAATAATGACAAGGGAGAAAAGGGTATTTTACTAGCTATAAGTTTACCTCGAGTGGCTATGGAAAAGTTTCAAGAGGTTGTCTATAAGATGACTTTCAAAAATGTGGAAGGAGTCAACATAATTTCAAAGATGTAAAGCTATTTTTGCCTTCAATTTCAACTCATTAATGGATGTTTTGGGAGTTATTAAATTAAAATTACAATAATGCACCCATCCACTGCCCGATTAGTACCATTGGATTTTGGGAAAAGTTTATAAATAGTCACCTTTACAATTGTTAAATGAAAAAGATCACAGCTTCAAAATGATAGTAGATATTTAGTCATATTTTCTTGCGTAAATAATATTTGTATAAAAGTACCTCCAACTTAAGAAGCAAAAGAAACTCGATTCTTCTTCTTTTTTCGCTTGTTCCGCATTTTAAATTTCATTTTGGTAAAATTAAGTTTAAATACTCAGACTCTATCCTGAAATTTTAATGTTTGCCACTGAAATTTCAAGATACTATATATCCCGGAGCTCAGTTTTTACCACTTAAAATTTCAAGCGTGGCGCTGCTGCACCAACAATATTGGACTTAGAAATAAAACTTTTAGCTTGGAAGTACTGGATTCCGGAACGAAGTTGTGTTTTTTTCCCTTTCTTTAGTATTCACCCCTTGACCCCTAGTAGAGCTCGATTGAGGGTAATTTTACACCTTAATTAAACTGTTAAGGATAAATATGTACCATTTCACACTAGAGTTTCTTTAATGATTAGGACAAATACGAGGAGTACAATTTAGTAATTTACTAAGAGCTAAGTATGAATAGATTGAAAACCTGACGAAGAATAAAATTGAACAATTTCAAATAGTAAAGTTACAAATTCGGACATGTCACGATCCAAACCGGAGGGCTGCGACGGGCACCCGGACCCTACCCGACGGGCACCACAGATACACTCCACCCTTAACCATATTTAAACACGGACTGAGCCGTGATAGATTATATAAAGTTTCAACCCAAAAGCCCCAACTTGAAAGAAATAATCCCTTGATTATTTTCATTGATTGAAATGCTATATATACAAGTTACATATTTCCATAATAGGAGAATCCTATTCCTATTATATTCCTAAATCCTTATTCTATTTGGAGACTAACTATACAATTATGGTAAGACAATAAGACTAATTAAGGTACACTACAACTATACAAAACCATGTACAATAAGGAGACCAAAACCGTGTACACTATCCTAATCGAGAGCATCCCAATATACATAGGATATACACGTGTATAACGTGTATATCTTATGTATATTGAGTATATTTAACACACTCCAGCAGTCATAGTAGGCGGTCTTCGGACGCTGAGACTATCTCTAAAATCTTCAAAAAGGACCGAGGGAAGACCCTTTGTAAACATGTCTGCAATCTGATACCTGGAAGGGACATGGCAAACGCGGACTTGACCACGAGCAACCTTTTCGCGAACAAAATAAATCTCCATCTCGATATGTTTAGTGCGTTGGTGCTGAACCGGATTACCCGACAGATAGATGGCACTAATATTATCGCAATAAACCAAGGTCGCTTTATGAATAGGACAATGAAGCTCTAACAACAAATTACGTAACCAACAGGATTCAGAAACCACATTAGCTACCCCTCGATATTCAGTCTCGGCACTTGAGCGGGACAGAGTCGACTGACGCTTCGTAGACCAGGAGACTAAGTTGTTGCCAAGAAACATACAATAACCAGACGTAGACCGTCTGGTATCTGGACCCCCCCCCCCCCCAATCAGCATCTGTATATGAGATAAGTGTAGACGTCGACGAATGATATAACTGTAAGCCATAGTCAATTGAACCCTGAATATACCGAACTCAACTCTAGGATCATGCATAAACAAACACACCTATTGTACATCATATGTAATATCAGGTCTCGTGAATGTAAAATACTGAAGGGCCCCTGCAAGACTGCGATATCTGGTCTTATCCTCGTATGGTGCACCAGCCACAGCACTAAGCTTGGGCTTAGTATCAACTGGAGTGGAAGTGGACTTACAAGATGACATCCCAGCCCTCTCAATGATCTCGGTTGCATACTTCCGTTGAGATAAGAATAATCTATCTGCATGACGAGTGACAGCAATCCCCAAAAAAGAACTCAAAGCCCCCAAGTCTTTCATAGCAAACTCAGAGCTGAGCATTGTCATGATAGACTGGCGTAAGGCATCGGAAGAGGCAGTCAAAATAATATCATCCACATATAACAGAATATAGGCCAAGGACGAACAACGACGGTAGATGAATAAGGAATTATCCGACCTGCTGTGAGTGAACCCAATAGTCAAAACATAGTAAGCAAACCGCGTATATCATGCCCGTGGAGACTGCTTAAGCCCATATAAGTACTTCTTCAACAAACAGACATGATGAGGATGTTTGGGATCCCGAAATCCCAAAGGCTAATGCATAAAGACTGTTTCCTTGAGATCACAATGTAGGAAAGCATTCTTTACATCTAACTGATGAATCAGCCATGCTTTCGAAAGACCCAAGCTAAGCACAGTGCGAATGGTAGCCGGCTTGACGACCGGACTAAACATCTCACCACAATCTACACCAACCTTCTGAGTCTTACTATCACCCACAAGCCGCGCCTTATGTCGGGCAAATGAACCATCTAAATTTTCCTTATGAACAAAAATCCACATAGACCTAATAATGTTAATACCAGATGGACGAGGCACCAACTCCCACGTCTTATTATCAATAAGAGCATTATATTCATTGGTCATAGAAATTTTCCAATTCGGGTCATTTAAAGCAGACACAAGATTACGGGGTAAGGGTGATTTAAGAACATTAGAAAGTAAATTAAAATGTCTTTTTGGTTTAAAAACACTCTGTTGACTACGAGTGACCGGTCTATGACTCGAGGAAGAATTGGGAACATTTTGGGAATTTGCTGGACTCGGGACGGACTGGCCAGTAGGCAGTGGGCCTGCTGGCCCAACACGGTAAACATGGACTGGACCAGTTACGGGAGTGGGCTGGACTAGCCCTGAAACTGGCCCAGTGATTATACTGGGTATTGTAGCTCATGATGGGACAGTGGGGCCAGCGTGCAGTGGACCCACTGGAGAATTTTGGATGGGGGAGACGTCCGAAAAATGGTGAATAATAAACGGGGATATACCATCATCCAAAAAATTATACGAACTAGGCACGGGAGTACTACCCTTAGCAAACGGGAATTGGGATTCATCAAAAATTACATGGCGATTAATGATGATTTTATTAGAGGATAAATCAAAGCATTTGTAACCACGATGATTAGACAAAAAACCTAAAAACACACACGAAGTAGACCGGGTCTGAAGTTTGTTAATTGTGATGGACGGGAATAACGGATAACACAAACACCCAAAAACCCGAAGATGTGAATACGAAGGAGTCTTATTATATAAAATTTGAAGGGGCGGGAAGAATATGTCAAACCTTTGGAAGGAATTATGTTAAGGAGATATGTAGCCATTTGAAGAGCATGATGCCAAAAAGACGGGGGTACGGAAGCATGAATCAATAAAGTTCGGACAATGTTATTTATAGTACGAATTTTGCGTTTGGCTTTCCCATTTTGTGAAGATGTATGAGGACAAGAAAAACAAAAATTGATCCCATTATTAGCACAGAATTCCCGAAATACCCCATTGTCATATTCTTTGCCATTATCACACTGAATATTTTTTATTTCTCATTCGAATTGAGTTCTAATGAATGCTTTAAATTTTAAGAAGATGGAAAAAACTTGAGATTTTTTCGCTATCGGAAAAGTCCATAAAAACTTAGAATAATCATCCAAAAAGAGAACATAATACCGATGACCCAAAGAACTAAGAACAGGAGACGTCCATAAGCCGCTATGAATAATATCAAATGATATTAAAGTATGAGAATTAGAGTCTACAAATGGAAACTTAACTATCTTTCCTAAAGAACAAGATTGACAATTCGGAGTGCTCCGCTCACCCTTACATGAAATAAAATTGTTTTTCTCTAAGAAAGACAAAATAGACGATCCCGGATGACCTAGACGAGCATGCCACAAGGAAGGAGCAAGGGCTGCAAACGCTGACGGCAAGGCTTGACTCGATGGACCAAAACATGGTGTGATAGGATAAAGATCGATACTATCACACCCAATGAGATGACTCCCCGTTTTGAAATCTCTCACAAAGAACCCAAATGGATCAAATTCTATGGACACATAATTATCAGTGGTGAATTTTCAGACAGACACCAAATTTTTAATCAATTTTGGAGCGTGAAGGGTATTTTTCAAAATAAGGGGTGGATGAGGGGGAGACAATGTTTTATGACCATAACTACTAATTGGAATTGAATTACCATTACCAATAATTATGCCACGATTGTTGCTCAAATTAGAATAAGATGAGAGAGTACCTGAATCGGATGTCATGTGACTAGTGGCGCCGGTGTCCATGTACCAATTTGGGTCCGAAAGATTTATTCTAAGCGTGTGCATCGCGGCTTCGATGTCGGTAGAAGTGGGTCTCGCTGCATGATGGGCCTGGTGGGACCCAGGCCTGCCAACCTGCTGACCTGGTACCCCACTGGATCACTGGACTGAGGCTGGGCTGGAGTAGCTGGGCCGAAAAGAAGGCTGAAATTGGGCCCAATTACCATGGGCTGGAGGCGCTGAACAACCGAGATTGTTGGGCCACTGCCTACTGGTCCAGGCCTATGGCCAGGGGGGCCAAGGCTGGGACCAGTGGGGTTGAGGCCCACTGTTGATGGGGTGGGGCCTAATGCCGCCGGTACTGCTGACGTTACCATCGCGTTTGCCACCGCGATTTCTTCCATTATTTTTCCTAGTATTCTTGCCGCCACTGTGAGCACAATTTTGGCCTGAATTATCAACACACCCTGGAGAATTTATGGAGGACGTCATCATGACCACGAGACTTGCCCCGGTAGCCGCCTTCTTAGCCAATTCGGCTTCTTCCAAAGTAAGCATGGAGCGGGATTGATAGAACGTTGGGAGAGGGTTACTTTGACGAAGTAGGGTCCCAACGCCACTAAATGCCTCGGAGAGGCCAGCAACCATCTGTAGAACTAGACGATCTTCACTAACGGGCGCACCAACGTTGCGGAGTTGGTCCGCCAAATTCTTCAACCTTTTGCAATATGCTGAAATATTCAGGAAATTTTCCATGTTGACGTGGGAAAAGTCCTGCTCAAGAGTAACAACTCTGGAATTTTGATTATCTTGGAATATGTCACGCAGCCTATCGAAAGCAGCCATTGCCGTAGCGTCTGGCTCAATAATCGTCTGCAATAGATAGTGGAATAAATCCACTGAAGGACGGTGGCATCAAGCATTGTCCATAACTTAGGATCATCCTCACATTGAGGCACCTCTGTATCCTCAGGAGCCGCGGGGATTATGTGATGGATGACTTGATGCGAGCGAGTGTGAATTTTAAACAACTCGACCCACGTCGCGTATTGGACGTTTTCTATTTCAAAAATGAGAGGTATGTGATTCTTGATGTTAGAAACAACACGGGCAGGATAAAACGTGCTCTTTGTCGTCGACATAACGAAAGAACAATAGGTGATTTTGTAGAAAAATTGGGAAGAGATGAGGTAAAATTCAACACGAAATCCGAGGAAGGGGCATGGAAATAGATGCAGTTTTTGGCCGAGAAGGGGCACGAAAAACCAAGAGAAATCTTGGAGAAGAGCGGAAGCAATATAGTCCTAGACTTCTGATACCATGAAAGAAATAATCCCTTGATTATTTTCATTGTTCGAAAGGCTATATATACAAGTTACATATTTCCATAATAGGAGAATCATATTCCTATTCTACTCCTAAATCCTTATTCTATTTGGAGACTAACTATATAATTATGGTAAGAGTACAAGACTAATTAAGGTACACTACAACTTTACAAAACCATGTACAATAAGGAGACCAAAACCGTGTACACTATCCTAACCGAGAGCATCCCAATATACATATGATATACACGTGTATATCTTATGTATATTGAGTATATTTAACATAACTTACATAATTATATACCAAGGCCGACAAGGCCATGCATGACAACAAACCACAGGACACTTATCTATAAGCCTCTAAAGAGTAAAACATACCACGACCAGACCGTAACTCCGAAATAAAATAGAGTGCTCCAAATACCAGCTGAGCTAGCAACCTACTAATGCTAATCGTCACTCTCTCAGTATGAACCTGCGGGCATAAAACGCAGTGTCCCCCGACAAAAGGGACGTCAGTACGACTGACGTACTGAGTATGTCAAACATAAGAAATAACATAGCAGAGATATATCATAGTCTGAAACAGAAACAGTTGAACATCAGTAAATGCCTCTGAAGGCCCTAATACATATGCCTAAATGTTATGCACAATGCAGTTTCCATATACATCAGCCTCATCGGGCATCTTCTTTACCATAACAGCCTCTGTGGGAATCATATCATATAATGGTTAATGAATGTATGCACAGTGCAAATGCGGTATACTAATGTCCATAGAGGAATCCTCTCATAACCGCCTCTGTGGGCATCAGGTTATATCTCCACACAAGGGCATCACATCATCACGTCATATTGGCCTCTTCAGGCTCTTTTTATGATAGTATGTACCAGCTGCAGGTGGTGTGCGTATATAATGCCTTTTTCACTTTCCCCAATTCCCATATATATATATATATATATATATATATATATATATAATATTTACCATATAGTAATGTGCATAGCACAAGTGGTCCAGGGTAACATATGAATGCAATGCAAATGAAATGCATAAATAATAATAAAACATCCGGAGTGACATAATATTCTTTACACCTTTGGTTAACAGTGGGAACATCAACAACTCTTCCGGTGTGTCTTATTAAGGTCTTAGAAACATACTTGGATATTCTTTCAACATAGGAGTCGATGACTTGATCATCCCTAACTACTAAGAGTAGAGTAATTTATGTAGCAACATGATGGTTATGTTTCGCACATAGAATTATGCCAAAAGAAGGAAAGAGCCTTGCATACCTTGTTGTCGAAATTATCTAAGTTCAGCGGGTCCTTATAAGCTCTACGAATGATTATCTACACCATATGAATGATTTAAATCACAATCAGACCAATACACCAGTAATGGAGTCATTGAGAAATTTTATCGAATATCTTTTACGTGTAGAACCTATATTTCTTCTTTATCGAAACCTATGCATGTAACGAAATAATCATCCTTCTTAATCTTTCATCCTTAACTACTCAGTGTCTGTCACAACCCAGCAACTTCCAATTTCACACCAACAGTCCCAACAATACACAATCAACTTAGTACTTTCAATAATCACCTTAGAACTAGTAAGAATCAGGTTCTAAAATTTGTATAAACCTAGGAATAAGAAGGATTACCTCAGTTTAGAAGTAGCAACAGGAGTTGTCGGAAAACCTTTCACCTAAATCAGTTTTCGACGACAGAAACAGGACCCAAACTCGATTCCATTGAGCAGAAACAAGACCCCGGATAAAACGATTCCCTGGACTTTCTCGAATTCAAGGTCTTAGCTTGGTTTCTAGGTGTTAGGCTTGTTCAAGACTTCAATTTCACTGGAGTTAAGGCCCAAAACACCATGAATTTTCTCCCTTTTTGGGTAAGCAAAAGCTTAAGGAAATTTCCCCAATTGGTCGAGAATTTCAGAGAGCTTTATCGATTGAGATGTTACTCTCTCTGATAGAAGTGTGAGAATTCTTTCTCCAAGAAGAGCTTTCTACAGAAGCTTGAAGGGATGAAGACTATTTAATAATGGAGAAGGATGAATGTTGGAGAGTTGTGAAGTTGTCACCGTACTTTGCTTATAAGGCTTAGTCACTGGTGGCAGTTTGCTATATTAGAACACGTAGAGTCCACTATAATATGTCCCCTTTTATAATTAATCAATCCCATAACTAATTAATTATACACACGATTAATCTCTTGATCCCAATTCACTTAAATTATGACGACTTATAAAACCTTTTTATACTGAATGTCATAATTCTTGTAATATGACACTAGCCCATAACCTCTTTGGGGTTATACAATTATTATTATTGATCCCCGCCGTCACACTTATTAAATCCAAAATTATTTCGGGGTCACATCCTTTCATATACTAATTTCCTTATTAGCATACGTGAGTGCAACATAAACTTTCCGGAGTCCGGTCTACTTACCTATGTTTATGTGTTCAACCATTACCCGAAGGTACGGGGTGTTACAGGACATTTTCCCATTAATGGTATAATATAAGTAGGTGGAACAATGCTAAGATTGGCAGAATAGTTAGGATCAATATTATACGCTAATCAAATTTAACAATATATTATTAACTATACTTAGGCGTGTACTCTTCATTTAGTTTTTGCAAGAAATTGACTTTAGAGGTTTGTTTTGTAAAAGCTTGTGAGTTTTGACTTTTGACAGACTAATTTACGAACTCTAATATTATTCTTAGTGCTTCCTATTACTAAAAGTTAGTATCAAGAATTATATTTCAGAAAGATTAACGGTGTAGTGAATTAGTATCAAGAATTATATTTCAGAAAGATTAACGGTGTAGTGAAAAGTTCTAGTTAACCAATTATATTGTACATATAATTTATAGAAAAATATAAAAATTGAAGTGACAATAGGTTTTTACAACTGTGTTTCGTGCACGGATCATTGTCCAATCTTTTTAAAATTTAGTTATTATTATAACAAGGAAATTGTATTATATATGAACAGACAGGAGAATTATATTATAGCCTTAAGGGGTCGTTTGGTGTGAAGATAAGTTATGTTGGGTTTAGTTATATTGGAATTACTTATACTGATATTAGTTCTTATTGATTGTTTGGTTTGTTGTATTAAAAATAACATGCCCGTATAATTTCTAAGAAGAATTGTTGTTTACAAAAGTATCCCCCGCCTTATTTAGTAGAAAAAGGGTTCAAGTGACCTCAAGGGTATTGTTGTCATATTCATTGTTTTATCCAGGGATAACTAATTGTGATACAATTATTCCACCATCCAGAAAAGATAACTTATCCCGGTACTATTTCTAATTCTGATATAACTAATTCCAGGATTAGTACCAAACAAAGGATAAGATAGTACTAAATTTTATCCCGAGACTAGTCATGCTTGTCCAGCATACCAGACGACCCCTTATTGTATATAAAATAGAGTATTATAGACTTGTCCAATAATTTAAAATTTAGTTATTATAACATGCAACTTGAATGTTAACGCTATGGATAAATTGGCAGGAACAAAAATTTACTTACATCAGATTTTTATATCAAGCAATAAATACATGATATGAATCGTGCATGTACTTCTACAACTTAAGTATAGTTAATCAATGTGTATTTGCACCTCAACATATCAATTTATTATGATTAACTAGTATGATTTGGTATAAGTCGGATATGAGAACTTTTAACCCTATTATAGTGTTAGTATTATAGATTTGTTTACATAAAATAGAAAATTTTAGTAAAAACTTGAAGTTCGTGCAAGGATCATTGCCCAATCTTCTAAAATTTAGTTATTTTAACATGCAAATTGAATGGGAGATAATTATCATTTGGTGTGCGGCTAATAACTTCATTACATTCATATTAGACCAAGTCTTATGAAGAATAATAATGTGTTTTTAAGGACTTTTATGCATTTTGGAGTCGAGCTGAATTAAGCTAAATAAAATCTAAGCTAACCTAAATTTTGTGGTATCGATCGAGCTGAGCTAAACCAAAACTGAGTTAAATCACATTTCACGATAATTATGAATTGTTTGATTTGGAGACAAGTTAGGTAGGAATTAGTAATAAATGGAATTAGCAGATGTTAGTAATGCTATTTGTGTATAAATCATGGGTTCAAGTAGCCGTTTGCAGTTTGAATCATTTTTTATTTTATTCTCCCTTCGTTTTTTGTCGGTGCAAAAGATGAAAAAGAAAGGGGTTTTATCACTTTGTTAAGTTGTGATTATATTTTAATTACTCTGCATACATTAGTTATATTCCAAATGCTTACCAAAATACATATATACTTTTATTTTCAGAAATCACTCTCATCATACACTACTCTTTCTTTTAGTGTATAGCACATTTGGTGCACACTATGCCAATTTCATTAACACATCACAAATCAAAATTAGTAGTTCCAGCAAAAGTAACACCTTGCAGGATTAAACACCTTTCTGAAATAGACTATCAAGGGTGTACACGTTTTCAAGCTTCCATATTAATGTTTTACAAACATAATTCTTCAATGGAAGGGAAAGATCCTGCAATATTTATCAAAGATGGATTGTCCAAAACACTAGTGTTTTACTATCCATTAGCTGGTAGGATCATTGAAGGGCCTAATAGGAAACTTATGGTGAATTGTAATAGTGAAGGAATCTTGTTTGTTGAAGCTGATGCAAATGTGGAGCTTGAGAAATTAGGAGAATCCATTAAACCACCATGTCCATACTTGGATTTACTACTGCACAATATTCCTGGTTCTGATGGAATCGTTGGCTGCCCTCTTTTATTAGTTCAGGTAAAAAACCAATAAACATCATGTCTTTCTTTTTTTTTCCTTTCAAAATTTCCTTTAATGAGGGGATCATTGGGAATCAATTGCTTGTCTTTCTCTAAGAAAAAGTCAAATAAAATCAATTTGAATTTGAAACCGCTATTCGAAATCATAGAAAAACGAAAAGAAAATGAAAAGGTGGAGTTGAACCCACACATATATTTGGTGTAGGATAGTCCTTCTCATTTCTCAGTGGCGGAGCCAAAAATCTTAATAAAAGAATCCATAAAAAATCAAGAACGCCACACCAAGGCCTTATGTAATTTTTTTTACCCCCTTTACAACAATATTTTTAGCATTTCTTATGTAAAGGGATTTCAAAAATTTGTTTACACATACTAAAAATGTTATTTTTATCTTATTTGCACACTGAGATTTACAAACGGGATTCAATTGATACCCCTTGATTATACTTAGCTCAACAATTGGTCACATCGATATGAAAGGGAAAACATTACCTGCACTTGGTTTTTAAACAAGGAAAAGTTGAATGCATGACATGTGTCATGTATATCGATTGTTGGAAATTTAAAGCGCGTACGGGAATAGTAAATAGCTATTACAGTAATCGAAAGGATAAACAACAAAGTGGACAACAACAAGCTGTCAATATATTGAACTTGAATTGAACTTCAAATATGGATCTTGTATTCGAAAATACAAGAACATGAACTGCTACGCTTGTGGCTTGTAGATCCGCTGAGAATACGAACAGTTAGAGTCCTTCGTCTGTTAAGTTAACACCTGAAATACTTAGCAACCAATTAGATAATCACAACACCACCGGTTGAGTCGAGAGATGGCTCTCTGTCTTTAAGACAAGATTGCCCCCGTATATAGGCTTTACGAAAGTATGGACAATAGTCTCCCAAGATTAAACAACAAACTATCAAGTGTGCAAAGCCTACACAAATGATCTCAGCGAAGAACACGAATAATGAAGATTGCTAAGAAAAGGATTGCTATTAGGAAAATCTGATCTCTTTGTGGTGTTGTTAACTTGTTTTTCTGTTCATGGTCTCTCCATGTTAACTTGAAACCTCCTGCTATACCCCACTTCACAAGTGTTAGGAATCATTAGAAGTTTCCCCAATCTTTACCTCAATCGTTTGAGGATCGTTAAAGGTTTGGAAGCTTAACCTTTACCCGCCATGCAGGTCGCACTTTAATGTTTATTGCGGGAACGGCTTTGGATTCATGTTTCTTTACAGAAATCATCATCCGAAGTGCTCTTGCTTCTACCGAAGCGCTCAACTGAACCTTTTGCAGCTTAGTTTTTCCATTGAACCAAATTCTTGGGATCTCCAGTCAGTATGGTTGGGTTATCACCACAAAAGTTCATAATGTTTGGGTTTTAAGCTCATTCCCCTAGACAAGCAAAACTCTTGATCTTCGTGTAGTCCCTTAGTTAAACGGTCCTCTATATCCTTTGATTAGTAATCAAGGAAGTGACACCCATGATGATCAACTGCCATACGGTCTTATGTCTCCGACAGATATGTCCAGACGCCGTCATCTGTGGCCTTCCTGAAGCCAACCGGCTAGCCACAGTGTATAATTGTTGAAGGCACGGGTTTCTCCCAATAAGGGACGTCCTCTAAGGAGTCGTGAAGTTACTCAACTTTTTTCATGCTTTGTTTAAAGCGATAAATCTGATTTCATCATGAATCGGCCGATGCAAGTTTGCTTAGAGGATTTTTCATGACCCATTATACACATTTACTTGTGGCTTTGGTGTTCTTCATATCTGATTTCCAGTTTGCATTACTATGTTCTCCCAAAACCGCTGGACATCCAGAATACCATAATCCGTAGATAAGCGAATATTTCAAATATCGTCATATCTGACTTAACGCCTTTTATCGATCATTTCCAGAATCACGAATGAACCTTAGTTCAATCGATCTTCTTTGTAGGCCGATACCAGGTCGGTTGTAGTGTGTACAATACATTGAACTACAAGTGACCTGCACATATCACTCCTTGTATATGGGTGCACCATGATTCCAATCAATTCTATGATTCATATCCATTGGTGGCTTCAACGAGATTGTCAACTATCTCACAACTGAGTTTGGAGTTAGACCAGTCCGTTAGATGTCTTAGAAATCCCAATTCCTAAGATGTCATCTGTGATACCCATATCTTTTATATCGAGACTTTTGTTTCAATATTACTTCCACTTTCAGACTGTTGGTTTTTCCAACTGTTGGCTTTCTAACTTCAAAGTCAATGTTTCTGTTGTCAGATTCATTATTTCTATTTTATCTTAAACTTCCAGGACCAAAATGTAAATATTTCAGGGACCAAAATGAAAGTTTATAAAGAAGCCCAACAGTCCAACAAACCAACTTTGGTCCTCCCCTTCCAACTCTCCGGTTAGGAAGGCGGCATCAATATTCATGTCACGCAAAACTGCAATGGCCCTGTATGTTAAGATATTCACAGGAGAGCACATGTACAAGTAGTCGAGGCCTTATACTCGTCAGTAGATCCATCTACTTGGTACTCACTTTTGATTATCCACTTTCACAACCCAAAGGTTTCTTTTCCGGAGGAAGAGCAACCATTACACAAGTATGGTTCTATATGATGGAATCTATTTATCTTTATGTAGCCTTTTTCTAAAGCAGCGCTTCTGGAGATGACAATTATTTGGTAATTGTCTGTGGTTCATTCTCAACCATACAAGATAGAAGGCCTGGAACAAGTCTTTGTCCCCTATTTACTCCATCTCAGTTCAACATCTAAAATCCCTGAGTTCTGTAGATCTGGAATATTAAGTTCCGGATAGTCAGCAACTTTCGAGTCCTGTAGATACGGAACGTATAGTTTCGAACAGTCAGGCCCTCGCGGGTTCTTGTTAACCTCGAGCAATTACTTCTTCTTCCTTCTCAAGGAAAGTTATCTTCAAAGAATTCAGCATTCTTTAACACCAAGAGGCGATAAGAACTACTGTTATTTGCAGGTCCAATGGATATGCAATTTACAGTCTTAGGTCCAACTTGACTTGTTTCGGTATTCCAACCTCTACCAAGCCACCCCACAACACAACATTTGTAGGTGTGATCCTTTTCATGTTTCACACGGAGGGTTATCCTTATCCTTATCCTTATGCGTAGTTCTATTGAGAATCGTATTAGCAGTAAGGATTGCCTTGCCCCACATATTTTGGGCGTACGGCTTTGCGCTTGGCTAGCACCGTTAGACTGAGGTGAGTAATGAGCAGTCGTTTGATCAACGATGCTTCACATTCTCCCCCTCTATCACTACGAATTCCTCAATCCATAGGCTTAGTTAATTTTCAACTTCTGCTTTGTAGCGCTTATCCACTTCAACAGCTTCATCTTTGCTTTTCTACCAACAAATGATGCAATTCGTTGTACCAGCATCAATGAAGGTCACAAAGTACTTGTCTCCCCCCCCCCTCTATTTTGTATAAACTTAAAATCACCCATGTAGGTGTGACTATGTTCTAGAGAAGCGGTGCTTCTTTCGCTATTCCTTTGATGGAATGGAAAAATGATTTTGCCTCTTGGCCTACCTCACACTCATTTTGAGGGTTTATGTCGACAGAAGACAACAATCTCAACTTTGTTAGTTTTTGAATGACTTTCTATTCAACATGTCTTAATCTATAATGGCATAGATGCACGAATTACAAATATATCATTCATTTAGCTATAGACACACTGTACAATTCTTAGTTATTATAGGCCTGTTGGACTAGTCTCAAACCAGCTTGACCAACAGCGTCATTGAAACCAAGTTTAGGACATGTATCACCTCCTTTTAGAGTGATCACATTCCCTGAAGTCCTATTGAGGACAACCTATCCAACCCATTCTACTTTAGAGGTGGCGTTGCTTTACATGAACAACCTCTTGTCCGTGGTTAGGGCGTAACCAGATAATATGTGATCTGGATACTCTGGCCCACTCCAGTTGCTTAGGCAGACTGAGTATCCGATTTCTTTTCTGCCTTTCTCTTGACCTTCATATCATTTAAGACCTGGAAAACTCTGGCCCACCTCACTAGGTATCCATTACTTTTCTGCCTTTCTTTTAGATCATTTAAGACCTGGAAACTCTGGCCCACCTCACTAGGTGTCCATTACTTTTCTGTCAAATGAATTCTGGCCCCACTCCAGTCGCCCGTAGGCTTTGTAGGACTGAGTGTCCAGTATCATCCTTATCAAATAAATTCTGGCCCATCCAGTCACTCATAGGCTTTGTACGACTGAGTGTCCAATATCATCCTATCAATTGAAGGATCTTCTGTCAGATAGGTGACAGGTTCAACGCCTTAAGATAAACCATTATCTCTTTGTCTTTTTCCCTTGTGATTGGGGCCTAGGGAAATCTCTGGCGCTTACTTAAGAGTGGTAATAGTTTTCGCACAGTAAGTGGATCTCTATCCTTCGTATGTGCGAACATACTTTACACACTGGTCATAATACACTAAAAAGAACGAATCTTTTAAGTTTTGTTTACAATAGTCCAATCTTTAACCAGGAAGGAAGGAGATTCAATATCTGATTTTAGAGTGTAGGGAATGTAAGTTTTAATGAAAACACTTTCATATTCCAAGCCTTGCTTTACACACTTTTATTCAGATATTAACTAAACACATTAAAGATAAGGAAGGATTATTAACTTAAACCTTTTGGATTCTGGCCCACTTTAGTCAGACTGAGTGTCCACATCCTCCTTACCATAATTTGGATCCTTTGTCTGGGACAGATATAGGACTTTTGCTATATGATAGAACATCATCTTCAGCCTTCTCCTCTTGTCCCAGTTGACATCCTCAACCTCTCGTGGGCGCTTGTTTCCACCACTCTCAGGAGCGGTGACATCAACTCGTCCTTGATCTTTAGTCGTACTAGTATGACTAACAGCAGTATCTTGAAGCTCATCATCAGATCCAGAGATTCCACCTTTGACGGAAATAGATTTGTAACTGTCGTCAAAGAGAGAACCATAACTAGGACCAGCTTTGAAAGTGCGATTGTTGACAGAGACAGTGTTTGAACTGTTAGCAAAACTGTCAACATAACTATTAGTTTTGGTGTTCCTGTTAAAAATGACAAGGGAGAAAAAGGTATTTTAGTAGCTATAAGTTTGCCTCCACAGGCCATGGAAAAATTTCAAGAGGTTGTATACAAGATGACTCTCTGAAATGTGGAAGGAATCAACATAGTTTCAAGGATGTAAGGTTTTTTCATGCATGTTTTGGGAATCAGTAAATCAGAATTATGGAGCTTGTAATAATATTACATCATTTTCTTATTAGAATGTACTTGTCCATCATGTATGATATTTATAAATCAAGTATTTGTTTCAATTTAGGTCTCAGTGTTTAACTGAGTACATAGTTTAAGAAAGAGAAAATATACTTTTAAATTTTGTGATCTTAGTTGAAATTCATGATTTTTTTGTGAATATAAAAACATGTCGTTAAGGGTTCAATTGAAAACTTAAAATTAAATTGTTTCAAAATATAAAAATATATTTTTACTTTTCGGAATAGAATAAAAATATTAATGTCATATAAGGTATGTTCACTATGTTGAGATCTTAGGAAATTACATTAAACCACAATGTCATCTACTTGCATTTATCAACGCAAATATGATGCCCTGCTCACTGAAACCAAGCATGATTTTGAAAAAAATAAATAATGAACTGCTTGTTTCTCTTCAACTTGCAGACAACCATAGTAGAAATGGTGACTTAGTGAGGGGTGGGTAGAATTGTATTTACCATAGTGTGTAATTTAGATATAAATAAGCTGAATTCCATTTACATTTACATAAATTTTACACATATATTTGGATAGTACAGAGGACAAAGGTCTTGAAGTAAATAAAGATCCTCTTGCATGTCATAAGAAAACTTCTTTACGAAATAAATACAATAGTCAAATAAGAATAAACTTAGTGATCAATAGTACATTTATCTATCCAATTAAAACGTTATATCACTAAATGATTTGAGCAGAAGGAAATTTTATAATTTATTACACTTGGAATAACTTTATAATTATTTATATGGGTTAACTCGTTTCCTACCCGCTCATTTAACACCCAACTTATTTTTGACCCACATGAAATATAGGTTGGTTGAAACACAATCCATTATTGTTTAACTCATTTTTAACCCGTTCAAATCCGATCACTATAAAAAGACTAAATTAGTTAAGAACTTCGTCGCTAGTCGACCGCTAAATTGCTTGTAGCTAACTGACTTTTTTTAATAATCCATCACTAAATAGGATTGGGCTTCCAGCCCACACACCATCTTTGAAGAATTGGTACTCTTCATCCCTATAAATAGGGAGCCCTCAATCAGTCTATTACACACCAAAACATAGAGAGAAAAGAAGAGTGAGGCATCATAGACAAGAAATAGTCTGTGAGGAAAACTAGAGAGTGTGAGCGATATTGTAATGAGGTGGAAAAATAAAAAAAGGGTTATTTCTTTTGAGTGTGTAGTGGTATTTTGAGTATTTATACTCATCAATATACAGTGTAAAATTTCTCATTATAGTGATATCAGTTGCTTCTCTCGGCTAGTGGTTTTTTCCATTATTCAGAAGGGTTTCCACGTAAAATTCTCGGTGTCATTATTGATTTTCTGTTATTCTTACTAATATACATTGTGAATATTATTTCAGAGGGTAGATATTATTTTTGGGTAGGTGTGGTAATTAAAGTACCAATATGTATTTCCGCTGATCATTTACATGTAAGTAAAATATACTGACCAATTCTTAACAAGTGGTATCAGAGCTTGGTTAAGCAGCAGTAAACTTTATCTTTAGTAAATGAGGACACCTTTAAATTTACCGGCACCATGATAAAACTCACGGCGAAGAACTACACGCTATGGAGACCAAAGATCGAAGACTTTCTTGTGTACAAGGATCTGTTCGATCCGATCGAGACCAACGGAGTTTGCCCGTTCGACAAAGACAACAAAGAAGACAAGAAGTGGCCGAAGGTGAATCAGAAAGCTCTTTCCACGATTCGTAAATGGGTGGACGATACTATTTTCAGCAACATAGCCAAAGAGACTGACACCTACAAACTTTGGATTAAGTTGGAAAATCTCTACGAAAGGAAGTCAGCACAGAACAAAGCTTTCTTATTTAGAAAACTTGTGAATTTGAAGTACAAAGAAGGGTGTCCCATTTCTGAATAAATTTGCGAGGTGCAAGACATCGTGAATAGGCTCACAACAATGAAGATAAATCTCGGTGACGAGGTGTGTGCGCTAATGCTATTAGGCTCATTATCGGATAGCTGGGAGATTCTTGTAGTATCCCTGAGCAATTATGCCTCAGAATAAACGTTATTCTTAGAAATCATGATGGATAGCATTCAAAACAAGGAAACGAGGAGAAAAAAGTTTGGCCATCACGATGGACAAGCATTTCTCACAGAAAACAGAGGCCGGAGCAGAACTCAAGGATCAAGTGATCGTGAAAAATTAAGAGGGCGATCAAAATCAAGAGATGGAAGGAAGTGCTACCATTGTGGCAAGCCTGGCCACATAAAATAGTTTTGTAAGCTCTTGAAGCAAGAACGGAATAATCAAAACACCGCAGACCAAAATACTAAGGTTGTGGTGACGATGGTTGAAGACGTGGTACTAGCGGATCAAAATACTAAGGCTGCGGTGACGATGCTTAAAGATGTGGTACTATAAACAGGTGAAGACAAACATGTTGGTGACTCACATGCTGAATGGGTGATAGATTCGGCAACCTTCTATCATTATGTTCCTTAGAAGGAACTTTTCACGACCTACAGGGTTGGTGACTTTGGCAGCGTAAGGATGGGCAATTCCACTTGAGTGGAGATCGTTGAAATTGGTGATGTGTGCCTAAAGACAGATCTCGGGTGCACACTAACATTGAAAGAGGTGCGATATGTTCCTGATTTACGATTAAATTTGATATCCACACATGTCTTGGATAATGAGGGTTATGTTCAATCTTTCAAAAATGGAAAATGGAAGTTGAGCAATGGTCCATTAGTATTTGCTCGAGGAAGTGTGTGCTGCACTATATACAAGACATGTGTGAAGGTCTGTGGTGGCTTAGCGATTGCGGCTGAGGATGATACTTCACCGAACTTATGGCATAGGAGGCTGGCTCACATAAGTGAGAAAGGATTGCAATAGTTGGTAAGGAAATCCCTTATTCCTTCGACCAAAGGTACTCCACTAGACCCTTGTGATCACAGTTTATTTGGAAAGTAAAATAGAGTTACTTTTTTGAAGAAACGTACAAAAAAATGAATAAATTATATTTAGTTTATTCAGATGTTTGTGGTCCACTCAAGGTGGTGTCCCTGGAAGGTAGCAAATATTTTATTATTATTATAGACGATGCTTCATGAAAATTGTGGGTCTACATGTTGAAAACCAAAGATCATATTTTTGAACATTTCCAGCAATTTCATGCTATAGTGGAAAGAGAGACGGGAATGAAGCTGAAGTGTCTTTGCACCAACAATGGTGGAGAATACATATCCCATCTCTTCAAATCGTACTGTGCAAAATATGAGATTCAGTATAAAAAGACGGTACCTTAAATGCCACAACACAATAGTATAGCTGAACGGATGAACCGTATCATTGTGGAACGCGTCAGGTGTATGTTGAGAATGGCAAAGCTATCTAAGTCATTTTGGGATGAAGTTGTTCGTAGTGCCTGTTACCTCATCAATCGATCAATATCTGCTCCCTTAGGATTTGACATACCATAGAAGGTATGGACTGGTAGAGATGTGGCATACTCGTGTACATCAGAGTTTTTTGGTTGTAAAGCATTTGCACACATACCGAAGGAACAAAGGTTGAAGTTGGACAATAAGGTGATTCCATGTATCCTTATCGGGTATGGTGATGAAGAATTCAGTTACAAGCTATGAGATCCAGTCAATAGAAATATGATCAGAAGTAGATATGTCATCTTTTGTGAAAACGACACTTTTTCAGAGAGCAGAAGTCAAGACCACGAGATCGAAGGATAGTCGACCTTACACCAATATCTAGCACATCTAACGATAACACAGATAGGGGAAATGTGTAAGAAGAACATGTAGAAGAAGAACTAGCAATGGTTGATGGAGAAGAATACATAGAAGGTGATGAGAAGGGGGAGCAACCGACTCCTCCGGAGATAGTAGAGCCCGGGAGTAAAAGGTCTACTAGGGAAAGCCAGAAATCAACCATATATCCTAGTTCAGAGTATATCTTAATTTCTAGTGAGGGGGAGCTAGAAAGCTTTCAGGAAGTATTGTCTCACACCGACAAAGACAATTTGATGAAAGCGATGGAGGCAGAGATGAGCTTTTTGCAGAAGAACGATATCTATCAACTGGTGAATCTTCCTAAAGGGAAGAAAGTCTTGCATAATAAGAGGGTGTTCAAGATAAAGAAGTGCGGGGCACAAATTAGTGAAACACAAAGCTCAATTGGTTATAAAAGGCTTTGCAAATAAGAAAGGAATCGACTATGAAGAGATATTTACTCTTGTGATGAAGATGAGCTCTATTCGAGTCATACTGGGTCTGAAATCCCGCTTAGACCTAGAGCTTGAATAAATGGTCGTAAAGACGGTATTTCTCGATGGTAACTTGGAGGAGGAAATTTACATGTTCTAACCAGAAGGCTTTGAAATTAAAAGGGATGAAAATAAGGTCTGCAAATTGAAGAAGAGCTTATATGAGCTACATCAAGCTCCACGCCAATGGTACATGAAATTTGATTCATTCATGGTGGATCATGGCTATGGTAGAACAAAAGCAGATCATTGTGTCTATGTTAGGAAATTCCCTAACAGTAACTTCATTATTTTATCGTTATATGTGGATGATATGTTGATTGTTGGACAAGATGTCAAGATCATTGGTGACTTGAAGGAGTTGGCTAAGTTTTTTGACATAAAGGACTTAGGTGCAACCCAATATATTCTCAGTATGCAGATTCTCGTGACAGAAAAATGAAGAAGCTATGGTTGTCGCAAGAAAAGTACATTAAAAAGGTGCTAACGCATTTCAACACGGAGCATGTGAAACCAGTCAGTACTCTTCTGGTGAATCATTTTAAGATGAGTAAAAAGATGTGTCCAACAACAGAAAAGGAAAAGATAGCCATGGAGGCTATTCCATACTCCTCAGTAGTCGGTAGTTTGATGTATGTGATGGTATGTACTCAGCCAGACATCGCACACGCTGTTGGAGTAGTTAGCAGGTTTTTTGAAAATCTTAGAAAAGACCATTGAAAAGCTATGAAGTGGATACTCAGGTATCTAATAGGAAACTCAAATGAATGCTTGTGTTTTGGGGAATCAGATTCAACCTTGAAGACCTATACAAATTCTGATATGGCAGGTGACCTTGATAACAGAAAATTCACTACTAGATATTTGTTTGCTTTTTCAGGGAGAGCTATATCATGGAAGTCGAAGTTGCAGAAGTGTGTTGCACTCTCTACAACTGAAGTAGAGTATATTGCGGCTACCGAAGTTGGGAAGGAGATGATATGACTCAAGAGATTTCTTCAAGAACTTGGATTGCAACAGATAGAGTATGTTGTCTATTTCTACAGTCAGAGTGCAATAGACATGAGTAAGAACTCCATGTACCATGAGAGAACAAAATATATCGTCGTCAGATATCATTGAATTCGTGAGCAAGTGGAGAATGAATCTTTCCAGGTCAAGAAGATTCACACAAGTGAAAACCATGCAGATATGCTGACCAAGGTGGTATCGAGAAACAAGTTCGAATTGTGCAAAAAACTTGTCGGTATGCACTCAAACTAGAAGCCTGGTATTGCCTCCTTTAGTTGAATGGGTCTGGAGGGGGAGATTTGTGGGGTTCCAACCCACACACCATATTTGAAGAATTGACACACCATCTTTGACGAATCGGCACACCATTTTTGAAGAATTGGAACTCTTCATCCCCGTAAATAGGAAGCCCTCAATCAGTTTATTACACACTAAAACATAGAGAGAGAAAAAGAGTGAGGCATCACAGACAAGAAATAGTCTGTGAGGAAAACTAGAGAGTGTGAGTGATATTACAGTGAGGTGAAAAAATCAAAAGAGGGTTATTTCTTTTGAGTGTGTATTGGTATTTTGAGTATTTATACTCGTGACTACACATTGTAAAATTCCTAATTATAGTGATATCAGTTGCTCCACTCGGCCTTTGATTTTTCCCTTATTCAGAAGAGTTTCCACGTAAATTCTCGGTGTCATTATTGCTTCTCTGTTATTCTTGTTAATATACACAGTAAATATTATTTCAGAGGATGAATATTATTTTTGGGTAGGTGCAGTAATTAAAATGCCCAATATTTATTTCCGCTGATCATTTATATATAAGTAAATAATGACCAATTCTCAATAGACTTGACAATAAATTTTGATATTTAAATACATAATTTGTGTATGGCTAATTTCGTTTGTAAAGTAATTCACAAAATCCGTCAATTTGCCACAACTACTTGATGTTGAGAATTATTATGATGCTCATTGGACTATACCATGTTTATGTATTCGAAATCCCAATTATTTAATTTGTTAAAATTTCAAGCCAATTGATTATGGTGGCGGTTTTTGCAATTACAGAGAAAAGGGGTTTGCTAATCGAGGTTGTGATGTGAGATTCAAAGTGATGGTGTTTGGGTCTTGGGTGAAGATGGAGGGGGTAAAATGAGGTTAAGGTGAGGTTTGGCTCCTCACCCTTACACTTTCTCTTAATTTCCTCAATTTCCTCAAATGCATGCTTAGATGATTGACACTTGTCTATTTTAGATTTTAAACACATAGAATAGATTAACTTAAACAATCATATTAACTAAAGTCTAACGTTTACTTTGGAAAATTACTGTCCAAAAAGATCTCAACTTCCAAAAATTTAGGAACCCATTAATAGCATTATATTCAATCATATATTTCACATCCATATGTAATATCATCTCAATAAATGGGATTATTATGTCCGTAAAGAGTAGTTATATACTTAGTTTCCTTTTAACCAAAAAATGATATTATCTCCCACAATTTTCTTTCTTGCAATCTTCTCTGTAATTTAAAATGAAAGCATAGTTATTTGAGGGGCATTTACTAATTTTAGATGTTTAATTGACCAAAAAAAAAGATTTTGAATGTAAGCAAAAGACGATTAATTAACAATTTTGAGGTGGTATAAAATTGTCTGCCCATTCAACCAAAATATGAAGTGTTGTTTCCTTACATCCCTGCAAAACAAAAAGAAGCATAATAATGAGGAAGAGAAGTTGATACTTTTAGCTAATATTGGATGCAAAGTTTCATCTCATTAAAAAACATTATATTCAAATATACATAAAATGAAAGAACGGACAATAAATAAACAAACAAATAAATAAAATGAAATCTAACGGCTTCCAAAATTTGAGGGAGTTTGGGAATTTTCTTACCAAAGTTGGGAGTAAAAAAAATTTATCTTATTAATTATAGTTAATATGCTTGCTTAAGTTAATTTAATCTAAACCTTTAAAATCTAAAATAGACAAGTGTCAACCATCTAAGTATGCGCTTGAGGAAATTGAGAAAAATGTAATGGAGAGGAGCCAAATCCGTTGTGCTGAGGTGGCATGTCAAATGACATCGACCTTAATCTCTCAGTCTCAAATTATTTGTCATAATTACTAAGAATAATTGTATCAAATTATTTGTCATTTTATAAATTTAATGCACAATTAATTATTTCCCCCCATTTTACTCTTAGTAGAATTTTTTTACTAATAGAGATGACACATAAATTGAGTAAATATTTATTGGAAAGAGATTATAGCTTATATATAAATAAGAGTAAAAGTAGTCAAATACTCCTAATTAATATTCCTTAAGAGACGTGTATTACAAAAAACGACAGATAATTTGAAATTGTGGGACTAACAAATAGTCAGGCCACGCGGGATGGTGTTTCCATGGTGGAGGGCTAATGGCTTAGGGATACGTCTAGGGGTGGAGCTACAGTGTCGATTGAGGATTTGATCAAACCTAATAGATTGGATTCAAATCATGTATTTATCTTAAGTGCTTTGAATATACATAAATTATAAATTTAGAACCAGTAACTTAAAAAACGTTAGAATTCAGAATTCATAAAATTCAAATAATAGCTCTGCCTCTGATGACGTCGAGGGTAATAGTGGACGGATAGTATAACGGAGGGTATAAATTATCATTTTCGCATTATATAGAGATATTTTTTATACCTTTTTGTTAATTAAAACAGGAGTAACATTTATAAAAAAAATTACTTCTACTTCCTTATCTTTTGGTTTAACAACCAGCCCAGATAGCCTTTAACAAACATTTGACGTTGAAGGGTTAAGGACAGAACAGAACTGTACAAATCATTAATGTTGTTCATGAAGAAAGAAAGAAAAACGTTTTCTTTTTAGAATCTCTTGAAAACCTGTAATAAAAGGACGTTTCCTTAACTCATTCATTGTACTTTTGTGCTGCCAATCCTTAGATGCCACACTTGGAGTGAGGATACTGAAAATTTAAAATGTGGGTTTAATTAGAACCATACGTGTGTACTCTTTCTTAAGGAGTGAGTCGCGCCCATTCTTTACCGTGGCTCGCAACACGATGGATCAATTTCCTCTGAATTGATTAATGTTGTTGAGGAGTCGCCACCTAATTATTTTACGATGAATTAGAATACCTAAATGTTAATTAAAATGCTGCAAAATAACTCCGATTTTATGATCTGTGAAACTAATGAAATTCTAGGTAAGTTTTTTATTATCCTAAAGAGAAGAGGTTATGCATCCTTTAAGATCCGCTGACTTCCTGTTATCCGGTCAATCTTAAGTTAATTATTATGCTAAGGAAATGCATGTTTTACAAGTATAAAATTAAAATAATGTTACAAGTAGTTTAAAAAAAGATGCATTTTGACAGTAATGATTTTTCCTTTTTTTTAGGAGTTTTGCAAAAGTAATTGTGATTTTGGAAAATAGGATCCGAAAAGGATACATGATATGGTTTAGGAAAATACATATAAAATTGACATTTTAAATAAAAGCATACCTTGTTATACATTATTTATAAAATATATGCAAAGTAGATTTTTCGGATAAAAAAATGTGCATTTGTGTGGTATTGATTATAAAATACATGCAAATTATTTTTTAGAATAAAAATATGCATTTGGATGATATTGATTATAAAATATATACAAGGTGATATTTTTGGTAAAACATGCATTTATTTAAAAAAAAATACATGCAAAGTGAAAACAACATACATTTATATTGCACTATTTACAAAAATACATGAAAAGTGATTTTTTTGAATAAAACATACATTTATATGACATTGTTTGTAAAATACATGTAAAGTTAATTTTTAGATAAAAGTATGCATTATATAAAATACATATTTTTTGCATTTTGATAGCAAAGGAGAAAAGTGAATTATGTATAATGCGAAGATTTGATTTATATGAAAGTTATTTTTTGAATCACAAATCAAATATAAATAAAATATCATTTAGATGATTAATAATGCGAATAAAAGATGACCAAATTGTTTTGAAAATTTTGAACAGTTTCAAAAATAAGCTAGCGTTTTAAAAGTATGAGCGACGAACCTAAAATAAACAAACTAACGTTTTGAAAGTATGGGCGACAGGCCTAAAATAGATAAACTAGCGGTTTCCGATTTTAAAACTAACTGAGCCTAAAATAAATAAACTAGCGATAGCTTCCAATTTTAGACTACCCTATTAATTAATTCTACGTCTACCTATTCTAAACATTTCAATAATTTAACGAGTACAATAATATTACAATACAAAATAAAATAAAACTTAATTAAAGAACACAAAACAATAATAAATCATCTTTCATAAATATGCCTTGCAAGTTGTCAAGAACAAATGGTTAGAAACAGTTGAATATAAATAACTTCGGATCCGTATCCAAATCAGTAAATGTTTTTATTACGGAGGGCTCAGACTTAAATTTTGAAAATATCATTCCAATCACGTCGTAGTTGCGAACATATGACTCGTTGGTCATTTTAGTTGCCTTGCCTACCGAACATGTTCGTCTCTCGGATAAAAAAAGATTTAAGTATCCTTTTCCAGAAGTTTTATTTTCGTCTTTACAACTGTGGAGGCCTAAAAAATCGACGGATATTTTTCTTCGGCCAGTGTAGTATCATGTTCAAATCAGTAAATTATACCAAAAACATCATACCGAAACCGGGAACCATTTTCCGAATGGACACGGCCTCAAATTCAATTTCATTGGCCCAAGGTAGTATTTGTTCAAATGAGTAAAGCAAAATAATAAGAGGGAGGTAAAACAGTCCAAATCAACTCCGTAAGACAAACATAATGCATCAAAATACAGCAAAGGTACAACAGCAATACTGCCTTAAAAAGGCAATCCAGCATTCCGAAAAAAACAAAAACCCAACCCGAATCAGTTTTCTTGGATTTTTTAGATAACCAACAACAAAATATCAAAAACTAATTTCTGGAAATTTTACCCAAATTGGGCTGACCCAACCCGGATCGAAGTCCCGACCCGAATCAGTTTTCTCAAATTTTCAGATAACCAACAACAAATATCAAAACCAAATTCTGGAAATTTTACCCAAATCGAGATGACCCGACATGACCCGGATCGATAACCCGACCCGAATCAGAAGTTCTGACTCAAATCAGTTTTTCTTGGATTTTCAGATAACCAACAACAAAATATCAAAACTAAATTCTGGAAATTGTACCCAAACCGGGCTGACCCGACCCGGATCAGAAGTCCCGACCCGAATCAGAATCGGAACGAAGAAAAAGCAGATTTTTTGGAGGTTGAAAATTATGAAACAAAAGGCAGTATTTTCGGATTAAAATTAAGAAACAAAAAGTAGCATTTTAAACCAACATTAAGAACAACATGTTAAATATACACAATATACACACAATATACATGTGTATATTGTATATTATCTCGTGAAAAGCTCTCGGGTTTCAGCCCCTTTGTATCGTGTATATGGGTAAATATTTAGTATCCTAGTTTAGGTAATATTGTAATGTAATTAGTATTTTACACTTACCATAATAATTGTATTACCATAAATGTATAGTTAGTATCCAAGTAGAATAAGGTTTTTGGGGGGATAGGGGTATGGGAAGTGATGGGTTGGTGGTGTCAGGGGCAGAGAGGGGGTTGGTGGTGGTGTCGGGTGAGGTGACCGGCGGGTTTGGGGGTGTGGGGTATGGGGTATGGGGTGCGGTGTCCGGTCGATTTGGGGAAAGGGTATATGTTTGGTTTTGGTTTTTGTTTTTGTTTTAGGTTTTGAGGGGTAAGTAAATGGGTTGGACGATTGGGCTTGGAAGGGGAATTTGGCCTGGTGGGTTGCGGGTTTGGGGTGGCCGATTGGGCTGCCCCTTTTTGGGTTGGTTTTTTTGTTTTGGGTTGGGAAATAAAAATGGGGAGTTGGTTAAAAATAAAAAGGAGTTTATTATAAAAAGATGTTTTGCAAAAGACGTAAATTATTTAAAATAACATAACGATGTGATAATAATAAAAAACATAATATTTGCGAAATGCTTAATGCTTAATAAAAAATGGAAATGCGATGCAATTTTGCGAAAATAAAATAACATGGAGTGTTAGGGTAAAATTATGATTATGATTTTAAAAGGCAAATGATAGTAGAAAATGTGAATAATAATAATAATAATAATAATAATAATAGTAATAATCAAAATGATATTGAGAATGAACGACGATATTATAACCTTATATATATATATATTAAAAATGTTTTGAGGTATCAAAAAATATTTAAAATTGCGAATAAATCGGAAAAGATGAGACAAAATTGGGTGTCAACAAGTGACACTATTTGATTGAATATGAAGTTTAAGAATTTTTTTTTATATTTTATAATTCAAAATAAATCATAAATATTTGTGTGAGCTACAATTATTTTACTAAACAAAAAATAAAAAGTTTGAAGTTAAAATTATTTCTAAAAAGGATATATAACATTTTTCTTACATTGATTAAAAAGAAAGTATGACACATAAATTAGGACACAAAAAACAATAATACAAGCTAAACTCATGTTGAACTGAACCAAATTTTGCTAGAATTTATAGAACTGAGTCTTGATCAACCTTAAACTGTCTCTTTAATGTTGTTTTTGCTTGATCAATATGTTTTTTTTTTCATTCAAATTTGAACATTTTAAAGTGATTAGATATATATGTAGTAGTGTAGGGTCCAACTTTCTCATCACCACATATTTGTGATATGGATAATCAAATCACGTACTCGTTTCTTGTTGCATATTTGACACTATAAATCTAAATCCAAATGTTTATCAAGACTACATACTTTCACTCCAATATATATATTTCAGAAACCACTTTCATCATACACTACTCTTTGTTTTATCAAATAGCACGTACGTTTGACACACACACACTATGAGATTTTCAATAACACATCACAAGCCAAAATTAGTAGTTCCAGCAAAAGTAACACCTTGCGGGATTAAACACCTTTCTGAAATAGACGATCAAGGGTTTACACGTTTACAAGCTTCCATATTAATGTTTTACAAACATAATTCTTCAATGGAAGGGAAAGATCCTGCAATATTTATCAAAGATGGATTGTCCAAAACACTAGTGTTTTACTATCCATTAGCTGGTAGGATCATTGAAGGGCCTAATAGGAAACTTATGGTGAATTGTAATAGTGAAGGAATCTTGTTTGTTGAAGCTGATGCAAATGTGGAGCTTGAGAAATTAGGAGAATCCATTAAACCACCATGTCCATACTTGGATTTACTACTGCACAATATTCCTGGTTCTGATGGAATCGTTGGCTGCCCTCTTTTATTAGTTCAGGTAAAAAACCAATAAACATCATGTCTTTTTTTTTTTTCCTTTCAAAATTTCCTTTAATGAGGGGATCATTGGGAATCAATTGCTTGTCTTTCTCTAAGAAAAAGTCAAATAAAATCAATTTGAATTTGAAACCGCTATTCGAAATCATAGAAAAACGAAAAGAAAATGAAAAGGTGGAGTTGAACCCACACATATATTTGGTGTAGGATAGTCCTTCTCATTTCTCAGTGGCGGAGCCAAAAATCTTAATAAAAGAATCCATAAAAAATCAAGAACGCCACACCAAGGCCTTATGTAATTTTTTTTACCCCCTTTACAACAATATTTTTAGCATTTCTTATGTAAAGGGATTTCAAAAATTTGTTTACACATACTAAAAATATTATTTTTATCTTATTTGCACACTGAGATTTACAAACGGGATTCAATTGATACCCCCTTGATTATACTTAGCTCAACAATTGGTCACATCGATATGAAAGGGAAAACATTACCTGCACTTGGTTTTTAAACAAGGAAAAGTTGAATGCATGATATCGATTGTTGGAAATTTAAAGCGCGTACGGGAATAGTAAATAGCTATTACAGTAATCGAAAGGATAAACAACAAAGTGGACAACAACAAGCTGTCAATATCTTGAACTTGAATTGAACTTCAAATATGGATCTTGTATTCGAAAATACAAGAACATGAACTGCTACGCTTGTGGCTTGTAGATCCGCTGAGAATACGAACGGTTAGAGTCCTTCGTCTGTTAAGTTAACACCTGAAATACTTAGCAACCAAATAGATAATCACAACACCACCGGTTGAGTCGAGAGATGGCTCTCTGTCTTAAAGACAAGATTGCCCCCGTATATAGGCTTTACGGAAGTATGGACAATAGTCTCCCAAGATTAAACAACAAACTATCAAGTGTGCAAAGCCTACACAAATGATCTCAGCGAAGAACACGAATAATGAAGATTGCTAAGAAAAGGATTGCTATTAGGAAAATCTGATCTCTTTGTGGTGTTGTTAACTTGTTTTTCTGTTCGTGGTCTCTCCATGTTAACTTGAAACCTCCTCAACAGCCAAACCTTTGGGATTCCGTCGAGCAAATACTTCCTGGGAAGCGCCGCGGCTCTAGAAGCCAAAACATGAAATTAGCACTGCGGCCCAGTCCGGGAGGCGCCACAGCCCTTCTCGGCTCCGAGGCCCTTTTCCGATCCGTACCATCTTACACTTCGCACAATCCTTTCTTCGTTTACCAACGTGGAACACTTGTTATTTATCCAATAATCGTCCATCATTCTATGTCCCAAACATTTTATAAGTCCGTTGCGGTCGTGGACATACTTGGATTCTTAAGTGCGTTCATTTGAGGCGGCCTGTCCTCGCACTTAAATAGGTGATCTCCTACAAGGTATCCTGCTATACCCCACTTCACAAGTGTTAGGAATCATTAGAAGTTTCCCCAATCTTTACCTCAATCGTTTGAGGATCGTTAAAGGTTTGGAAGTTTAACCTTTACCCGCCATGCAGGTCGCACTTTAATGTTTATTGCGGGAACGGCTTTGGATTCATGTTTCTTTACATAAATCATCATCCGAAGTGCTCTTGCTTCTACCGAAGCGCTCAACTGAACCTTTTGTAGCTTAGTTTTTCCATTGGACCAAATTCTTGGGATCTCCAGTAAGTATGGTTGGGTTATCACCACAAAAGTTCATATTGTTTGGGTTTTAAGCTCATTCCCCTAGACAAGCAAAACTCTTGATCTTCGTGTAGTCCCTTAGTTAAACGGTCCTCTATATCCTTTGATTAGTAATCAAGGAAGTGACACCCATGATGATCAACTGCCATACGGTCTTATGTCTCCGACAGATATGTCCAGACGCCGTCATCTGTGGCCTTCCTGAAGCCAACCGGCTAGCCACAGTGTATAATTGTTGAAGGCACGGGTTTCTCCCAATAAGGGACGTCATCTAAGGAGTCGTGAAGTTACTCAACTTTTTTCATGCTTTTTTTAAAGCGATAAATCTGATTTCATCATGAATCGGCCGATGCAAGTTTGCTTAGAGGATTTTTCATGACCCACTATACACATTTACTTGTGGCTTTGGTGTTCTTCATATCTGATTTCCAGTTTGCATCACTATGTTCTCCCAAAATCGCTGGACATCCAGAATACCATAATCCATAGATAAGCGAATATTTCAAATATCGTCATATCTGACTTAACGCCTTTTATCGATCATTTCCAGAATCACGAATGAACCTTAGTTCAACCAATCTTCTTTGTAGGCCGATACCAGGTCGGTTGTAGTGTGTACAATACATTGAACTACAAGTGACCTGCACATATCACTCCTTGTATATGGGTGCACCATGATTCCAATCAGTTCTATGATTCATATCCATTGGTGGCTTCAACGAGATTGTCAACTATCTCACAACTGAGTTTGGAGTTAGACTAGTCCGTTAGATGTCTTAGAAATCCCAATTCCTAAGATGTCATCTGTGATACCCATATCTTTCATATCGAGACTTTTGTTTCAATATTACTTCCACTTCCAGACTGTTGGTTTTTCCAACTGTTGGCTTTCTAACTTCAAAGTCAATGTTTCTGTTGTCAGATTCATTATTTCTATTTTATCTGAAACTTCCAGGACCAAAATGTAAACATTTCAGGGACCAAGACTAACTATACAATTATGGTAAGAGAACAAGACTAATTAAGGTACACTACAACTATACAAAACCATGTACAATAAGGAGACCAAAACCGTGTACACTATCCTAACCGAGAGCATCCCAATATACATAGGATATACACGTGTATAACATGTATATCTTATGTATATTGAGTATATTTAACACACCCCCGCAGTCATAGCGGACGGTCTTCGGACGCTGAGACTGTCTCTAAAATCT
Source organism: Anisodus tanguticus (assembly GCA_034509755.1). Classification (NCBI taxonomy): domain Eukaryota; kingdom Viridiplantae; phylum Streptophyta; class Magnoliopsida; order Solanales; family Solanaceae; genus Anisodus; species Anisodus tanguticus. The sequence goes on from CM067555.1 coordinate 42,160,137, forward strand.
TCAAAAAGGACCGAGGAAGACCCTTTGTAAAGATGTCTGCAATCTGATACCTGGAAGGGACATGGCAAACGCGTACTTAACACACACACTATGAGATTTTCAATAACACATCACAAGCCAAAATTAGTAGTTCCAGCAAAAGTAACACCTTGCGGGAGTAAACACCTTTCTGAAATAGACGATCAAGGGTTTACACGTTTACAAGCTTCCATATTAATGTTTTACAAACATAATTCTTCAATGGAAGGGAAAGATCCTGCAATATTTATCAAAGATGAATTGTCCAAAACACTAGTGTTTTACTATCCATTAGCTGGTAGGATCATTGAAGGGCCTAATAGGAAACTTATGGTGAATTGTAATAGTGAAGGAATCTTGTTTGTTGAAGCTGATGCAAATGTGGAGCTTGAGAAATTAGGAGAATCCATTAAACCACCATGTCCATACTTGGATTTACTACTGCACAATATTCCTGGTTCTGATGGAATCACTGGTTGCCCTCTTTTATTAGTTCAGGTAAACAATTTTTAATATACCTCCTTTATGTTTTCTTTTAAAAAAATCCCATTACATAGGGAATCAGGAAAAGGAACCAGTTAGAGGACAGTGGGAGTCGAACCTATACCATATATGGTGTAGGATACTCCAAATTAGTGGCGGAGCCAGAAATTAATAAAATCCTAATAAAGGGATCCAAAAAAATATGCAAGAATGCTAGACTTACGATTTCAATAATTTTTAACCACCTTAACCACAACATTTTAAGCCTTTGTTATGTCAACGGTTTCAAAAACTTACTTATATAAATATATATAAAAAAATTACCCTATTTAGACAATGAGATCTTCGAACGAAGGATTCAATAAATTACCCTATTTAGACAATGAGATCTTCGAACGAAGGATTCAATTGAACCCCCATGATTGAACTCAACACTGAGACTATTTACTCCCGCGGATACGAATGGAAACAAGGTACCTTCATTTGATGTTTAAATAAGTCAAATGAATCACAAGACATGTTTAAACAAGGCAAATGCATACAACACGTCTCATGTATATAAAGTTTTTGTTCCACTGTAAACAAGTATAAGAGGGTAATAGGTCCACACAATGTCTAAGTGCATAGTCGAAAATTCAAAACAAGTAGAGGGTGAATTTATGTATTATCCAATTTAACTTATATGCATTAAAAATGTAAAGGATTTTTATAAAATATGTGACCTTCCTCAGTTTTCATGTTACAAGTTCTACTTTTTATAAACGATTACCTGTAATAATTCTGGTGACCTATTAATGTCTTCTAAGTTACTTACACTGGCAGTCAATAATTCTTAAACTAATATATCTCTTTGCATAGGTGACCCGTTTTAGTTGTGGTGGATTTGTTGCTGGATTCAGAGTCAATCACACTATGATGGATGCCTATGGCTTGAATATGTTTCTAAATGCATTAAGTGAATTAATTCAAGGAGCTTCCGCACCTACCATATTACCTGTATGGCAAAGGGATCTCCTAAGTGCTAGATCACCACCACGCATTACATGTACTCACCATGAGTTTGATGAGCAAACTAAATCAAGAATTGCATGGGAATCTATGGAAGACAAGTTGATACAAGAATCATTTTTCTTTGGAAATAAGGAGATGGAAGCTATTAAAAATCAAGTTTCTCCAAATTGTGAATGTACAAAATTCGAGTTATTAACGGCATTTTTATGGAAATGTCGTACAATTGCTCTCAGTCTGCACCCTGACGAAATTGTTCATTTGACTTGCGTAGTTAACATGCGTGGAAAAGTACTGAAATTTCCACCTGGATATTACGGAAATGCGTTCATTGCTCCAGCTGCAGTTTCAAAAGCAGGATTGTTATGTTCAAATTCACTTACATATGCAGTTGAATTGGTCAAGAAACTTAAAGATCATATGAATGAAGAGTACATCAGATCAGTGACAGACTTAATTGTGATTAAAGGGCGACCGGAATTGACAAAATCATGGAATTTTATGATCGCAGATAATAGATCTGCTGGATTTGATGAATTTGATTTTGGATGGGGAAAACCCATTTTTGGAGGGGTTCCCAAAGCCATATCTCATATTAGTATTTGTGTGCCTGTTAAAAATGACAAGGGAGAAAAGGGTATTTTGATAGCTATAAGTTTGCCTCCATCGGCCATTAAAAAATTTCAAGAGGTTGTCTACAGAATGACTTTGAAAAATGTGGAAGGAGTCAAAATAATTTCAAAGATGTAAGGTTTTTTTCTGCCTTTCACCTCATCAATGCGTGTTTTGTTTCCATCCTTTTTATATTAGAGAATGTACTTGTAAGTCATGTTTGATATTTATGAATCAAATAACTATGATTGTATTTGATTGGGTACAAAAAACTTATAATTTCTAGTATTATCCAGTGTGTCTTTTGTATTTTTATTGATAATTGTTTAAAGATCACCTTGGAATTTCGATTTTTCCTTCTCAATTTCAGTCTTCCTAGAGGGCTGCTTTAAGCTTTATTTATAGCCGTAAATTTCTCAGCTTTACATGACACATTAGAATCCTTGATGCTTTGTAAATAGTGTGATACTAACTTAAGTCATACAAAATGTGTCTCATGGTTTGGTTCAACAATACTCCCTATTACATTAATGTTCAACAATATTTTGGATTTACTTTTTATAATAGCGCGAAACGTGAACATGCATACTAATATCAGAATGATTTAGATTCGTCAATTAATTAAGTGGAAACAATCAAAATCTCAGTTTCAAAATGTTTATCTTACTTTCCCTTTTAATCTGTTTAAAAAAGAATGACTTTTTTTTGGAAACTCTTTGATTTCAACTTTCCACATAGCATATTTAAGATCATAAGATTAAATGACATTTTGATACATTTCACATATCTTTAGTTAACCGCCACAAGATTCAAAAAAAAAATCTTTATTTTCTTAAACTATGTGTCAAGTCAAAACCAAAAAATATTTTAAAACATAGATAGTAAATATGAAATTCTCTCACCAAGAGGAAGCTAATTATATATGTCTATATTCGGTTGTTGTTTAAAGTAATATTATAATAATAATTCGGATCATGTCTAGATGGTTCAACCTCTAGGTTTTGTTCATCCTCAATCCCCTACTTATGTTTACAAGCTTCATAAATCTCTTTAGGGTCATAAGCAAGCTCCGAGATCTTGGTATGCCAAACTTTATCAACTCCTAGTCGCACCTGGTTTCAATACTTCAAAGACGGATGTCTCATTATTCATCTACCCTCACAAAAATGTAATTACCTACCTCTTGATCTATGTGGATAATATTGTCTTACAAGGAATAACTCTTCATTTGTTGACTCCTTTAATTTGTTCAGGCTCTTGGCCGTACATTCTCTATTAGATATCTTTGACCACTGCACTATTTTCTTGGTATTCAGGTATGTCGTACTAGTGATGGACTTTGGCTCTCCCAATCTCAGTATATCCAGAGTATTCTCACCAAACAGGTACGTTTCATCGTAAGCCTCTCGGCTATCCTATGGCTACAAGTGAGAAACTTCATAAAGGTAATAGCTCTGCTTTCGACGATCCCACTCTTTATCAATAAATAGTTGGTGCTCTTCAATATCTCACTTTAACGAGGCCTGGTATACCATTTGTGGTGAACAAAGTGTGGTAGTTTATGAGCAGTCCATCGATAGATCAATGGGCTGTTGTGAAGAACATTCTTCGATATCTCTACCACACAAAATTCATGTCCTTTTTCATTTCAAAGGTTTATAATCTTCATTTACAAGCATTCACCGACTTTAATTAGGCTGGTAGCTTTGATGATCACAAATCCACAGGTGGATATGCACTATAGTTTGTGTTTTTTTGGAGAAATCGAGTTTAACCAAAAACACAGTTAGAGATTTATTTTTTAGGGTTTAAAGACAAGTGAGTTGTATCATATCTAGAGAACCCCTCAATGATTCTAGTATTATATGATAGGTAGTGAATAAGTAAATAAGCAAGTAAATGAATAAGTAAATAATATGAACAAGTAAGCTTTGATTCAGAACTAGTAATGAAAAATAATGGACAAGTGTTTCTTTCAATGTATTTCTTTGAGAGAGAATAGATCTTAGGTTATAAGTGTGAGCTAGAGGATACAGTGTGATGCGATTCCTTCCCTTCTAAGTCTCACATATATAAGACAAAACTAGACTATTATTCCCTCCTAAGGTTATAACGACGTGAGCTTGCTGATGTCATTGTGCCCACGTACGTTGTGACACTCTGATATAAGAAGGTTGATATGATAGGAGTTGTTGGGAGTGGGAGACAACTATGTGGAGACTTTGGAGCCGTTGGGGTATTCGGATACACTAATCCACCCGGAGGTATTCCTACCCATTACTTTTCTTGATGATTTAAATTATAGTTTTGTTGGTCGATTCTGCTTGTCCATTTGCGCATGAGTGATAAGACGACGATGTGACTCTCTTGATGTTCAGCCCCTTCAGGAATTCAGTAACCTTTTTCCCACAAATTGTCGACCATTGTCGTAAGCAATCTCCTTTGGTATTCCGAATCAATAAATTATTTGGTCCCAGATAAAGTCTATGACCTGCTTCTCCCGGACCTTTTTATATGTTTTAGCCTCCACCCATTTTGAGAAATAATCTATCAAGATCAGCAAGAACCTAATATTTCCCACAACTCTAAATAATGTCCCTACGATGTCCATTTCCCATTTCATGAATGACCACGGGACCACCACTAAGTGGAGTGATTCAGCGGGCTGATGTATCATAGGAGAGTGTTGCTGGCATTTCTCACACTTCTGAACATAAGCCTTGGCATCATCTTCCATGCGAATAATTGATGATGTCGTTTTGCCAATCCCATATCAGCCTGGTGGAGTTTACTTCGTGCACTCCAGGATCAAGGACGGAGTGCAGTAGGTGGACTATAGATTCTGACTCACCCTTAGTGGCCTCAGATGAAGAACCCATGTTAGCCAAAGCGGCTTCTTCAATGTTCATCTCTCGAGGGATTTGCATCACCTTCCACTTCCTGAATTGACTCAGCAGAGTAGTGGCTTTGTTAAAGTATTCCTTAATTCTACTGTCTTTGGCCTCGTATTTGCCCAGGATTTGATTGATGATTAGTTGGGAGTCACTTTTAAGCTCTATGTTTTCGGCTCCGAACTTGATCTAACTCCAAACATGCAATTGAGGCCTCATACTTGACCTCATTGTTAATTAAAGAAATATATTTAATAGCTTTCCTAATCATTGCTCCAAATAGGGCAATCAGGATGATCCCCAGCCCGATACCCTTCATGTTTGTGGCTCCATCTGTGTACATGACCCATTCTCTGGATGCGATATCAGTTTCCCAGGCTAGCAATCGACTAGTTTGCTAGCCTGGCCAAGAGTCCGAGTTTGTGCAAAATACTCCTCAGAGGGAAAGTTGTGATCACATATTGGCGTGACATCGAAAGTGTGGCCTTAGTTTGTGATACGCGACTATCAGTGCCAAATCCAGCTGCTCAAGGTGAGGATAGTGGGGTTCGGCCTCGATCAAGGCCTTGCTAGTAAAATAAATGGGAGACTACATACCTTTTTCTTCTCGAATGAGAACAACACTTACAACGGTTTTGGAAACAGCAAGATAAATTAGTAGGAGTTCTCCCTCTTTTGGTCTCGTGAGTAAAGGCGAATTTGTCAGATATCATTTCAAGTCCTTCAGCGCCTGATGGCATTCCCAGGTCGATTGAAAGTCTTTCTTTTTCTTCAACAGGTTGAAGAACTTTTGACATCGGTCGGACGATCTTGTTATGAACCTCCCGAGGGCGGTTATTCTCTCTATCAGTCGTTGTACCTCTCGAGCATTGTTAAGAACGTCCGGTATTTGTTCGATTTCCCAGATATGATCTAGGTTGGACTAAATTCCCCTGTTTGACACTATGAAACTCAAAAACTTCCCCGAGCCTACCCTAAAGGCACATTTCTTCAAATTTAGCTTGAGATTGGACTTGCGGAGAATATCAAACGTTTCCTGCAAATGTCTAATGTGTTCCTCTGTTTCTAGGAATTTAACAATTATATCATCTAAATAAATCACAATGTTTTGACCCAACTGATGTTAGAACATACGATGAGTTAATTGATGCAAAATGGTCTCTACATTCTTTAAGCCGGATGACATGACATTATAACAGTAAGTCTCGTGCTCCGTTATGAACAAAGTCTTTTTTTGGTCCATTGTGTCTAACCGTATTTGGTCGAACCCCGTGGATACATCCAGGAAACTGAGCAACTCATGTCCAGCCACCGCGTCGGCAATATTATCCAGGCAAGGTATGAGGTGTAAGTTTCTTAAGCATGCTTTGTTTAAATCTTTTAAATCTAAGAACATTTGAAAAGTATCAAGTTTCTTAGGGAGTACCACCATATTTTCTAGCCAGTCAGGGTACTTTACCTCTCGAATGACTCTTGACTCAACAAGCCGAACCACTTTCTCCTTAACAAATTGACTCCGTTCTGCTAATACCGGACATCTTTTCTATTTAATGGGCTGACAATCTGGGTTGATTCTCATCTTATAAATGGCTAATTCGGAGGCACACCTGTAATATCTGACCCCAACCAAGTGAAGCTACTTATGTTATTATTTAAAAATTTAACTAAGTTTTCCCAGAACTCGGGGTTTAGACCTTAACCCAAGTATACCTGCTCTTTATGACGGTCTGGATGACAATAGGATAGCTCAAGGTCCTTAGCAGCGTCTGATTCTTCCGGTGCGACAAATCTTCAGGGTACCTGATTTGTCGGGTTCTCTAGACAGAAGCCTTCCGCTAGTTCCTATTTATGCTCGATTTCCAGAGTGGCCTTAGAACCGGGCATTTGTGATTGCTATTTATTAATCTCAACTGGTCTGTCTTTTTGAACTACCAAAGTAATCTCCGTTCGATCAAGTTCCGCATCTCTCTGTACTTCAACTATCCCCTAAGGTGTCGGGAATTTCATGACCTAGTGAAAAGTATATGAGACTGCCTTCATGGCGTGTAGCCAAGGCCTCCCAATTACCAGATTATAAGGCATTCCTCCTTCGAGGACGTCAAACTAGGCTTTCAGGGAAACTCCCTTTACGTGGGTGGTTAGCTCGATCTACCCTCGAGTTGTATTGGTGGATAGGTTGAACCCGGTCAAGACTTTTATTATCGGGATCAACTGTACAGTCAACTAAATCTCCTTGATTACATAGAGTTGCACTGCGTTCACAGCACTACCTAGGTCAACAAGCACACGCTTAACATTAAATTAAAAGATTTGAATAGAGATTACTAGTGCATCGACGAATGGGTCCTTGATTTTTTTCCTTACCATTCTGCTAAATGTGATGGGGTCTTCGGGCTCGTCCCTTCTTCTTTTTCTGGATAGGAATGGTTTCTCATTCCACTGCCCCAACCATTTCTCTTTCAGCATTCATGTTGATTGCTCCCTACTATGTTGGGCGTTCTCGTAAAGTCCCAGTTTTCTTTTCTCGGGCATACTTAGACCGATTTCTAAAGAACTATTTTAAGTGCGCCCTCATCAGCAGGTCCGCCACCTCATATCGCAAGTGCTTGCAATCCTCTATTAAATGGTCAAGAATCTCGTGGAACTCACACCAAATCTCAATGTCTACACCTTGTTTATTCGGGTTGGACCACGTTGCCACCGGGAAATGAGCTTCCTTCATGTTTTTCATCGCCATGATCAGATCCACAATCTCTATATTAAAGTTGTAAGAGGCCACGCTCGGTGGTCCTGAGTCATTTTCGGGCTTCTTCTGTGGTGTCTCTTTATCTCTCCTAGGCTGACTCTGATCATATCTTGGCCTATTCGACCTCCCTTCATGCTTGGGTGGTGGTCGAGTTGAGTAAGGTTCATACCAATTTCTTGGGTCCCTTTATCTGTATGGGAGAACGTTTCTAGACTTCCCCTGTTGTCCTCCTCTAATTTCCATTTGGGCATTGGACCGATGATCATCCTCTATCCTCGCTTTGGCGGTATATCGGTTGTTCACTTCATTCCAGGATTTAGCTGGGATTTTTCTTAAACTTTTATTTAACTTTCTTGATGCATCTGAATTGTTGACATTCAGGCCATCGGTAAATGTTGTGGTAGCCAAATCTTCAAGAATAGAAGGCAATATCATTCTCTCCCATTGAAACCATTTCACAAAGCTGCGGAGCAACTCGTCATTCCTATGCTTGATGGTGAAGATGTCCTTCTTGTGGGTTTCGACCCTCTGAGCCCCTGCATGGGCATTCACGAATGCATCTGCAAGAGAATAAAAAGAATCAATAGAATTTTTAGATAATAGAGTGTACCAAAAGAGTTCTCACTTTGTAAGCATTTGACTAAATTTCTTTAGCATGACATATTCAATCTGGCGCTGCTGCAACTCATATCTAGTGACAGCTGCCTCGAAGGTCATGATGTGCTCGTCCGAATCTGTGGTGCCATCATACTTAGGTATGTTAGGCATCTTGATTTTCTTCGGGATAGGCTCTGGAGCCGCATCCCCCTGTAAGGTATCTTCTTGTACTTTCTTGCCCCGACCCCTTTCAAGATAGGAGGGCCCCATGGTATTTAAGTCAATCGCTCATGAAGTTTCTTCTCTAGCGTTGTGAGCTTTTCTAAGTATGCTTTCATTGCTGCAGGCTCTATCTTCTCTGCGTTTGCTGCAGAAGTCCCAAACGCCTCAACGACCTCTGGGTTGTCTGTCCGGTGGCTACCCTGTGCTATCTCAGATAACGAGATCAAATTGTTTTCTATACGCTCCATTATGGCGATGTTTGATGCCAAGACTACGGCTAGGGCCACCTCAGAGGGGGACCCCCTTCCTTTGAACATCCCTTCCACCTTGAAGTGTTGGTGTCTCTTTCTTTTCGTGGGGTAGCGTTCTTTAGGTCGTACCTCCTTGCTTTCCGTCGAGTGGCTCCGCGCGTCCTCCTTAACCAAGGGTTTGTTTGGGACCTCTTTCATGAGTGTTGTCGTCTCCTCCCTTAGTTTTTGCGTCTCCATCTCCGGGTGGTTTTCCTTGTTAGAGCTCCGTAAATTCGTTGGCTGTGTCCCTTACGAGTCTTTAGTTTCATATGGGACACTGCTTCCCTACACACTGTTGGTTTGGTTAGCCATAATCGGGATTTTTCTTGATAGAATGACTCTGCTTGTATGTATGAGAGTTTTGAGCAACGAATCAGGACAACACCACAACTGTTTATCCCCATAGCGATGCCAAATTATTTTTCGGAGAAATTGAGTTTAACCAAAAATATAGTTAGAGATTTATTTTTTAGGGTTTAAAGACAAGTGAGTTGTATTCGATCTGGACCCCTCAATGAATCTGGTATTATATAATAGATAATGAATACGTAAATAATAAAGTTAATGAATAAGTAAATAATATGAACAAGTAAGCTTTGATGCAGAACTAGTAATGGAAGATAATGGACAAGTGCTTCTTTCAATGTATTGCTTTGAGAGAGAATAGAGCTTAGATTACAAGTGTGAGCTAGAGGATAAAATGTGATGCGGTTCCTTCCATTCTAAGTCTCACATATATAAGACAAAAGTAGGCTATTATGCCCTTCTAAGATTATGTCAACGTGAGCTTGTTGATGTCATCGTGCCTAAGCGCGTTGCGATACTCTGATCTAAGAAGGCTGATGTGGTGGAAGTTGTTGAGAATCGGAGACAGCTGTATGGAGACTTTGGAGCCATTGGGGTATCTGGATACACTAATCCATCCGGAGGTGTTCTTACCCAATACAGTTTGGTCCAACTTTGATCTCTTGGTCCTCTCGCAACAACGAAATGTGGCTCGATCAATAACCGATTCTGAGTACAAGGTTTTAGCTGATGCTAACACGAAATTGATTTGGATTTAATGACTAATGTTTACACTTGGAAGAATTCAGTTGTTTCATGCTCTCATATTATGGTGCGATAATATTGGTGCCACATATTTTTTCTCGCGCACCAAGCATATTGAGATAAATTTTTATTTTGTCAGAGATAAAGTTGTGAGGCGTAATTTGCTTGTTCAGTTTTTCTCCTCCTCTAAGGATCAAGTGGCTGACACACTCACAAAATCACTCTCCATGGCCTAATTTCAATCATTACGGGACAAACTGAAGATGAAAGGGCTAATATTTAGTTCGCAGGGGGTATTAGACCTATCCGATGTTCCAGCAACTCACTTGAGGCTACTACGGAGCCGTTTGGACATGATTTGAAATCATGATGATTTGAGTTGAAGTTTTGTTTGGACATGCAATTTGGATTTTTTAAGTTGTATTTTTTCTTATAGACATAAAAACCCTATAAGTTGTGAAAACCATTAAAACTTTCCCAATTCTTATACAATCTTACCAAATGAGCAAGTCATAATTCATAACAAAATTAATACGCTACTAGAATGTCTTTCTAATAAATACAACATCAATTGATCAAACTTTAGTTCAATAAAATGGAAAATTGAACATGAGTTGTAGTGTAAATACTCTTTAATATAATCCTCCCACATAGTTGGTAAGAGTAAATTTATTATAAATATACAAACAACTTGTAGATCTTTTAATATTTGATATAAATAGTTAGTAAACATGATTGATAAATATATCTACCAACTTATGGATCAATTTTTATAAAATATAAATATATCGGTCAACTTTTTACATTTTAAAAAATTAAAGTCACGATTTGAAATCCTTAGTCATGCCTTTTTAAATGATTTGGAATTTATATTATGAGATGAAATCTCATATCAAAACGTCTACTAAGTAAATATGGTTTAGGACTTTCATTTGTTCATCTCTCGGTTGTTGTATCTGTCTAAAACATCAAAAGGCAATATTGTATCCTATTTAATGATGTATTATTTTATGTAATGAAATGAAAAACAGAATTAAAATAAAGTAGAAAAAATAAAAAAGTAGAGATGGACGGTTTAATTAGAAAAGAATGTAATGAATGAAGAGCTTGTAGCCTTTGAATCCAAAAGTATATCACAATAAGATACAATGTTGTTAAGTTTTGAACTGAAAAAACTATATTTAAAGACATAATATTTTAAAATTAGTGAATTTGTATGTGCTTCACGCAGTTATGAAAGATATAATTAATTTTAAAAAGAATATTTTCATAAATTTAGTCTTGATATAATAGAAATTTTCTTGTATATGCATATAATATTTATTTATATGTATATATCGATTAATTTACAAAGATAATATTTTCATTATCAACAAAAAAAATGAAAGTTTTTACTTTATAATGTTTGTGGGTGTGTTTTCTTCTATTCTACAAAATGAAACATGAAATGAACACTAAAGAAATTAAACCCATAAAGAAAACAAAACGACCAATTTATTGTTGGTTATATTCATTTACATGTCTTAAAATTCCATAAAACTCTTTTTTGCCACGTTTAGTACAACTAACTTTACAATTTGTTTGCTTCAACCTCAAATACTTTTCAAAAATTAGACTTTAACTCAAGTATTCTATTTTTCCCCCCTTCTTTTTTCCTTTGTTTCTTCTCAAGTACTTATTCATAGATATATATTTTTGACAATATTCGAGCTAAGAAGAACCTTTAACATTCATGAAAATGCTGAAAGCTCCGCACACGTTAATTTGAGAAATAATAATTGTAACTGCTAATATGCTAAGAAAGAACAATCTCGTTACAGCAAAATGGACATAGCAGGATGAGATGTTGACACATGTAGTACTTTGACAAAACAATATTTTTCAACACAAAATGTAGATTTCTTCTCTCAGGCATGAAACGACTGTTGGAAATTTGCCTTTGGTGGAGAGGTGCGTCCACCTGTATTTAATGACTTAAACACTCGGGTTCCGCATGTTGGAGGCTTTGTATCTTCACACGTGCATAATCTACTAAGTGAGTAGATGATCGTAGGGCCAAAGATCGTCAAATTTCGTTAAGAAATGAAAGAGATATTGGTCCACGAAGTAAGGTGTTTGAGGCATGAAAATATGGTGCGGGACAAATCTACCACATCGGTGGGAAAAGGAAGAATTGTTCTCTTTATAAGTCTCAAAACTAGCTAAGGGTTTAGGACCCCAAGGGGTAAATATGTGTTTGAAGGAGGGAGGACCTAGATTTGCTTGGGTTCAAGGCTAAGTCCACGCGCGCCGCTGCCGCCCGCCCGTCCCGTCGGGCTCGGGTCACAGGCTTTGGGCTTCTTCTGATAGACTCCCAAATTATTTAATATTTACAGTTTGATCCCTGCAGTTTCTGGAAAGATGAAATTGGGAACGACGGAAGACAGAAAGTTTCTGTCTACCGTTTGAGTTGATTTTTGGAGCGTTATTGCATATTAACCAGCCATTACTTGGCTGATTAACTTCCTTCATAAACAGCCATTACTTGGCTGATTAACTCCCTCATTCAATGGCCATAAACAATTATTACTTGGCAGTTGAGTAGTCTCTTCCCTTATGCTATATATTGGAGCATTTTAGCTCAATTGTGCACTGGACAGAAAATGAGACAACAAGATATACACACAGAGACAAACAGAAGAGAAAAACAACACAGATTCTGTCCAACAACGTGAGCAGAAACAGTGTCAAAAACATAAATTCTTCCTTCCTTTTTCATTCTTCAGCAAGTCGTTTCGTGTTTTGTTTTCTTCGTCAGAATCAACCTATTTGCTTTGTAGTGTTGATTAGTTGTTGTTTTGTCTTGGGAGACTATTGCCCGTTAACGTAAAAGCATATATACGGGGCAATCTTGTCTTAAAGACAGAGAGTCATCTCTCGACTCAGCCCACAGTTGTAACAATCCAGATTTAGTGTTTCTTGATTTCAGGTTATCAAGATTCAAGACTCAACAAACTTGCGGCAGTTCTGAATTGGCTATTTGTTTATCCTTTCGAACACTTGTAATATTTATTTACTTCCCGTACTGCTTTACATATCCGACAACGATAACATTGTAATTTCTATACCTTCCAGACACAAAGTCACTGTGGAATATTCAAGGTTCAAATGTTGCCTCCTTAGTTCAATATATTTTTTAAAATAAAGTTAGCTTTTTATAATTTCAAAAGGGATAATTACATAGTAACTATGGGTCACCACCTACACAGATAAGCTTACAAAAAGATTTAGAACAAATGTTAAATCTGTGAAGAGAAACAGATTCATCATTTGTTCCTATCTACTTTTAGCTTATTCCAGTTCTCTTTTTCTTAATTCTGAAATTGGTCATTCCACTCTTATCAAGTCTATATGGACCAATAGCTTTTGGAAATTTGTCTTTGGTGGGGTTGCGTCCACTTATAATTAATGACTTAAACACTAGGGTTCCGTATGTTGGAGGCTTTGTTTCTTCACACGTGCATAATCTACTAACTGAGTAGATGACCGTAGGACCAAGGATCGTCAAATTTCGTTAAGAAATGAAAGAGATATTGGTCCACGAAGTAAGATATTTGAGGCATGAACATATGGTGTGGGACAAATCTACTACATTTGTGGAAAAAGGAAAAATTATTCTTTTTATAAGCCTAAAAATGGATAAGGGTTTGGGACCCCAAGGGGTAACCCATGTGTTTGAAGGAGGGAGAACCTAGGTGTGCTTGGGTTCGAGGCTAAGCCCGCGCGCCGCCGCCCGTCCGGTCCGGGCTCGGGTCTCGGGTCTCGGCCATTAGTTGGCTGAATATAACTCCTCACTAAGTGTCATTACATGACTATTAAAAGCCATTAGTTGGCTAGTTGAGAGGTCATCCTCCTAAACACTATATATTGAGATCTTACTCTTATTTGAGGGCAGTGGAGTAGAAAGATAAGAGAGCAGTAGGAAGAAAAGAACAGAAACTCTCTTCCCTTTTCCTCTAAATTTTTCATTCTTCAGAATCAACCCATTTGCTTTGTAGTGTTGATTAGTTGCTTGCCCGCTAACGTAAAAGCATATATACGAGGCAATCTTGTCTTAAAGACAGAGAGTCTTCTTTCGACTCAGCCACAGTTGTAACAATCCAAATTTAGTGTTTCTTGATTTCAAGTTATCAAGATTCAAGACTCAACAAGCTTGCGGCAATTATAATATTGGCTGTTAGTTTATCTTTTCGAACACTTGTAATATTTATTTACTTCTCGTACTGTTTTGATTCCAACAATTATATCCAACAATAGCTTTTTAGGTAAGTTTTGAGGGTTCTGAGAACCTTGCTTTGAGCTAAGAAGCCATTGTTGGATATAATTATATCCAACATAGGCTTTAAATTCTCTTTCATTCTTCAACTTGCAAGAAAATTATTTTCTACTCTCTCTTCTATCTAGTCCTTTAAATATTTCCTCCATATATTGAGCATATGAGCAAAGGCATATTAATGAGTAATAATAATTCATCAAATGAAGATGAATTTGAGCTAAGAAGAGGGCCATGGAGTCTTGAAGAAGATAATCTTCTTATTCATTATATTTCTACTCATGGTGGAGGTCGTTGGAATGACTTAGCCAAATGTGCTGGTAATACTTCAAATTTTTTTTCACATAACTCTTGAATTTAAGTATGAAATATTTTTACAAATACAATTTTTATATGTCTAAGTGCAACTTTCTATTGTTCTATTTATTTTCGAGCTACAAAATGAAACATTATCAAGATAGATAAATTGTATAATAGAGGAAATAAAATAATAAAAAATAGTCTCATTACTCATTTGAACAAAACTGGACTTTTTAAACTCATCTTCATTTAGTGGCACTCACTGGCAGTTCCTCCCTCTTGGTTGTAATTCACATTGTTAAGTATATAACTCCCTTTCTACCAATTTTATGTGGCATAGTTAAGATTTCGAGAGTCAAACAATTTAAGTTTGATCGTTATTTCGGACATGAAATGTTTATATTTTTAAAATTAAAATTTACATATTTGAAATCTACGTAAAAAGTATATAAGTCATAATAATTCAAACTATTACTACGGCACAAGGTTGTTTGTTTGAATCTCGAGTAACTGTTACTACGGCACAAGGTTGACTTGCTCAACAATCACATTCCACCTTAAAAAAAATCAATTCTTAGACTCTTGCTTTATCATCGTTATCCAGTTTTGTGCTTCAACACTGAATCTTTTGTACTAAAAGGTACATGTTATAGAATATGAACAGTTTGAAAAATGAGAAGCCTTGAAAACTAATGTCTTTCATCTTTCATTGTCCTTTAGTAATTGTCTTCCCCTAATTATTTAGTCAATTCTAGACTTCTATAATTAAATGATAGGTACTAAAAAGACGTAACTACAATAAGTGAGAATTAATAATGAGTAACTGCAAAAACTGAGTAACGTATATTCAAAAATTATTTAGAAGTGATTTTGAATTTTTTTAATAACACATAAATTTAAAAAATAGGAGGATGGTAAAAACTTTGAGAAAAAATATCATTGCTGGCCATAGAAAGGTGCAACGCCACCTTTTTATAAGTAGCTTTCTATGGATATATATAGACATAGATTTTAAGTTTCAAGCTCCCATTTAACAATTTATAATAAACTCATATTCAAATTACTCATGTAAAATGCAAACTCAACACAAAATAAAATAAGATTATTCGGATTTAAAAAAACCAGCTAGCTCAACACAATTCGCTCTTTTTCGTTGGAACTAAATTTTGAAACTTTAAATATGACAAAATTAAGTTTAATTTTTTTTTCTCAATCAATCAACTTTGTCTAGAAGAGAGTATAATTTTATTGACATCATTTTTCAAAAACTAAGATCATTCCTTCTGCTGTTTAAATGCTTTGAGAAATAGTGTCAATGAAAGCAATAATCAACTAATGTGAATATGGTGAGACAATTTCCTTTCAACATTCTTATTCATGGACAATTTATCATTCCCCTAACCACTCACGAAAAAGGAATTTCTTACATAGAATAATGAACAAAGAAGAAATAAAATTAAAAAAAAATCAAAGGAACACATATACGATGCGTATTAAGTAAAATTATGCCTTCCAAATCGACGACTCATAATGAGTGATTTGATAAGCGCGCAGTCCATTTACTCCTCTTGAAGCATACAAGAACTCGTTTGTGCAGTGGCACTTGTTTAATCTGTTCTCGATAGTGAAAGAAATAATTCCTTAATTATTTTCATTAATGAATGAGTATATATACAATTTACAATTTTCATAATAGAAAAAGCTTATTTCTATTCTACTCCTAAAACCTTATTCTACTTGTACAATAATTCTACAATTATGGTAAATGTACAATGCTTATTAAATACAAACTAAAGTACTAAATTATGCTTCATAAACCGTGATATACACAGTTGTATATGTCGTGTATATCATGACCTAAACGGTCCGCAATACTCGTGATATACTGTGATATACACTGCTGTATATACCGTGTATATCAAGGTATATTCTGTCAGATACTTTGTAAGATTGCTTTAGCCAGTTGATGCATTTTTGTTAAGAGTCCCACATCGGAAATGGAATGGGAACATGGACTCCTTATATGGACTTGAACAATCCTCACCCTAAAAGCTAACTTTTGGGGTTGAGTTAGACCCAATATCCATTCTTTACATGGTATCAGAGCCAGACTCATTTCAATTCTTTGTTCACCGATGTTGGGCCCTATATTATTCACGCTCTAGTTAACGAGGTCTGGGCGTGCGGGGGAGTGTTAAGAGTCCCACATCGAAAATGAAATGAGAACATGGACTCCTTAGATGGACTTGGACAATCCTCATCCTACAAGCTAGCTTTTGAGGTTGAGTTAGGCCCAATATTCATTCTTTACAATTTTCATGTTTTGCTGCATTAATTGAACAAACTCATAGCAAAATTAATACTAAACAATTTAAGGACATGATAGTTATTCTGAGAAAGACATGATGATAGAATAGACAGCTACAGTATGAACCAAAAAAAAATTGAATACCGGTTGATGTTATTCTGTTTCTGTAGAGAAATAACTACTTCAATTGTATGCAACCTCTGCTTGGATTTTGAAACTCATTGCCATGTGAAGTATTTACTTTCATGGTGACTTCACTGGTTTGGCATCATGGCATGTCCCAGCAGATCCTTTAGTTTCATCCCAAGAAACTGCACGCAATGCTTTCAATGTGTTTTAAGACCAAATATTATTGGATGTCTCTTCTCCGCCATATTGCACCAAAGGTTATAGAGGAAATGAAAGAGGTGTAATTAATATAATTAAGAGTGTCTTTTTTGGATTTTTAATATATAACATATCAATTTTAAAATGAGTAAAGATTTCAAGAAAAGGACAAAAAAATAAATAGCATCATAGGCCATAAAGATGTGTCATATCATCTTGCTTATGCCTAGCTTTATATTATATATAGAAATAAATTTTTAATTAAATAGCTTAACTAAGGACAAATTGTTCTAAAGTTGTGAACATAAAAGTAGAACTTTTGGACAGTATCTTGAACTATGATTAGATTCACTTTCTAGTATCAGATGATTAAATTAACATAAAAGGTAAAATAATACTCCTTTCGTCTCAAAATGATTATCGGATTATGATTTGGCACAAAATTTAAGAAAATAGATAAGATTTTTGAATCTTGTGGTCTTAAATAATATGACCTTTAATGTTGTGATATTAAACATGTCACGTGAAAAGTTGGAATGACATAATTAATTGTCAAAAAAAAAAAAGACATTTTTTTTAAACGGACTAAAAAGGAAAGTAAGACAAATATTTTAAAACGAAGGGAGTAGATATAATTTTATTATCTAGTGTAGGGCTGGCATATTTTGGTTCAAACCGAAAAACCGACCGAATCAATTTTTTTAAAATTTCGAACGATTTTTCGGTCAGTTTCGATTTTAATTTTCAAAAATTCGATAATTCGGTTTGATTTTCGGTTTTATAAAAAAATGATTAAACCGAAATTATTGATATTTGAAGTTCTTCATATTGGTCTTGTTAAAAAATAAGTGAAATGTGAAAGTTATAATTGCTAGTTTATCTCATACTAGTTTATGGGCACCCTTAATCAATGAGTACAAATTCTTAAAGATCACATAAAAATTGTGTGAAGTTAAAAATAAAATTAAGGGGGGAAATTCAATTTCCCAAAGAAAATAAATGCTAATTCTGTAGATTAACTCAGGAAGAAATCCTATCATTCTGAAGTCCTTGAATTAGTGATTTTGTGTAGTTAGCTATTACTCTCTCCGTCCATTTTTACTTGTCACATTTTGAATTGACACATTTATTAAAAAGTCAAAAATAGAATGATAATTTTACTATATCACCCTAATTATTGCTAAGTAACCTAATGATTGAAATAAATAAAACATACTTAAAAAGTTGTGCAACCATTAAAATTTTCTTGAATTTTTCAACCCAATAATAAATGATAAGGATAAAATATGTATGAAGTGATAAATTATCTCTTAATTTTCTAAAGTGGACAAGTAAAATTGGATAACTATTTTTAGTAAAGTGGAGGGTCATCAAACAATAGCCCCACAACAGACCTAACTGCTGAAACTTGACCAATCATAAATGTGGTTGCAGTCAAATTAATGAATTGCATGGTAGAGCTTTTAACTCACTAAACTTTTTAAAGGTCCTTGAGCATGACTATGTTCTTGTGGCTATTGAGAAGCAGTGGTATTTGATTTGTTGTGGGAAAAAAACAATTCAGAAAGGGGAATGGGTATGCCCGCTAGCTAACTAAAATGAGAAAATAAGAAGAAAATTGTGGAGTTCCATGTTACACAGAGAGCAAATTAAGAAAAATAGAAGATATTGAAAGAAAAGAGCCAGTCTAAACATCTCTTCATCTCTAAAAATAAAATTATACAAATATAAGCCTAATCATATACAGTGATGCACAAAATATTTTAAAAAAAAATTCTTTCATATTTATTGTAAAGAATAGATTTTGGGCCTAACTTAACCCCAAAAGCTAGCTTATACGATGAGGATTGACCAAGTCCATATAAGTAGTCAATATTCCCATTCCATTTCTGATAGGGTTGGCAATGGATCGGAGGTGGACCGGGTGGAGCTCAATCCGCCAACCAACCATCCACCACCCAACCCATCCATCACCCTATTTTTTCTTCATCCACATCCGATCCGCCCATCATCCACGGGTGAATCGGGTGGATCGGGTGCTTCGCGGATGAAAATTATAGCACAATCAGTTTGGTACTTTTGGTTTATTTTTCAGTTTTCATACTATCTTGCTTTTCATACTATCTTGTTTTACCATTATAATTTGATCTTGATACCATTGTAATATTCCTCAACCTATTATATTGTTAATAATTATAGTCATATATGGAGTGATGTTCAATATAGAAAATGTCAATTATGTATAATGTAGTACAAAAATAACATTTTTGATACTAGGAATCATCGTTATTGTCATGTTGAAATTGAAAAAGAATTTTCATTCACTTTAGAAAAAAAAGACAACTATTGGAAATAAAACCAAGTACTAGTAACGACATGAGTCAGGGGTATGTTATCACTAAACTACACAAAAAATAACTAATTTATAAACGGGTGGATGGATGGGTCGGGTGGTGGGTTGGATGTATGTCCACCCGAATCCGACCCGATTCGTCACCCGATCCATCCGTCACCCGATTAAAATACGTGTTTTGTCAGTTTTTCATCCATATAATCGGGTCAGGTGGATCGGATATCCATCGGGTTAGGGTGAAATTGCCAGCCCTAATTTCCGATGTGGGACTCTTAACACTCCCCCGCACGCCCAGACCTTGTTAACTGGAGCGTGAACAATATAATTTAGGGGGTCAACATCGGTGAATAAAGAATTGGAATGGGCTTAGCTTTGATACCATGTAAAGAATGGATCGTGGGCCTAACTCAACCCCAAAAGTTAGCTTGTAGGGTAATGATTGTCCAAGTCCATATTGTTAGAGTAATTATAGGGCAATCCCATAATTACCTCAAATCTTCATTAATCATAATTGATATTGTAATATATTATAATTAGGATGATTGTAATTAGCATCTTATATTTTAGGTAAAAAAAGGATTAGTCTTCCATAAGATAAGCATATTATGATTGTATATATATTGTACCATGGGAAGAATATTAATCAAGGAATTACTTTCCTACATGGTATCAGAGCCAAAGATCATTTGCCCTAATTCTTCCCTCCTCCTACACGATTTCTCCCTTCTCTTTCTCCTAACTTTTTCGGCCAACACTCACAAAAACCCTAAACCACTTCTTACACCTACCAAAATCCTAGCCGACATCTGAAACCCACCCCCTCCTCAGCTACATCTTATCTGAAACCTTAAGGGTTTTTCCACATCCATAACATCAAACACTACTTCTTTTATTATCTACTTTGATTTCTTGTGGAACCTATGGCCGAAAAACAAACATTTCATCCCGCTCTTGCCGTTAATAACGTCAAGAACTTTATCTCCATAACTCTTGAAATGTAGAAAGGGAAAAATTGTTCAAAATTCATTGTTGCGCTTATGAGGTAATTGACAATATTATTCTGTCCGAGTCACCATCGGATACCACTACGATGGACAAGAAACTATGGTCCCGGTTAGATGTTATAGTCCTTCAATAGATTTATGGTACAATTTCGAATGATCTTCTCCATACCATATTAGAACCAAATTCTACGGTTCAACATGCGTAGGAACGTTTACAGAACATCTTTCAAGATAACAAAATTCCTAGGGTCATTTATCTTGAACGCCAATTTACTAATGTTAAATTGGATGACTTTTCCAACATCTCCGCCTATTGTCAAGAATTAAAGGTACTT
The DNA here is from genome assembly GCA_034509755.1 of Anisodus tanguticus. Classification (NCBI taxonomy): domain Eukaryota; kingdom Viridiplantae; phylum Streptophyta; class Magnoliopsida; order Solanales; family Solanaceae; genus Anisodus; species Anisodus tanguticus. The sequence continues at coordinate 42,180,993 of CM067555.1, forward strand.
GCGTACCAACTATCCAACGTTGGTTCGCCCGTGACAAATCAAATGTTGATCCTTCAGTTGATTGCGGGATTGAATGAACAATATGATGGTGTTTCTACGTTCATTCAGCAAAGCAATCTGTTGCCTCCCTTTTATGAGGCCCGTTCGAGGTTAATTCTTGAGGAAACACGAAAAGAAAAATAGGCATCCTCTGGAGCAACCACCGCCGGAACTTCTCTCGTCTCCACCAACTCATCTTCCACAGATTTGGAGCCCCAAAATTCTGGTTTAGAGGGCCACGGTAATCGTCCTGATAATGGTAAAAAACGGGGTTCAAACCGTAATAATAAAGGGAAAAATAATAGTGGAAAGGGACGGGGGAGAGGCAGTGGCGGGCTGGCAGTGGCGGTAATCAGTGGGGGCAGTACCCACCATGGACCTAGGCCCCATAGTGGGCTACCCCCCATGCCCATATACAACTTCATCGTGGGCCCGATCTCATCCCTCTTCAAATCGCCAACTCGGTATTCTCGGATCTTGTCCACAACATGTGTTTGCGGCTCAGGCACCATCTGTTGTTGGTTATGCACCCACGGACATTGAACAAGCCATTAACAACATGCATCTAAGTGTTCCAGATGAGTCATGGTACATGGACACAAGGACTACGTCACACATGATGGCATCTCAAGGTAATCTCTCGTCTTATTTTAATATAAGTAATAATAAAAATATTATTGTTGGCAGTGGGCATGAAATTCCAATTCATGATATTGGTCAGGTAACACTACCCTCTCCACACCCACCATTACACTTGAAAAACGTCTTACATGCACCAAATCTAATTAAAAACCTGATCTCTGTTAGACATTTTACAATTGACAACAATGTTTTTGTAAATTTTAATCTGTTTGGCTTTTTTGTAAAGAACTTTCAGACGGGGATGCCACTTATGAGATGCAATAGCACGAGGGACTTGTATCCCATCACCTCTGTTTCCAAAAATAGCATGAACAAACAATTAACCTTTGCTGTCATTTCTCCTACTATATGACACAATCGATTGGGACACCTAGGAGCACAAGTTTTTAATAATTTAAAGAAGAATAATTTGTTTTCTTGTAACAAACCTTTGGACTACTCTATTTGCCAAACTTGTGTGTTTGGTAAACATGTTAAGCTTCCTTTTGCATCTTCTAATTCTCATACTTTTATGCCATTTGATCTTGTGCATTATGATTTCTGGACATCACCAGTTTTGTGTTCTGCAGGTCATAAATACTATATGCTCATTCTAGATGATTATTCGAATTTTTTATGAACTTTTCCATTAGGACATAAATTACAAACCTACACCATTTTAAAACAATTTAGTGTTTTTATCAAAACTCAATTTGGCAAATGCATTAAATGTTTTCAATGGGGGGAATTCATAAATACCCACTTTAATAATTTTTGTCACCAAAATGGAATGTCTTTGCGTCATTCGTGTCCACATACCTCACCACAAATGGGAAAGCTGAAAGAAAATTTTGAATTGCTTAATAATATGATTCGCTCTCTTCTTGTGCATTCTTCCACACCACCAGAGTTTTGGCACCGTGCACTTCAAATGGCTACATACCTTTTAAATATTCTTCCTAGTAAATTACTCTCCAATGTGTCTCCTACACAAATATTATATCATCGTCTCCCATCTTTTACACATTTGAGGGTGTTTGTATGTTTGTGTTATCCTTTATTTCCGTCCACTTCCATTAACAAGTTTCAGGCTCATTCAACTCTTTGTGTGTTTTGGGATACCCACAAAATCATAGGGGATATAAATGTTATGATTTGACAAATGGAAAAATAATTGTCTGTCGTCATGTGATTTTTGATGAGTCTACATTCCCGTTTGCTAAGTCTCATGTGGAATCCTCACCTTCATATGATTTTTTGGATAATGGAATACATCTCATTTTGCACCACCACCTTAATATGCAAACACAAGTGGAATCAACCCAATAAAATGCCAAACCTCTTTCGGCCCAACCACTAAATGGGACTAGACCAGAGACCACAACCTTGTTACCACTTGTCTCGGCCCAGTCCTGTTTTCGTGGCAGACAGGCCCAAGTGGGGCAGTTCACTGCTACCTCAACCACACCCTTAAGCCAAACCAATCCCGGAGCCCAGCACAATACCAAAACGGCTACACCTTTTCGCTTGGGCCACAATCCATCCCCTCGGCCCAATAATATACCCGAGAATCCTACTACCCAACAAGTGACGGAACAACCTCGGACCATTTAAACTCGTGCCGTGCATAGGATTTTTTGGCCTAAACGTCACTTTAACTTATTATCCTTCGTTCAACCATCACCTCTACCAAAAATTCTCAAAGTTGCCTTGTCCGACCCGAATTGGAAAGCTGTCATGTCAGACGAATTTAATGCTCTTATTACAAATAAGACGTGGGAATTAGTACCACACCCGTCTAATGTGAACGTCATTCGGTTTATGTGAGTTTTTTGTCATAATAAGAATTCTGATAGTTCTTTTGCGAGATACAAAGCTCGTCTTGTTGGTGATGGCAGGTCTCAGTAGGTTGGGATAGATTGTGGTGAAACGTTCAGTCGGTAGTAATGTCAACAACTATCCGGACTATTCTTAGCTTGTCTCTTTCCAAATCTTGGACCATTCATCAGTTAGATGTTAAAAATGCATTCATGCATGGCAACTTACAAGAGACAGTGTACATGCATCAGTCGTTGAGTTTTCGAGATTATACCCATCCAGATCATGTTTGCCTATTGAAGAAAATCCTTATATGGCTTGAAACAAGCTCCTCGGTCATGGTATAACAGGTTTGTAGGATTTGTTTCCAAGTTGGGATTCTCTCACAGCAAGTCTGATCAGTTGTTGTTCATTTATCGAAATGGCGCTGACATGGCATATATCATTTTGTATGTCGATGATATTATTCTCACAGCATCATCCATTTCACTTCGCCAGTCTATTATGTCCCTTCTTGCAGCAGAATTTGCGATGAAGGACTTGGGTCCGTTGAACTATTTTCTTGGCATTACCGTCACCCAATATGCAGGTGGTCTGTTTCTCAGCCAAAAGAAATATGACGAAGAAGTAATTGACAAAGCAGGGATGTCTTCCTGCAAACCCTCACATACTCCAGTTGACACAAAAGAGAAATTAAGTAACGATGCCAAAACTCTATACAACGATCCTACCCATTACCGTAGCCTGGTAGGGGCCTTGCAGTAACTGACTTTTATAAGACCAGATATTTCATATGCGGTTCAACAAGTTTGTTTACACATGCATGATCCGAAGAAAGAACATATGGGGTTCTCAAAAGGATTATGCGGTATGTGAATGGTACTTTACATTTCGGACTTCATCTGTATAAGCCCTCCGTCTTGAGTCTTTCTGCCTACACAGATGCAGATTGGGGTGGCTGCCCGGACACACGTCATTCCACTTTCGGTTATTGTGTATTCTTGGGTGATAATCTCATTTCATGGTCATCCAAACGCCAATCCACACTGTCTCGGTCAAGTGTTGAGGCAGAATATCGAGGGGTAGCCAATGTAGTTGCTGAATCATATTAGCTCTGTAATCTACTATTGGAGCTACATTGTCCGATTGAAAAGGCAACAGTGGTCTATTGTGACAATGTGAGTGCGATCTACTTATCTGGCAATTCTGTTCAGAATAAGCGCACGAAACACATTGAAATAGATATCTTATTTGTCCGAGAAAAAGTTGCTTGTGGTCAGGTTCGTGTTCTCCATGTCCCGTCCCGTTATCAGATTGCTGACATCTTCTCAAAAGGTCTTCCGCGCGTACTCTTTGATGATTTCAAGGACAATCTCAGCATTCGAGAACCTCCAGCTAAAAACTGTGGGGGACTGTTAGAGTAATTATGGGGCAATCCCATAATTACCTCCAATCTTCATTAATCATAATTGATATTGTAATATATTGCAATTAGGATGATTGTAATTAGCATCTTATATTTTAGGTAAAGTAGATTAGTCTTCCATAAGACAAGCATATTATGATTGTATATATATTGTACCATGGGAAGAATATTGATCAAGGAATTACTTTCCTACACATATAAGGAGTCCATGTTTTCATTTCATATCCGATGTGGGACTCTTAACACTTTCCCGCACGCCCAGACCTTGTTAACTGAAGCGTGGATAATATAAATTGGGGGCCTAACATCGGTGTAAAAAATTGAAATGGGTCTGGCTCTGATACCATGTAAAGAATGGATCTTGGGCCTAACTCAACCCCAAAAGCTAGCTTGTAGAGTGAGGATTGTCCAAGTTCATATAAGAAGTCAATGTTCCCATACCATTTCCGATGTGGGACTCTTAACATTTATTGCTCCAACAATTTTGTCGTTATAAAAAATAAAATTGAAACATGACAGAACATCCGTGTCATGTAATCTTATACCATGAAAACTTGTTTAGGTTTTTTTTTTTTAAAAAAAAGTTACAATGATCATAACTAAGACATAGAGCAACAAATTTAAAAAGTGAATTGAAACAAAAGCTTTTAGAACCCAAAGGTATATATATGGTTGGCCAGTGGACTGGGTCGGCCTTGTCCCACCCCTGTCCCGCCCCGAACCCGACCTTTAAAAACAATTGTGGTATCGGGACTCGAATCGGGACGGGACATGGTCACGTCCCGGCCAGCCCCAATTCCGTCAAGCCCGACCCGGTCCCGATCCCGCTCGAAACCCCTCCTTTTGCACAAATAACTATTGCACCAACATTTTTGTCGATATAAAAAATAAAATTGACACATGAGAGAACATCCGTGTCATGTAATCTTATACCATGAAAACCTGTTTAGGTTTTTTTCTAAAAAAAAAAGAAGTTACAATGATCACAACTAAGACATAGAGCAACAAATTTAAAAAGTGAATTGAAACAAAAGATTTTAGAACCCAAAGGTATAAATATGGCTGGCCAGTGGGCCGGGTCGGCCCGGTCCGGCCCCGAACCCGACCTTTTAAAAAAAAATTGCGGTATCGGGACTCGAATCGGGACGGGACATGATTACGTCCCGGCCCGCCCCAATCCCGCCAGGCCCGACCCGGTCCCGATCCCGCTCGAAACCCCTCCTTTTGCACAAATAACTGTTGCACCAACAACCATTTTACATTTTGGTTGTTGTGCAACGGCCATTTTTGGCCTCCCCCTCCCCCAACCCCTTAATATTTATATTTAACTCATAAGTTATTATATTTACACTTTAACCCAATTTTCCAACTATAAATACCTCATTTTCTCTTCATCTTTCTCACAAATCTTCCTACAATCTCTCTAATCTCTCAATCTATCTCTCTACAAGTCTACATTGTCTACTAAATATTCAATTTTATTTATTCATTTGGGAGTGAAGTTGACAACTAGCTTGAGGATCTTCCATCGAGCAAAGTTTCAATTTTCAACCTCTCAATTACACGTCGTCGTTTGGTACATTCGTTCATTCATTAAATTATTATTGTCTGTTTATTTTATTTAGCGCACTTAATTTTATTTACTTTAATTATTTATTAGTATAATTATAAATTTATAATGGAAGGATTTAAATGTATGCTTACGGGTAGGGGTCATGCTTCTTCTAGTAGGGGCAACAAGGGCAAGGTACTTCTTCTAGTCATCTTATTTCTAGACAAAATCATATTCCTACATAGGATGATTTTGTTGATACTGAACATTTTCCTACAATACCATTAGATTTAGACGAGGAGCTAATTTCTGGAACTCAAGAAGATTTTAATTTAGACGACGATCTAGATGATACACCCACTAATGTAAATGACAACACACCCACTAGTGCACCTTCAACTGAAATACCTCCTATTCCCTCTAGTATGAGACGATGTCCAGCAAAACGACCATTAAAATCATATGCATAGATATTTTTTATAGGGACGTAGAGAATCAAGTAGCTAGATGTAAAATTTGTAAAGATGTTTTAAAATTTAAAACTGGAAAAGGTCACGGTGGGACGGGGGTTTAATGAGACACGTAGCAAGGGCTCATCCGGCTAGATATGACCAATACAAGGCTTCAAAATTGGGTGCACAAACCTCCGCTCCATCGGGACAAGGTTCACATATTGTCCTGAAACAAGTACAGGGTCAAATTAACCCTATGACGGGGGGAATTGTAGGCCCTAAATACGATAAACATAGAGATAGGGAAGAAATAGCAAAATTAGTTGTTGTGGAGGGTTTGACTTTTTCATTTTCTTCATCCCCCGGTTTTATTCATTACATTAGAGATATGTATAATCCTGCTTTTAACTGTTTTCCTAGATCAACTGTTAAGAGAGATGTATTTAAATTCGCACATGAATATCAACAGTATTTACGTTATTCATTATATCATTTTAATGGAAAAGTGGCTATCACTTCTGATATAGGCCGTAGTACTAACTGCCATGATTATTTAACGGTAACCTGTCATTGGATATATTATAAATGGTCTATGCAAAAACGTATCTTAGCGTATAGATATATAGATGATAGGCACACTGGTACTTTGCAGAAAATATTTATCAAGTGTGCGATTATTACAGAATAACTGATAAAATTATGACTATTACATTAGATAACGCTTCTTCTAACAATTACACTATTATAAATTTAAAAAATAGTTTAACTCCATCTTTTCCAGATCATTTTCATATAAAATGTGTGTGTCATATATATAACTTAATTGTAAAGGATGGTCTATCACTTTTTGAAGACATTCTTAGTAAAATACAATTTGCTATAAACTTTATTTTTAAAAATAATAGAATACAACGAAGAAAAGAATATAAAAAAAACTTGTCACGATTGCCAACTACCTTATAGAAAAATTCCAGAAGAAGTACTCACTAGGTGAAATTCTTTATACGAGCAACTACTTGTTGCCTATGACTATAGAAAATCTATAACTTTATTTTTTAACTCTCATAATCAAAATCTAGCTGATATGGTTGTATATAGGGATTAGGGAAAAATTTCCGAACTTATTATATTTTTAGAGAAATTTGTTCAAGCAACAAAATAATTTTCCGGTATATATTATACTACTATTTCAACTATGTTGTTTTATATAGCTTTAATATTTTTACTGCTTAATGAATATATGGATAAACCAGCTTATAAGGCAGCTATTAAAAAATGTTTATCAAAATAAAAAATATTTTATTTCTATTCCACTGTTTATATTATTGGTGTTGTATTAAATCCGACTATTAAAATAGACGGTACTAAATCACTTATTGAAACTATTTACGATTGTATAGCAGTACTACAACCTCCAAGTCCCAAAAATCCAAATCACCCACCACCTATTGAACAAACTAAAGAAGAAGTGTTGTCTAGCGTAGAAGACGAATGCAAAAAATATATAGGTTTTACCAACAAAAAAGTGCTAGGAACCTACTGGCTTCCATACCATCTTATTCTTCATCAACACAACCTCACAAAAGACATGTTGTTTCTGCGGCTAGTATTGAAAGCCTCAGAAATAGAATGTGCGGCGGCCGTACCGCTACTAACCAAATTAGCGAGTTTGATATTTTTGTTTTGCAGGGTTCTGTACCGTACCAAGCAGTTCTCAATGAAGAAGGACGTGAAGACTTGCTGAAATACTGGAGGGGGAATAAGAAGACCTTTCCGACACTTTCAATGATGGCCCGAGATGTTTTGAACATTCAAGCGTCATCAACGACGTCTGAAAGCGCTTTTTCTGCCGACAGATATCAAATATGAGAGCACAGACACTCATTAGCCGGAGACAACTTGGAGATTGTAGTATTATTCAGAGATTGGATATGAGCGGAGCGGAGAAGGTGCGATCAACCGGAGATCAACGAAGAAGAAGACGAAAACTACAACGAAGTCTTATCTAAATGTGATGGAAGCGACGTGGAGCACTTTGACCAACAAATATCAATTCCAACCGAAGAACCACAGGAAATTATCAAGAAACTAGAACATATTTTTTTTCAAAATGTAATTTTTTTAATTGTAATTTTACTATGTAATTTGCAACTTTTGAACAACAACAAAGTTACAATTTTGACAATTGTATTTGTATTACAAAAAAAATCATATGTCTATTAAATAATATAAGAGGCACAAAAACAGTGTTGGAATGTTTTTATTACATTATCTTGTTTAATTATTGAGTTTTTTTATATATGTGTTATTTTCTAAATTAAGTACAAAAAAAAAAAACAAAAAAAACCCGCCCTGAATCCCGATCTTGCCCCGACGGGATCGGGATCGGGATGGGACTTCGGCAAATCCCGCCTATCCCGATCCCGCCCATTCCTCGTCCCACCCAGACCCGATCCCGCCAAACCCGGCCCGACCGTCCTGAGCCCGGTCCACTGTCCACCCTTAGGTATAAATAGGCAAAATGGATCACTGAAACGTTCAAAAATTGAAAAAATATTAGTTACATCTAGAGATGGCCAGTGGGCCGAGCTCGGGTCTGGCGGGGTCGGGGTCGGGGTCGGGGCGGGACGGGCGAAGGGGGCGGGGTCGGGTTTGGCGGGACTTGCTCCAGTCCCGTCCCGATCCTGATCCAGTCGGAATCGGGGTGGGGCGGGGCGGGGGCGGGTCGGGGTCGGAATCGGGGCGGGTTCAGCGCGTTTTCCTTTTTTTTTTTTTTAAATAACATATGTATAAAAAAAAACTCAATAAACAAGACAAGATAGTGTAATAAAAACATTTCAATGCTGTTTTTGTGCCTCTTATATTATTTAATAGACATATGATTTTTTTGTAATACAAATACAATTGTCTAAAATCTAAATTGCAATTTTGTGGTGTTGTCCAAAAGTTGCAAATTACATAATAAAATTGTAATTAAAAAAATTACATTCTAAAAAAAAACCTGTTCTAATTGCTTGATAATTTTCTGTGGTTCTTCGATTGGAATTGGTATTTGTTGGTCAAATTGATCCACGTCGCTTCCACCACCTTCGGATAAGATTTCGTTGTAGTTTTCGTCTTCTTCTTCGTTGATCTCCGGTTGACCACACCTTCTCCGCTCGTATCCAATCTCATAATAATACTGCAATTTCCAAGCTGTCTCCGGCTAATGAGTGTCTCGTGGTCTCCTATTTGATATCTCGCCGCGTAAAAGCGCTTTCGTACGCAGATTGATGATGCTTAAATGTTCAAAACATCTCGGCCATCAATGAATGTGTAGGAAAGGTCTTCTCATTCCCCTCCAAAGATTTCAAAGCAAGTCTTCATGTCCATCTTCATTGATAACTTCTTGGTACGGTACGTAACCCTGCAAAACAAAAATATACAACTCGCTAATTTGGTTAGTAGTAGAGGTACGGCCGCACATTCTATTTCTGAGGCTTTCAATACTAGCCGCAGAAACAACATGTCTTTTGTGAGGTTGTGTTGAAGATGAAGAAGATGGTATGGAAGCCGGTAAGTTACTAGTATTTTCTTGTTGATAAAACCTATATATTTTTTGCATTGGTCTTCTACGTTAGACAACACTTCTTCTTTAGTTTGTTCAATAGGTGGTTGGTGATTTAGATTTTTGGGACTTGGAGGTGGTAGTACTTCTATACAATCGTAAATAGTTTCAATTAGTGATTTAGTACCGTCTATTTTAATAGTCGGATTTAATACAGAACCAATAATATAAATAGTGGGAATAGGAATAAAATATTTTTTTATTTTGATAAATATTTTTTTAATAGGTGTCATATAAGCTGATTTTTCCATATATTCACTAAGTAATAAAAATATTAGAGTTATATAAAACAACATAGTTGAAATAGTAGGATAATATATACCGGAAAATTCTTTTGTTGCTTGAAAAAATTTCTCTAAAAATACAATAAGTTCGGGAATTTTTACCCAATCACTATCTACAATCATATCAGCTGGATTTTGATTATGAGAGTTAAAAAATAAAGTTATAGGTTTTCTATAGTCATAAGCAACAAGTAGTTGCTCGTATAAAGAATTCTACCTAGTGGATACTTCTTGTGGAATTTTTCTATAAGATAGTCCACAATCGTGACAAGTTTTTTTATATTCTTTTCTTTGTTGTACTTTATTACTTTTAAAAATAAAGTTTATAGCAAATTGTATTTTACCAAGAATGTGTTCAAAAAGTGATAGACCATCCTTTACAATTAAGTTATATGTATGGCACGCGCATTTTATATGAAAATGATCTGGAAAAGATGGAGTTAAACTATTTTTTAAAATTGTAATTGCGTAATTGTTAGAAGAAGCGTTATCTAATGTAATTGTCATAATTTTATCGGTTATTCCGTAATAATGACACACTTGATAAATATTTTCTGCAATAAAAGTACCAGTGTGCCTATCATCTATATATCTATACGCTAAGATACGTTTTTGCATAGACCATTTATAATCTATCCAATGACAAGTTACCGTTAAATAATCATGGCCATTAGTACTACGACCTATATCAGACGTGATAGATACTTTGCCATTAAAATGATATAATGAATAACATAAATATTGTTGATATTCATGCGCGAATTTAAATACATCTCTCTTAACAGTTGATCTAGGAAAATCGTTAAAAGCAGGATTATATATATCTCTAATGTAATGAATAAAACCGGGAGATGAAGGAAATGAAAAAGGCAAACCCTCCACAACAACTAATTTTGATATTGCTTCCCTATCTCTATGTTTATTGTATTTAGGGCCTACAATTCCCCCCGTCATAGGGTTAATTTGACCCGTACTTGATCCGGGACGATCGACGTATGTGAACCTTGTCCCGATGGAGCGGCGTTTGCGCACCCGGTTTTGAAGCCTGGTATTGGGCATACCTAGCTGGATGAGCACTTACTACGTGTCTAATTAAACCCCCGTCCCCGTGACCTTTTTTTCAGCTTTTTTAAATTTAAAACATTTTTACAAATTTTACATATAGCTACTTGATTCTCTACGTCCCTATCAAAAAATATCCATGCATTTGATTTTAATGGTCGTTTTGCTGGACCTCGTCTCATACTAGGGGGAATAAGAGGTATTTCAGTTGAAGGTGCACTAGTGGGTGTGTTGTCATCAACATTAGTGGGTGTGTTGTCATCAACATTAGTGGGTGTATCATCTAGATCATCGTCTAAATTAAAGTCTTCTTGAGTTCCAGAAAATAGCTCCTCGTCTAAATCTAATAGTATTGTAGGAAAATGTTGAGTATCAACAAAATCATCCGTGTAGGAATAAGATGACTAGAAGAAGTACCCTTGGCCCTGGTTGCCCCTACTAGAAGAAGCACTCTTACCCTTACCCTTAAACATACCTCTTAATCCTTCCATTTTAATTATGATAATAAATAATTAAAGATAATAAAATTAAGTGCGCTAAATAAAATAAACAGACAATAATAATTTAATGAAGGAACGAATGTACCAAACGCCGACGTAACGTCGACGTGTAATCGAGAGGTTGAAAATTGAAACTTTGCTCGATGGAAGATCCTCAAGCTAGTTGCCAACTTCACTCCCAATTCCTAAATGAATAAATAAAATTGAATATTTAGTAAACGGTGTAGACTTGTAGAGAGATATATTGAGAGATTAGAGAGATTGTAGGAAGATTTGTGAGAAAGATGAAGAGAAAATGAGTTATTTATAGTTGAAAAATTTGGTTAAAGTGTAAATATAATAACTTATGGGTTAAAATAAATATTAAGGGGTAGGGGGGGGGGGGATTGGGGGAGGGGGGAGGCCAAAAATGTCCGTTGCCCAACGACCAAAATCTAAAATGGCCGTTGGTGCAACGGTTATATTTGCAAAGGGGGGGCTCTCGGGTGGGATCGGGGGCGGGCTCGGGACGGGCTCGGGGCGGGCGAGCCTGGGGCGGGCTCGGGTCTGGCGGGACGAGACATTGTCCCATCCCGAGTTCGAGTCCCGCTACCGTTTTTTTTTTACTCGGGGTCGGGGCGGGACCGGGGCGGGACCGGGCGGGCTCGAGACGTGGTCGGGCCGTCCCGGCCCACTGGCCAGCCTTAGTTACATCAAAGGTTCAAATAAAGATTATAAAGGTCCCTAATAATTAATAGTGGCTGCTGGTATTCCTCACAATTTAAAAAAATACTACATACTACATCATTTTAAAATACCACATACAATGTACAATTTATATTTATACATTTCAAGAAAAATACCTATCTATAACTACATTAAAAATGCACATTATATTAATTAGTCATATAGAATATTTTTCTGTATTTGTACGCTAATTTTTGAAGTAGTAGTCCAGCAGTTGCACTTTAATTCTTTAGTTATGACATTGTAAATTCCCTTAATTATGGTATTGTAAATAGCCTTAATTATACTAATTAATTCTATCTATCATCTTCCATCTAGAAATTGAAGTGCTTTTCTCCTTTTGCTAATTACTTTGGGCAAATGAACCGGTGCCAAAAATTTATCAAACCAACCGATCAACTTGATAAATATAGCTATTAATCTTTTTGTTGTGCTTCAGCTTTAATACACCTTTAAGAAAATCAAAGGCCTTAATTAATAAATTGCCCTACAAAAAACCTGAATATGGTTCATATTTATGGCCATGAAAACGACCAACGTTTCACATACTTCTATTTATTTTATTGTTATTATTTTTATTAAATAATTTTAAGGGGGAAATGGTAATCTAACTTTGAAGGTGGAACACTTTTAGTATAACTGGTTTCTCGACACGTGCGTTGCACGACTATGTCGAGTCATGTGTGTATAAAACATATCTAAGACCAGTCAACTGTTACGTCAAAATGTTCCTTCGCAATGCAAATAAATAATTGAAGAAATATTTGTGAAGCTGGTCATTGGGGAAGATTTTGATTCACTATCAAAGTTAATCCCACAAGAAACACAAACTTTCAAGATCATGTATCATCATTTTTTGGAGAAAAAAAGGTATATAAGTGTCAATTTGCAATCAGAAAATGTACCGTTACTTAAGCAAACAATTAATTGTTGTCCATGGGGCAATTAAACTACAAAGAAAATCATTAGAAATTGTACACCAATCTTGGATTTGAAAGTAACAAATTTCAAAATTCTCATGAGTTTTGCGACTCATGACTTCCAATATAATGCAAAAGTATTATGATAAGTAAAATTTACTGCATGCAAAAAAATAAAAAATTAAGTTATATTTCAGTCACCATTCATTGAACTTGAGATGGTTAGGTAGAGAAAGGAAAAACAATATAATGATAATAATATAAGATAGGTTTTCTACTTATTAAAATTAATATTCGTTTTTGAAATAGATAATAATTTAAAATAACTTTAAAAATGTTATATTTTGTGCTAGTAGTAGCTCTTAGTATTATTCTAGCTAGTGTATTGAAATAACTCTAATTAGTACAGTAAAAAATAGATGTATTACTAATAGTGTGACCGAATAACTAAAAGTAACATATTGAAAGAATATAAAATAATTTTGGATAGGATACAATATTAAATAATGAAGGAAAAGAATAACAATTTTCACATCAAAGTTCGTTCCAAACAAACACCAATATCTTTAAAAGTCCGTTCAAACTTCAAAGAAACATTAAACTTTAAAAAAGTACAAATTAATTACATGGGATGCGATATGAAATCTGTAAGAAAAAGAGTTAACAATTTTCACATGACTTTGAAAGTTCATTTCAAATAAATATTAAAATTTTAAAAAACAATTAACTTAAGTCAAACAATAAAATATATTATGGAATAAGCTCACCATATGCTTAGGGTGTTGACTAAAGGATTTTAGCTTCTTTAAGAGAAATGATACAAACATCGTGCAATAAAACAATTACTCATACAAAATAATATTTATTCTACCTTGGATTGGTACGGAAGATGATGATGACCCTCTTAGAGGTTTTGCCCAAAAGCTCGAATATGAAAACATACCAAAATATTGTAAACACTAAGAAATTTGGGCATGCTTTGATAGAGTGTTGTGTACTGGAAAAGAAAAAGAAGGAAGAGAGAGTTAGACAACATAATACTCCTGGAGAATAAAAGGACCGATCTCTTGTGGAACCTCAAGAAACTAGGAATAAAATTGTTATAGACGCATAATCTATAGGAAAGCAGGCTGAAACTATTGATAGGACCAGATATCAAAGGCGCAGAATGGTACTGTTAAGAATATAATCAAATATTAAAAGTGTATTTTATCTAACGGCTTAAACTTTTAGATCAGATGATCACACACTTCAATAGTAACCTTGATAAACTTCAAAGGGGAAAAGTGCTCCTCCAAAGCAAAATAGAGGAAAAAGTGTCCCACCAAAAGACAAACATTCAAATCAACTAGTGCCATTGACTTCAATAGTAACCTTGATAAACTTGAAAGGGGAAAAGTGCTCCTCCAAAGCAAAATAGAGGAAAAAGTGTCCCACCAAAAGACAAACATTCAAATCAACTAGTGCCATTGTTGGAGTGGATAAATCTCACCCTGCAACACACATCAACAGACAGACCAATGACAAAAATCAAATGCAGAAAGGGAAAAATATAGTTGTACAGAATATTAACATGAGCAACCAACAGAAGGATCACAATATACAGGATGATGACGGAGAGTTAAATCAAATGCTATGGAGAGACACATACATCATGAGTCATGCTGTTACTGAAGCAAACCATGAAACTCAAGTTGTTACTGAAGCAAATCATGAAACTCAACCTGTGAACCATGAAGATAGTGACACTTCTGGAGGTGAACAAACTATGATATCTGAAAACATAGGAACCCCGATTGAAGCTCCTAAAATAATTTCTTATATAATAAGAAGAATGGCAAACAATCAGCAGTAGAGGGAAAATGAATTCCCATAGAAAGGGGAGGAATATGAATGAGATAGGGAATGAAAGCAAAATAAAAGACACTAGTAATAATACAGAGAATCTTCAAAATTCTATATTTAGAAACATATTCAATGCTCTTGATAACTCTGATCAAATCCAAGCCAATAGGGAAGAGAATAATGAGAAAGAAGATCCACCTGATGAATGGGCAGAAGAAGCCTCCACTGAGAAAAACACTTCAGATGAATCATCAGAGGGTTCTCTTAAAATAGAGGAGGATGATCAGGAGACAAACACAAGCAAAAATGATACAAGGAATAATGATGATAGAGGTGGTCCTGGTACCAAAAAGGATCCAGATTTCATAGCATCTGCCAAGCATCAAAAGGAAAGCATGATCATAAGGCTTCTACCGAAAGATTGAGGTATATTATATTGTATGTTTTTGGGTTATCCATCGAATCATCGTGGTTATAAATATTTTAATTTATTATCCAATAAAATCATAATTAGTCGTCATGTTATTTTTTATGAAACTCAATTTCCGTTTGCTAAAGTGAGTAGTCCCGGACCTAGTTCGTATAATGTTTTAGAAGACGAGGTCTCCTCGTATATTATCCACCATTTATCGGATTTGTCCCGCACCCACTATCTACCATCGGGCCCACTGCCCGCTAGACCCACTGTTTCTGCCCCAGTTTCGGCTATGGACCGGTTGCCCAGCCCAATACCAAAATTGATTCTGCTTCACATTCTGACCCAACTACTGTTTTCAGTTTTGGGCCAGCAGACCCACTGCCTGCTGCCCAGTCCGTCACCAGTCCACCCCATTGCCCAAAATCCACCCGCTTCCTCCTCGAGTCATGGGTCAGTCACTCGTAGTCAAATGTGTATTTTTAAACCAAAACAGTATTTTAATCTCAATTCTAATTTCTCTAAATCCCTTCTACCACGTAACTCTGTGTCTGCCTTAAATGACCCACATTGAAAATTAGCTATGACCGACGAATATAATAGGTGCCTAGGTTTTGGGTCTGATTATTCCTTTTCAGATATTGTTCTCCATAGTCTAAACATTCATTTGCTATTGTTTTGAGTCTTTTGAGGAGATTAACATCAATTTTGAATTTCAATTTCAATTTAATTCTCAATTACTTTGTAAGTGACAATGATTTCATATATATTTAATGCTTTTGTTTAATTTATTATGAGTAGCTAATCATATAGCTAGGATTGTGGACCTCAAAGGGTGATATTAATGTATTGGGTGTTTAAAATGCTTGATTATTGTCTACCAATGTTATACTCCATAATGCTTCAGTTATCAATGGTGGCCAACATTGATAGTGTCTACATCCCTTTATTGCTTGGAAAAGTCATTATGTCATGATATCAATGGTGGCCAACATTGATAGTGTCTATAGCCCTTTATTGCTTGGAAAAGAATAGTGAGTAGGAAAAGTATAAATGATAAAGCTTTAAGAATTTAACTACCATTTTCATAGCGGATCTTTTCATCATCTAACAACCCTGAAGAGGGTAGGAATATAGATGGCATATTAATATATTCATATGTAGGTTTAACAAATATAAAGCATGTAGTACGGAAGCATGTATTATTAACTCAAAATTCATTTTTTAAATAATAGCCTATAACCTTCCATCAGCATTTAACACCATAATTGCAGAGATGTATACTTATCAAGATTATAATTAGAAACACATAGTTTGAAAACATACCTCTTAGGAGAATATTAAGATCACCGGAGATACTCAACCCACCCTGGCTCTGCCTCCCTTTTTTCCTCACTAGTGACGGGATAAATGGCCTAGGTGCTGGGAGTTGCTCGACAGACTCTTTCTTAAATTTTCTTTTAAAAGATGGTGTTTTATGGACTAATATGGTTCTTAACTATAAGCTGTCAAAGTATATATCTTCTGGTATTATGATATTAATCGTGATATTGGTTATAGACTAGAAGGGTTTTTAGCTAGACATGAGAGAGTATTTCAAAGGTTTTGAAGCTGTGTATTTCGAAAGATGATTTCAGATGTTACAATGAGGCTCTTTATATAGATAACATCGGTTGCCTTTCACTATTGGCATGCTGAAAAAGTAATAAAGTCGATACATTATTGTTACAAAAGTCCTAAAGCAAACAGTGCTTTGTCTCTTGTCCTTTCATACTTTTTCTTAAAGTTGTTTGTCGTTGCTGCCATTCTTTTCAACGTTTGTTGGCTTGTCATCTTCTGTCTTTGATTCCTTGTGGGTTCGGCGGCTTCTGCTTTCTTCCACATGCATCTTTACAGGTGTCTTCTTTGCATAGAGGCATCTTTTGTCTGTCTTCTTTTCACTAAAAGACGAAAAAAAGTTTTTTTTTCTTCTTCGACGATACTCCTATAGAATAGGAACGATATCGTTTTAATTTTTTGATACTCCTATAGAATAGAAACGGTATCTTTTTAGTAGTATGATAATACATGGGCTTTATTGTAGTTTGGACTACATTGGGCCATATTAATTTGTTACATTGTGGCTTTCTGCAGTTTAAACTACATTGGGCCGTTTCATTAAAAAAGGATTAGGTGATCCTTCTTTTTCATAGTAATCTGCGTAGTATCTTCCTTTATGCTTATAACAGGCCTTTTCCTCTAGCCTATTAAGAGTCTGTACTGTTCTACTGTCTCATTGGAGTGTTTGTGCTCCATCTTAGTGATTCTATCATGCATGTTGATAAGGTGTGTGGTGTCTTGTGAGAGTACCTCGTTGTTGTAGTATAGTGTGATAATTTCTTCGGTTTCTCCTCCTTTGGAGTTTCCAATAATACTGGTTTTGCCTGCTCTTAGCATATCTTCAATTTTTTACTTCAGGGTTGGTAGTCCTATGGCTCTTTTGGCACTAAGTCATTCTTGAAATCTTTCTATAGTACATGGTATTTTCATTTTCAGGTCTTTGTCATCTCCGCTTATATTGCTATTCCTTCCTATTTTAAATAGTTGGCATATAATGATAGGTTTTCCTGTTAAGTCTGTTGAGGCGTCGAACAGTTGTATACCGTAGATACCTCTTTCGAATGATTCCATCATTAGCCTAGCAGATTCTACTAAAACATTGGGTAATTTAGCAATATTATAAAAAGTTTCATCTACTAGTATTTTATCTATAAATCCGTAAGAGTTTAAGAACTATATCAAGGTTTGATTTTTCATTGCATAAAAACCTTGGGTATTTGCTTAATTTTGCACTTCTTAAAATGTGTGGGTTTGATTTATAATCATAAAATTTATTAATTTGCTCGTAAGCTGTAATATACTCAGGTGAGAATTTCACTTTGTCGCATATTGTTACCGCCGTTGAAGACGATGCTGTTATGGGTGATGGTATAGTGGTTGGCATGGCTGCAAGTTTAAATGTGAAAGTCTTTGGTTTTTCTGTAGGGGTTTGGGAAGATTTCAAGGTTTGTAGGGTTTTGAAGTCTTTAAAGGCTTTTGTCATCTGCTGTAGCAAGTGTGAATTTTCTTCCATTTTGGTTGTAATAATTTTTTGGTTTTGTTTGATGATTCCTGTAACATTGGTAATATATTCTTCGAATTTGTCACTGCTGGTTGACATCGTTGTACCTGCTAAGAAAATCAGCTAGAATATTCTTAGTCCCGGATATATTTTTGACAATAAAATCATAACAATAAAAGAATGATTGTCATTTTCTTCTCTGATTTAGTTCTGGCAAAGGGTCTATTTTATTTGTAATGAAAGCTCTTACTTGGGTGTTATCTGTTCTAACTACGAATTTTATTGGTAAGAGGTGATAATTGAATCTTTTTATTCCAAATTTTACTGCTAATAGTTCTTTCTCGTTAATATGGTAATTTTTCTCATCAGACTTCCATGTTCCGCCTCCATATCCACAAATTAGTGGTTTTTCTTTTTCTATATCCTCTTTATCATATGCTATGAGGACTGCTCCCCATCCTATATCACTGGCATCATTAAAAAGTTCTAGTTGATTCAGTTCTGTTGGTATTCTATGTTTCGGCAAGGCTTTCACTTTTTCTTTGATTTTATTTATGACTTTAGTATGTTCTTCCTTTCATTCAAAAGTTATATTTTTTCTAGTTAGTTCCTGTAATGGTTTTCTCAAAAGTGGTAAATCCTTTATATGGTCTGAGGCGTAGTTTACTACTCCTAGAAATTGTTGTACTTCCTTTTTGCTCTCTAATTTATCTTTAAATTTTTTTTATTTTTGTTACAATGTGTTCCTGTAATTGTAATCCCTCATTATCTATTATGCATCCCAAATATTCTATACTATTTTTGAAGATTTCAGATAATAATATTCCATGTTGTTTCACAGTTTTTATAAATTCTTCTAGATGTTTTATATGATTTTCCAAATCATCACTATATATTAATATGTCGTCAACATATACTATACAGTATTCTGTTAGTTTTCTGAACACTTGGTCCATTCTTCTTTGGAATATTTGTGGTGCATTTTTTAATCCAAAGGGTAGTACATTCCATTCGTAGTGTCCTTGAGGGGCACAAAACGCTGTTAAGGCTTTTGATTCATCCTTTAGTTTTATTTGCCAAAATCCACTCTTACAATCAAATTTACTGAACCATTTTTTATTTCCTAATCTGTTAATAAGGTTCCTTTTGTATGGTAAAAAATATCCATCAAATACAGTTTTCTTGTTTAGCTCTCTATAGTCAATCACCATTCTAGCATTTTCTCTTTTTTGTTCACTATGCTTTCTAACTAAAAAGGCTGGGCTACTATGTGAGCTTTACTTTCTTGTATTAATTTTAATTCTAGTAACTCTTTTAGTTGGGTTTCAAATTCCTTATGATCTGTTGGGTTGTATCTAATAGGCTTAGATCTAACTATATCGCTAAGATTTATTAGTTTGATTTCAGCATATATTTTTTCTTTTTCCCATTGTTGCATCGGATTTTCTCCAAAATTTATTTTTAGTATATTGAGGTATTTTTATCTTAATAATTGTAGGTTATTATTCCTATCTGACCTTATGTTACATATTCTTAGTGTATGTATTGGTAATATTCTCTTTAGTATTATCTATTTATTACAATGTGTTTGTAGGCTGAAAGTATTATTATTTATCACTTGCGTTTTGAAGTAGTCTAGGAAATTGTTCCCTAACAATACATGTTGTTTCATATCATTCAGTTGGTATATAACTGGTAGTCTAAATATTGTCTTCCCTAATACTATTCTCATATTTTCTGCTACTATATCTAATTCTTTTGTTTGTTCGTTAAAGCCTGATACTTTTGTTCTATGTGTTTTAGATCTTTTTCATCTGTGTGGTTCTAATACTTCTTTCTTTGCTAGACATAAGTCTGCTCCACTGTCAATAAAAATCTTTTGTTTTATCATTTTATTATGTTTGTATTCTATATGAGTTTCTATGTAGATTGCTACCATTTAATTATTATTTCGTTCTAAATTCATTTCTCTTAATCTTTGTTGAAGCTCTTCATCTTGTTCGATTTCTTTTACTTCTTCTAGTAATTTCTTCTATCTTATCTCACTTAACCTTTCTACTATTCTGCTAAGGCTTTTTGTAATCTTTTTGTACCTATCACTATAGTATCTATTTCCTGTTTCACTAGCAGTCGTAATAAGCTTATTGCGAACATACCTTTCATATTGCATCCAGTAATCTCTTTCTTCTAGTAATTTTCTTTCTTCTTGCGACTTCACTTATGTAGAACTGTTTTCACTTTCTGAGTCTTGGTTAACAAAGTTAATGTTTTCTGATTTAGTTTCTTCATCAGTTTGACTGACATAAAAATCTTCATATTCGTACCAATTATTATTTTCTTCTTTTATTAGTTGTAGACTCATTATAAATTGTTTAGTGTATATATATTTTACACCTTTTTTCTTTAGCTTTGGGCATTTATTAGCATAATGTCATTTTTTATTGCAATTCCAACATTTATATTCTTTAAATTTTTCTTCTTCAATTGGTTTTACATATTTTCTTTTTCTAAATTTTCTTTTATGCTTGAATTTTTTCCTGGTTTCATGGGTATTTCTATACCTTTTAAATCTCTTTTTCCTATAAGGTTTGTAATAAGGTTGTTGGTTTTGTCTGCTGTAATTATTATATCTTTTGTGTTGGTATTTCTTTTTATGGCCTTTCTTATATTTCTTTTCTCTTTTGTTATCATCACATTCGAATACTAATCTTTTTTCCGTAAATCCACATACCTCTCTTAGTCCTATTTTCTTATCTTTTTTAATCTTTTGGTGCATCCTATATTCTTCACATTTTCGCATTAGATATGCTCTTAGTACTCTTATTCTTTCCCCTAATGTATTTTCTCTTGGTTCCAGTTGGGTGTATTCCTTTGATATTTATGTGTTATAAGGTATAGGTAGGTGGTCATAATAAAGTTGTTGATATATTAAACCTTCTTCTGACAAGAATCTTGCTTCATAAAATAACTTACTAAAACTTATTGTGTATTCTAGTAATTTATTAATTTTACAACATTTCATGTTATTTAAATTCATTATTATCTCAGTTTTTCTTTCTGCAAGTACATTTTCTCGTGCTACCAACCATTTTTCTCCTAAAAATTCTCTTTTTAGTATGATATCAAATATTATTAGCATAGATTTCCAATCTTCTGCATGACTAAATACTTCTCCTCTTAATTGATATGCTATAGATTCTATCCAATAAGCTACTTTTTCAATTAATGTTTTAGATATCAAGTCATACATATATTCTAGGTTTTCTGTTTGTGTGGAGTTCATTAATGCTATATACATTCCAAGATTCCAATCATTTATTCTTCTTTCTATTTCTTGTTCATCATAAACATTGTCTAAGTCTAAGAAATATCTATTGTAATTTACGCCTTGTGTCATTGATCCTACAAATTCTTTAAATTCAGCTTGTTGTCCTATTGGTATATGATTTGGTAATCTAGTTTTTCTTCTATTTATTATTTCCAGATTGGGATCTACTAATTCTTCTTCTGGGTAATCATTTGCATCTTCATTTATTATATCATCAGTTTCTATTTCTGTTTCTATAGGATTATTAAATTCATCTTCTATATCACTTTCGGGTTCAACTTCTATGATTGCATTTACACTTTTCATTTTTTGTAAGGCTACTATTATCTGGTTATTTTCTTTTACTATCTCTGAGTCTTCTTCCTCTTCTATGAATTCTGCTATTTTTACCTCTTGGTTTACTAATTCAATGTTGTTTTCTTCGTTAGTATCACTCTCAGTCTTTTCAGTACTAGTTGTAGTTTCTTCACTTGTTCTATCACTTCTTACTTTCTTTTTTCCCTTTAACCTTTTTATCTCTTCTCTTAGGATTTTTATTTCATCTTTTAATTCTCCTAATTCTTGTTTTACATCAGTTAATTCTTGTTTTACATCTTTCAATTCTTCTTTTGTATGTTTTAGTTCTACTTTGATTTCTTTTAATACTTTCTTTGTCTCCTTAAATTTGCGTTTTTATTTTTTATATTTGTTGTACCATTCCTCATTATTGTGTGTTTTTAATTTGGTGTTTTCTGTTTCTAATTCACATAATTTTCGTTCTTGTTTATCTAACTTTAGATTTAAATACTCGTTCGTTGTTTTCTCTACGTCTTTTAAGTACATGTTTTCACTTTTTGAATTATTGTCTGGTGTGGTTTTTTCTTTCTTTTTCATTGGTTCATACTTGTATCGTTCTCTTTTCAGTATATTTTTTCCATGGTTTCTTAAAAACGTAAGTACACTAGGTTCTTGATTTTCCATTTAAAATTGTCTTTTCTTACTTAATATTGCTAAGCTATCTAAATTTTTTTCTACTTTCTTTGGCAATCTTGGTTTTATTTTACTAATATCTACCGTTATTGGTTCTTTACTCCTTCTCCAAGCATCTATTGGTACTATTTCTGGTTGTTGAGTTGTAGTGCTAATTATAGTGTTTTCTTTGCTCGTACTAGGTTCATCTTCTTCTACTTGTTTGCCTTTATCTTTACTTTTATCTTCTACTAATACGTTTAGTTTTTCTAGTATTATTTTAAATGTTGGTACCTCAGATATATTCCATAATTTTGTTAATTCTTCTCTTATTATTTCTTGCATTTTGGTTTGATTTTCTTTTATTTCATCCATTAATATTAATGATTTCTTCATTTTTTCTTTTACTACTATTTCCTCCCATAATGCAGTAATTTTTTCGTTAGGGTTAGTCAGGATTATTAATTCTTTTCCTCCATCCGTTTCCCATATCTATCCATATTTTATCAAACTTTTCACATTGTTGCTCTAACTGTTGTATCTTTTCTTCTAGTTTTATTTCTTTTGCCTTGTATTTTAAGTATTTAAGTTGTGAGAATATTTCTTCTGATAAAGCCATTTTTATTGATTTTAATTTCAATTTTTTCTCTATTATCTCTTTTTGTATATTCATACTTTGTTTATGAATCTTGTTTTCCCTTGGTCATTTATTTCAATTCCGTTATTATTTATCTTATAATTTATCATGATTAAAAAGTCACTTAATAGAAGTAGTTCATTAAAACTATCATATTCTATTACTCCTATATTTATCTTATACTCTAAATCTTGGATTTTGAATCTTAAATTAATACTTTTGGTAATTATTATTTCTCTTTCATTTTCAGGATAATTATAAGTTTGTGGGTCTATTAAATCACAATAATTTTCATCAATTTTACTTATATGTATAAAACTTTTAATAGCTCCAGTATTTACTTCAGCTATACAGTCTGTCGTTATCACACCTTTAAATATTATTACTTAAATTTTTAATCTGTTTGTGTTTATATTTATTAAATCTAATATTCGAGGTTGTATGACACTAGTTTGTCGTAACATTGTTGGTTCTCTCGTAATACTTAATCTAGATCCTTCTATTTTTTGTATTAGTCTTTTGGAAGGTGTAAGAGTTCTTGTATTAAAATCCATATATATTTCTTCTGGTATAGTTATTTTGGAATTTTCTTTATGTTCTATTTGTTCTAATATTTCTTGGTACTAATATATTCATTTCATGTTGTTTCTTTACATGGTGGTTTCCTGTTAGGGCATATATCATTTTTGTTTCAATACTTATGACTTTACTTCCTGGTGGCATTGTTATTCCATCTAGTTTATAATATAGTGTTAAGGCTAAGTCTTTGTGTTCATCTTTTAATGATATACTAAAGTCTGGTTGTACCGTAAATTTTAATTTCTGATCTATTAAATTTCATTTTACTACTGATATTAAAGCATCTTGTAGATTTTCTAATATCCTATCATCTAATATGTATATTTATATAGGTGTATCTATGTTTTTCTGAAAGTATGTTTTTATAGTAAATTCTATTCCTCCAAAGTATATATTTCTATATTTTTTAGCTTCCCTAGTAGATAGTTTTGATAACTCTCTTTTTATTACATCATCTGTTATCAAGTTTATTTTCGTTCTTCCATTTATACTCATTGTATCTATTATATTTTCATGCTTGTGTGCTATGTACCTTATTTCTTTATTTCTTTCAAACCATTTGGTTTTAAATATTTTCTTTATGGATAATTCTTCTTTTTCATCTTGTATCTTCTGATATATTTCTGGTTTAAAGCTTAATGTTTGTGTTGATCCTCCTTCATATGTATTCATTTGATATGTTTCTTTAGAGTCTTCTACTATTTCCTTTCATTTATCCATATTTTAATAAGTTGATGTACTTATATTGTTCTTTTATTATATCATTAGATACTTTAATTCATTATCCTTTCTGATTATTTCTCTTAATTTATTTTCTAGAGGTTTCATATTTTCTTCTTCCTTCTGTCTTAACTCTTCGTCTTTTAATGCTATTTTATTTTTTAATTCTTTAATAGTACTTTCTTGTTCATAAACTTCTTTAGCATTTTCTTGTAAGCTTTTATCTTTTTCATTTATTAGATCTATACTTATTCTGCAACTTA
Organism: Anisodus tanguticus; assembly: GCA_034509755.1. Classification (NCBI taxonomy): domain Eukaryota; kingdom Viridiplantae; phylum Streptophyta; class Magnoliopsida; order Solanales; family Solanaceae; genus Anisodus; species Anisodus tanguticus. The sequence goes on from CM067555.1 coordinate 42,205,835, forward strand.
TTATATGTTGGTTTATATCTCTATTATATGTAAGGGGTTTTTATGCCATCATTCTAAGTTCTTCTAATTTATTTTGTTGATCTATTAGTCTATTTTCATCCATAGTGTTCTATCGTCATCCGTAGTTCTTATTTTCTAACTGTTATTTCTTGGTTTATTTTGACTAATTCAGTGTTGAGATCTATCAATATTCTATAGTTTCTTATAACATCGTCTAAAATTAGAACTTATCGCTGCTAAGTCAGCCTCTTCTTTTATTTTCTCATAATCTTTCAGTTTCTTTATTGCTAGTCCTAGTTTCTCACTTAGCTATCAGATGTTCTCAAATTCATTTAACTCCTATCTAATAACCAAAGCTAGGAATTGAATGGTTAATTTGAGACTTAAATCAGTGTACTGAATTGCACATTCTATGGCTTGGAAAGCTTAGTGATGACATTTATCACCTAGGCTGAAAAACTAGTGACAAATCATTAATTGATTAATAGTCTAGTATAATAAGTATTCAATTGACATCAAGCTTAACCCCAATGGCATTGATTCACCTAAAAGGAACAAAACCCTAATCCTTCCACAACTTGAATTACAAATTTGCATTAATCCTTTCTTGAAATTAATTAGTAGATCATAATCAAAATAAATAATATTTTTTCAAACACTTTTGAAATTTAGACTAATTGTTGAGGCTTACGTTTAAATTATATTTTTTTCGTCGTATTTCCTGTGGGATTCGACCTCAACTTTTATTAGGTTTTATATTTGCATTCGACCACTTTACATCTTTTTCGGAGGTGTAATTTAAGTGTATCACCTTCCTCTTAGCACCAAATTAGAGACGGTTGCTACACAGTTTGCAGTTTTCACCAATTTAATGTCCGACGACTTCTTTTTACTGCTAATCTAACTCATATTTTTCAATATAAAAGATGACGTCCGATTTGCAGAATCGAACTAGGTCACTTTATTAAACTCTTATGAGAAAAAGGGAGCTCAATAGATCTAACAAAAGATGGGGGAAATGATGGTTTAAGTTTAAGGAAAGGTAGAAAATGGTGGTAATTTTATGATGGTGGCGTGTAATTTTTATTTCCGATGGTTTATGAATTTGGGTCTTTCGACTGTGATGGTGAGAAGAAAGGTTAACAACTTAAAATGAACTTTTGAAAAAACAAAAAAAATTAAGTTATAATGATAATTAATTAGGTGTAGTTAAATGTAAAATACCTAATTAAAAAATAATACGTGTATAATTTAATTAGTTCTTAATTTATTTTTCGTCTCTCACATGCCTCTCCAAGAGAGTGAACACACTCTCTGTGCCACCTCAGCACCTAAGGGTGTGTATATTCCACTTTAAAATAGTTGAAACGGGTAATATGACTCCCGTATAAAAAGGTGTGTAATTGGTAATCTGGCGATACGTTGGAAAGACATTTGGCCATTTTATCTATTAATGTACTACTTTGATTTTTCATTCCATTTCGTGATTATAACTATTCTTTTTATTATATTACTGTCTTGGGTAATGGTTTGATTAAAATAGATATTCAACCAAGATTTTAGGGATATTTTAATTATTTAATATTTAGCGTTTTAAACTTAATTACCAAGATTATTGTCTCGAAATAGAAAATCATTGTTGAACTCAACGTATATATTAGTTCCTCCAAATATTAAATTGTTAATGCTTTATAATTTTATCCAACAAAAATATAGTTAAATTGTTTGGCCTCGTTAGTTTCAATCTTATATTTTGACTTGGAGTGTTGGTTTTAGTCTCACTACAACATTTTAGGCCTTTAGCCCCCCAAAAAGTGTGGCCTAAACTATCAAAATGTATGGTCTTTATGACTTTACGCAACGCTTTTCTTGGGTGGCCTAGTACGCTTTGTCCTAAGGCCACGCTTTTCAAGTGTTGCTTTAGAAGCCACGCAGTGTGGCCTTTGGACAAAAGGGCCACGCAGTGTGGCCTTTGGACAAAAGGGCCACGCTTGTAGCACTTGAAATGGCGACACTTTTCTTGACCAAAACCTACACTTTTTAAGCGTGACCTTTTCTACCTAATAGGCCACACTTGCAAAGCGTGGTTGTTGCTACCTCATCTAAAGCAACATTTGTAAAACGTAGCTTCCTAAGTACATGCCACATAATGGCAATGCTGTGTTGGCAATAAAATAATATTTGAAAAATATTTATACGCCACAATGTTATTGTGCATATATCTATTAATCACATTAAACATTATTATCCTATTTAGATGATAAGCACTAAACTAGCTAACAAATAACACAAAAATAATAATTAAATATATAGATTTGGAATAAACTTCGAAAAAGCAATGTGCTACACATACTAATAAAGTTATATTTAAAGATGTGCACTAGCCATGAATTCCATAAAATCAAATTTAAATTCAAACAACACAATTGTTCAGAAAGTTTTCATCATTCAGTTCAATAAATCAAATTGACTTGTTGCCATCATTTTAAATTGGATCGCCCGCATTTTTCTACACAGTCAAAATGAAATTAAATTTTTTTTTAAATCAATATATAGTAACATAGGAAAGAAATGAAGGCAATAGTACATGAAATAGTTGGTCAAGAGTTGTTGAGTAGGGAGACGGAATATTCTTCAACAATTTGATCAAGGCAGTGATTTAGGTAACCAAAGGTACTAGAAAAACAAAAACAATTTAATGAATGCATGAGGTCTATCATTTCCTCACATCGATTCGAAAGGGAAAAGATTAACTGCATTTGGTTCTTAACCAAGACAAAATGAATGCATGAGGTCTATCATGTGTAAAAAAAATTATTTCAGTTTAAACAACTATAAGGGGTTGTAGGTATAAATGGTGTATCTGAAAGGTTAAACAGAATAAAAGCTGAGTCGAGAGATGGCTCTCTGTCTTTAAGACAAAATTTCCTCGTATATATATGATTTTATGGTAACAGACAATAGTCTCCTAAGATAAAACAACAACAATCAACAGTACAAAGCAAGTAAGATTCTTTTCTCTGTTTTTCATGTGTTTGAACTGAACAGTAATGTTCAATTTATAGGTAAAGAAAACTCTGGAAGACGGTCGTGGCCCGTGACCCGAGGCCCGAGCCGAACCAGACCGGACGGGCGGGCGGCGTCATCACGCGTGTGGGGCTTAGCCCCGAACCCAAGCTCACCTAGGTCCTCCCTCTTCTTAACACATGGGTTACCCCTTAGGGTACCAAACCCTTACTCAAAAGTAGAGCTTATATAGAGCTCAATCCTTCCATCTTCTACCTATGTGGGAGATTTTTTATTTGGCCAAAATAATCCATCTATTCATGTCTCAAACACCTTACTTTGTGTACCAATATCTCTTTCATTCTTAAAAAAAATTGACGATACTTGACACTAATATCATCTACTCATTTAGTAGATTAGGCATGTGCGAAGAAACGATGTTTCCGACATGCGAGGCCCACGTGTTTAAGTCACTAAGACGGGAAAAACTTAATCACACATAGTTAAATTTCCAACAATCTCCTCTTCAAAGAGAATTGGTGTACACAGGGTGCCAAAGTTCAATAATCTTTCAGCGGAAAAATATTGTATCAGGAAAGGTAGCTTTCGGCTTTGAACCTTCCTTAGTCGATTACCATCTGATTTACTTACTGCGCGGTGAACATGATGTCTTGAACTGTCAATGTTTAATGTAAACCAAGACAATGATATCAACACAATAACTCCCCTTATTCATTTCTTCTTATAGTTTTGTCCGTTGTGGCCATGGACAACTCTTGGATTCTTAAGTGCGTACATTTGAAGCGGCTAGTCTTCACAATTAAATAGGTGATCTCCTATAAGGTATCCTGCTATACCCCACTCACATGTGTTAAGGAATCATTAAAAGTTTTAGGAACTTATCATTTACCATTTTTGCAGGTAGCACTTAATGTCTATCGCAAGAACAACTTTGGAATTATATTTATTTAAAGAATAATAATATGAAGTGCTCTTACTTCAAGTGAAGTGCTAAAATTGAACCTCTACAGTTTAGTTGTCCCATTGAACCAAATTCTTGGGATCTCCAGTTAGGAAGGTTGGGTTACCACCATAAAAAGTCTTATTGTTTGGGTTTTAAGCCTATTCTTCTAGACAAGCAGGATATTTGATCTTTGGGTAGGCCTTTAGTTAATGGATTTGTTATATTATTCTTTGATTTGACGTAATCAATGGAAACGACACATATGGTGATCAACTGCCTAACCGTCTTATGTTCCGACGAATATGTCTAGACTTGTCGTTGTACATACTGTTTCGTGCCTTTCTTAAAGCTGATTGGTTGTCACAGTGAATCATCACCGAAGGTATAGGTTTATCCCAACAAGGGATATCCTCTAAGAAGTCGTGAAGGCATTCTGCTTCTTCTCCTACTTTATCCAAAGCAATAAACTCTGATTTCATCGTGGATCGGGCGATGCATGTTTGCTTAGAGGACTTCCAAGACATAGCCCCACCACCAATTGTGAAAACATACCCACTGGTGGATTTGGTGTTCTTTATGTCTGATCTCCAGTTTGCATCACTGTATCCTTCCAATACGGTTGGATATCTTGAATAATGTAATTCGTAAGTCAGCGAATATTTCAGATATTGTAGTATCCGATTTAACGCCTTCCAATGATCATTTCCGGGATTACGAGTAAACCTAGCCAACTTATTAACTGGATAAGCGATATCGGGTCGGGTGCAGTTTGTAATGTACATTAAGCTACCAATGACCAGCGCATATCGCTCTTGGGATACGCGTGCACCACGATTCTTATCAATTCTATGATTCATATCCATTGGTGACTTTATAGGGGGACTGTCAAATACATCAAATTTCCTCAAAACATTTTCAATATAATGAGATTTAGATAAGACCAGTCCGTCAGATGTCTTAAAAATCTTAATTCCTAAGATTACATCTGCAATACCCATATCCTTCATGTCGAAACATTGTTTCAACATATTTTTGGTTTCCAGGATCAAGTTTAGACTACTTCCGGTGATGAGCATGTCATCTATGTAAAGGCATATCATGACAAATGAGTCAGAGTTCCCTCTTATATAGATACATTTATCACATTCATTTATGGAGAAATCTTTTGATAATAAAGTATTGTCAAACTTTTCATGCCATTGTTTCGGGGCTTGTTTGAGTCCGTACAGAGACTTAACAAGTCGGCATACTTTATTTTCTTGTCCTGGAACCATATACCCCTCGGGTTGTTGCATGTATATGTTCTCTTCCAACTCTCCGTTTAGGAAGGCTGTCTTAACATCCATTTGATGTATCTCAAGGTCACGCAAAGCTGATATGGCTATGAATACCCTTGTGGACATTAATCTAGACACATGGGAGTATGTGTCGAAGTAATCGAGGCCTTCCTTTTGTCTGTAGCATTTGACTACTAATCTGGCCTTATATTTGTCAATAGTTCCATCTTCTCTGTACTTTCTTTTTAGTAACTACTTGCAACCCAAAGGTTTGCTTTCTGGAGAAAGGTCAACCATTTTCCAAGTATGGTTTTGCATGATGGAATCTATTTCACTTTCTATAGCTTTTTTTTAAAAGCGGTGCTTCAAGAGTTGACAATGCTTCCTTAATTGTCCTTCGGTTCATTTTCAACCATATAGGTTAGAAAATCTGGACCAAAAGTTTTTTCCTTTTTGGCTATTTTGCTCCGTCTTGGTTCAACCTCTGGAACCCCTAAGTTCTGTAGGTCTGGGACATTAAGTTCCGGATAGTCAGTCACTTCTGAGTCATGTAGATCTGGAACGTCTAGTTCTCCGGATAATCAAAAACTCTCGGGTCTTGTTGATTTTGAGCATTTTGTTCATAACTTCGTTTGCGCGAAATTATTTCTTTTTCCTTTCTAGGAAAAATCTGTTCAAAGAATTCAGCATTCCTTGATTCCATGATCGTACCCTCGTGGATATCAGGTATCTCCTACTTATAAACTAAGAAGCGATAAAAACTACTGTTATTTGCATATCCGATGAATATGCAATCTACAGTCTAAGGTCCAATTTTGACCTGTTTTGGTTTAGGTACTTCGACCTTTGCCAAACTGCCCCACACTTTCAAATATTTGTAAGTGAGATTCCTTCATTTCCATGATTCATATGGAGTTTTATCCTTACACTTATGCGGAACTCTATTGAGAATCATTTCCTTTAGCGTACGGTTTTTGCGCTCGGCAATACCATTAGACTGAGGCGAGTAAGGAGCAGTCGTTTGATGAACAATGCTAAATTGAGCACAGTATTCTTCAAATGGTGCTACGTATTCTCCCCCTCTATCACTACGAATTGCCTTAATCCGTAGGTTTAGTTGATTTTCAACTTCTTCTTTGTAACGTTTAAATGTTTCAAACGCTTCATCTTTACTTTTCAACAAGTAAACATAACAATACCTTGTACCATCATCAATGAAAGTCACAAAGTACTTGTTCTCCCCTCTAGTTTGCACAAACTTTAAATCACATATATTGGTGTGAATAAGTTCTATAGGAGCAGTGTTTTTTTCGATTGAATGGAAAGATGATTTGATTACATTTGCATCTACGCACACCTCACATTTATGTTAAGGGTTTATATCGAAGGAAGGCAACAATTCCAACTTTACTAACTTTTGAATGGATTTGTAGTTAACGTGTCCTAATCTATGATGCCACTAATTAGAGGATTCAAACAAGTAGGTAAAATGCTTTATTTCATTAGATGAACGGATTACAGACATGGTATTCATTTTGAAGAGGTTGTCACACGCGAAGCCCCTTCCTACAAATATATCATTCTTAGTTATTACAAATTTGTTGGATTCAAAAACTAGTCTAAAGCCAGCCTTGACCAACAGTGGCCCTGAAACCAAGTTCTTGCGGATGTCAGAGACGTGCATCACTTCCTTCAGAGTAAGCTTTTTGCCTGAAGTCATTTTGAGGATAACATTTCCAATCCCTTGCACTTCAGAGGTAGCGTCATTGCCCATGAACAACTTTTTTCCCAAGATTGGGGCGTAAGAGGAGAATGCACTCTTGTCAGAGCAGATGTGACGGGTCGCACCCGTGTCTATCCACCATTGCCTTGGATTCTCCACCAGATTTGCCTCCAGCACTACAGTAGAGAAATCCACAATCATGTCGTCAAGGTTCTAAGGATCATCCTTGTTTTGCACAATGTTAGTTTTGGCATTGCCTTTGTTCTTGGCTTTTTTCTTCTGCTCTCGCTTCAGTTTGCGGCACTCTTTGATCATATGGCCAGGCTTTCCATAATGATGGCAGTTTCTTTTGAACTTCTCCATCATTTGGCTTTTGCCGTCTCCCTGGTACTTGTGCTTTTTGTTGGTGTTTCCCTTTGAATCAACCAGATTCGCCTTTGCCTCCATTGGTTGCTTTCCCTTAGATATAGTTCTTTTATTGTCCTCTTGTATTTGCAGTTTGACAATAAGATCTTCAAACCCCATTTCCTTTGTCTTTAGTTTGAGATAACTCATGAACTTCCACAAGGGAGGCAAATTCTCAATCAAAGACGCTACCAGAAATTGCTCGTTTGGCTTCATTTCTTCCAAATGCAGATGATGAAGAATCATTTGAAACTCCTGGATTTGGGACATCACTGATTTACTATCCACCATTTGAAATTTCAGAAACTTTCCAATGATGAATTTCTTAGTACCCGCATCCTGTGCGCTGTATTTTTTCTCGAGTTTTTCCCACAACTCTTTTGCCGTCTTCACGGTGCAATACACAATATAGAGTGCATCCGACAGACCGTTCAGAATGCAGTTTTTGCACATGAAATCACTATGATTTCAGGCATCCAATGTTAACTTCAGGGTATTTGTGACCTGGATATCTTCGCCCACTTCCGTCGTTGTGTTAGAATGAGTGTCTATTGCATCCCCACCAGAATGAGGATCTTCTGTCAGAAAGCGTGACAAGTTCAACGTAGTAAGATAGAACAACATCTTTTGTTGTCATCTCTTGAAGTTGGTACCCAGAAACATTTCTGGGCTTTCTCCTTGGAAATTGGCAGGAGCAGGGACAACAGCATTCCCTTGAGTAGCAACAACAGAACCAGAAGCAATGTTTGAAACAGACATCTTTCTAACACTTAAAAAATTTTGTCTTAAACTGTAGGTATAAATGGTGTATCCAAAAGGTTAAACATAACAAAAGCTGAGTCGAGAGATGGCTCTCTGTCTTTAAGACAAAATTGCCCCGTATATATATTTTTTTACGGTAATGGACAATAGTCTCCCACGATAAAACAACAACAATCAACAGTACAAAGCAAGTAAGGTTGATTCTAGCGAAGAAAATGAATATATAACAGATTGCAAAGAAATGAGATAATTTTTCTTTTCTCTGTTTTTCGTGTGTTTGAACTGAACAGTAATGTTCAATTTATAGGTAAAGAAGAGGGTGTTTATGACTATTGAAGTCAGATTAGTTGCAACGTTTGGTTATCTCAGAAACTTTCATGACCAAAATGTAAATAAGAAAACATTTCAGGGATCAAAAAGAAAATTCTGGAAGACAGCCCGCAGCCAGACGGGCGGGCGGCGGCGCACGTGTGGGGCTTAGCCCCGAACCCAAGCTCACCTAGGTCCTCCCTCTTCTTAACACATGGGTTACCCCTTGGGGTCCCAAACCCTTACTCAAAAGTAGAGCTTATATAGAGCTCAATCATTCCATCTTCTACCTATGTGGGAGATTTGTTATTTGGCCAAAACAATCCATCTATTCATGTCTCAAACACCTTACTTTGTGTATCAATATCTCTTTCATTTCTTAACAAAATTTGATGATACTTGGCACTAATACCATCTACTCATTTAATCGATTAGGCATGTGCGAAGAAACGATGTTTCCGACATGCGGGGCCCACATGTTTAAGTCACTAAAGACGGGAAAAACTCAATTCCACATAGTTAAATTTCCAACAGGGGCAGCAGTAAGTGTATTGTTGAGAATTCGAAACAAGTTGGGGGGGTATTTATGTATCATCTCATTTAGCTTAGATACACTTAAAGTGTAAGTATTTACAAAGCATGCTACCTTCATTTTTTTTTCAAGTTATTAGTGCTTACACTTCTTATAAACGATTACCTATAGTTTTCACTTTTTCATAAGTTTTCTATCTGAGGTAATCGAATTCTTTAATGGAATATCTTCTTTGGGATAGTTGAAAGTCTTGTAGTTCCTTATTAGCTAAATTGACCATAGGCAGAAAGGAAGTAGGTCGTGCCAAAGGAGCATTTTTTTATTAATATCAACTATCAACCTTCATGTTACATAAGTTGTCCAACTAGTGGCAGTTGTTATGGTCGCGTTGGTAGGTTGTTATTTGGTTAAGGATTCCCAATTGATTCCAGTAGTTAGTAACATTATTATAATGCATGAAGACATGATAAGGGTGCAGTAGGCGGACTTAGATTAATATAACCTATGCATAGGTGACCCGTTTTAGTTGTGGTGGATTTGCTGTTGGATTAAGGGGTAATCACACTATATTGGATGGCTATGGCTTCAAAATGTTTCTAAACGCATTAAGTGAATTGATTAAAGGAGCTTCTACACCTTATATAGTACCTGTATGGCAAAGGGATCTCCTAAGTGCTAGATCATTACACGTACCCACCATGAGTTTGGTGAGGAAATTGAATCATGAATTGCATGGGAATCTATGGAAGACATTTTTCTTTGGAAATAAGGAGATGGAAGCTATTAGAAACCAAGTTTCTCCAAATTGTGAAAGTACAAAATTCGAGTTGTTAGTGGCGTTCTTATGGAAATGTCGTACCATTGCTCTCAATTTGCACCCCAAAGAAATTGTTCGTTTGACGTACCTTATTAACATACGGGGAAAATCACAAGAATTTCAACTGCCTCCTGGATATTATGGAAATGCGTTCATTGTCAAAAGCAGGATTGTTATGTTCAAATCCACTGACACATGTATTTGAATTGGTCAAGAAACTTAAAAGATCATTTGAATGAAGAGTACATTAGATCAGTGGCAGATTTAATTCTGATTAAAGGGCGACCAGGGTTGACAAAATCTTGGAAATTTATTGTCTCAGACAATAGATTTGATGAATTTGATTTTGGATGGGGAAAATCCATATTTGGAGGAGTTGCAAAAGTTGATCTTTAATTAGTTTTGGTGTTCCTCTTACAAATGACAAGGGAGAAAAATGTATTTTAATAGCTATAAGTTTGCCTCCAGTGGCCATGGAAAAATTTCAAGAGGTGGTGTACACGACGATTTTCAGATATATGGAAGGAGTGAACACAGTTCAAAGATGTAAGGTATTCTCTGCCTTCAATTCCACCTCATCAGTGCATGTTTTGGGAGTGATTAAATCAGAATTATGGAGCTTGTAATATTCCATCCTTTTCCTATTAAAAAATGTATGATATTTATAAATCAAGTATTCATTTCACTTTATTTATACAAAAGTGTTTGACTAATCACAATAAATGAAGACTTGAAAAGAAAGTATCATAAGATTTTGAGATCTTAAGAGACTACATGAAACCCCAATATCATCTACTTGCATTAATCAAACGCAATAACTAAAGAACTATTTGTTTCTCTTCAACTTGCAGACAATCATAGTAGAAATGGTGACTTAGTGAGGGGTGAGTAGAATTGTACTTGCCATAGTGTCTAATTTAGTTATAAATCAGCTGCATTCCATTTACATAAATTGACACATACATTTGGATAGTACAGAAGACAAAAGTCTTGAAGCAAATAAAAAGATCTTCATTTCAAGTAAAGATTCTATGATAGGCTTAACATTCTACATTGTTGATTTCTCCTGAAAACAGAGACAATAACATAAAGTTAGTCAAGAGTTAAAAGGGATTTACTACAGCTCAAAAATCACAAACGTTATGTATATATGTATTTGGTAAAATTTATGACTGAAAACCAATAAAAAGCATTTCAGGCTACCACACTGAGGCATCTAACCAAGAGTTTTAACTGCTTTTCTGATCACTGAATGAGACGGTGGTTAAGAAATGACACATTATATTACTTGTTTCAGGTTCACAAATCAAATGTGGTTTGATCTTTGTTGCTCGGACTCTTTAAAAATGCCGATGGGTGCATGTCGGATCCTCCAAAAGTAGTGCAACTTTTGAGGATCCGACATAAGTGCAGCAGCATTTTTGGAGAGCCTGAACAACAGATCCGACACAGGTGCAGCTTTTGTGGAGAGCAACATAGGTTTTGATACTTCTGAAAATCAAAATGATTGATGTTCTTCAACATTACTTGGAACATAATTAAGTATATTTGCTTCATATAAGCTAGCCAAGCGAAAAAATAAAGGGAGCAATGATTGAATATTAGAAAACTTAACCATGCATGCATTTGATGAAGTAGTCCAGCTCCGAGAAACATATTGCACTCTGAACCAAAGGCGATGGTTGTTGAAATGCGAAAAAAGAGAAACGGTGGTGATCAGGATCATTTCTAGGCTTTGCAGTCTCAACCAGCCCCGTCAATCCTTCTCTATCATAGCACGGAAATGCATTCTGACCAGCAACATTAATCTCCTTATCCCATGCTAAATTCAGGATCTGCAGAAACACAAAAGCGTTTAAGAGACGAGAAAAGAAAAATATTAACCCGTGCTCTACTGCTCGCTGAACAATATGCCCCAAGCGGCATGTGGAGGTATGCATGTGGAAGTAAAGATGAGTTTTCATCTCCTAAAGAGAGGTCTTGAAGGGATGTTAAGAAGTCAATAACCTGCCAACTTAAACCTTCTGGATCTGCCAAAGCGTCATCAGTTTCTGGAACCTGAAGTCCGGAGCAGATAAACTTTATTGTAACACCGTGCTTCTTGAGAGCATCAAGAACTGGAGAATAGCCATCCTGGTTCGTTGGGTTGTAATATCCAGCTGTGAGCTCAGCAGCATGGCTGCTCGTTCTGTACCACCAATGAATTGATGGAATCTGCAGAAAAAAGGAATTTCTAATTTACCACGAAAATATATGCCTCTGTCCAAGTTCTCCATTCAACATACTGTAAATCTTTAGACAATGTATACCTATGTGATCATAAACACACTAGGTGATTTTTTCCTATCTGTCCTTGGTGGACAGAGTTACCTGTTGCTAATACGAGGTGATAGGTATCTCGTGGAATTAGTCGAAATGCGTGCAAGCTGACCGAACACCACGATTATCAAGAAAAAAAAGAAAAGAAAAAACTATGTGATCTACCAAGAACACTAGTGTCAACGTGCACCAGCTAAGTCAATTTCCATAGCAATAAATAACTCGAAGCAAATATGTTACAAGTGCAGTCTATCATTATTTCATCATTCACATAGATGAAATAGCCTCTCTACCTCCCAAGGTAGGGGTAAGGTCCGCGTACACTTACCTTCTCCAAACTCCACTTGTGGGATTATACTAGGGCTGGCCAATGGGCTGGGCTGGGTCGGGTCGACCACCGGCCCGGCCCGGCCCCGGTCCCGCCCCGATCCCCCCTAAAAAAAAAAAACGGGCACGGTACTCAAACCCGGGATGAGACCCGGGCCCGATCCCGTCCGCCCCCTCCCCTTTGCAAAAAATGGCCGTTGCACAACGACCATTTTTGGCCTCCCCTACACCCTTAATATTTATTTTTAACCCCCAAGTTAATATATTTACACTTTAACCCAATTTCCTAACTATAAATACCGCATTCTCTTCATCTTTCTCACAAATCTTCCTACAATCTCTCAATCTATCCCTCTACTACAAGTCTACATTGCCTACTAAATATTATATTTTATTTGTTCATTTGTATAACTGTATCAAAGTTCAAAAATTGGAGTGAAGTTGGCAACTAGTTTGAGGATCATCCATCGAGCAAAGTTTTAATTTTCAACCTCGATTACACGTCGACGTTACATCGGCGTTTGGTACCTTCATTCCTTCTTTAAATTATTATTGTTACTTTATTTTAATTATCGCACTTAATTTCATTATCTTTAATTATATATTTGCATAATTAAAATGGAAAGATTAAGAGGTATGTTTAAGGGTAAGGGTAAGGGTAAGGGTGCTTCTTCTAGTAGGGGTAACAAGGACATGGGTGCTTCTTCTAGTCATCCTATTCCTAGACAGAATGATTTGATTGATTATACTCATATAGATGAAACTGAATTTTTTAATGATATACCATTAGACGATGAGATATATTCTGCAACTCAACCAAACTTTAATTTAGAAGATAATCTAGATGACATACCCACTAATCTAGATGACACACCCACTAGTGCACCTCAAACTGAAACTGGAATGCCTCCTATTCCCACTAGCATGAGACAAGGCCCCACACAACGAAAATTAAAATCTGATGCATGGGATTTTTTTGATAGGGACCAAGAAAATCAAGTAGTTAGATGCAGAATTTGTAAAAATGTTTATAAATTTAAAATGGGAAAAGGTCAGGGTGGGACGGAATTTGCACATTAATATCAACAATAATTATGCTATTAGACTTTTAAAAAATCTTTTAACTCCATTTTTTCCTAATCATTTTCATATAAAATGTGCGTGTCATATTTATAACTTAGTTGTAAAGGATGATCTATCACTTTTTGAAGACATTCTTAATAAAGTACAATTTGCTATAAAATTTATTTTTAAAAATAATAGAATACAAAAAAAAATATATATAAAAAAACTTGTCACGATTGTGGACTACCTTACTGAAAAATTTCCGAAGAAATAGCGATTAGGTGGAATTCTTTATATGAACAACTATTTGTTACTTATAATTATAGAAGACCTATAACTTTATTTTTAATGCCCATAAACGAAATCCAACTGATATGGTTGTAGATAACGATTGGGAAAAAAATTTCAGAACTTATTGTATTTAGAGAAAAATTTTCAAGCAATTAAAGATTTTTTTAGTATATATTATCCTACTATTTCAACTATGTTATTTTATATAGCTCTAATATTTTTGTTACTTAGTGAATATATGGAAAAACTATCTTATAAGGCACCTATTAAAAAATATTTATCAAATTAAAAAAATATTTTTCTCCTATTCCCACTATTTATATTATTGGTGCTGTATTAAATCCAACTATTAAAATAGACGGTTGTAAAACACTTATTGAAACTATTTATGATTGTATAGCAGTACTTCCACCTCCAACTCCAAAAAATCCAAATGAACAACCACGGAACCAACTAAAGAAGAAGTTTTGTCTAGCATACACGATGAATACAAAAACGTATATAAGAAAGTGCTAGCAACCAACCGGTTTCCATACCATCTTGTTCTTCTTCAATACAACCTCAAAAAAGACATGTTTCTGCGGCTAGTATTGAAAGTCTTTGACATAGAATGTTTAGTGGTACCACTACTAATCAAGTTAGCGAGTTTGATATTTTTGTTTTACAGGGTGTTGTACTATACCAAGCAGTTCTCAATGAAGGACGCGAAGACTTGCTGAAATACTGGAGAGAGAATGAGAAGACATTTCCGACATTATCAAAGATTGTCCGAGATGTGTTGAACATTCAAGCGTCATCAACAGCGTTTGAAAGCGTTTTTTCTGCCTGAAGATTTCAAATAGGAGGAGAGCACAAACACTCATTAGCGGGAGACAACTTGGAGATTGCAGTTTTATTCAGAGATTGGATACGAGCGGAGCTTAAAAGGTGCGGTCAACCAGAGATCAACGAAGAAGACGACGAAAACTACAACGAAGAAGATGACGAAAACTACAACGAAATCTTATCTGACGGAGGTGGAAGCGACGTCGAGCAATTTGACCAACAAATTTCAATTCCAACCGAAGAACCACAAGACATTGTGAAGAAACTAGAAAAGGTATTTATAAATATGTGATTTTTTTAATTGTAATTTTACTATGTTATTTGCAACTTTCAACACCACAAAGTTGCAATTTTGAAATTGTATTACAAAAAAATCATATTTCTATTAAATAATATAAGAGGCACAACAACAGCCTTGGGATGTTTTTATTACACTATCTTGTTCAATTATTGAGGTGTTTATATATGTTATTTTTTAAATTAAGTGCAAAAAAAAATTGAAAAACCCGATCCCGACCCGATAATACCGGTCCCCTTTTCCGACAGGACCGAGAACGGAACGGGACATTGGTGGATCACGCCAGTCCCTCCGAAGGACCGGTCCCTCCCTCCCAGTCCCGTCGGGTCCCGTCCCGCCGGGACCCGCCCCGCCCAGCCCCGAACCCGGCCCACTGGCCACCCCTAGATTATACTGGTTATGTTGTCGTATATTCTGATGAACTAAACCTTTTTTAACAAAATATAGGTGATTCAAAAATCGATTAAATTAACAACCCCCCCAGAACTAGAAGGGATTATCAATTCAATTCCATTTCATGAGGGCTAAACAGATTATGTCTGACCAAATACTTTTAAATGTTTTGAACTACTATAATTTTGCTAATTTTATTATAATTAATTAGTTTTCTTTTTTGAGAAGGAATTATTATTTAGTTATCAAATCTTCAAAAAAAATTAGAGATTGCATTATAAAACTGGTCAAATTGATCCAAAGCAAAATAAGAAGCTTGAGTTCGGATGCAAAGAGCATAAGCTACCAATTTCGAATTATTGTAGAAGTATATATGTCATTTGTGGAGAAGAACAAAAGTTGAAAAATAGAAAATAAGCAAAACAGGGGTCAAAAAGTATGATGAGCTGAATTAGGGCTATACTTATACCTTCACAACAATCTGTATTCCCTCAAATGCAAGAGTTGCCAGGGAGAGAACATTATCAGCATGATCTATCAAGACCTGTCTATACCAATGGAGGAAAAATCTCCCGTAGTAGCTATCATAATCACCTCGCTCGCAGAAGAATCCAGTTTCATGTGGCTTAGAATTGTAATAACCAGCATTATCAGGTCCCTTGGCCCAGAAAGAGTGTCCCCTTGATGTTGCAGCTTTTCGGAGATTCTGCAGAGAGTATTTATCATAGCACTGAAACAGTAAATATTGAAGCCAATTAGAAAATCTATTAAGACTGCAAAATGAAATTTCGCAATGAAAATAAGTAGCGATAGTGCATCGGTCAGAGTAAGAGGACAGTTTGAAGGTAGAGTTAACTATGTGGTAGTATTACAGGTTAATCATTGCAGAGATTTTAAATTAGAAGCGGAACAAGAAGTAGACGTTTGGCCATGCAATTTGGAGCTCAAATTTGATGTTTTGATTTGAAATCACAGTTTGTTTATGACATTTGAACGATACTTAAACTTTCAATTCCAAGATTGTGATTTAAATTTTAAACTTGACCCATAATTTTAAATTTTGCAAAAAAAGACCCTTAATTTTAAAATTTTGCAAAAAAATACCCATGCTCGACATGAAGAGATTGTTCGTACCATTGTAGAGTTTCAATGTATATGAGAAAAAATACAACTTTTGAGATCCAAATTGCATTTCCAAACAAAATTTCAACTTCAAATCAAACTGATCATGGCAAAATGGGCCCTAAATTTATATGTTTTAACTACGTTAAATTGATCCACTTGGGTTTACGAAGGACCAATCAGTGTCAGACTCAAGCATTTTTAGGTACACCAAGGTTATCAAACAGACCCAGGGAACAAAATGAAGATAGTTTTCTAAGATTATAGTCAGTGAAGACTAGATAATATGACTAAATCACGTACTTCCTCCGTCCCAGTGTATGTGATGTAGTTTGACTAGGTACGGTGTTTAAGAAATAAAGGAAGACAATTGAATCTTGTGGTCTAAAACAAGCCAAAGGTATTTGTGTGGTTATAAATCATCTCGTTAAGCGTAAATGGTAAAGTTTAAAGTTAAATTGTTGCCAAATAAGAAAATGTGTCATTCTTTTTTAAACTGACTAAAAAGGAAAGTGTGTCATATAAATTGGAACATAGGAAGTAACAATTTATACATCTCAGCCTTTCCTATAACAGATACCTGAAACTCACCAATACCAGGATACCTCCATCCCATCCTTTCAGAAAAAGAAGGGTACTTTAGCTCCCCAGAAGCTCCAAGTCCAATTTCAACAGCAGAAATTAAACCATCAGTGAATAAGTCATCAAATTCAGTGCGGAAGCTTCTCATCAAATCAAAGTAAACCTGCAACATTAGATTTAAACTAGCGATCAAAATAACCAACATTTAGTTACAATTTAGACGAGTACTATACTTTTTTCTTTTTAGTTTTCACTGTAATTTTGTCTCATCATCAGCAAAATCAATCATGGTCAGTTTGCTACTTACAAAAGCCACATTACCTTTCACTTCTAAAATTTGTCTTCCAAAAAGTTCCTCGGAAACTACAAATTATTCAGTTGACAATATGATTTACATGATTGGATAATATCTAATAGAGAGATATTCCCTTGGCAAGAATCAGGGAACGTTAGCTTTTCTCTCTTGAAAGGAATAAAGGAAAACTTAATACCTCGATGGCAGTTCTACCTCTTAATACTCGTTCTTTGTCTATGCCCCACGACAGGCATTCAGTGTTTCTTCTTCCTTGACGATCAGTGAAGAATATATCCTGATTGTCTTTTCCTATCTCCAGAACCCACTGAGGAAGGGATATGAACATGCCACTGGTATCACTTCCTCCATTTTCATGAAATGCCATTACAACCTTTGGGGATAAAAGAGGAAACTCGATAAAACACTCATTATTGGAAATCCAGCCATAAATATGCCTAAATAAGCTAGAACTCAAGAAATGTCTAAATGTGAAACATAACACGGGAAAGACAAGGGTTCTTCCCACCAAAGGATGACTAACTTAAAACTTGTTAGGAATACCGACGCATCAATACAAGTATACCATAAACAATAAGTGGTTTAGGACCTGCAGTTTCATCTTGAAATCTCGGATTATTTTGAACAATTCTCTGTAGCCGGACCACTCATATTTCTGAGGCACCCATCTTTCAACGATGCCCCACCAGCAATTTACCACAACACCATCGATGTTTAAAGACTTGAGCTGCTGCAACTCCTGTTTAACACCATCAGGATCCATCAACTGGCAGAAATTGTTGATTACACCACTCTGCCACAAACAAAGCCATGATTTATTTATGGATAATTAGAATGAAATTGGAATATGTATTGATATGATATGATGCCACATAATAGCAATTTGCTGATAAATAATCAGTTTCCTTGTGTTTCATTTTGACTGGTGAACATGGAAAGATAGTTAACTAATGAGAGAAATATCAAAGCTTGGTGTCCTCCTTTTACATGGAATGAGGAACATAAAGTATGTTAAGGAAAAAGCTGCTTACAGAAAGCATAACAAAAACAAGGATGTATTGAGTTTCTGAAAAACCACTTCCATGCTCCCCACAGTGAAGTTCTTGCATGAGCTGCAGGAAATAACTTGTTAGATTTATTTTCCATATATCCTCCAATGGGAGAACTAATGTAGCCCAGCCATTAATTAAAAATAGCCTACAAACTATAAAAGCAACCATGTTAATAGCAAGAACAATTATGTCTGTTCTTTACTGCTGAGGTAAACTCATACTACTAGGGTCTTTGAAGCTTGAAGAGATGATCTCAAATAAACTTGCAAAATCTTTGTGTGAGATTGAAAGAAGAAAGTCAACAATAAGATCTTCCATTGTCGTTGGGAGAAAAGACAAAACCACTCAATTAGATATGTCTGCAGTGGAACAAGGAATTGTTTACGTCAATTATGTCATCTCACAGGGACGGGACTTAAGTAGCATGAACACAGACACAGAGAGAGAAAAACATTTGAGAATTAGGGGACATGACACAAGCAAGATCTTTATCGTCATATATAACTTCATATGTAGCTTTCATCTAGCAAAAGAATGAAAAGGAAAACACGAGGTGCAGTTGATCTACTGTATCAATTTCATAGGTTTCAACATCAATTCACAGGTTCCTGCATTATATTTAAGTCATTGAACATCACTTATAAATGAGAGGGGGGGGGGGGGTTTGATTAAAAATGCATCTAAAATCGTCCCAAATTCAAAAAAGAACATAAAATCTGATACTAAACAACTCAAATTTAGTAGCAAGTCTCCTTCTTCCCTCTGATTTGAATAATGGACGAATTTGTATCTTCATAAGTTCTGATTTATGCTAAAACAATTCGATTAGTTGTTTTAACAATGCTATATTGCAGCCAAATGAAAACATGTGAATAGGTTAGGATGGTGGAGTACATCATAATACATAATAAACCTCAATCAACATTGAACATTATTTTAACATACAGTATCCTCGGCTTATTAGAACTTGCTTACCTGGCCTTCCTCTAAACATTCTGTAGAATTCATTGGACTGGTACTTGTCAATTTATCAACCTTCGTTTCACTCTCTGTGACAACAATAGAATCAAAAGATGCTGGCGATAACCTTTCATTGATCCTTGGAATTGATGGCTGACAGTCCACTGATGCTCTGGTTGAGCAATTTCTCAAGGAACTGCCAGAAACTGGGCTCTCAACAGACATTACCTGATAAGGCCCCTGTCAAATTTATTTCAGTAGTAGTGATAATTAAGACATCATTTTTGTTGACAGTTTAACGTTTAACAGAATATAAGAAGACATCAGATGCCAATGAGACTAGATGTTATCTTTGCAGCAACAGATGCAGTGCCAGCAAAGCAACCCAAGATAAAATATGAATTGTTATGTACTATTCAAAAGCAATGTATTTCCAGACGTCTTTAAAACGACCGTACACATAGAAGCATGACTTCAGATTCTTCAAACGCATTGAAGCTAAGATGGCTAACAATGAAATAAAAAAAGGGCAGCCTGGTGCACTAAGCTCCCGCTGTGCGGGGTCCAGGGAAAGGTCGGACCATAAGGGTCTATTGTACGCAGTCTTACCCTGCATTTCTGCAAGAGGTTGTTCCATGGCTTGAACCTGTGACCCCTTGGTCACATGGCAGTAACTTTAATGGCTAACAATGAAATCCAACATCCATAAAAGTGTAAGATCTGTTAGTAGTAACACGCATTTGGTTTGGTATTTAAATAATGTTCTCTTCAATTATTACATTAAGTGGCTGATAGAGAACCACATACACAAAACAGTGGAGGTACATCATCTTATATATACTTTGCAGGTTTCTTTTCTAATTAACAAGAAACTCAATGCTCTTTTCATCATCCAGCAAATTACACCATAGATCATTCCTTTTAGTCGGGTATAGTTCAAGATGGCCACTGTCAAAATCATCCTACATTTTCTAACTTCCCCAAATTAGATAAGTTCATAATTTACTTTTTTTTCTAATAAATGTAATATCATCTTCGATTAAATATTACTCCCTCCGTCCCAATTTATATGATGTAGTTTGACTTGATACGGAGTTTAAGAAATAAAGGAAGACTTTTGAATCTTGTGGTCTAAAACAAGCCAAAAATATTTGTATGGTTATAGATCATCTCATAAAGCGTAAAAGGTAAAGTTTAAAGTTAAATTGTTTCCAAATAAGGAAAGTGTGTCATATAAATTGGGACAAAAGGAGTAGTAAGCTAAGAAAGACTTGACAATCAATATATTTCAGAGTAAATTCTACTTAACCCCTTAACCTTTTGGGTTCGTGAAACAATACTTCCTTCATTTTAAATAGCACAGAGAATCTCATTGACCTTAGAGTCAAGAAAAAAAAAGTCATTCCCCGGAATTCCAAAAGGTATTGAGATCTTTCATTAGACCAAGAAATATGAAAGAATGACATAAAATTAAAATCCTTGTCCACAATGTTGACAAGCTAAAATAAAACTTTCAAACTTTGTAAAGAATAACACCTTCAAAAGAAGGGTCAAGGTATAATAAATTTTGGAACTCGAGGAAAAAGATCGCATAAAGCAATATGAGCCTATGAAATTTGAAAGAACGCTACACGGGTGAATATTAATTTTCAGCTAATACTTTTGCGTAATATTTTTCATTTTCAAAAGACATTATAATCTATGAAAAAAATTATAATGGTGTTGTCCGACTAGCTCGCTCCCACCGCGACTATTCCACCAAGTACTTGCTACCTCACCAGCACAAGTACCGATAACTCTGTCCACCAAGGCTTAAGCAGATGGTAAGAAATCACCTAAAGTCTTTGTCTCTGCTGGAATTTGAACCCAGGTCTCTTCAGTCACTTCATTGACAGCTAAGCTATGGGTTCTCTATCCCATCGAAAAGGTAAAAGATGCACTCTTTAAGGTATTAATTGTAATTCACTCTATGCTTGATTAACTAATACCTTGTCTATCTCTCAAATTAGTTTCAGAAGGTGCATTCCATATTCTATAAAATGAATAGAAGCACACAAACACTAAAAATTATCAAACTTAAACTGTAAAGTCGCAAACTTTAGCAAAAACATAAAGTAAAACTCCAATCTTCCTACAACAATATATAATCAATCCAATACGAAAATGAACCTTGAACCTAACTTAACCCATGAAGCAGGAGACAATAACCAATTCCATCAACCAATATGGGACAATCTAACAAGAGTACTTATTGCAAACCAGAATAAATGATAAAAGTATCCATACAACACAATTGGATAATTTTAGTGCCCGTTATCGTGGATAGTTCAGTTTTTTCGGAATTTTATTCTGGAAACTATTTGGACATAGAATTGTTACAATTTTCCATAATTCGAAAAACTTCAAAAAGCTGATTTCACAATTTTCACTCCAAATCACTCTCAAAGATTCAAAAACAACTCCAATTTGTAATTTTTTTAAGCAAAGTTATACCACTAGACAGTGTGTCTAGCAGCCTTTTTATTGATAATAAAATTAATCCTCAAAAGAGAGAAGTACAAGCAACGAGCTCTAGATCTTAACTTACACATCCTAATGAGGTAACGAGCCTCCACTAATTAACTAGCGTGCAAAAAATAAGAGCTTGAGAGAACTAGAATTGTATTCATGTCGAACACAACTCAAATTTCCAAATATCATTTTCAACTTAGAAAACAAATATTTGTCTCAATTTAGTGATATAGTTTGACTAGGCACGGAGTTTATAAAAAGCAAGGACCATATACATTTGTGTAGCTGTAAATCATTTTCAGGGTAAAAGGGCAAATTTAAAGTTAATTTATATTTAAATATAGGAAAGTGTGTCACATAAATTGGAAAAGAGAGACGGTACTACTTTTTTTTTCAAATTTCATCATTCTTATGTCGAAACGCGCACTTACATTTCAGTAGTAAATAAATGGGAGCTCACCATATTTGAAGCATTATTATTATTATTCGGAGATGATTGTCTAAAGGTGGTACCATCGGGTTCAACAGTCCAACCAGCTTGTCTAGCAAGTGCGGCAAGTACATCATTCATATCAGCACGAACGGGTAGTGGATAATTCCCGTATTGACGTAGTCCAGCAAGCATTCGACTCGTAATTGCTCGCCTGTGACGTTCTCGAAGCTTCGTTCGTTCCTTCTCTTTTTCTCTCTCTTTTCTGCTCTTATTTGTAGTTACGGTGGTGTTGGTGGTGGTGGTGGCGGCGAAGCCGCGGAGACGCCGAGGTTGGGGATTCGGGTTTGGATCATTATTCGGGTTGGGAAATTGGGGATCCGGATCTTGGGTATTTTGAATGTGGTGGTTCATTCTTGCATGTTTTTCTTTCAATTTGATTCACACTGCACTCACTTATACCTTGCATTTTTCTTTCTGGCTACATTGCAAATATTTTTGTTCCGATAAGAAAAACAAAAAAGAAATATATTTTATTTCCAATTTCTTTTGTTGTTATCAAATTAATGAGATGATACTTCTATTGTCCCATATTAATTGTTAATGTCTCATAATATTTTTTAGGGAAAGGGATCATATTTGGCATCATACTTTTGGAAAAGGGTCATATTTGCCCCCGTTAAAGTATGGGGATAAATATGCCCTTCCCGTGATGAAACTTGTTATATTTGCCCATTTTAAATAGAAATCCCACAGTGGATGCCACGTCGGTGCCACGTGGGATCCATGTGGGCGGAACCAATATTTTTTAACCCGACCCACAATTCTGTATATATACTCATGACCCGAATCCAATTCGCGATTTGAAGCCCTAATTCCCAATTTCAAGCTTCTAAAACCGACTCCAAAACCAAATCCGTCTGAATCGTGTTCTAATCGTGTTCAAGGTACGAATTCCTTAACTTTTTGTGTTAATCGATGGTGATATTGTATTATTTATCTGTGGTTTTCGATTTTGGTGTTCGATTTCGATTTTGCGAATCTGTTGTTAATCGATTTTGCTAATCTGTTTTGTGACCCGATTATGATTTCATTGTTCGACCTGGTGGTTTTCAATTTTGGTTCCGACGATGTTCACTCAGTATTCAATTTGCGGACGATTCTTGTATACGAAATTTCAATTTGTCGACAATTTTTGTTTCGAATGAGTTTCGACAGTATTATTTAGTATACAAAATTTGAATTTGTTGATTAGGAACATAGATTGTGAGTTTCGACAGTGTTTGTCAGTTTTGTAAATTATGTTCATCGATGAGTTTCGACTGTGTTTGTTTCGATTGAGTTTCGACAGTGTTTGTTTCAGCTTAGAAGTTAATACAACTGAGTTTATGTTCAGCAAGGAAGAAATGTTTCAAGTGAGTTGTTCTTCACAAAGGAGGTGCCATTGTGGTATGATTGCGAATCAATTTACTTCGACGACTACTTCAAATCCTGGAAGGAAATTCTTCAAATGCCCCAAGCCTAAGGTAAGTAATATTTATGTAATTCTTCAATTTACTTCGAGACTATTGATCCGTGTTGGTTTGATTTTGTTTTTGATTCTTTCTTCATTTTTTTGCCCTTTTTAGAAAAGTTCTTGAGAATATTGGCAATGGGAGGATGAGGAATACATTGAAAGTTTCGCCGGCGAATTAATGTCGTCATTGGATACGTTTAAGAATGTAATAGCAAATTTGAAGAGTGAAAGAGATAAGTTGAAAGAAGAAATTGGTGCGTTGAAGGGTATAAATCAAGCTGAAATGAATAAAGTTTTGAAGATGCGCGTGTTTATGATTATTTCATGGGTGTTATTTGTTGCGGCATCGATTATGAAATGATTATGTATTTGTAGTTCCGTAAGAACTTTAAATGTTATGTTTTGAAGTATTACGTGATGGTTGAACCTACACTTATAATTAACAAATGGCAAGGATCAATACTAGAATCCTTTTATTCTGTTATTAAGGTTAATACTATAATCCCCCGTACCCAAGCCAAATAAAACAACCATCAGCTAATGCACTGTTGCATAAACAACAACAACAACAACAACAACAACCAGATAAAACAACAACAACAACAAAGTCTAATAACAATGAACAATGAATGCCAATTTACACATCAACAAAGAAGACCAAAATAAATATCGGTATAATAATGTAACAGATGACCAATTTACACATTAAATTGAAAAACAATATTGTATACTAATGATCAGAAAATAGTAAACAGCATTGTATGAACATTCAAAGGTGTTACTTAGTATTGTTACATCAATATGTACCAAAAAAAAGACTTCACTATACATTAGTATAGTAAATTCATCTTTACAAAAAAAGACAAGCTTCATTATTCTAAGTCTTCATCATATTTGGGACATCACATTCCTCTTCCTTATCTTCATCTTCTCTCTTGTAACAAGAGTCTTGTTTGTTGGTTGATAAGGCATGTTGGTTGGCTGACTCATTGCAGTAGAATCATCAACAAATGAGATTTTTCTTGTTGGTGTAGCTAATCTTTGTTTCATCCTTTCAAGTATCCTAGTATTTGCTTTTGAAAATGACTTTGGCCTTAGTGATGGTTCTGGTTCTAGCACAGTTAAGGTGTTGCTGCTTTGAAAAAATTTGTCTGGTTCTAGCACAGTTGTGGTGCTGATGCTTGGAAAATTTTCTTCAGATTCTAGCGCAGTTGTGTTGTAGCTACCCTTAAACCTCTTCACAACAGCTTGTTTCCCTTTACTTGCCTGAATTCAAATTAAATTTGCATATGTTATAGTTCTGAAAAATTAATTTAAATTCTATTTAAAGTATTACCTTATCATATCCCCTTGCATTGTGTCCACTTTGATGGCATTTAGAACATGTAATAGGTTTTCCTTTCCTTGAAGCGGACCATTCACCTTGTCTTTTCAAGTTTTCATTCCTCACTCTTCCTCTCTTAACTTTGGGTCGACCCACCATCTTACACATTTCTGGTGGTTCAATATCATGACTTTTCATATTTCCAGAATTTAGATCCTCTAATTGGTTGAAGTTTGTGTAAGTAGACTGACAAGTAGGTTGACTTATTATAATATGGGTGAAAGGCTCCCTCAGCAATAGGATCATTGTTTCTATGCTTGTATGCTCTTATAGCATGAGGAAATGGGATTCCACTAAGTTCTCATGTCCTACAACTGCATTTCTTTGACATTATATCAACAATGTGTGTGTCGGTTTCCTCAGACACTTCAAACCCATCATCACCACTGAAATGGACCTCACAATTTTCACCAATAACCACAAAGTCTTTGTAAATCTCTAATGTTGTAGGACTGTAGTCCGTAGTAGGGGTGAACGGGTTCGGGTACCCTAACATTTTTTAACTACCCGGACCCTACCCGGTAAAAGATCGGTTCCTAAATTTACTATCCGGAACCTACCTGTAGCAATCATTACCCGGAACCTACCCGGACCCTGCGGGTCCGGGTAGGTTCCCGGGTACCCTGTAAATAAAAAATACAAATTAAGCAACAATTTTTAAGCCTATGAGAATAAAAAAGAGTTCTAAAATAATTTCATCAAGTAGTTTTTTAGCCTGCAATCGGAGTTTTTAGTACCCTTATAAGAAGTTTTAGAAAACTTATTCATTGTAGAAAAGCTAATTCTGTTACCAAAACCTAAAATTGCAAGTCAAATTTGACACTCAATTAATTGAACGTGTTGATTTCAAAATAAATTTGAAAATATCTGAATTAAACTTATTTTCGTGTTCATAAGCTCTTCGATACAAAAGAAAAGCTTTATTATACTAGTAAATCCCTAAATTTCATCTTCACAACTACAAAAATATACACAAATTTTAAAAATAGATTTACATTTCAAATAAAAAAGTAATACAAATTGAAAATGAGTATCGCCTGAAATAGAACAGAAGCATATGATATTAAAAAGAAATTGAAGAGTTAGATATGAACCCATATGCATTTTAGGAAGGACGTGAACACAACCAAAGGAGAGAAAGAGGCAAAGGTGAAGCTTCAATGACGACAACGATGAAAGTACCTGAGAGAAAGCTTCATCAACGACGACGATGAAACTCGGTGGTGTAGCTAAAACGCCATTGTTATTGAGAGAGTTTTGGGGTGGGGAAAATCAATGTGCAGGCGTGCAACAAATAATTTTGGAGAAAATTAAAAGTGGTCCAAATATTTTTTAAAAAAATAAAAATATTTAATATTTTATAGGTTCCGGGTATCGGTTCCGGGTCCGGGTACCCTGTCTCTATTTGCCGGAACCGGAACCGGACCCGACATTGATCGGTTCCTAATTTTACTACCCGAATCCTACCCGTTATTATAATATATCTACTCGGAACCTACCCGTTAGTGTCGGTTCCGATCGGGTATCTGGGTACCCTGTACCCGTGCTCACCCCTAGTCCGTAGCCTATTTATGCACCTGACTTTCATTGGCTACCAACATGTCCATTACCTACACAATATTAAGGTGTTATTTATGTGTGTTAAAACTAAATTGAAAACTTGAAATGGGCAAGTGTTACCTTAAGCCTGATATCTTCAAGCATCCTGATAATTGTCTTGTGCCTTGCCTCCAAAATTCACTTGTTAAATGACTATGTGATGTTGTTATCCACATTTTGATTCTTGCAAGTTGTGTCGAAGTAGGCTCTAACCCAAGTCCCAACTGGGTATGTTAACAAATTCTCAGCAGCTGACTGTTCCATCTCACCTATAACCTTCAAATGTTCACAAAACTCTTCATGATAAGAGCTCCATGCACAATGCCACATCTTCTTCTTCAATGCTTCAGAACCACCCCATCTCTTCAACCAATTATGCTCTATATGTTTAGCACAAAACCTATACTTAGCTTCAGGTAAAGTTGTTTGAATTGCATCAATTAAACCCTGCATATATACAAATTTCTCTTTTAGATAAAATATTTTTTAAGATTACAATTTTGGACATAAACCTGGAATTTAGTCTAGAAATTAGCAAAAACTGAAATCTGGACTAAGTTCCTATTTTCTGTCCAAAATTTCAGGAACATGGAATTTAGTACAGAATTCAGATTTCAGTTTTAAAAACCAGAAAACTGCATTCTGTACTAAATTCCATGTTTCTGAAATTTTGTACAGATAATAGGAACCTAATCCAGATTTCAATCAGTAAAAAATTAAACTAGCCATGGTACTTAAATAAAAAATATTTGACCTTTTGCATGTCAGACAAGAAGGTGATTCCTTGGTCTTGCTGCAGGTTTAGTGAATTCTTCAGTAATCCTAAAAACCAATGCCAAGTGACCTTGTTCTCTTTAGAGACTAATACCCAGGCTAGTGGATAAAAATGGTTCATTGAATCCTGACCAACCGCTACCAACAGTTGCCCTTTAGCCTTTCCTTTCAAGAATGTGCCATCCAATCATATGAAAGGTCTTAACCCACCACTAAATTCATTATTCATTGCATTAAAACATATATACATCCTTAGGAACTTTCGTATTCCTTTTTCAAGTGCATCCCTAAATATGTTGATTACAACATCACTTCCAGGGTTGTTATTCCTCAATTCATTGGCGTAACTCTCTAATTTATTGTACTCGTCATTGTAACTACCACTAGTTATCCCAAAATCATCCTCTTAGCCTTCTTACACTTTTGATGACTAACATTAACATTAAAGACGACTTTCAGTTCTGTCGTCATCTCTTTGACCTTCAATTTTGGATCATTTTGTAGCTTCTTTTGAAAATAATGAGCTATTGTATAACAATCTGCTCTTTTGCATTCAAAGGCTGGTTGACAGTTGTGTTCATTGACCAATGTTTTAACTGAAACCCCAAGCATATTCTTACATTTACTGATGAAACATTTAAAAGGACAACCCTTAACACACTTGTACATAATTCTAGATTTGTCATTTTTCAACAATACTAGCTCTTTATTTTCAGCCAAGGCATAAAGTTTCATAAACGTTCTAGCTTCAAGGATATCTTTGAATGACATTCTAGGATAAATTATTTTGAAATGTTCTAACTTAAGTGTAATCTCTCTTCTATTTTGAAGTCTAATAAGCTCTAATTCTTCAACATCAAAATCATCATCACTAGACTCATTAGAAGGAGAGTTTAATGATTCATTGGCACTGTCACAGTCTGTGTCAGCCTCAACGTCAATAAAATATGATTCAGAATTGTGTACAATGTTAGTCACATGTATCTCTAATTCACATTCATCTACAAGTCTTACCATGACTATGATCCTGCAAAAAATGACAAAAAATAAGTAACAACACTTGAGTATAGAAATAAATGTTAAATGAATGGAGGAATAAGTCAACAAATAAAGTTAAAGAAGAAAGGGAAACTTCACATTAAACAACTAAGAAACAGACAAAGGAAAACCTTCCCCAACATCAAATGGGGACCACGTAATAAAACCTCCCCTATAAAGAAATGCACAAAGACTGGTTTTCAAGACAAAACAATAACAAAAATAACTTTAACCACAGTGAGTGTCCCACTAGTAGGAGACAAGTTGCATATTCAATTCAGATTTTAGACATTCAATGTGTCTTTTTCAAATAAAAAACAATCAACATGCACAGACAAACATAACAGATTCGAACACCACTTTTTATACCACTTTTTTCATAACAGATTCGAAAAATCAACCTATCATATAAACATGCACAACCAAATCGAATACCACTTTTTCCAACCCAGAATAGATTCAAACACCACATAACCCTGAATAGATTCGACTGAATTTGATGAATTCGACATGAACCCTAGATTAAACCATACAGTCATCAAATTAATACCATACAACAGTTGTTGAAATTCTGTGTTCGTAATCGGGTAAAAAAATTTGAATAAATTCAAAAACCACAGATAAATAATACAATATCACCATCGATTAACACAAAAAGTTAAGAAATTCATACCTTGAACACGATTCAGACGGATTTGGTTTTAGAGTCAGTTTTGGAAGCTTGAAATCGCGAATTAGGGCTTCAAATCGCGAATTGGAGTCGGGTCATGAGTATATATACGGAATCGTGGGTTGGGTTTCGGGTATGGGTTAAAAAATATTGGTTCCGCCCACATGGCACCGACGTGGCGTTCACCGTGAGATTTCTGTTAAAATGGGCAAATATAATAAGTTTCATCACGGGAAGGACATATTTACCCCCATACTTTAACGGAGGGCAAATATGACCCTTTTCCGAAAGTACAATGGCAAATATGACCCTTTTCCCTATTTTTTATTAAGTGGAGCTTAGTCTAGTCTAGTACTTTTATTGATTTATAGAGATTACGGATATGTTGGAGTCTTATAGCAGTTGTACAGTTTGAATCATCAACCATATGTTTCAGACCCGACAGCCCACTTAAACACACACACATATATATGTATGTCAGTGGTATCTTTCTTTTCATCAACATTTGCATAGTTCATATATTTGTTTGGTTCACTTGATCAGATTAAGGCAACCCGTGTCGATCCGCCTCATCGAGATTTGGAGCAAAATTCAGATGTTACTAATTTTTTTATCGCATTTTATCCTTAATATTAGTGTTCTTGAATATAATCAATATTGATTAGACTACAATCTAATGGAGAGAAATAAGGTAGTTAAAGTACACTTTTTATTTATGATATTTTAAGGGCGTGCAAAAAAAAAGTGATAACTAATATGGGACGGAGGAAGTATGTAATAACCATCCAAACAAGCAAGTCAACTTGAGAAAAAGAAAAGATGAACTTGGTTAAATTCAATGTTTTGAAAGGCAGTTTTAGGATTCGTCTTGGGGCTCGTAGCGGGTGGGGCACTGGCAAAACGCTTCGGGGATTAGTTATATGAGGCTTACGCTCTAGTGTCCGACTGTACGCCCTAAAGACGCCTAACGCCCAATGCTCGGGCTCACCTAAAAATTTTTACATAAATTATTTATCAAATTCCTCACTTAACATTATTAACCCTCATAATTCTTTATTAAAGGAATGATGTTTAATAGTTTTCTTCATCTATAGAAATAAGACGATTGAGAGTAAATCGAATAACAAACCGTAGTATTGTATATTTACTATTTGAGAACACTGTGAGGGTCAATATCACTTAACATTTAAATATATATATATATAAGCGAATTTTATATCTTACTTGTCATTAGTCTTCATGTTTTTGTCCTACGTCTCAAAATTATCAAAGTTTATTATTTTGCTATTTGAAAGTAATTTTATTTTTATTCATGAAGGAGTGATGTTTTAATTATAATATGATAAAGTTTATTGATTTTTTTTAGGGAGGTAAATTGCATAGTATATATTATAGTAGTATGCTTTAAGAAATTGTGATTATTTTATTATTTGAAAGTTAAGAGGTTAGAGTTGATTTGCAGATTATAATAGCTTTTAAATTACTTGCATTATTTATACTTGTACAATCATGTTAGAAGTTTTATTTTCTATGAGTTTCTTTAATCATATTTTTAATTTTTGCAAAATTATTAATATATGTTTTATAATTTTTGTGTTATTATACTATTTTACTATATTATAAATTAAAAAATTAAAAATTCATGTGGTTTATGCCCCGTGCCTAGGGGCTTACGCCTCGTCCTTTACTAATTAAAATGTCCCGCCTCATGGCTCCGTCTTTTAAAACACTAGTTAAGTTGATGGTTTCAAGTTCGAAGAAAGAGGGAATTGCGGCAAATTGACCATGATAGTGAAATTAGTAAATTCTTGATAAATACTATAAATTAGTATTCTGTTTATCGAACAACTATCAAAATCATATCTTTCCACTTGAGTCTTTTCAATATGACGATAAAAAATGTTCAATCTAATAAATTGAAAGAATAAATTGCTTAAGAGTATATTTAAGATATTATTTTGAACATACTTTTAAATATAGGGGACCATTTTTGTCATTTTCTCCTTTCCATATCATTATAGTTCAAGACTTCAAAATATACATATACATCTTTGCAAGTGACATTCATTCTTTAGAAACATATTTGAGTTTCTTAGGCCATAGATATAGTTAGATTTCTCACAAGGCACTCAACTATTCTCATTATAATATAAAAAATATTTAATTTTGTTTTGTAACTGAAAAATCACTCAACTATCGTCATTGTAATACAAAAGTCTATTAACTTTGTTTTGTAACTGAAAAGCAACTCAACTTTCATCTTTGTAATACAAAAATCACTCAATTCATTTTAGTCAGCTTTTGCTGACATGACATTTTTTGAAAAGTTAAATTCTTGTTTAATATAAAGTCACACATTTTTACCATTTGGTGACCTGCCACACTAAACTGACCCGCTATCCAAATTATTATAACAAAACACTAAAGACTGAAATTTTACTAGTCTCTTTTACTGGTAACGTGACTGGATTCTCCTCCCTACTCAGGCCTTAAAATTTTGCCTCAAGTTCATGTGGTTATTATGACACTATTACTGAGTTATTTGCAAGTAGTAACAGTTCTTAAAGGAAATTTATACATTCTATTCACAAAATACAACGCAAATCAACTGAGTCTAGTTGTACCTTTGTTCTTCTTTTCATCTATGATGTATTCAGAATACAATTCCCTTAAGCAAGCAGCTTGAATTTTACAAAGAATACCATAACAAGTTGTTAGTGATTGCAGAAATAGTAAATGTCAATGTCACCTCAATAGTTAATGTAGGAGCCAGGAAGTAGTGATTTTATTCAAAATTACTATATTAATCCCATGCTCTACAAAGTTTACACTACTGATCAGTTCTCAGACATCCTCATCAAGTCCTACACTAAATTCATTGGATAGCGAGTCCGGTTAGTAAGGCGGGTCACTAAATGATAAAAATAGGTGAGTTTATATTAAATAATGATTTAACTTCTAAAAAAATATCAGTAAATGACTTTTGTGTTACGAAGATGAAAGTTGAGTGACTTTCTAGTTACAAAATAAAGTTAAGTAATTTTTGTGTTATAAAAATGAAAGTTGAGTGACTTTTCAGTTACAAAATAAAGATAAATGACTTTTGTGTTACAGTGAGGATAGTTGATTGACCCTTTTGAGAAATCAACTCGCCATAGCTCATAATCATGTAGCAAGTCTTTTATACCAAGAGTATAACGTGATCCTCATGGCTTCCGATCTCTCATCCGATAGGTTAGGGAGTTACATACTACCGTAATGTTGTATAGATAACCACGACGTTGTTAATAAATCATGAAGTACCAAATTATATATTACTATTTTGTAGTAGATAGAATGTACATAGCAGTTATGTAGTGGTTCTAGCTTATATCATACAACACGAGCACAAGCAGTTCCGAAAAAGACGTGCCATAATTAAGATCATAAATCACCCTTTTTCAATCATCTATGGTAACTGTAAAAATATTTTTTACAAACAAATACGACACTTTTGGCCAAGATTTCATAATTAAAAATACGATAACTTGCCTCAGCAAAGTATTCTTGGCACAGAAGATTTTCATTTATTTATCATGACATAAAAATGTAATATAAATTCAAAACATATGAACGTAATAGTGAAAATCATGCAATAATCACAAGTTTCAAAGTATCATTCATGATATATATTGGAGTATTTGAAAACATAAACATGCATCTTATGCAGTCTCTTGTATGGATCTTTAAAAAAATTAATGAATTCTTGTTAAGATTGCGGAAATACAAAAGAAACGAAGAACCCTAACTGGGGTTGTTGAGAAAATAGAGAGAAAATCTTTTATTCTGATGAGATTGAAAGAATGAATGCGTCCAGAATGATCCAATGATTCTTTTATACAACTGGGCCAAAAATAAACCGAAAACTAAAATTGGGCCTAAACAGAAACAAAATTGAAATTACAAAGTGGCCCATATAGAAATACATATATACATGATAGTGAAAATATCACGTGGGATCCACTACATCTGATTGTGTATTTGAAATTCCAACATTTTTTTTTTTTTTTTTATAATCCAGGTTTCCAGGCTTGCGCCTGACTACTTCGCTGGTATTACCCAGACGGCCTGGAGGTAATAGCACCGGTCCTTCAACACTATTACCAGGTAAATCTCGGGATGTGCTCCGGTGGCCAGTTTTTCTGGGAGCGTACAACTGATCAATGAGACAAGGTCAAATTCCCCAACATGCAGAGTTTCTTCGTACTTGCGGGGAATCGAACCCACGCTGTCCCATGCCAGAGCGCCTTATAGCGCCCAGGCTTTGCCACTGGACTATGCCCCGGAGGACAAAATTCCAACATTCTTCAAACACATCAAATGATATTCAAAATAGCAAGAGAGTTATAACTTTTTTTTTTTTATAGAAACACATGATGCGATCCATACTCAGCTCATCCTTGCAAGAACATAGTCAGATTTGAAATCATATTTCAAAGTTATGCATTTGGAGAGAAGGTGACAAGAGAAATATGAAAGGATGTATCCTTCTAATATATACCGATTCATCTGGACTCTGTATATATAACACGGAACATAAATATATATATAAAAATTAATTAAAATTATAATAAATAGTCGATAAGAACCAATAACTTAAATATATAATTGGTTCATTATTAAAAATCTTAAAAACTAAATCAATAAATTTAAATTTTAATTCCGCCTATGAAGAGAAAGGTTAAAGTTTCAACATTGACGTAAATTCCACTTCCACGATCCAAGACGCTTCAACAATTCAATCTACATCAATTTAACTTAAATGTGTCAAATGTCAATTGAAATCCAATACATCCAATTAGACACTTTTTGGCTACTAGCCTTAAGCCACCGATATCCAAATTCTAGTCTAGGTGAAATCTAGACTCACCCATATAATAATTCACACTTCACTATATATAGGCTATACATGTCATTTATGGTCTTACAAGACTAATTAATACTCTGGATACAAACAAATTATTTTAATTAATTTTTTGTGCTCAAAATTTTTATTATTCCAACATTATATAAGTTTGAAAATAATTTTTCACGTTTTTACTTCATAAACAAGATTTATTTGTTCTATAGGCAAGTTCATAATATATAGATTAAAAAGAGAAAAGAATATTTTAAAAATTAAAAGAGACAATAGTTGATAATTTAGAGGATAAAATAAGTATTTAAAATTTTCAATTAAAATAAAAGGGAGAGAATATCCTATTGTTCAAAGTTGGGGGTTGATTTTCAAAGCAAAGTTAGAGGAGGAAAATAATATTCACCCCGTAAATAATGAATGGTCAATAAGTGAATGTATATATATAGATTAATTTAAAACATCGCTTTTTAGCTTTCTTCCGGATTTGGCCTGAATTGTTCGGCAGATTCCATGCGTTACCTAGACTAATTTACGCGTTTTGTATGCAAATATGAAAAGGGAAATCATTGTTGCGAAAATATAGCAAGCAACATCCCGTGATATTCGTTTCACCTAATGTTGGTTTTATATAAAAATGGCTGAAAGCTGCAATAAAAACACCACAAAAATTCATTTCTATTCGCATTATTCGTGGAATTAGAGGGATTTGATTTACGAGGTAAGACATTCACAGGGTTCAAGGAAATGTTGTTTTTTTTTCATCAAAAAAGAAAGTTGGAAAACTTTCTCAACTTTAATGTTGCTATTTGAAGATCAAAAACAAATTAATGTTGCTATTCTTCATTATAAGTTCTAATATGTTGTTTCAGTTCATACTCGTATGATTATAAAAGGTGAATTAGATTCCTTTCTATTTTCAGGGTTTTTAATGTTTTTGTTCTTTGGAACTACCAGAAAATAACTAATTTACTAGGGACGTTCCCTTGGAATTTGGCTAGTATGTAAGGGATTTTCAAGGGAAAAGCCATAGAAAACGTTACAGACGAGCCAAATTTCGACAGATTTCATCAGAAATTAGCGATCTTTTAATAGTGAAATAAGACAAATTACTTGTTATAGTAGTTAAAATGACCTGATGGTGTAAAAATTCATTACATTGACCGTGTATAAGTTACTTAAACTTATTAAACATTAATAGGCTAATGCATATTGTTCTTAAATATAATTACACTTTTGCATATTTTGTCATCATTTTTATAGATTTTATTAAAGTCTCTCACGAAAGATTTCCTTAATTGTTTGTAGAAGCATGGAACATACAAAATTGCAAGGGTTGTGCCTATTCATTTGT
This sequence comes from Anisodus tanguticus, assembly GCA_034509755.1. NCBI lineage: Eukaryota > Viridiplantae > Streptophyta > Magnoliopsida > Solanales > Solanaceae > Anisodus > Anisodus tanguticus. The sequence continues at coordinate 42,241,347 of CM067555.1, forward strand.
TCTCTGATTATGCTAAATGGAAAAACTGTACTTGGATCAAACGGAGATTACATGGTTGATTTAACTATTCTTGAAAGTGCAGTGTCAAAAGGAGCTGGTAACAATCTTATTTTCTCTTTATATGTACAAGTTATATATATATAATTATTTTGCTAATAATGAGGTTAACTTTCATACACTAACCGTGTAAAAGAAGTTCTATGCTATCAGGTCATTATATGTGTATATATATAAGTTGAATCCTTGATTATTACGTAACGATATTATATGTAATTAGGGGCGAATGAGCGGTTTAGGCTAAATTTGGATGAATCAAGATGGATTGAGTCAATTAACGAGTTATTATAGATAAGAAGAGCGACCCAAAAAGGGAAAGAAGAGTATGAGGGGCAGCGACTCATCGATAATAAGAATCTTGTCCACAAGTTAGTTGGCTTAAGATGGGCCGAGTCAAGATGAACTAAATAATAATTGGTCATCGCCCAGACTCGCTCAACTCTTTGTAGTATTTGTTCTATTTCTTATAATTTGTTAATTACCAAACAAAACAAAAAGAAATTCTTCATTATTATAGCTATATAACATATGAAATTAAAAAGTTATTTAAAAATATTTTGATAAATTTTTCCCTAGGTCAATTTGGATATTATATTTGGCACAAATCAACCTACTTTTAGATATGCTAAATTTAGGCGGATCTACTTTGATATGCTAAATTTAGGAGGATCAAGATGGACTGAGTTAATAAATAAGAGTCATTAACCTGTCAAAACTAGAATGATATTGTAAAAATAGATCTTGAGCCTAACTCAACCTCAAAAGCTAACTTGTAGGGTGATGATTGTCCAAGTCCATATAAGGAGTTCATGTTTCCATTTCATTTCTTGGACTCTTAACACTCTCCCGCACGCCCAAACCTCGTGAACTGGAGCATGAACAATATAATTTGGGGGCCCAACATCGGTGAACAAAGAATTGGAATGAGCCTGACTATGATACCATGTAAAGAATGGATTTTGAGTCTAACTCAACCCCAAAAGCTAGCTTGTAGGGTGAGGATTGTTAAGTCCATAAGGAGTCCATGTTTCCATTCAATTTCCAATGTGGTACTCATGAACTAATCATATTTTTATATGTTAATGGCACCCCATATACAATGAGTCTAACTAAATATGTGTTTATGATATTATATTCCGTTCTTCTATGCTTCTAGTTTGCTTGGATGGGAGTCCACCAGCGTACTATTATGACAAGGGACATGGAGAAGGAGCTAATAATTGGATTATCTACTTTAGGGTAAGAGCAATAAAAATATTAGTTTGTTAATAAACTTGAAGCATTTACATAGTTTTCTCACTTTAATTTTTATTTGTCAAAATTAAATGTAACTTTGATTTTCGGATTTAGGGAGGAGAATGGTGCTATGACGTGACAAATTGTCTTGATCGTACAAAGACAGAAAAAGGTTCCTCCAAACTTGCTCTAAAGCAAAGATCGTTTTATGGAATACTTAGCCACTCAGCTAATAATATTTACTGCCGCTAACCAATATACATATGTTATACATTAGTTATACACAACTACACACATATACATATACACATCTATTTTATAGATATTATATATCTGACAATTATACATGTACTTAAGTTAATTTTTGAAGCGTTTTTCAAGTGTTGTTAAGCTGTTTTAATCTTGTTTGGCAGGCCATTCTCACAGGTGGTTCAGCTGGAGGACTGCCTGCTTTAATTCATTGTGATCGTTTTAGAGCTCTTCTTCCTAACTCTGCTAGAGTAAAGTGTCTTGCTGATGGTAGTTACTTTCTCGACAGGTAAGAATTAACCTAAGATTTTAATTTTAACTTAAGTACATGTATAATTGTCAGTAATATACACTAACATTTTAATTTTTTTTAACACAATTAGTTCAATTGAGCTTGATATTGCAGGTTCTTCAATGTTTTGGTTGTCATTTTAGACTTGCTATAAAATAAGTTATATTTTGTAGGTTAACTTGACAAGATATCAGCGATATAACTAGTATTTTCACAAAGAGAATTCGAAATATAAAAAAATAATTATATAAAAAATGAGACAATAGAATATCTACTATATACACATAAAAATAATTTAATTTTGACATTGTATCTACAATGTAATTTTTCGCCAAATGAAATTCAGGTGACCCCCTTGACTAGTAGATGAGTTACAATGTTGTTAATTTGTGTAACAGGAAAAACAAGAAGGAAATGACATTCATGGAAACTGTCAATGAAGTACTTATCAACTTACATGTAGAATTCCTCTTCCATTTTTTCTATCATCCATCCATCCTTACAAACATTCAATATTTAATTTGTTTTTTATGAATTTTTATTTATGATATAATTTTTTTTTATCAAGTGCAGCATTCAGCCAAGATGTTGCCATCATCCTGCACTTCAAAAATGAAACCATCCTTGGTAATAATTCATTGCTATTCAACCAAGGATTTTACCCAATTGTCATTTGAAACTAATGTTTAATGTTTAATGAATTTGCAGTGCCTTTTTCCACAATATTTTCAAGAAGGAATCAAGACACCCTTTTTCATAGTCAACTCAATGTTTGACTCATTTCAGGTCAACATAATTCTCCATTAAGTTCATGATTTTTTTTATTGAATTTGATATCTAAGTCCCTTAATAGAAAGTTTTCAATTTCCTATTATGTAAATTATTTATCTAACAGGTCTGATTATTTTTGTTTGATTTTTCATTTTGGCAATATGACACTTTGTACAACTCTTATATATCATGCCCTGAATATAAAACTTACAAAGAAACTTGAAGGAAAACGCCCTAATATTTTTTCAGGATTTTTGCACAAATAATCGACCAGATTCACTGTATATTTTTACTAGCACATATACATAGATTATACATATCTTATATACGGTTATACACTATTATACATGAATTATACATATATTATACATTTGCCGACCGCTATTTTTAGTTTAAGCTGTTGGGTAAGCGGTTCTTTAGGTAGTGCTTCAAAAGAATTTACTTTATGTTTCTTGACCTGGATTAACAATTGTTTATCTTCAATTATTTCCAGATAAACAAGACACTTCCTGGTTATTATGAAGACCTATTTAACAATACATGCTCATCTTGTCTTGTTAAAAATTTATAAGGTTAGTGATGCAAGTTCAAGGCCAAATTTCGTAATATATTTATTGAAGAATTATCTACGCCCAAGTCAAATTTGGATTTAATTCATTATTATGAATTACATATGTAAAATCCATGAAATTCGAAAACTTTATATAAGTGTTGTTGTTTTATTTCAGATTTCAAACATGAATTTTTAAGTGCATTACCCAAACAAAGTCACTCTTCATCAAGAGGAATGTTTATTGACTCTTGCTTGATTCATGCCCATATAACAAGTAGCGTTGGTTGGAATGGGTTCTCAGTACATAATAAGGTAACTCAACTTTAACTTTAGCTTAAGCTAAAAAGAAATTCAATTTGAGGTTTTTCATTCTATATTCTATATAAAATATGGTTGCACTTCACCATTTATATTTGTCATTAAACATCATAATTTTTTTAAACAAAGCAGTTTATTACTATATATCTTCACTCACTATAAATAGGGCAAATGACACTCATCCCTATTAGTTGTATCCCGATTACCCGCATTTGTTATTCCTGCATTTGAAAAAGACAGAATACGCACTATGTTGCCTAGGCTAGTCTCTACTTGTAATGACTCTTAAGCATTAAAGCGACAGTCCGGTGCACTAAATTCCCGCTATGCGCGGGGTCCGGGGAAGGGCCGGACCACAAGGGTCTATTGTACGCAGTCTTACCTCATATTTCTGCAAGAGGCTGTTTCCACGGCTTGAACGCATTACCTCCTGATCACATGACAACAATTTTACCAGTTACTCCAAGATTCCCCTTCACTCTTAAACATTATTAATGAATATAGTCTTTATTACCAAAAAAAATCCCTATTAGGGTCATAGGCGGAGCGAGGATATTAAGTATATGGATTCAGAATTCTAGTTTGTTTAAAAAAATTATTGGGTTGTAAATTAATATATAATTTATAATGTTCAATAACTTATTAAGACAAATACACAGTTTAGAACAAAACTACTTGATTTGTCTGAATTTGTAACTAGTATTCTAGCTCTGGCCCTGGCTAGGGTGGAGAGGCATGTCAGAATCATTTGACCTATTTATTTTTTACCTTAAGATCAATTTGGAATACTCTTTGTCGTTACATTAGAATTTTCCCTTGTATTAAGAAATTTCAGCAGTTTATATATAACAAAAGATGTCGTCTTTATATCATATTTGCCATATTTGCCCAATGTAATTTTCCGGCGAAAAGGATTCAATTGCATTCCCTTGCTGAAATCTAGCTAGCTCCAGCCCTGCTATCAGATCAAGTAAACGTCATGTAAAAAGCAATCACAATTATATGTAACAGTTTATTTATAAGTTATAACAGTAAATTTGATAACCTGAAAAAAAAAGAAGGTAAGCAACTTATTTTAACTAGTTAAACTACACTATTAATGTGAATATTTTTGTACAGTATAGATGTCTAAATTGTGTATGTGTGTGTATTTTATTTTTTTTGCAGACAATTGCAGAGGCATTTAGCGACTGGTACTTCGACCGGAGTCCTGTACAACTGATAGACAAGCCGGACTTGCCACTAAATTGTTACAAATTCCCCTCAGTTACAAACTTTTGCCACTAGAATATCCAGAAATTAAAGTTGCTTAAGAAAAAGAAGAAAAGTGATAATCTTCTACCTTTTAACAAAATCTCAAATCAAATGTATTATTTCAGAAGAAGTAATTGATTTATTTCTGCATTTCATTTTGGGAACTTTTGTTTATTTCTTAATCGTATCCCAACTTGTTGATTTAGCAATTAACTATATTAAAGAATATTCAGAAATTCGTAAAGACTTCCTGAACATATACAACGAGCACTACCAGAAAATTGTGAATGTCCTATCAGAATTTGACTGGTAGGTAAGGGATGTCCGATGGAAAATGCGTCAGAAATATTAACGATGAACCAAATTATGATGGATTTCGTTGGAAATTAGTAATTTTCTTGATAGCGGAGGGTAAAACATTCTTAGGGACAATACTAATAGAATATTTCTCAATAATGTTTCATTAATTTTATTAATTGTATATCTCCTATTTTAGGTAGAATTATAATCCTTTTGTAATTAATTACCTAGTTTGTATCAAAGTAAATATTCTTGTAACTTTATATATATTGTAAATCATTCACCAATAAAATCAAGGAACATATTCATTTATGGTATCAGTAGCCTAACAAACTACAAACCCTACCCTAGCCGCTGATACTCCTTCTCGACCGCCACCTTTTTTTCCACGTCGGCACCTAGCACACGCCGGAACCATAGTCGCTGACCTCTCTCGCCGCCCCCTCTTTTCCCTACGACGGAACCTTAGTTTTTCCGGCCATTCTCCCTCCATCTTCCTCCTAAATTTTCTCTTCCATGGCTGACAAAACCAAATTTCATCCGGCACTTGCCTTAAACAACATTAAAAAGCTTCATCCTTGTGACTTTTGAAATGGAAAACGGTCAATACTCCATGTGGGCGGATCTTTTTAAGATCCATTATCGTGTTTACGAAATTATCGACCATATCATCCCTCCCACGCCGAAGTTCACAGACGTACCATCAGCTTCGACTTCTGATGATGCACTCTAGTCTCGTTTGGACGCATCCGTCCTCCAGTAGATATACGACATGATATATAATGATCTGTTGCACACCATCATTGAGACCGATGCCACTGCCCGCCATACGTTCACGTTTGGACAATATTTTCCACGACAACAAAACTCAACGAGCGTTATAACTTGAAAATCAGTTCAAGAATGTTCATCAGGACGATTTCCCAAACGTGTCTGCCTATAGTCAAGAATTCAAGATGCTTGCCAACCAACTCTCCAACATCGGTGCACCAGTCAGTAATCAGCGATTGATCATGCAATTTATTGCAGGTTTGAACGAATCCTATGACGACGTTGCAACCATCATTCAGCAATACACGTCGTTACCTCAATTTATGAGTCCCGTTTGAAGCTCATCCATAAGGAAACCCGAAAAATCAAGCGCAGCACCACTCGGGCCAGCATTGCTGACGCCGCCCTCACCACCACCATCGGGCCCTCCGTCGACGTGGACCTCCCGTCTGACAACCAAAACCGTCGGCCAGGACCTGCAACAGTTCGCTTCCTCCCGAAACAACTACCGGAGTAGAAAGTCCGATAAGGGCCACAACGGAAGAAATCTCGGCAACAACGGATGCGTGAAGGGGAAGTCCCCGCCGGCCAAAAACAGCCAGCAACGACCACGGCAGTGGCAGCAGCCTACACTGTGGGCCGTGTAGGCCCCATCATCATGGGCCTCCCCTCTTTGCCCATATACGACATCCTCATGGACTCCACTTGAGAACCGGCAGGCCCAACCTGGCATACTTAGGCCACGTATACAACATGCCTACACAACACAGTCCCCCCTCCCCCCCCATTCCCGTCATCGACATGTGCACCGACTGACATTAAGGCAACTATGAGCACAATGTCACTCAACACTCCAAACGAAAATTGGTATATGGACACATGCGCCACATCTCACATGACGACATCACAAGGTACTCTCTTGTCTTATTCCAATTTGAGTAATTTAAATCGAAATATTATTGTTAGTAGTGGACAAGGAATTCCTATCCATAGTTATGGTCATTCCCTATCCCCACCACATCCACCACTAATCTTAATAAATGTTCTCCATGCCCTTAAACTCATTAAGAATCTAATCCTCGTGCGACGTTTCACAACTGACAATTGGGTTTCCCTTGACTTTGATTCTTTTTGTTTTATTGTAAATGATTTTACGACAGGGAAAAAAATAATGAGATGTGACAGCACCAGAGATCTCTACCCTATTTTAAACGCCGTGAACAATCCAACCTCAGTTCCCTCAAACTTTGTTGCTCTTTGGTCTTCCTTATGGCATTCTAGATTAGGATATCTGGGAGACTCTATTTTACGCTCCCATAAGAAAAATAATTTTATTAATTGCAACTGTATTTCTAGGACTTCTACATGTGAATATTGTATTTTGGGAATAATGTCAAATTACCATTTTCTGCATCCACAAATTGTACTTTAATGCCTTTCGATATCATACATAGTGATTTGTGGACATCCCCTATTTTGAGTACGGCTGTCCATCGATATTATGTGTTATTTTTGAATGATTATTCCAACTTTCTATGGACTTTTCCAATTAGAAATAAATCCCAGGTCTACCCCATATTTTCTTCATTTAGTGCTTTCGTAAAAATACAATTTGAAAAGAGCATTAAATGTTTTCAATGTGACAATGGCAGGGAATTCGAAAATAACCAATTCAAACAATTTTGCTCCAAAAATGGTCTTACCTTCCGTTTTTCCTCCCTTAAACATCCTCCCAAAATGGTAAAGCCGAACGGAAAATCCAAACCATAAACAACCTCATTTGTGCCCTACTTGCTCACGCCTGAATTGTCCCTCATTTCTGGCATTACGCACTCTCCATGGCCACCTATCTCCTAAGCATAATCCCAAACAAATCTCTAGCTCAAAGGTCTCCCACCCAAGTTCTGTTTCGTAGGAACCCCTCCTACCAACACTTGCATATTTTTGGATGTCTTTGTTACCCTCACCATTCGACCACTCATAAACTCCAACCCCGATCTTCCCCGTGTGTATTTCTGGGTTACCCTTCCAATCATCGTGGTCACTCTGTTATGACTTGTCGAGCCGTAAAATTATTATTTATTTCAAAATTCGTGAAGAACTCCATTCTATCTCTCCCTCGTTACGAACAAATCACGTCATGTCCTATTTGATGAGTCTCAATCCCTTTTTGCCTCTATAAACTCGCCACCTCGACATTCTTATGACTTCCTAGATGATGGCCTAAACCCTCTTATAATTCACCATTTACATAGTCCGTCGTCCTAGACCCCGGCACCCGCCACTACCTCGACCAGTCCGGGACTATTGAATTTGATCCATTTGGTTTCTCTGTGAAGGATTTCAAGACGGGGAGTCCTCTCATGATGTGTGATAGTAGGAGAGATATTTATCCTATCACACCTAGTTCCGATCCATCGAGTCAAGCTTTGCCATCAACATTTGCAGCCCTTTCTCCTTCCTTGTGGCATGCTCGTCTTGGTCATCCGGGGTCATCTATTTTTTTGTCATTAGATAAAACTAAGTTTATTTCCTGTAAGGTTACACGTAGTACTCCAAATTGTCAGTCTTGTTCTTTAGAAGAAATTGTTAGGTTGCCATTTGTAGACTCAAAATCTCATACTTTAATGCCATTTGATATTATTCATAGCGACTTATGGACGTATCCTGCTCTTAGTTCTTTGGGTCATCGGTATTATGTTCGTTTTTTGGATGATTATTCTAAGTTTTTATGGACTTTTCCAATGGCGAAAAAATCTCAAGTTTTTTCCATCTTCTTGAAATTTAGAGCATTCATTAAAACTCAATTCAAACGGGAAATAAAAAATATTCAGTGTGATATGACAAAGAATATGACAATGGGGTGTTTCGGGAATTCTGTGCTAATAATAGGATCAATTTTCATTTTTCTTGTCCTCATACGTCCTCACAAAATGGGAAAGCCGAACGCAAAATTGTACCATAAATAACATTGCCCGAACTTTATTGATTCATGCTTCCGTACCTCCGTCTTTTTCGCATCATGCTCTACAAATGGCTACATATCTCCTTAACATTCTTCCTTCCAAATGTTTGACGTATTCTTCCCCCCTACAAATTTTATATAATAAAACACCTTCGTATTCCCATCTTAGGGTCTTTGGGTGCTTGTGTTATTCATTATTTCCATCTACCACAATTAACAAACTTCAGGCCCGGTCTACTCCATGTGTGTTTTTACGTTTTTTGGCTAATCATTGTGGTTATAAATATTTTGATTTATCCTCTAATAAAATTATCATTAATCGCCATGTCATTTTTTGTGAATCCCAGTTTCCGTTTACTAAGGTTAGTAATCCCGGGCCTAGTTCATATAATATTTTGGATGATAGTCTTTCCCCGAAACTTATTCACTATATTTCGGACGTGTCCCGCACCCCAACTCCACCAACGGACCCACTGCCTGCTGGTCCTCCCCAAACGGCGTCATTTTCAAATCTGGGTCCAGCAACTGGGCCATCCATTCTACCCAGTTCTGGGTAATGTTTCTGGGTCCAGTGTTGGCCCACTTCCCGATTTCAGTTCCCATTTTGGTCCAGCAGGCCCACTTCCTGCTGGCCAGTCCGTCCCGAGTCCCGAAAATTCCCAAAATCCATCCGCCTCTGCCCCGAGTCATAGACCAGTCACTCGTAGTCAACAGGGGATTTTTAAACCAAAAAGACATTTTAATTTACATTCTGAAGTTCTTAAATCACCCTTACCCCGTAATCATGTGTCTGCACTAAATGACCCGAATTGGAAAATTGTTATGACCGATGAATAAAATGCTCTTATTGATAATAAGACGTGGGAGTTGGTGCCCCGTCCATCTGGTATTAATATTATTAGGTCTATGTGGATTTTTGCTCATAAGGAAAATTCAGATGGTTCATTTGCCCGATATAAGGCGCGGTTTATGGGTGATGGTAAGACTCAACAGGTTGGTGTGGATTGTGGTGATACATTTAGCCAGGAGGTCAAGTCGACTACTATTCGCACTATGCTTAGCTTAGCTCTTTCGAAAGCATGGCCTATTCATCAGTTAGATGTCAAGAATGCTTTCCTACATGGTGATCTCAAGAAAACAGTCTATATGCATCAGCCTTTGGGATTTAGGGATCCCAAACATCCTTATCATGTATGTTTGTTGAAGAAGTCCTTATATGGGCTTAAGCAGTCTCCACGGGCTTGGTATACGCAGTTTGCCGACTATGTTTCGACTATTGGGTTCACTCACAGCAGGTTGGATAATTCCTTATTCATCTATCGTCGTGGTTCGTCCTTAGCATATATCATGTTATATGTGGATGATATTATTCTGACTGCCTCTTCCGATGCCTTACGCCAGTCTATCATGACAATGCTCAGCTCTGAGTTTGCTATGAAAGACTTGGGACCCTTGAGTTATTTTTGGGGATTGTTGTCACTCGTCATGCAAGTGGGTTGTTCTTATCTCAAAGGAAGTATGCAGCTGAGATCATTGAGAGGGCTGGATGTCATCCTGTAAGTCCACTTCCACTCCAGTTGATACTAAGCCCAAGCTTAGTGCCGCGGCTGGCGTACCATACGAGGATCTGACCCGCTATCGCAGTCTTGCAGGGGCCCTTCAGTATCTTACATTCACGAGACCAGCTATTACGTATGCTGTCCAACATGTGTGTTTGTTTATGCATGATCCCATAGTTGAGCACATGAATGCACTCAAGAGCACCATTTAGTATATTCAGGGTACACTTGACTATGATTTGCATTTATATCCTTCTTCGACGTCCACACTGGTCTCGTATACGGATGCTGATTGGGGTGGCTGTCCAAACTCACCAGATGGTCTACATCTGGCTATTGTATGTTTCTTGGCAATAACCTGGTTACATGGTCTGTGAAACGTCAGTCGACATTGTCCCGATCCAATGCCGCGGTCGAGTATCGAGGGGTAGCTAATGTGGTCTCAGAATCATGTTGGTTACGTAATTTGTTATTTGAGCTTCATTGTCCTATTCAGAAAGCAACCTTGGTGTATTGCGATAATGTTAGTGCTATCTACCTTTCTGATAATCCGATTCAGCACCAGCGCACTAAACATATCGAGATGGACATTCACTTTGTCCGCGAAAAGGTTGCTCGTGGTCAGGTCCGCGTCTGCCATGTCCCGTCAAGGTATCAAATTGCCGGCATCTTTACAAGGGTCTTCCCTCGGTCCTTTTTGACGATTTTAGGGACACTCAGCGTTCGAAAACCGCCCGCTATGACTGCGGGGGTGTGTTAAATATACCAAGTATACATACGATATACGCGTTATGCACGTGTATATCCTATGTATACTTGGTCTCGGCTTCCCTCGGATATTGTTGTACACAAGTTTGTATAGTTGTAGTGTACCTTAATTAGTCTTGTACTCTTACCATAATTGTATAGTTAATCTCCATGTACAATAAGGTTTTAGGAGTAGAATAGGAATAGGATTCTCCTATTATGGAAATATGTAAATTGTATATATAGTCTTTCAATTAATGAAAATAATCAAGGGATTATTTCTTTCAGTTCTATAGGCAAGTTCATAATATATAGATTAAAAAGAGAAAAGAATATCATAATTTAAAAATTAAAAGAGACAATAGTTGATAATTTAGAGGATAAAATAAGTATTTAAAATTTTCAATTAAAATAAAAGGGAGAGAATATCCTATTGTTCAAAGTTGTGGGTGGATTTTCAAAGAAAAGTTAGAGGAGGAAAATAATATTCACCCCGTAAATAATGAATGGTCAATAAGTGAATGTATATATAGCAAGCATATAGAGAACTAACCTAATACAACGCACGCTCTTCAAACAACATTTTTAGCTTTTTTCCGGATTTGGCCCGAACTGTTCGGCAAATTTCCACGCGTTACCTAGATTAATTTACGCGTTTTGTATGCAAATATGAAAAGGGAAATCATTGTTGCGAAAATATAGCAAGCAACATTCCGTGATATTCGTTTCACCTAATGTTGTTTTTATATAAAAATGGCTGCAAGTTGCAATAAAAACACCACAAAAATTCATTTCTATTCGCATTATTCGTGGAATTAGAGGGATTTGATTTACGAGGTAAGACATTCACAGGGTTCAAGGAAATATTGTTTTTTTTTTCATCAAAAAAGGAAGTTGGAAAACTTTCTCAACTTTAATGTTGCTATTTGAAGATCAAAAACAAATTAATGTTGCTATTCTTCATTATAAGTTCTAATATGTTGTTTCAGTTCATACTCGTGATAGGAGGTGAATTAGATTCCTTTCTGTTTTCTGGGTTTTTAATGTTTTTGTTCTTTGGAACTACCAGAAAATAACTAATTTACTAGGGACGTTCCCTTGGAATTTGGCTAGTCAGTAAGGGATTTTGAACGGAAAAGCCATCGGAAATGTTACAGACGAGCCAAATTTTGACAAATTTCATCAGAAATTAGCGATCTTTTAATAGTGAAATAATGTTATTTACATCAATTAAACAAGAGTTTAAGTTATACCATGTCACTAAAATATCTATGGATAAGCATCCTTAATATATGAAATTCGTAATCTTGAAAATAAGACAAGTTACTTGTTATATTAGTTAAAATGACCTGATGATGTAAAAATTCATTACATTGACCGTGTATAAGTTACTTAAACTTATTAAACATTAATAGGCTAATGCATATTGTTGTTAAATATAATTACATTTTTTGCATATTTTGTCATCATTTTTATAGATTTTATTAAAGTCTCTCACGAAAGATTTCCTTAATTGTTTGTAGAAGCATGGAACATACAAAATTGCAAGGGTTGTGCCTATTCATTTGTTCTCTGATTATGCTAAATGGAAAAACTGTACTTGGATCAAACGGAGATTACATGGTTGATTTAACTATTCTTGAAAGTGCAGTGTCAAAAGGAGCTGGTAACAATCTTATTTTCTCTTTATATGTACAAGCTATATATATAATTATTTTGCTAATAATGAGGTTAACTTTCATACACTAACAGTGTAAAAGAAGTTCTATGCTATCAGGTCATTATATGTGTATATATATAAAAGTTGAATCCCTTGATTATTACGTAACGATATTATATGTAATTAGGGGCGAATGAGCGGTTTAGGCTAAATTTGGATGAATCGAGATGAATTGAGTCAATTAACGAGTTATTATAGATAAGAAGAGCGACCCAAAAAGGGAAAGAAGAGTATGAGGGGCAGCGGCTCACCGATAATAAGAATCCTGTCCACAAGTTAGTTGACTTAATATGTGTTGAGTCAAGATGAACTAAATAATAATAGGTCATCCATCTCCCAGACTCGCTCAACTCTTTGTAGTATTTGTTCTATTTCTTATAATTCGTTAATAACCAAACAAAACAAAAAGAAAGTCTTCATTATTATAGGTATATAACATATGAAATTAAAAAGTATTTTAAAAATATTTTGATAAAATTTTCCATAGGTCAATTTGGATATCATATTTGGCACAAATCAACCTACTTTTAGATATGCTAAATTTAGGCGGATCTTCTTTGATATGCTAAATTTAGGCGGATCTACTTTGATATGCTAAATTTAGGAGGATCAAGATGGACTGAGTTAATAAATAAGAGTCATTAACCTGTCAAAACTAGAATGATATTGTAAAAAATAGATCTTGAGCCTAACTCAACCTCAAAAGCTAGCTTGTAGGGTGATGATTGTCCAAGTCCATAAAATGAGTCCATGTTCCCATTCCATTTCTGGGACTCTTAACACTCCCCCGCACGCCCAAATCTTTTAACTGGAGCGTAGACAATATAATTTGGGGGCCCAACACCGGTGAACAAAGAATTGGAATGAGCATGACTCTGATACCATGTAAATAATGGATTTTGAGTCTAACTCAACCCAAAAGCTATTCCATTTCCAATGTGGTACTCATGAACTAATCATATTTTTATATGTTAATGGCACCCCATATACAATGAGTCTAACTAAATATGTGTTTATGATATTATATTCCGTTCTTCTATGCTTCTAGTTTGCTTGGATGGGAGTCCACCAGCGTACTATTATGACAAGGGACATGGAGAAGGAGCTAATAATTGGATTATCTACTTTAGGGTAAGAGCAATAAAAATATTAGTTTGTTAATAAACTTGAAGCATTTACATAGTTTTCTCACTTTAATTTTTATTTATCAAAATTAAATGTAACTTTGATTTTCGGATTTAGGGAGGAGAATGGTGCTATAACGTGACAAATTGTCTTGATCGTACAAAGACAGAAAAAGGTTCCTCCAAACTTGCTCTAAAGCAAAGATCGTTTTATGGAATACTTAGCAACAACAAAACAGTGAATTCAGGTAAAATATATTTTGGTACTTAGGATCTTATCAGTCATGCTATATTTCTAAATGTTCACATTTAATTTATATTATTTTATATTTCAAAATTGTAGATTTCTACAATTGGAATAGAGTCATGGTTATTTATTGCGATGGATCGTCATTCACTGGAGAAGTTGAAGAAGTTGACCCGGTACACAATCTTCAAGCTCACATTTTTTTTTGTTGTAGCATATTTTAACAATTTAAAAAAATTAGGAGTATATAGTGTTTACTTTTTCATAACTTAAAATTTATCCTCGACATTGAGGTTATCAAAAACATTAATCGATGAAATCAGAAAAAATTTGTTGGTTATTATTCATCACCTTACTTTGGAAATGCATAATTATCTACAAGTATATTAACTATGCATATTTTTCAGGCTACTAATCTTCATTTTAGAGGCGCAAGAATTTTTCTTGCCTTGATCGAGCATTTCTTGGCGGAAGGAATGAAGAATGCAAAAAATGTATGTCTCTAAAGTACCAAATTGAATTATGTAATCATCTGATTACACTGTTAGAGAAAATACATATTTAATTATATTATGTCTCAACATTACACCACAACACATAAGTACATAAAGTATTTTGGGAAAGTCGCACATTAGGCCACTCAGCTAATAATATTTACTGCCGCTAACCAATATACATATGTTATACATTAGTTACACACGACTACACACATATATATACACATCTATTTTATAGATATTATATATCTGACAATTATATATGTACTTAAGTTAATTTTTGAAGCGTTTTTCAAGTGTTGTTAAGCTGTTTTAATCTTGTTTGGCAGGCCATTCTCACAGGTGGTTCAGCTGGAGGACTGCCTGCTTTAATCCACTGTGATCGTTTTAGAGCTCTTCTTCCTAACTCTGCTAGAGTAAAGTGTCTTGCTGATGGTAGTTACTTTCTCGACAGGTAAGAATTAACCTAAGAGTCAGTAATATACACGAACATTTAAATTTTTTTAACACAATTAGTTCAATTGAGCTTGATATTGCAGGTTCTTCAATGTTTTGGTTGTCATTTTAGACTTGCTATAAAATAAGTTATATTTTGTAGGTTAACTTAACCAGATATCAGCGATATAACTAGTATTTTCACAAAGAGAATTCGAAATATAAAAAAATAATTATATAAAAAATTGAGACAATTCAACATCTACTATATACACATAAAAATAACTTAATTTTGACCTTGTATGTATAATGTAATTTTTCGCCAAAGGAAATTCAGGTGACCCCCTTGACTAGTAGATGAGTTACAATGTTGTTAATTTGTGTAACAGGAAAAACAAGAAGGAAATGACATTCATGGAAACTGTCAATGAAGGACTTATCAACTTACATGTAGAATTCCTCTTTCATTTTTTCTATCATCCATCCATCCTTACAAACATTCAATATTTAATTTGTTTTTTATGAATTTTTATTTATGATATAATTTTTTTTTTTACCAAGTGCAGCATTCAGCCAAGATGTTGCCATCATCCTGCACTTCAAAAATGAAACCATCCTTGGTAATAATTCATTGCTATTAAATCAAGGATTTTACCCAATTGTCATTTGAAACTAATGTTTAATGTTTAATGAATTTGCAGTGCCTTTTTCCACAATATTTTCAAGAAGGAATCAAGACACCTTTTTTCATAGTCAACTCAATGTTTGACTCATTTCAGGTCAACATAATTCTCCATTAAGTTCATGATTTTTTTTTATTGAATTTGATATCTAAGTCCCTTAATAGAAAGTTTTCAATTTCCAATTATGTAAATTATTTATCTAACAGGTCTGATTATTTTTGTTTGATTTTTCATTTTGGCAATATGACACTTTGTACAACTCTTAAATATCATGCCCTGAATATAAAACTCACAAAGAAACTTGAAGGAAAACGCCCTAATATTTTTTTAGGATTTTTGCACAAATAATCGGCCAGATTCACTGTATATTTTTACTAGCACATATACATACCTTATATACGGTTATACACTATTATACATGAGTTATACATATATTATACATATGCCGACCGCTATTTTTAGTTTAAGCTGTTGGGTAAGCGGTTCTTTAGGTTAATTCTTCAAAAGAATTTACTTTATGTTTCTTGACCTGGATTAACAATTGTTTATCTTCAATTATTTCCAGATAAACAAGACACTTCCTGGTTATTATGAAGACCTTTTTAACAATACATGCTCATCTTGTCTTGTTAAAAATTTACAAGGTTAGTGATGCAAGTTCAAGGCCAAATTTCGTAATATATTTATTGAAGAATTATCTACGCCCAAGTAAAATTTGGATTTAATTCATTATTATGAATTACATATGTAAAATCCATGAAATTCAAAAATTTTATACAAGTGTTGTTGTTTTATTTCAGATTTCAAACATGAATTTTTAAGTGCATTACCCAAACAAAGTCACTCTTCATCAAGAGGAATGTTTATTGACTCTTGCTTGATTCATGCCCATATAACAAGTAGCGTTGGTTGGAATGGGTTCTCAGTACATAATAAGGTAACTCAACTTTAACTTTAGCTTAAGCTAAAAAGAAATTCAATTTTAGGTGTTGATTTGAGGTTTTTCATTCTATATAAAATATGGTTGCACCTCACCATTTATATTTGTCATTAAACGTCATAATTTAAAAAAAAAAAACAGTTTATTACTATATATCTTCACTCACTATAAATAGGGCAAATGACACTCATCCCTATTAGTTGTATCCCGATTACCCGCATTTGTTATTCCTGCATTTGAAAAAGACAGAATACGCACTATGTTGCCTAGGCTAGTCTCTACTTGTAATGACTCTTAAGGATTAAAGCGACAGTCCGGTGCACTAAACTCCCGCTATGCGCGGGGTCCGGAGAAGGGCCGGACCATAAGGGTCTATTGTACGCAGTCTTACCTCATATTAGGCTGTTTCCACGGCTTGAACCCATGACCTCCCGGTCACATGACAACAATTTTACCAGTTACTCCAAGACTCCCCTCACTCTTAAACATTATTAATGAATATAGTCTTTATTACCAAAAACAATCCCTATTAGGGTCATAGGCGGAGCGAGGATATTAAGTATATGGATTCAGAATTCTAGTTTGTTTAAAAAAATTATTGGGTTGTAAATTAATATATAATTTATAATGTTCAATAACTTTTTAAGACAAATACACAGCTTAGAACATAACTACTTGATTTGTCCGAATTCATAACTAGTATTCTAGCTCTGGCCCTGGCTAGGGTGGAGAGGCATGTCAGAATCATTTGACCTATTTATTTTTTACCTTATGATCAATTTGGAATACTCTTTGTCGTTACATTAGAATCTTCCCTTGTATTAAGAAATTTCAACAGTTTATATATAACAAAAGATGTCGTCTTTATATCATATTTGCCCAATGTAATTTTCCGGCGAAAAGGATTCAATTACATTCCCTTGCTGAAATCTAGCTAGCTCCAGCCCTGCTATCAGATCAAGTAAATGTCATGTAAAAAGCAATCACAATTATATGTAACAGTTTATTTATAAGTTATAACAGTAAATTTGATTACCTGAAAAAGAAGAAGGTAAGCAACTTATTTTAACTAGTTAAACTACACTATTAATGTGAATATTTTTGTACAGTATAGATGTCTAAATTGTGTATGTGTGTGTATTTTATTTTTTCTGCAGACAATTGCAGAGGCATTTAGCGACTGGTACTTCGACCGGAGTCCTGTACAACTGATAGACAAGCCGGACTTGCCACTAAATTGTTACAAATTCCCCTCAGTTACAAACTTTTGCCACTAGAATATCCAGAAATTAAAGTTGCTTAAGAAAAAGAAGAAAAGTGATAATCTTCTACCTTTTAACAAAATCTCAAATCAAATGTATTATTTCAGAAGAAGTAATTGATTTTATCTGCATTTCATTTTGGGAACTTTTGTTTATTTCTTAATCGTATCCCAACTTGTTGATTTAGCAATTAACTATATTAAAGAATATTCAGAAATTCGTAAAGACTTCCTGAACATATATAGCGAGCACTACCAGAAACTTGTGAATGTCCTATCGGAATTTGACTGGTAGGTAAGGGATGTCCGACGGAAAAATCGTGAGAAATATTAACGATGAACCAAATTATGATGGATTTCGTTGGAAATTAGTAATTTTCTTGATAGCGGAGGGTAAAACATTCTTAGGGACAATACTAATAGAATATTTCTCAATAATGTTTCATTAATTTTATTAATTGTATATCTCCTATTTTAGGTAAAATTATAATCCTTTTGTAATTAGTTACCTAGTTTGTATCAAAATAATATTCTTGTAACCTTATATATATTGTAAATCATTCACCAATAAAATCAAAGAACATATTCATTTATGGTATCAGTAGCCTAAAACTACAAACCCTACCCTAGCCGCTGATACTCCTTCTCGACCGCCACCTTTTTTTCCACGTCGGCACCTAGCACACGCCGGAACCATAGCCGCCCCCACTTTTTCCTACGACGGAACCCTAGTTTTTCCGGCCATTCTCCCTCCATCTTCCTCCTAAATTTTCTATTCATGGCTGACAAAACCAAATTTCATCCGGCACTTGCCGTAAACAACATTAAAAAGCTTCATCCCTGTGACTATTGAAATGGAAAACGGTCAATACTCCTCATGTGCGGAGATTTTTAAGATCCATTGTTGTGTTTACGAAGTTATCGACCATATCATCCCTCCCACGCTGAATTTCACAGACGTACCATCGGCTTCGACTTGTGATGATGCACTCTGGTCTCGTTTGGACGCAGCCGTCCTCTTGTGGATATACGACATGATATCTAATTATCTGTTGCACACCATCATTGAGATCGATGCCACTGCCCGCCAAACGTTCACGTTTGGACAGTATTTTCCACGATAACAAAACTCAACGAGCGTTATAACTTGAAAATAAGTTCAAGGACGTTCATCAGGACGATTTCCCAAACGTGTCTGCCTATTGTCAAGAATTCAAGATGCTTGCCGACCAACTCTCCAACGTCGGTGCACCAGTCACTAATCAGCGATTGGTCGTGTAACTTATTGCAGGTTTGAACGAATTCGATGACGACATTGCCACAATCATTCAGCAATGCACGTCGTTACCTCCGTTTTATGAATCTCGTTTGAAGCTCAACCATGAGGAAACCCGAAAAATCAAGCCCAGTACCACTCGGGCCAGCATTGCCGACGCCACCCTCACCATCACCATCGGGACCTCCGCCGACGGTAGGGCCTCCCAGTCCGGCAACCAGAATTGTCGACCAGAGGACCCGTAACGGTTCGCTTCCTCCCGTAACAACCACCGGAGCAGGAAGTCCGACAAGGGCCACAACGGAAGAAATTTCGGCAACAACGGAGGCGTGAAGAGGAAGTCCATGCAGGCCAAAAAAATCCAGCAACGATCGCGGCAGTGGCAGCAGCCTCCGCCGTGGGCCGTGTGGGCCAATAATCATGGGCCTCCCCTCCTTGCCCGTATACGACATCCTCGTGGACTCCACCTGAGAACCGACAGGCCCAACCTGGCATACTTAGCCCACGTCTACAACATGCCTACACAGCACAGGCCCCCCGCCATCGACTTGTGCACCGACTGACATTGATGCAGCTATGAGCACAATGTCACTCAACACTCCAAACGAAAATTGGTATATGGACACAAGCGCCACATCTCACATGACGACATCACAAGGTACTCTCTTGTCTTATTCCAATTTGAGTAATTTAAATCGGAATATTATTGTTGGTAGTGGACAAGGCATTCCCATCCATGGTTATGGTCATTCCTCCCTATCCCCACCACATCCACCACTAATCTTAAAAAATGTCCTCCAAGCCCCTAAACTCATTAAGAATCTAATCTTCGTGCGACGTTTCACAACTGACAATTGGGTTTCTCTTAACTTTAATCATTTTGGTTTTACTATAAAGGATTTTACGACAGGGAAAAAAATAATGAGATGTGACAGCTCCAGAGATCTCTATCCTATTTCAAACGTCGTGAACAATCCAACCTCAGTTCCCTCAACCTTTGTTGCTCTTTGGTCTTCCTTATGGCATTCTAGATTAGGACATCTGGGAGACTCTATTTTACGCTCCCTTAAGAAAAATAATTTTATTAATTGCAACTGTATTTCTAGGACTCCTACATGTGAATGTTGTATTTTGGGAAACATGTCAAATTACCATTTTCTACATGCACAAATTGTACTTAAATGCCTTTCGATATCATACATGGTGATTTGTGGATATCCCCTATTTTGAGTACGGCTGTCCATCGATATTATGTGTTGTTTTTGGATGATTATTTCAACTTTCTATGGACTTTTCCAATTGGAAATAAATCCCAGGTCTACCCCATATTTTCTTCATTTAGTGTTTTCGTAAAAACACAATTTGAAAAGATCATTAAATGTTTTCAATGTGACAATGGCAGAGAATTCAATAATAACCAATTCAAACGGTTTTGCTCCAAAAATGGTCTTACCTTCCGTTTTTCCTCCCTTAAACATCCTCCCAAAATGGTAAAGCCGAACGAAAAATCCAAACCATAAACAACCTCATTTGTGCCCTACTTGCTCACGCCTCAATTCTCCCTCAATTCTGGCATTACGCACTCTCCATGGCCACCTATCTCCTAAACATAATTCCAAACAAATCTCTAGCTCAAAGGTCTCCCACCCAAGTTCTGTTTCGTAGGAACCCCTCCTACCAACACTTGCATATTTTTTGATGTCTTTGTTACCCTCACCATTCGACCACTCACAAACTCCAACCCCAGTCTTCCCCGTGTGTATTTTTGAGTTACCCTTCCAATCATCGTGGTCACTCTGCTATGACTTGTCGAGCTATAAAATTATTATTTCATGTCCTATTTGATGAGTCTCAAACCCCCTTTGCCTCTCTACACTCGCCACCTCGACATTCCTACGACTTCCTAGATGATGGCCTAAACCTTCTTCTAATTCACCATTTACATAGTCTGCCATCCCAGACCCCGACACCCGCCACCACCTCGACCAGTCCAGGACTAGATGCCCACCCGGTTCTGCTAATGGTAGCCCGAAACTGCCTGCCTCAAGGTAATTCTGCAGCCACCTCTCGGCAAACCGAGGTTCAGCCAGCTAGTATCGTCACCCTTGCCCTTTCTCCTCTTCCCGACAGTCCCGCGGCAAACCCCCATCCCGTCCTGCGTTCCAAGACACACTCTCGAACCATGGAAAGTTGTGCTATGCACGAAATTCATAAACCTAAACAACTATTTAACCTTTCCGTTTCAGTTGTCCCTTCTGTTGTCCCTCGTAACCCGAAGGATGCCTTGTACGACCCTAATTGGAAAGCCGCAATGATTGAAAAATATAATGCTCTTATTGATAATAAGACGTGGGACCTAGTACCCCGTCCACTGATGCTAACATTATTCGTTCTATGTGGATTTTTAGACACAAAAAGAAATCTGATGGTTCTTTTGAGAGGTACAAGGCTTGTCTTGTAGGTGATGGCAAGTCTCAACAGGTGGGAGTGGACTATGATGAAATGTTCAGCTCGGTCGTAACGCCCACAACCATCTGAACCGTCCTCAGCATTGCCATATCCAAGTCTTGGCCCATTCAACAACTTGATATCAAGAATGTCTTCTTACATAGGGATCTTCATGAAATGGTATATATGTATCAACCTATGGGTTTCAGGGATCATATTCATCCGGATTATGTGTGTCTGTTGCGGAAATTGCTCTATGGACTTAAATAGGCTCCTCGAGCATGGTACCAGCACTTCACCGATTATGTCTCATCTATCAATTTTTCACACAGCAAATCCGATCATTCCCTGTTCATATACAACAAAGGTACATACATGACTTACCTATTATTATATGTTGATGACATCATCCTCACCACATCATCTGATGCTCTCCGCCGATCCATTATGTATCTCATTTCCTCTGAGTTTGCTATGAAAAATCTGCCCCCCCCCCTCCCGAGTTATTTCTTGGGAATCTCTGTCACTCGACATTCTGGCGGCCTATTTCTATGTCAAAAGAAGTACGCCGAAGAGATCATTAACTGTGCAGGCATGCCATCTTGCAAACCATCCCACACGCCTATAGACATTAATTCCAAGCTTACCGTTGATTCCAGCCCTTCATATTCAGACCCAACTCACTATCGTAGCCTGGCTGGGGGCCTACAGTACCTCATATTCATGAGACCAGACATATCATATGCCATACAACAAATCTGCTTGCACATGCATAGTCCAACGGAAGCACACATACATGCCCTCAAACGTATTTTACGATACGTCCAAGGTACACTTTACTTCGGATTATATCTATACAAGTCTTCGCTCACTAGTCTCACTGCTTATTTTGATGCTGACTGGGGTGGATGTCCTGACACCCGACGCTCCACGCCTGGTTATTGCGTTTTCCTCGGAGAAACCTATTGTCTTGGTCTTCCAAAAGCAACATACACTACCCCGATCCAGTGCAGAAGCAGAATACAGAGGTATTGCCAATGTCATCTCTGAGTCTTATTGGATATGTAACCTTCTACTTGAGCTTCACTACCCGATTCAAAAGGCAACACTAGTCTACTGTGATAATATTAGTGCGATATATCTTTCCGGCAATTCCGTCAACATCAGCGCACTAAACACATTGAGATGGACATTCATTTCGTTCGCGAAAAAGTGGCTCGTGGTCAAGTTCGTGTTCCTTCAGTTATCAGATTGCCGACATCTTCATCAAAGAACTTCCGCGCATACTATTTGATGATTTTCAAGTCAGTCTCAGTGTTCGAGAACCTCCCACTTCGACTGCGGGGTGTAATAGAATATTTTTCAATATTCTTTAATTAATTGTATTAATTGTATATCTCCTATTTTAAGTAAAATTATAATCCTTTTGTAATTATGTTAATTAGTTACATAGTTTGTATCAAAGTAATTATTCTTATAACCTTATATATATTGTAAATCATTCATCAATAAAATCAAGAAATATATTCCTTTAAATACTTACCCTATAAAAGCCTATATGTTTTATTCTCTCAATCTTTTCCCAAAAACTTCTATACTTTGGCTTCTTTAATCTTGACACTTGGGTTATCTAACTGTACGTCCAATATATTCATTTTCAATTAGGCATGTTATCAAAATGACGGGAGTCGGGGATATTAACACGAGATCTTTGTAACTGACTATGCAAAAGAATTTAAAAAATAAGTATGAAATAAGGATATAGATCATCTATGCCACGTAAAAGAGTAGATTGTAACGTTCTGTAGAAGAGTACGGGTGACTAATAAAGTCACGATTCTCCCTGTCTCTTCTTAAAGTACAAATATTACTAATTAGAGAAGAAAATAGTTACATGATCTCCTTGAAAACATTTAAATTCTTTTAAGGTACACACCTTAATTTTCGCTGCTTTTCCGTGAGTTTCACACATCAACTATCACTTGTTTTTTTTCTTCATATTTGAACTATCACTAATTATATATTAAATTACCATCACGCCCATTGTGGGAAAAAATGGTAAGTGATTTTATGATCACATATTCAAATAATAGTCTCTGCAGAGTGGTCTCTCTAGATTACCTCTAAATGAATAATTAGTCTTAATCTTAATGTCCAAGCAATGATGTAAAGTAATGAGATCGACATCAACTCTTGTAATCAGTTATATATGATAATGAAATTAAGTATAACCAATTAATTAAGAAAAATAATTCAGATTATGTAGACATTTGATTTTTTCCCCAACTTATGTAGACATTTGAATATGACCTTATATTAAATTAGCAAACTTTAGTAAGCTGGTGAACACATTCAGTATAAGTCTGGACCAATTAAGTTAAGGTACTTGAGTCATATAGACCATTACTATTACAAGTCGAAACATACAAATTTCTTTAGGATTTTTTCCATTCCGGAGCTTGAACCTCAAACCTTCAATTAAGGATGGATGAATTATATCTTTCATACCGCGATCCTTGGTGGTCAACAAGGCGAACTAAGTAAAAATAATTAAAAGGCAAATTTATTATTAGTTGTTAAATAATTTAAAAGTAGAGTTAATATTTTGTTTCAAACAATGGATTCGCTAAGAAAGGAGAACTACGTGCATCCAAGGTTATGGAAGTATTCAAGAGCAAGCAACAATGATGAAAGCTATCACCAAAATATGTGGTGCAATGAATGGGGTTGTTCATTCCTTAATCAGAGGTTTCGAGTTCAAGCCCTGGATATAGAAAAATCTTTAGTAGGGTTTCCCAGAATGGGCCCTACACGGCGCGAATCCGGATATAATCTAACTCATTCAGCACCAGAAGAATTCAAAAGACTAGAAATTTTCAAGAATATATATTAGCATGCACCAAAAATGTCTATAAGTTTTCATCTTTATACCTTTTTCAATTTTCTGAATTGTATAGGATATCATTAGCACTAGTACAAAAGCTGAATTATTGACTTATACATTATAACAAGATACAGAATATTAACCTCAAACAAATAATACAGAACAGTTTCTCTTTGGGGACACCAGAGCACACAATTTTGTGCAGTGTTGGCTTTCCCTTATTGTAAATTTTTTGACACACCTCTTTAATTCCATATATTTTTTCTCTCCCTTTTGGAAATTTTGAAGTCTCTGTATAACAATCTCAGAGGAAAACTTCCATCAGTCGTCTATATTATCCGTATCTAACGGACGGGCATCCGATTCAAAATTCCGGTTCTTGCAGGTTTTGTCACAGGGGTAAGGACAGTCAATCTCTTTGAATATTTTTCTGTCATAATACCAGTCTCCAACTGCTTTGGCAATTGTCTGTAGAATACATTTTTTAGCAGTGTCAATGGTTGTCTAAAACAGGAAAACAGAATTTCTTGTATAATAAACATAATATCAAGATAGCTTTTACTCCCTCCGTTCCAATTTATGTGAAGGTTTTTTAATGAGCACGGAGTTTAAGAATGAAAAGAATACTTTTGAAACTTGTGGTCTAAAATAAGTCATAAATATTTGTGTTGCTATAAATCATCTCATTAAGGGTAAAATGGGAAGTTTAAACTTAAATAGTAACTAAATTTAGGAAAGTGTCATTCTTTTTAGAACTGACTAAAAAAAAAATGGTGTCACATAAATTGGGACAGAGGGAATAGTTTGATTGTGTACCGTGCCAGCCAATCTTGGTGAGTCGTCCCTTAGCCATGTCTCTTGTGTTCCAGTTTGACAATGTGCGTAACAGGAATTGATGTAATACCCTCTTGTTGAGGATGGGCCTAGTGAATTCAACGCTTTTAAGAACTCCAACCTATAACCTGAGAAATAACTCCATGTATTAGACACGAGGAGCAAAGTACAGCTTTTAAATGTCATTCCATATAATTTAGCGTCTTCCCGCTTACTATAACTGGTTAGTTTCTTTTGAAGTATTAGCCACAAAGGACGGTCTAATTCGATATTGTTGTTTACAGTGATCCAGTAGAAGTGATTTTCCTTTACCAGCACATAGGTGCTCCGAATTCCCATGATCGATAGCTTAACGGTGTAATCCAAATGAACGAAGGAACAACAAAGGGCTTAAGCGTGTTAACCTTGCATGGTTTCGAGCTGAGTAGACGAGCATTTCAAAATGTCGAGTTTGCAGTCTCTCCAGGTTCCACGAGGATCAGCAACTCCAGGAGCTAAAATGTTCTTTATCTGAAATTTAAGAAGAAAAAAAGCAAAATCGATTATTTATAGAGCAAGATTGTGCTCATATATATGTGTATTCATGGTATATCAATGTATAACATAACTTTGAGATGATAAAGACTAAATTCTAATGCAGCTATTACCAAATAACAAAATGTTGATTCTTCATCTACATTTGAACTATATGTAAGACATTATAGGAGATTGATAAAGAGAACTCGTCTCATAGAACAGAGGAAGCAATTCGGATTAACCACAACTTGTGAAAGAGCTAGTTGGTTAAAAAAAATCTTAACAATGTAGCCCTTTTTTCCAGCGACTTGCAACTTGAGCGTCAATCAAAGTTTGTACTCATTAAGGTGGTAGTGTTGCGTGATTTTTGATACACTAGAGATCGTAACTTATAAGTTCTGAGGCAACATGGTAAGATCGACATCTTGAGGCGACCATCTTTTTAAGCCCTATGGATGCTGTAAATTTTTACTCGTGAAATGATAAAAGAACCGAGGAAAACGAGCATTGTTCTCATGAGATGTCAGGTATTTTTCGATCGTTTTATGCCTTTATATCAACAATGAGACAGCCAACTGCAAATCTCAGTTCCTAAAACAAACAGAACTTGGATAGAACAGAAGTCCATATATCGAGTACTTTTTCCCTCGAAATCATAAAGACCGTGGACTTCCTTAAATCTATTACCTCCTCTTTTCGAGTACATTCCAAGAGAAAGCCTAGTCTCATTTTCCAATCGTCACAGAAAACGGAACATCGTCAAAAGGAAGAAAAACTTCAGGGGGAAAATGAGCACGAAATTTCAGACATGAAAACTGACCTGCCAGGAATCATAGGCTGCATTTACTAGGAAAAGTGGTGTCTGGATTTGTTGCGCAACGTTTTGTGGGAAAAAACACTGCAACATAAATTGTGGTGCTTTCGCATAAGATGATGCATCAATTAAGGGGAAAATATATATATATAAATATATATTCAAAATAACTGCTCTTACCAATCCCGGATTCAGTCTTGAGGTACACGATTGAGGCAAATTCTTTGCAGAACCCTGAATCAAGAAAATGTAACACATTAAGGACAAGTAAAATTGAATGTTTAGAACTTTCTTAGAGACTTTACTGTTACTTCCGTTTTGACGCTCCCTATTCATACATGATATTTACAGTTCATTGTAGGTCTGAGCGTCAATTTCAGTATGAAAGAACAATAACCAGCAGATTATGTGACGGAGAATTATAGTTTAAAGAAAGCTTACATGTGTGTTAACAACTTCACCGTAGAACTGTTCGATATGAGACGCACCAGAAACAGTCTTCCTGCAAGAGAATCAAACTTTTTACAAGTAGCAAAGAGGAAATATTTCTAGCTAATTTTGAGAGGATCACGATTATAAAAAAAACACATAAATAGTCGTCCACCAAAATAATAGCCAGCAAATATATAATTTTGTATATTAATGTATAGTATACATAATATATATTTTTGATAGTACATAATAGTGTATATTTTTTGTATACTTGGCTAGAGACTGTAATTATTTTTGGCCGACCTGCCAAATGTGTAACTTGCCCTATAAAAGAAAAAACAACAAGAACACTTACGCATTGATAAAGAAACCAGCATCGGAAAGGCATTTTACTTTAGCACCCGGTGGAAGGAGACCTTTAAATCTATCACAATGTAGAATTGCAGCCAAACTACCAGCGGAACATCCCGCCAGAATAGCCTGCCATTAGAAAAAACTTTCTGTCAGCGACTAAACAATGTGGGAAGACGAGCGTATAATCGTTGCCAATAATTTGTAGTCGATTGATACATCATACATTTTGAGCGTTCTTCATTCCTTGTGCCAAGAAATCATCCATAACAGCTGAAAAAATCCTGGCTCCTCTGTAGAATACTTTTGTTTTCTGACATAATTCAACATGTCCATTAAGAATCAACGAAAATAATTCAATTCTATATATGTAATATTACGATACTAGGACAACTCGTCGTTTATACCAAATCAATAATTGTATAGTATTAACATTAAATTACCGGATCGACTGCTTCAACATCACCGGTAAAGGATGATCCATCACAATATCTAATTCTAATTCTGTTCCAATTGTAAAAGTCTACAATTTCCAAAATACAGTCAATCAGAATAAAAAATAAAAAAAAAGAAGGGCATGAAAACAATGAATATGATAAGGGTGAAGCTCCACCTGGATTAAACTTAGCCTTATTGCTCAAAATCCCTGAAAAAGACACCGTCTTTACCATCAATTTTGATGATCCCAATCTTGTCTTTGTACGGGCAAGGCAAGTCGTGGCGTTGTTGCACCATGCTCCTCCCTGAAAATCCCAAAGTCATTGGATCAATTTTAATGCAAATTCTTGTAGATGATCTAACATTTTAGAAAAATTCAAAGAATTCATCAAAATATGTTCAAATTCTTCGATGTTATAAGAAACCGATTTTCTGATTTTATTTCGATCAGAAACCTAAAAATCCAACTTTAACTGCTTTTTACGTTGCTCATTCTGTTTGTAAATCACTAGAAAAAGCTCAATCTAGTTTGTATTTTTCTTTTCACTTCGTTTTTTTCATGACGATAGTATCCAGGCCATCTTACACGCACCTCGACTATCTTGTTTCAAGAATTTGAAGAGGAAATAGGCTAACAATTGGATTGAAATGAGATTATGAACTACAGAGCCTAGAAATCTATGTTTTAATCCTTCAGGGCCATCAGACAAAATTGGAACAATACATAGAAGATTAGCATGGCCCTGACAAAGGTAACACCAACAAATAGAGAAATGATTCAAATTTACTCATTGATAAAAGATATATAAAGAGTATATGTTGTGAAGCAAATGTATAGTGCAATAAGAGACTAACCTCAAGTTGGATAAACCAATTGTTAACTCCTGCTCCAAATCCTTTATCAAAATGGTACGCTGGTGGACTCCCATCCAAACATACTGCAAACACGACATTTTTGGCATACAAAAATCAACACATTTTTACATTCTTAATTTTTTTTTCGGTGGCGAATTCAGCATTCAGACATCTTCAATTCTAAGTCAAAACTAAAAGTTCTAAAATATATATTTAACTTCATCTATACTTGTTTTCTTTACATAAATATACATAAAGTTCGAATCAAAAGTCACGGGTTCTGCCAAACCCGCGACTTCTATATTGTATCCAGGGGCGGAGCTACAGATCTGCTTACGAGTTCGGGTTCGCTTTGGCCCAGACCTTCATTTGTGCTAGAAAATCTACTTAATATGCCTAAATAATTTATCTTGAATCCATGAAGCTGTTTTTTTTAGACTTCACAATACATAAACTCAAAATCTTAAGTCCGTCTCTGATTGGATCCGTCACTGCTCAGAGTTATGGACAAAATATAAAAGATAATCACATTGATTCAAAGAAATTCTTACCAGCTCCTTTAGCTACTGCACTCTGTAGATAAGTAATATCAACTGGGTGTCCTTCAGTAATAATCAATATAAGCAAAGTTATTATTGCACGTAGCCATAGTTGCATTGCCCCTGTTACCATTCTGCATATTAAATACAAATCAATATAAGTAACAAAAAAAAAAGAGTGCAGAAAGATCCTAAAAATTGAAGCAACAAAGTGAAACCAAGAAAAGAAAACATCTCAATTTTTGAAAGATTGATAAAACGTTTCCTATATTATTCCAAACTTAGCAATTAAATCTATGTTTACAAGATTTAATTCCTTAACCATTAATGCTACCTTTTCTTTACCACTAAAGCATATGATAAATAAAAAGCAAAGAATATCTAACACACTCATTTCAGAAAAATAAAATAAAAAACTTACTAAATACAGAATTGAAATATTACTTCTATGTAGTACCTGGAACAGCAAAGATATTGAAGAAAAAATAAATCTCAAAATGAGATTATTTGAAATCCAGTTGCGTATTTTGTGTCTTGAGCTAAAAAAAAAAAAGGGGGTCCCAAAAAGCAGATGCTTATAGAGACTTGAGAGTAGAACCATATATTTATACTGAAAAGAAAAAAAAACAATTATATATATAGTCACGTTGTCAATTTTTTTTTTTTTTTACTATCATTGTACATTTATTTGTTATGGTAACATTACTTATTCAATGTAATTTAGCATGTTTGACCTGAATTTGTAACATTAGAGTTAGTTGTCTATTCTTGAAGAATTCTTATGAATATTTTGAAACTTATCTAAAAATATTGTTTGCTTAAGTTTTTCCAAAAAGATAAAATAAATTAAGAACTTTAAAACTTTCTTTTACGTAGTAAAGAATAGTATAAACTTTTTACACCATCAATTTATATTTACATGTTATAACATAGGATAATGAGTAGGTCTTTTGGATGTAAAAGCTGTGGTATTTGAACAAAAGTTGAAAAGGAATATTTTGGGAGTTTGACTTGTGTTTGAAACTTAAACTCGTTTTCAAAGAAAATTTAAAAAAATGATTTAATGTATTATCATCATCATTTAATTTTTTATTTTATTTTTGAAGAAAAAGGAAAAAAATTTCAACATAAATCTCAATCCTTTAACTGATCTAATCCTGTAATTTTTTTTAGCTACACTGATAATACATACTCTAAAACTTAAACTCAAATATGAAAAGACAAACAGTATTTCAAGAAAAACCATTCAATTCACAAAAAAAAAAAAACTTATCAAAAGAAGAAAAAAAATGCAACTTAAACATGGTTTTATTCATTTATATTATAGAATACTCCCTCTGTTTCAAAAAGTTTGTCTCATTTTGAATTGACGTAGGATTTTAAAAAATAAAGAAGACTTTTAAATTTTATGATCGTTAACTAAAAATATCAAAAATATTCTTTAATTGTGTAATTTTAAACATGTGAAAATTAAAAGTAAAAAGTTATAAAAAACATTATTTTCTAAATGAATTAAAAAGAGAAATAAGACAAGGGGAAAGAGGAGAGAAAGATCCAACCTAAAAGCTGTACTTTTTGAAGTTGCCGACACACGAAGCTATAAGTTGATTTTATGTACGTTTGTTTAAGAAAAAAGGTTGCTAAGTAGAGACATTTCTGCGTTTATTAAGATTTGACAAATGCATGTGCTATAGTGACAGAATCTTATCGGTTTACGCGTTCAACGTTCAATGAATGGAGACCACAGTTGGAGTGAAATTTGGAAATAGAGAGATGATGTCTTTCACTTCTAGGGTGTTCAACGAAGGCAAAAAATTGAAACAAACTGAAATAAAAAAAGTTGAAATCTTTTTAGATTTTTGAATTGATTTTAATTTTTAAAATTGATAATAATTTGATTTAGGGATAGAAGTAGATTGAAAGATAATTTGACATGACATGACACACCTTCAGCTAAATGAAAATATGATAATTAAGGTAAAAGTATGTACATAGTTGAGTGTTGTCAGAATTAAGGTTAAAAGTATGTAGATAGTTGAGTGTTGTCAGAATTAAGGTAAAGATATGTAGATAGTTGAGTGTTGTCGGCTTGTCGCACTTTGTAATTAAAAATTTAAATTTATCTATGCATTCGTATTTAATTTGTGGTTTATGTTGGTAAGTCCATGAATTTATTTTATGCTAAAAGTAACTTGACTTTTAGTTGAGTTCTTGATTCATTAATATTTAATTCAATTAACATTAAAAATCTTGTGAAATCACTTTTTTCCAAGAGTAACTTACTTAATAGTGTTACGTTAGAATACAATCGTTAGAAACTTAGAATACATATGTCACATATTTTTAAAAAGGACCTACAAAAAATGAAAAAAGGCAAAGGTAGAACCGACAAATATGGAACTAATGAAAAATCGTCTTTCTTTCTTTTGATTTGAATATTTTGAAAATCCAACTACAAATACATGTTTGTTTGTGGAAAATGAGGAAAGTAAAAGCAAAAAGGAAACGTTCAGCCTTCATTTTATTAAGGATTCCATCTCCACAAACAGTATTCACTATCAGTCACTGTTCTTTCAAATTTCTTAACACTACCCCTTACTAGTTGAGCATCATAAATGAGTTCATAGATCTAAAGATGGCGAATTTATAGGAAAAACTAAGCTTGCTGCTAATAATAGTATCACCCATTTAGTATCTAAGTACCTTTGATTTAGAATGATGTTTCATTTGCACTTAAGATCGATAAGTAGCCTCATAATTTCCCTGAGTTTGTAGTCATGGCTCTTGAAGTAAATGACTTTATTATTAATAGTTAGCTCTCTTAAATAGTAAATTCTGAATATCCTATCGAAATTTTCTCAACCTAAATTTAATTTATCGAACCGAACTTTTACGGTTCGATATTTGATATCTACTTTCAATTATCAATTTATTTTATTTTATTTTATTATTGTGGAATATTGACCGACCGGACTTTATGCCGGCAATCCTTACATCAAAGTATCGAACCCGAATTTGAAAATATCGAACCGAATACCGACCGCCCACCCCTAAAATCAAGTACCACATTCGGCTTTATGTGCACTTGCCCCCTCAATTGAGGTCTTGTCTGATGAAGATATACCAATATTAACAATACGATACCCAGTGAAATCTCACAACGTGGGGTTTGGGGAGGGTAGAGTGTACGCATACCTTACATCTACATTGGTAGGTAGAGCGGCTGTTTCCAAGAGACCATCGGCTCAAGACAGAGCATAAGCACAAGCAAAGCAACAACAAAAGCAAAGCAACAAAAATGGTCAGACCCGATCAAAAAAATTTAAAGCAGTATGAAAATGCTCGTATCAAAATCGAAAAAGCCATGATAGCACATTCCAAAAAAGTAAGCAGTAGCTAGCACATGTAAATAAGCTAAACAAAGTACACTAAAGGGCACATAGTAGCAGAAATTAAACTACAAGGGACTATAACGCAATACTGCGCCTATTAGTATGATAGGCTACGCGGGCCTACAATAATAACACTGCAACTACCAGTTTGCAAGTGTAAGTAGGACTACGCTCGACTAACTACTACCCTAATTCGTGTCCTCCACAACCCTCTATATAAGGTCACGTCCTCAGTAAGTTTCACCTGCGTCATATCATGTCTAATCATCTCTCCTCAATACTTCTTCGGCCTACCTCTACCTCTCATGAACCCATACATAGTCAACCTCTCACACCTCCGCACTAGGTCATTTGTGTCTCTCCTCTGCACATGCCCAAACCATCTCAACCTCGCTTCCCGCATCTTATCCTCCACCGAGGCCACTCCCACTCTATCGCGAAAATCATCATGTTTAATCATATCCCTCCGTATATGCCCGCACATCCATCTCAGCATCCTCATCTCTGCAACTTTCATTTTTTGGATGTGCGAAGTCTTGACTAGCCAACACTCCGCCCTATAGAACTTGCCTTTATGTTTTGGTGGCACATTTTTGTCGTATAAGACTCCAGATGCGAGCCTCAATTTCATCCACCCCGTCCCAATACGATGTGTGACATTGTCATCAATCTCTCCATCCCCTTGGATAATAGACTCGAGGTACTTGAAGCTTCCTTTCTTTGGAATGACTTGAGTACCAAGCCTCACCTCCACGCCTGACTCAAGGTCGCTCCCGTTACTGAACTTGCACTCCAAGTATTTTGTCTTGGTCCTACTCAATCTGAACCATTTAGATTCCAGAGTCTGTCTCCAAACCCACAGCTTAGCATTCACTCCGTTGCGAGTCTCATCAATCAGAACTATGTCGTCTGCGAATAATATACACCATGACACCTCCCATTGGATTTGTCGCGTCAGTCCATCCATCACCAAGGTAAATAAGAATGGACTAAGAGCTGATCCCTGGTGCAACCCCATCATCACTGGAAAGTGCTACGAGTCTCCTTCCACTGTTTGTATCATGGTCTTAGCTCTATCATACATTTCCTTGATCGCCCTAGTGTACGCCACAGGTACATCTCTAACCTCCAAATATCTCCATAGAACCTCCTTAGGAACTTTGTCATATGCCTTCTCGAGATCGATGAAAACCATATGTAAGTCTTTCTTCCTCTCCATATACCGCTCCACCAACCTCCTAATAAAATGAATGGCTTCTGTGGTCGAACGCCCCGACATAAACCAAACTGGTTCTCAGAAAGAGACACGCCTCTTCTCATCCTCATCTCCACGACCCTTTCCCAAATTTTTATAGTGTGGCTTAACAACTTTCATAGTGGTCGGACTCCCTTTTCTTTGTTTTCGATTTTCTCTTTTTTTGGACTCGGACCCCAAAAAAAAACCACCGATTTTCGATATGTTTTTGGACCCTGAAAACCCAGACCTTAAAATATAAACCCAGTTACAAAAGGAATGTTTTGGGTGAAGGGAAAAATGAGTTGTGGGTTAAAATATAAAAAAGATTTAATATTTAAAAAAAAATTGAAGAAGTGTAAATTATTAAAAATAAAAAATAACGATGTGATAATAATAAAATATAATATTTATGAAATGCTTATTGCTTAAAATAATAAAATGTGATGCCGTTTTGCGAAGATAAAATAACATAGAATATTAGGGTCAAACTATGATATTAAAAGGCAAATGATAGTAGAATAGATGCGAATAATAATAATAAATAATGATATTGAGAATATACGACGATATTAAATGCCTTATATATATATATATTAAAATTGTTTTGAGGTGTCAAAATATTTTAAACCGCAAACAAAATAATCGGAAAAGATGAGACAAAATTGATTGTCAACACATATGATAATACCAAATAAGATGTATTAGTAATATACAAAAATGCACATATTATTTAATCTAATGCATCCTACCAAACGACCTAGTATTTAGCGTTTTCTTTATTAATAAAAATAAAATCTATAAAAATAGAATTTGTGTATCATTTCTTAAGGAACGTGCAAAATAAAAAATGGACAAATAAAAACCTAACATTAACCACCAATCTTTAGAAAAAGCTACCCCGTATAAATTCATACAGTAAGTAGTGTTTCTTTTTCCACGTACGAATTTCCAAGTAGGGCGAGAGAGAGAAGGTTGGGGTTTCTTTTTAGGCAGACACACACGTGAATGCCGGTGATTATTTTAAGGCATATCTAAGTTGAATTAAGCTGTCATTCACCAACCGGAGCTCTAAAGCTGGCTAACCTTATTCGTCCATGTACAATTTAACGAGGAAATTAAACTCAACTACTTTAAAAAATATTCCACTTGTTCGTGACGTGGTTTAATTTGATGAAGAGTTTCGATAAGAAAGAAAATTCTGAAACTTGTGATATTATTAAAATAAAAAATCTATAATAATATATTCTTTTTTTAAGAAATCATATTAAAATTTGATGGTGCCAAAAAGATTGTGTAGGAATTTAGAGCTTTTAATATTGATGGTGCCAAAAAGATTGGGTAGGAATTTAGAGCACCTGTATTGGGGAAAACATGCTAATGATAAAAAATATCTCTCTACTTTCATAAATTAGCTAAGTTTGTCATCCGTTACTTAAGACTTTTTATACACCTGCTCTTATGAAAGTTAATAAAAATACCTTTCAGCTGGATGGAATCCCCAAATTGACCTAAAATCACCCGATTTCAATTGAAATTACTCACTTCCCTTTTTTAACCCGACCCATCTAATTAAAGTAACACATTTGAAATCTCACCTAAAATCCCATTTCCCCCAAAATGAGAACCTTTTATGGAACGGTATTACTTTTTTGAGGTATATTTATAAGCATCACTGCAATGCTGAAGATGAGGTTTGTTTGTAGTAGTATTTATACTCACTTGCAACTCAATTTTTTTTAATAATTTTGCGAAAATTTGTGTGCAGGATGCTTCTGGTGAATAATTTTTTAGCAGCTTAGCAAGTATGTACACATAATGAATGGATTGAAATTTATTTTTAATTTTCTGTTTCTCTGGAAATATAATGTTATTTTTGTGTCTGGTTATGTTTATTGAACTGGAATAATTTTACCTGCATATGCGAAATTTCATGTAGAATTTTCAGCTCAGTTGCAACTCAATATTTTGTACTAATAAGTTTGGGAAATTTGTGTGCAGGATGCTTCTGGTGATAATTTTGAGCAGCTTAGAAAGTATATACACATATGGATTGAAATTTCAAACAAACACCTAAGGGTCTGTTTGGAGTTTGGACTTTGGAAAGCCACATGATAATTGGAATTGGTGTATTTATTAGGGTAGTAATTACACAGTATAGTAATTACGACGACCTGTTTATTTGTCATAACGTAATTAAAGTGTAATTACAAACTTACTAATTGATTGCATGTGTAATTACACAGTTAAATTAGTTTTAAAATAAAAATTACTACTTGACAAATATTCGCCTTTATAAATGATATATTAAATTAGGTATTTAAGATTTCTTAAAAATATATTGATTAATCACACATTTGTAAGTAATGTTGTCCGAATAATTGTATATATTTTTAAATTAATAACGGTTTATATATATATATATATATATATATATATATATACATATTAATGTCATAACATTATTCAAATGCGTGACAAAAAAATAATCTATTAATTGTAAGTGAAAAATGAACAACATGCAATGTAAAACAACAAGTGAATAGTACTAAAGCAAATAAATTGAAATTGAAATTGAAAATATAACCTAAATTCAAAATCTAAAAAAAAAAAGTTTAACATGATACTTTTATGTCAAATTCCAGCATTTACATATAATAAGTTCCGACATAACTTAAGTAAATATAATTCAAAAGAAAGTGAATAAGTCTATAACCTCATTCAACAACATAATTCTACATTAATAACATCACTCGTTATATCTCAAGTTTGTTAATGACTCATTCTTTCTAATATTAGGAAGTGTAGTTTCAAAAACTAAAATAATAATGTAGTTACGCTAAATGAAGAAAACAAGAAAATAAAAAATAAAAAATATAGGAGAAATTACATGGAATCACAAGAAGTAAAGTTTGAGAAATGAGAAGAAAGAAAATGAAAGATAAATAATGTATAATAACAATAATTTAAAATTTAAAAGAAAAAAATAAATTAAAAAATAGAAATTAAAAATAAATTAAAAAGAAAAGATATTAAAATAAAAGAGAAAAAGAAAAAAATTAAAAGTAATCCTGTAATTACAGGGTGTAATTAGACTCAATTCTCAACCCCCCTTTGAGAATTGAAGAGTGTAATTACTCCCTTCCAATCACACTCAATTACATGATGTCCATGTAATTACTTGGCCTGACAAACATGTCAAACTGTATAATTACACCCAATTAAACTTAGTTTCAATTACATGGGTGGCTTTCCAAACAGGCCCTAAATATCACCTCCTATTACTATTGTTGTTATCTCTGTATTTCAAATTAGTTGTTTTAATTAGGTTGTTTTTCAGTGAAATTAGTTCTAACAAAAAACACAGTTAGAGATTTGTATTTTAGGGTTTAAAGACAAGTGAGTTGTATCAGATCCGGAGAACCCCTCAACGAATATGATATTATATGATAGGAGACAGATAAGTAAATAAGCAAGTAAATGAATACGTAAATAATATGAACAAGTAAGCTTTGATTCGGAACTAATAATGGGAAATAATGGACAAGTGTTTCTTTTAGTGTATAACTCTGAGAGAGAATATAATTTAGGTTACAAGTGTGACCTTAGAGAATACAATGTGTGTTTACTTCCCTTCTGAGTCTCACATCTATAAGACAAAACTAGACTATTATGCCCCTATAATGTTATGACGACGTGAGCATGCTGATGTAATCGTGCCCACGCACGCCGCGATACTCTGATCTAGGAGGACTGATGTGACGGGAGTTGTTAGGAGTAGGAGACAGCTGTGTGAAGACTTTATAGTTGTTGGGATATCCAAATACACTAATTCACCGGGGGCGTTCTCACCCAATACAGATTGTCCTCCACTTTCTGGTCCCTTCATTTCATGAGTCTGGAAAGTGAAAGAGTCCATGCACGTTTCAAAACTTTTTGCGGGAACCGAAACGTTTTCCCACGATCAGACGTTTCGCCAGATCCAGCATTTACTACATTCAATCACTCATTCGTTGATGCCCTTTCAGATACACTGACTGACACTTACTGATAGGGTACAGCGCTTCGCTTCCCAAGGATAGTGATTTTTTAGCAAGCTATAAAAACCGATAACCCCGATCACTTTCTCTCATTCTCACTTTTATCTCAATTTTCCAAGTGAACACAACTTCTTGCTTCATCAAACCCCATTTTCATCATGTCTTCTTTTTCGACTTCCTCCTCTTCATCCTATGATCTTAACCTCGCCAGAATGCGAGAAGATCTTGGTGCTACCACAGTGACTTTAGTTCACCGCCGTCTATCGCCTTCTGGCATTACCCGGGTTATCGACTTGGGTTCTTCTGCCTCAGAGATTATCCCTTTCAATTTTAATTTTGAGAGGGATTTTCGCGTCAATCTCCGTTATGAATTTGTGGAGGGTATTGATGTTCGGCCCAAAATTGCATATATTTAGTCATTGTTGCCTCACATTCTAGTACTTTTAATTGTCTTTTGAGTTGCTATTATATTGATTTGTATTTAGTATTATATTTTACTATATAGAAATAAAACGGTGTGAAGATGAAAAGATTTGAATTAAAATTGGATAAAAAATGGAAAGTTGCAAAATGAGATGAACCCTAAGTTTAATTTAAATGTAAGCAAGAATGATGTGTGGTTAATTTATGATGGACTAATGATTGCCAAATCACTGTGATATGATTGAAACTAAATGTGTGCAAAAGAAGATAAAAAGAAACCAAGGATTGAAGCACTTAAATTCTACGTGGCAGCAAAAGAGTTCAAAAGAAAAAAAGAAAGCTGCATGTGAGATCGACTTGAGATAGTTCGGGCATGTGCAGAGGAAAGGCACAAATGTCCCAGTGCGGAGGTGTGAGAGGTTGGCTATAGATGGGTTCAGGAGGGGTAGAGGTAGGCTGAACAAGTATCAGGGAGAGGTGATTAGACGGAATATGGTGCAGGTGGAACTTACTGAGGACATGACCTTAGATACGGGGTTGTATAGGACATGGATTATGGTAGAAGGAAAGTAGGTAGTTGAGTGTAGTCCTACTTACGCTTACATACTGGTAGTCATAGTGTTATTATTGTAGCCTTGCTTAGCCTATCATACTAGTAGGCGCAGTATTGCTTTATAGTCCCATGTCGTTTGAATTCTGCTGATGTATATTCTTTCGTGTACTTTGTTTATCTTATTTACATGCGTTAGTTGCTGCTTTTTTTTCATAATGTTTTCTCATGTCTTATTCGCTTTTGTTACCATCATTTTCATACTGCTTTAAATTTCTTGTCCATGTCTGACCGTTTCTCTTGCTTTGCTTGTGCTTATGCTTTTTCTTGAGTCGATGGTCTTTCGGTAATAACCTCTCTACCTACCAAGGTAGAGGTATGGTCTGCGTACACCCTGCCCTCTCCAGACCAATACGTTGTGGGATTTCACTAGGTATGTTGTTGTTGTTGTTTGATGGTTGCAACACCCCTTTAATACCTATTGTCTCTAGTCAAACTTGAAAAATGAGACTAGAGTCTAGGAAATGGGTACATTAATTAGGACATGAGGCTTTAAACCCCATATAATGATTCCCAGCTTTAATAAGAAGAGAATCAACTAAAGGTAAATAATGGGTGTTCATACATTCCACACTTTAGAGCTTTAGAAAGCCTAAAGTGAAATTAGGTGAGTCAATTGAGAAATCCCCACCTAGATATTAGTCCTCATTACTCATACCACATTTGTTACACCCAACTTTATTATAACCCAACATCACTTCCATGCATTAGGTCACAACCCTAACACTCCAACTTAATTAAAATATTAATTGTTAATTATTTGCTAATTGGATAGTTTAAAACAAACAATCCTCAAACAAATTTGATAACCATAGAAGTAAAGTACTTAGTAATATAATAATACAACACGATTAGGATTAATTTCTCATCGTATTTCTTGTGGAATTCTACCCCAACCTAGTTGGGTTACTATATTTGACAATGGCCGTGTTATATCGTTTATTGGTGTAATTTGGGCGAGATCAAATTTTGGCATCGTTGTCGGGGAATATGGTCTTGAAATTTCCTATTTGTAATATTATTACTTTGCTAAAGCTTTATTTCTAAATTTACGTGTACTTGTTATTTTTGTGGTATAAGTGTTATGGTGGAGTTGTCCGGTGATGAGGAAAATGTAGAGATGGCCATATTTGCTAATGTCATCCGGCTACCCCAAATTCTGGGGAATCCAAGTTTCCACATAACCTCCACCATGCTCCAAATGCTCAACAACAATGGCCTATTCGGAGGATCGGGATCCGACGACCCGAATAGGCACTTGAGGAACTTCAATGAGGTGTGCTTCACCTTTCGTCATCCCAAAGTGTCCGAGAAATCCGTGAAGCTACGGCTCTTTCCCTTCTCTCTAATGGGGGAAGCCACTATTTGGTTAGTAGTACTTCCCGATGGTTCGCATGCTCCAACACTGACGAGATCTTGACGTTCCGTCAATTTTTGGGTGAAGCCTTGCATGAAGCATCACTAAGGTTCAAAAAGAAGCTCAAACAATGTTACAACCATGGGTTGAGCGATGATGTATTGCTCCAAACATTTTATCGGGCGCTTGATTCGGTCAACAAGTCAGTGGCATCAGAAGGTGCCTTGATGGACAATTCATTTACCGTGCTGAGTGAGCTTCTTGATAAGCTAACATAGACAAACCATGATTGGATTACTAGAGGGTCGGAGGTAGTTGGGGGATTGCGGAGACCATGGTTGCACTTGAGGGCCAAGGGTCCTATTCTTATGCTCCTAGGCGGTTGGCCTTAGACTTGGAAAATCATGGAGTCCCTACTCTCGAGCCTTCTATTGAGGAACCGCCAACCCTTGAGCTCAAGCCACTTCCAAGTCATTTGGAGTATAAGTTCCATGGGCCAAATGACTCTTTGCCGGTTATTATCTCATGAAAGTCAAGTGAAAGCTCTATTGTCTATCTTGAGAACTTACAAAAGAGCAATCGGGTGGACTATTGCGGACATCCGAGGGATAAGTCTGGGTATGTGTACTCATCGAATTCATCTTGAAGATAATAGTACCCCGAGTGTTGAACATCAAAGAAGGTTAAATCCTTCAATGCAAAAAGTTATAAAGAAAGAGATCATTAAGTGGTTAGACGCCGGGGTTGTATACCCTATTTCTGATAGTGCATGGGTGAGTCACCTTCAATGTGTGACAAAGAAAGGAGGGATCACAGTGGTCCCTAATGATAAAAATGAGTTGATACCGATGAGGACGGTAACCAGATATAGGGTTTGCATGGACTACCGGAAGCTAAATAGTGCTACAAGGAATGACCATTTCCCTTACTTTCTATTGATCAAATACTGGATAGGTTGGTAGGAAAGACTTATTATTGCTTCTTGGACGTGTACTCGGGCTACAATAAAATTCAAATAGCCCCGTAAGACCAATAAAAGACAACTTTCACTTGCCGATATGGTACATTTGCTTTTTGAAGGATGTCGTTTAGTCTTTGTAATGCTCCCGCCACCTTCCAACGTTGCATTATGGCCATTTTTGATGATTTAGTGGAAAATTTTATGGAGGTATTCATGGATGACTTCACCATGGTTGAGGAGTCTTTTGAAAGTTGCTTGGACAATCTCTCTCAAATGTTGAAAATATGTGAAGAGACCAACTTAGTCTTGAATTGGGAGAAATGTCATTTCATGGTCACGGAAGGTATAGTCCTTGGGCATATAATATCCAAGGAAGGTATTGAAGTGGATAAGGCCGAAATTGAAGTGATACCCAAGTTACCACCTCCAACAACCGTCAAGGGTATTCCAAGTTTCTTGAGGCACACCGATTTTTTTGGGTAAATAAAGTTTTATTAATACTAAAAGTGAGAATTACAAAACTAAACAGGGCAGAACACATGTTTCTCAGAAGGAAAGATAGAACAGACTCATAAGGACTATTACATAGAAAATAGACCTTGGTCTCCTATCTCATTTTTCCTACACTTCAAAAACCACCTACCGAACTACCCTGTAAATTCGCATATCAAATATACCTTAAGTTAAGGAGCCTAAGATAAGGAAGAAAGTTCTATTTGGAAGATTAAGGAATGGTCGAGTTGGAACCGAAGAAGTCATGAGAGTTTAAAGCGCCATATGCCCTTCGTGCTTATAATCCTTACGTTGAGTGCATTGTGTTGAGACAATATAACATGGGAATATAATAATTACCACTAAAAGGGATAAGGAAGGCCTTGGGCCAAGGTTGGAAACATATCCCAAAGATTCCAAGTTATACTTGTCATTTCACACACGTTTGCGCACCCGATTAGCCAATTTACATTTTTACGACTCAGCCCTGTTCTGAGGGTTATATACGACATAAATGGATGCTAAAAAGGTTTATGGATGGTTATAATTCATTGGGATCAAAGGAATCACGTCTCGATAAAGTTTGACGAAGATAGGACGATACACTAAATGTTTTGCCCCACGGAACCCAATCCACCTCGCGGATGCCATCACGGATCAAAGCCACCATTTCACAACCTCACTGCCACCATATGTGGTGGAATATGCGGCCGCATATGGGCATATGCACCGCATATGGGCATATGCAG
Source organism: Anisodus tanguticus (assembly GCA_034509755.1). NCBI lineage: Eukaryota > Viridiplantae > Streptophyta > Magnoliopsida > Solanales > Solanaceae > Anisodus > Anisodus tanguticus. The sequence continues at coordinate 42,283,971 of CM067555.1, forward strand.
CCGCATATGTGAGGCGGTGGGCAACCCTTAAATGGACCAAAGTCGGTCCTTCACCTAAATTATTTCCATTTCGCCCCAAATTGAACATACATGCTCTTAGACCCTCCCCTAATGTATATATATGATTGAAGAGATATTCCACAAGATTTGGAGGTGAATTCTCCCTCAAGCAAGCTTGGACCATCTCGGAAACTCCCTTGGATTGTTGGAAACAACTCAGAAGTCTTGGAGAATTGAAATGAGCTTTGGTATGAAGGATCTATTGGATGTTTAAGGTATGATTCTTGCTATTCTAGGTATTTCTAAGCTTTTCCTAGCTAAAGTGATCTTGTAGTAAGGAAATCCTTAGAAGGTTAAGGTAAACCCCATAGTTGGACATGATGGTTGTTGTATTGGTTGACAAATTGATATAGTTAAGTTCTTGAAAAGAGATTGGATTAAGATCTTGTGAAATATGGTCATTGTAACCTTGGAATTGTGTTGAATGATGATGATAGGATTATGTTAGCTTGTTACCATGAAAACAAGATAAGAAGATTACGCACGCTAAGTGTTCGACGAAATATCGCAATGATGAAATTATGAAACCATTGACTGGATATTGATACATATTGTATTAATCGTTTAGGTTGATGCTTATACGATGAGCGAACCGTCATAGGAGTAGTGTTTCCCTGCTAACAAGGTATGTAAGACTTACCTTTCTCTCTTTTGGCAAGATCGACATGTATACAACACTTGCAAGTTGCTTTCCATTATAGACTCCACTCCTAATCATCAAAAATGTACTTGTGACTTATTCCATCGATTGGTTATTTATCTTAGTTGCTCTTTGTCAAACCTACTATCGATATCTTATCAAATCATGCTTAATTTGATATAACAAGATTCCATGTTGGTGTTCTTAAAGGTTAAGTCAATTATACGTCATAATGTTCTTATTGATTCAAATGAGAAAGAAGGATAATGTGAAACCCTCATAAGGGAGTCAGAGGAAGAACAACCTTACGTCACTCTGACGGGTTTAAAAGCGTGTTTTATGTTCCTTAAAAGGTTATCATACAGATATATAATTTATCTATATTGCCTTTAGAGGCATATGACGTCATATATGCGATTATACAAATATGAGATTGATGATATTGCCCCCAGAGGCCTATGGCTCTACTTACGCAATTTATACAAATATGATATTGATAGTACAGCCCACAAAATATACGCTATTATATTTCATCATGCATATTCTGGCCCAAAGAGGCACTCAGAGTACATGTTGTCTTTCTATTGCTCTATCTTACAATTATGCATTCAGTTACAGTTTTAACTTATGCTTTATTTACCGTTTTATACTTGTTTACAGTTTCAGCCTTACATATTCAGTATATCTTTTGTACTGATGTCTCTTTCTGGGGAACTGCATTTCATGCTCGCAGGTACAGATAGAGATTTGGATAATAACCCGCAGTAGGTAACTCGACTTAGTTGAGATTGTTACACTCCTTTCTTCCGGAGCTGTCTAGCTAGCTGATAGGTATGATGGTTGCATATATGTATATAGTTAGGTATGGCAGGGTTCTATCCCGACCAAATATTGTTGGTATACTCTCTAGAGGTTTGTAGACAATCATTTCGTGTATAGTGGCCTGGTGGGGCCTTATCGGCCCTTTCAGTAGACTCATTATGTTTATGTCGGCCTTGTTGTATATATATATTATACATTGGGCCTTTAATGTGTGTAGGAGATTATGTCTTGATTAGTAATCAGTTATCAGAGGCCTTGTCAGTCCAAGTTATGTCGTAACATGTTACATGTATCAAGATTGGTACGCTTAGGCCTTAGGGCACCGGGTGCCGGCCACACCCCCCAAGGTTGGGTTGTGACAAACTTGGTATCAGAGCAGGTCAATCAGAGGAATGTCTACAAGTCATGCCTTGTAAAGTCTTTCTTATGGGTGTGTTGTGCGCAACACTTATAAGCGGGAGGCTATAGGACATTTAGGATGGTTTCCTTCTTTCTTGATCTAGATCGTGCATAAGAGCTGAGCTGTAAGCATTTCTTTCCTAATCTTTCCATACTTACGATTTCAGTAATGTCCTTTTCAAGAGATACACCTTCTATCAAGACCGACCTGTCAAAGGATACGAACAGGTTACCTCCCCATGAGTTTTCTACCCAGATACGATCAGGGGCACTGAGGTAGACCCTCGTACCATCAGATATACCCCAGCACCATCTGACGAAGATGTTAGGAGGGTAGTTCAGGTATTGACTCAGTTGGTTGTCTCTTAGTCACGATACCACCCTACTATGATTGAAAATAGTGGACCCCTAAAAGGGTCAGGGAGTTCTCAACCTAGGGAGTCCGTTGGTCAGGCAAAGTTAATGATCGGTAGGGCTGACTTAGTGGAAGCAAAGGAAATGACTAAGAGAGTTAGAGTGGTTGTTGGTTATCGGGGAAGGCTGAATGAGGAAGGATTTTGGATGCATGACCAATATGATAGATGTTTGTGACAGATCAAGTATAATCAAAGTTCTCGGGTAAGGCCGAGGTAAGGGTCACAACCCTCGATATCTCATGATAAGAATAGGAGTGGTTAGGAATGAGTGGGGCCATCTAGACCATGTTGTAGGATATGTGGGCGGATACATGATGGACCTCGTTGCAAGGAGACATGTGGTTGTTATTGGTGTGGTAATCAAGGTTACAAGATGCGAGAGTGTCCCGAACTAGCTTATAAGAGAAAGTAATAGAGAGAGGATGTAGCCTCGAGTTCTGCTGCTACCCGGGAAGAGAGGGCGAGTACATGTATGCTAATGATTCTCTTACTCATTTACCTATACTCTACATGTACAGTATTGACTTATTTTATACTCTAGAAGAGTGACACTATTATGGGAGTCAATTTTCTAAGTTGCCCATTGGGGTAAAATGTTCTGATAAGAAAGAATCGTGATTGTAATCATGTTAACTGAAGAAGAAAACTTCTAGTCCAAGAGACATTAAGGTTATGTATGCGTATCGCGAATGAAGAAGGTATATATCACCTAACCCAACCTAGGGCTGGAATGTATGGCATGTTTCTAAATGACTATACTAGATAAACTTCCAGTTCGTGATATGATATCGTATAACGATTGTATGAAATCCCAGGCTTTGGACAGTTTGAAGCATTTTAAGAATATTTTTCGCCCCTTAGTGAATTACGTCTTTTTGAATATGAGAGTTAGCGATTAATACCTGATTTAAATAGTAACCGCAGGCCCGAAAAATGACAGGGGAATAGATTTCCAAAATCAAGTACATGAATCTTCGTTTCAAAAGGTGACTAAAGAAAAAGAGGCGCAGGATGTTATGGCCGAACCAGTGGCACCAATTCCTCCTCAAGGACAATATAATGTATGAGGGATGGAAATAAAATAAGTCCCGTTGATCGGAGAAAAATAGGTATACCTCATCTATTGTGAACAACTTCGCGCGTAGGTGGCAACAAAGGATTATAGATTTCCAACTATGGGTGATGAAGACTTCAAGTTCTGTGGTGTGATTTTACGAGCCGACTGCATAAGAACACTTGGTTAAACACAAGTTTACAATAAAGATCACGATATAATAGAGGAGCGACTATGAGAAGTAGACGGATGTTATGACAAGATGCTGAGGTCATCGAGTATTCCTCGTAAGGGCATACAAGAGAAAACATTTTAAAAGGTAAGGGTACCAATGATAATACCAAGAAGGAACCCACAATAGTATGAACACCTTGAAAATGATGACCATGGCAAATAAATGATATGTAGATTCTCCTAGCCAAAATGATAGAACCCCGATGCACATGAGAGATAAGTACAAGGAATATATCAAATCAAGGGATCCTTAAAAAGAGTTCAAATAAGAAATGTAAAGATTAAAGGATCGAGTGGCGGTTTAAGAGAAGATCTAATACCCATTAAGGGGGGGGAATCCCGATTGAGTAGTAAATTGGAATCGGGTGACGATTTGGACTTGGGTATGTCAAACACTAGTTTTGTCCCGAATACTTGCAAAACGATGGAAGAGAAGTAAGTAGAAGTAATGGCAAATAAGGCCTGAAATAGGCGTATAACGGACGGGCAAAATGATTTGTGAACCTCAAGGGGGACAAATTAGACATTAAGGAAAATAGTTAAAAAGTAAGGATGATGAAGTGAGGGTAAAATTCAGCAGATAATGGAAACTTTGGACTTATCAAATTGACCGGAAACATCACGAGATGGATGATGTGATTAACGTGATGTCTAAAGACATGGGTTGCAAAAAATAACCTGAGCCAAGCTATAAAGATGAAAGCATTAACTCAAGTATGGTGATCGCGGTGAATCCAGCAAATCGATGACTCACAAACATGAATTCTTCAATGAGTAAAGGGTAGGACGACCCTTAGCATGAAAAATACGACAGTGTCAAAGATTTTCCTCCAGCTAATATATATCCGACATACCCGGTAAAAAAAATAGTCAAATGTGGCAAATAGTGAATATTGAAGTTACATGAGTCCAGTATTGTGCTCTATGAGGTTAATATTTCTTTCAAAAAGGCACAACGCCTAGGGGATAAGGCTGACAAAGGGAAAAGACGTCGAATGTGGAAGGATGTCTGGTCTCCAGTACGTAAGAAAAAGGGGAAATAAGGTGAATAACAAAGGAATCATACACGTCGAGGAAGAATACTTAAACAAATATGGGGTATGACTAAGGGATGATTGACCTATTTTGGATTGCATAACATCACTCATAGAATTTTTGAATCGGAGACGTTATAAGAGATGAAGGTTTCGACACAATAGTCAAGGGCATAGTTGATGATATGGTCAAGCACCATTAGTAAGGGAAGTAATATGAAGACTAAAGGGAAGAGTAAGATAACAATTAGCTAGCAGAAGTAGAAACCAAGTGATGATAATTCCCTGAAGCCAAATGCGGAAGTACCTTATCTTATATTGGGAATTAAAGGAACGTCGAGATGAAGAATATCGTAGCAATCCACCCGTCTAGAATATGCAAAAATATAGCATGATGTGAAGTAAAGATAATAACAAAAACCCTACAAAAATCAGAGGTTGATGGTCGACACATAAGAGGATGCACACTCGAAGTAGGAATAGTTAATTAAGGATTGTTGGGTGGCACGGGAATTGCTAAAGTTTATGCCATTATCAATGTAAACCCTTCTGATTTGGAAGACTAATATATAGATGGCTAGATAGTTCACATCGTTGTAACCATGATTGTATATAAGGTCGAAGATTGGCTAACAATTCATACTAAGAAGAATGCCCATTTTACAGAGATTATCTCGAATCATCGCACAAACACACTCTCTTTGGCAAATGACCTTTAAGAAACCTGTTCAAAGGAGACTTTGGACATTCAGATTCGGCCTACGTATTGGACTTAGAACAATGGTGACTATTATGCGAGGTACTAGCATGTCAACATATAAGGCTCAGTGTAACGAAGATGGACAAGACTCCTATAGAGTGACGGAGAAGGAAGTGACTCGTGGTAGCAGTAGTAAATAGGATACATTATGTTATGAGAAAACACCCGAGTTAATAGAAGGATGTTTTAGAGGATTTGACGACAAGAGAAGGATAAAATTTAGAAATAAGGAACGATGTAACCCAAGACATTAATGATCGTAGTACCGAAGTTGACTAAGAAATACAATGACAAACTGACCTACCTATCTAGTTCTTACATTAGATGCTAAGGGCAATCATTGGGTATCCACTTCAAATTTTATCATGATAAAAAGGTAAAGGTAGAGAAGAAGTTATTAAAGGAAAATGATTTGTGATGATATGACGAAGGTAGGAAAAGGATGTACAAGAGTATGGAATAGAGATGGAGGAAAAAAATAAAGAGAAAACGAACACAGATAACTGTATTGTTTTCCAAAACTCCTAATCTATGACGATCATCATGAAACATCTTCTCATTATAATTATACTTATTCTCCACATCTATGAACTTCTATCACATAAATCCTATCATGTGATGAAAATTGTAACAAGGCAATGAAGGACATAGTTTAAATGTCAGTATTCAATGATTTCGATAAATTGCAGTCACTAAGTGATAGTGTAAATGAGATGTATGAACATATGGGGTTGATAATGTACCGATAATATTGTATTTATGTACCCCTATGAGGTGAAATTTATGGTATTTGATTGCGCGATAAGTTGAGATGATCTTATATACCAAAGAAGCTCTACCAAGGTTTTCGAAAAACATAAAAATCGCTATACCCTTGTGATAAAGCCTCAACATTCGAGGATGAATATTTTTGAAGGAGGAAGGATGTTACACCCTATAAATACACATATAGAATATACCTTAAGTTAAGGATCCTAAGATAAGGAAGAAGGTTCTATTAGAAAGATTAAGGAATGGTCGAGTTGGAACCAAATGAGTCATGAGAGTTTAAAGCGTCGTTATGCCCTTCGTGCTTATAATCCTTACGTTGAGTGCATTGTGTTGAGACAATGTATCATTAGAATAGAATAATGACCATTAAAAGGAATGAGGAAGGCTTTGGGCCAAGGTTGGAAACATATCCAAAAGATTCTGAGTTATACTCGTCATTTCGCGCACATTTGAGCACCCGATTATCGAATTTAAGTTTTGACAACTCGAGCCCCATTATGAGGGTTATATAAGACATAAATGGATGCTAAAATTTTTTATAGATGGTTATAATTCATTGGGATCAAAGGAATCACATCTCGACAAAGTTTGACGAAGATAGGACGATATGCTAACCCGTTCCGCCTCGCGGATTCCATCACGGATCAAAGCCACCATTTCACCACCTCACTACCACCATATGTAGTGGAATATGAGGCTGCATATTGGTATATGCGCTGCATATGCAGCCGCATATGTGAGGCGGTGGGCAACTCTTAAATCGGCCAAAGTCGCTCCTTTACCCAAATTATTTCCATTTCACCCCAAAATGAACATATATGCTCTCAAACCTTCTACCAAGGTATATATATCATTGAAGAGCTATTACACAATATTTTTAGGTGAATTCTCCCTTAAGAAAGCTTGGACCATCTCGGAAACTCCCTTGGATTGTCAGAAATAACTCAGAAGTCTTGAAGAATTGAAAGGAGCTTTGGTATGAAAGATCTCTTGGTTGATTAAGGTATGATTCTTCCTATTATTAGTATTTATAAGCTTCTCCTAGCTTAAGTGATCTTGTAGTAAGAAAATCCATGAAAGGTTAAGGTAAACCTCATAGTTGGACATGATGGTTGTTGTATTGGTTGACAAATTGATATAGTTAAGTTCTTGAAAAACGTTTTGATTAAGATCTTGTGAAATATGGTCGTTGTAACCTTGGAATTATGTTGAATGATGATGGGAGGATTATGTTAGCTTGGTTACCTTGAAAATAAGATAAGAAGATTATGCACGCTAAGTGTTCGACGAAATGTCGCAACAACAAAATTATGAAACCATTGATTTGATATTGATACAGATTGTCTTAATTATTTAGGTTGATGCTTATACAATGAGTGAAACATTATAGGAGTAGTGTTGCCCTGCTAATATTCAAACCTATTCCCTTGTGGCTGGCCCCAGTGCTTAACGTCAGGTTCCGTCCACATACATATGAAAAGTAAGCCAGCCGAGGTATGTAAAGCTTACCTTTATTTCTTTTGGCATGATTGACATGTATACGACACTTGTGAGTTGATTCCCAATATAGACTCCACTCCTAATCGTCAAAAATATACTTGTGACTTATTCCATCGATTGGTTATTAATCTTAGCTGCTCTTTGTCAAACCTACTATCGGTATCTTATCGAATCATGCTTAATTTGATATAACAAGGTTCCATGTTGGTGTTCTTAAAGTTAAGTCAATTGTACGTCATAACATTATTATTGATTCACATGAGAAGGAAGGATAGTATGTAACCCTCATAAGGGAGTCGGAGGAAGAAAGACCTTACATCACTCCGATGAGTTTAAAAGAGTATTCTATATTCCTTAAAAGGTTATTATATGCATATATTATATATCTATATTGCCCTCAAAGGACTATGGCGTTATATATGTGATACATAGATGAGATTGATGATATTGCCCATAGAGGCCAATGGCGCTACTTGCGTAATTTATACTAATATGATATTGATAGTTCTGCCCACAGAATATACTCTATTATATTTCATCATACATATTCTGGCCCACATAGGCACTCAGAGTACTGGTTGTCTTTCTATTGCTCTATCTTAGAGTTATCAGAGGCCTTGTTGGCCCAAGTTATGTCGGAACATGTTACAGGTATCAGGATTGGTACGCTCGAACCTTAGAGCGTCGGCTGCCAGCCATGACCTCCAAGGTTGGGGTGTGACATAAACAATTACAGAACACATAAACCAGACTCAAAAGCAAACACAGCATGAAGCAACACAACAATATCAAGGAGTGTGCAGGAGTTGAGCAAACACTGGTTGCCATCTTCTCAGCTCTCTCCCTCTAGTATGGATGTGAATGGCTATCTCCTTGTTGATCTTGTCAGGTTGGTATAGACCACTCTGAAACCTTAAAATTTCTCTCCCTACAGATTAGTGTAATCACCATAGCAAAACAACAGCTAATAATGCCAGCCAAACCAGTTCTTCTCTTAGCCCAGTTATTAACCAAAGTGGCTTCCTCCTGCCAACTCCACACTGATCTCTGAATGCCAAGCCAAACCATTAACCTCTACCACAATTCTCTAGTACTTCTGCAAGCAAAGAACATATGGTCCATTATTTCATTAGCACCCTTGCAGAACACATAAGTTGGTGGTACTTTAATACCAAAATTTTGCAATCTCTCAACAGTAGCCAGCCTTCTTAATATTGCTAGCCAAAGCATGAACTTGTGTTGTGGGTGGATAGTATGGTGTAGTAGTAGGTTCTTCCATGGGGCCTTTGGATAAGATGGAAGCAGAGTTGTGTATATCTTATTAATAGAATATTTATCATTCACTACCATAGTTTGCAAATAAGCTTTAAGACTACCTTGGAGAGTAGACATACCCCTGATATACTTCCTTGATTAAATAATCTTTCTCACAATCCAGGTTACATTCCCAGGGGATGGGCAAATGTCAATTGTCTCATGTTTCATATAGTACTCATGTACCCACTTCACCCCTTAACTATCTTTTTTCTCAACCAATGCCCATAACTGCTTCAGTACTGCAGCTTTGTTCCAATAGCCTAGATGTAATATGTTCATCCCACCAGCATCTTTAGGGTAACACATTTTATCCTATGATACAATGTCCGTTTTGGAAGTTACCAAATCTCCAGTCCACATGTAGGTTCTGCAAACACCCTCTATTAATTTCAAAATTCATTTTGGCAAGGTAAAGATCTAGGCCCAATATGTCTTAATGCCAAAGACCATAGATTTTATAAGCTATAATCTTCCTGCATATGAAAGGCATTTTGCAGTCCTACAACTAATCTTTTCTGTTATTCTCTCTATAAGGGGCATACACTGTGGGATAGTGAGTTTCTTTGAAGACAAAAGGACACCTAAGCATCTAAATGGTAATGCCCCTTCAAAGAAACCTAACTCCTACAATATCTCCTATTTTATTTGATCTTTGGTACCAGCAAAGTAGACGGAACTCTTATCTAAATTTGCTTGAAGTCCAGAATCATATGAGAACTTCAGAAAACCCCCTTGAATTAGTCTAACAGAATGTAAGTCAGCTTTATAGAACATCAGGAGATCATCCGCAAAACAAATATGCATCACATTCAGTTTCTTGCATCTAGGGTGAAACTTAAAAAGTATATTAGCAGCAACAACATTCAACTTCCTCTGTAAGTACTCTATTGCAGTCACAAATATGTAGGGTGATATTAGATCACCCTGCCTGATACCATTTCTCGCCTGAAATGGTTTTGTTAGGCCCCCATTGATGACTAGTAAGTAAGAAATGATAGATATGCACTTCATAACCCACTGTATAAATTTGAAAGAAAATCCTAACTCTACTAGAATCACACAACTCAATAGAATCATATGCTTTCCTCAAATCCATCTTCATAACATATCTAGGAGATAGTTATTTCCTTATGTACCACTTGAACACCTCATGACTAAATAATATATTGTCTGTAATACTCCTACCCTCAACAAAAGCAGATTATGAAGGACTTATAATAGTGTTGATAACTGTTATCAATATGTTAGTAAGGATCTTTATAATTATTTTGTAAACAGTGGAGCATCACACTATTGGTCTATAATCCTTTACTAGAGTAGGGTTGTTTACTTTTTGGATCAATGTTAAAGCAGTGCAACTAAAAGAGTGCAGAAGTTTACTAGTTTGAAAGAATTCTCTCACTGCCCTGATGACTGACTCTTTTATGACCCCCCACTATTGTTTAAAGAACTCTATAGGGTACCCATCAATACCAGGGGCCTTATCAGGAGGCATAGACTTCATATCAGTCATAATTTCAACTTCAGTCATATCTTAGATCAAGGAACATTTCTGTTCATGGGAGAGACATGGTCCCTATTGTAGCACTTTAGAGTTTGGGCATGGTAATTCCTTAGTGGTTGAGACTATGAGGTTAGTGAAAAAGGCAACAAACTCATTCTCAACCTGTTGTGGATCAACTGACTTTGTACCTGAAGCATCATAGATGGTGGTAATGGAGTTCCTACTGGCCCTAACAGTGAGCATGGAAATACTTGGTATTGTCATCTCCTTCTCTTATCCATAATGCTCTGGACTTCTATCTAAATACTTGTTCCTCCACTCCACTCCAATTCTGAATGTCTTGCAGTAACGATTTTTCCTCATCTAGCATATGATTCAGAGGTTGTATAGCAATTTGAGACTGGATCACTTCAAGCTTCTGCCTAGAGAGTTATAGATGTTGAGCATATGCAGCCATGTGACTGTTCAGATCTCTCAAGGCTTCTTCCAAAGCCTTTAGGTATTACCATAACTGGAACATTTTAGTACACATATACTTCTTAGACCACACACACTTAACAATAGCAGAGAACTCAGGGTGGTTCAACACTATTGTGAAAAGTTTAAAAGGCCTTGGATGCAAGTCACATGAGATATACACTCAATATAAACTGGGGTGTGATAAAAAATCCCAAGATTGAGATAATCAGCCTCCACATGTCCATAGTCTTGGAGCCACTTAAAGTTTCCAAAAGCCTAATCAATCTTAGAATAAAATCTAGAGCCTGATTGTTGTTTGTTGCAAAAAGTATAAGGTCATCCCTTAGATTTAAAAGAAGTGAGTTGCAAAGCATCAATACAGTCCTGAAAATCTTGTGTCTCTGCAGTTGTTACTGGGGATCCAATCCTATCATCAGAAGATAACGCTGTGTTAAAATCACCACTCATCAACCAAGCATCTTGAATGTCACTTCCTAGATGTCTAAGATCACTCCACAACTGTACTCTATGATGACTCTCATTCTTGGCATATACCACTATAAGATAAGCAAAAAATGATGTTGCAGTGTTCTCTATACTACAATGAACAAATTGTTCTATCTTCAAGAGGATGTGCACTTGTAATTATGGTTTCCAAAATACCCACACTCTACCATTAGGGGCCATAGGGTAGTTACAACATGTGCTCCACCCCTGTGAAACCTTTCTCAAGATGTTTTACGTTTTATTCTTCTTTACTCTTGTTTCAATACAACCAAACACTTCTATAGCATTCTTTTGCAAAAAGAGCCTCACCTTTTTTTGCTTTAAGGGCTGGTTCAGGCCACTAATATTCCAGGTTTCAACTTTCATGGGGGATCATGAGTAATACCAGGGTCTTCATCCTGACCAAATGTCTCATTGTTGGTCATAGTCTGAAGTCCATCAAAACTATTAGCAACTACAACCCCTACCCTACTCAATATTTCCTCATTTTGTGTCAGTGAAGAAGAAGCCTTATCAGTTTGTAGACCAAGTACACTAGGTACAATTGGATCAGTTGGTTTATGAAGAAAGTCCTCAACAACATCCGTTGCAGGGTGTTTATCATCCTTTGGTACCTACCCCTATCTTGATGGTATTCTCCTTCTTCTATTCATCATCTTTGTTATCGGTGCCTCTTGAAACTCATCAAACCTCTCAGGTTTCTCAGTCTTGTTTCTCATTCCTCATCAACATGCCCAAATCTCATGCAACTGATACAATACTTTGGAAGCCAATCATATTCAATGCACTGTTGAATGATTCTAGAAGGAGTCACCACCTCTATTGTATCCAGGAATAGCTATGAGACATCTATCCCTACTAGAATACAAGCATAAGAAATACACGCAATTTCAGTTGTTACCTTATCAATATATCGAGGCCTCCCAATATCACTAGCAATTTTACTTAGGGCTTCCGTAGACCAATAACCCACAGGTAATCTTGGAAAAATGACCCACAATGGAATAGTAGTCAAGAAATCTGGGTCGAATTCGAAGTCAATCACCCAATTTTGTACAATAAAAGGCTTGTTATGGTATGTATACATGCCCCATCAGCACCCTATCACAATCTTCCCGGGAATCGAATCGAAATATGAAATACCCAGCTTCATGGACAAGTATTTGGGACTTTTTTGCAAAATTCCAATTATGATGGATATAAGCTTCCATCGATTTCAAAAAAGGGATGTTATCCACTACAAAACCAATCAAAGTTGATTGCCAGTATAATTTATGTTCTACAATATCTTCCTTCACTATATTAACAACCACCTTACCCTGTTTTGTGCTAGGAGGGACATAAGTAAGAGGTCTACTTTTCTATGCAAGGCGATTTTGTGGAATATTTTTTAACCTCCGATGGGGTTGGGTGAGCAAAGTTGCCGCCTCAAAAAAAAAGAAGACGACGTGCAGCCAGTGACCCATCGGAATCTCCAAAATCCTTCAGTCGTATTAAGCCATTAGAATGAGAGTCCGAATAAATTCCTTTCTCTTCCTCTGAATTGAACAAAATTAAGGTGGGAGGAAGCTACCAAACGTGATATTTGAGAGCTGTCAACTGCTACCATTCGTTGGTGTCACTATCTTTGCCGGTGTGGAAGACTCGCTGTTACGTCGGTGTTGATAGGTCATGTTTTTTTTACTACAAGGTTCACGTTATAACTTCTTGATTAACGCGCGCTGAGATAAAACATGAGGCACACCGAGTTTTATAGAAGGATCATCAAGGACTTCTCAAATAATACTAGCCCAATGTGCAAGCTCCTAGAAAAAGATGTTAAGTTTCAGTTCAATGAAACATGCTTCCAAACATTTGAGGATTTGAAAGAAACGTTGATTTTGGCTCCAATTATTGTAACTCTAAATTGGGATCTTCTGTTCAAATTGATATTTGATGCAAGTGGAGTAGCTATTGGAGCTATGTTGGGTCAAAGACATGGAAAAACCCTTCACTCGATCTATTATGCAAGTGGATCACTCAGCGAAGCTCAAAAGAACTATACGATGATGGAGTAAGAGTTACTAGCCATTGTCTTTGCAATTTGAGAAGTTCCAGTCCTACATATTGGATTCCAAGGTGGTAGTATACTCCGATCATGTAGCCCTCCGATACTTAATGGCAAAGAAGGAGATAAAGTCATGCTTGATTAGGTGAGTACTCCTTCTACAAGAGTTTGATTTTGTGATAAAAGATCGGAAGGGTTGTGAGAACCAAGTGGTGGACCATTTATCAAGAATTGAAGAGGCCAGAAGGCCAAAGAATGAATTGGAACTCAACGATACATTTTAGGATGAGCAAGTCTTTGCATCATCTCAAGATCTCATCCATTGGTATGCCGATTTCATAAACTATTTAGTAAGTGAAATCATGCTGGATCATGTAAATTCTCATCAAAAGAAGAAATTCTTGAGAGACTCATATTATTACTATTGTGATGAACATTATCTATTTTGGATTTGTGACGACAATATGATTCGAAGATGTGTGCTCGAAGTGTAAATTTTGCCTATCATGGAAGCATGTCATACTTCACCGGTTGGGGTCATCATGCTAGTCAACGCATGGCCTCCAAAATTCTTCAAAGTGACTTTTATTGGCCAACGATCTACAAGGATTCTTATGAGTTTGTGAAGCATTGTGACCAATGTCAAAGGGAAGGTAATGTCTTTAGAAGGCATGAGTTGTCTATGTCTCTTATCTTTATGGAATTATTTGATGTGTGGGGAATAGACTTCATGGGGCCATTCATGAGTTAGTTTGACAACAAATATATACTTGTGGCAGTTGATTATGTGTCCAAGTGGATTAAAGTCGTATCCCTTCTGAATAATGATGGGAAGAGTGTTATTGTGTTCCACAAAAAGAATATTTTCACTCAGTTTGGGACACCTAGAGCTATCATAATGGATGGAGGCTCTCACTTTTGCAATAGGGTGTTTGCCTTTCTTCTTGAGAAATATGGGGTAAAGCATAAGGTGGCAACTCCTTACCAACCCCAAACAGGTGGTTAAGTGGAAGTGTCCAACCGAGAGATCAAGAGCATTTTGACAAACATGGTGAATCTGATGAGGTCAGATTGGTCAAGAAAGCTAGATGACGCTTTGTGGGTGTATAGAATGGCATATAAGTCTTATATTGGTATGTCACCGTATAAGTTGGTATTTGGCAAGGCATGTCATCTTCCGGTAGAGGTACAATACAAAGCACTATGGGCATTGAAGAAACTCAACATTGGTTGGGAAAATGCATCACGGTTAAAGGTGGATCAACTCAACGATATGGATGAGTTCCATCTCCAAGCTTATGAAGTTCCTACATGATAAGAGAATCTTGAAGTAGGAGTCTTCACCCAGGGAGTTGGTCTTGCTCTATAATTCTAGACTCAAGTTGTTCCCTAGGAAGTTGAAGTCAAGATGGTATGTCTCTTTTAAAATGATGAAGGTCTCCCCGTATGGTGCCATTGAATTGGAAAGCAAAGTCGGTCACATTTTCAAGGTGAATGGCCAAAGAGTCAAGCATTACTTGGGAAGTGTTGATGATCATAGGGTGAACACAATCATCACCCTATATGAACCGTGAACAAATTATGGTAACATTCATCGTGCCGCGATGTTAAATCAAGCGCTAATGGGAGGCAACCCAATGTTTTAGTTTATTTTCTTTATTTTCTTGTTCACTTGTGTGTTTTGATAGTTTGTTAAGTGTGTAGGATTTGGAAACACATGCAAAATGGGGAGAAAATATAAAAAGATATGGAAAATGAATCAAAGAAAGAAGAGAGACCATTGTGCGATCTGTTCTGCAGACCGCAGTCACGATCTGCGGACTGTACAATAAATCACAAAACTCCACAGAAAGTTTGAAAATTAGGACTCTGAAAAAGAAAGAATTGCGACCACAACTGCAGCTCACATTCCTGGAATGCAGACCGTACTTGGTCAGCATAATTACACAGTGTACCTGGGAGTTTTGGGTAAAATTGAGGAGAAACAAACCATTTTATAGACCGCAGTCTGGTTCTGTGACCGGTTCCATGATCGCAAAAACGGTGCCACATTTTCTAAGTCAAAACAAAGGTAAGTGGGCCATAGTCCAGTTCTGTAGGCAGCACTCCAATTCTGCATACTACATACCAAATCTGCGACCTGACTTTGACCACAAATGGGCCATAAGGTATATAAGGGCTTTTAGCCCTAATTTTTTTTAACTCTCTTTCTCCCTTGCGATTTCAAATCAAACACTTCTTTTTTTTCTCTCACTCACACACTCCCTTGCACGCACAACTTGCTCACACAAGGCTTCTTTCACCTCGCATTTACTCAACCTCATTTCTTAATTGATTATCAAGTATGTCTCGCTCTTCTTTTCTCTTTTTTCTCACAAAAATAGGTAAAAAGGGTAGTGAGATTTATGAAATTAACTTGTGAGGTTGGGACGTTGGGTGATGATTGTGTGATGTTTATGTATGACCCATGTAGCCCTTAAGTTGTGTGATTGTTCTTCATTACCCTATTTGCCCCTATTGATTAGAAATTGCAAAGAATGTGAATTTGTATTTGTTGAAATTTTGTGACATTGATCACATATAGAGATGGCAATGGATCCTGGACTCGATCCGGATCCGGTGGATCCAGATCCGTTTTATAGGATATGAATCTTTAAAATTTGGACCCGACGGATCCGGATCGGACCTGGATCCATTTCTGACGGATCGGATCGGATCTGGATCTGGATCTGGATCTGGATCTGGATCTTGTATTTGAGATCCGTATCCGATCCAGATCCGACCCGTGGATCCATTTTTTATTAAATATATTCATAATCTAGAATGTAATTTTATAAGTATTTTCTTAAAATTGCTAAGCACATCCTTGTAAGTTTAATTCTCAAAACAAGTTTAATTTATCCCCGCGTTAACTCAAAAACCCAAAAATAAAGAGATAACTTCGATAATAAAATCAATGTTATATTAGTGAATGACTAACATCTCCATAAACAAGTAGTTAAAATTATATTCACTTCATTTGTGAAGATTCCAAGCACATGCATGTTCTGCATTGTGGAAATACTAGTCAGCATTTTCAACAACTATTGTCATTGTCCAACATTTTCAATTAATAGCTCACAATCAAAATGAGACAACGAACAAAATATCTCATATGAACATTTTAAAATTGAAACACAGTAAACTGTTAGCTAAGTAAAAATTGTTTGTCAGTTTAAAAAAAAATCTTACCAAGGTTACATTCTTAGCAAGGCAAATTTTTTTACATGTGGATCCAGATCCGATCCGATCCGTGGACCCAGTGGATCCGATGGATCCGGATTTGGATCTGATTTTTATGGACCCGACGGATCTTGATTCAGGTATGAAAAATGGATCTGGATCTAGTAGGATAAGGTCCAGATCTGATCCATTGTCATCCCTAATCATATATAGGGGTTGGGCTCGGGTTTAATTGCATTAATCTTGAATTTGGGTCCTTAATTTATGGGGGAAGGATGTCAATTGTTCTTAATTGTAAAAATTGCCTAAACATGCCTATAGTTGTTGAAATTGGTTGAATTGAAGCTTTAGTGAAGTCTGAGTACCTATGAGCGTAAATTGAAAGCATATATTAGGTTAGTGTTATGTATGTTGTGCTGATATAGGTGTGGCAACACTGGGTTTTAAAAAGTAAGGTAAAAATCTTGAAAGTAACCCAAACAGCGCTGACTGGGCGCTCTTTTGCGAGCCGCAGAATGGTTCTGCGGACTGAAGAAGGGCACCCAAGTATGCAAAAATGCCTAGTGAATTTAGAAATTTGAAAGGCAATTCTTCGACACCTTTTGCGGGCCGCAGAATGGTTTTGCAGACCGCAAAGTAGGCCGCAGTTTTGCCTAGTGATTTAAGAAGTTTTGGGCAAAAGTGTGATCGCGGTCTGTGGACTGCAGTCTGGGTTTACAACGTCGCAAACTAGGTCTGTGATCACTGAAGCTATTTCCAAATTTTATATTTTTGTTTTGTCTTTTTCAATTTGTAGTATAACTTCTTGTTTGTTTTACGTGTATTACTCTTGCAATTACTTTATAAAAACACAAAATATTTTAGTTTGATTTTCATACCATATGTCAAGACACATCATGTTTTTTTTACAGAAATGGCTCCCAAGAAAACGCAAGCACAAAAGGGTATCACAATCATTGAGTCGACACAACCGGCTAGATCCTTAGGCCATTGTGGCCCTATTAATACCCTAAAGCCAAGGCAAACTCACAGTGTGCACTCACAAGGCAACCGCTGGGCTGGGCAATAAGAGAAAGCGCTTTAATACCATTGGTCCTAGTGATGAGGGGTCACAAACCTCCCATGCCACTATACACTCATCCGCTCAGTCTGATGAGAGGGATGTTGCGGAGGAAGAGGCCAGAGCGGCTGAGTTGAGGAAAAAGATGGCCCAAGAGGTCAAGCAGTTTGGTGTCAAGGGGTCCAAAGAACAGTATCAAAAGAGCAAAGATTGGAGCTTCATTGAGGAGAAACAAATTTCTATGAACGGCTTGAGGGACCAGTTCTCGAGAGTATGAGATTTAATAGTCTTCCATGGGTGGCAATATTTTCTTGAGACATTACCTCACTACAACGAGGAATTGGTTCGTAAGTTCTATGCCTATTATACTGCCTCTGTGCTCAAGAAAACAAAGGGGCAACCAAAGACATTGATCAAAGAAGTGGAACGGGAGTTAAGGTTCCTTGTGGTAGCTCTGCTATCAACAAAGCCATCCATCCTAGCCTAGAGTGTGACCATAATGAGTTTTCTATCAAGATCATATGCCGAATGGATGATGGCGCCTATGGGCAGCCGCTATAGTGACAAATGCGACAACAAAATGGATTATAGCGAGAAAGAAGATAAACAAGAACACCTTGAGAACTGAAGCCAAATTTTGGCTGAGTTTTGTGAGTAGTTATTTACATCCGTCATATAATGAGACATATATTCAGCTAGAGAAGATTATATTTATTGCTTGCATCATAATCTGAGTCCAGATTGACATCGGATATGTGATTTAAAAGGAGCTTGGTAAGAGAGCTCAACGAGATAAAACCTTATTCCGTTTTCCCTACCTGATTATAGAGTTGTGCTATAGATCCAAGGTTCCCGAGTAGATAATGTCATTGATGCCTTATTGACGTGTGATATTTTGAGGGTTCAGGCTGAGGAAAGGCAAGGAAGAAAGAAGCATAAAACCACAAGCACCTCAGTAGACACCTCCCCACCGGTTGACTTGGTTGATTTGGAGGGATCCGCATCTGAGCGGACAGAGACACAGGCCACCACATTGGCCAACCCTACTTCATATATCCCCTCCACAAGCAACATTTTACTCCAGCAGGTACTCTAACTTCAGCAGACCCTATTCCTCTTGCACCTTCAGCTGTTACTAGATTAAAGCATGTCTTATCAAGGGGCGATTTAGTGAATATGGGCCACATTGAGGCAATTGCAGATGCTCGATCCTCTCATCTTCAGAAGAACATCCTAAAAATGATTAGGAGTGTATTATCCCCGATTAGGGATGCCTTGGGTGTGGTGCATCAGAGACAAAAGGATCACTAGGATGCACTTGTCCTCTTGACATGTCATGTACATAGATTAGAGGCCGATAATGGTGGTGATGTTTCTTCACTTCGGGGAGACATAGATAGCTTGAAAAAGGAAGTGGAGAACTTGAAAATTGCTAATATAGATGACCTCTTGGGTATCCCACTCTAGCCACATAGTGTAGATCCACATCAGTCTTAACGAGTCCGTCCTCAAAGAGACCTCATGTTTCGAACTCGCGGATCTACTCTTCTCCCCCCCCCCCTCCAAAAAACATTTAGGTGTGAGGCACTGAGGAGTCGAGTTTCGGGATATGGCCCGGTACGCTAATCTTGATATGTTTTTGAGTTGTTTCCTCATTAAAAACATTGCCAGGAAATCCCAAATGGGACAAAACCATGGTCAAGGAAAGAGTGCAACGCGTATCGTTCCCTCCCGGGGGAATTCTGATTTCGTGGACAATCCCTGTCAAGGAGAGAAAGCCAATTAACTAAAAATAAATGATATTTTTTAAGACAAGACATACTTGCCGCTTTTTTAAAGATAGAATTTCTTCAAGTGACTAACATTCTAGTTATTCTTCAGTTCTTTTCTGGATTCGTATTTGATCTGGTAGGATCCCTTTCCTTCAATTCCTACTATTTGATACGGTCCTTCCTAGTTTGCTCCCAGCTTACCCGCATTTGGATCCATGTTTGCAAGAGTGACCTTTCAGAGGATGTAGTCCCCGATTTTAAAATGCCTCAAATTCGTCTTCATGTTAAAGTACCTTTCTACTCTTTGCTTTTGTGCTGCCAAACATATAAAGGCCATATTTCTACACTCGTCCAACAACTTTAACACTACCACCATGGACTCTTTATTGGATTCCTCGGAGGCTTGGATCTATCTAAAACTAAGTTCCCAAACTTCCATGGGTATCAGGGCCTCGGCTTTGTATACCAAAGAGAATGAGGTTTCCCCGGTACATATCTTGGTCGTGGTCCTGTAAGTCCACAACACCCCTAGTAACTCTTCCGGCCACTTACCTTTGGCTCTCTCCAACCTTTTCTTGATACTTTGGATTATAGTATTATTGGTCGACTCTGTTTGCCCATTTTTGCATGGGTGATAAGGTGACGATGTGACTCTTTTGATGTTCAGCCCCTCCAAGAATTCAGTAACCTTTTTTCCCACAAATTGTTGACCGTTATCGCAAGCGATCTCCTTTGGTATTTCAACTCGAGAAATGATGTGGTCCCAGATTAAGTCTATAAACTACTTCTTCCGGACCTTTTTCATGTTTTAGCCTCTATCAATTTTGAGAAATAATCTGTCAGGATCAGCAGGAACCTGACCTTCCCTATGGCTCCCAATAATGGTCCCACAATGTCCATTCCCTATTTCATGAACGGCCACGGGACCACTACTGAGTGGAGTGGTTTAACGGGCTGATGTATCATAGGAGAGTTCTGTTGGCAATTTTTCGCATTTCCGAACATAAGCCTTGGGATCACCTTCCATCCGAGACCAGTAATATTTAGCCCTTATTATCTTTTTCACCAATGAGTCACATCAGGAATGATTCCTGCAGTTGTCTTCATGTATTTCCTTCATCACGTACTCGGCTTCTATCGGTCCTAGACATTTGGCCAAGATACCAAGGTAGGATCTTCGATACAACTCGCCCTCATGCATGCAATATCTGGATGCCTTGATTCTTAAAGCTCGTGTAGCCTTATTGTATTCCGGAAGAGTCCCAGTCTACACATAATTAATGATGTTATTCCGCCAATTCCATGTCAGACTGGTAGATTTCACTTCATGCAGGCCGGGATCTAGGACGGAATGTAAAAGGTGGACTATAGATTCCAACTCTCCCTTAGTTACCCTGGATGAAGAACCCAGGTTAGTCAATGCGTCAGCTTCAATGTTTATTTCAGGAGGGATCTGTACCACCTTCCACTTCCTGAAGTGGGTCAGCAGAGTGGCAGATTTGTTCAAGTAGTCCTGCATCCGGCTGTCTTTGGACTCATATTTGCCTAGGATTTGGTTGACGATCAGTTGCGAATCTCTTTTAAGATTTATGCTCTCAGCTCTGAGCCCTTGATCCAATTCAAAACTTTCAATTGCGGCCTTATTCTCGGCCTAATTATTAGTTAAAGAAATACATTTAATAGCTTACTTAATTGTTACTCATGATGGGGTAATCAGGACAATTCCTAGCAACATGCCTTTAATACTCATGGCTCTGTCCGTGTACAGGACCCATTCCCCAAATATAATCTTGGTTTCCTAGATCTCCTCCGTATGAGCACAGGGCATCATGCCCGAAATGTAATCGGACACAAAGTTAGCCAAGGCCTGAGACTTGATGGCAGTTCAGGGTCGATAAGTAATGACGTACCCACAAAGTTCAATCGCCCATTTTTCTAGCCTGCTTGAGAGTTTGTGTTTGTGCAAAATATTCCTCAGATGGAAGGTTGTGATCACACATCTTGGGTGACATCAAAAGTATGGCCTTAGTTTGCGACACGCAACCACCAGGTCCAAAGCCAACTTCTCAAGGTGAGGATAGCGGTTTTCGGCCTTAGTAAAGGTTTTACTTGTATAATAAATGGCAGATTACATACATTTTTCTTCTCAAATGAGAACAACACCTACAATGGTTACGAACACAGCAAGATAAATCAGTCGAAGTTCTCTTTCATTTGGTCTCGCTAGCAGAGGCGGATTTGTCAGATATTTTTTCAAGTCCTTCAACGCCTGTTGGCATTCCAGGGTCTATTGGAAGTATTGATTTTTCTTCAGCATGCTAAAAAACTTTTGACATCGCTCGGACGATCTCGATATGAACCTTCTAAGAGTAGTTATCCTCCCCGCTAATTGCTTTACTTCTCGAGCGTTATTAAGAATGTCCGGTACTTGTTTGATCGCTCGAATATGGTCTGGGTTGGCCTCAATGCCCATGTTTGATACTATAAAACCCTAAGAACTTCCCCGAGCCTACCCTAAAGTCGTATTTCTCTGGATTTAGATTGAGGTTATACTTGCGTAGAATATCAAACATTTCCTGCAAATGTCTAATATGTTCATCTATTTCCAGGGACTTAACAATTATGTATCTAAATAAATCTCCATGTTTCGACCCAACTGATGTTCGAACATACGTTGAGTCAATTGATTGAAAGTGGTCCCTACATTCTTTAAGCCGGATGGCATGACATTATAATAGTAAGTCTCGTGCTCCATTATGAATGAAGTCTTTTCCTAGTCTGTCAGGTCTAACCGTATCTAGTCGAACCCCGTGGAGACATCTAGGAAACTGAGCAACTCATGCCCGGCCACCACTTTGACAATATTGTCCATGCGGAGAATGGGGTACGAGCTTCTTAAGCATTATTTATTTAAATCTATTAAATCTAAGAATATTTGAAAAGTATCATGTTTTTTAAGGAGTACCACCATGTTTGCTAGCCAGTCTAGACATTTTACCTCTTGAACTGCTCCTGATTCAACAAGTCGAGACACTTCCTCCTTGACAAATTGACTCAGTTCTGTTGACACTAGACGTCTTTTCTGTTTAACGGGCTGATAGTCTGGGTTGATGCTCATCTTGTGAATGGCCAATTTCGAGGGCACACCTGTAATATCTGACTTCTACAAAGTGAATCTATTTATGTTGTTATTTAAAAAATTAACTAAGTTTTCTCGGAACTCAGGGTTTAGACCCGAACCAAAATATACTTATTCTTTGGGGAGGTCTGGATGACAAGAGGCTAGCGCAATGTCCTCAGCCGTGGATCTCCCTGCGTCTGATTCTTCCAGTGTGACAAATCCTCGGGGTACCCGATTCATCTGGTTATCTGGACATAAACCTTCCACTAGTTCCTCTTTATGCTCAAATTTCGGAGTAGCCTCAGAACCGGGCATCTTTGATTATTATCTGTTAATCTCGATCGGTCTGTCTTTCTCAAAGACCAAAGTAATCTTTATTTGATCAGGTTATGTATCGCCCTATATTTCAGTTATCCCCTAAGGTGTTGGGAATTTCATGACCTGGTGAAAGGTAGATGTGACTGCCTTCATAACGTGCACCTAAGGCCTCCCAATTACCAGATTATAAGGCATTCCTCCTTTAAGGATGTCAAACAAGGCTTTTAGCGAAACTCCCTTTACGTGGGTGGTTAGTTCAATCTGCCCTTGAGTTGTTTCGCTGGATAGGTTGAACCCGATTAAGACTTTTATTACCGGGATCATCTGCTCAGCCAACTGCATCTCTTTGATTATGCCAAGTTGAACTACGTTTACAACATTACCTGGGTCAACAAGCACACACTTAACATTGAATTGAAAGATTTGAATAGAGATTACCGGTATATCAGTGTATGGGTCCTCGATGTTTTTCCTTCCCATTCTACTGAATGTGATGGGGTCTTCGGGCTCATCCCTTTTTTTCTGGATAGGGATGGTTTCTCATTCTGTTGCCTTTGAGACACTGCCACAACCGTTTCTCCTTCAGTGATCATGTTGATCGCTCCCTATCACGCTGGGCATTCCCGTGAAGTCCCGGTTCCCTTTTCTCAAGCATACTAAGACCGGCTGCTTAAGAACTTTTTCAACTGCCCCCTCCTCAGCAGGTCTGACACCTTAAAACCCAAGTGCTTGCAATTCTCTGTTTAATGGCCAGGAATCCTGTGGAACTCATATTGAAGTTCCACGTCTAGACCTAATTTATTCGGGTTGGACCGTGTTGCCACCGGAAAATGAGCTTCCCTCGTGTTTCTCATCACTATGTACAAATCAACAACCTCTACATTAAAGTTGTAAGAGGCCACGTTTGGGGGACCCGAGTCATTTTTAGGCTTCTTCTAGCACCTCCATGTCTATCCTAGGTTGACCCTAATCATATATCGGCCTATTCGGCCTCCCTTGATGCCTGGGTGGTGGTCGAGTTGGGTAGGATTTGTACCAACCTCTTGGGTCCCTTTGTCTGAATGGGGGAATGTTCCAAGACTTCCCCACTGTCTTTCTCCGACTTCCATTCGAGCGTCGGACTGGTGATCATCCTCTATCCTTATTTTGGCGGTATATCGATTGTTCACTTCGTTCTAGGATTTAGCCGGGAACTCCCTTAAACTTTCCTTGTATTTCTTCGATGCGTCCGAATTGTTGACGTTCAGGCAATCAGTAAATTCCGTAGCAGCCAACCTTTAGGAATAGCGGGCAATAACATTCTCTCCCGTTGAAACCATTCCACAAAGCTGCGGAGAAACTCATCCTTCCTCTGCTTGACGGTGAAGATGTCCTTATTGTGGGTTTCAACCCTCCGGGTCCCTGCATGGGCTTTCACGAATGCATCTGCAAGAAAAGCAAAGGAATCAATAAAGTTTTCAAGCAATAAAGTGTACCAGGAGAGTGCTCCCTTTGTGAGCGTTTGGCTGAATCTTTTTAGCATGACGGATTCAATCTAGTGCTGCTGCAAGTCATGTTCGGTGAAAGTAGCCTCGAATGTCATGATATGCTCCTTCGGGTATGTGGTGCCTTCATATTTAGGTATGTCATGCATCTTGAATTTCATCGGGATGGACTTAGGAGCCACATCCTCCTTGTAAGGTATCTTTCTGTACTTTCTGCCCCGGCCCCTTTCAACACAGGAGTCCCCTGGTATTTGACTCATCTGCTCGTGAAGCTCCTTCTTTAGCGCGCGAGCCTTGCCAAGTACGTTTTTGGTACTATAGGCTCCATCTTCTCCGCGCCTGCTTCAGAAGTCCCAGGTACTTCAATGGCCTCTGGGTTGTCTGTTAGGCGGCTACCCATCGCTGCCTCAGATAGCGAGTTTAGGAATATTTCCATGAGCTACATTATGGTGTTGTTCGATACCAAGACTGCAGCTAGAGCCACCTCCTAGGGGGACCTCTCTCTTTTGAACATCCCCTTCACCTTGGAGTACGAATGTCTCTTTATTTTCTTGGGGTAACGTTTTTTAGGTCGTACCTCCTTGCCTCCTCCTCAACCAAGAATTTGTTGGGGACCTTTTTCGGGAGCGCTATTGTTTCCACCCTTAGTTTTTGTGTCTCCAGCTCTAGGTGGTTTTTCCTGTTAGAGCTTTGTAAATCCGTTGGTTGTATCCCTTGCGAGTCATAACCGGAATTTTGCTTGATATACTAATTTTGTTTGTATGTATAAAAGTTTTGAGCAATGAATCATGACAACACCATAACTATCTATCCCCACAGACGACACCAAATTGTTTTCTGATGAAATTAGTTCTAACCAAAAACACAGTTAGAGATTTATATTTTAGGGTTTAAAGACAAGTGAGTTGTATCCGATCTGGAGAACCCCTCAATGAGTCTGGTATTATATGATAGGTGACGGATAAGTAAATAAGCAAGCAAATGAATAAGTAAATAATATGAACAACTAAGCTTTGATTCAGAACTATTAATGGAAAATAATGGACAAGTGCTTCTTTTAGTGTATTGCTCTGAGAGAGAATAGAATTCAGGTTACAAGTTTGAGCTTAGAGAATACAATGTGTCTTTCCTTCCCTTCTAAGTCTCACATAAATAAGATAAAATTAGACTATTATGCCCCCTAAAGTTATGACGGCATGAGCATGATGATGTCATCGTGCCCACGCGCGCTACGACACTCTGATCTAGGAGGACTGATGTGACGGGAGTTGTTGGGAGTGGGAGACAGATGTGTGAAGACTTCGGAGTTGTTAGGATATCCGGATACGCTAATTCACCTGGGGGCGTTGTCACCTAATACATAGGTGTGTCAGGTCTGGTTAAAAGAAGGGAGTGGATAATTTCAATTAAAATTGGTGATTTTAGGTCAATTTTGGGGATTCCATCCAATTGAAGGATATTTTTATTAAATTTCATAATGACAAGGTTATAAATAGCCCTAACTTATAACAGCGGACAAACTTAGCTAATTTATGAAAGTAGGGGATATTTTTGACCCTTTTTCCTAAAAATAATGAACAATCTAGAATCATATATAGTTTGTCGAATGGAGAATAATTAAACTGGATTAATTAGTTATAGTCAGTGTTTTTAAGGGGGGGGTGTGAGGCGAGGCGTTTTACTTAGCACGGGGTGAGGTGTGAGGCGAGGCGTAAACCCAATGGATCTTTAAATATTTAATTTATAATGTAGTAAAATAGCATAATAACACAAAAAATATATTAAAAATAAATTAATAGTTTTAAAAAATTAAAAATTAAAGAAGAAGTGAAGGGGAGCCTTGGGGTAACTGGTAAAGTTGTAGCCATGTGACCTGTAGGTCACGGGGTTCAAGCCGTGGAAACAATATCTTGCAGAAATGCAAGTAAGGCTGTGTATGATAGACCTTGTATTCCGGTCCTTTCCGGGACCCCGCGCATAGCGAGAGCTTAGTGCATGAGACTGCCCTTTTAAAAACATTAAAGAAACTCATAGAAAATAAAACTTCTAACATGATTTTACAAGTATAAATAATGCAATAATATAAAAGTTATTATGAGATGCAAATCAACTCTAACATCTTACTTTCAAACAATTAAAAATTCACAATTTTTTTCGAATACATTACTATCATACTGTGCAATTTACCTCTCTGAAAGAGAATAATCAATAATCTTTATTTCCATTATTATAAGTAAAACATCACTCCTTCTTAAATAGAAGGAAAATTACTTTCAAATAGTAAAATAATAAAATATGTTTATTTTGAGACATAGGACAAAAACACGAAGACCAATGATAAGTGAAGAATTTAATTCGTCTATCTATATTTAAAATAAATGTTAATTTCTATTCACCCTCACGGTGTTCTCAATTAGTAAGCATGCAATATCAAGGCTTGTTATTTGAGTTACTCTCAAACTTCTTATTTCTAAAGATGAAAAAACTATTAAACATCATTTTATTAAAGAATTATGAGTGTCAACAACGTTAAACTAAGGAATTTGACACATAATTTGTGTAAGAACTGTTAGGCGAGCCCCGAGCGTTAGGCGTGTTTAGAGCGTACATTTGAAAGCTTAGGACATAAGCCTCACAGAACTAAGCCCCCACACATAAGCCCCGAGGTGTTTTACCAGTGCCCCGCCTCGGGGCGAGTCCCAAAACTGCAACACTGGTTAAAGTATGGAGATGCTAAATAAATATGTTCATTTAGAAAGATACAAACCCAACTAGTTTCTTTATAAGATGTATTTTGCTTTTTGGGTGTGTCCTGTAAATGTTTTTCAATTTTTTAAATAAAAAAAAAACTTTATGAAAATAAATTCATTAAAAATTAAAAAAATGACTTTATTGACGAAAGTAGGAAAAATAAGTTTCACAAGTGACACCCTCCAACACCTTTTAACCCGACCCTCACCCTGTAATGTTCTACCTTGATTATATATAAAGCTTTTGAAACAATATTGTTTTTACCTATTCACCACAAGTAAGTAACTATTTATTTTTCAGAAAAATATTTTTTAAGAAAAAGAATTTTTTTGTAGTAAATATTTTCTTTTTTGTGTCTAATATATACTCTCTCCAATTCATTTTACTTGTCATACTTTTCTTTTTTGCACCTCTCTTAAGAAAATATTAATTAAAATAATAATTTGACTAAATTATTCTTATTTATTTCTATATATCAATTTAGTATTACTTTTTTTCTTACTACATTAATCTCTTTCCACATTTAATTAAGAGTAAAGATAAAAATTAATAATTAATTGTATCTTAACTTTCTAAAATAGCAACTGCTTTGTATCACTTATTTTTTAATTAGCACGATAACTGAAATGGACCTTAGAAAGTATTTACAGTAAAACCTCTATAAATGAATATTCCTGAGACCTGAAAAATTATTATCTTATAAGGGGTTATTAATTTATTGATAAATGAATATTTTATTAAGTTATCGATAAATTATTATTTATAGAATAATTTTTATTTTGTACATTATATTTCACAAATTAAACAATTAATTTTTTCGGTAACTAAGGAAAGAAAATAAATAAGCAATTAATTAATGATGGTGCATTGTATCTAAGTTTATTAATCTTGTCAAAAAGAAGTTTATTAATCTTGGGTTGATGTGATTCAAAATAGAATGCATTCACATTAAAATATGAAGTGTTGTGAATTATTTCAAATACACAATATAGAGTTTATAAATAGACAAATGTATTTTAACTTCATATACCAAAATATAAAAATTCATATATTATATCTTCTCTTCCATGGCTACTCATTTGAAATGTGTAAAAAAGTCTACGATAAATGATGAGATGTGAAAAGCATTATGTGAGTACAAAAATAAGCATTCCTCTTCACGTCAAAAAGATTTGCAACAGTGGGTTCAACAAAAGTTTGATTTCTCTATTTGTCAATCAACAATATCAAATACTCTTAAAAGGTCAGTAGAATATTTGTCAAAAGAGATAACAAATAGCAATGTTAAAAGGCACAAATCAGCAAAATATCCTGAATTAGAAAATGTATTGTATAAGTGTTTTCTCCAATATCAAGAGAAAGTGAACATGACTGGAGAAATGATTCAAACTAAAGCAAGAGAGTTTCTATAGAAAATGTATGGTGATGCAAATCCAGAATTTAACTTCTCAAGTGGTTGGCTAGAATGGTTCAAGGCGAGACATGAATTAAGTCTTATAGAAGGTTTGGTGAAAGTGGTTAAGTTGTCATGGAGAATATTGAAGAAGCTTTACCTGAAATTGGTAAAAATTGTGTAGGAAATGTTTTATTTTATGAATTATATATGTAATTTTCATACGTATTTAATGAATTATTATTTTATATTTTTAGTGGGCCTCAAGAATTTTTTTTTAAAATTATTATCTTATACATTTATCGATGTTATTATTTTATCTCATTGACCCAAGTCAAAATCGAAGAAAATTATTATTTAATCAAAATTATTAATTTATCGAATATTTATTTATCGAGATTTTAACATAGATGAAGTTAATAATTTATATCTCAGCTTATAGGTCGGAGTTATTCAAAGCATTGAATTCACATTTCCAAAACTGGAACACAGGAGATAGTGGTTAAGGGATGCCTCTCCAAAGTCAAAATTTCAAAGCTTTTTTTTTTTTCTCTCTTTCTGTCTTCCTGTTTTAGACAACCACTGACACTGCTAAAAAATGTACTATCTTACAGACAACTGTCAAAGCAACGTGGGAGACTGATTTTTCAACAGAATTGTCGATTCAAAGAGTTTGAATGTCCTTACCCTTGTGAGGACTGATTGGAAATTTGTCTTTCGTGGGGAGGTTGCGTCTATCCATATTTAATAACTTAAACACTGGAGTTTTGCATGTTGGAGGTTTTGTCTCTTCACACGAGCATAATCTACTAAGTGAGTAGATGACCGTAGGGCCAAGGAACGTCAAATTTCATTAAGAAATGAGAGAGATATTGATCCACGAAATAAGGTGTTTGAAGCATAGAAATATGGTATGGGACAAATCTACCACATCGGTGGGAAAATGAAGAATTGTTCTCTTTATAAGTCTCAAAATTGGCTAAGGGTTTGGGCCCACAAGGGGTAACACATGTGTTTGAAGGAGGGATGACCTAGATGTGTTTGGGTTCGAGGCTAAGTCCACACGTGCGCCGCCGCCGCCGCCAGTCCGGGCTCGGGCCTCGGGCTTTAACGTACAAGCTTGCGGCAATTATAATATTGACTGTTTGTTTATCCTTTCGAACACTTGTAATATTTATTTACTTTTCGCTTTGCATATCCAACAATACAATCAAACCTTATTTTCATAATTTTTACTTTTTTGTTTTTGGTCATTGCTTTTATCTTTCACTTTTCAAATTTTATCCTATATTTTTTATTTTTATAAATTTGATCCCGTGATAAATTCGACTTATGAGTTTCATGATCAGAAGAATATAAAAGAGATCGTATACATCAGTGAACAAGCTCAATTTGCAAATTAATATTTTGCATGATCTGAAAAATAGCATTGCAAAGCAAAATAGAAGTTTAATTTTCACTCTAATACATGAGTTGAAATTCATGCAACCACACATTAAATCAACATGCAAAGTAAATTTATTTGCTGAATGATTTCAGATTATCTTTATAATAACACCAAAAGCTATTATGTTTATTAATTATTTTGGGTGATTTTGCTAGTTTTTAAAAATTAAGGGTTTAAATCATATTTTATATTTTTTAAGAAAAGTGAATTCCAACAATCAAATATCATTTGCAAAAACTATGGCCAAACACAACTCCAACTTCAAAATTTTCAAAAAAAAGTGAAATTATTTTTTGATTTCTATGGCCAAGCGCCTCTTAGATACAACATTTATTTTGATTGTTATTCAGATTTTATTGTATCGCATCGTTAAATTCATCGTTATGTAATGACGAAATGTCTCATTTTATGTAACGACTGATTTGGTGTGATCGTGCATTTTGTCTTTAGTTATTACTACCCCGTGCCAATTTATGTGGCACAATTGAAATTTCGAGAGTCAACCAAGTTTTTCTTTGACCGAAATATCTCTATATTTCTTTTAAATATTTTAAGTTGTTAATTATTGTGATTTATAGTACTAGTTTTTACATAATTTTTAAATATATAAATTTTATTTTAAAATAATTAAAGCTTCTATATCCGAAATCACGATCAAAGTTTAAAATTTTAAATCTCGAATTTTAACTGTATCACATAAATTGGGACAGAGGAACTTATCTAATAATTTTTATTTTATCCTTTACCATTTTTTATAGTAACTCCGCCACCTTAACATATTTTTCTTGTAAGTTTGTTCTTCAAATGACTGTTATAACATTATATAACGATAAAAAATAATATAATTTAATTAAAAATTATATTTATCAAATGTTTCTAAAAACCATTTTTTGAAAAGTTCCCATCTGGGTTTATTAAAATCATCGCTTATCATTTTTCTTGCGGGTGATCCCCGGCTAAAGTCAATTTGTTTGGTACTATCCATTAAATACTAGGATAATTCATATCTGACTCATTTATTTCTGGGTCTTCACGAACACCTCTAGCAATATTATCATTATCAATTATAATTCTATCGACTCTATTATTCTAAGTCATAGGAGGATTTATAAAATCCGGAATACGAGAAGCAGAAGCTCGTGAAGGAGACTTAATAATATAATCAGCAGGAGAAATATAAGATTGATTATAAATATCTGATCTATTAGATCTAGAACCCAAATCATTTGTCAAGTAAGCAGGTTTAGAAAATTTTAACTTGACAAGTACATGAGTTCATACGATATATTATCATACTATTTGTAACAACCATCTTAAACGAATGTATTGTAACAACCATCTTAAACGAATGTGTGTCAGCACCTTCCTTTTTTTAATAATTTAATTTCTTTCTTTATTCTGATATTGAAAAGCCATTCCACCAAAAGCACTTTATTGATTATTCTTTAGAAAGGATTAAAAACGAACAACTTTAAGGTTTGGATCTTTTTTCTTTCTTTCTTTGAGCTACAGTGTTTCTCTATTTCACAGAGTAGTTGATGCTTTGGATAACAAAAAAACAAAAATCTTTTGAAAAGATTCTTGTTCTGACTTCTGTAATACATAAATGAATAAAAACATGTTACGTAACATGTATCTTTTTCTCTTTTGATAAGTGAGTTTTTGTGAATTCATCTATTCTTCTTAAATACTATTCATATATGAAGTTTTATTTATCATTAGTGTAAATATTTTTTTCAGTCATAAGTCAATTCAATATTTAAAAGTTTATGAGTTTTCATGGAGAGTCAAATTAATATATAATAATAAAAAATGAATTTGTAATGAAATATTTATAAATATTTAGCTGATATTCTAATATACAAGATCTGTACAAAAGGTACAAATTTTGCTTGAACACACACGATATGTGCTAGATCTGCCGTTGTTTACAATACTTGTTAAATTACTCAAAGAATTTCTACATATAACAACAACAACATACCCAGTGAAATCTCACAACGTGGGGTCTGAAAGGATAGAGTGTACGTAGACCTTACCTCTACCTTGGTAGGTAGAGCGGTTGTTTCCGAAAGGCCCTCGGCTCACGACAAAGCATAAGCACAAGCAAAGCAAGAGAAGCAAAGCAATAGAAACAGTCAGACCAGACACGAAATTTAAATCAGTATGAAAATGATGGTAACAAAAGCGAATAAAAGCGATAAGCCATGATAGCGCGTTCTGAAAAAGGAAGCAGTAACTACCGCTTGTAAATAAGATAAACAAAGTACACTAAAGAATCCACAGCAACAGAAATTAAGCGACATGGGACTATAAAGTAATATTGTGCCTACTAGTATGATAGGCTAAGCAGCCTACAATAATAACTCTACAACTGCCAGTTTGTAAGCGTAAGTAGAACTACACTCAACTACCTACTACCCTTCTACCCTAATATGTGTCCTCCACAACCCCCTATCTAAGGTCATGTCCTCAGTAAGTTGCACCTGAGCCATATCCCGTCTAATCACCTCTCTCCAATACTTCTTCACCCTACCTCTACCCCTCCTGAACCCGTCCATAGCCAACCTCTCACACCTCCGCACTGGGCATTTGCGTCTCTCCTCTACACATGCCTGAACCATCTCAACCTCGCTTCCCGCATCTTATTCTCCACCGAGGACACTCCCACTCTGGTCCGGATATCATCATTTCTAATCATATCTCTCTTTGTATGTCCACACATCCATTTCAACATCCTCATCTCCGCAACTTTCATCTTTTGGATGTGCGAAGTCTTGAATGGCTAACACTCTGCCTCATAAAACATAGTCAGTCTAACCACCACCCTATAGAACTTGCCTTTAAGTTTTTGTGGTACCTTTTTATTTCACAAAAATCCATATGCGAGCTTCCATTTCATCCACCTTGCCCCAATACGATGTGTGACATCGTCGTCAATCTCTTCATTCCTTTGGATAATAGACCCTAGGTACTTGAAGCTTCCTTTCATTGGAATAACCTGAGTACTAAGCCTCACCTCCACGCCTGTCTCATGCTCGCTCCCGTTACTGAACTTGCACTCAAAGTATTCTGTCTTGGTCCTACTCAGCATGAACCATTTACACTCCAACGTCTGTCTCCAAACCTCCAGCTTAGCATTCACTCCGCTGAGAGTCTCATCAATCAGGACTATGTCGTCTACGAATAACATACACCATGACACCTCCCCTTGGATTTGTCACGTCAGTCCATCCATCACCAAGACAGATAAGAATGGGCTAAGAGCTGATCCCTGGTGCAGCCCCAACATCACTGGAAAGTGCTCTGAGTCTCATCCCACTGTCCGTACCCTAGTCTTGGCTCCATCATACATATCCTTGATCGCCACAGTGTACGCCACATGTACACCTTTAACCTCCAAACATCTCCATATAACCTCCCTAGGGACTTTGTCATAAGCCTTCTCGAGGTCGATGAAAACCATATGTAAGTCTCTCTTCCTCTCCTTATACTACTCCACCAACTCCTAATAAGATTAATGACTTCTGTAGTCGAACGTCCCAACATGAATCCAAAATGGTTCTCGGAAATAGAAATACTTCTTCTCACCCTCATCTCCACGACCCTTTTCCAAACTTTCATAGTGTGGCTGAGCAGCTTGATACCCCTGTAGTTGTTATAACTCTGGATGCCATATTTGTTCTTGTACAAAGGAATCATTGTACTCCACCTCCATTCTTCGAGCATTCTCGCCGTCTTAAAATGGCATTAAACAACCCAGTCAGCCACTCCAAATCTGTCATGCCTGCGCTCTTCCAAAATTCAACTGGGATCTCATCAGGCCCGGACACTCGTCCCCTGCGCATCCTGCGAACAACACCCTTAACCTCCTCAACCTTAATGCTTCTACAATATCCAAAATCCTGGTACCTTTCGAATTGCTCCAGGTCTCCCAGCACAATGTCTTTATCTCCTTTTTCATTCAAGAGTTTATGGAAGTAAGACTGCCACCTCCGTCTTATGTGTGCGTAATCCACCAGTACTTTGTAGTCCTCGTCCTTGATGCACCTTACGTGATCCAAGTCACAGACCCTCATCTCCCTCGCCTTGTCTAGTCTGTACAAATTCTACATATAAACCTTCTTAAAATATGAAAATTATAATCTTGAAAGTAATATGCCCTACTATAACAACTAAAAGTTATTGATGTGTAACATTTAATACTCACTACTTCTTTATTTTTAAAAAAGAAACTTTTAAAGAAGCTTTCAAAATATATTGTTTGTAAATCTTAAACAGACAATATTTTTGGATAAGTTTTTGAAAATCTTTGTTGGGTCTGTGTATGATATGGAAGAATAAAAATACTGGAAATAAAATCGAATGCCAATTCAGTTCCAAATGTCAGCGAAAATGTCATCTGACACAAGTGACAAAACTTCGATAAAATAGAAAAACCTTTGAAGAGTAAATTGTAGCGGAAATAATAAAGAAAACAAAGGTTTAATATTTACATAGGTTAGATTGATTATATAACCTATGACGCTTAATGACTGAAAGTATTGTATATATTTATATACAATTGAACAAATTCTTTATTTTACAATTTTACAAAATAATACAAAGGAATTAAAATATTGAAGTCGTAGATGACTTCTGCCTGAAAAATCTACCTAAATAGACATAGACAACATCTCATTATAATTTCTTCAATTCATAACAAATCAACAATCTAAGCAGCAATTATAATATTGGACAGAATGTTGCCGACACGCTCAGGCAACACTTGCGATCCAGTTTTCTAAGATGAATTCTCGAGAGTTCTCTTGATATTCTTGCAATCTGTTTCTGCATATCGATTCACTATTGTAGCCTCTCTATTTATAGTAGAGAGTCTCCCTGAAAAGCTTTTCAATTGGTTGTAGAAGTTGAGGGAAATATGGGCAGCTGATAGAATTTGTTGGAGAAGATCATGGAGCAAAATTTTCTAACTTCTTTGACTTGTTCCCCAAGCATAGCAATGACTTTGACTTGTTCTTCCCATATTTTTTCATCAGCTCCTAATTACCTTGCAAAGTCACTTTTTCATCGTGGTAAAATTCCACGAGAATTGCTTTAGTCCGTGAAGTAAGGCAAAACTGTTTTACAAAATGTTGGTCCGAATTGTAAACGTGTAAATATATTCCCTACCCATAATTAAAATATTTTCATATATTGTGTAAATATAATTATGGTAAGACTAGGATTCCTCTTTTGTATAGGCTTAGGATTCCTCTTTTGTACAGGCTTAGGATTCCTCTTTTGTATAGGCTTAGGATTCCTATTGTATAAGGGATGAATATTGTACTCTATATATACCTTGATATTAATGAAAGACTCCTCAAGGGAGATTAATATCATCTTACATGGTATCAAGAGCCAAATAAACAAAACCCTAAAAACCTTTCTCTTCCACAGCCGTCGGCTGCCTCTCCTACGCCGCGGCCCTCCCGAATTTTCTTCTTGTTTTTCGGATTTTGTTCTTCCTTTCTTCTCTTCTCTAAATGGCTATCCCTGATTCTTCCACACTTTCTGACGCCTCTACCTCCACAAATCCCACCACAAAGTCATCACCCCCGTTTCATCCCGCCCATCGTTTCCAACATCAAGAACCATATTCCCATTATTCTTGATCAAGAAAACAACCAATATTCTCCCTGGGTTGAACTTTTTCGCAATCATGCATGTCTTTATAACGTGCTTGACCATATTGATGACACTATTCCGCGCCCTACGGAGGTTGATGATTCTAACTGGCACCGTCTCGACGCCGGCGTCAAACAATGAATATATGGTAGTATCTCTCAGGATTTGCTCCTTACTATCATGAAATCTAACTCCACAGCCCTTGACTTGTGGAATCGTTTGGAGGAAATTTTTCAGGACAACAAGCACACTCGTGCCGTGTATTTGGAAGAACAGTTCAACAAAACACGTCTTGAAAACTTCTCCAATGTCTCCGAGTACCGCAAGCGCCTTAAACTTCTAGCGGATCAACTCTCCAACATCGGCACGCCCTCGTCACCGACGATAAAATGGTGCTATAAATGATTTCTGGCCTTACTAAGGGCGAATATGATACTTTGGCCACCATTATTCAACAGGCAGATCCGCTACCGAGTTTTAACAAAGCTCGCTCACAATTGTTGCTCGAAGAAACCCGTCGTGCTAAGCAGGATGAGCACGCCCAGCAGGTGTTAGCTGTCGACACGCAACCTCAAGATCAGACGCCACCAGACAACTCCCAACAGCGGCAAGGGTGGAAAAGACCGCGGCGGTAGAGGAGGCCGTGGTCGTGGCAAGGGTCGCGGTCAACGTAACCAACAAGAAGAAGAACAAAGAACAGAGATCGCAGAACAACCGGGGCCGCGCTCCTCGGCCAGGTTCGTCTACAGGCCGCGGCGCCCCGATTCGAGCCGCGACGCCAAGTCCATTCCAAGCACCGGCAGCCCATACAATCCGTATTCTTACCCCGGTTTGCTAGGCCCCGCTCCACCCCCACAACAAAGCCTACTTCATACAAGGTCGGTCCCGCAGCCCCTCCTCCGGCATGACACCCACCGAGTTGGGTCGGGCGTTCAAAGACCCTCTCTATGCAATGCAATACCGACAATACTTGGTACATGGACTCAGCGCCACATCTCACGTCACCCGATCTGCAGGTACTATTCCTAAACCGTTTCATGTAAAGCATCCTCAATATGTTACGGTTGGTAGTGGACAACGCATTCCAGTTAAGGGTTATGGTACCTCATACACACAACCTCCTCATCCACCCTTCTCCCTCAAAAACACCCTATATGCCCCACACATGATTAAGAACCTCATATCTCGTCCGCCAATTTACTCGTAATAATTCGTCTCTCGTGGATTTTGATCCTTTTGGTTTTACCGTAAAAGATCTTCATACGGGGACACCTCTTACGAGATGCAATAGCACGGGGGATCTCTATCCATTCACTTTCACCTCCGCCGCCGCATCTTGCTCTCCCGTCACTCTAGCGGCCGTTTCTTCTTCAACCCGGCATAATAGGCTTGGTCATCCAGAGTCCCGTTTTTAATTTTCTTAGAGGCAACAATTTCATTGCTTATAATGGGAAACTTGCCCAAAATTGTGTTTCTTGCTCTTTAGGCAAACATATTCGTCTTCCGTTCAAATCATCTACTAGTGTTACATTTGCTCCTTTTGATATTATACATGCCGATTTATGGACATCTCCTATCACTAGTTCTCTCGGTCATAAATACTATCTTGTGTTGCTTGATGATTTTTCACACTACGTTTGGTTATACCCTCTTAAATTTAAATCGGAAGTGTTTGTCAAATTTCTTGAGTTTCGCAAGTTCATTCAAACACAATTTGGAAAAGGCATAAAATCATTTCAGTGCGATAATGGTCGTGAATTCAATAACTCTATGTTTCACCATTTTTGTACCAATAATGGCATGGTCTTTTGCTTCTCCTGCCCTCACACCTCACCACAAAACGGTAAAGCTGAAAGAATCATCTGCACCATTAACAATATGATTCGCACCCTATTGATTCTTGCCTCCCTCCCTCCACCCTTCTGGGTCTATGCTGCTAAAATGTCAGAATACACTCTAAATATTCTCCCTACTAGCACTCTTCACAATATGACCCCTACCGAAATCCTCTACCATAGAATCCCCTCTTATGATCATCTACGAATTTTTGGTTGTCTGTGCTATCCCAACCTTAGCTCCACCGCCCCTCACAAGCTCGCTCCTAGGTCCACTACATGTGTCTTTCTAGGATTCCCGCCGAACCATAGGGGCTATCTATGCTATGACTTGTCGACTCGTCAGATCCACATATTTCGTCACGTCACATTCGACGAGACCATATTCCCGTTTTTGAATCTTCCAAAATTCCAAAAAAACGGGACTACTCATTTCTTGACGAGTCCGCCATCTCTCCCCTCATAATCGAACAACTCACATCCTCTCGTTCGTCGTCGAGCCGCGGCGCCCAAACTTCGCAGAAGCTCGTCAACCTTCTAGCACCGCGACTCTCGATCCAGGAGCCGCGACACCTCCGACGGCTTCACCCCCACCCTCTCCTTATCCGACTTTACCCCCCGTCTCAGACACCACTCTGCCACCCACTGTCCCTACCCATCCAATGGAACTCGTTCAAAGCATGGAATCTTCAAACCCAAAGTCCATTTCAACTTGTCTGCCCAAACCATCTCTCCACTTCCAAAGAACCCAAAATTGGCCAAACAAGACCCTAATTGGAATGCGGCTATGTATGAGGAATTTAATGCTTTAACTAAACAAAGACACGTGGGATCTAGTACCTAGACCGAGGGGGTGAATGTCATTCGTTGTATGTGGCTATTTCGTCACAAGTTCGTAGACAATGGGGATCTTGAGAGGTATAAGGCCCATCTTGTGGCTAATGGCACAAATCAGCAGGAGGGCATTGATTGTGGTGAGACCTTCAGCCCGATTGTCAAACCGGCTACCATCCGCACAGTTTTGAGCATAGCTATGGGCAAACATTGGCCGATCCATCGCCTTGATGTGAAGAATGCATTCTTACATGGGGATCCGAGAGAGACGCCTACATGCATCGGCCACCGGGTTCACCCATCCGGCCAGCTTCCTCACTATGTGTGCCGTCTCCGTAAGTCACTATATGGCTCGAAGCGGGCCCCGTGCGTGGTATGATCGCTTTGCCGGTATATCTTGAAGATTGGGTTTGTATGCAAGCAAGAGTGATACATCACTTTTCATTTTTCATCGAGGTAGTAGCATGGCTTACTTATTACTTTACGTGGATGATATTATTCTTACCGCCTCCTCCGACGGATTGAAAAATGAGATTATTGCCTTGCTCAAGTCCGAATTTGCAATGACCGATTTGGGAAAGCCGAGTTACTTTTTGGGGATATCCGTGACCGTGTCCGCCAATCATATGTTCTTGTGTCGGCGTAAGTATGCGAAGAGATTGTGTATGGGCTAAGATGGCGAACCGCAAAGAGGTGCCTACTCCAGTTGATTCCAAATCTAAGCTCGGTGCTATGGATGGTGCTCCGCCTATGATCCTACTCGTATAGGAGCCTTGCGGGTGCACTTCGCATCTCACATTCACCAAAGCCGACATAGCTTATGCTTTCGTTCAAACAGGTGTGCTTATTCATGCATGCCCCCAGAGAGTCTCATTTCATCGCTCTTAAGCGTATCATTCGATACATGAAGGGCACTCTTGATTATGGTTTGCACCTATACCCCTCTCGCACGGACAAGTTGCTTTCATATACGGATGCAGATTGGGCGGTGTCCGGACACGCGACGCTCCACCTCCGACTTTTGTGTTTTCTTAGGGGATAATCGATTTCTTGATCCGCCAAGCGACAGGCTACCCTATCTCGTTCCAAAGGCCGAGGCCGAGTACGAGGCGTTGCAAATGTAGTAGCCGAGATTTGTTGGCTCGTAAATTTCATCGTTAGAACTTCGGTGTCCTTTGCGTCGTGTATCTATTGTGTATTGTGATAACATCTCGCCATCTATCTTTCTCATAATCCGGTTCAACATCAGCGAACCAAGCATATTGAGATAGACCTACACTTCGTTCGTGAGAAAGTTGTGTTAGGCCATGTCCGAGTGTTACATGTTCCATCATCCTATCGGTATGCGTACATATTTACCAAAGGACTTCCCGACGGTTATTTCTTGACTTCGTAGCCAATCTCGCCGTCCGGCCTCCTCCCGCTCCGACTGAGGGGGTGTGTAAACGTGTAAATATATTCCCTACCCATAATTAGAATATTTTCATATATTGTGTAAATATAATTATGGTAAGACTAGGATTCCTCTTTTGTATAGACTTAGGATTCCTCTTTTGTACAGGCTTATGATTCCTCTTTTGTATAGGCTTAGGATTCCTATTGTATAAGGAATGAATATTGTACTCTATATATACCTTGATATTAATGAAAGACTCCTCAAGGGAGATTAATATCATCTTACACGAATATTGTGACATTTATTCCAACATTTCTTAATTTCAACTTAATACTAAAAATGATATGTTGGACAAAATGTCACAACACCAAACCCACCATTAACAATCTTCTTAATAAATTCTTCAACAATAGGACAACTTCAGTAACCGTAAATGTTACACAATCAGGTCGACATGTTAAATTACAGTAAATTAATACTTATAACACATTCAACTACATAATAGTACAAAAAATTGATAATGTCACTTTATATAATTAAATTTTTTATCTTTTTATTTTCAGTATAAATATAGGCTTCTACTCTCGAGTTTCCACCAGCATTTGCTTTTTGGGACCCCTGTTTTTAGCTCAAGACACAAAATACACAACTATACTTCAAATAATCTCATTTTGAGATTTATTATTTCTTCAATAGCTTTGCTATTCCAGGTACTACATAGAAGTAATATTTCAATTCTGTATTTAGTAAATTTTTGTTGGTTCTGAAATGGGTTTGTTGGATTATGCTTTGCATTTTCTTTATCATATATGCTTTAGTGAAAAAAAAAGGGTAACATTAATGGTTAAGGAATGAAAACTTGTAGTAAACAATAGATTAATTACTTGCTAAAATTGGAAATATAGGAAGTATTTTCAATGAAGTACGAATCTTTCTTAAAATGAGATGTTTTTTTTTCTTGGATTCTCTTTGTTGTTTAAATTTTTAGGAGCTTTCTGCACTATGTTTTTCATTTTTTGTGTGTTTACGTATATTGATTTGTAATTTGTCACATAATTAATATGCAGAATGGTAACAGGGGCAATGCAACTATGGCTACGTGCAATAATAACTTTGCTTATATTGATTATTACTGAAGGACACCCAGTTGATATTACTTATCTACAGAGTGCAGTAGCTAAAGGAGCTGGTAAGAATTTCTTTGCATCAAAGTGATTGTCATTTTTTTTCTGTCCAAATAACTCTGATAGTGATGGATCCGATCAGAGGCGAAGCTAAGATTTTGAGTTTACGAGTTCTTGATTCTAGAAAAGACAGCTTACTAGATTCTAGATAAATAATCTATACATATTAAGTTGATTTTTAACATAAATATAGGGTCTGGGCCAAAGCAAACCCGAACAAGTAAGTAGAACTGTAGTTCGGCCCATGGATTCAATGTAGAAGTCGGTGGTTTGGCATAGCCCGTGACTTATGATTTGATCTTTATGTTTGTTTATGTGAAAAACAAGTATAGATGGAGTTAAATATATATTTTAGAACTTAATTTCTAACTTAGAATTGACGACGTTTAAATCATGATCCTCCACTGACTTTAAAAAGGGCAGCCCGATGCTCTAAGCTCCCGCTATGAGCGGGGTCCGGGGAAGGGCCGGACCACAAGGGTCTATTGTACGCAACCTTACCTCACATTTATGCAAGAGGTTGTTTCCACAACTTGAACCCATGACCTACTGATCACATGACAACAACTTTATGAGTTACTCCAAGGCTCCCCTTCTACTGATTTTGAGAAAAAAAAATCAAGAATGTGAAATTGTGCTGATTTTTGTTATGCCAATGTTGTGTTTGCAGTATGTTTGGATGGGAGTCCACCAGCATACCATTTTGATAAAGGATTCGGAGCAGGAGTTAACAATTGGTTTATCCAACTTGAGGTTTGTCTCTTAATGCACTATACAAATTGCTTAAACACATATACTATTGATATGTCTTTTTTTATGTGTAAATTTGGATCATTTCTCGATTTGTTCGTGTCATCTTTGCCAGAGGCTATGCTGATCTTCTCTGTATTATTTCAATTTATTGAATGTCGCCAAAGGGTTAAAACATAGATTTCTAGGATCTGTGGTTCATAATCTTATTTCAATCCAATTGTTAGTGTTGGGTGTGCGAAAAAAGTCCCATATTGATAGTTGAATAGTCTGGGAAGCTACATATAGGTGTAGGATCTCTTGGTGTGAGGCATTTTGAGGAAAATTGTGCAGGCTTGACTCAAAACAGACAATATCACACCATGTTAAGACTTTGGGCTGATATATAGCCCAACAATTAGCCTTTCCCCCCTTGAGGTTCTTGAAACATGATAGTCAAGGTGACTGGTGAGCTCAAGCTAGCTTAAATACCACCGTTATCAAAAAAGAGAAAGAGAGAAAAGAAACTAGATTGATCTTTTGCTGGTGATTTACAAACAAAATGAGCAATGAAAAAAGCAGTGAAAGTTGGATTTTAGGTTTCTGATCGAAATGATATCTCAGATAATTGGTTGCTTGGCGAACTATAGCTTAAAAGAATTTGAACACATTTCGAGTGAATTCTTTGATTTGTTTTTTTAAAATGTTAGAATTGCCTACATGAACTTGCATTTGAATTCAACCTATGATTTTGGAATTTTCAGGGAGGAGCATGGTGCAACAACGCTACGACTTGCCTTGCCCGTACAAAAACACGATTGGGATCTTCTAAACTGATGGTAAAGACAGTGTCTTTTTCAGGGATTTTGAGCAATAAGGCCAAGTTTAATCCAGGTGGAGCTTCACCCTTATCATATACATTGTTTTCATGCCCTTTTTTTTATTTTATATTATTCTGATTGACTGTATTTTGGAAATTGTAGACTTTTACAATTGGAACAGAATTAGAATTAGATATTGTGATGGATCATCCTTTACCGGTGATTTTGAAGCAGTCGATCCGGTAATTTTATGTTAATACTATATAATTATTGATTTGGTATACACGATGAGCTGTCCTAGTATTGTAACACTTCCTCTGTTTCAATTT
This sequence comes from Anisodus tanguticus, assembly GCA_034509755.1. Classification (NCBI taxonomy): domain Eukaryota; kingdom Viridiplantae; phylum Streptophyta; class Magnoliopsida; order Solanales; family Solanaceae; genus Anisodus; species Anisodus tanguticus. The sequence goes on from CM067555.1 coordinate 42,326,858, forward strand.
GTTTATTTTACTTTCATTTTTAGTGCGTTTAGAATAGAATGTCACTTTTTATATTTAGTAACTTTTTACACCCAACATCTTACATGACATATAAGGCCACAAGATTCAAAGGGAATTTTGGTGCATTATACACATCTTTAGTTTAAGACCACAAGATTCAAAAGTCTTTTATTTTCTAAACTTTTTGTCGAGTCAAACTAAGACGCATAAATTGAAACAGAAGGAGTATTACACATATAGACTTGGATTATTTTCATTGATTCTTAATGGACATGTTGAATTATGTCAGAAAACAAAAGTATACTACAGGGGAGCCAGGATTTTTTCAGCTGTTATGGAGGATTTCCTGGCAAAAGGAATGAAGAACGCTCAAAACGTACGATGCACTAATCAATTACAAATTATTGCTGACGATTATACTCTCATTGTCCCACGTTTTTTTAGTTGCTGACAGAAAGTTTTTTCTAATGGCATATAGGCTATTCTGGCAGGATGTTCGGCTGGTAGTTTGGCTGCAATTCTACATTGTGACAGATTTAAAGGTCTCCTGCCACCAGGTGCTAAAGTAAAATGTCTCTCTGATGCTGGTTTCTTTATCAATACGTAAGCGTTCATGTTGTTCTTTTCCGATTAGTGAGAAATTTTGATTTCCGATTTTCTACTAGTAAAATATTTTGATTCTCTGTTGCAGGAAGACTATTTCCGGTATCTCACATATCGAACAATTCTACAGTGAAGTTGTTAACACACATGTATCCTTACTTTAACCTCTACTCCTGCTCAATTTTATATGACATTCTTTTCTTTTTAGCAATTCTCGAAAAGAATGAACCTTTTTATATTTAGTAATAATTTAACTTTGAACTTCCCATTTTACCCTTATTGAAACTGAAGAAAGTTTATTCCATGAGTTTATTTCATTTCCAAGTTTACAATATATACAACTCTAATAATTAAATCTTGCTATCTATAAGAATATACTAATTAATGTAATTGATCTAATCAACCCTAATTGATGATACTAATTTACAATTACAATATTCTTGATTGATTTTGGAGACAATTATGGGATTGACCCATAATTGTCCTAACAGTCTCCCGAAGTCTTAGCGGGAGGTTCTCGTATGCCGAGACTGTCCCTGAAATCATCAATAGTACGTGCGGAAGATCTTTGGTGAAAATGTCGGCAATCTAATAACGGGACGGTACATGAAAAACACAGACTTGTCCACGTGCAACCTTTTCTCGGACAAATAATATATCCATTTCTATATGTTTTATGCGTTGATGCTGGACAAGATTATCGGATAAGTATATCGCACTCACATTAACGCAATAAACCACGATTGCCTTTTCAATAGGACAATGGAGTTCTGAAAGGAGAATACGGAGCCAACATGATTCAGCAACCACATTGGCTACCCCGCGGTATTCTGCTTCTACGCTCGACCGAGATATTGTTAGTTGTCGTTTGGATGACCATGAAATAAGGTTATCTCCCAAAAATACACAATAACCAGAGGTGGAACGTCGTGTGTCCGGGCAGCCACCCCAATCCGCATCTGCATAAGATGAGAGACTCGAAATGGAGGACTTATACAGATGCATGCCAAAATGAAGAGTACCCTTGATATACCATAGCATTCGCTTGAGAGCCCCCATATGTTCTTCTTTCGGATCATGCATATGTAAACACACTTGTTGAACCGCATAGGAGATATCAGGTCTCGTGAAAGTGAGGTACTGCAAGGCTCTTGCAAGGCTCTTGCAAGGCTCTTGCAAGGCTCTTGCAAGGCTGCGGTAGTGTGTTGGATCGCTGTATGGGGTCACTGTAGCGTTGCTTAATTTGGCCTTTGTATCAACAGGTGTATGTGACGGTTTGCAGGAGGACATACCATCCTTTTCAATGATCTCCTCGGCGTAGAAACAGACCACCTGCATATTGGGTTACAGCAATTCCCAAAAAATAATTTAATGGACCCAAATCCTTCATCGCAAATTCTATTGCAATGAGGGACATAATAGATCAGCAAAGTGATGTAGATGAGGTCGTGAGTGATGTCATCCACATATAAAATGATATAGCTGCTCTTCTTGTAAATGAACAAGGACTGATCGGACTTGCTGCGTGAGAAACCCAATATGGATACAAACCCTACAAACTTGTTATACCATGCCCGTGTAGCCTGTTTAAAAGCATATAAAGATTTTTTCAACAAGCAAACATAATCCGGATGTGTAGAGTCTCGGAAACCCAATGGCTGGGGCATGTAGACTGTCTCCTGCAAATTGCCATGTAAAAATGCATTTTTGACATCTAACTGATGAATGGACTAGGATTTTGACAGTGTCAGGCTAAGAACCGTCCTGATAGTTGCTGGCTTAACCACCAGACTGAATGTTTCACTACAATCCACGCCAACCTGCTGAGACCTGCCATCACCAATAAGACGAGTTTTGTATCTCGCAAAGGAGCCATCAGAATTCTTTTTGTGACAAAAAACCCACATGGACCGAATAATGTTGACATTAGATGGACGGGGCACGAACTCCCATGTCTTATTTTTAATAAGAGCATCAATTTCGTCTAACATGTCAGCTTTCCAATTCGGGTCGGATAGGGCTACTTTGGGATTTTTTGGTAGATGTGATGGTTGGACCGAAGATGTTAGGTTAAAATGGCGTTTGGGCCGAAAGATCCCATGCATGGCACGTGTTTCAATAATCCGAGATTGGGCTAACCCCGTTGTCTGGGATTAGGGGTCTCAGCCAATGTAGTGGGCCGAGAGGGGGTGTTGTTTTGGGCCAAGGTTGAATTTAGTTGGAGTTGGGTTTCTGCCGGGTTATTGGGCTGGGAGTTTTGGGCTTGGTTTACGGGTGAGGGAGCAGTGGCCCCCCTCAATTTGGCCTGACAGCCACTTGAAGTGTACCGGGCCGAGACCGATGGTAAAGAGGCAGTAGCCTCCAGACCGTAGACTGGTCCAGTCCCATTTCGCCGGTCCCATCGAATTTTGGGGTGTTAAGATGGTGTTGTAAAATTGGATATAATCTGTTGTCCAAAAAATCATATGAATGGGGAGATGCCACATGAGAATTAGCAAATGAAAATGTTGACTCATCAAAAATTACGTGACGAGAGATGATGATTTTCCCGTTCATCATATCATAACATTTATATCACCTATGATTTTGTGGATATTCCAAAAACACACAAGCAGTGGAACGAGCCTGAATTTTGTTAAGGGTAGTGGACGGAAACAAGGGATAACACAAACACCAAAAAATCCTCAAATGTGAAAAAGATGGGATGCGGTGGTACAACATTTGTGTAGGTGACACATTGGAGAGTATTTTACTAGGAAGAATATTTAAAAGATATGTTGCCATTTGGAGTGCATGATATCAAAAAGTTGGTGATGTGGATGAATGCACAAGAAGTGTGCGAATCATATTGTTAATTGTTCTAATTTTCCTTTCTGCTTTCCTATTTTGAGGTGATGTATGTGGACATCGCAAAGACATCACATTTTGGTGACAAAAATCATTAAATAGAGTATTTATGAATACCCTCCCATCGTCACATTGAAAACATTTAATGAATTTGTCAAATTGAGTTTTGATAAAAACACTAAATTGTTTAAAAACGGTGTAGGCTTGCGATTGTTGTCCTAAGGGAAATGTCCATAGAAAATTCGAATAATTATCCAAAATGAGCATATAATTATGACCTGCAGAACTCAAAACTGGTGATGTCCACAAATCACAATGAATAAGATCAAATGACATAAGTGTATGTGAAGTAGAGGATGAAAAGGAAAGTTTAACATGCTTCCCAAACACACTTTTGACAAACAGAAGAGTCCAACGGTTTATTACAAGCAACAAAATTATTCTTCCTAAAATTATTGAAAACTGGTGCTCCCGGGTGTAGGGAAATAGCTGCAAAGGTTGATGGTTTGGTCACATGATTGTTCGAACCGATAGTGATGGGATACACGTCCCCCATGCTATTACATCTCATTAGTGACATCCCTATCTGAAAATCCTTCACAGAAAATCCAAACGGATCAAAACTAACAGAAACATTATTGTCAGTTGTAAAACGTCGTACATATACCAAATTTTTAATTAGTTTTGGTGCATGTAAGACGTTTTTCAAACAATGGTGTGTGTGTGTGTGTGGGGGGGGGGAGTATAACCTGACCAATATCACAAACTAGAATTTCTTGGCCACTGCCGACAATAATATTTTTATTACTGCTCATATTAAAATAGGACAAGAGATTACCTTGAGATGTCGTCATGTGTGATGTAGCCCCCGTGTCCATGTACCATGAATCATCTGGAACATTCAGATTCATGTTGTTCATTGCCTGTTCGATATCGGTTGGAGCATAACTGACGGAGGTTGGTTCCTGGGCTGTAAACGCTTGTTGTGGACGAGAACCTAGAAGTCGGGGTTGTCGGATCGAAGATGATGGCCTGGCCTACGAAGAGGTAGGGTAGGGACATGGAGGGCCAACCCACTGTGGTGGCCAAGCCCACGTCGGGTACTGCCCCTAGTGGGTCCCGCCGGACTGGACTGGTGACTGCCCCTGCGGCTGGTGGTTGCTGCTGCCGCCGGTGGGTTGACCGCCACCCCTTCCCCGTCCCTTTCCGCCATTATTTTTTCCTTTGTTGTTGTTTTGATTGGACCCTCATTTTTAACCATTTGTGTTGCGATTTCCGGTTCCTCCCGAACCGGAATTTGGTGTCGCAAAATCTGGGGAGGTGGAGACGAGTGCCATTCCGGCAGTGGTTGCCCCGGAGGCTGTTTGTTTTGCCTTGCAGGTTTCTTCGAGAATCAATCTCGAATGAGCCTCATAAAATGGAGGCACCGGATTACTCTGTTGAATGAATGTAGTCACTGGCGCACGCACCAACGTTGGAAAGTTGGTCGGCAAGCATCTTTAACTCTTAACAATAAATGGATACGTTTGAGAAATTATCCAATTTGACATTGGTGAATTTGTTTTCAAGATATACAGCCCTAGGAAGTTTATTATCTTGAAAAATGTTTTCCAAACATTCCCATGCTTGTTGAGCCATAGAGCCCGGTTCCAAAATGGTATGCAAAATGTCGTTGGAAATGGTGTCATAAATCCATTGAAGGACTATAGCATCTAGGCGAGACCATAACTTTTTGTCAACAACGGTGGTGTCCGATGAAGACTCAGGAATAATATGACCGATAACCTCGTATGCTCGACAATGTATTTTAAATAACTCTGTCCAAGAGGAGTATTGTCCTTTTTCCATCTCCAGAATTACCGGAATAAAATTCTTGACGTTATTGACGGCAAGAGCGGGATGGAATTGTTTTTGGTCGGCCACAGTTACCCACAAAATTACAAGAAAACTAGAAAGAAATAGGTAGAAGGAAACCCAAATAAAATTGGAAGAGGAACCCGAGGGGTGGGTTGTTTTGTGGCAAAGAGGAGGTGGTTTCGGCTAGGCTTAGGGTTAGGTTTAAGAATATGAAAAACCCTAATTAGGGTAGCCGAATGGTTTTAGGGTTTGGGGGGTGGTTTCCCGAGAAGGGAGGGGGGAGGTTGGGCGGCCGAGAGTAGTAAAAGAATTTTTAAATTTTGGCTCTTGATACCACGAAGGAAGTTTATTCCATGAGTTTATTTCATTCCCAAGTTTACAATATATACAACTCTAATAATTAAGTCTTGCTATCTATAAGAATATACTAATTAATGTAATTGATCTAATCAATCCTAATTGATGATACTAATTTACAATTACAATATTCTTGATTGATTTTGGAGACAATTATGAGATTGACCCATAATTGTCTCAACAGAAATGATTTATAGTCACAAATATATATGGCTTGTTTTAGACCGCAAGTTTCAAAAGTATTTCTTTTAATTTTAAACTTTGTGTCCAATCAAACACGTTCACATAAATTGAGACGAATAATCTGCTGGTTATAATGTCCTCTTCATACCAAAATTGATGCTCATACCTACAATGAACTGTAAATTTTGTGTATGAATAGGGAGCGAAAAAATGGATGTAACAGTAAAGTCTGTATGAAAGTTCTATAGATTCAATCTTACTCATCCTTAGTGTGTTATGTTATCTTGATTCAGGGTTCTGCGAAGAATTTGCCTCAATCATGTACCTCAAGACTGAAACCGGGATTGGTAAAAGCAGTTATTTTCAGAAAACATATTTTCCCCTTATTTGATGCATCATCTTATGTGAAAGCACCACAATTATGTTGCAGTGTTTCTTCCCACAAAATGTTGCGCAACAAATCCGGACACCACTTTTCCTAGTAAATGCAGCCTATGATTCCTGGCAGGTCAGTGCATATCTGAAAATTTCTTGTTGAATTCGTCTTGACAATGCCATTTTCTGTGAGGTATTTTGGAAAATGAGACAATTGGTTGTCTAAAACTGTACTAGAAAAGAGGAAATAGTAGATTTAGGAAAGTCCGGTTATCAGCAATACTATTAAATACTGACATATTCGTATAATCATTATTGTTTTTCGGGGTAAAAGTACTCAACGTGTCATAATTCGAGTGTCTAAATGAAATTTACTGGCAAGTTCAAGGGGTCGTCAATGTATTTGGCCTAAAGAATTACTAATATGTTGTTATTTGGTTATAGCTGCATCAAATTTTGTCTTCATTATCCCAAAGTCATGTTAATAATTTGTAAGTATTTGGTAAACAGTGCATCAAAATTTAGAAGCATTATCCCGAAGTCATGTTATATATAGATACACTATGTATCTACCTATATATATGAGGACAATCTTGCCCTTTAAATAGTTGAATTTTTGCTTATTTATTGTTCTCAAAAATTCAGATAAAGAACATTTTGGCTCCTGGTGTTGCTGATCCTCATGGAACTTGGCGCAACTGCAAGCTTGACATATTGAAATGCTCCTCTTCTCAGCTCCAAACCATGCAAGGTCAAGACTCTTAAGCTCTTCGATGTTTCTTCATTTATTTGGTTTACCAACATTAAGCTATCTAACCATTTTTACTGAGCTTTCACGTTAAACTAACAAACAGAAACAGAGAGGCTCTTCTTTAGTACATTAAAAAGTTGACAAGGGCCAGAAAGATTCTCATAGGAATTGAGAGCACCTATATGCTGATAGAGAAAACCACTATAAAAAATACTTTGACCGGATCCGAGTAAACAACAACATTGAATCAGGCTATCCTTTGTGGCTAATAGTTGAACTAAAATTACTAGTTATTATAAGCGTTAAGACGCTATATTATATGGAATATGTACATTTAGAAAGATACAAATAGAAAACTTATTTAGTTTCGGTATAAGGTGTCCGTTGCTCTTTCTGTCTAATACATGGAATTATTTCTCAGCTTTTAGGTAGGAGTTCTTGAAAGCATTGAATTCACTTGGCCCTTCTTCATCAAGAGGATATTACATCAATTCATGTTATGCACATTGTCAAACTGGAACACAAGAGACATGGCTAAGGGACGACTCGCCAATATTAGCTGGCACGGTATGCAATCAACTAAAAACTACTTTAATATTATGTTTATTATACAAAAAATTCTATCATCCCGAAGAAATAGGAATTAGTAACGAACAAATTTTGTAGCTAAACAGCAAAATCTGCCGCTAATCCTATTTAGCTATGGATTATTACTAAACTCTGCTAGCTACGAGGAATTTAACGACAAAGTTTGTAGCTAAATCTATTTTTTTGGTAGTGACAACCACTGACACTGCTAAAAGATTGTATTATGCAGACCATTGCCAAAGCAGTTGGAGACTGGTATTATGACAGAAAACGATTCCAAGAGCTTGATTGTCCTTACCCCTGTAACAAAACCTGCAAGAATCGGAATTTTGAATCGGATGCTCGCCCAGATAATACAGATGACTGATGGAAGTTTTTCTGTGAGATTGTTATACAGACTTGCAAATTTTCCAAAAGGGATAGAAAGAGAAAATATGGAATTAAATAAAGTGTATCAAAAAAAAAAAAGGCAGCCCGGTGCACTAAGCTCCCGCTATGCGCGGAGTCCGGAGAAGGGAAATCCAACACTGCACAAAATTGTGTGCTTTGGTTTCCCAAGAGAAACTGTTTTGTATCATTTGTTTGAGGTTAAATTTTATGTATCTTGTTATTATGTAAAATTCAATAAAAAGCTTTTATTACAGTGCTAATGTTATCCTTCACAATTCAGAAAATTGAAAAAGGGTATCAAGATTCAACCTAAGTAGACATTCTTGGTGCATGCTATTCATGCTTCAATTTATGTGACACTTTTCATTTATCGAGAGTCAATTTAACTAATCTTCGAAGCTAAAATTGGATTAGATCAACTCGATATTTTAAAATTAAATTTAACTATTAAAATAAAAAAATATATTCTAAATTATTGGTTAAAGTTCATGTAGTGTGAATTTCAAGAAGCAAAAAGTGTCAAGTAAACAGAGGTGCAGGGAGTAATATTCTTGAAAATTTCTAGGCTTTCGAGTTCTTTTGCGCTGGTGCTGGATGAGGAAGAAAGTTATTGTTTTCGAAGCTTTCACCATTGCTGGATGCTCATACTTCCATAACCAGGATGCACAGAATTCTCCTATCTAAGTGAAGCCATTATTTGAAATAAAGTATAATAACTTTACCTTTTAATTATTTATACTAAGTCCGCCTACCACCAAGTTTCAGATATTCAGTTTTTCTTTTTTCCTTTTTTAAGAATTGTACACAACTCCATTGGTAATAAAAAAAATTATTTACCAAAACAAAAGATTTAGATTTATACCAAGTGATCAAAGATTTATACATTGCAAACAACCCATTGTTCCAGTTGCAAGAACTAAGACGACGATAAAGTTGTCCGAAATAGAGCTTAGCTAGCAAAAATGGACAAAGCCAGTCAAAATACATAAATCCTTTGTCTGGGAGAGGAAATCCGGCAGGTCATGAAACAAGAAAATGATCGTCATTGTGTTCCAATCAAACCAGTTCTATACCAGCTTCTCTCACTGAATCAATAACTGCTTTGACCTTCCCATGGTATCGCTGCTCTCTCTTAAAGAAAACAGATACCTATTTTTGCAGCAGCAGCGACATCTCTAGCATTCTCTTTTGCTTCTACCATGGCATCCCTTAAGCCTTTCTCTTGCGTGCTTGCGGAAGCAGCCACTGTAGCCGTTGGTGTGTGGACTACTTTGAGCATTTACGTACTTGTTTGTGAAGTGCATTCTCAGCACGTATGGTTTGAGATACTTCAGCACTCTTTCTGCTCTAACCGGTGGAGGAATCAACATGTCTGCCTGAGCAAACAAAGATATAAAACGAAGAAGCCATTTTATTTAAATACGAAAAGATCTCGGATAGAGGTCTCAAGTTCAAATCTCAGCTGAAACAAAAACACTTGGTGATTTTTTTCTATCTGTTCTAGCCCGGACGCGACGGTTATCAGGAAACATATTTATATGGACAACAACAGGAGAGGAAAAATGGGTTTGAGAACAAGGCAAATGCAGCCAGACAACAACAGGAAGGCAGCAAGTAAGCTTATTGCACCAAGGTTAGTTGGTTCCATTTCTCAATTTTCTTAATTCGGTTTCAGATTGGGTCTTTTAAAGTTCGTTCCGGTTATTACTGCTTGAGCCTTATCAAGTTAAAGAGACCAACCCCCACCTTTATTTTTGCTTTCTAACCCAATTTGACAGAAAATCAAATTTCGAAAATGGATATGCTGATATATTGAGAGATGAACTAGAGATGGCAACCAGAAAATAAAAAAATACGAAAAATTGCAGACAAAAAGGCATATCAAGTGCTTCAAATTCTCAAAATGAAAAAAAAAAAGGAAAAAATTTCACCATCACAAAGCCTACGTAATCTGATCAATAACAGAAATAAGATAGATGATCTTGTGGGTTACAACAATTGCAGGAAACGGAAAGTAAGTAAATATTACAAATGCTAGAAAGGATAAACTACTCAAGATTACAACAAACTGGAAATAAGAACGATTGCAAACTCTTTGTGATTTGCTGAGTCGAGTGATGACACTATGTCTTTAAGACAAGATTGCCCCGCATATACCCTTTTATGTTGTCGGACAATAGTCTCCCAAGATACAACAACAACTAAACAAATGAGCAAAAAAAAACTCAAGTGTTACTCTTGAAGAACTTTGAATATGGAAAACTTGTTAGAGAGGAAGAAGAAGATTTCAGAAAATTTCTAAGTGTGTTGAACAATTGAGCCAAAGACCTCAATTTATAGTGTAAGGAGATGACCCCTCAACTAGCCAACTAATGACCTTCAATAGCCATGTAATGACACTTATTAAGGGGTTACATTCAGCCAAATAATGACTGAATTCATGTGCCAAATAATGGAGATTCAATGCTCCAAAACCAGCGCAAAAGTCAGAACTTTCCATCTTCCCGTCGCAGCATTCTGCCTCCGAAGCGCCGCGGCTCTGCGAATTAGTGCCGCGACACCTTGGCTCCAGTATCCCAACCACCAATTAGCGTTGCGGCGCTGCCATGGGGCGCCGCGGCTCCGACGTTGTTGCGCCGCGACCCTTCACGGCTCCGCGGTGATTTCTGACTCGTTTCATCTTACACTTCTTCCTTCGTTTACCAACGTGGAATACTTGTCATTTGGCCAATAACCGTCCATCATTCTATGTCTCAAACGTATTACTTACGTACCAATATCTCTTTCACTAATGAAATTTGCGATACTTGGCACTACGTGTGCACGTGTGTGGAAACGACATTTCCGACATGCAGGACCCTAATTGTTCGAGTCATAAATAATGGGATAAACTTAATTCCACATTAGTAAATTTTCAACAATCCCCTCTTGAAAGAGATTTTGGCGCACTCACATGATGCCTTTTCCAGCAATCTTTAAGCGGACCGATGTTGCATCAGGAGAGGTAGCTTCAGCTTTGAACCTTCCATAGTTGAATACGATCAGACTTACTTACTGCGCGGTGAATGTTATGTCTTGAACCGTCAGTGTTTAGTGAAAGCCAAGTCAATAGTACCAACACAACAACTTCCCTTACTCTGTTCTTCGTAATGTTTTGTTCGTTGTGGCCATGGACACTTCTTGGATTATTAAGTGCGTTCATTTGAGGCGGCCTGTCCTCGTACTTAAATAGGTGGTCTCCTACAAGGTATCCTGCTATACCCCACTTTACAAGTGTTAGGATCCATTAAAAGTTTCCCCAAACCTAACCTCAACCGTTGAGGATCATTAAAGGTTTTGAAAACTTACCTTTTACCCACACTGCAGATAGCACTTAATGTCTATCGCGGGAACGGCTTTGGATTGATGTTTCTTTACAGAAATCAATATCTGAAGTGTTCATGCTTCCACCGAAGCGCTTAACTGAACCTTTACAACTTAGTTTTCCCATTGAACCTAATTCCTTGGATCTCCAGTCAGTAAGGTTGGGTTACCACCGTATTGGTCCTTAAAGCTTGGGTTTTAAGCCCATTCCCCTAGACAGGCAGAACATCTGATCTTTAGGTAAGCCCTTTGTCAGTGGGTCCGCTATGTTATCATTTGATTTTATGTAATCAATGGATACTATACCCGTGGTGATCAGCTGGCTGACGGTCTTATATCTCCATCAAATATGACGAGACTTGTCGTTGTACATAGAACTCCGTGCCCTTCCTAGAGCCGACTGACTGTCGCAGTGGATCATTACAGAAGGTATGGGTTTGTCCCAACAAGGGACATCCTTTAAGAAGTCGTGAAGCCACTCAGCTTCTTCTCCTACTTTGTCTAAAGCGATAAACTTTGATTCCATCGTGGATCGGGCGATGCAAGTTTGCTTAGAGGATTTCCAAGACACAGCCCCACCACCAATTGTGTATATATACCCACTGGTGGACTTGGTGTTCTCTATATCAGATATCCAGTTTGCCTCACTGTACCCCTCTAGTACAACTGCATATCTCGAATAATGCAACTCGTAAGTTAGTGTGCATTTCAGGTATCACAGTACCCGATTCAACGCCTTCCAATGATCATTGATCGGATTACGGGTAAACCTAGCCAACTTATTGACTGCATAAGTAATATCAGGTCGGGTGCAGTTTGTTATGTACATCAAACTCCCAATCACCTGTGCATATTACTCCTGGCATACGGGTGCACCATAATTTTTATCAAGCTTTTGATTTCTATCCAGTGGTGACTTCATAGGCGAACTGTCAAACATCTCAAACTTTCTCAACACATCCTCGATGTAGTGAGACTGAGATAAGACCAGTCCGTCAGACGTCTTAGAGATCTTTATCCCTAAGATGACATCTGTGATACCCATATCCTTCATGTCGAAGCATTGTTTCAACATGTTCTTAGTCTCTAGGATCAAGCTAGGACTGCTCCCTGTGATTAACATGTCATCCACGTACAAGCACATCATGACGAATGAGTCAGAGTTACCTTTCGTGTAGACGCATTTGTCACACTCATTAATGGAGAAACCCTTCGATAGTAGAGTACTATCAAATTTTTCGTGCCATTGCTTTGGGGCTTGTTTCAGCCCGTATAGAGATTTGACAAGTCGACAGACTTTCTTCTCTTGCCCTGGAACCACATACCCCTCGGGTTGTTCCATATAAATTTCTTCTTCCAATTCACCATTTAGGAAGGCTGTCTTGACATCCATTTGATGTATCTCAAGGTCACGCAACGCTGCAATCGCAATGAATACTCGTATGGACGTCATCCTAGACACTAAGGAGTACATGTCAAAATAGTCAAGACCTTCCTTCTGCCGATAGCCCTTGACTACCAACCTGGCCTTGTACTTATCTATAGATCCATCTGCTTTATACTTTCGTTTGAGTATCCATTTACAACTCAATGATTTATTTCCCGGAGGAAGATCAACCAACTCCCACGTATGGTTATGCAAGATGGAGTCTGTTTCACTCTCAATAGCTTCTTTCCAGAGCGGTGCCTCTGGAGTTGACAATGCTTCAGCAATTGTCCTTAGTTCATCAACAACCATATAAGCTACAAAGTTAGGACCGAATGTTTTATCCTTCCTGGCCCTTTTACTTTGCCTCGATTCCATATCTGGAGTCTCCAAGTTCAGAGAATCTGGAACACTAGATTCCGGATATTCAGCCATTTCGAAGTCTACTAGATCCGAATTATCTAGATCCGGGCAGTCAACGACTCCTGGTTCCTGAGAGTTTTGTTCATAACTTCATTTGCGAGAGGTTACGTCTTTTTCCTTTCTAGGAAAAGTATCCTCAAAGAATTGAGCATTCTTTGATTCCATAATTGTACTTCCGTGGATATCTGGAACATATGACTTATGCACTAAGAAGCGATAAGCACTACTGTTATTTGCATATCCTATGAAAATGCAATCTACAGTCTTAGGCCCAATCTTGACCTGCTTTGGCTTGGGTACTTCGACCTCTGCCAAACAACCCCACACCTTTAAATGTTTATAGGTGGGTTTCTTTCCCTTCCATGATTCATATGGAGTTTTGTCCTTACCCTTATGTGGGACTCTATTAAGAATCGTATTAGCGGTAAGGACGGCTTCTCTCCAGATGTTTTGGGGGAGACTAAAATTGATGAGCAAGGCATTCATCATTTCCTTCAATGTGCAGTTCTTGCGTTCAGCAACACCGTTCAACTGAGGTGAGTATGGAGCCATCGTTTGATGAAAAATGCCCGATTCGACACAATATTCCTTAAATTTTGTACGTATTCTCTCCCTCTATCGCTACGAATGGATTTAATCCGCATGCTTAGTTGGTTTTCAACTTCTGCTTTGTAACGTCAGAACGCTTCAAAGGCTTCATCTTTACTTTTCAACAAGTAAAAGTAACAATACCTTATGCTATCATCAATGAATGTCACAAAGTACTTGTTCCCCCTAGTTTGTGCTAACTTCAAATCACATATATATGTGCGAATAAGTTCTAGAGGAGCGGTATTCCTTTCGACGGATCGAAAAAAAAACTTTTTGAGTTTTTCCTCTACGCACACCTCACACTTATGTTGAGGGTTTACGTCGATAGAAGACAACAACTCCAACTTAACCAAACTTTGGATGAACTTATAGTTAACATGTCCTAATCTATGATGCCATAAATTAGAGGACTCAAGCAAGTAAGAAGAAGCTTCAATATTATTGCTTGCACGTATTACAGACATGACGTTAACTTTGAAGAGGCCTTCACAGATGAAGCCTCTTCCTATAAAAGTTCCATTCTTGGTGATTACAAATTTATTGGACTCAAATACTAACCTAAAACCAGTATTAACCAATAAATAACCTAAAATTAAATTCCTCATAATCTCAGGGACATGCATCACCTCCTTCAGAGTGAGCTCCTTTCCAGAAGTCATCTTTAGGACTACCTTTCCTACCCCCAGCACGTCAGAGGAAGCGTTTTTACCCATGCACAACGTCTTGTTTGTAACTGGTGTATATGTTGATCATGTGACCACGTTTCCCACAGTGGTGACAGTTCCCCTTGAACTTATCCGCCGCCTGGGTCTTGCCGTCTTTCTGGAACTTGCGTTTTTTTCTTGGGTTCCCTTTGGCCTCAGCCAGATTTGCCTTTGTCTCAGCAGGTTGTTTTCCCCTAGGCAAGACTTTCTTATTATCTTCCTGAATCTGGAGTTTGATAATAAGTTCCTCAAAGGTCATTTCCTTTGTCTTGAGTTTTAAGTAACTCATAAACTCATTCCACGAGGGAGGTAACTTCTCAATCAGTAATGCAACAAAAAACTGTTCATTTGGTTTCATACCTTCCAAATCCAGATGATGTAGAATCATTTGGAATTCCTGGACTCGGGACATCACAGTTTTGCTGTCCACCATTTGAAATTTCAGGAATTTCCCAATGATGAATTTCTTCGTACCAACATCTTGTGTATTGTAATTCTTCTGCAGCTTTTCCCATAACTCTTTGGCGGTGCCTACGACCCAATACACCGTGTAGAGTGGGTCTGACAGACAGTTCAGAATATAGTTCTTACTCATGAAGTCACTATGACTCCAAGCATCAAGAACCATCTTCATGCCATTGACGACATGGATTCCTTGGCCCCCTCTAGCCGTTTCATTAGGCTGAGGGTCCACTTCATCTCTAGCTTGTAGATGATCTTCTGTTAGGAAATGAGTCATTCCCATAACAGTCAGATAAAACAATATTTTCTGCTGCCATCTCTTGAAGTTGGAGCCCATAAACTTCTCTGGGCGTTCATTGTGGAAACCGGAGGGTGGAGGAACATTAACATTCCCTTGATCAACCGAAAAGGCATTGGGTGTGCCTTGAGCAATGGGGAAGGCGGATGGGTTGCCTTGAGTAGCAACAGCAGCAGAATCAGAAGCGAGTTATTTTCTTCCAGTCATCTTTCTAAGCACTTACAACAATTTTGTCTTAAAATTGTGGGTTACAACAATTGCAGGAAAAGGGAAGTAAGTAAATATTACAAATGCTATAAAGGATAAACTACTCAAGATTACAACAAATTGGAAATAATAATGATTACAAACTTCTTGTGATTTGTTGAGTCGAGTGATGACACTCTGTCTTTAAGACAACATTGCCCCGTATATATCCTTTTACATTGTCAGGCAATAGTCTCCCATGATACAACAATAACTAAACAAATGAGCAAAAGAAACTCAAGTGTTACTCTTGAAGAACTTTGAATATGGAAAACTTGCTAGAGATGAAGAAGAAGATTTCAGAAAATTTCTAATTGTGTTGAACAATTGAGCAAAAGGCCTCAATTTATAGTGTAAGGAGATGACTCCTCAACTAGCCAACTAATGGCCTTCAATAGCCATGTAATGACACTTATTGAGGGGTTACATTCAACCAAATAATGGAGATTCAATGCTCCAAAACCAGCCCAAAAGTCAGAACTTTCCATTTTCCCATCGCAACATTCTGGCTCTGAAGCGCCGCGGCTCTGCGAATTAGCGCCGCGGCTCCGACGGTGTTGCACCGCGGCCCTTCACGGCTCCGCGGTGATTTCTGACTCATTTCATCTTACACTTCGTACTCTTCTTCCTTCGTTTACCAACGTGGAATACTTGTCATTTGGTCAATAACCGTCCATCATTCTATGTCTCAAACGTATTACTTACGTACCAATATCTCTTTCACTAATGAAATTTGTGATACTTGGCACTACATGCGCACATGTGTGGAAATGACGTTTCCGACGTGCGGGGCCCTAATTGTTCGAGTCATAAATAATGGGATACACTTAATTCCACATTAGTAAATTTCCAACAGATCTTACCTGGACGACTTCAGGACGACGAGAATATGACTGGTCAAAGACGGCGACGGCGTCACAGTAAACGGCAGTGGTCAATCGCTAGTGTAAAGGGGAGAAAGAAAAAAGAGAAAAATAAACTAAGTGTAATTTTAAGTGTACTAATTAGAAAAGGTGATAACTTTGACCGGCTAAGGTCAAATGTCACTTAAAAATCTAATTAAGTTAAATAGGGTATGCATTATAATTTTAAAACTTCTTAAATTTTTATAAAATACAAATTAATCCACATTTTTAACACCTAACCCTCACGATTATATCCCATTTATTTCAAAAAAGAAAGCCAACTGTTCTCACCTCTCCCCTTCTCCTCCAAATCTGTGATTTGTTCTCTTCTTCCTCCATTGTTGTTGTTGTTGTTGTTACTGTTGCTCGTCTTCTCCAAATTTGATCATCCTTCTCTCTTTCCTCGTCACATCTGCAACTTGAAATGCAATAATTTTCTCATTTCTCTTTCACATCAGTTCAAGAGTAAAAATTAGTAATTTGAAATTATGGACTAGAAATGATAATTTTGGTTAAAGAAGAAAAGGAAGAAGAACATGGGTTTGTCTTCAATGTTGTTTATTTTGTTGTTCAGTTGTTGAGAAACCCTTATTTAGGATATTTGTTTCACTTGTTGAGGTTTGTGTGTTTGTAAATAGTGTATGTGATTGTGAAATTATGGGTTTTGGTGTTGTTTTTGTTCTTCTTAGGGTTTAGAAAAAAAGGCTTATAATTTTGTTGATTTTTTCAAATAGCTGAGTAAGTTGTTGCAGCAACTTCAGCACTTGTTTGACAGTTGCAAACATTTGTTGAGGTTGTATGCTTAAAAATCATTATTTTATGTATTTTGTTTAACTTGTGATGGTTGATTGTGTGGTTGTAGTGAAATATATATTCTTATTATTGGTGTTGTTGTTGTTGTCTTGGTATGATATGGTCTAGGAAAAGTTTGGGTTTTATCCAACAACTGATGAACTTGGAGGCAACATATTTCTTAGCTATTGGAAAAATTAAAACAACTGATGAGTTTTTTGCAGCAACTGAAGAAGTTGTTGCAACAAATTCACAATCTGTTGTAAAGAGTCAAAAGAGTTGCTAAGCTTGATGTCGAGGTGTTGCTACTGTTTTATTCTTTCCAATAGCTGAAGCATCTGTTGCAACAACTTCCTCAGTTGTTGCAACAACTTACGAAGTTATTGCAACATATTTATCAATTGTTGCAATAGATTCTGCAGTTGTTGGAAAATCCGGTTACTTATTGTATTTTGTTTGATCAAGTGATGTAGTTCTTTTTCCATGTTTACTGTGAATGATGCACAAATCAATTAAAACTATTTTTGTTTATCTATGTGTATAGATAAAATGGCAAAACCAAAAGAAAATGAGTTTTATTAACTGAGCAATCTAGACAGAGTAAATGACTCAAGGGTCAAACACCGTTAGAAGAGCTTGCTAAACAAGCTATTTCAGAATCAGCAAATGTGCAATCAATCAATAGTCAAAATGAACCACAATATTCTAATATAGATGAGGGCATAGAGTCCAAGGAAACCTCTGAAGTAGAAGTGTCTGGAGATGGCCATAATGAACATCCTGAAGATGGCCAAGAATCAGGAGATAAAACTGATGAAAATGAACTAGATAAGGAAGATGAAGAGAATGATGAAGAAGATAAGGTAAATGAAGAATATAAGTAAGATGAAGAGAATGATGAAGAAGATAATATAGATGAAGAAAATGATGATGAAGAGAAAGAAGATGAAGAAGATGTAGAAACTGAAAAGAGTAATGAAGAAGATGAAGAGGAAGAGGTAAATATAGATGAAGGTCTACGATTCTACGTGAAATAATATAAAAACTGACCTAATGTAGATGCCAATGTTATTGTGTATTCTAGTATTGGTGTAGATCCTAAAAGGCCTTCCACTGAAGATGTAGTAAAAAGTTTTAGTATTTGCAAGTCCTGCGTGAGGACGTCGTTGGATGACCATAATGATTTGACCGGTGATCTTGTGGTCAAGTCAGGCATGGGAAAGAGTCTTGATATTTTTAGGGCACACTTAAAGAATTAGAGTTGGAGAGTTTCTTTAGGGCTTGCTATTTTGGGTATTTCTTAGAGCTGCCAGAAGAAATCGTTGCATGGTTTCCGATGAAAATAGTGTATGAGCTTATGAAACGTAGGATTATTTGTACCTCAAAGAATGAGGTTTGGATAAATTTTTGTGACATGCCGGTTTGTTTTGGCATAAAGGAGTTTTCTATAGTTACGGGCTTGAAATATTATTCTCCTCTTGAGCCTCTTCCTACTGTTACATTAAAGAAGTCAACCCAGATAGCCAAGCCTGAACCAGTCAAGAAAGGAAAGGGTGAAAAAAGTAAGAAGGATGTTGATTTGTTGGATTTAGTGGGAAAAAGATGAAAAGAGAAGAATTTGTTTGTACCTTTAAAGTTCATAACTGTGTCCAGAAAGCACAAGGAGTCTATTTGCTTAGTTTGGTTTGTCCAAAGTGTTCTTTGGGAAAAATATGCAAACCTTAACATACCACTTGGTTTGTTTAAACTTGTAGAGGATCGGGAGGCATTCAACAACTACCCATGGTGTTTTGAAAGTTATAGGTTGACTGTTGAATATTTGTTAAAAGAATTGAAGCCAACTGTGAAGATGGTCAACCTATATGGCTTCCCTTGGGTTTTCATGATAAACTTCTTCAATGTTTTATCTTTTATCTTTTTGCATTTTAATCATTATTCTGATTTTTGATGACATAATTTTTTCTTGGCTTGGGCATTTGAAGTCATTCCTCACCTCTGGCATCAAGGGAAGGACTACTCCAAAGAACTTTCTTGTCCAATGATCCTTAGATGGCTGGCTGCCAAAGAGCAATATTAAGTTGAGGTTTGATCTTTTTAACCCCCTATGGACGAGGTTATCCTCAGTAACACATTTATATAGAATAAACTTCTATAGCCCTGAATATTTTACAATAGGCAACTAGTTGTTGCAACAACTTGTATAATCTACTGCAACAACCTCTGAATCTGTTGCAACAACTTCTGCATCTGTTGGACAATGTCTAACAAGTATGACATCTGTTGTAACAGATTGCAGTATTTGTTACACTGTTGACTTCTGAATGCTTCACAACTATAGGTAACTAATTTTTACAACAAGTAACTAATCTATTGCAATAACCTCTCAATATGTTGGACAATGTCCAACAAGTATGATACATGCTCCAACAGATCTTATAACTTCTTTTAAATAGGTCTTGCTTTTCATAATTTGACACCATTTTAATATATATGCTTTTTTGTTGTAGGTTGTGCACCCGTGGCTTGTCCCGACAGTTGGAGAGTTATTGATGCCATTTCTTGCTTTCTTTGTGCCCTTAGAATCTGAACCTGACATATTGATTGATCAGTTCAAAGTAGAATTGGCTGGAGTGACAACCATCACAAGGGAATCAAGTGGTGCTGATGGTGTTGATAGTGCTTCTGTTGATTGTGCTGGTGGTGGTGGTGATGGTGTTGTTGTTGATGGTGCTGGTGTTTGTGGTGGTGTTGGTGATGTTGTAGGTGATGGTATTAGTGGGGTTGATGATGTTATGATAGGTATTGTGGGTGGATATACTCCGCTTAGTGGTGGATTTGGTGGTGGAGTTGGTGGATATACTCCGCTTAGTGGTAGATTTTTTTATGTTGGGGCCGGTAACTCTAAGGTGTCTTAATGTGCTTGTCAATGCGAAACTTGCAAGAACAGAATGAATGAGTTGATTAAGAAGGTTGAAAAGTTGACCAAGGCTCAAACATACAATAATGCTCTCATCCAGAGTTTGTTATCTAAGAGGGGTGTCAATTTGTCTAAGCGACTTTTAGAGCCATATACTCATATTGATATTAGGAAGAATGGAAGATCAATTACAAAGGCACTTGCCAATATTAGCTCAAGAAAATCTATCCAAAAGAATACTCCTCAACCTCCACTTGTTTATGATGGGTCAATTATGTTGAAATATGTAGATATTTGCAAGAATGTGAATGTCCAAATGAAGAAAAAGGTTACCGCCAAAATCAATTCCAAAAAAACGCCTCAGCAGTACTCAATGCATTTATTTTCCCCTAGTGACTTCAAGAAGATGACAACTATGAATGAGTGGTAGCTGGACATTGTAAGTCTCTAAAGAGTACTTTAGGTATTTGTTGCAGCAGATCAAGCATCCACTGCAACAGATCCTTCAGCTGTTGCAACAACTTAAACATCCGTTACAACATATCATTTATATATTGTAACAAATGTGTAAGTTATTGCAGCAGCTCACTGTTTTTTTTACATTTTACTCATCTTTTCTTGCAAATAGTGACTGACTATTTTAATTTGTCTATTACAGTATGTAGATGAAATCATGCTCCTAATGCGTCAGAGATAGATCAATTTTCTGAAGCACTACGATTTTAGGGATATAATCTTGGACCTCAACTTCTATAATTATATGTTAAAGACATACGGAAAGACGATTGAGGAGAGTACAATTCTGGATGTTGTGCCATTGAAGGAAAGGCTTGCTTCATTTGAGTGGGATGAGGATACAGTCAAGTATTGTTTGGGCAATAAACCCATCCCAGGTGGTCGTTCGTGGGTTGGTGCGAAATGGGTCATAACGGTCATGAATGTAAATATCAACCATTTTGTCACTCTTGAGTTCAAGATTGATAAGGGAGTGATAAATGTATATGACTGCAACATTCCTTGTTTCTGATGATATTTATATGAGAGTGGTATGAGAATTTTGTGATCCAATGAGACCAGGAAAGGTAAGTTATTCTATGAGATGGTTGGAAATATTGAAATTATGGAAATGATTGATATTGATATTACAACGAAGAGCTGGGATCCATTAAGAAATTTCGGATGAGTATATAGACGGCACGAGTCCCCTACAGGTGGCAGTTTATAGAATTTGAACGCATGTATACTGAAAATGGAAGGTACTTGACATGTGCATTGAATTCATATCATACATATATTTATACACTGATTACTTGTTGATTGTTAAGTGGTTTGGAATGGTTAATGAAACTTGGATGACTTCTTGATAAAAGATCAGTTTATTTGATTCCTAATACTCGGGATATTGGTTATTGAACTCCTTTGTAAATGTGGTGACTTATATGATTCATGAACTCTTATGTGAACAAGGTGACTTATATGATTCAATGAACTCTTATGTGAACAAGGTGACTTATATGATTCAATGAACTCTTATGTGAACAAGGTGACTTATATGATTATTAACTGTTTAGTATAGGATTATTTGAGAGTCAACTTGATATTTATTTCTGTTATGTATCTTCAATCATTTTCGGCCTACGATGACTTCGTGGTTGAGTCTGAGCAGGCGAACTTCCAGTGTTCGGGGTGAGGATGCTTCCCTTCAGCATGCCCTGGATGCTCCTATCTTTACTTCTGTCTTTTACTTATTCGAGAGACATTCTATACTTTCAGACTATGTTACTCTTCTATTAGACTCTTGTATTCGGATTTAGTGCTATCATATTATTGACCAGATTTTGGGGGTTGTATGACTTATTTCGGCATTTATGTTATGATTAGACAGTTTTACTATGTATTTTTTTTAAATTCCGCTTTTCTTATTATAATGTGTTGGTTAATTGGGAAGTGGTTCGCCTACCGGTCGAAAAAGTATATGTGCCACCACGAACACTAAAATGGGTCATGACACATAGACTAGGGAGTCTACATTCCAAATATGAGCTAAATCCAACATTCAATTCGAAGAAAATCTTAATTTCAACCTAGGACTTTTTAGTTCCAACTCTACCATCCAATCATGATTTAAATGATAAAATCGGAAGAATCTAAGATAGAAAGGAATAATGAATTAAGGTTAGAATCTTACCCCAACGATGAACCTTGAAAATCCTTTCATAATTCTCTCAAATTTGAGGTCTACAACTCAGATGGTGGAGTGAAATGTCCAATCCCGTTATTGAAAAGTGTGACTCTTCATCGTGATCGCAGCAGCCCCAGCTCGCGGATCATCTACTCGATCCGGCCCATGAACTTACTCTACGCGATCGCATCCATGGTCCACGCAATCGCGGGCCTTGGCCACGAGGTTCATCGCGATCGCAACACGTGCCCTCGCAGTCGCGATAGAGAAAACCAGAACTGGACACCAGATTTTTCTGGTGTCCTCCGAACTTGGATTGAACACTCGAAAATCATACGAGACCCCCCAGACACAAATCAAATATGCATTTCAATCATAAAAATATGTTCCGGACTTGCTCACGCACTCAAAAATCAAAATAACCATGAGCATAACAGAAACTAATTCTCACAAAAGAATTCTGTAATTAAACTTATTTTGCATATGAGATAGTAATTCTAACATAAAGTTTTTTTTATCTCATCTAAACATAAATTAGTTACATTTAATTTAGTGTATAAAACTATTAGTGATGATCCTTTATTTATATGCTAATCGTAGGAAAAAAGGCGTCTGTATTAAACACTTTGACTTCCTTCTCCTTGTTTGGTAATTATCAACTTCTTTTCATTTAATTTGTCGTTATCCATATCCTACTTCTTTCTTTTTTTTTTTTTTTTTTTTTTTTTTCGGGGGGGGGGGGGGGGGGGAGATTTTAACTATGCTCTACTTGGTGTGATTTATTTAAAAGTGGTCCAACAAATTAAAAGTATTTTGAATTGAGGTTTACTTATACAAGCTAGGGACCAGTCTTATTATTATTTTTTAGTACTGCATCTTTAGAATTAATTAAAATTAGGCAGCTGGAGAAATATAAATTTAATTGAATCTTCGTATTTCTTCTGGAGGATCATGCTAGATTATGAATAGATGATAGAGACTTCGTATTTCTTTCGATATATAGAGGCTAAGGGAGGACCAAACTTGAAAAAAATAATATAGGAAAGCTATATAAACGAATAGTAATTGAGGTAAATTAACAAAAAAACCCGTGCAGTAAAATATAATTACCTCAAAGTAACTATTGAAAAAATATTTACAAAAATACGCTCAGGTATGTGCATTGTCTGTCAACGGGTATACACAATTCACATGTTATTATATACCTTAATAGTATACAACAATATAGTTCAACTATTTTGACTGTTGTATTTCTTCGAAACACAATTATGTAAGTTGTATAGCCCGACGGTATACAAACTTAGAAAAAATGTTTTGTTTAATTTTTAAAATGTGCAAGTTTTATAAATCGGTAAAGGTAAATAATTATTAACTCTGCTTGAATAGTCAGTTAAAAATTCATTGGATGATTTTTCAAGGATTAGTGCCTTCAATATTGTCTATCTCAAATATACCTGATTTTTATGATTAATTAATTTAAGTTATTTATTTCCCTTAATCCTTTCTTTTTCTATTATAAAGACGACATAGCTAAAATAATGATTTTCACATTCTAGGGTACCACACTAATAAGGGTTTTCCTAATATAGTGATTATGTCAATTCTACCACGATAAATTATAATAAAATATTAGTAATAGGCTGAATACGACAGTGACGTAAGCATGACAATAATTTTTATTTAGACACTCAAATGATAATTTGTTTCAATTGAGAATATAAACATGTGATAAGCTTACCAAGAAGGTTGCATTTATGGTACTAGTGGAAAGCCTAGACGAGGAGGGCAAGATGAGGAACATGGAGAGGTATAAGATGGCGAGGAAGGAGGCGAAGCTTGCGTTCACGGTGGCAAAGGCAACTACTTTTAAACGCATGTATGAAGAGCTCGAGTGCAAAGGGGGGAACAAAAAGTTGTATCGGCTCGCCAAGCCGAGGGAGAGGAGGGCTCGTGACCTTGACCATGTGAAGTGCATCAAGGAAGAGAATGGCGAGGTGTTGGTAGAAGAGGCCCACATTAGATGAAGATGGTAGATGTATTTCCACACGCTCTTGAATGATGGAGGGGATAGAGATATCATGTTGGGAGAGCTAGAACATTCTGAGAGCCGTAGAGATTTTGGGTATTGTATGAGCATAAATGTTGTTGAGGTTAATGGAGCTATTCGTAGGATGAGGAGGGGAAGAACGAATGTGCCAGACGAGATCTCGACATATTTTTGGAAGAACGGGGGTGAGGCAGTTTTGGCGTGGCTGACTAAATTATTTAATGCAATCTTTAAGACGGCTAACATGCCAGAGGAATGGAGGTGGCGAACAATAGTTTCATTGTACAAGAACAAGGGTGATATCCATAACTGCAACAACTATAGGGGTATCAAGCTTCTAAGCCATACGATGAAAATTTGGGAGAGGGTGGTCGAGTTGAGGATGAGAAACGACGTGTTTATTTCCAAAAAACCAATTTGGATTCATGTAGGGGTGATTGACTACAGAAGTTGTCCATCTTATAAGGATACCGGTGGAGCAATATAAGGACAAGAAGAGAGACCTGCATATGGTATTCATCGACCTAAAAAATACGTATAACAAAGTCTTGAGGGAGGTTCTTTGGAGTTGTATGGAGTCTAGAGGTGTGCTTATAGCTTACATTAGGGTTGTTAAAGATATATATGATGGAACCAAGACTCGGGTTAGAATAGTGAGAGGTGACTTTGAACACTTACCGGTCATGATGGGGTTACACCAGGGATTAGTCCTTAGTCCATTCCTATTTAACTTAGTGATAGATGAGTTGACACGACATATTCAAAGGGAGGTACCATTGTGTATGTTATTTGCAGATGACATAATTTTGATCGACGAGATGCGCGGTGGAGTTAATGATAGGCTAGAAGTTTGGAGAAAGGCCTTATAGTCTAAAGGTTTTATGTTAAGCAGGACTAAAACGGAGTACCTAGAGTGCAAGTTCAGTAGCGTTGCGCATGAGATAGATGTTGCAGTAAATATAGAGGAGAAAGTCATACCTAATAAAGGAAGCTTCAAATATCTTGGGTCTGTAAGCTAGTGAGATGGGGAGATTGACGATGATGTCACACATTGTATTGGAGCTGAGTGGGTAAATGAGAGGCTTACTTATGACGTATTGTGCGATAAGAATGTGTCGCCAAGTCTTAAAGAAAAGTTCTACAAAGTGTTGGTTAGACCAGCTTTGTTGTATGGTGCAGAGTGTTGGCCAGTCAAGAACGCCCACATTCAAAAGATGAAGGTAGTAGAGATGATGATGCTTAGATGGATATGTGGGCACACGAGGAGAGATATGATTAGGAACGAAGTTATACAGGACAAGGTGAGAGTGGCTTCAGTGGTGGACAAGATGAGGGCAGCAAGACTGAGGTGGTTCGGGCATGTGAAAATGAAGGGCGATGCGCCAGTAAGGAGGTGCGAGAGGTTGGCTGTCGCTGGAGTTAGGACAGGTAGATGTAGGCCGAAGAAGAACTAGGAGGAGGTGATTAGACAAGACATGACACAACTTCAGTTGACTGAGGACATAACCTTAGATAAGAAGATACGGAGGTCTAAGATTAGGGTAGAAGACTAGTAGTAGGTAGGCAGGTGTGGGAGGGAGAGGCCGAGTTTTTCTCCTCTCCTCTTTTCCTTTTAGTAGTAGTCGTCAGATATCACACTGTTTTATTTCCTTGATGATTATTACTGTATGTTTCCACGTTTATTTTATATCTTGTTATTTGCTCTCTCCTTTCATATATTTCCGCGACTAGGGATGGCAACGGATCGGATCTGGACAGGATCCTACTAGATTCAGATCCAGATCCATTTTTCATATCTGGATCCAGATCCATTTTTCATACCTGAATCCAGATCCGGATCCAGATCTATCGGGTCCATAAAAATCAGATCCAAATTCGGATCCATCGGATCCACCGGGTCCACGGATCGGATCTAGATCTACATGCAAATTTTTTTGGCTTGAATAATATTCCCACATGTTGAAACTTTTATGACAAAATGAAACGCAATCTGATTGAAAAAAATGATTGAGTTCATTCAATCAACCTACACAAACATGACACCATTCTTCCAAAATACTGAACAAAGTTTTAGCATCACAAGAAAATAAAGACGATTGACTTCATTAGTGATGCTAAACATGTTGCAACTTTGCGCTAATTTTTGGAGGCTTTAGTGATGCTCCACTTGTAGTTCTACTGATTGACTTCATTAAACAACATAAAACAATGTCAGTCATATATCAAAAGTCCCATTTTTTTTTGTTGATCAAACAAATGAGATAAAGATACTTAAAGCTTACGGCTAGCAGATTCAAGAAAGGGAAGTTTAAAGAAGAGTGATTATTTTTTCTTTTTATAGAAATGAAAATATGGGAAACTGTAGAGAGCATATATGTAAAAGAAATGAAACTTCAAAGACAAATTACATGGCTGTGTGACTTGTGCCTTATCCTGGTTCAACCCTTTACCCAATACATAAATTATGGAAAAAATTTAAGAAAATACTTATAAAATTACATTCTAGGTTATGGATATATTCAATAAAAAATGGATCCACGGATCGGATCTGGACCGAATACGGATCTCAAATACAAGATCCAGATCCAGATCTGATCAGTCAGAAACGGATCCAGGTCCGATCCGGATCCGTCGGGTCCAAATTTTGAAGATCCATATCCTATAAAATGAATCTGGATCCACCAGATCCGGACCAGGTCCAAGATCCATTGCCATCTCTATCTGCGACATGTACTTTTTTTCTGAGTCGAGGGTCTATTGAAAATAACCTATCTACCTCACAAAGGTAGATATAAGATCTACGTACATTCTACCCTCCCCAGACCCCACTGAATTTGTTATTATTGTTGTTGTTCTCCTTACATGCAGACTTATCTGATCCTGCCCGCTAAGTTAAATGAGTGGTTTGCCTTTGATGGACTATTATTCTTGACTTTTGTATATTATTTTAAGTTTTATGTATTATTAGTATAAATAATTCTTAAACACGAGCTATCCGATCATTTGAAATATATTTATAGAATTTTTTTTTTAAAATGTGCGATTTAAAATTTTGAAAAAAAAATGTTTCCTACTATAATATATAAAGATGATCTAATGATATAAAAGTTCTTTTATATACTAGGTAACATTACTGTATATTACTTAAAAACTTTTTCTATATAACTCATGGCTCTTGGTATGCTAAAAAATGAAAGTGACAAAATGGTGGGTTTAGAGGGAGGAAGCAACAACAAAAATGCCAAGATTTTCATCTTATTCTTCACCGTTGCTATTTGTTGCCTTGTTTATTATCACTCAAACACATACCATTTAGAATTCTTACCAAATTCATACAACTCCATTTTTTCTTGGTCTACTCAAGATCTAAAGCAAGGTGATTTAATGCCTCTTTCATCAACTAATAATGACTCCATTATTACTGGGAAGAAGAGCACTAGACGAGAAAATAATCTAACTTCAACGGTGAGTTGTCTGTTTCTCTTTGATTTCTACGAGATAATTGTAGGTAGGATTGGCAAAATTAGCTCATGAAAACATGATTCATCCGATTCGTTTAAGTTTGAACGGGTTAATGACCCGCCTTCTTATAAACAGGCATAGTGAACGAATATCCGATTTTGGTGCCGCCATTTAACATGTGCTTGCTTTTTAAATGTTTTACACATATACCCACTTCCGGATAACTTTAGATATACAAAGTCTCGTGTATTGTATCTGAAGTTTCATTTAGCTGAAGTTTAGTCATTTGTTTGAACTTCAACCATATGTGGCTGAATCTCAATGATTTCATGATTTATGTTATTTTTGCTTGAATTTCAACTAGTGCATGATTAAGACTCAAATGACTGAAGTCATGCAAAAATGACTGAAGTCCAACCATTTATGCCTGAACTTCATGCGAAAATGACTGAAGTTTAGCCACATATGACTTCAGACATTGTCAAACCTAACTTCAGACACAACATGTCTGAAGTGAGTATATGTGCAAAAAATTTAAAAGGTAGATACATGTTAAATAACGGTGTAAAAACAAGATGCCACATAAAAATTTACTTTATCAACTCAAGTCATTCTGACCCGCACCCATCAAAAGTAATATAACCTAATAGCGTAAAATATTTTTACACTATAGTAGACCTGTCCAAAGGTCGGGTCGGGCCGGCTATTTTTTTTCTACTTGCCCGACCCTGATCCTATATTTTTTTAAAAATTCCGACCCTGACCCTGACCCTTCGGGACCCTATGGGTCACGAGTCGGCCCTGACCCTTCGGAATTTTTTGGCGGGCCAGGGTCGGGTCGGTCCGGGTCGAGGATTTTTTTTAAAAAAAAATTGAATTTTCAAAACTGAAATTGGCATTCACCCCTACATTACCACGAAATTTCGACGTTGAAATGTATTGTATGTCGTGAGATCTTGACTAAAGAAAAAGAAAATTAGAAATCGATTTGGGGAAAAACACAAATTGATTGGGAAAACGAACGTTTTTCTAAATATTGGCTGCGCCAAACTGCCTATGGCTGTTTGACCGGCCCTGTCTCGAAAAAATAGGAAAAATAATTTTTTTTGGTGTAAAACGGACATCCGAGCGCAGAGTTATGACCATTTAAAGTTTCACCAATTTACAACTACTTTCTCTCCCTACATTATGCTTCCATGATATTAACAAAACGACTAATAATATAAATATATAATTAATAATCAACTACCGTTTTTATCTTATTTTATGTCGAGCACAATGTAGATTAGAGCAATACATATACTATAAAAACATGCATTATATCACTTATTAATGACAAAAACATACATAAGTACAAAACAAATATTAATGAAAGAAAAATAATATAAATTATATTAAAAAAATATGTGGGTCGGGGGTCGGGTCGGGACTGGGCGTATGTAGTATTCTAACCAGGGGCGTATGTAGTATTCTAACTGGGGTTCAGTTGAACCTATAACTTTCGACGCAGAATATAAATTTATGTGTAAAAATTAATTAAAGTTACAATAAATAATAGACATGAACCCATAACTTTTAAAATATAATGGTGCAACACTAGAAATCTTAAAATGTTGAACTCATAAAATTTAAATCCGGGATCCGCCTCTACAATAGACCCTTGTGGTCCGACCCTTTCCCGAACACCGTACATAGCGGAAGCTTAGTGCATCGGGCTACTCTTTAGTATATATATATAAGAAACTCTTTTTGTTCTGTAGACAATGTGATAACATAATACTCTTTATGTCCCAATTTATGTGATACACTTTTCGCATTTCAATAATCAATTTGAGTAATTGGAGTGAAATTGGACAAGATTAACTCAATATCTTAAGATTAAAATTAATATTTTTGAAAACCACACGAAAAGTACGATAAGTTGCAACTTTTCTCATATCAATTGAATGGAAAAATACATCTTAAAATGTTAGTCAAAGTTTATGCAGTTTGAATCTCGAAACGCGAAAAATACACCTAGATAACGGGTTGCTCATTATTTAGGTGTATTTTGAAAAGTATAGTATAAATTAGGACAGAAAGGGTAACATAAAATGGATTAGCCCAGACTTATTATTTCATCCTTTTTTTTAGAAAGTTTCTTCCTAATTATGTCCAATCATTACCTTATAATTAATTAATTTTTGTGGACATTTTCAGAAGAAGAAGCAAAGTAAATTAAAGAAAGTGCTAAAAGAGGCAGCCATGGCAGACAAAACAGTGATCATAACAGCTCTAAATGCAGCATGGACAGCTCCAAATTCCACTTTTGATCTTTTCTTGGAGAGCTTTAAAATTGGAAATAATACAAAATCCCTTTTGAAGCATGTTGTAGTTGTAGCTTTGGATAAAACTGCATATTCTCGTTGTTTGGAAATTCACACACATTGCTATGCATTAATCACCAAAGGTGTTGATTTCTCTGGGGAAAAAAAATATATGAGTGATGATTATTTGAAGATGATGTGGAAGAGAACTGATTTTCTAAGAATTGTTCTCCAAATGGGATATAACTTCATCTTTACGGTAAGCTTCTTTGGATTTAATTTCATATACATAGACAATGTAAAAATAGTTTAAATTATCAGGGTAATTTACATGTTATATTGTTTTTTAGCAAATAACCAACTGTTTTATCTTAAAAAATGCTTTTTGTTATTATAATTTGGAGAATAGTAGTTTGTAACGGCTAATCAATATGAAAAATAGTTCGTCATATAGAGCAGCAATTCATACTTGCAAATGTTCAACAACTTTTTCATGGAAAAACCTAGACTTTTCAGCTCCTGAAAGACATTACTCAAGAAGTTATTTTTTCCTAAAATTTTGGCCTAAATATATAGTATATATTTTTAAGAACATTCCCTCCATCTCAATTTGTGTAGCACAATGTAAAGAAAGGGAGACTTTTGAAATTTATGGCAAAAAACAAGTCATAAATATTTATATGACTATTGACCATCTCATTAAAGATAAAGTAAGAAATTTTTAAATTGTTTCTAAATAAGAAAGTATGACATTCTTTTTTGCATAGACTAAAAAAGAAAGTATGACCGATAAATAAAAATAATGAGAATAAACATTTTTAGCTTCCCCAAAACTTGACCAAACATAAATGAAAACAATTTTGTCTTAGTGATTTGATGACTTTATTTTTGTCCTTTTGTGTGGTATTTTTTAGGATGCAGATATATTATGGTTTCGACGACCGTTTGCACATTTTTACTCACATGATGATTTTCAAATTGCTTGTGATCATTATCTGCACGACTCATTCAACCTAGATAACTATCCAAATGGAGGATTTAAGTTCGTGAAATCAAATAATCAGACGATACAATTCTACAAGTTCTGGTACAGTTCAAGAAAAACTTATCCAGAAACGAATGAACAAGACGTGCTCAACATAATCAAATATGATTCATTTCTCAAGAAAATTGGACTGAAAATAAGGTTTTTAGACACTGCTTATTTTGGGGGATTTTGTGAACCTAGCAAAGATCTTAATTATGTGTGCACAATGCATGCAAATTGTTGTATAGGTCTTGGTAACAAAATACATGATTTAAGAATGGCTCTTGATGATTGGAAATATTATATGGCTTTGCCAAGTGGTGAAAGGAAGTCCAAGATATATACTTGGACTGTTCCAAGAATATGTGGATAATGATGATCGTCTCAAATAACTGCCTTGCTCTTGTAAATGTAATATTACTACCTTTTATTTCGGGTTTTTAATTTCTAAATTATTTTTTCTCTTTACTTCTCCTGAAAGTATTTATCATAATTCAGAATTAAATAAGATCTTGTATAGTCTTTGATCTTTTTTTTTTTATTTTTCTTTCAGTGTCCGATAATTATTTTAGAGTCCTGATTAATATAAATTCATCTCGCGTAAGATCCATTAAAAGGATAAACATTCTCTATAAGAAACTTCTCCCCTTTTGGATTTTTTTTCCATCTCCTCTACATGATTATTCATCGATTTATTTTTGAAATTTCTTACCATAAAATAATTAATGTTGTATAGGATTTAAGGTTTAGAATAGAGAACCATGAAGTTGTAAATGAACTTAGTATGGAGAAGAAACAATAGAATAGAGAACCATGAAATTGTAAATGAACTTAGTATGGAGAAGAATCAACTTTGTTAGTAAAGCAAACGAATTAATTTTATGGATAATCACTTATATTTTATTTTCTTGCACCAAAATTATTAAATTGTCTTTTTATAATGAAAGAGTCACTTAATTAACTGTACAAAACCTTTCCAATCGAATGAAACAATATCAGTGTTACTATAATAATGTTCAACGTGTCAAACACTCTCTGAGATTGAGTGTCCTCCTCTTGAGCATCATTAGTAGCAGACATTTTTTGAAATACGTAATACGTACAAGTTTGAAGAATATCCTGTTGGTATAGCTCTAATTGCACGATTTAGAGTATGAAAGAAGTGAGACAATCCTAGATGTCTTGGTGGTCAACTATTTACATGTGTGGCGGCACACACACATAATAGAGACCCCACTGGATACGGTTTCATAGACTTTCTAAGACCCTTGAACCTAAGCTCTGATATCAAGCTTTGTCACGCCCCGAACCATGCATCGATGTAACAGGACACTCAGTGTCTGGATGCATGTGACTGAGCTAACCACATGGCTTGTTGAGTCCACATGGACATCAAAATCATGAAACAATAATAATACAGCTTATAAAACCAAATACTGTAATTAATAGATGAAAATATATACGCGGGAAATAATCTGAGCAACACAATAAGTCTTAAAATAACTGACATTACATGCTAAACTAGTCTATGAAACCTCTGAACATGAGTCTAACTGTCAAAACTGTTTTGCAGAACAAGGCCCAGGCATACATTTACTGCACAACCTGATGTGTCAAATAAATAGACCAAGGAAAATTTCCAACACCTGTAACCTTAAAATTGCAGTCCGTTCAACCACACTTCGTTATGAAGTTTCCGAAACTGGTTCTTGTTTTCCGCATTGCATGGTGTTGGTTTAACTTTGATTAATAACCGTAAAGAAATGGATCATGGGCCTAACTCAATCCCAAAAGCTAGCTTGTAGGGTGGGGATTGTTCAAGTCCATATAAGGAATCTATGTTCTCATTCCATTTTCGATGTGAGACACTTAACACTCCCTCGCACGCACAGACCTCGTTAACTGAAGCGTGAACAATATAATTTGGAGGCCCAACATCGACGAACAAATAATTGGAATGGGCCTGACTCTAGTACCATGTAAAGAATGGATCTTTGGCCTAACTCAACCCCAAAAGCTAGCTTGTAGGGTGAGGATTGTCCAAGTCCATATAAGGAGTCCATGTTCCCATTCCATATCCGATGTGGGATACTTAACAATAACTTCATCCAAAATATGTCTATTGGCATCTTATTGTTGGCACCAGTTGATTCATCTGATGATTACATAAATTACATATAGCATTAGGAGTAATCTTAGTTGGAAAAAAGATTCAAACGGAGTCTTAAAACTAAATACTACTTTCAATTGCGTTCGTTTTTCGTGAAACTTTACGTGTAACAATCGTCATTTTTCGTTGTTCCAATCAAAGGGAACATGTTATTTTTAGTATCCATTCTTCATTTTTCAGGAAAGATAAACTTGATATCAAGAAAAAATCACAATGTAGTAAGTGAAAGAGAAACACTTCATCGTCCATATGGCCAACTGATTGGTTCCTCCTCGAGTCCGCGACTATGACAGCCAAATTAACTAGCTACGGACTGGATCAAAGTTTTGCCAACTGGACCATTTTTTTTAATCATAGTTGGAAAACTGGATAGTCCTAATGAAACAGAGAAGAGAATTGACTTAAACTTTCTTTCGAATAGAATGAAAAAATATGCAAGCAATAGAAAACAGAAGATGTTCGTAATTTATGTTACGGTATTTTGTAGGGGCACATCCCTTCACTTCTCTGAAGGAGCAGATTTTGGTGGCTTTACGCAATAGGTTAATTAGGTTTCAATAAATAGGCTACTTACTTTTTTAAGACATGAGGTGTATTAAGAGAATTTAACTTTTAAATTAGTAGCTTCCTGCTTTTAATACAATATTGATTAATTGATCAAATATCGGGGTAGCCTCTTAAAATTGATATGTTTTCAAAGTTAGACACTCAAACTTTGCTAGTCACACACTTAACTCGGTAGATGTGTGTCTTTTAAACACTTGTATTCCTAAGACTATTAGTGTGAAACTCACTTGCGGCTGATGTGTCAAATGAAACAATTAGTGATTCCCAACTGTAATTTTGACTAATAAATAAAACAATTATATGTAATTATCCCATGCTCACCGATCAAAGACATTTCTTCTTCTTCTCTAATTAGAAACCCCAGAAAGGCCATGACCATGTCATTTTTTGACAACCGAAATAGAATAAAAGAAGCAATTTTGCAGTAGACCCACCGACTAAAAGATTGAAATAAGCACACCCAAAATTCTAAAAATTAAAATTCACTCACGTTGATATCAATGTGGACCATTGTGAAGATTGCTTTGTATGTTTAAGGAAGAACGTTCAGTTTTGATGATGTTTTTGTGTGATAATTTGTGGATAAGATTAATTGATGTTCTCATTTTTCTGTTACCGAGGATAAAAATGGTGTTGGAAATTAGCCTTTGGCGGGAGTTGCGACTGACCAACTTTAACGGCTTAAACACTAGTGTTACGTATGTTGGAGAATCCGGTTCTTCACACATGCATGATCTACTAAGTACGTAGATAACCGTAGGGCCAAGAATCGTCAAATTTCATTGAGAAATGAAAGAGATATTGGTCCACGAAGTAAGGTGTTTGAAGCATGGAAAGTGTGGTATTGTGTTCAATTCTCCCTCATCGGTAGAGGAAGAAAGAATTGTTGTGTATATAAGACTCGAAATTGGTTTGGGGTTTGGGACCCCAAGGGGTATCCCATGTGTTTAAAGGAGGGAGGACCTAGATGTGCTTCGGTTCAAGGAAAGACCACACGCGCGCCGCCGCCGCCGCCCGCCCGTCCCATCCGGTTCCGAGTCACGGGCCATGGGCTGTGAGCCTTCTGATATTATCTTTTTGGACCAGAGAACTTTGCCAGAAGTACAGTTTGATCCCAGAAGTTTCAGATGTACAGTTTGGACCCTGAAGTTTCCAGAAAGTCAGAATTGGGCAGAAGAGAACAGAAACGCCAAGCACTCAATTCAGCCATTTATTTTGGCTGAATTACTCCTCCTATAAATGGCCAATCCGTTGGTCTTTCACCATTTATGCCGTTGGTCTTTCACCATTTATGTTGGTGACTTTACTACCTTCATAATGGCCATTATTTGTCTGTTATGGAGGCAGTTTTTCAGTCCCTCCCTCACCTATATAAACACCCCCTTACACCATTGTTGAGCACTAAGAACAGTACACGAAAATACACAACCAAAACAGTTTTCTTCCTACAACTTTCAAGCATCATTTCGTTACTCAATATTCTTCACAGTAGCATTTGAGTTTCCTTTGTTCAAGTGTTCCATTGTTGTTTTATCTTGGGAGACAAATTGTCTAGGACGTATAAAGGATAAATACGGGGTAATATTGTCTTAAGGACAGAGTGCCACACTCGACTCAGCAAAAACAGTTTCCATTTTTCCGTCTTCAACAAAATTGTAATTTCAGTTTTGTGGTTCTATTGTAATTTTCAGATTTCTAGTTGAATTATTGAATCTTTGTTTATCCTTTCGAATACTTGTAATAGTTATATACTTCCCGTACTGCTTTATAAAGTACCATAGAGCAAAAATAACCAACAAATGGTACACTAACCAAGTATTAGCTGCAAATATCAATTTAATTAGCATTGCTTCACGCTTTGAAATCTGGTGTTTGCTTTAAGTTTTTTTTTCGTCGACATGGATTCTCTGTATTCCAGACTCCAGAGATAAAGAGGGGGCCGGGGTGGGGACCGACCCTAATTGCTATATTCAGACTTTAGACTAATGACCTCACTTATTCTATACCGGATTGTCATAATGCTTCTTGATTACACCTACATATTGATCCAATCCAACTTTTTTGGATTTTATCCAGTTGAACTGACGAGATTCTTGATAACCGTGTTATATTTATGTTAGGTGCACATTGCAATTAGATGGTCATGAATACACGGGTACTTATATTTAGTTATAGTATGATCATTTGACATGATCTCAAGAGCGTCTCGATAAATTGGTGACCTAAAACCAAAATATATTAATCATTCTTAAACTTATTTTATAAAAATTCGTCCATTATGAGACATAAAAGAAACACCCGGGACTTTTGTCTAGTGGTAACTGTGTGGGTTAGACAAATAATAATTTTGAACTTTCTATAACAATCCAATTTCAGGTCGTGAAGGTACCTACCTCCACCCAGTAGGCGAGCCATCCACAACTGACTAGAGATTTCATGTAAATGTAAACATGCAGAATAAGTAAATGGAAATCATTTTTAAGTCATAATAAGTCTAATAATAATAATGCCAAAATATGAATCAGTGATACAACTCTCAAAACCTGGTTTCATCAGTACAAGAACATCTAAAAAATGAGTACAAGTCAGGAATATATCCTAATACATTATCTACAATAATGAAAGACAGAAATGAAAGATAGAGGAAGGATCTGGTGCCACGGATCAACGAGTAGCGCACCCTGAATCCTTTGAAAGCACTCCTCAATGGGCGGTGTAGTCTCGAACACCGCTCGTGCTAGGAACTGAATCTGCATACAAAAGGGTGCAGCAAGTGTAGAGTGAGTATGAGAAATTAACGTGTACTCAACGGTATCGTCGACCGATGTACTCAACAGTATCGTCGACCGATTCTAAACTAAAACGGTGACTAGAGTTGATCTATTCGACTGCTTATTCCATACTTAGTCGCGATTAGTAAATCATTACAATAATCATAATACAACTAGTCTAAGTGAGAAACACTCCAATTTCATAATGTTCACATAGCTAATTTAGACAAAATAAATACAATACAAGCAACAGTTCAATGAGTCATCTGACAAGGAATCCATGAAATGAATGTAAGGCCTTTCCATCACCAATATACACACACTCCATAATATGGAATACGTGACCTATGAGGGACTTACAAGATCCATACACCACCCGAAATTATTTTCCATCAGGTTCTTAGCCACTTAGGCTCCAAATATCAATCACTTAGCCAGTTAGGCTCACATTACATGTCTTTAGCCTATACTTCTTACCATTCGCATCACTCCATCCGAAATTATTCCCATCGAACAATACATATGTATCCTCAAGTGTAATATACATGAAACACCATATGAAAGAATGAACATGACATGTGCAATATAGGCAAAAAAATCAAATCTTTATCATTTTTTCATCTTTTAAACGAGTATTACATAGTGATGAAAACACACAATCACAAATAAGATAGACATATAATAATGTAGACATTAAACTACGAGCCTCATACCCCAATAATAGTCCACACAATCAACTAAACTATTAGCTAGTACCTAAAACATGGCATTCAGATCCTAATCACACAAATATAGTACAAAACACATTCCCGAAGCATATTATTGGTACCCGGTA
The DNA here is from genome assembly GCA_034509755.1 of Anisodus tanguticus. Taxonomy (NCBI): domain Eukaryota; kingdom Viridiplantae; phylum Streptophyta; class Magnoliopsida; order Solanales; family Solanaceae; genus Anisodus; species Anisodus tanguticus. The sequence continues at coordinate 42,364,303 of CM067555.1, forward strand.
CGAGTGCTCGCCACCTACCACATTCGGGACCTCCCATTACTTCATCATTACTCCCTCTATATTAGTTCATTTATACCAAGAACGAGCTTTAAATAGAGTGAGGTAAGGTCTTAAGTTGCCTGTTTTAGAGTCTGATGCTCACAATGAAGACTTTCCCTTTCGTAGAGCCTCCGTCTATCCCAATCAATTCAGATACAAATTCTACATTAGAACACAAGTTTGTAGATGCCCATATCGCAATACTATTGTTTCGTACCCAAAAAGTTACCCAAAAAGATAATCTTGAGCCCCGAAGGGAAAAACTAGAAATTTAACCAAAAATTAATTTACCTATAGTGTAACGACCCGTCTGGTCATTATAGCTAAATACTCATATTTTATTAAGTTACCCTTCCCGTTGACTCTATGTGGGGTTTATGATGCGCGGGGATAGATGACACGAATCCCGAAGCATCTTTATGTGATTTTTGGAAGAAAAGCCCAAAATAGAGCTTTTACAATTGATAAGTTTGACCTAAAGTTGACTTTCGAGTATATGGTTTCATTTTTAGGTTCCGTCGCTTTCGGTAGTTCCGGAGGGTCATTTATGACTTAGTCGAGTCATTGGTTCACTTCCGAGGCATTCATATGTACTTTATGGCCTTTTTTTCAATTTTGTGATATTTGGTTGTTTTAGGCGATTCTATAGAAAATTATGTCTTAGGTCAGTCATATGAGAAATTTGAGGGCGCGAGCGAGTTTATAACACTATTTACTTAGGAGTAGCATGTCTGATTTGTATCTGGGGGTTCCCGAGAGCATTTCATGTGTTTGGTGGAGAACTGATTAGTTTCTATGTTGCTAGTGTCTGGTGTCCGCACCAACGGCTGTACCACCGCTTTTGCATGTACGCCTCTGCGGAGGTTGGCTCGCAAATACGGGACTTATGCTTTGTTGAGGTTTTCGCTTCTACAGATGCTTTCTCATAGAGGCGATGGCACCTATGAGGAGTCATTCTCGCTCCATCGCTAATCCGAGATCTTAAGTGACTCTGCCTCAGCGAACCTTTTCTCACTGATGCGTGACAACCTTTGCGAAGTCAATTCGGTTAAAGTGGAATCGTTTTTTCTGGTCAGATTATTAAATTCCCTAAAAACAATTTCATCCCCTAAAATACATTATCTTGGAATTAGAGCTCGGCTAAGAGAGGATTTCACTTTGATTATTTATTGGAGGTATAATTTCATCCTTTTAATTTATTATTCATCTTTTAAATCTTCTAATCGTATTATAGATTTTATTGGGGGAAGAAATGCCTTGAGCTTTCATGCTAGAATAAGAGAGCTAGACTCTTTATTTAAGGGTTTATTATTGATTAGATGGGTATGATATTGTAAACTAGTATTGATTAATGATGATTGATTATATTTTGATGTTTAATTTGGTAATAGAAACCCTTTCTAAATTGGGAGAAAAGCCTAGGGTTTGGAAATCGGGGCCTTTACTAAATCTTGCAATTGAGGGTCCAATTGGATTTAGTTTTCAAATTAACTCAAGGAGATGATTATTTAGTATGTTATTATATTTTTTGGGTAATAATGTTTGGATTTTGATACCGTGGGCCCGGGGTCGATTTTCAGTGTATCTTGGATTGTTGAAAGACTAAGTCATTGTATGTGTGTTAGCTTAATTATTAACGTAGAATTTATATATGTTAGATTACGAGTACTACGAGGCACTCCAAAAGGGCAAGGCCTGCGTTGAGGATTAACGGTTCATGGATTTGAGGTAGGCTACGGTTTCTCTTCTGTAGATTTCGATAGAAGTGCGTATTAATTATAAATGTTTAGGGGTATTGGGTGTGTTTGGGGGGTCACACATTAGCGGTTGTGATGAATGCATGTATGAGTACCGGTGTTGAACTGTGATGATTGGTGATTTGGGGATCAGCCTTAAGTTGATTCCGACTGTTGTTGTTTGGGCTTGTCGCCATTATGTGGGCTCGTCGCGATTGTTGATATTGTTGTGTTTATTCTTCACATTGCTTTCGATATGATATATTGATTTACATGGAATTACATGTTATGTAATTTCTGAAAGCATGTGATATTCATCTCTTATACTTGATTGCATCTCATATATCTGATTACTTGCCTTGTATTATCATTTGTATTCATACACTCATGATTATGATGATATTGATATGAGAGTGGTATGAAAATACTGTGGTCCAACGAGATCGAGAAAGGTAAGCTATTCTATGAGCGAAAATTTGATATGCTTAAATTACACATATTAAATGGTGTAAAGCGGATGTTTTCTTCACGATACCAACATATGCACTCTTATGTTATTGAGCCATCAGCTCATTGTAAATACACCCTCGTCACCAGACTGTTGCAATAAGTCTGAATGATATTGAAGTATCCCTTCATCTATCACACCTCAAGTAAAACATCCTTGATATGTCAAACCTTCTCAAGTGCAGTCCTCAAAGTCAAAACACTTATTACTTAGTTACTTCGGTAACCATATGAATTCAAATCTCCAACTCCTTCCCCATCACATGTTATACCATATATGCACCTCTTCGACCTTTAAGTAACTAAATATTGAAGATATAGCAATCATGCAGTCTTTCATACCATCGCTCCCATTTTCTAGGGTATCACTGAACCAAATTATCTTAATCACAACCTCGCTCAACTGAGCCTTAAAATCATAGCTCCAATATGAACTCAATCTTGTGTTTTTATCATGGTGACGCATCTCGTACTATACCGCGTGATGTCACATTCAGCCGCTCATGGGTGAATTCAAAAATATGTCCTCACTGTTGGTGAGAGATTAAAACAAAGAAGTTTAGACCTTAGACCGAATCACATACGCACGATAAGGAATGAAATAATGAAAGTTTTCTAAATGTCCTATATCATCTTAAAGATAGATACAGAGCTCATCGTACCGATCCGCAAGACTCTACTAGACACCACTCTTGTACTCATGAGACAAATGAACCTAGTGCTCTGATATCAATTTGTCACGAACCAAAATCCCATTTGTGTTATGAGAACACCTACCTTAACCCATAGGCGAACCACCAATATCCAAACATAATAAATGCGGAAAAGTAAAGGACATAGAAAATAATGTCAAAGTCTCAAGAACTTAATACATCAACCTTACAAAACCATCCCTCAAAATCTGGTTGTCATGAGTACAGAGCTAACTAATTGGAATACAAGTCTTAAAGTTAAGTACGAATCACTATTTGAAATATATGACATAAAGTAAAATAACATGATGTAGAGTTTCATTGCCATGATGGAATCTATGACACACTTTGGACTCCCAAGAAGAATCTCCAAGGTCTTCGTCAAGCTCTTTCGCTGGCATCCGGCTCAGTACCTGCACAAAGAGTGCAATAAGTGTAGAGTGCGTACGGGAAACACGTGTACCCAACATCATCGTCGATCGATCCTAACTATAGCGGTGGCGAGGGTTAGTACTCCAAATACTTTTCTTCTTGCTTGATTAGTCAAATTATACAATTTCTAAGTAATTCAACCGCTTAAGTAAAAATTCTACAACCACACCAAGTCATAAAGTCCATTACCACTCAAAGAACATCATAAAGTTTCTAATTTTACCTCTATTAGGATAGATGTAGTAATACAATTCCAACCTTTGCCAAATCAGCATCTAAGTCCTCAAAGATTGCACCTTTTCATTATTTAAATAATTTCTACTCATAAAGGTCCAACCCTTTCATGAATTAAGACACAATCACTATCAAGATTCAGTCTTTTTATCAAAAGAACAAGTTTGCCATTAAAAGTTTAATATTTTAGTTTTTAAAATAAGGAACACATAAAGATCCCATCTCTATATCATTTCTAAGTCCTCAAAGTCATAAATATCTCATCTTTATACTTTCTATCAATCAAAGTCATAAATATCCCATCTTTATTAGTATTTCTAGCAATCAAGGTCGTAAAGATCCCATATTTATATCATCACCATACCGTCTCATATTTCCATCTTACATCATGTATAAGTTACAAGGTGCCAGTATTTCTTATCTTAAAAATCACATGATTATAAAGTCTATATCTTTACATCACTGAGTACACATAGCAATAATTACACGTCAAGAAGTACGAATAAAATGCAATGCAGATGATATGTATGCAATGCAATGGCCATATGTCTCGGTATACACATGCCGATGCAGTAGCTGTCATCAGTCTCGTGCCATTTACCATATCCAGTAACTGGATTTCCAAGCCTCTCTCATCAGTATCTCAACAGTTAAAATGCCAAATATAATATGTATGAATGATATAGATATGTATACACCATGCAATAACATAATCCATACAATCAGTATTATCGATTCATTTTCAAGTATTTGGATGAGATGCAGAGTGATGAATGCATGACAAATCAAATCAAAGATAGAATATCAAACATGGCTATGAGCCCAAATAATCAGCAATCACACCAAACCTAAGAGGATTTATGCACCACGCTCATGGTCCAGAGGATAAATACATAACCTCCGTCATGTATAACATACTAATTCATTTAAGTACCCTTTAAGTATATTAGTACCCGTACAAGTGCTCGTCACCTCACTAGTACGGGACTCCAAGTCCCCGTTACTCCCATTAATTAACATACCAACACATAGCACTATATTAGAGTCTAGTAAGTGTCAACTTGCCTTATATTTGAAGTCCCATAGATCACGAACGCTACCAACTCGATCTGCGCGAAGATTAAACCCCTGGAAGCTCTGCCGGATTTAAATTCATCAAACAAGTTTAATCTAGTCAAAATATTAATCTACAGAGTTAGACGAATCCAGCGATACCAATATTACTATACTTTATTTCGAAATCCAAAAATGGACCCAAAAAGCCAATCTTGAGCCTCGAAGGTCAAAATTGTAATTTCATTATAAAATAGAGTTACACATAGCCCATAGGTTATAAATCCATAAAATCAACTAATTTCATAGAGTGCATCAAGTGTAGAGTGAGTACGAGAAGCACGTGTACCCAACAACATCGTCGATCGACCCTAACTGTAGCGGTGGCGAGGGATGGTACTCCCAATACTTCTCTTCTTGCTTGGTTAGTAAAATTATATAATTTCTAACTAATTCAATCATTTAAGTAAAATATTCTACAATCACACCAAGTCATAAAGTCCATTACCACTCAAAGAACATCATAAAGTTTCTAATTTTACCTCAATTAGGATAGATGTAGTAATATAATTCTAACCTTTTCCAAATCTGCATCTAAGTCCTCAAGGATTTCACCTTTTCATTAATTAGATAAGTTATACTCATAAAGGTCCAACCTTTTCATGAATTAAGGCACAATCACTATCAAGATTCAGTCATTTATCCAAATAATAAGTTTGTCATTAAAGGTTTAATCTTTTAGTTCTTAAACTAAGGAACACATAAAGATTCCATCTCTATATCATTTCTAAGTCCTCAAAGTCATACATATCCCATCTTTATATCATTTCTATCAATCCAAGTCATAAATATCCCATCTTTATTAGTACTTCTAGCAATCAAGGTTGTAAAGATCCCATAAATATATCATCACCATACTGTCTCATATTTCCATCTTACATCATGTATAAGTTACAAGGTGTCAGTATTTCTTTTCTTAAAAATCACATGATTATAAAGTCTACATCTTTATATCACCGAGTACACATAGCAATAATTACATATCAAGAAGTACGAATAAAATGCAATGCAGATGATATGTATGCAATGCAATGGTCATATGTCCCGGTATACACATGTCGATGCAGTAGCTGTCATGTGATTTATGAAAGACTCATGAGGTCCATATACCCATATGATCACATCGGATCCCAGCTCTGTGGTTGTAGTATCATCATAAATCATCACTCTCGTACCATGTACCATATTCAGTAACTGGCTTTTCAAGCCTCTCCCATCAGTATGTTAACAGTTCAAATGTTAAATATAATATGTATGAATGAAATGGATATGAGTACACCATGCAACAACATAATCAATACAACATGTATTATCAATTTATTTTCAAGTATTTAGATGAGATGCAGAGTAATGAATGGATGACAAATAAAATCAAGGATAAAATATCAAACATGGCTACGAGCCTAAATAATCAGCAATTATCCCAAACCTAAAAATATTTATGCACCGCGCTCACGGCCTGAATGCTAAACACATAACCTCTGTCATGTATAACATACTAGTTTATGTAATTACCCTCAAAGTATATCGGTATCCGTACAAGTGCTCGTTACCTCACTAGTACAGGACCCCCAATTACCCATTACACCCATTAATTAATATACCAACACACAATACTATATTAGACTCTAGTAAGTCTCCACTTGCCTTATATTTGAAATCCCATAGCTCACAAACATTTCAACTTGATCCGCACAAAGATTAAGTCTCCTAGAAGCTCTCCCGGATTTAAATTCGTCAAATAAGTTCAATCTACTAAAAATAGTAATCTACAAAGTTAGACGAATCTAGCCATACCCATATTGCTATACTTTATTTTGGAATCCAAAAAGCCAATCTCGAGCCCTGAAGGTCAAAACTGTAATTTCATTGTAAAATTGAGTTATCCATAGCCCATAATTTATAAATCTATAAAATCAACTAATTTCATCCATGAATTGACCCTCAAATCAAAGGTTTATTATTTCTCAACTCTAGGGCTCAAAAATCCCATTTTTTCTAACCAAACACGGATAAAATTGATAACAAATGAAAATAAAATTTTGGAAATATCGAAATAGTTAGATACTTACCCTATTGTTGAGAAGAGAACACCACCATTAAAATCATCTCAAACGGAGCTCTAGAACTCAAGTTATGCTCAAAATACTAAATGAACATAGTTTAATTTTTAATTCACAACGATTTTCGCTTCCGCGGCCCAAAATCCTCTTCTGTGGCGCAAAATCGCATTTTGTTGAGCTTGATTTTTGAAGATTTCGATTGAATCTAACCATTGAAATTATTGAAATTGGTATTAGAATGTTGATATTAAATTCGAATCATTTTGAGTTGATTTGGACCAATGTGGATCAATTTCAAAGTAAAAACATGTTGGTGACATTTATGTGTAAGCCATGTTGATCCACCAGGACTTATGGACATTTGTTTCAAAGTTACAACACAATTCATATTATAGTTTTGGTGATCCTCTAGAAAGACAGAGTAAGTATAGAAAGTACAGATTTGACAGAATCTAGTCTTTTGGTTCAAACATTGTATATTTGTTGAAAGATTCACTAAATATGTTGTATAATAAACTTCAAAACACTTAAATTTTAAATCCTAAATTTGTATGTACTAAGATTTCTGGCAAGGTAAATCTTTACCCATGCATCCATTAAATCTCCCGATGATTCACCATAATTTATGAACAATTTATTGTTGGAAATTTACTAATGTGGAATTAAGTTATCCCATTATTTATGACTCGAACAATTGTGGCCCCGCACATCGAAAATGTCGTTTTCACACACGTGTACACGTAGTGCCAAGTATCGTAAATTTAATTAGTGAAAGAGATATTGGGAAATATGTAATACGTTTGAGACATAGAATGATGGACAATTATTGGTCAAATGACAAGTATTTCACGTTGGTAAACGAAGGAAGAAGTGCACGAAGTGTAAGATGAAACGAGTCGGAAATCGCCACGGAGCCGTGAAGGGCCGCGGCGCAACACCGTCAGAGTCGCGGTGCTGGAGCGCCACGGTGCCCCCATAATAGTGTCGCGACACTAATTGGTGGCTTGGGATACTGGAGTCGAGGCGCTGCGGCGCTAATTCACAGAGTTGCGGCCCTTCAGAGGCAGAATGCTGCGACGGGAAGATGGAAAGTTCTGACTTTTGGGCTGGTTTTGGAGCATTGAATCTCCATTATTTGGCACATGAATTCAGCCATTATTTGGCTGAATGTAACCCCTAAATAAGTGTCATTACATGGCTATTGAAGCCCATTAGTTGGCTAGTTGAGGGGTCATTTTCTTACACTATAAATTGAGGCCTTAGCTCAATTGTTCAAACACAGAAATTTTCTGAAATCTTCTTCTTCCTCTCTAACAAGTTTTCTATACTCAAAGTTCTTCAAGAGTAACACTTGAGTTTCCTTTGCTCATTTATTAAGTTGCTTTTGTATCTTGGGAGACTATTGCCCAACAACGTAAAAGGATATATACGGGGCAATCTTGTCTTAAAGACAGAGTGCCATCACTCGACTCAGCAAATCACAAGGAGTTTGTATCGTTCTTGATTTTAGTTTGTTGTAATCTTTAGTTTATCCTTTCTAGCAATTTATAATATTTACTTACTTCCTGTTTTCTGCAATTGTTGTAACTCACATTTGTTTCAAACTTACGATACTGAAAGAAATAATCCCTTGATTATTTTCGTTAATTGAAAGACTATATATACAAGTTACATATGTCCATAATAGGAGAATCTTATTCTTATTCTACTCCTAAAACCTTATTCTATTTGGACACTAACTATATAATTATGGTAATACAATTATGGTAAGTGTACAATACTATTTACACCATAATATTCCCTAACCTATTACCTAATCACGGTACACAACTGTGGAGCACTAATCCGAGATAATATATACAAAACACGTGATATACTTTAAGTGTATATCACGTGTATACAGCATATATTTAACACACCCCTGCAGTCATAGCGGACGGTCTTCGAACACTGAGACTGTCCCTAAAATCATCAAAATGGACCGAGAGAAGACCTTTTGTAAAGATGTCGGCAATTTGATACCTTGACGGGACATGGAAGACGCGGACCTGACCACAAACAATATTTTCTCAGACAAAGTGAATGTCCATCTCGATATGTTTAGTGCGCTGGTGCTGAACCGGATTACCAGAAAGGTAGATGGCACTAACATTATCGCAATACACCAATGTTGCTTTCTGGATGGGACAATAAAGCTCCAATAACAAATTACGTAACCAACATGATTCCGAGACTACATTAGCTACCCCTCGATACTCGGCCTCGGCACTGGATCGGGACAATGTCGATTGATGTTTTGCAGACCATGAGACCATGTTATTGCCAAGAAACATACAATAGCCAGATGTAGACCGTCTGGTGTCTGGACATCCACCCCAATCAGCATCCGTATACGAGAACAGTGTGGACGTCGAGGAAGGATATAAATGCAAACCATAGTCCAGTGTACCCTCAATATACTGAATGATGCGTTTTAGTGCATTTATGTGCTCAATTTTGGGATCATGCATAAACAAACACACCTGCTGGACATCATACGTAATATTTTGTCTCATAAATGTAAGATATTGAAGGGCCCCTACAAGACTGCGATAACGAGTCAGGTCCTCGAATGGTACGCCGGCCGCGGCACTAAGCTTGGGCTTAGTATCAACTGGAGTGGAAGTGGACTTACAGGATGACATCCTAGCCCTCTCAATGATTTCAACTGCATATTTGCTTTGAGATAAGAATAACCCACCTGAATGACGAGTAACGGCAATCCCCAAAAAATAACTCACGCGCCCCAACTCCGCCAACGGGCCCACTGCCCACTGGTCCTCCCCAAACAACGTCATTTTCGAATCTGGGTCCAGCAACTGGGCAATCTAGTCTACCCATTTCTGGCCCAGTTTCGGGCACTGTTTCTTGGTCCAGTATTTGCCCAGTTCCTGGTTTCAATTCCCGATTTGGGTCAGCAGGCCCACTGCCTGCTGGCTAGTCCATCCCGAGTCCCGAAAATTCCCAAAGTCCACCCGTCTCTTCCCTGAGTCATAGACCAGTCACCCGTAGTCAACATGGGATTTTTAAACCAAAAAGATATTTTAATTTACATTCTGATGTTTTTAAATCACCCTTACCCCGTAATCCTATGTCTACATTAAATGACCTGAATTGGAAAATTGCTATGACCGATGAATATAATGCTCTTATTGATAATAAGATGTGGGAGTTGGTGCTCCGTCCATCTCGTATTAATATTATTAGGTCTATGTGGATTTTTGCTCATAAGGAAAATTCTGATGGTTCATTTGCCCGACATAAAGCGCGGCTTGTGGGTGATGGTAAGACTCAGCAGGTTGGTGTGGATTGTGGTAAGACATTTAGTCCGGTGGTCAAACCGGCTACTATTCGCACTGTGCTTAGCTTGGCTCTTTCGAAAGCATGGCCTATTCATCAGTTAGATGTCAAGAATGCTTTCCTACATGGTGATCTCAAGGAAACAATCTATATGCAGCAGCCTTTGGGATTTAGGGATCCCAAACATCCTCATCATGTTTGTTTGTTGAAGAAGTCCTTATATGGACTTAAGCAGTCTCCACGGACCTGGTATACGCAGTTTGCCGACTATGTTTCGAATATTGGGTTCACTCACAGCAGGTCAGATAATTTTTTGTTCATCTATCGTCGTGGTTCGTCCTTGGCCTATATCCTGTTATATGTGGATGATATTATTTTTACTGTCTCTTCCGATGCCTTACGCCAATCTATCATGACAATGCTCAGCTCTGAGTTTGTTATGAAAGACTTGGGCAAACCTCTTATACCAGGCCTGTGGAGACTGCTTAAGCCCATATAAGGACTTTTTCAACAGACATACATGATGAGGAAAATTGGGATCCTTAAACCCCAAGGGTTGATGCATAGAGACTGTTTCCTTGAAATCACCATGTAAGAAAGCATTCTTCACATCTAACTGATGAATGAGCCATGCTTTTGAAAGAGCTAAGCTAAGCACAATGCGAATGGTAGCCGGCTTGACCACCGGACTAAACGTCTCACCACAATCCACACCAACCTGCTGAGTCTTACCATCACCCACAAGCCGAGTCTTATGCCTTGCAAACGAACCGTCTGAATTGTCCTTATGAGCAAAAATCTACATAGATCGAATAATATTAATACCAGATGGATGGGGCACCAACTTCCACGTCTTATTATCAATAAGAACATTTTATTCATCGGTCATAGCAATTTTCCAATTCAGATCATTTAATGCAGACACATGATTACGGGGTAAGGGTGATTTAAGAACATTAAAATTAAAATTAAAATGCATTTTTGGTTTAAAAACACCCCGTTGACTACGAGTGACCGGTCTATGACTCGGGGAAGAATTGGGCGGATTTTGGGAATTTTCTAGACTCGGGACGGACTGGCCAGCAGACAGTGGGCCTGCTGGCCCAACACGGTAAGCTGAGGCAACTGAGGATGCAGGAACTTGACCGGTTCCAGTATTGGGTCGGGACTGACCCAATTATTAAAACTGGCCCAGTGACGACACTAGGGACGGTGGCATGCGACAAACCAGTGGGACCAGCGGGCAGTTGGCCCACTGGAGGATTTGGGGTGTGGGATATGTCTGAAAACTGGTGAATAATATACGGGGATATACCATCATCCAAAAAATTATACGAACTCGGCACGGAATTATGAACCTTAGCAAACAGAAATTAAGATTCATAAAAAATTACATGGCGACTAATAATGATTTTATTAGAAGATAAATCAAAACATTTGTAACCACGATGATTTGACGGATAACCCAAGAACACACACGGGGTAGAACGGGCCTGAAGTTTGTTAATTGTGGTGGACGGAAAAAGTGGATAACACAAGCACCCAAAGACCTTAAGATGTGAATACGAAGGAGTCTTATTATATAAAATTTGAAGGGGGGACGAATATGTCAAACCTTTGGAAGGAATAATGTTAAGAAGATATGTAGCAATTTGTAGAGCATGATGCCAAAAAGACGGGGGTATGGAAGCATGAATTAATAAAGTGCAGGGAATGTTATTAATGGAATGAATTTTGCGAAGACATACGAGGGCAAGAAAAACAAAAATTGATCCCATTATTTGCACAAAATTCCCGAAACATCCCATTGTCATATTCTTTGCCATTATCACATTGGATATTTTTTATTTCACGTTCTAATTGGGTTCTAATGAATGCTCTAAATTTTAAGAAGATGGAAAAAATCTGAGATTTTTTCGCTATTGGAAAAGTCCACAAAAATTTAGAATAATCATCCAAAAAAGAACATAATACCGATGACCCAAAGAACTTAGAACATGAGACGTCCATAGATCACTATGAATAATATCAAATGACATTAAAGTATGAGAATTAGAGTCTACAAATGGTAACTTAACAATTTTTCCTAAAGAACAAGATTGACAATTCGAAGTACTACGCGTACCCTTACAGAAAATAAGATTGTTTTTATCTAAGGAAGACAAAATAGATGACCCTGGATGACCTAGACAAGCATGCCATAAGGAAGGATCCAGAGCTGCAAAAGTTGATGGCAATGCGTGACTCGAGACTTCGGAACTTGGCGTGATAGGATAAAGATCTCCCCTACTATCACACCTCATGAGATGACTCCCCATCTTAAAATCCTTCACATAAACCCAAATGGATCATATTCAATAGACACAGAATTATCAATGGTGAATTTTCGGACAGACACCAAATTTTTAATCAATTTGGGGGCATGAAGTGTATTTTTCAAGATAAGTGGTGGATGGGGGGCGACAATGTTTTATGACCATAACCACGAATTGGAATTGAATTACTATTCCCAATAATTATGCCATGAGGGCAGCTTAAATTGGAATAAGACGAGAGATTACCTTGGTCGGACGTCATGTGGGTCGTGGCTCCGGTGTCTATATACCAGTTCGGGTCTTGTGGATTTAATCCAAGTGTGTGCATAATGGCTTCAATGTCAGTTGGTGTGAGTCCTGTTGTATGATGGGCCTGTGGGGGCCGAGGCCTAAGAACGCTGGCCTGCTGCCCCAGCCCATAAGATAGCCTGAAACCCGAGACTGGACCCTGAAAACTGGGCCTGGACTGTTGAAAATTTGGGCCCTAGTTTCCCGGGTAGGAAGCTGCTGGAAACTCGCCACTGTTAGGCCCAAACTGGCTAGCCCACTGCCACTGCATAGGGGCTCACTGCGGGGCCCAAAATTGCTACTGCTGATTGACCCGAGGGGCACCACCGCCACTGTCACTGTTCCGGTTGCCGCCACAATTTTTTCCATTATTTTTCCGATTCTGATACCCTGAAAGAAATAATCTCTTGATTATTTTTATTAATTGAAAGACTATATATACAAGTTACATATGTCCATAATAGGAGAATCTTATTCTTATTCTACTCTTAAAACCTTATTTTATTTGGACACTAACTATATAATTATGGTAATATAATTATGGTAAGTGTACAATACTATTTACACCATAATATTCCCTAACCTATTACCTAATCACGGTACACAACCGTGGAGCACTAATCCGAGATAATATATACAAAACACGTGATATACACTTAGTGTATATCACGTGTATACAACCTATATTTAAAAGTCTTGGTTACTACGCTCAGATACTTTATATCCCTGCAAGGTTCTCATTGTAAAAATGAAGGGAATGAATTAAGGTAATGTATGGAGGCCAAATAAGTTATAAACTTAGAAACAATGGCACACTTAACATGCATGCATCGCTGTGACTCATGACAGTGGCGAATTCATCACAATTTTCAGCTTGAACTATATACAAACATATGTATGTAACAAATAGAAAGTATAAACGAAACTAGATGGATATATATATTTCATTATTCGCACTTCCAATTCAGAATTCACGTCATCTAAATTTTGTATATGCCACTGGTTGGAAGAACTGGGATTGCGAAATAGGGATCAACGAGGATCACTTCATTCTCATCCTTTACCTCACTAGGAGTTGCTGCACGGTTGCTGTTCTGCCATACCCATTCATAAATTGCTTAAGCCTTTCTCAAAATATAGCCATATGAAGCTGCCACCCATGAAGGGCTATTTTCTTGATGCATTCTTAATTCTTGAATATTCTCTTCAGATTTCTTGCTTTTGGCCCCTCGTCTTTGCTTCAAACACTGATGTTTCAACCCCATAAGTTGGGTATTAATTAGAAAACATGCTATTTTTAGCGGCCGAGATAGAGTTCTAGCTATTGGTTAGGCAGAACTCGATTGCTTTACAACCTGTATTTATGTTAAGAAATCTACTTATTATACTGCCTTTCTAGAATTTAGAATATCTATAAATTCTATCCGCCTCTAACTATTTATAGCCTGTTTGGCCAAATTTATTTTTCGCTAAAAATGCTTATTTTTAAAAAGTGAGATGTTTGGCCAAGTTTTTAAAAGAAAATAAGTGCTTCTGGGAGCAGTAGAAACAATTTTTTCAGAAGTTAAAAAAAATAGTTTTTGCCCAAAAGCACTTTTTGAAAAACACTTTTGAGAAAAAAAAACACTTAGAAGCATTTTTTTTAAAGTTTGGCCAAACATTAATTAATGCTAAAAGTGCTTTTAAAATTAATTGGCCTAACACAAATTACTTTTCTCCAAAAAATACTTTTTTGAAAAACACTTTTGAAAATAAGCTGATTTTAGAAGCTTGACCAAACAGACTATTAATTTGATAAGAAAGCGAACATAGAAAAAGGAAAAAAGAAAAGTGTATGACTAGTTAAAGAAGTCAGTATTTGTCTAGCCATTTACGCATAAATGTTTTCAAACGAATTTCTTAAAACATAGTAATGGCTACAAAAAAAAAAGTCAGTATTTGACATTTGTCTTCAAAAAATTGAATTGGAACTTCTTGTTGAAAAAATATTGGGATGTACGTTATGGTTAAGGGTTTTTATAGGGAGCAATGGCCTGTTTAGGATTATTTTGCACCTCATATTAATGGAGGCCCATTTAGTAATACTCCACGTGAAGAGTTGGAGGAACATTATTAATTAAGAACCAGAGTTAACTTGTGCTTTCACGTTCACGGGGTGGGCTTGTTGTTTGGCAATATTTAATTTTATGAGACAGACATTCTGGTATCAGATGTTTCATATTGATGTTGACTTTATCAGAATATGTACAATTAGTGATGGGAAATTGATCAAACAACATTTTCATTGGTCCGTCTAATTCGTCTAAGTTTAAGCGGGCTTATAACATGTTTATTGACTCGATCCAATAACTTGAATACGAAATGACCAATTAAACTATGTATTCAAAAGGGAAAATGCCTAAAATACACTCTAATCTTTGCCCCAATTTGTTGTAACACATTTAATCATTACAGGGGTCCTATTAGCCCCTGCATATAATTTTAAAGAATTTATTTGTCATTTATCGAGTGAGTTAGATAACAATTTAAATACGTGCTAAACAAAAAGCCAAAAAACAAAGGAGTCCGGTCATTTCACTCTTCGAACAAAACAAAAGATTAGAATTCTCTCCTACACTTTTAATTTTTTTCATGGATAAAATAGTTGGTTCTCTTGAAATTTGATCTTGTTAATCATCATATTCTTTCATAATCAAGTCTTGGCTTGTGTCGCGTTGAATTTTGGTTCAACTTTTCCAGATAAATGTCAAAGAAATGTTTTACAAATATATCCAGGGGGATAATAGGGCCACCGTAAAGGTTAGGTGTGTTACAGCAAATTCAGGCAAAGATTAGGATGTATTTTAGACATTTTCCCTAAACAAAATGAGTCATGTTGTTGTGCGAACAAAGTCTATTGTATAATGGGTAGCTAAAAAAGAAAATAAAGTTATATATTAAGAGTAGCGATACTTTTAAATGGTGCAAGACTTTTTAAAAAAATGTTAGTTTAGTCTAAAACGGACAATATCATGCTCATATTAAGAGTATCTTTAGGCTGGTTGATCCCAACAACTTAAAACATGATCCAAACTCAAACATACAGAATACAATTTGGAATCATGAACATTCAAAAAAACTTAACCTAGTAACAACTTTTAAAAGTACATGAAATTTCACATTTTATTTTTCGGAGAGTAAACAAAAAAAGAAAGGAAGGTTTGCCATGTTAGAAGGTCTGAGTATATGATCCGTTATTTGTATTACGATCTGCAAGTTCATGGCACGTGTTATCTATTTTGGGCATGAGTCCGCAGGAATTTATCTTTTGAGCTATGTCACATCAAGTCCCAAAAGCGCACGTGCATACTATATTAGAGCTATGCCTTATAAGATGTTTATTTTCCTCTCTTATTTCGATGTGGATTCACCTAAGGTATTATGTGCTCCTCATCTTCAAATGCTTGCCAACTTAGAAGCTTGACAGTGCTGCTTGACCTGCCCTCATTAACTCGCCCTATGTCAGGGGCATCACATACTCCCTTAGGGAATCAGCGTCCTCGCGAGGTTTGCCCTACCATCGTACTAAGTGAAAACTGACTCTAATACCATATTTGTCATGACCAAGCCCATAACATGTATTTTCCCCACCATCGTACTGAGTGAAAACTGACTCTGATACCATATTTGTCACGATCCAAGTTCATAACACGTATTGTCCATTTTAGGCCTAGGATCGCACAAATTTGTCTTTTGAACTATGTTACATCAAACTCCAAAAGTGTGTGTGAACTTGAGCCATGCCTTACAAAGCTCCTTACTTTTCTCTCTTATTTCGATGTGGGATTCGCCTAAGGTTTCATGAGTACCTCATCTTCAAAAGCTTGCCAGCTAGTTCTGCTTGACCCGTCCTCATCAGGTCGCTCTCTGTTAGGGTCGTCATAATTTGAGTCATCTCAATCTAATTTATATTGATCTAAACAAACTTTGGGTGGACATGTTAATTGATAGACTCTCTTTGGCCCATCCAAGTTTAACTCGCTCATGCATTTGTCACCTCTAGGTTTAATATCGTTAAGCTTGATCCAAAATGGATAAAATTATACCATGTTATTAAGAGTATATTTGTGTTTGTTGAGTTCGACAACTTGTATTAGAGCTAATGGTTCAGGAGACGAGTATGAAAATGAAAGAGTGATGGTGTGAGGCCCGATTTATTGCCTTTGCCCGTCTGTATTATGAGTTTACTATTTTTACCCATAGCTTGAAGACGCATATACACAAAAAGATGCCTATGGACTTTGATGACTATAAATACTCAGACGATGTGGCAACACACAATTAATCTCGAGATAAGCCCATGAGATATGAGTCGTGTGACACTTAGTTCAAGAGGGAGATTGTTAGGTGTGTGAATGATGAAGTCCCACAATGGAAGTTGATAAGAAAGAAAGCTACATATATACATACGATTTATTGATATTTTTAATGATGCGTGGTCTTTAGGAAAAAATCCTATGAACTTGATCCAAAACAAACTATCTATACCACATTATGTTAAGAATATCTCATGATTGATTGAGCCAAATAAAATAGTGATGAGAACCTTATTAGTTGCGGGTTGATGTTTTGTTTTCCTAATTTCGGGCAAGAAATTAGGTGGGGTTATTTCTTTTGCTATATTTGTTACAAAGACAGTTTGCATAGAGATTGTTGTTTTAGGATTTCTGGCAGAGTCGCATTCATGATAATAATTAAATGAAAGTGATATTTGGGCAAACATCTTTGAATCATTTTGTTACAAATTTACTGTAAATAGAGATTTCTCTGGTTTTAATTTATGTGACATTTGACTGATCATGAAATTTAAGAAATAAATGATAAATTTTGAAACTTGTGATCATGACATTTTTGTGGCTATAAAAGCATGTCATTAAAGGTAAAATGAAAAGTTAAAGTTAAATTATTTCCATATATAAGAAGGTGTCTCACTTTTTTTTAATGCACTAATAAAATAATAGTGTCACATAAAATGAAATGAGGAGTATAAGTTAAATATCCATATAAATATGTTAGGATTTTGTGTGTGGATTGCATTTACAAGTTTTAATCATACACCATGAGTCATTATAGATCATAATTAAACAGAACTATCAACTTTCTTTAAGTGTCTCTGTATATTAATTCTTGTTTTTTTTCCTATGTTGTTTTAATTACCTTTTACTATCAAAACAATTCGGTGAGATCTGTTTTGTTTAGATGTTTTTGCCACTCTGCCATCTCTAATAATTTCTTAGTAATTAACAGCTAAGTAAAGATGATAGACCTTAATTAAAAGATTAGCTGTAAAGGTTTCATTTTGATGTTGATATATTCAATATGAAAATGTACAATATTTATGAGAAGAAAAACGTATGGATGCTCTCATTTTGCAACCCAACAAAAATACCACTAAAATATGTCCATCAAATCTTTTCTGAAAAATATTTTCATATTTGGCCAATCAAATTAGTTTGGAAAATATCTTTTTGGGCAAATAAGTTCATTGAAAAATCAGGAAAATAACTCTCCAAGCAACAGCAGAAAAAATACGTTTCAAGTCAAAATCGGAATTAATTCATTGTTAAACAATCTGAAATAGCTCACAGAAGAATTGATTCCATTATTACACATTAGAAGAAATCCCGAAAAATTGATGTTTAGTATCGTTAATTGGTTCTTCTAATATACATTATAAAAATTGATAATTATTTTAATTGCTGCCACTTGCAAGAATTGCATAATGGAACTGGTTGAAACATTACTAAACTTTGATACTAAATTATAACAAGAATATCTTGGGATATCCTAAAGATCACTTCTTAATTTCATTTTCCTTCATTGAACACATTATAAAAAGATGATCTAAATTAGCAAGCATCAGATAGAAAGTATTATATATAAGACATCAAGAATTGATAAATAAAATTTGAATAACTGCTAACAACATTAGTAATAAGGGTGGCCAGTGGGCCGGGTCGGCCCAATCCCGGCCCGACCCTGCCCCGATCCCTGCCCCGCCCCGATCCCCCTTTAAAAAATTGACGGCGTCGGGACACGAAACCGAGACGGGACATGGGCTCGTCCAGCCCGGGCCCGTCCTGCTTCGTCCCGCCCCAGACCCGCCCTGCCACGATCCCGGTCCCCCCGCCCCATAAACCCCCTACCCCTTAATATTTATTTTTAATCCCTAAGTTAATATATTTACACTTTAACCATATTTCTCAACTACAAATTATTGACTCCAGTATTGCTATCATTTATATAATGTAGATAATTGCCCGTAGAGCTTACAAGGACTCGGGAAACTTTTATGAAGCTTTCCGAAAGCATCAAATACGGCATGAACTTAATTAACATATCACGGAAACATCGACATGAGTAGTTGTTAAAAATGTAATTAAATTGGAGAAAAAAGTAAGGAGATAAAGTAGTTTGAAATTGGTGCAACTTTAAATGGTTATAACTATGTGCTCGGATGTCCGTTGTACCCAATTTTTTTTTATTTTGCGGATTTTTTCGCTGGGGCCGGTAACTCTAAGGTGTCTTCATGTGCTTGTCAAGGCAAAACTTGCAAGAATAGAATGAATGAGTTGATTAAGAAGGTTGATGAGTTGACCAAGGCTCAAGCAGACAATAATGCTCTCATCCAGAGTTTGATATCTAAGAGGGGTGTCAATTTATCTAAGCGGCTTTTAGAGCCATATACTCCTGTTGATATTAGGAAGAATGGGAGATCAATTACAAAGGCACTTGCCAATATTAGCTCAAGAAAATATGTCCAAAAGAATACTCCTCAACCTCCACCTCTTAATGATGGTCAATTATGCAAGACCGTGAATGTCCAAATAAAGAAAAAGGTTACCGCCAAAATCAATTCCAAAAAAATGCCTCAACAGTACTCAATGCATTTATTTGCCCCCAGTGACTTCAAGAAGATGACAACCATGGATGAGTGGTGGTTGGACACTGTAAGTCTCTGAAGAGTACTTTAGGTATTTGTTGCAGCAGATCAAGCAACCGCTGCAACATATCCTTCAGCTGTTGCAACAACCTAAACATATGTTTGTCATGATCCAAATCGAAGGGCCGCGACGGGCACCCATATCTTACCCGACGGGTACCACCAATCACACTATCAACACCTAATTATAATTAAATACAGACTAAGCCCAAAAAGGATTATGAAAAATCAGATAACCAACTTATATATATACATATCCATACCAAGGCCGACAAGGCCACACAAGACTACTATACACATGACACCTGTCTAAAAGCCTCTAAAGAGTACACAACATCAATAAGTCGGGACAGGGCCCCTCCATACCCATATTCACGTGCAAAAATAGACTCTACAAAAATAAGACCGACACTCCGAAACAAGGGGAGTGCTCCAAAATCCGCTGAGTCAACAACCTACTAATGTGGGTCGTCGTCCTGTCTACGTAAACCTGCCGGCATGAAACGCAGCGTTCCCCAACAAAAGGGACGTTAGTACAACTGATGTACTGAGTATGTCAGACATGAACAATAGTATAACATGGATATAACAACAACTGAAACAGAAATAGCCGACCGGCAGTAAATGCCTCTGAGGGCCCTAATAGATATGCCTAAATGTTATGCACAATGAAAATGCAGTATACAACTATACATATAAAAATTGGCCACAAAAGGGCATTTTCCTATCCATAACCGCCTCTGTGGGCATCAGGTTATATCGTATTGGCCACACAAGAGCATCAATATTGGCCACTTCGGGCTCTTTCGTGATAGTTTGTACCAGCTGCAAGTGGTGTGCATATATAACGCCTTCCCTTTTCCCATTCCCCATACATATATATAATGCATACATATAGTAGAGTATATAACTCCTTTGAGGTCAAGGTATGTACATGAATGTGATGCATGAATGACAATAAAACATTTTACGAATTTATCGGATGACATAATATCCTTGCCCCTTCGGCTAACACTGTGAATATCAACATCTTTTCCGTATGTCTCAATAAGGACTTAGGAACATATTTAGACATGCTTTTAACATAGGAATCAATAACATGAATATTCATTAACTACTAGGAGTAGAATAATTTATGGAAAAATATCACGGTTATATTTCGTTACATGAAATATGCCAAAAGAAAGAAATAATTTTCCTTAACATACCTCGAATGCTCTACGAGCTAACAATGGTTCTACAAATTGGAGTTGCCTGAGTATTCACGTTCTCATTATATTATTTTCCAGAGAATTAACCACTTCGTCATACGTTGTTCTTGGCTAAGGTCTCTGGAATGTTTTTGGTATACAAATAAAAAATGGAGAACCAACAATTGAGAACGAATTGCTTACTAATTGAAATGGTAAGGCGTTGTTGAACGTACTGCCTCTCTTTTAAAGATATGCCTACTAATTGCTAAATACAATTAAATGGTCCTCATAATGTTGTCTCCCACCTAGCCAATCCTTGGCGGTGGAGAGCATGCTAATCTTTCCATCTTGCTTCTTAATTAAGTGACTTGCCTCCGTATAATTTATCAATCACACACATAATTAATTTTATGATTTCAATTCACTTAAATCTTAATAACTTATAAGTCCTTTATATACTCAATGTCATAATTTTGTGATATGACACTAGTCCATAATCTCTTTATACGCACACCAAATTTATTTCCGACCCCCGTCGTCCCACTTGTTACGTTCAAAATTATTTCGGGGTTTAATCCTTTTATATACTAATTTCTTTATTAGCATACGTAAATATAACATAAATTCTCTGAGGCCCGGGTTTATTTGCCTACGTTTAGGTGCTCAAACTATCGCCCAAAATTACGGGATGTTACATCCTTCCCCCTTAGAAACATTCGTCCTCGAATGTTGGGGTGACATATCTAATCTTTGTCGCGTAGCCAGAAAATACAACTAATTTTTCACGGCCATACAATGTAACATACATCATTACATCAGACCTCTCATGGTCTTCAAGCATTAAGTATAATACTATGAGATAGAACTCACCTTACGCTTCTTTTGGAATCTCGACGTTGGTCGGGAATAGGTATGAATACTTATGCATCATTTCCTCTTCCATCTCCCATGTAATCTCTTCCACGTTCTTATTTCGCCATAGAACTTTCACAGAGGCTACCTCTTTAGTCCTCAACTTGCAGACTTGTCAATCTATGATAGCAACAGAAACCTCTTCATATGATAGATCCTCTGTAACCTTCACATCATCAATCAGTACAAATCCGAGAAGGATCTCCAATACACGTTCTTAACATAGAAACATGGAAAATTGGATGAACAAACTCCAACTCTGAAGGTAAGTCCAACTCGTAAGCTACTTGACCGATTCTTTGAATTTACGATATGGCCCAATATATCTTCGACTGAGTTTTCCTTCTTCCCGAATCTCATTACACCCTTCATAGGTGAAATATTTAAGAAGACCCAATCACCTACCTGGAACTCTAAGTCCCGCCGTCGCACATCCGAATACGACTTCTGACGACTCTGAGCCGTTAACAATCGTTCCTGGATAAGCTTCACCTTCTCTATGGCTTGGTTTAATAAGTCAGGCTCAAATAGCTCTGATTCTCATACCTCAAACTATCCGATAGGAGATCTATATATCCGTCTGCACAAATCCTCGTATAGAGCCATTTTAATACTAGCATGATAATTGTTATTGTACGCGAACTCAATAAGGGGTAAATGATCATTCCAACTTCCCTTAAAGTCCAATACACAAGTTCGTAGCATGTCCTCGAGCGTCTGAATCGTACGCTCGGCCTGTCCATCCGTATGAGAATGGAAAGTTGTGCTAAGATTAACTTGAGTGCCTAAACCTTTCTGAAATGACTTCCAGAACTTAGCTGTAAATTGTGCACCTCGGTCTGATATAATAGAAATAGGCACACCTTGGAGGCGAACAATCTCCTTAACATACAACTTCGCAAATCCTCGGCTGTGTAGGTAGTTTTGACCGACAAGAAATGAGCTTATTTGGTTAATCTATCAACAATTACCCAAATAGAATCAAACTTATGATAAGAACGAGGTAAACCCGTAACGATGTCCATATTAATCATTTCCCATTTCCATATTGGAATCTCAATGTTCTGAGTCAAACCACCGGGCTTTTAGTGCTCTATTTTTACTTGCTAAAAATTAGGACATTGAGGTACAAATTCTGCCACGCTCCTCTTCATGTCGTTCCACCAATAAATGCTCTTGAGATCATGATACATCTTAGTAGATCCAGGGTGAATGGAATATCTTGAACAGTGGACCTCCGTCATAATTCTATCCCGTAATCCCGTTACGTTTGGAACACATAAAGGGCCCTGGTGCTTGAGAATCGCATGTTCATCAATCTCAAAGGTCATGGTCCTCTTCTGTTGAATGCCTTCTCTGATCTATCTCAAACTAGGGTCTTCCCATTGACGTTCCTTAACTTCCGATATGAAGGACAATTCTGACATATTCCGAATCACAACACCACCATCCTCCGAATCTATTAGTCGAGCTCCCAAACTAGCTAATTGATGGAGCTCTCTTACTAACTCATTCCTTTTGACCTGCACTGGGGTCGAGCTGATCATCGACTTACGACTCAGCGCGTCTGCTACAACGTTAGCTTTACCGGGATGATAGAAGATCCTGCGGCGTGCTGCCTGCCACAATCGGGGAGACGGCGTACCGCGGGCGTATCGAGAGCCCGGGCTTTGGCCGCCCCCCAATCCACGCTGGTCCACGCCCCGAGTCGATCCGCGGACCGGCTCGTCGTCGTTCCACATCCAACCGGGGCGCATCGCCGGCCCCCATCCGCTTCCCTCCCGACAATTTCAAGCACTCTTTGACTCTCTTTTCAAAGACCTTTTCATCTTTCCCTCACGGTACTTGTTCGCTATCGGTCTCTCGCCCGTATTT